>CM060923.1:693455308-694910308 GCA_030737875.1 Allium sativum
ATCTCAGTTCATTGTTTTTGCTTTGATTTGGAGAATTGGTGAGTGATATGCATCTCTCACATGGATTCAATTAAGTGTTTGGTCATGTTTTTCATCAAATTCAAGCATTTTCTCATAGATCTACTCTTTGGTAAGTTCATCTTCAAATGGATCACCATAGGATCTAATTTAACAAGTTTAAACGAGTAATTCCTATGATATTTCGTATGTTTATACAAGTTAGGTCCAAAAATTAGTTCATTTGTTCATTTCTCATGATTTTGGTGAAATTTATATAACTTGTGATGAAAATCATCGTTTTCATGTCGCTATTGGTTTCACATCATGTTTGTGGTTATATTTGATGCGTTGGTTCCATCGAATTTATTGTTTGGCGAAGTTTTGGTCGAAATCGGAGTTGCATTGGGGTGGTATAGGAAATGGGTTGGTCCTGGTAGGTTCGGTCGGCCAAAAACGTGTCTTGGGGAACAAGTCAGAGGTGGTCGGTCTCGTCTTGGTCTGGTGACATTTCTGGTCGGTCGGTCTTGGAGCTGGGTCGGTCGCGATCTGGTCGGTCCGAAAGTTGAAGTGGTGAGAATTCAAGATCGGGTTGGTCTTTTTGGGATAAGGGTAAGTGGTCGGGTCTGTAACACCCCTAAGTCCCACATCGTAGAAGCCTGTGTGAAGTGGGTACTTATATAGTAGAGTCCATCTCTTACTAATGCTGAGGCCTTTTGAGGAACAAAACCCCACACATATACGGTGGTTAAGTTGGGGACAATATCTTGCGGGAACGGAGGTGCGAGCTGTTACAGTGGTATCAGAGCCAATACCCAGTCGGAGTTATGCTCATGTGTGGACCACAGCGCCTGGGTAAGGTATTTGTGAGCCAACGGGGACGTTGGGCTCTGTAGGAGGGGAGAATGTAACACCCCTAAGTCCCACATCATGGAAGCCCGTGTGAAGTGGGTATTTATATAGTAGAGCCCATCTCTTACTAATGCCGAGGCCTTTTGATGAATAAAACCCCACACCTATACGGTGGCTAAGTTGGGGACAATATCTTGCGTGAATGGAGGTGCAGGTTGTTACAGGGTCGGTCATTCCAGATTGGGTCGGTCTCCTATTCTGGTCGGTCGTTGTGGAAGAATTCTGGTTGGTCATGGATTTGAGATGGTGAAGCTTTCAGGTCGGTTGGTCAAGGAGGAAGCTACCGGGTCGATCACCAGTTGGGTCGATCGGCTTCTCAAGTGGGTCAGTCTGTACAATTAAATATGGTCGGTCGTGCATTCAAGGAAGGGGGGTTGGTCCAGAGTAGTCGGTCGGAATTGGATCGGTCGGAAGCATTTCTTGATTTGGGTCAGTCGCATAGGGTCATTTCAGAAAAATTTATATTTTCGGGTACGACCTAGATTTGAACAAAAGGGCTTGAAAAAAATATTTTTCGGGGGCAAAGCACCCGAACCCTAACCGCAATGCAGTGGTGTAATTTAGCTTGGTGATGTTGTGACTTCGAAATGGATTCAAATTGGAAGGTTCGAAGTGTTGAATGTGTTCTTTGATCGGTGTAGAACAACGAATGGGGTGGCAACTCAAAGGTTGTGAGTTGGTTAATAATGGTTACTCGAGAAGGTTATTGAGCTATAAAAAGTCGTCGGGTTGGATAACTAGAGATATTGAAGGCCGAGGAATTATCGTTGTTGTAGGTTCTAGCGGGCCCAAAGCAGGGGTACAAAAGGGGGACCTAAAAGACCGGATGTGAGTCGAGTACCCTGGGTTTCGTTGAAAGGCCTAGGTACGTATCGTTGAAAGGCGTATGGGGTTTTTGCTAGAACCGGGGTTACCATTAGGCCTTGATGGATGGCAGTATGATATGACCAGTCATACGATTAACGGTGGTTTCGAAGCAGGATTAGGGGTGATAGCCAGAGTATGTCTTGTATGATTGCTTGTTTTCTTGTACTGTCTCATGTAAATTGTCCGACATCGGAGGAGATGTTTCTTCGGTGCCTGTCTTATATTGGTTTAGGCCTTTGGGGCTTGTGTTTGAGGGATATTGAATTCGATTAAGATGGTTTACGTGAGATATATAATCTGGATGTTATGAGTGTTATTATGGATTACCTCTGGTTTCCATGACTAATGGTTGCTTGGATTACCTTGGTCGTATGGTTGAAATGTTTGTTGTAAAGGCTATCACTATCCGATGTGGGGAAGATGGGAGTTGTGTTCTTCTCTAATGTAGTGGGTAGATGAGTTCGTTTATTTACCCCTTTCTCATATACTCGATTGATGAAGTTTTTTAGCTGTTTATCGCTCACTAAGACTGTTGTCTGACTCCAGATTTTATGTTTCCCTCTTAGTAAGGACGATGTAGCAGTTCAGAGGCGAGCATGAGGCTGGCGTACTATCTCACTATATAGTATGTGTACTTCCGCCATTTGTTATTCTACTCTAAATTTTGTAGTGAGGCAAAGTTGTATAAACACTCTTGTTGTAATCCAAGTGTATAGATATTACTTTTTATTTTTCATGATAGTTTAGTGTTTTTTGCTTCACTAATAATGCATTTTGTATATGTTCTATTATATTTTATCCTTGCGCTGTGAGTTCTATGATAGGCTTCGCTTGTGTATCATACCTTGATGATCGTCCATAACTGCCTGGCACGACAATCAGCGCATTATTCCATTCGATTAGTGCAGGGGTTATTGGCGGTCGCCCTGGTGGCTACAAAAATATTTCAGAAACAGATTTTACATTCTACCACCAAGATAGAATTTTCAGGAAAAAAATTACCAAGTCCAAGCAGTTAAATCTAACAAATCAGTTCCACCTATCGGAGCAGAAAGAGAAATTCAGAAGAAGTTTCACAAGAAAGTTTTCAGAAAATTTACAACATGTCCAAGAAGACAAATCATGATCCAATTTCAGACCATTTTTTCAGAGCAGCAAAAAATATTTACAAAAAAAATGGTCATCAAAACATTTTCGAAAATACTTCCTTTTATCAGAGCAGCACAACAATAAATTTCAAAGTAGACTTGTCAAGATATTTTTTCATGGATATTTCTAATAGTCAGAAAAGATGATTCATGATCCAAAATACAGTTTGTTTGAAATTACTTGAGGGAATATGAAAATTTAAAGATTCAATGAATCGATCACACTAGATTATAAATTTCAAATCCAAGTTGTGTGTGAGTTTCAAGAAATCAACAATTTCAAATGATTTCAAACAATCAATTATTCAAGCCAAATGATCATGAAATAAAAATGAGTTTCAAGATGTAACAGGGTGATTCAAGTCAAAATTTTTTCAATTCAGAAATAATCAAGCCAATCCAAAAATCAATGAAATTATCACAACAGAAAAATAGTATTACTGTGTTGTTGTGAGTATAAATTTTCAAATCTTTCCGAAATGAATTTGAAGAAACTCAAAACAGCAGGGATGTAAAATTTCATTAATTTTTCAGATCTTGTAAAAATTTAAAATTCAAATTAATAGTCTTCAAGATATAACAAGAATACTTTAGCGCAGTTATGAACTTAGAAATAAAAAATAAACTTCAAAACAATTGCAGATATTTACAAGTTTAAATTCAAGATCTCGAAATGATTAAAACATGAAAGTTTTATTCAAATGAAGGAATTCCCAGAAAATCATGAATTCTGCAGTATGAAGTTAAGAAATCTCAGAAGAAAAATATAGCAATGACAAATCAAATTAGAATAATTAAAGGAAAATAAAAAAAAGAGATAGAAAGAGAAAAAAATCCAGGAAGAGAAAACAAAGAATATACACACAAAAATTGAGTCTAGAGATCATACCTAAATTCGATGTGAGCAAATGAATCTCTAACTAAGTTGGCTAAGGAACTCTGAATGATACAGAAAAATGGGACAGCTTAAAATCAATTCTCTTTTGTACAGCAGTTTCTCAGCCTGTTCCAGTACCTATCAGTTTAGGAGATCGAGTGGTATAACAAAATTTGTAAAACGACTCACAATTTTGTTCACACATTTTGGTACCCAAATCTATTTATATAACAATCCAACCGAATTTACCTTTGAACCCTTAGTGACCCAAATCTATTTGAATTTATTCAAAGTTGTTTTATTTTTTGTAGGGATCCAGGATTGTTCAAATGGATTTTTACACAACAAATTCACATCTCATTCATGATTCAAGAATCATTTGAAATTATCAGAGTTCAAATTATCAAGTTGATTCTTTATAAAGAAGTTTGAAAGAATTTTAAAATCATTTGAATTCCGTTTTTCAAAAACATTATTTTTCCTAAAGCCAAGACCACATTTATTTCCAACAGAAATTTGGTTTTGTAACAACATATTTAATGATTTTTCCCCACTAGAAAATTTAACCAAAGTTGATTCTAATCATTGAATTTTGAATTTAAGATCGCTATCATTTATCAGATTTGAGAAATGATTTATAGTGAACTTCTTTTCAACATTGGACTGTTTCAAAACCAAATTCTCATTTTCAAGTAATTTAATTCCGGTTTGGGACTCAGAGATTTCAAATTCAAAATGATTTTTCTTTTCAAACTCAAGTTTTTCATAATTCTTGAATTTATAAATTTCACTTTCAAATTCATTCAAGATCAAATCTGTTTTCAACAAATTTTGTTTTTTAGAAAATTCATATTTGGAATTTTCGTAGTCTTAAAATTTTCAAATTCCTTTTGCAAAAAATCGTTTGTGCTTTCAAGCTCAATCTTGTCCTCTTTTAAAATCAGGATTTTGTTTTCAAGTTTTTTAATATTTTCTTTTTGATGAACAAGATCATTTTTCAAATTCGAACAAGTTTTGCAAATAGAGTTTGAAGACTTCTTGACATTTTGAAGTTTTGACTCCAAAATATTATTTTTGCTGACCAACTCAAGTTTCTTAGATTTCATAGTTTTATTTTTGGAATTGAGATTCTCAACAGATCCAGTTAAACCATTTAAAAGATGAATTAAATCTTTATAAGAAAAATCTCCTATTAAGTCTCCATCATAATCATCATGGGCTTATCCATTCAGACATAGATCTGAATGTGAGTTGATTTTTGAGGTTTTGAGCAATTGTCTTCTTTTCGTTCATACAATATATTGAGAGCACTCCAAACTTCCTACGCAGTTAAAAGTGGGAGATAAGGCTATATTGTACATCATCAATATAAGAATATAAAATATGAATACAATGTCATTCCTGTTGACCATAATATACCCATTTATAACAACATTCCAACATTTGATATCAACATATTTTAAATAGGATTCCATTCATGATTTCCAATTTAAAAAATCCTTACCTTTAAAAACAGTTGGAATATGACTGGACTAACTCTCAAAGGACTAACAACTAGGATGACCCATGATTCTAGAGTTAAAAGAAAAGCCTTCTCTAATACCACTTGTTGGACCTAGATTAAACCTAGAGGGGGTGAATAGGGTTTATTAAATTAATTCGAGATATTAAAAAATATCACAACACAAAATAATAATCACACCACAGATAGCAGAGGAGTAAATAAGTGCGGAAAGAAAATGACACGGAGATTTTACCCAGCTTCGGAAAACCCTGCCTACTGCTGCATTCCCCAAGGTTTTTATTAGGTATTAAATAGACACTCGCATACAAAAACCTATAAACTCGCAAACCCCACACTAACTGCCTATACAGTTATGTACACTCGCAAAACCTATTGTTGTTCTATTCCTACGCTCAAAACCTTGCACTGGTTTCTTTCCCCGAAACCAAATTTTCCCTTAGCTACAAACCCGTAGGTAGTAAACCCTAGTTATTATAGACACTGGAAAACTGCTAGTTAAAATCCTATAACTAGATGACCTAGTTTATAGAAAAACTAGAAAATCAACAGATGATTATACAATAGTTGAAACAAAACAATACAATGTAAAATAAAATAGAAACCCCCCTTTCTAACTAAAGAAATAAAGGTCGGCCCCTTTAGTTCTTTTCTATTGTTTAACTTGATTGCTCTTTCCTTTCTGGAAAAAATGGCGGCCGACCCTATTGAAATTAGGGTTTTCCTTCGATTCTTCAAACCGAATCGTGACTTCTAAAATGGAATACATCTCTAATGGCTTTGATTTTTTGATGCAATATCATGTTGCTTTATTCGACTTGAAGAATATCAATATGGTCCAAGAAATTTGTTCGTGCTCTCGTATGAAATTATGTTTCAAACTTCCTTTTTGATATGTGCTCAAAACTTGGATGATTTACGCCTGTGATGAATGGTGGAATATATACGATTATAAAAGCCTAATAAAATCTTCGACTTCACCTAAATTGGCTTGGCTTGGCTTGATTTGCGTGTGATTTTGTTGCCTTGTTTGAATCAGTTGAGAATGTTCTTGCGTGATTTTGGGTTACCTTGATTTGGATGCATCGGCCTTGGATGATTTGTGAGAATTCTAGAAAAAATGATTTGATTTTGTGGCCTATGTTTCCCTTGATTTGAAAAAACCTTGAATCCCTTAATTGATTTGCTGGAATGAATTTCTTAACAAAAAAAAATTGTGTATTCTGAAAAAACATTTCACATGTGGAATATAGTCTTGCCAAATTTGAGTTGTTGATTTCTATTGAACCATTTCCATATTTGGTGACTTGATTGTAGGAAATTTCTTACCAAAAAAGATGTTGACAAAATCCGAAAACATTCTGAAATTTAAATTGTGGAATGATTTTCGTGCCTTGACCAAAAAAAATTTGTATTGCCTTTGAGTAAATGAATTTCTGAAATCTTAAATGAATGAATTTATTGCTAAGAATGACTTGTTGATTACATGCCGTGAAATCCCATGTAAACATTTAGATTTCTGCCAAGCTTGCCAAACTTGTATTTGTAAATTCGGGAAATGATCTCGAATTTAATTTGTGGCCCCTTGAGGTTTATAGAAATAAGATTGCTGAATTCTTGAGAAAAAATATTTTTTATTCTAGAAATTATATTTATTGCATAAAAACATGATGGCAATTTTCTGGAAATCTTGATAGTGTTCTCTTGAAAGATTTCATACACGTAGAAACTTGCCAAAATAAAAAACTACCACCATGTATTTGATGATGTATATTGAATCCACACTACATACGGTATTGACATGATCATACATTCATGCACACACATATACAATGGCTTTGACTTGCCTCGGCCCTGCTGACTTGTTCACGACAGTGTATGCACTGACCATTTTTGTGCACCAATGTGCATGCCCTATCCATTTTGCTATTGTATTTGCACTGTTATTGTTCAACATATATAACATGAAATCTGGTCATGTTTGTGTACATTTGTATGCTAGCATTCCCATTCTAGTTTTGTCTTGAGAGTGTGTACATAGAGGCTTGCATGATGTACAGTCTTGCTTGGGTTGAATTTCTCTTGATCATTTACTTGTGTATTTCTCTAAGTCTCATATAAACTACCATATCGAGCTCTCTCTCTCTCTCTCTCTCTCTCTCTCTATATATATATATATATATATATATATATATATATCATTACTACTATGATACTTGCCATCACATATTGAGTTGCATTTGACTGCCTCCATTAATTCATGCTTCATCTTCATGATTGTGTTCAATGTTCCATGATGCGCACTTGCAACATTTTTATGAAGTATTTGAAAGCATATTTCCTTGCTGCCATTTGCTGTGTTGTAGTGCTGAGTTTCCAAACAAAAACTGTTTTGTGCATATTGTTTTTTGGCTTGTGTTCTTGTGCAATTCAGATGAGCTTGACTCTGTTTGCATGCATGCTTCAAAACTGAATTTTAGTTGTACAGTGCTACACTTGGACCGGCTTGACCATGTGTGTATGTGTGTGTGTGTATATATATATGTATGTATATATGTATATATACAAACTTGTATATATATATACACATGTGTGTGTGTTATCACTTCATTGTTCCCCTTGTGTTGTTCACAGTCACTTGACCTATGCACCATGCATGTGTGTCGAGCTTCACCCGAACACAATTTGCTTGTTATATTTGTCCCTTGCAGACTATATTGTCCCTGCACCAATATGTGTATATACATACATATGTATGTGCATACATGTATAGTGCAGTATATATATATATATATATATATATATATATATGTGTGTGTGTGTGTGTGTGTGTGTGTGTGGGTACTACAGACGATGTCTACCTTGTGGTATTTTCAGTGAATCACTGTGAATATCACAAGTAGTCTAGTCACAGATGGATGTTCGTATAAATCAGATTAAGTCATGAAAAATGATGAGTAACACACCAAAATTCTGAGGTACAATATAAATGCTAGAATATAAAATATTTTTGTTCTACTTTATTGTGTGTTTCTTCTGTGACAGGTAAGCAGAAGACTGGACTGACAGTGAAGCAGTCAAGACAGGTATAAAGTGTAAGAACATCTGTAACTAAGAGTGAAAATAAAATAGTGACATAGTGGAATATATGTGTATATGTGATTGTATAGCTGAGTGACTAAGTGAACTATAATGAGGAGCTATCTAAAATAATTAAATTGAATGTGAATGTATTGTATTTCAGTAAAATGTTTAAATAGTGGAGATATAAATTTGTACTGTTTGGAATGTTGAAAAAATATTATATTTGAATAAAATACTGTTTGAATATTTAAATTCTTGTACAGTAGTATTCTATTTAAGTATAAATATTTAATTCTGACTATGATGTAGTATAACAGTATAATTACAAACACAACTATAATAATTGATATATGTTTGTTATCATCAAACAAAAATCATAGAATTGTTGGATAAAACATCGTTCAGTCTTTTGCTTGCTTACAATTGCCTAAAAAAAAGGACAAATGGAGCATAATAAAAAAACAGGCATTTCTTTGCACCTAGAAGAATAGACCCCAATTCAAGTGTGAGATGATATAATGTTCCGTAGGTGGTTAAAGAAGAAGAACCTATGACATTCCATAATAACAAAATGGAAGGGCAGTAGGAAAATGGACATAAAAATTAAGTTGATTACATGGTACATTACGAAAAAGTAGTTGAAACTATGTCTTTGTATGCAGCAACATAGGATTGCAAGATTAATAAAAGGGGCTGGGGAGGATATTTAAAGTGAAAATTAGTCCATCGTCCTTAAAAGGTTTCAAAACAGAAACGACATCCCTACCATATTTAAATACAAAGCGGTCCCTAAAATGGAAGTTACGTGTTTTCTTAAAAAAATAACGGGTTGTCCAGTAAAAAAACAAAAATAAAAAATCCGCAAATATTCCTAGAAGACAATGGAAAAAAAATTGCATACATGTATGCAAGTAAACCCAATATGTAATGACCCGCATTGGCAGAGGTATTATAATTAATTTATTTAATTATATAAATAGTGATATAGTGAATTTAATGGTCGTGGAATTAAATAATGGTGAATATTTAATTAAAATAATAAATTAAATAATATAATTAATTCTGAAATAATTAGAATTGGCTGAAATGGCGATATGGTGTGAACCGGATCATCTGTGATATTTAATTCATCTTGGAATTGAATTTGAATAACAAATATATTATACAAACGACAGTTTGAACGTAGAATTATAATATAATTAAAATCGAGCTTGAAATGGCGCTGCAGTTCGTAAATTGGCGATTTGAACTTCAACTAGATATACAGGACTCGTTTTAAGCCTGATTTCTGTGAAACAAGAAACGTGTGGAGCTGGTGGAGTGTATCTTTCTAGTGGAAGAGAAAAATCGAGATTTCATCATGTAGATTTTGATTTATGTCCAAATCAAATTTCAGAAAAGTCGCTATGGAATTCCTTTGAAATTCGTAACGCTTTATTTACGTTATAAAAGGGTTTTCAATATTATTAAATATTGGTATCAAATCTGGATAAATCCTCTTAAGCGTAGGTATAATTTAATTTTTAGAAATTTACTGTAAATTTTAATTAATTAAATAGACAACTTTTTTATTTGGAGTATTTTGCACCCTGTATCGATATTTTGGGGTTCCACAAAATGAGTTAAACTACCGGTATTATTATGTTTGTGGAATCGTGAGGTATTGCTCGACACGGTCGTATTTTCATTTCTGTCTATGGTAATACCAATGTAAACAAAAATCGTATGAATTGGTTTTGAGGGGGGATTTCTCATAACTGGACTCACTTGGAACCAATAAAAGGAAACATTGTTCCAATATATCAAGTGGACCAAATGAACACATATACGTGGACGATGCTCCTACTGTCACAAAAGCTACGAAAAAAAATGAAAGAGCCATACAAACACATGTCTATAGCCCATTCCATTTGATACTCTCCACATGTTTTCTGTGGCCATGAAGTGAACATGTTTGCTTAAGGACTAAGGTCCTCCACGCTATAAAATATGAAGCATCCTTTCTTCCTGTTGTTTTCGCATCCCACAAACAAAACGCAGGCAACCAAAGAAAAGTAAAATCAATTCATACAGAATTCATAAAATCAATTGACAATCTAAAAATTATTATATATTATACTTGAATTCCAAGCAACGAGAGCTTCATCTTCGTACAAGCAGTTTGGGGTTTGACATTTTCTCTAGCGTTGGTGTTCAGGTCCTAGGGTTAAGGATCGATGGTAACAAGAGGTGAATTGGGTCGAGTAGTGGGTGGCGTTGGGTTCGTAGTGTGGAACCGCACCTGTATACGAAGATTGGAAGCATTCGGTTATGGTTTTTCGTCGGAGTACTGTAGCGACGGAATTCGATAGGGGCGATCGAGTTTAGATTTTTTGGTATGGGATGGATGAGGACGGGAAGAGAAGAATAATGGTGGTTTCGGGTTGTTGATCGGTGAAGTGGTGATGGTGAATGGGTGGAGCAAATGTCGGCCATGATTTGGAGTATAGCAGCGACGGGTTTACTGAGGTATTGGGGAAGAAAGAGGGAAGGGCCGACGTAAGTGGGTGGTAGAGTATTGGGCATGCGGTGTACATATGGGCCGGGGAGGAATAAAGAGGTAAAAGCCCAAAATCAATGTTAAATTAAGTTTTGTTTAATTTAATTATTATACACAACTTATAAATGTGATATCTCATCCATACGAGGTCAGAATCGCGAACCGTTTTCATGTTAGGATTGTATGGACGGACACTACACCATGAAGCTGACTGGGAGTGGGGTGGAGCTCGTATGAATTTACGGAGAAATAAACTGTTTGATTCAAATCAAACAACAGTTTATCGTTCTTTAACGATGAACTGCCAAAGTGAGTAAATCTCATTAACTCTGAGCAGTTTATAATTTCATGTTGTATTTTTAGAACTGTTAGATATTGGATGATTGACTGTGTGTTGACTGTTTGATTGAACTGCTAGCCAGTTAGTGAATTTCTATATTGATTCTGTTTAACAGAATATATCATATGGAACTGAAAGTGATGTTGATTTTATTGTGTAACATCTGTGGATGCAGGGAAACAAGTTGGAGGAACCCAACTGGGTTCCTCAACATTTATTTTACTGTTTTTCATATATTGTGATATATGATGTGATATATAATCTGTTGTCAATTATATGTGTTTGGACGATATTGATCATCGTGATTTGATATGTTGAATACCATAACATACCGAAATGGTGAAAAGGGAATTTTCAAAATGAATATTGAAAATAGATTATTTATAAAATCAAAGGATTTTATAAAAGAGATAATATTTATAACAATCAAAGGAGATTTTATAAAAAGGAAATAATTAGAAAATAAATAGAGTTATAAAAAGGAAAACGTTTTAAAAGGAAAACGTTACTAAAAAGGGAATCATTTGTAAAGTGAAGAACTGTTACTAAAAGTAAATCTTTATAAATGAATAGTTTATTCGAAAAGGAGTTAATCGAATTCAGTTATTTGAATAGAGTTAAATCGAATATGGTATTCGAAGGGAGTCAATCGAGTAAGGTATTCGAAAGTTAGTAAATCGAATATGTTATTCGAAAAGGGGTTAGTCGAGTTGAGTTAGCTGAATAGAGTTAATCGAATATTTGTTATTCGAATAAGAGTTGACCAGTTAGAATTAATCGAATAGATAAGGAGCTAATCGAATATAGTTTATTCGAATAGAATCAATTGAGTTAATCGAATATTAGTAATTCGAATAAAGTAAAAGGAGTAATCAAATATTAGTTATTCGAAGAAGAGTTAAATAGAGTTATCGAATATTAGTTATTCGAATAAAGTTAAATGGAGTTAAAGGAATAAATTGAATATAGTTTATTTGACAGGAGTTAAATGAATAGAGATAATCCAAAGGAGTAAATTGAATAGAGTAAATTGAATAGAGTTATCGAATATTAGTTATTCGAATAGAGTTAAATGGATTTAAAGGAATAAATCGAATATACTTTATTAGACAGGAGTTAAGTGAATAGAGTTAATCCAAAGGAGTTAATCGAATAGAGTAAATTGAATAGAGTTATCGAATATACCTTATTCGAAGGAAAGAATTATCGAATAAGAGATAATTCGAAGGAGAGTTTTGTAAGGAAGTTGTTAAAGAATAAAAAGGTGAACTTTGTCTATTTCAAGGTCAGAAACGTTGTTCAGTTAAGGTATGAGAGGTAGTATGACCCCAACTTGATTGACTTCATTTTTAACTAAGGAATGGTTATGGTTCGATAGTGAAGGTGGGTTAAAGGAATTTAGTTAATAAGCGTAATGGTTTGAGTTGGCATCGCGATGGTCTATTAAACATCTGTCTAAGCCCAGTGATGGAGTTTTGGAAATGTTTTTCCAAATAAGAACCAGAAATGTTTTCTGATATAGAAAACAAGAAATGGAAATGTTTTCCAATGGTAATAACATATATTTTCTAAATTTAGAAAATAAGAAATGTTGAATATAGGGAAACAGGAGATGAAAAATGAACTAAGGAGATAAATGTTAAATGATGTTTGATTGATAGAATTTCCATCTGGAAATAATATCGTTGTTTGCACACGTATTTTCCTTCGATAGTTAAATCACAGACTATCGAAGTTTTTGACCATTTTAACATTGTTAATATGGAGAGACCGGTTGGATTATTATCCAAAGAACCACTCTGTATTGGCATAAGCGTTGCGAATCATATATGCTAAAGATAATTGAAGACGGAGTAAAGTGCAAGGGCTGTTGTATAATTCTTAGATAACAGTGCCTAAGATGGATATACTGAATAGTACCTTCGGTTCATCCTGTTCCGGGATGACTTGTATGGATGAATGTCTGACAGAGTATTTCTAGACGATCACGTATATTGATTTGTCCAACCGTACCAAGAGTTGAAGCGGAGAAGGAAACTTCTTTTAGCTAACACATAATGTATGGTTGAGGACGTCAATCGATGATTTGATGGATTTGACGATGTGGCATTCGAAGTGAATCTGATGTGATGATGAAGCGTAACCTCTAGCCTCATCAACCGGTAAATGACAGAAATCGGGCAGGCAGCATGGCTAAGTCGATCGCACCGAAGTAGGGTGTATAATCACCTGATCTAGAGTTTCATTTACTTCTAAAAATCTATTGTTGATGTTGTCCCATTCGGGAAACGGTTGCTGATCCCAACCGTAGGTGATATACATTCGATACACTTAAGCGAAATGAGTGGTCGGTCATGTGTGGTCGGGTTACAAGATGTTCTTGTTGAACCCAGTGTATTCCTCTCTAGAGGCACACGAGCGAAAGGTGGTTCCATACCTTGTCATAGTTGAAAATCCATTACCCAATATGTGCTTGCGGTTTTGATTGTATACTATATATGTAGAACGTGAGATGAAAGCGTTTCTGCTAGATGATTATTATATTATGATTGATAGACATTATTATAATATCAAAAGGTTTTTGATATAAAGATATTTTGGATTCTCATAAGGGAAAAACCCGTTCCGTTATACGGCGTGGTCTTATGAGATATCGTTTACTTTTTCGAACCGTTTCAAACTGTTTTACTCATACCAGTCCCATGACTGACCCGGAGTTTATTTTGTTTTGTTTTCCCTAAACTCTTGGGTGCCCAATTTTGTATGGGTAGTCAAGTAGTCGGGATTTACATATACTTGAAGAGCTGGAGTAGGAGGCTTCAGGATCATAGCTATAGTTTATTTCTATTGTGTTGTACGTGCTGTACTTGATGATGATATGTATATTCAAGTAAAATCTTTTATTTCAAAGATATGTTATCTATTATATGTTATTCGTTCCGCTGTGAGATTCGTGTTACTCTGATATTGTGTTCTTCTTCTTCTTCTATTCTAAGTTTCTATCTTATCTTTCCTCACCCTCTGTTTTCTTTCTATTAATTTCCTGATTTTCAATTTAATTTGGGGTTGGACTTGTGTTTTTGGTCAGCTCTAATTGGATCGGAATTTTGGGTCATTACAATAGTTCGAACTGTTTTACTTTATATCAAAAACCTTTTGATATTATAATAATGTCTATCAACCATTTTAACTGTTTATCTCAAAGGGTTTTTATCAAAAACCTTTTGATATTATAAAAATCATATTAGAGCTAACCAAAAATATCAAAGAACTCTAAAGTCTCAATAGGGAAGTGGCTGCATTGAATCGATTTATCTCAAAGGCAACAGATCGGTGCATTCCACTCTTTGATTCTCTAAAGAAAGGTAAGAAGATTTTTCAGTGGACGCCTGAGTGCCGAGTAGCCTTCGAAGAGTTAATCAAACACATGGAGTCACTACCTATGCTATCAAAACCCAATGGGGAAAGTTTGTTTCGATACTTAGCTGTTTCATCTCATGCTTTAAGTGCAGCGCTAGTCCGAGAGGAAGCCAAGGCTCAGTGACCAATATACTACATTAACAAAAGGCTTGCAGGGGCAGAACTCAACTATTCTATATTAGAGAAGCTTGCATACTGTCTCGTAATTGCCTCAAAGAAGCTAAGGCCATATTTCTAAGCTCACTCAATCATAGTTTTGACCGACCAACTGATAAAGCAGGTTCTCTTTCGCCTAGAAACTTCGGGAAGACTGATGAAGTTGAACATTGAACTAAGCCAATATGACATCACTTACCATCCCCGAAGAGCCATAAATGGGCAAGCTTTAGCAGATTTTGTTGCCGAGTTCACGGATAGAGGAGAAGAGAAGGAAGAACCAATCGAAGAAGCTATGAGGTGGAAGATGTTCATCGATGGATCCAAAAATGACTATTGCTTGGGAGTAGGGGTTTTTCTGGAAACTCCTGAAGGCCATCCCCTTTGCTATGCCCTAAGGATGGAATTTCCATCGAATAATAATGAAGCCGAGTATGAAGCCTTGTTTGCAGGATTGAAGCTGGCAAAAGAATTGAATCTGAAACTTTGCAAATTTTTAGCGACTTGCAGATAGTAGTAAATCAAGTGCGAAGAGAGTTTCAGGCCAGAGGCGACAACCTTCCAGCTTACCTGTCTAAAGCCCGGGAGCTCCTTGAAGATCTTGATTATTATGCCATATCCCATATTCTGAGAGAAGAAAATATGAAGGCAGATTCACTTGCCAGACTCGCTAGTTCCGGAGATGCTTAGTTGTTAGGATTGGTGCCTGTTGAAGTTCTGTCAAACCCCAGCATTGAAGATACAGATGTTGATTGGGTTATACAAACCGATGAAGAACCAGTCTAATGGATGACTTCGTTC
The DNA here is from genome assembly GCA_030737875.1 of Allium sativum. Lineage (NCBI taxonomy): Eukaryota > Viridiplantae > Streptophyta > Magnoliopsida > Asparagales > Amaryllidaceae > Allium > Allium sativum. The sequence continues at coordinate 693,470,972 of CM060923.1, forward strand.
AAGAGTATCTACTTAAAGGGACACTACCAAAAGAACCTAAAAAGCATTGGAAAATCTTGTGTAAAGCTCCGTTATATCCAATCTACGATGGAAAGTTACACAAATGAGGTTTCTCAATGCCCCTACTCTGATGCATGAAAAAGGAAGAATCCAGGGCAATACTGGAAGAATTGCATGAAGGAGAATGCGGGAGACACACTGGAGGGTAGACTCTAGCCAAGAAAGTTCTGCAATATGACAACTTCTGGCCTGATGTGAACTGGATGCCATGACCTATGCCAAAAAGTGTGACAGATATTAGAGATTCGCATAAATTCCAAGGGCACCAGCTATAGAATTGACACAAGTGGTCAGCCCATGGCCATTTACAGTTTGGGGTATCGACTTAATTGGAGTTTTACCAACAGGAAAGTCGAGCATGAGATACGCTATTGTCGCCATTGATTATTTCGCCAAGTGGGTTGAAGCAGAGCCACTAGCCACCATCACCACGAAGAAAGTCATCAACTTTGTCTTGAAGAATATCATTTGTAGATTCGGTGTGCCACAAGAAATAATTACTGATAATGGGACTCAATTCTAAAGCAAGGAGTTCAAAAACTTCTGCTTCAAGTATGGGATCAAGAAGAGTTTTGCAGCTGTAGCCCATCCACTGTCCAATGGACGTTGAAGCAGTTAACAAAATCATAAAGTCAACCATCGAGAAACGCCTCGAGAAAGCTAAAGGTGGTTGGGTAGGAGAGCTTCCATTTGCACTATAGGCATATCGAACAACTAAAACTGTGACTGGGCACACTCCATTCTCCCTTGCAATCGGATCTGAGCCATGATTCCAGTAGAGCTGGAGGTCCCTTCTCATCGCAGGATTCATTTCGACCAACATGAGAACGAGAGGCTGCAGATTGAAGCACTTGATTTGCTGGAAGAAAGGAGGAATGAAGCAGAACTCAGAATAGTGGCTCACCAGAGAAAGGTTGCCTGACATTTTTATTTTAAAGTCAAAAGAAGGACTTTCGAGGTTGGGGACCTGGTTCTTAAAAGGGTGCTGACTAGTACCGGAGTCTTTGGACCCAATTGGGAAGGACCTTACATGATAAGCAAAAAACTTCTAGATGACACCTTCAAGCTGAAAACAATGGACGGAGACAAGATTCCTAGTGCTTGGAACAACATCCATCTTCGCCGTTATTTTGCTTAATTGTTTCTTTCATGTATCTTGTAAAAAGCTATACATATGCTGCTAGTATTGTAAACAGAATATTGTACATATTAATGAAAGAAATCAGTTTACTTGCCTAAAATCGTATATTTGCAAATTGTTCTTAATTATTTGCAAGTTTCTGAAATTCGGTTTTGATTGTAAGACATAAAAACAGATGTTGGCACACTTGCGACCTAAAGAAACTTGGTAACCATTCAAGCATATCCCGTAAAGGGCAACTCAAGTGACGAGTGCTATAAACATTAATTCCATCAAGTACTAAGAGTAGGAAGCACCGCCTCACAAAAAAAAGGGCACCAAGATTCAAATGGTCAAGTGGTGCAACATTTGAGCTAAGGGTTTAAATTGCAAATCTCACCGGAGGGGTACCTCTCCAAAAGAAAGGAACAGGGCCTTGATCCTATTATAAAGATGACTTGAGACGTCAAGCATCCAATAATAGAATCAACGATCGCCCTGTGAGATTATGCAAAAAAATCCCCCTGTAACAAAGTTAATCATAACTCCTGATCCAACGATAAAAGGTTGTAAGTTTCACAATTGTCTGTGTAGCATCTGGTCATTCCAGACGTGAAGGGTATTGAACTGAAAACTCCTCAGGGACATGCATTCAAATCTAATCTCCGAACGACCTAGATTGCCAAATTAGTGAGAAACATGATTGAATACATCTCTAATATAAAACCTATCAAGCAGGAGCACAAGAAAACTGGCATCCATCGATCAACCAAACTGAATCCCATGGTCATTAAGAAAATTAGGAAATTCGACATCCAATAACAAAGAAAAGAGTTTTAGTAGGAGCTTCCAGAGTTTTTCTATTACGAAGATAATTCAGAAAAGTTGATCGTCACTAGTCTAATGAGATTGTAATGGCCTTTGGTATGGGGGCATAACCACGACATTAAAACATGCTAACAATACTAACTCTACATACCATAAGTTCTTTACAACCTCATAATCAGCAAAGTGTTTGTGCTGCAAGTGTGATGTGCAAGTTCATTGTACAAGTAGGAAAATGCAGAAAAAGGCTATGGCACAAAAAACAAAACACTGTCTCATCATACCAACAAATGAAAAACACAAGTCACAAGTCTCAAGTCTTAGACACAAAGCGGCATAAAGTCATAAGCGAGGACCGGCACTCGCATATATAACCGGTCTAAACAAGATGCACGAAATAAAAGCTACATAAGGCAAAAGAAAGCAACTGAAAGAACTACTTCATCTTCCCATTCATCGAAGATTCCCTGAATCTCGTCGAAGGCTTGCTAGCCTTGGCAGAAGAACGAGAAGTGGTAATAGGTTGATCTTTGCCTAAAGCTTCGTCACTAGCCTAGACATCTAGGGTAGCACCTTCTTGAAGACCCAATGCCTCCTCTAACGCTTCTTGGCTGGGTCTTTCACCCTCTTCCCGGAGCAACTGGCATCTTTCTTCCTTGTTCTCTCTTCACACAGGTCTACTATATTATTCGGAGTATAGGAGTCTATATTTGCCATTGCCGCAATCATCTCTTGCGATCCTGGCTATGAGACGGGGGCAGGAGTACAAATCATATCCAAAAAGGAATCATTTGGAAGAGGTGAAATGACCGAAGCTGGAATAGTCGACGCCAGAATAGAGGAAGCCAAAGTGGCTCCAGCTATCGTCATCTCTATCACAATAGGAGAAGGCCCCAGAGGTCTAGGCGTCAAAGAACCTAGCATAAGGGAATAATAAGAAAGGAATTCACTATGCCCATGAGAATTAAGAAGAAAGTCTATGTCCGACACGGCTTGCTCAACCTCGATTTTACCTGAAGTGTGTAAAGCCACTGGGCTAATAGGAGGAACATCTAAGTCCTCAGCAACATAAACAGTGATGTTGGTAGTAGCAACTTCAAGAACGGTAACAGTTATGTCTAGGGCATGCTCTTCAGAAGGCTCGTCTTTAGCCTGTGAACAACGTGCTGACATAAGTTTCTTCTTCCCTGAAACCAAAGCAAGACGGGACTCTTCATCCAAATAGTATGAAGCAAGCATCTCCTCATCACAACCTGGCCGCTCGCTAAGAATCACTTCCTAGACTTCGGCGAGAGTAACATCAAATCGTTCCTCCAAAAAAGACAAGTTGCCCTTTGATAAGATGCTAAGCTTATAATAATCAAACAGAGTACCATCGAACTCGTCTATAGCTTGGGCATGTTTTCATTCCCCAGTCTCCTTGGCCAGAAAAGCATGGTCTCTCTCTTGCTCGAGAGCTTCTACTCGAGCCTGTAAAGCTAAGATCTCTCCCTCGTGGGAAGCAACTTGCTCCTCCAAGCTAGTAATGTCATGTAAGTAAGACTCAGCATTACGCTGCTCCGCAACCAACCTATCCTTGGCAACTATTTGAGCGGAAAGAGCCCCCATCACCTGGGAACATAACTCGGTCTTAGCCGACTTAACGATAGTTAGCTCGTCCTTAAGCCTCTGGTTTTCTACCTCTAAATCCTATCTAAACTAATCAGCGGCGAGCTCATCCTTAAGCTTCTGGTTTTCTGCTTCCAAGTCAAAATTCTTTTGAGAAAAGGATAAAATGCTAGATTCATGAGATTGGAGAACTCTCTTCCATTCCGCATTGTCATTTTCCAATGTAGCGATAGTCTCGAAATTGCGTTTGTTAACCTTTTGAAGGTTATAAGCCACTTTATACCAAGCACATAAATCCTTGATGTAACCATGAGTCACCTCCTGCTGTCTCTCAAAATCCGCCCTGATTACATCCAACTTTAAAAAAAAGTTAATAAATGTTTTTAGTTCTCACACCAATCCCATAACTGACAGACTTTATTGTTTCCCACCAAAATTCTGGGTGCCCATATTTTCCACATGGGCAACTAGTAGTTTCGGTTTTGCAAATATTCTTTAACAGGATCCTGTATTATTGCAGGAGATGTACTCTGCTATAGTTTGTAGCCTTCCACTGTGTTTGTATTTATGTATTATGTTTCCGTTGTTTTGTAAATCATTAATATCTAATATTTTCCACTGTGTTTTGTTTAGTTGTCTCTGATATTCTTGTACTCTAATGCAAAATTATTGTTATAGCAATGAAATGTTATCTTGTTGTGTATTCTGATGTGTCGTGTTCTCACAACATTCTGCGCTATCTTGTCATCTGGATCGAACATGTGTGGCTTATGGTCAGTTCGAAGTCTGGGAAATTAAGGTCGTTACAGTTGTAGTCTATACAAATACCGTAAAGTCCACCATATGTACAACATAAATCAAAATCGTAGATGGCTCGATCAAGATAATATGATAAGGCACATGTGAAATATTCAAGATAGAATTCTACCAATTGCACGTTTGGACTGGTGGTAACACATAGCCGCAATTACCGCATAGCTCGAAACACACTCCCATAATTAAAAGGGCCCCAAACCAATCACAAAGCAATAGAGATGGTATCGAAGAAATGTGTCTGATAGGAGTTGCGATCTCACTTAATCACGATATAGCACCTGTTTTAGTCATTTTAATTATGAACCAAAGGTCAAGGCTATCCATCATTGTTCTTTTACTTTATTCCAGAGAGTTCGCCAAACCAACCACTTCATTCTGGATTCTCCACCTCGTTCACAGTTGTTAAAGTGGTTCCCGGTATTGGCAGAGAGTATGGCAATATTCTACCCTAGTCTCTTTAACAACCAAACGCTTATTTCACACCATGGTCATTTATATTTAAAACCATTTCAAATATCATAAATCAATATAATAGTAACATTTGTTTATATTCAAATAATTACGTTCAGATGGATAAAGTCCATAAATCATATTTTAAAACATCATAAATCAAACAATAATGATATTGATTTATATTCGAATCATTGATTTCGAATATTTGAATGATATAAATCATATTTCAAACCAATTTCATTGTTCGATTAAGTTCATAAATCATAATTCAAATTAATGCATTATTGGATTAAGTTCAAGATTCATATTTCATATTTACAAAACAATTTATAAACAAAATTACATTACGATTTCATATTTCAAAATCTCAAATTTTAGATTTTCAAAAAACTTTCTATTGAGATTCAAGATTTAATAGCTTAGATTGGAACAATGTCTTATTTGAAAAAGTTAATATAATATAAATATTTTTATTTAAAAATAATAATCATATTTATATAAAATAATTTGATTGAAATAATTATAATATAAATAATAGTTAAGTTAAATTAATATAATTGAAATAGCTATTGAAAGTATAGTAACATGTAAAATGTATATAGGATAGTTATAAAGTAATAATTAAATTTGAATAATATGATTTAAAATAATTTAATATAAAATAATAAAATTTTCAAATTGTTTAAAATAGTCCAATCCAAACCACTAATCTGCATTTTCGAAGTCCAGTTTCATTGATTCGGCTTCAAATTTTGTGCTCAAACCAATTTTAAACCTTAACAATAAATGCTTTATAAGTTCAATTCATTTCAAAATTATGTTCAGTTTGGTTATTCAATTTTATTCTTAAGAGTTCAAATTACATTCAAATCACACTTTTTAATAAATTTCATATCAATTGAATCAATATTTAATTAAATCGATTATAAAATTTTAACTTTAATTATATTTTGATTCAAAACATTCACTTAATAAATTACTATCAAATTAATTTATTAAGTTTTATAATTGCAACCGGTTCACATAACTCATTTCATTAATTAAATTTTGTGTCTTAAAATCAATCTACCATACTCGATAAATTACATTTAATTTATGTCATGTAACAAATCAAGTTATCGTTAAATTTCTAACTTCTCTTTAAACAATTTTATATACTTATATTCTACAAAAAAGTATATAAGTATATAGTTTTAAATTTTATTTTAAATATCTGTTAACCATCTTTTTGGCAAAAGGCTACCACGTATTAGATCGAAGCCCAATATCTAGAAACGCACGGACAACCAAAGCTCGGCTCGAACAAGCCTTCTTCAGGCCCCAGCCCAAGTCATTTTTTTCCTGCCGATAACTCATGCACTCAAGAATATTCGCTCTCCAAGTCGACAAGATATCTCGCTCCCATAAAAGGCGCATTGGCCAAATATCTCGGATCTGCATGGAACTATCCAACTGAGCCATTCAAATGCTCAGTCCGACTTTAAAGGCAATAAAGCATGTCAACCGTATCTGGACAAAGCTCTACTTTTGATACACCTCACCATGGATGCCACGAAGGCCACAGTTTCCGAAGATACTATTTATGAATAGTGGAATCAGTCTTAAGCCGCATTTCTAACCAAGGGATGGACTCCACATGTCCAAGCTTTCCCGAAAAGGCCGGGCCATGTTACAACATCCCTGGCCACCTTCTCCACCTATAAATACCTCAAAGCTCAAAGAGGAAAGGGAGCCTTTTTCTTAGCTTTTTCTGACCTTTTTTCTGGCTGGAAACCTGATTCTAAGATCATTCCCAGCTTCCTCCTTTAAACTTCTCGGATGGATAACTCAAAATTAGTCATCTTCTCTTCTTTCTTCAAACAGGAAAAGCATTGTACTTGTAATAAAAAGCAGAAGTAATACATATAATGTGGACGTAGGCATAGTCTATGTCGAACCACTATAAGAATTTTGTGTGTGCTCCCCTTTTTCTTTACATTTTCTACATTTCATAATCATTATTCGTGTGCTCTCCACACGATTGGGGGTTGATTGTCACTAGTGACCAACTTTTGACATCAACACTTTGGCGCGACAGGTAGGGGGAGCTCGCGCAGATATTCCCTTCGAGCTTCTGCCTGTCTTAGTCTGTGGCGAACAAGTGAAAGGAAGATACAACGTCCTCTCGTCCCGCAAATACCGATGCAGCCGATACAAATGTTGCAGAAGAAAGCCAGGAAGCTTCCACTCATGAAGATGTGTCTCGATTTCATAACCGGATGACATGGACAAAATCATGGATGAGTTCAGAGACCATATGAAATCTCAGGGTAAACTTCTCGAACAATAGCAGCAGTTGATGGAACACCTTCTCGGTCGAGTGGAGATGGGACTAAATGCTTCAACATCAATTCCTCCACCGACTGGGACTGGGGCAACAACTGATCTTCGGTCTACGCAGAATCAGGTCACTGATCAGATTACACCTTTATTTCATCCCGGCTCGACTCCACGTCCCAACCAATCAGAGCCAGGAGTACCACTTCCAGCAACCAACGCAGCCACAACTGCGGAACCTCAGGAGGTCCGCGATCAAGACCTAGATCGTTCGACCACTTTTCCTCCACTATTAGAAACAACTCGACCTCCCATACATGTCGAGCGATTACCGAGCCCATCAAAATCAATGCCATTCTCATTATAACCCGGAATCTTACCACAGACTAATCTAACCACTCTTCCCCTTCAACGAAGAGCTGGCGTGGCCTTCCTTTCGAACCAGGGAGGCTGCCCTATTTTACCGGTCCTCACTGTGGCAGAAGAAAACACTACCGTAGACCCTTCCAACCTCGCTCCAACAGGGGGCAACCCCGAGCTCCGAACATCACATGCTATGTCGGATCAGCCTGGACCCTCTACTATGGGTACAGTCTGATCCAATACTCATCAGTTTCAAGAGGGGCCATTCTTCCCAGAACCGCCTACAGGAGCTCATCGTTACTCTCACCTTCACTCAACTCTTGGAGGCCGAGCCCAGCTAACAGCCACCTTTCCGAGCATGCTTTTACTAGATCCTCGTTTCGAAGCTTTTCCAAATGCAGAACTAAATTCATGGCAGTGACTCCTCGGAGATGGAAGCCAACTTGCAAGCATCATCTGACATTTTACTCGGGGCACCTATTCTTAGCAAGATATAGATAATGTCCATCGCAGCCCCTTTACCAGAGAAATCAGGAACTCCCGAAACCCTACAGACTTCAAATTCCCAACCATCGAACCATACAATGGTCGCACTGATCAGATCATCCTCCTCATGCGATACATGCGGCATATGGAAGTGCTTGGCATATCGACCAACGTCATGGCTAAGTGCTTTCCACTCTTCCTCACAGATATAGCTGGCATGTGGTTTCGACAGCTAACAACATAGTCGATCGGCAGCTAGAACACGTTGGTCACCCGCTTCATCGAACAATTCATAGTACATATCTCCCAACAAAAGAGTGTTATGTTCCTATCCACCATTATGCAGCGGTCAGGAGAGACACATCGATCCTTCCTCGAAAGGTTCGACGTGGCTGTGGCATCAGTCGATCGACCTGAGCTATCGATGGTGCTTATGGCCGCCATTGTAGAAGTTTAGAGCCGATCAGAATTTTCAATCTCTTTAACCGAAGATCCCTCAAGGATATAGATGATTTCTATTCCGAGGCTGAGCGATTCCTCTGACAAGAAGACACCAGCATTGAGATGGAGAGCCTCGAGGTCTTAGCCACCAAACAACAAGGACCATCCAACCCCAACAGCCAGAATAAAGGAAGAGGAAAGGCCCCAGAGAAGAGCTAACGCAATGTGCGGCCTCAAAATGAAAATAAGTACGACCAGTACACCAAGCTCAATTCCTCTCTGCTCGATATCTACCTTGACATACGAGGGTCCCTGCCTACTCCGAGACCACCTCGAAGAGAACCAACCCATATGGAGCTCAATTCTGGCAAACATTGCATATTCCACAACATAGCTAGACATAGCATTAATGAATGCCGGCATCTGCGCGATCTAATCAAGGATCGAGTCAGACGAGGAGAGCTTCCCGAATATGTTAAGAAGCACACCCCGACCTTGCCGCTGCAATCTTCTGCCTAAGCTCCTCTGGTCGGTCCTCGAGCTCCTAGAAAAGGAAAGGACTATGAGGCTAGCTAGTACTCGCGGCATCATCATTAATTAGATTTTTATTTTTTATTTTTCGATGTATTTCTTTCAATAGAATGGACACTTTGTTGTACACATGTATGGGGTTAGGATTTAGCTCCTAGGCATGCTCTGGAATCAACTATTGCCCTCCTAGTTATTTGTAATGATTCCTTAAGCAACTATGAATTTTCTTTTGCAAACATAGATCATGTTTGAGTACTTTAAGCCGATCATGGTTGGTTCTCGCCCCGATTTGAATATGGTCAGCGCGAAAGCCTACCATTATTTCTGAAAATCTACTCGACAAGCCGTGTATGGATTATGCTCGCCCTCTTTTCTGAACCATAAGCGTTTATCGTTCGCTGGACATATTAATCTAACATGAGTCGAGCATTAAGAAACACTTGCCATAAGCCAAGTATGGTTAACACTCACCATCTCTTTAAGCCGAGTATGGTTAATACTCGCCATCTCTGTAAGCCGAGTATGGTTAATACTCGCCACCCCTCAAAGCCAAGTGAAATAAATGCTCACCCATGACTCAAGGTCAGGTGTGTTCAATACTTGACCCATCAGCCTTCTTCAAATAAAGAATGACTTGTTTATCTTTGCAGGAACCAAATCTGTAACACCCCACCTCCTCCAATGCCACTCTTGCAAGCACACTAGCTTTGGAGGGGCGTTAAACAAGGTAAACATGCATGCAGATATCACAAGACAGAACATATAAGTAAAACAGAGTAGTAAAGCAGCGGATAAAACTAGCATTTCAAAACCATAGTCAAGTTACATCAAAGTACTTGGTCATTATTTTCCCGTAAAACAAAGTCTAGAACATAAACTGAAAACTGAAAAAGAAACATAAAGTAATTATCCCCAAAGTAGCATAAGGCCATAGCATGCTCAAACCATACTTGAGCTATCCAGAAAAGCAGCTAAAGATCCAGCTAGGTAACAGTGTTCCCACCCTGCAAACCTGGGGGGGGGGAACGGAAGAAAAGAGGCGAAAGAAAACGGGTCAGTCAAAAAGACTGGTAAGTCCTATCTACTATTAGTATAAAAACTAATAAAGTTAACTGAACTTGTAAAACAGAGATGAGATGTAGGGTGATAACTGGCATGGTGAAAAGTTAACAAGATAGATCAAGTGTGGCATCGCATATACAAGGTTAAGTTGCACCAGGTGTGTACTAGTATTCCAATCCATGTCAAGTATAAACAAGAAATGATCCCTTGGCTCAAAGTTGGCCCACATCATGAGATGACCTAAATTGAGGTCCAACTACTCGGTCTAGTCGATCGGCTCCCTATAAGCCTAACTCGTCAAGTGTAGGTGTCATACGGCCCAATCACGAAGTGTAGTCAAACTGTTCTAGGTCCACCCTAGGGTGTATCAAGCCCTAGGGTGCCAACCACGGACACAAATCAAGCACGCACAGTCTAAACCTACGGGTGCCCGTGTCTGCTTTTTCAACTCCGGACTATGTGCACGACCATAGTCCGCCTGAACCTACACCGGCGCACCTACTCAGCCGTCGTTTTGGTCGCTTACATGTCAACCCAGTAATTGTGCCCTATCCTAGCCTAGTCCCTAGGGTATCATGATACAATCAAGAGGGTTACTGGTGAAAAGGACCACGCAACTAGGGTTTCTAGCGGGTTAAATGTGGTTAACCCTATCCAATCAAGTATCAAGTTGGGTAAGTGTACCCAAGGTTCATGACTTAACCGCGTCAACCCATCATGTTTAATTGGTTAAGTATCCAAGTGGTCCATGACTTAACCCTACCATGTGGCATTAATTAATTTAATGCACCCGACCTCTCACATTAGACCTTGTTGTGGTTACTAGTTAAGTCGGGCGGGTCCGGGTAGCTTTACACCACAACTTGGTCTAACCTCGGGTTTCAAATGCGACACGACCAACTACTCACATTGGGTCCTATTGCTTGTAGCCACTAGTTAAGCCGGTCGGTTCCGGGTAGATTTATGCTACAAACTCAACCCAACCTCGAGTTGGCCACTCTCATATTTTCTAGAAGTCATGTCCAAATTCATGTTTACAAACATAATCACAAATCAATGTTCATGTCATATTTTAAAATCATGTTTCATGTCATTAATATTACCCAAACCCAACGTATTCCCCTCGCATGTACGTTTCGTACAACATAACATAGATCAAAAGAGGGAACTTGGCAAAGCATGACAAAAAGGCATAAGGTAATAAGGTTGGCCACAAATTGAACATGGTGGCATATGAGGCATAAATATGTTCATAAGCTTGCATATTACATCATAGGCCTCAAAACATGCATAATATCAAACTTAATCAAATAGGTGAAACATGATCATAAATGACATAGGATGGTGGCTAGTGATTCGCATATAACATTATATGCAAGATAACACAAGGTTTATGAGAGTTTCTATGTTGCTTTATGCAACATTTCTAATCAAAGCCCATAGCTTTCTATGCATAAGGTAAAGGTGATAGCTTTACAAACTTGCATAGAATATATTTATGCATAACATGATAGGATCAAAGCACATATCATACTTAGGCCCAAACTCAACTTGCAACATGTCATATTTAACTTCATAGTTAGAATCTAAGAGTAGTATAGGGCTTACAATGCTATGAAGACTAGAATAAATATAAAATAAGATTGAGACGAAGCCACACTAGCAAATCCGCAACCAAAGACGATAAACTCCACTTCAAGACTTGAGAACAAAAAGGAATAACCCCGAAGACAAAGAAAGATGGCTCTTTTACTTAAGAAAGATGGCTCCTTTATGACATAGATTGATTTGAGACACTCATGCTCTCATGAAGAAGGTGGAGGCCATGGTTAGTGAACATTTGGGCAGCATTTAGTTGTAGGAATGATTAATGAGGGTTTAGGCTAGGTCTAGGGGTCTTTTTATAGAGATTAGGGGTAGTTTGGACCATAGGATTAACCCTAAATCAAATCTGAGCCATCAACTCCCATCAGAAACTTCCAGAACAAGACCCAACTTGTCAAAATGGTGCACCAGAAAAACTGGTCCTACCGGGGGGGTCGACATGGGTGTCGACCCCTGGGTCAACATGGGTGTCGATCCATTGTGGGGGTCGACACTGGTGTCGACCCCTGTGTCGACCCTGCCTGGGGCGGGAAAATTCCCGCCCATTCTGCCTTGGTTGTAATTCGAATCTGAATTCGAATTTGAACTGTTTTCGGGCTTGGAATTTTCTGAAAACTTCATTGGGCCATAACTTGGTCATACGGACTCCGTTTTTCGAAAACTCGGACTCTATTTCGCGTATTTTTCCGAGACGAACGCAATGGCGCATCCCGTTTCCCTTGATTCAGAATTTATAATTTAATTCTGCCTTGATTTACATTATGACATGTTATTAAAAATACGGGTTGTTACATTCTCCCCTCCTTAAAGGATTTCGTCCCCGAAATCTCCAAGTTAGGAAGAACGTATCCTACCATCCATCATCCATCTACTCAAAACATCATCCACAAGTAACCATTGTCCTTAAAATGATTCTAAATGTTGTATGAACATATGCAAAAGGTGTGTGTATATGTACTTATCTAATGCAAAAATCAGGCGGTTACTGATTCAGTAAACTTCCTTAATGCAAAGTATGTTAGTGAAATGAGTCCATATGTATGCAAATTCCTAACATAATTTATAATCTCTACATGAGTGCACATAACCTTCATTCATATGCAACATCCACGTGATAGCACAACAAGTTTCATCCATGAATAAGCATAAACACTCATGCATATGCAACATGAAAGTGTGTGAGCCGATCTTAGTGCCTAATGTGTATCATGCATCCACGAGTATCCACTTGCAAACACTTGCAACCACTTGCAACCATCAAGCATAACATGTTTCAAATACATGTTTCATCCAAAGGGTTTCTACCTAAGGTTCTCATGACAAGGTTAACGAGATAACAAGATAAACAGGATAAACACAGATAGCAAAAAGAAAGATATGCTAATTAGGAAAGGAGATTAAGAATGTACCCTCAAAAAGGAATGGATAAAGCCCACGCATCTTCTCCTCGGTTTCCCAAGTTGCATCTTCATCGACTTCACTCCACTGAACTTTCACTAATTTGACTTCTCGATTCCTTAGCTTCTTGATCTCTGTTCCCAAGATACGAATCGGAGCTCTCCTCAAGGTTGCCTCTTTTTCTACCTCCACGTCTTCAAGAATGTTTGGTTCAACCACCTCAGCGGACTCATGTAGGCACGTTCGGAGATGCGAGACATGAAAGACATTATGCACTCCGGCTAGCTTCTCGGGCAATTCCACCTTATAAGCCATCTTTCCAATTCTCTCTATGATAGGGAAGGGTCCTACGAACCTTGGTGCCAGCTTCCCAATTGCTCCAAAACGTACCACATTACGCAAAGGAGAAACCTTCACGAAAACCATGTCTCCCACTTCGAATTCCAAATCTGTCCTTCGCTTGTCAGCATAGGATTTCTGTCTGTCTTGGGCCGCTTTCATCTGTCTTCTCACCAATTCAACTTTCTCGGATGTGTCCCGTATCATATCGGGCCCAAGTATAAGCCTATCCGTTGTCTCCCACCAACAAGATGGTGACCTACACGGCCTCCCATACAAAGCTTCAAATGGTGCCATCCCTATACTGGCTTGATAGCTATTATTATAAGCAAACTCTACCAGAGGAAGGTGGTCTTCCCAAGTACCACCAAAGTCAAGAACACATAGCCTCAAAAGATCTTCTAGCACTCTATTCACCCTTTCAGTTTGGCCATCCATCTGGGGGTGATAGGCTGTACTCAGATTCAATCGCGTACCCATCGCTTCTTGCAAACTATTCCAGAACTGGCTAGTGAAAATTGGGTCACGATCGCTAACTATGCTAGAAGGAACTCCATGCAGCCGCACTATCTCTCGAAGATAAATAGATGCTAGCCATGATGCGGTCCTCTTGCTCTTTACTGGGATGAAATGAGCACTCTTCGTAAGTCTATCATCTATGACCCATATGCTCGTATTCCCTTTCCTTGACCTAGGCAATCCATCCACAAAATCCATAGAAATACTCTCCCACTTCCATTGCGGGACCTCCAATGGATGTAATAGCCCACCTGGTTTCTTTGACTCGGCTTTCACTTGTTGGCACACCATGCACTTTGAAACATACTCTGCCACATCTTTCTTCATTCCGGCCCAAAAGAAAATGCGCTTCATATCTCTATACATCTTATCTCCTCCAGGATGTATAGTCATCTTCGAGTGATGTGCTTCTTCGAGAACTTTATGCACCGAGTCTCCTACTTGTGGAACGCATAGCCTTCCATCACGCCTTAGCCAACCCTTGTCATCAATAGTATATCTAGCAAGGTGACTAGACGTCTCACCACGAATCAACTTGTCCATGACCTCGACTATCTGCGGGTCTCCTTTCTGGGAAGCCCCAACTTGATCAAGAAGTGTGGGTCTAAGCCCAAGGGATGCTAATGAACCCATCATCGACTCAACAGCCGTCGTGAAATCAAAGGTTGCCAAGAACTCTAGGCTCCTCATTTCAACAAACAAGGGACTCAAAGTCAACCTACTTCTGCTTAGTGCATCTGCCACAACATTACCCTTGCCAGGGGTAAAAGCTATCTCGAAGTCATATGATGCCAAGAATTCCATCCACCTTTGCTGCCTTAGATTCAGATCTTTCTGCGAGAAGAGGTACTTGAGTGACTTGTGATCAGTATACAACTCAAACCATTCGCCTAGAAGATAGTGGCGCCAGGATTTGAGTGCAAAGACGATCGCCGCCAACTCCAAATCATGAGTGGTATAGTTCTTCTCATGAACTTTAAGTTGCCTACCCCCATAACATATCACCCTTCCCTCTTGCATCAGAACAGCACCTAACCCCGTACCACATGCATCTGTGTACACGGTAAACATCTTACCACTATCGGGTAATGCCAAAACTGGAGTTGTGGTAAGGGCTCTCTTGAGCCTTTGAAAAGCAAGCTCACACTCCAAGTCCCATGCAAAGACTAAGTTCTTCTTCGTCAACTTAGTAAGAGGGGCCAAAATCTTAGCGAAGTCCCTGATGAACTTCCTATAGTAGCCCGCCAGACCGAGAAAGCTTCTTACTTCGGTTGCATTCCTAGGAGTCTTCCAGTCTTGAACCACAACCACTTTCGCGGGATCCACCGCTATGCCTTGCTTAGAAACTATATGTCCAAGAAACCGAACTTCCCTTCTCCAAAAATGACATTTGGAGAACTTGGCTTTCAACTGATGCGCTCTAAGCGTATCCATCACTTCCTTGAGATGTCTGGCATGCTCTTCCTCATCCTTTGAGAAGATCAGAATATCATCCACGAAGACAACCACGAACTTGTTAAGGAACTCCCTGAACACCCTACTCATCAAATCTACGAAGTAGGCGGGTGCATTAGTCAAACTGAATGGCATGACAAGCCATTCAAATAATCCATCTGGATTCCTAAACGCAGTTTTATCAATACTATCCTCAGCCACTCTAAGCTGATGGAATCCGGTGGCTAGATCAAGCTGAGAGAAAATAGAAGCACCAACAAGCTGGTCAAAGAGATCATCAATCCTCTGTAACGGGTGTCTATTCTTCTTTGTCAGCTTGTTCAACTCTCGATAATCAACACATAGACGAAGCGAACCATCCGCCTTAGTAGCGAATACCACCGGAGCACCCCATTCAGAAATGCTTCGCCTAATAAAAATTTTCTCAAGCAGCTACTTGATTTGCTTACTGAGCTCTCTTCTTTCTCGTGGGGCCATGTGCCTAACGGGCAATGACATTGGCTTGGCATTATCAACAAGATAAATGCGAAAATCTATCTCTCGTTTAGGGGGTAACCCCTTAACCTCTTCAAAGACATCAGGATATTCCCGAACCACCCTTACAGATTGCAGATCATTGATGGACGAGTCAAGAGATTCAAGATAACATACCATGACGGGATCCAGCGGGTTGCAAGAAATCTCTAGGGTATTACCGAGGCGAGTCATGAGCCTCACCACCCTATGCTCACAATCGAGAATGGCTCCATAACTGGACAGCCAATCCATGCCCAAGATCAACCTGTATCCCGTGAACCCGAGAACATAAGCATTACACATGAATTCTATGGTCAAGATAGAAATCTTCAAATCCACAAAAATCATAGATAAATGGGCGGAACCCCCAATTGGATTTGAAACACTGACGGGATCCTCAACTAGACTAGTACTTAGGTGCAAACTTTCAACAATGTCAGAGGAAATAAAGGTATGCGATGCGCCAGAATCAAATAAAGTGCGAACAGGAAAGTCAGAAATATAAACAAGACTTTCTACAGAAATACTACCTCGGTCCTGAACTGGAGCAGTGTTGAGAGCATGCACTTGCCCTCCAGAAGGTCCTGCACGCTGATTCTGCCCTTGCCCTTGTCCTTGCTTCTTGGGGCAATCCTTGCTAAAGTGTCCAGTCTCTCCACAATGAAAGCATTCGCCACGCTTCCTCTTCTTCTTTCTGCAATCCTTGGCTATGTGCCCAACAATCCCACAGAAGTTGCATTTTCTTGTGTCCTTTGCCTTGGCCTTGTTGCCCTTGTTGTTCTGATTACTCTGATTTCCTCCCTAGTTGGAGTCCGTCTTCTTGGTTTGAGTCTCATTAGGCTTGCCTTCTTTCTTGCCATTCTTATCGTCTCCTTGAAGTAATGCCATGTCTACTAGGCCTTCGAAAGTGGCCCCCATGGGAATATGAGATAGGGCTAAACCTTGTAATGGCTCATTCAACCCTTGTGCAAAGCGTAAAGCCTTCTTCTGGGGAGTATTAACCATGTCCAAACCGAATCGAGCGAGCTGTTTAAACTTATTCACATACTCCCTCACTGTCATGTCCCCTTGCTTCAAATATACAAACTTCTCCAATTGCAGATTCGCCTCAGCTGATGATAGAAACTTAAGCCCAAACCTCGTCCTAAAGTCGGCCCAAGTCTCTATAGGTCTAGCAGCATTGGTGACCTCCCACCAATAAGCAGCTTCTTCTTTTAATAGCTATGCTGCCAATAAAACCTTTCTATGGTCTTCCACATCAAAGATAGCGAAGAGATCTTCAGTTTCTTTCAACCAATTTCGTGCCTCCACAAAAGTCTCCATCCCAATAAAATTCTTGCCACCCATCGCCTTAAAGTCTTTGCAAACCTTTGTGAAATCTGCTTGTGGATGCTGAGGAGGGGGAGGAGGAGGAGGAACCTCAGTTACGGTGGGGGTATTTGCTGGGCCCGCATCGTTGGCCCTAGCTTCCAAGTACCTCCGGAACCATCCGGGAATGGTTACTCCCTCGGGAAGGTTAAGATCGGCCATGCTGAAAAAGGAAAATATAAATTTAGAACGAGGAAACGAAGGATAGCGCTAATGGCTTTTGGGGAATGGCCTTTTAAAATAACTAGACTTTTCTTTGGAAAATACTTAATTGGTTTTGAAAATAGTTTTCCAAAAAGGTAAATTTTAAAAATACTTTTGATCAAATCTTGTAAACCTTATGCTATGATACCAAATGTAACACCCCACCTCCGCCAATGCCACTCTTGCAAGCACACTAGCTTTGTAGGGGCGTTAAACAAGGTAAACATGCATGCAGATATCACAAGACAGAACATATAAGTAAAACAGAGTAGTAAAGCAGCGGATAAAACTAGCATTTCAAAACCATAGTCAAGTTACATCAAAGTACTTGGTCATTATTTTCCCATAAAACAAAGTGTAGAACATAAACTGAAAACTGAAAAAGAAACATAAAGTAACTATCCCCAAAGTAGCATAAGGCCATAGCATGCTCAAACCATACGTGAGCTATCCAGAAAAGCAGCTAAAGATCCAGCTAGGTAACAGTGTTCCCACCCTGCAAACCTGGGGGGGAAACGGAAGAATAGAGGCGAAAGAAAACGGGTCAGTCAAAAAGACTGGTAAGTCCTATCTACTATTAGTATAAAAACTAATAAAGTTAACTGAACATGTAAAACAGAGATGAGATGTAGGGTGATAACTGGCATGGTGAAAAGTTAACAAGATAGATCAAGTGTGGCATCGCATATACAAGGTTAAGTTGCACCAGGTGTGTACTAGTATTCCAATCCATGTCAAGTATAAACAAGAAATGATCCCTTGGCCCAAAGCTGGCCCACATCATGAGATGACCTAAATCGAGGTCCAACTACTCGGTCTAGTCGATCGGCTCCCTATAAGCCTAACTCGTCAAGTGTCGGTGTCATACGGCCCAATCACGAAGTGTAGTCAAACTGTTCTAGGTCCACCCTAGGGTGTATCAAGCCCTAGGGTGCCAACCACGGACACAAATCAAGCACGCACAGTCTAAACCTACGGGTGCCCGTGTCTGCTTTTTCAACTCCGGACTATGTGCACGACCATAGTCCGCCTGAACCTACACCGGCGCACCTACTCAGCCGTCGTTTTGGTCGCTTATATGTCAACCCAGTAATCGTGCCCCACCCTAGCCTAGTCCCTAGGGTATCATGATACAATCAAGAGGGTTACTGGTGAAAAGGACCACGTAACTAGGGTTTCTAGCGGGTTAAATGTGGTTAACCCTATCCAATCAAGTATCAAGTTGGTTAAGTGTACCCAAGGTTCATGACTTAACCGCGTCAACCCATCATGTTTAATTGGTTAAGTATCCAAGTGGTCCATGACTTAACCCTACCATGTGGCATTAATTAATTTAATGCACCCAACCTCTCACATTAGACCTTGTTGTGGTTACTAGTTAAGCCGGGCGGGTCCAGGTAGCTTTACACCACAACTTGGTCTAACCTCGGGTTTCAAGTGCGACATGACCAACTACTCACATTGGGTCCTATTGCTTGTAGCCACTAGTTAAGCCGGTCGGTTCCGGGTAGATTTATGCTACAAACTCAACCCAACCTCGAGTTGGCCACTCTCATATTTTCTAGAAGTCATGTCCAAATTCATGTTTACAAACATAATCACAATTCAATGTTTATGTCATATTTTAAAATCATGTTTCATGTCATTAATATTACCCAAACCCAATGTATTCCCCTCGCATGTACGTTTCGTACAACATAACATAGATCAAAAGAGGGAACTTGGCAAAGCATGACAAAAAGGCATAAGGTAATAAGGTTGGCCACAAATTAAACATGGTGGCATATGAGGCATAAATATGTTCATAAGCTTGCATATTACATCATAGGCCTCAAAACATGCATAATATCAAACTTAATCAAATAGGTGAAACATGATCATAAATGACATAGGATGGTGGCTAGTGATTCGCATATAACATTATATGCAAGATAACACAAGGTTTATGAGAGTTTCTATGTTGCTTTATGCAACATTTCTAATCAAAGCCCATAGCTTTCTATGCATAAGGTAAAGGTGATAGCTTTACAAACATGCATAGAATATATTTATGCATAACATGATAGGATCAAAGCACATATCATACTTAGGCCCAAACTCAACTTGCAACATGTCATATTTAACTTCATAGTTAGAATCTAAGAGTAGTATAGGGCTTACAATGCTATGAAGACTAGAATAAATATAAAATAAGATTGAGACGAAGCCACACTAGCAAATCCGCAACCAAAGACGATAAACTCCACTTCAAGACTTGAGAACAAGAGGAATAACCCCAAAGACAAAGAAAGATGGCTCTTTTACTTAAGAAAGATGGCTCCTTTATGACATAGATTGATTTGAGACACTCATGCTCTCATGAAGAAGGTGGAGGCCATGGTTAGTGAACATTTGGGCAGCATTTAGTTGTAGGAATGATTAATGAGGGTTTAGGCTAGGTCTAGGGGTCCTTTTTATAGAGATTAGGGGTAGTTTAGACCATAGGATTAACCCTAAATCGAATCTGAGCCATCAACTCCCGTCAGAAACTTCCAGAACAGGAAACAACTTGTCAAAATGGTGCACCAGAAAAACTGGTCCGACCGGGGGGGTCGACCCCTGGGTCGACATGGGTGTCGACCCCTGGGTCGACATGGGTGTCGACCCCTGGGTCGACATGGGTGTCGACCCATTGGGGGGGGGGGTCGACACTGGTGTCGACCCTGCCTGGGGCGGAAAAATTCCCGCCCATTCTGCCTTGGTTGTAATTCGAATCTGAATTCGAATTTGAACTGTTTTCGGGCTTGGAATTTTCTGAAAACTTCATTGGGCCATAACTTGGTCATACGTACTCCGTTTTTCGAAAACTCGGACTCTATTTCGTGTATTTTACCGAGACGAACGCAATGGCACAGCCCGTTTCCCTTGATTCAGAATTTAGAATTTAATTCTGCTTTGATTTACATTATAACATGTTATTAAAAATACGGGTTGTTACAAAATCTCACGGAGTCAGTGATCATCATCTCGGCCTTAATACAGTTCCCGATGGTTGTCGGTTCTCTGGCCTTAATACGATCTTAATGACTGTCGGTTTTTCGGCCTTAATACAACCATCGAAACCGTCGGATTTCCGGCCTAAATATGGTCCGGCGTGAGCTTCTCAAATCATTGTGCTTCGGATCATATTTCAGAACACACCTCCCTTTACCGAAGAAGATGCGTTCGAAGGGGTAAAGTGTTAACCAACTTTTTGGTAAAAGACTACCACGGATTAGATCGAAGCCCAATATCCAAAAATGCACGACAGCCAAAGCTCGGCCGAAACAAGCCTTCTTCAGGCGCCAACCCAAGTCATTTTTTTCCTGCCAATTACTCATGCACTTCGAAATACTCACTCTCTAAGTCAACCAAATGACTCGCTCCCATAACTGGCGCATCAACTAAATATCTCGGATCTACATGGAAATATCTAGTTAAGCCATTCAAATGCTCGGTCCGACTTTAAAGGCAGTAAAGCGGTCAACCGTATCCGGACAAAGCCCTACTTTTGATACACCTCACCATGGATGCCACGAAGGCAACGGTTTCCGAATATACTATTTATGAATAGTGGAGTCAGTCTTCAGCTGCATTTCCACCCAAGGAATGGACTCCACACGTCCAAGCTTTCTCGAAAAGGCCGGGCCACGTCACAACAGCCCTGACCAACTTCTCCACCTATAAATACCTTAAAGCTCAAAGAGGAAAGGGACATTTTTTATGACCGGTTTTCTGGCTAGAAACCTGGTTCAAAGAGCATTCTCAGCTTCCTCCTTTAAACTTCTCGGACGGCTAACTCAAAATTAGTCATCTTCTCTTCTTTCTTCAAACAGGAAAAGCATTGTACTTGTAATAAAAACCAGAAGTAATACATATAAAGCGGACGTACGCACAGTCTTTGCCGAACCACTATAAAAATTCTGTGTGCGCTCCCCCTTTTTCTTTACATTTTCTGAATTTCATAATCATTATTCATGTGCTCTCTACACGATTGGGGTTTGATTGTCACTAGTGACCAACTTTTGACGTCAACAATATCTAAATTTAAAGCTTTCTTAAGTTATATAAATATGTAGGTTTAAATAAAATTCTAAAATAAATTATCAAAATACTTTATTAAATTTGAACGTGTTACAAATCCTTATGGAATTTTCAAAATAGACCAAGGTGTTCTTATATATAATTTTCTACCTAGGACAAGTGTTATGGATATATATCATTTCAATACGGGTTTTAAATTTTATGGGTATTTATCATTTCAAACTACATCCCAATAAATCAATTTTAAATTCCTAAATCTGTACAAAGATTCGGGTATATATCATTTCAACCCATAATGGTTTACACATATATATGGAATTTGCAGTTTGAGAACAAATGAGTATAACATTTCAATTAACACAAATCATAACAATCAAATTCATGTCATATATATCAAAAGTGTGCTTGTCACATATGCGCAAGCAAATAATCGGGTCTTCCAAAGCAATCCTAATATTACATACATCATTTCAAATGATATCAATTGACAAATTGAAATTGTTCCATAGTGAGGATTCTCACCTTGCGTAGCAACATAGAAGTAGATGTCATAGGCTGAAACTACGCATGTCTATTTCCTACATGACCCGAAACCTGCACGGAAATTAATAGGTTAACCCAACCCATTTAGTTGGCGGCTCATTTTCAAGTCAACCCGAATTTGACCCGTTTATAAATGGGTGGGGTTAGGGTTGATCCGCTAACCCGATTTTGACCCGCAAAACCCGATTATATGATGTATCACTTCCATACTATTAAGTCTTTTATGTATGCTATTAGTGTTAGTCTTTTATGTATGCAGTAATCAGCACGCTCATATATTCTTTTATAAGCTGTTAGATTTTACTAATTTATTCTTATATGTTGTTAGTTATATTTTACTTATAACAACTGTATCTATTCCATGTTTTTAGTCTTTTATATATGTAGTGCTCATATATTATTATGTATGGAGAACGATTTTTGTATATGGTGATTTCATGCTTTATATATGTGCTGCATGTTGGTGATTTTGTAACTTGTTGTCTGTTGGTGATTTTGTAACTAGCTGCCAGTTAGTGATTATATGATAGTGCTCCCTGTTGGTGATTTGGTTCTTTTGCAGTGTATATTAGTTGACAATATTTACCAAAGGTTCAAATAGGTAAACCTGACACGATATGATCAATTTATTTAAATGGGTTACATAGGTCGGGTCGGGCCAACACGTTTATAAACGTGCCGGATTCGGGTTGGGAAAAAATGACCCACTTATTAAACAGATTGACCCGATTTGTTTATAAATCAACCCGAACCCGACCCGACATGAGCCACTGACAGCCCTAGCTAAAACGGACGAAGAAGTTGGCACGAAAGCTGACACGACATGATTGAATTAAACTAACATAATCTCAATTTGAATCAACCCAAATTCAAATCATCAAATTCCATATCAGTGCTCTTTTATCATTTTATAATATATACACACATGTGAAGCAATATATACACATCTGTATAGAACACTCAAAACCTAAAGTATATCCAACTGGCTACACTCAGGATCAAGCCCCCAACTCAACATCTCTATGTATTACCCCTTCACCTATGCAATTATTGGTTTTCAAACACAACACAGTTACACACTAATTCACACAGTGCAGAAACACAAACCACACACAAACACAGTAAGGTATGGATCAGGTGGATTTTGGTTTTTACAAAATTTATAAAGTAGAACAAAATTTTGGACCGTTTTAAATTAGATTTTTGAATATGTTAACCAATGAATTTGAAAATAAAATGGTTAAGAGCAAAGTTTTAGGAAATTCTTTTTTCTTCAATTTAGAGAAAATAAAAACTATTTTGGATGAAGAAGATATGATCAAAAAAGTGATAGATAAATTTTTGGGTCCGAAAATGCGTCTAAAAGATTAACAATTTCGACCTGGAAAAATTCGATATCTAAAAAGTTTTTAACCCAAAATTTTAACTATTTCAATTTGACACAATCTGATAAAAAGAAGACTGCTTTTCAATAAATTTTGAGGAAGATATGACTAAAACAATAACATCCAATTTTGTATTAGAAATATGAGTCAAAAAATGGATCCTGAAGATTAGTGATTTCAACATAGAAAATTTTGAAATTTGAAAATGTCTTCAACATAAAAGTTGTAGCTATTTCAATTTCACTCAATTTGAGAAAAAGTGGGTTCATATTTTCTAACAGGAAGTAATGGCTGTGGGAAGACAGAATGAAAATTTGAAATAAAAATGAAAAATTAAAAAAGAAAAAGGGGAACATGGTCAAGTTTTTGGATTTCGAAGGAGAAAGAGATGGGAGATTTGTAACACCCCGTGTTTTCTGTTAACATAAACTAACCAATTAAACAATACTTAAATTAAAATGTGAGAATTAAGGGAAACGGGTTACGCCATTGTGTTCGTCTCGGAATTCTGGTTGAGATAGAGTCCGAGTTTGCGTAAATTGGACTTCGTATGAAGAAGTTATGGCTGTCGGAAGTTTCCAGAAAATTCAAATAATTTCAAACAGCTCGAAAACAGATTCAAAATTCAAATCAGAAGTCAGAAGCGGGTTGGGCGGGAAAACTCCCGCCCAGGATCCAGGTCAACCAGGGGGTCGACCCTAGTGTCAGCCTCCCCCTTACAGGTCGACCTGGGGGTCAACATGCCCCCCCACCCCGTGGGCAGATCTGAAAGATGACGATTTTGTGACTCAGTGCTGAGTCATTAGGGCTGTGGTGTCACCCTATCTTGACTGGATGGTCTTGATTGATTCTAGGTTGATCGGATGGCCTAAATTAATCCTAAACTCTATATAAATAGATGTAGACTCAAACCCTAAAACCTAATCAAAATTAGAACCATGGCCGTCATGCTATCACCTTGCAACGTAGAATAGCCGTCATCAACTAGAGGAAAAGTAAAGCTAATCAACTCAAGTCTATAACAATTACAACAACAAATTTGTCTACTTCAAAGGCGAGCTAAATCAATTTCAGAACTCAGATCCCAAAACTCAAGACCTTCTTTGAGTTATGAGTTCGATTTCTTTATTAAGATAATTAACAAGTTAATTAGGTTGAGTTATAATTTGGGTTATATGGTTATATTTGTAAAACATTGGAAAAAATGCGATATTTTGTGAATGTATGCTAGTCGTTCATAATGATAGTTTTTGTTGTGAATCCCTTTCTATATACCCAATCATCTATGTTCAACCTGATTCATGTTTGACATCATTGTATACGCAAGTTTGGGTGTAGATTATATGTTAGTTTCTATGTGAATTGTACATAGTTTACATGTGAACCAAATAAGATGACTATATGCAAGTTTAGGTAGAAATTGGATTCACATATATGCAAGTTTACACCTTTAGACTTAGATCTATGACATACATAGTTTTATGCAAGTTTGTGACTATGGCCTGTGCAAGTTTTAGGTGAAAACTATATTCATATATGCAAGTTTTGGGTGAAAACTATATTCATATATGCAAGTTCACACCTTTTAGCCTTTGTTTAGATTCATGACAATACCAAGTTTAGGCAAGATATGTTGTAATCCTTATTAATAAGTTAGATCCATTTTGTGTGTTATGCAAATTTGCGATGTTTCTTCCCTTTTATGTCATTAGACTAATTGCTAGTCTAGTATGTATATATATATATATATATATATATCATGATAAGCGAATGAACAACGTGGGGACGATGGGGGTAATATTGAATATATATACATATTGAGAATATGCATAAATGGCCTTAAAAAGGCATATAATTAATTTAAGACAACAATTGGAAAATTTGGTATTTATGGACATAATTTAGGTGACAATTATGGACATAAGTATATTTGGAATTTATTTACAAATTTGAATAGGGATATTAATCCAATTTGGGGTTAAATAAAGATGTGTAATAATAAACCGCCTAAGACACGAGGTTAGACTCTTTTGTGGTGTAAGACTGCCCAGACCCGCCCGGCAAATCCAGCAGCCACAAATGCCAGTCTAATCTGAGAGTAGGGGTGGCAATTAGACCCGACCCGATGGACCCGGACCCGACCCAACGGGTCTCGGTTCTAGGCGGGTCGGGTTTTGTCGGGTCTAAAGTATACATTTCCAAAATCTGGACCCGACCCGAGCTTCGGTTCGGGTCGGGTCGGGTTGAAGCTCGGGTCGGTTCGGGTCGGTTCGGGTCCGATTAAATAATAACACTAAAAATACATATATTTCAATGTTTTTTGGTCGGGTCTATGCGGGTCGGGTTTGATCGGGTCTTGATGGTATTTTTCATCACCTAGACCCGACCCGAGACCCATCGGGTTCGATTCGGGTTTTTTCGGGTCGGGTCGGTTCGGGTTTTCGGTTCCCGGTTCTAATTGCCAGCCCTATCTGAGAGGTCAAAGGCATGAATTAAATGCGTAATAGTTGTAAAGACACAAGGTTAGGCTCGTTTATGGTGTAAGACTGCCCGGACCCGCCCGGCAAATCCTGCAGCCACAAATGCCAGTCTAATGTGGGAGGTCTTTACAAGGTTACGGTGTTAATGAACTAGAAACACTTAACTAGACAAACATGTGGTGGGACATGGAGGGTTTAGTGGGTGCCATAGGTGGCATGGGAAATTAAGAGAGTGTCGTGGCTGGCATGTGAAATACGATTAGATGCACTTAACCAAGATTGAAACATGTAAGGAGACATGAATATGAATGGGGTTAAGTGGGGAAACCTTAGTAGGGACCAAGCATAGGTGGAAGGCTTGTGTCAAGCATGGAGGGCCCTTATCAGATCAGTAACCCCATTAAGTATCTTTGTGGGCTCGACCCAAGTCGAGGACGGGACATGCGTACTGGGTTTGATCATAAGAGGTAAAAACGGGTTAGCGGTAGCAATGCAAGTCCGACGGGGTTAGGTGCGTGTGTGGCCCCGGACTGGTAAGTAAGACGTTGTTGCATCGTGTAGGTATAAGCCGTGCATTTTTGGTGGTATCGGGTTGCCACTTTGGGGAGTGATACACCCCACTGTGGTGACAACACGGGTATCTACGAGTTAGGGAGCTGATCAAATGGGGGTAGTGGGTACACCTAGTGGAGATAGGGGCAGACTGCACCTATGAAGGCAGTTAGGGGTACACGAAACTACCATTATCATTATTAAGTTTGGTAGGCGGGATCAACTTTAAGGGTGTTTGGTGTGGTGCAATGTAGTAATTATCTTATAACGATTAGGTGCGCCTTTTTGCGTTTGAGGAGTTGGTAGGCGGGATCAACTTACAAGTCATTTGAGTTTGCCAATTTACAAGTCGTTTGAGTTTGTCATTCCATAAATTGCTAGTTTGCGTAATTAACAAGATATATTCCATTCGTAGTTCTTTTTTTTGGAATGGTGACAAACTCAAATGACTTGTAAATTGGCAAACTGTTTGTCTCCCCTACTCTCATGGGGTTTGAATGATCCAAATCTCTCAACCTTCAATTTCGCTCTCTTAACCAAATGGATCTGGAGAATTCTCTCCCCAACCAGCTATATTTGGAAGGACTGGATCTTAAAACGTCACTACAACTCTAATCCACACTTGGTCCTTCATTTCATCCCTTCCTCACGGCCGTCTCCTTTTTGGAGCGGTGTTTTGAGCTCCCTTCCGAGAGTTAAAATGCTTTTCCATGTTAAAGTAAATAATGGAGAATCTTGCTTGTTTTGGCAAGACATTTGGAACGGTGAATTACCTTTATCCTCCTCCTTCAGTATTCTCGGGCCACCTAACAGTTCTAACCCACTAACTGTTGCTGAGGCATTTAGATTAGGGCCACTGGGCTTTTTTCCTAACTCATGGTTTGGGCTTTCAACACTTAATGAATTATTCCGCATTGGAGATCTTATTAATAACTGCAGGTTATCTGTTGGGCCAGACTCTTTCTCTTGGGCCTTGAACTCCTCTAATACATTCTCTATTAAATCGTGTTACAATTATCTAATCCACCCAGGTCGTCGCTTCTCTTACTCCAGAATCTGGAAATGTCATCTCCCTCCCCGTGTTATTTTTTTTTCAATGGCTTCTGATCCATAATCAAATCAACTCAAAAGACAGACTTCACCGTTTCAGCATCGATGTCGATCCACTCTGTGTCCTCTGCAATATAGAAAATGAATCTCTTAACCACTTGTTCTTTGACTGCGATTTCTCCTTCGCTGTCTGGGCGGCAATTAGTTCATTCGTTCTTGGATTCATCCCTTCGATTCGTTCCTTCTTTGATTATTGGCAGCACTCCTCCCCCGATCCATCTATGGATTCTTTGGTAGTGATCTTCTCTTGGTGTATCTAGTTAGAGCGCAACGCTTGCGTCTTCAGTAAGCCTAGAAAGTATTTGTTGGGAACCTGTTATCACATTCTGCACCTCTTCGAACTTTGGACATGCACAGTCAGACGCGCCCGATTCAGATTCTCCCTCCCCAGACCGCACTCTCCTGGAACCCAGGGCAGCAGCACTTTGTTCCCTCTCTGAGGAGTACCTATTTGATTTATTTTGGCTGTGTACGGAGCACTGTTATATAGTGTAGACATGTTATGTATTTTGCTTTCTCATGCGGTAGTTTTATCATGTATATATATTATCGGTATGCTAGACTGATTACTTAAGACCGTCTTGGTCTTTCTTATTCTGGATGCTACTGGTTGGGCTTGTCAACCAGCTACTATTTTATTTCATATCTACGCGTAATCGGCTGTGTAGTTCATGCTACACACCCGTCCTTCCTCTAAAAAACTATAAGAAATGTTAATAATGTAGGAGTAACATTTACCATTTGATATTTTATAAATATAATCAACAATTGTCCATTTTTTTATTTTGAGGTACTCCTTAAATTGTAAAACTTTAACAAATTAGTATCGCTAAACATCCACTTATTAGTTCTAGCCGTCAGATCTTCTTTACCAGCATCCCACAGCTCGTATGACTATTTAGCTTTATAACCCTAATTACGACATTACAACCTAGCGCAGCTGCCAAAAATTACAATTTTATTTTCTCTTTTCTCCATTACTCTACGATGAATCAGACGACGTCACGACGATCTAATTCAATCACTAATCTGCTTCGACAGCTTTTCTACTCGAAGCTTCGACGGTCGCTTCGTTAGTCACATTTGAGAATCGTCGAATCGGGATCTGCTTTAATTTGCGACCTCGATAACCAACTTCAATCAGGATATGTTTCAGCTTCGAGTTTTCGACATTCGACAGCTATAGGCTCGTGCGTTTGCCTAATTCATGAACAATTCCACTGTAAGTGTTTAGATCTATTACCTATTTTATTGAGTGCTATTTTATTCTTCATTCCTCTGTATCATTAGTCGTTTTGCTTTGCTTCGATTCATATATGATCAGTTCATTATTTCGCAGTGATTGATCAATTGATAATAATTTTTGATTAGTAATAAATGTTTTATTTCCAGTGTATGCTAAAAGTTCGTGTTTAGTATAATTAGAAATTAAATTGCGTGACTGATATTCTGAGGTATGGTTACTTGCATGTTTTATATTCAGCAGCAGCAACTATTTTTAATAGCAAGGATGCTAAAAAGGAATCTGATGCTGTGGTCAGTGGTAATAATGCTCGGGTAGATGATGCTCCTCAATGTGGATGTTGAAATGGCAATCATGAGCTGATTTCTGATTCATGTTTGGTTGCTAAAGTCGAAAAAACTGGTCAATGAAACTTCCAGACTGCCAAGCTTCTGTAATCACCCAGCTGCAGGGACGAAACCAGGAAATAGACGATGGGGGGGGGGGGCAAAATCAAACAACAATATCCATGCTCGATTTTTACTGTATATCATGTTTCGTACAGGCTGCTCATAAAAGAACTGAAAATTCCCATGCCCCATTTTTACAAACACAGTTGAAAACAAATGCGAAAACAGTCTACCAGCATGTTCATTTGCATAGTTACTAGCAATTTATACAAAAACAGTTTAAAATAAAAGATTAAAAGACAAACCAGATGAAGGCAGAGGTCCGGTTTCATCAACAAAATGGTCAAGTTTCCTTGATTGGCAGCAACAAAGTGATCACGGCTCATTAATTAGCATTAATTGGCAGCAACAAAGTGATCAAAGTCACACTACACAAAAAGCACCAAAAGCTACAACATTAGTTAACTTAACAGCAAAAGTTACATGAAAAGCCAAAAGAAATAATTTTATACCTGATTGCACACAAAAGCACAAAGCACCAAAAGAAATAATTTTAAAAGCTACGCCTATAGCTAATGCCAATTGGAGAAAAAATGATAAACTGGAAGAACTTCTTTGGTAGCGGCAACTAATGCCAATTGAAGCCGATGAGCTAAACAATGAACATAATAAGCATATGGGCATTCATTTAAGAAAAGAGCTTGTAATCCTTTCCACCCACCACGCATGTTACTAGCACCATCATAACCTTTCCACGAATATTTTGGATACATAAATTGTTACTAGAAAGCAACGTAGTAATTTCATGCTTTAAAGTTTCCGCTTTTGTGTCTTTAACATGAACAATACTGAAAAAACGTTCACGCACAAATCCTTCTTTGTCAACAAATCTTAAAACAAGACCCATTTGTTCTCTTTTTGATTCATCCCGTGCTTCATCAACAATGATACAAAATTTAGCATCTCCAATTTCTTCACAAATAAAATTTCTAACTTTTGTTGCAATAATGTGTAAAATCTCCTTTTGAATTTTTGGTGAAGTATACTTAGCGTTTCCAGGTGCGTTCTCTAAGACAACATCTGCAACTTTTTCATTGTAAGATGCTATGGCTTTTATAAATTGGGTGAAGTTACCCGAATTTTTAGAATCAAGACTTTCATCATTTCCACGAAGTGCACATGCTTGAAACGTTAACCATCGGACGGTGTCAATAGATACTGACAGTCTTAATCTATTTTGAGATATTTGCTCTTCGGTTTGTTTCTCCAAAATAGTTTCTATATGTTGAGAGGATTTCATTAAATCTTTGCAAGATTGTTCGACAACATTATGCGCTGAGTTAGCAGATTTTCCGACATGATTTAAAAAAGCACATTCACTACCGCTATGGACCTTCTTCCAATTTCGAAAGCCATCAACAGTGAATGCATTTGATCTATATCGATCGGTCGTTCTCTTATTGAAAATAAAGCATGGTAAACAAAATGCTGCATCTTTAGCGGGGGAATATTCCAACCATGGAAACAATTTATACCAATAACCATTGAACCGTCGAAGATGTATTCCTTTTTCGGACAATGGAAACTCTTCAAGTATAGGTTGATAAGTCCCCAAATTAACATAAGCACGCCTAATTTCATCTTCCTTATGTAAAGGATAATCATATATTTGTGAGCGCAATCCAGGATCACGTTCTAAAGCATTTTCATTAATCTCTGTAATCTCAATTCTTTGATATTTTGGAGTTGGAAAAGCATCCGGAGTTTGACGATCGTTATTGGAGATTGAAGAAGATCCAATAGATTCGCCGGTTTCATTAACTTTTCTTTTAAAAAAATCGTGTATTTTAGAAGATCTAACCATGATATCCAATATATCTAAAATTCAAAAAGGAAAAAGATATGAATAAATTGTATTTCCATTTGTATATTGGAAGGAAAAAATTGATCATGATGGCTGATTCATCAATCATGGTTATGAATTCATATTTTATAATTCATAACAGATAACACTGCAGTCTACACAGGGGCGAAAATTGAAAATTAAAGTACTAAGTAGTTACCTTAGTTTTCCAAAATTGAATTTGATTCCTTTCTGTTTGACACTTTGTGAAACCTGGAAATGAAACAATGAAATTAGCACATAACAATGCATTAACCTACATATAGAAAATTAAAAGCATAAAGGAATTGCATTGATTAGAATTTAGAAAGTGAACCGCATACATTTTTAAACTTGGAATTGGAGATTGGAAGAATAAAGGACCAAGGAGAAGAAAATGGGAAAGTGACAGCAAAGTATACAAGGTAACGTGTGGTGTAGAGGAAAAGTCAGCAAACCTTTGTCTTTTTTTTTTTTTTTTTTTTTTTTTTTCTGTTTTTTTTTTTTTTTTAGGGGGGGGGGCCATGGCCCCCACTTGCCCCCCCCCCCCCCCCAGCAGTTCCGTCTCTGCCCAGCTGTAAGGACAAATTTTTTTTATTTACGCTGCTTATTTGATATATGTCCAGTATTATGCTTTTTAGGCTTCGAATATTGATTCTGAATATATATGCAGCTGTCATTGTCCTATACATCAGTTTTTTAAGTGGAATAACCTTTTCTATGCAGACTAAATAGTGTCATGTTCTTACTAATTTGTAAAATGAACAAATCATGTAGTTGTTTGCTACTCGAACATGCATGATTATCCAGTTCGTTGTTCTTTTTAATTTGTTGTAGTT
This sequence comes from Allium sativum, assembly GCA_030737875.1. NCBI lineage: Eukaryota > Viridiplantae > Streptophyta > Magnoliopsida > Asparagales > Amaryllidaceae > Allium > Allium sativum. The sequence continues at coordinate 693,502,942 of CM060923.1, forward strand.
TAACCTCTCGAACTTTAAAAAAACAATAAAAAATAACGAGAGTTTAATGTATAATACTGCAGTAAGACAGAAGTTTTGCAACCATTCTGTTCCTTCATTCGGTGCGAATGTAAAAGAAAATAAAAATAGTTTTGATCCTGTTGGACTTTGTTTGAGTTGATGGGAGTCTAGCTTTCTGAGATTTTTTTTCTTAAGACAAGGGCCTGAATTTGCATCTTGAATATGCAGTGCTCTTGAATTTGATATCAAACAAATGTTTTACTGTAGTAATGTAGCAATCTTTTGTTTTACTTTATAAATCTCTGTGCTAGAAAATGGAATTGTTAATTTAACCGACTAAAATCCACAGATTACTCACTGTGAAAAACAAAATTGTTTTATATCGTTCAGCGAAATTGCTATTCAACCCAGCTAAAGTTGTTTAGTATCTTTTGTTTCATTCATTATACTGCCTTGTACTTTTATTTGCGCATTTTTAAATTATCCCTTGATTTTGCACTTATTGACCAACGGGATTCACAAAGTTTATGAAATAATTTATTGAGTCAAAAATCTAGTTAGAAATCCATGTACCAAGATATAAACAAGTGTACGTACATATACACAGAGGCAACTTGACTATACTTGATATAATATGAGTTTATACTCAAATTTCTAAAGTATAATTATATACCTCATACTTTAGAAATTCCCTGTCCCCATAGGTATGATAGGAATATTTAATTTTTGACTATGTTAAAAATAGGTAGCTTGCAGTAAACTAATCTATAAGGGTACAAAGATGTGTCAGTAGTGTTACTGCGTTTGTTAGAAGTTTTAACATAACTTTGACCTTGTATTTCCCTTATGTTGTCCTTGCATCCCTGTCTTCTCAGAATGAGTATTAAAAGAAGCTGCAGCAGACTTAGGTAATGTACTATTTATTGATATGCTAAAGCCTTCTTAAAAAACATGTCCCAAAAATAATCTATTAGCTAAGTATGGATGCATGCATACATGAAACAGAAGCCTCATTCATCGCTGCGCTGAGTAAAATAAAACTGACGAGGGAGTTAAAGATTTTTTTTTAAGTATGTATTGTGTCTTTTTAATGCTTGGTCCACAACTACATTACTGATAAGAAGCAATTGTTTCATATAGCTAAATTTAAGTCGGATGATGGTCAAATTTTTTATAACATTGAATTTTCGTACTAACAAGGTAAATATATCGTTAAGAACTGAAATGATAATGCTGCAAGCATATATTTATAAGTTGTACCATCATTTCATATATATAAGTGGTATTATCATATCTCTTAAACTGAGAACCAAAATAGTTACAGTTTTGCAGATAAACAAAAGGAAAAAAAGTGTTATAAAATATAAACAATGATTGTAATTGCATAGAATCAGTTTTATTCCACAGGATAATTTTACTCTTTATGATAGGAAATCAAAACAAAGACAGAACAACCTAACATTGCTATTGTAATTTTACTTTTCATCCTTGATTTATTAATCATATCTGTATATGAAGTATTACTAGGTGATAAATTGGGTATTATGTATTTCTTTAAAATGATAATTAACCTGGATTTACTTTAATCGGTTCCATTAATTACTTGCTGGGGTATTGAATATCTATAAAATGATAATCAAACCTATGTCATTAGGATTTAAAATACACACTCTTACCACTATTTTTAGCAACCACAACTCACGATGACCTTAATGAAACAGTTTAGTGTGTCATGCAGGCTCAAATATTACCGTTTGAATGTAAATGCCAAAAGAAGCATTTGTTTTACTTTGCTAAAATTATGCTCAGCTTGAACTGATAATTGCAAATTGGAGCTTATTTGTGTAAATTTTGCAGGCTAAGTGTTGCATGATTATTGCAGGTGTGGGACCTTAACCAATAATTGCAGAATAGCATGCTAACTTTGTAAATACTGTAGTAGATATTCTTAACTGTTGGAGGTAGATTATTAGTTATATTACCTCATTGTTTGTGTGCATGTTTGTTTCCGCTGTCCTGGACTAATAAGCTATAACTATCAATATATTCCAGAGACATTCTAAAGCACAATGGAGTTCAAATGCAATATTCAATGAGGCTTGGTTTATTTATGAAAGTTTGCCTTTTATGAGAGCTGCATTTTGTAAAATACTGAATGAGAATTATAGTGATTTCTAAGGGGATTTTGTTAGTAAGTTAGAATTCGTAGTTTATATTTGGTTCTTTTTGTATTAAGATTTGATTATAAATGCTATCAATGAATTACATTGTTTTTTAATTATTTTGTTGCTCTTAAATGTATGAATTATTAATGAAATTATTACATTTATTTGTGTATTGTCTTGTCCAATTTTTATTGTTATTTAGTTTGATTATTTAAATGCGATCATGTTCCAGAATTATGGTGATTTCCAAGGGGATACCTTTTTTGTCATAGAGGGTTTTTGCTTCAGTTGTTCAGTCGAAGCAACAAACTTTGGTTTGTTGCGTCTTCTGCATTTGCTTCGGTTATTGAACCGAAGCAATAAGAGAAAAATAACCGAAGCAAAAGAGTGCTTTGGTTGTTTGGCCGAAGCAATAAATTTTGGTTTGTTGCGTCGTCTGCATTTGCTTCGGTTGTTGAACTGAAGCAACAAGGGGTAAACAACTGAAGAAAATGACCTGTTTTGTAGTAGTGTAGAGTTCATAATGTTTTTCATGTCTCTTAGCTACGAAAGTGCTTACATGAATCGGCAGAAGTTGTGGAGCCAAGTATACTAGAGAAAGTCGAAGTGGAACGAGAAGCGACTGTGAGGAGAGTTCCAACTTGTATCTTAGGAATGGAAGCCAAAAAGCTACGCAATCGTGAAATTAAGCTTGTCAAAGTTCAATGGAGCGACGCCGAGGAAGACGCGACTTGGGAGACTGAGGCCAAAATACATGTAGCCTACCCTTTTCTTTTTGAGGGTACATCTTTGATCTCTTTTTCCTTAAGTTTATTCAAGCTTGTATCTACCTTTTTAGTGTATCTCCTAGGTCATATTCTTTATCCTTAGGTAGAGCCAATGGATGTAAACATGTATTTGAAACATGTTATGATTGATGGATGCTAGTAGATGAGTGGTTGCTCGTGGATGCATATACACACACATTAGGCACTAGATCGGCTCAATCACTTTCATACTGCATATAAATGTGTGTTTATTTAGATTAATGGATGTATAATGGTTGTGTTATCATATGGATGCTGTATTCGGATGAATTGGTGCGCGTGCATGTAGAAATAATATGTATCATTAGGGATCTTTTGCATACATAATGGACGCATGGCACTATCATAATCTGCATTAAGGAGGTCAACTGAATCAGTAGACCGCCTGATTTTGCATTAGATACGGATATATACACACACTGTGCATATAAACATGAAAGCATTAGAAGTCTTTTAAGGACAAAGGATGCCTGTGTTTGATGGTTGAGTAGATGGACGATTGGATGGTAAGATATGTATTCTTCATAACTTGAAGATTTCGGGGTCGAAATCCTTTAAGGAGGGGAGAATGTAACACCCCGTGTTTTCTGTTAACATAAACTAACAAATTAAACAATACTTAATTTAAAATGTGAGAATTAAGGGAAACGGGTTACGCCATTGTGTTCATCTCGGAATTCTGGTTGGGATAGAGTCCGAGTTTGCGTAAATTGTACTTCGTATGATGAAGTTATGACTGTCGGAAGTTTCCAAAAAATTCAAATAAATTCAAAAAGCTCGAAAACGTATTCAAAATTCAAATTAGAAGTCAGAAGCGGGTTGGGTGGGAAAATTCACGCCCGAAACCCAGGTCGACTAGAGGATCGACTGTAGTGTCGACCTCCCCCCTACAGGTCGACCTAGGGGTCGACCTTGGGGTCGACCTGCCCCCCTCCCCCTCCCCCGCGGGAAGATCTGAAAGATGACGATTTTGTGACTCAGTGCTGAGTCATTAGGGCTGAGGTGTCACCCTATCTTGACTGGATGGTCTTGATTGATTCTAGGTTGATCGGATGGCCTAAATTAATCCTAAATTTTATATAAACACATGTAGACTCGAACCCTAAAACCTAATCAAAATTAGAACCATGGTCGTCATGCTATCACCTTGCAATCTAGAATAGCCGTCATCAACTAGAGGAAAAGTAAAGCTATTCAACTCAAGTCTATAATAACTACAACAACAAACTTGTCTACTTCAAAGGCGAGCTAAATCAATTTCAGAACTCAGATCGCAGAACTCAAGACCTTCTTTGAGTTGTGAGTTCGATTTCTTTAATAAGATAATTAACAAGTTAATTAGGTTGAGTTATAATTTGGATTATATGGTTATGTTTGTAAAACATTGGGAAAAATGTGATATTTTGTGAATGTATGCTAGTTGTTAATAATGATAGCTTTTGTTGTGAATCCCTTTGTATATACCCAATCATCTATGTTCAACCTGATTCACGTTTGACATAATTGTATATGCAAGTTTGGGTGCAGATTATATGCTAGTTTCTTTGTGAATTGTACATAGTTTACATGTGAACCAAATAAGATGACTATATGCAAGTTTAGGTAGAAATTGGATTCACATATATGCAAGTTTACACCTTTAGATTTAGATCTATGACATACATAGTTTTATGCAAGTTTGTGACTATGGCCTATGCAAGTTTTGGGTGAAAACTATATTCATATATGCAAGTTTTGGGTGAAAACTATATTCATATATGCAAGTTCGCACCATTTAGCCTTTGTTTAGATTCATGACAATACCAAGTTTATGCAAGATATGTTGTAATCCTTATTAGTAAGTTAGATCCATTTTGTGTGTTATGCAAATTTGCGATGTTTCTTCCCTTTTATGTTATTAGACTAATTGTTGTCTAATATATATATATATATATATATATATATATATATATGTCATGATAAGCGAACGAATAACGTGGGGACGATGGGGGTAATACTGAATATACACATATTGAGAATTGGCATAAATGGCCTTAAAACGACATATAATTAATTTAAGACATTAATTGGAAAAACTGGTATTTATGGACATAATTTAGGTGACAATTATGGACATAAGTATATTTGGAATTTATTTACAAATTTGAATAGGGATATTAATCCAATTTGGGGTTAAATAAAGATGTGTAATAATAAACCGCCTAAGACACGAGGTTAGACTCTTTTGTGGTGTAAGACTGCCCAGACCCGCCAGCAAATCCAACAGCCACAAATGTCAGTCTAATGTGAGAGGTCAAAGGCATGAATTAAATGCGTAACAGTTGTAAAGACATGAAGTTAGGCTCGTTTATGGTGTAAGACTGCCCGGACCCGCTCGGCAAATCCAGCAGCCACAAATGCCAGTCTAATGTAGGAGGTCTTTACAAGGTTACGGTGTTAATGAATTAGAAACACTTAACTAGATAAACATGTGGTGGGACATGGGGGGTTAAGTGGGTGTCATGGGTGGCATGTGAAATTAAGAGGGTGCCTTGGGTGGCATGTGAAATACGATTAGATGCACTAAACTAAGAATGAAACATGTAAGAAGACATGAATAAGAATGGGGTTAAGTGGGGAAAACCTTACAGGGGACCAAGCATAGGTGAAAGCTTGTGTCATGCATGGGGCCCTTTTCAAACCAGTAACCCATTAAGTATCTTTGTGGGCTCGACCCAAGTCGAGGACGGGACACGCGTACTGGGTTTGATTGTAAGAGGTCAAAACGGGTTAGCGGTGGTGACGCAAGTCCAACGGGGTCAGGTGCGTGTGTGGATCCGGGCTGGTAGGTAAGACGTTGTTGCATCGTGTTGGTATAAGCCGTGCATTTTTGGTGGTATCGAGTTGCCACTTTGGGGAGTGATACCCCCCACTGTGGGGCCAGCACGGGTATCTACGAGTTAGGGAGCCGATCGAATGGGGGTAGTGGGTACACCTAGTGGAGATAGGGGCAGAATGCACCTATGAATGCAACTAGGGGTACACGAAACTACCATTATCATTATTAAATTTGGTAGGCGGGATCAACTTTAAGGGTGTTTTGTGTGGTGCAATGTAGTAATTATCTTATAACGATTAGGTGCGCCTTTAACGTTATCTTTGTTCATCTTATTCCTTTGTTTGCTCTGACATGCCCATTGGTTCACAGTCATTTCCTTATTTTCCAGCTTTATTTATGACTATTTTATGTTGGGGTAATATCTTTTATTTTATGCACTCAGAACTTATTTGTCAAGATGGATAATAAGTGTATTTGGTTTTGTAGTTGGTTTTTGATGTGATGTAACTAAACTATTTCTCCGTTGCAATAAAAGTGGTTTTTGTTTTCCAAGTACCAATATATTTATCTGTCTTGTTTACTTTTCTGTTCTATACACAATAAACGGTCCACCAAAATTAAGGTATTCCCTTTGTGAGTGACCTTAACGGAGGCGGGGTGTCACAAGATTGGATTTGAATTTGTTTTTTATTTAAGGGGAAGAGGAAGATGAGGTGCGAAATTTTAGATCCGGGAGGAGGAAGAATGAATTTCTTAGGAAATTTCAAAAAAGATGAAAGGGGAATGAAAACGAAAAATTAGTGGTTTTTTTGTTTCTGAACCGAGAAGTCTCTTCAGAAATTTAACATAAGAAGGTTTATGAAATTAAGTAAGCTGGACATATAAAAACCCAAAACATACATTCACCTAGCCCAAACACATATAAAGATCACATGAATAAGAGAAAAGAGGGGTGAAAGATTCATACGCAAACATAGTCCGTTTTGTGTGTTTTTTTTTACAGTTACAGTTGCGAATGCTGGACAAATGAAATTGAGTTTCAACGAACCGAAAAATGCTGATGCTTGGAATTCAGTATAGATTCATATATAAAAAAAGGATAAATTCAAATTTTGACAACATTAAATTTTAGTTTAAATTCAAATTTTAACCAATCTTGATCAAAAAAAGACTTTTCCAGAAAGTTTTACATTTTATCGGATTTTGTAAACTAAAACATTCATTAATTCAATTTCTTTATTTAAATTTAAGCTTTTATAAAATTACTTAAATTTAAATAGCAAAAATTGAGTTTGTTAAACAATTAATTTTAAATTTGACACTTGTTAGATTTCACTGTTCAAACAGTACTTATTATTGTTTATTTACAAAATCAAATTCATTTGCTTCACTCAGTTTCAGAATAATTTGAAGTTTATAAATATTAAATTATAAATTCACATCAAATTATTAATTATGAACCTATTAAAAATTCATGTTGTTACACTACAAAATGCACAGGGAATTGCGACGGCTGATAGGCGTTGGCGGCCGTCGCAAAGTGCCGTCGCAATTTTAGTCGTCGCGATGCCAAAATTGCAACGGCTTGAGCGACGGCTCCGTTGCCATTTTAGCGACGGCTTGCAACGGTAAATTGCTTACGTGGCAAGTAGTTGATTTTACCGCCAAGCCGTCGCAAACCGTTGTTAAGCGTTACAATGTGGCCGTCGCAAGCCGTCGCAATATACCAACCAAATTGGCGTCGCAAGCCGTCGCAAACCGTCGCAATTCTGAAAAAAATTATTGCACTGCAAACAGCAGTTCCATTCCTTCAAGCCACACAACCACAAACCAATCCAATACCATCACATTGGCCACTATCAGACCACTATTATCCCATCAATTCGTCACCAACTCAAACCAAATGAAAAAGAAACCAAAATTAAAACCACCATCATAAAATATCATCACATAACATCCAAAACACTATATCCATCGTCATATATCGTCGTCATACACATCAAAACATACCATATCGTCATGAAAACACACCATAACGTCACCAAAACACACCATAACATCGTCAAACATACCATATCGTCATGAAAGCAAAGTATATGTACATACCTAAGCATAAACCAAAGTATATGTCATCCAAACTAATCTTCCGCCGCCTCGTCGTCGTCTTCGCCTCCTTCACTTGTAGCATCTCCTCCCTGCCCAGGCATAAACCCATACTCCTGAAGGTAAGTTGCAATGCGCTCATCTACGTCATGTTGCATCTGGGTTTTTCGCCAGTCCATCATTTCGTTCATCTGCTCCTGCATCCGAGCAATAGTCTCCTCCTCCATCGACCTCCTAAAAGCACTCTGAGTAGCCTGCGAAATAATTAAGTTCACATTAAATTTATTAGCTCCTGATTGTAAAATAAAACGCGTTATGTTTCCAATTCAAAACATTAATGTAAAATGCACTAATTAATACCCACAATTTATATATTTATGGCATCACATCGTTGTAAATTATTAAGTTTGTAATTTAAGTCTTACCTCCTGATTACCGTATCCATATCGCCTGTTACGAGAAGGCGGCTTTATGATAGAGTCCCATATACGATCAGACTGCGCGACTGTAAGCTCCTCTTGTCCACTAGCCTGCAACACTCTAGTAGACTCTGTGTAGTATCTCTCCTACATACCAATACAATTTTAACACCAATGTTGTAAAATTTACTTATATATTGTGATATGAACGAATATGAAACATTTTAATTCATACGGATAAGCATATTTACCATTACACCCGCACTCTTCGAATCCGCCCATTCATACGTAACATTTCCTTCCTCGTCGGTATGCTCCACCGCATGTGTACGTCTGAATACCTCTGCCATCGAAGGCTCTCTTCCGATCTTTGCATGCTGAGTAAACATACAGTAATAAAATTATTGAAAATATGAATAAACGATATACACTAAATTTTAACGTGAACATAAGCTACAAATATTTAAAATTTATACCAATTCTCTCCTATGATCTTGAAATGATTTAGAGCCACCACGGTGTAGACCAGGATTCTTTTCTCTGTTCGCTTTATTTCTGGATGCTACTTCCTATTACATTTGATACACGATTATGTAAAATACTGCAATCAATATAAATGTAAATATTTTCATTATATCTTACTTTAGCTTTTTCCGTCTGCCAGTACTGTTGAAATGCTGCCCAAACATCATCACTCATCCACGAAGGCTTTTTTCCACCTGTCTTCGCCCTTGAAATTGTCTCCCGATAATTTTTACGCATCTTCGTATTCCAAATATCCAAAAAAGTGTTCATGTCATGCTCCTCAACACGGACAACGGCCTGCATATTAGATTTATTTTCAATTATTTACAGTATATCAATTTTCAACACTCGTTTAAAAAATTACTTACAAGTACATCAGCCAGAATGGCATTCTTAATATGGGGTGGAATAGAATCCCAATGCGGCCAAGCCCCCGACATCCTGCTTATGTAAGAATTCCTCGATATATCTAATACGAACTGTGTTGGCTGAAACTGTAATCCTCTGCGTAGATGTTGATATAAAAATTTGATCATATATTTTGAATAATCCAAATTGAAATAAAATTAAATTGACATTTACCCGGCACTTTTGGGAACAATCTGCACAGGAGTACGCTGATCTGGAACAAAGCTGCTCGGACCTGCTCCTGGCGAAGGAGTATGCTGAGATGGTGAAGGAGTATGCGGAGATGGTGAAGGAGTAGGCTGAGATGTACTCCTCGATCGTCGTCGCTGTCTATCATCCGACATATCTGTTGCAATCATATAATGTGCATACAAATTAACTTGAATTATTAACATCAGTCATCGCTATCATTACATAATTCGTAAACGAGAAGAACAATATTGCATAATATACATAGTCAACATTATCATTACATAAATCAGAATAGTAAATAACGTAAGTAAATTCCTAGCTAAGAACAACCAACATCATTATTAATTACATAGCTCAGAATAGTACATAACATAATACATAGCTCATAATAATACATAACATAAGTACTTATAACATCAGTCTTCATCTTGTTTGGATTCAGACTCAGTCTCATACTCTATATCATTTTCTTCAGTACTTACAAATGCATCTACTAATACATTCGCTTCATCATTCAACGGCCCTACATCAATGTCATCAGCTATTATTATTTCGGTATTTGGATCTAGATCCTCTTGATACGCCACTTCGTCTGGAATATTATTTCCATCAAATGTAAATCTTGCCTTTGTTTTAAAAACAGCCCACCAATCTGCTTTATCTTTTTTTAAGGACGGATACGGAGCAAAATAGACTTGTAATGCTTGCTTAGCTAACACAAAAGGATCATATTTATAGTAATGCGACGTATGCCTTATTTCGATTAGCTTATAATCTTTGTGCACGTTAATTCCAGAACCAGGAACAGTGCTAAACCAATTGCATTTGAATAGATAAATTTTCTCTACGGGCTGAACATAATATGTCAACTCTACAACTTGCGTTAAGATGCCGTAAAAATCCTTTATATGCTCCTCTGGATCATCACTACCCTTGACAAATACACCGCTGTTATACGTTAATTTTTCAGCTCCGTAGTCATCGGTATTGAATTTAAAACCATTGACAAAGTATATTGGATAAGTTTTGACATTTCTTTTTGGTCCGATAGCAAGATGTCGTAATCCTTCGTTAACAACAGAGTTTTTGGGATCATGAACATAGTCTGAGAACCATCCAGCAAAGTCTTTACTGAGATCACCAGATGGATATTGTGATTCGTAGATACTGCAAATATGTGTTATGTTCCTTTTTTATTAATAGAGACAAATAAATATATAATTGAAATGTATATGAATTTAGTATCACCTGACAAATGGTGCAACTTCCACACAATTTAACAAAACATATGTGTGTGCCACTTTGTAATCTTTATCGCTTAGCCATATTTCCACACATTTTCCTGCAGGTCTTCCATATTGTCTAAAAATAGATAACATTATTTGAGGAGACTCATGTTCAACAGCGACTTCATTACGGGGAACAGTTACAAAAGACAAGTTCACATCTTCACTAAAATAATGAGAGAAAAAAAATGAAGCTTCTTCTTCAAGGTACGATTTGCAAATCGAACCTTCTACTCGAGCTTTTTGCCTAATTTTTTTCTTCAAATGATTCAAGTACCTATAATAAGATTAAATAATTTATTATGTTGGTACAATAATCTAAGGTGTAATCTATCACGATTATTAAAATTATATACAAAATTACCTCTCAAATGGATACATCCATCCATATTGGACTGGACCTCTAAGGAGTGCTTCAGACGGAAGATGAATAGGTAAATGCTCCATTACATTAAAAAAACCAGGTGGAAATATTTTTTCGAGTTTGCAGATCAGTACAGGGATTTCTAACTCAAGCTTACGTAGACGATCAACCTTTAACGTCGTTGAACATAGTTGTTTATAAAACAAACTTAACTCTGTTATTACACTCCAGATTTTTGTAGGCAACAATTCCTTGAAAATCACAGGTAAAAAGTATTCTATCATGATATGGCAATCATGGCTTTTCATTCCACTCAATTTACTGTTTTTAAAGTCTACACATCTACGGAGGTTAGAAGAAATCCCATCAGGACATCGTAATCCTTCCACCCACTTTAGCACGAGTTGTACTTGCCTGTTGTCTAGCTCATAACATGCTTTAGGTTTTTTATTCTCGTCATACAAGTGCAGTTCCGGCCGTTTACAAAAGTGTAATATATCACGTCTCGAATTTGCATCGTCCTTGGTTTTCCCCTTTACATTCAACACTGTATTAAAAACGTTATCAAAAACGTTTTTTTCATTGTGCATCACGTCAATATTATGTCGAAGTTTTAGATTTTTCCAGTAAGGTAACTCCCAAAATATACTTCGTTTGCACCAATTATGAATGTCCGATTTACCTGGAATTTCAACCTGCTTTCCAACATCATATATCTTTGGGTACTCACTAACAATATCATATACCTCTTCACTTGTCCAAACTTTAGGCGATAGCATAGTCTCTATTCTGTTAGCTTTAAAGTTTTTTTTATCCGTTCTAAATTTATGATTAATATGTAGAAAGCATCAATGACAGTCAAACCAAGAAATTTTTTTTCCATACTTTAATGAAAATGCTTGTGTCTCCTCCATACAATGAGGACAAGCTAGACGTCCAGCAGTGCTCCAACCCGAAAGCATGCCATACGCGGGAAAATCGCTAATAGTCCATAATATAGATGCAAACATACGAAAATTTCTTTTTCTCGAAACGTCGTACGTTTCGACTCCTTCATGCCACAGTATTTTCAACTCTTCAATCAACGGTTGTAGATAAACATCAATTCCTTGTGTCGGATCATCGGGACCGGGGACGACAACCGCTAGAAACATATATGGATTTTTCATACACATCCATGGAGGTAAGTTATAAGGAGTAACAATGATAGGCCATGATGAATATTTACTACCAAACTGAGAAAATGGCGAAAACCCATCCGTGCATAAACCAAGCCTAACATTACGGCTCTCTGCGGCAAATTCAGGATAAGTCCTATCAAAGTGTTTCCATGCTTCACCATCAGACGGATGTATCATAGTTCCTTCTTCTGCTGTTCTCACGCTATGCCATCGCATATGACACGCTGTAGCAGAAGATGCATATAGCCGTTGAAGTCTAGGAGTTATGGGTAGGTAATGCATTCTTTTATACGGAACTTCTTTTCCTTTCTTTTTCCTTGGTTTATATCTTTCTTCGTTGCAATATTTGCATCCTTTACGTTGAGCGTCTTCTTTCCAATACAACATGCAACCTTTAACACATGTATCTATCTTATGATACGGTAGTCCAAAAGCAGACATAAGTTTTTTCACTTTATAATGACTATCGCACATCAAATTATTGGGCGGCATATGTTTTTTTGTAGTTTCTACAACTGCTGTAAATGCAACTTCTGTAAGATTGAATTTTGATTTCATAGTGATGAATTCGGCGGTTACAGACAATTCGGTTCCGCTTGTACATCCTTCCCACAATGGCCTCTTAGCAGAATTCAATAAATCATAAAATTTTTTCGCTTCCGCCGTTGGTTCTTCAACATTTTCATTCTCATCGTCGCCTTGCGGACCAATGTTAGGAAACATTGATCGTGCTGCATCTTGCACCATATTTTCTATCGGATTCATCATTGTATTATCGTTCATCATTGTACTATCGTCCTCTACCACTACAGGGTCTGACGTAGGTTGAACAAGTTCTCCATGACGATCCCAAAAGTAATAATTCGATACAAAACCGAATTTATACAGATGTACTTCTACTACATCTGGCTTCCAATGCTTTAGATGTTTGCACTTACTACATGGACAACGAACGTCTACGTTGCCCCGATTGTTAGATATAGCGAATCTAATAAATTCTTGGACCCCATTACAAAAATGTTTCTTTATCGACCCTTTCTTACCGGTTCGGGGTTGATACATCCAACTACGATCACGAAAATAATCGGACATTTTCCTGATTTTCAACAAATATGTTAGAAAATTCGATCGAATACTATATTAATTGAAATCTTGTAAAATTTCATTTATAACTACTACATGTTTTCGTTTATTACCTTTTTGCTTTGATGGCCAGTCTACCTACTTCCCATTACAAATATAATAACCCAAGTATATTTTATAAATCATTTCAGGTTAAACGGTTCTACAAAATTTCGGCAGCACTTCCCTTTGGTCCCTGTATCGTACACAAATGCGTGTACACAGGGAACAAAAAGGAAGTGCCATCGAAATTTTGTTAACCGTTTAACCTGGAATGATTTATAAAATATGCTTACGTTATTATATTTGTAACTTGTCCGAAATACTAGGACAAATCCAACAATATTGTATCAGATGAATATAGATTTCCGTTTTGTATAAAAACGAATACCCATATAGCGATCATATACAACAAATGTCGGACGGGGCCAAATTTATCTAAGGGGTTCACATAAATAGTCAAAAAAACATTTAACCTAAGTTTAAATCAAAAAAACAATTCAAATGAAAAAAACACGCTTTATGTGCTTTGGGCTTTTTTGCGCTTTGTTAATAGGTGCGCCTTAAACTTCAAAAAAGCCCCTTAGTTGCGCCTTGCGCCTTTTTCCGTCTACGCTCGCGCGTTAACTACATAGCGTTTATATAATATTTTTGCCTAATTTCAATTTGTAAAATAACATGACAGTGAAAATTATGAAGTATAAATTAGTTTTAGTTAATTTTAGTTTAATGTATAAATTATGAAGTTAATTTTAATAAATTAGTTTCAATTTTTGAAATACAAACTAAGCTTTCAAGTTAAATATTTAATTTCAATTCAAATTTAAGGTGTTACGTTATAAATATGTGATAATCATAATCAAGTTACTACAGCAAACCAATCACGTTTACATACATGATAATCGTCGTTTTCATGCTCCTAAATCAAAGTACATATGTGATAATCAATGATTTCAACCTCCTAATCAATTCCACTTATTCTCAAATCAATGTATAACAAAAGCAACATCATATGCATATCACAAGACAACCAATTTCATGTCCATAGACACTGAATTTACAACCCAATTTAAACATACAAATTAACCCTAAATAACTCTAAACAACCCTAATTAAACATGAAATAGAGTTTAGAAGACATACCGGCACGATTTGAGAGGATTGGAGGGGCTGAAATCGGAGCAAGGGGGAGCGACGGCGGAGAGAGGGTTTTTTTTTTTTTTTTTTGCGTTGCAGAAGTGATTTGGGGAAGAAGGAGTGACAGGTAATTATCTCGTCCCGTGCAACGGCTTGCGACGGCCGCTTTTTTAGCCGTCGCCCTCCCCCGTTGCAGTTCCAGCCGCTTCTTGTAGTGTTGCAAATCATGTAGTTACTTCCAGCATGCATACATCTTAACCAAACCGATTTCTTCGAAGAACTTCTCTCGACTTAAATCTGATTTGAAGATTTTTAATGGCGGCGTAAAAGTATCAAAGCGGAAGAAACCCTAGTTTAGCTTGAGGGGTGGCTTTTGGGCCGTGCCTTAAAAGGGCCAGTGCCATCCATCTTGTAACATTATAAATAGAGCTATCTGCGGGTATTAGTTTGTACAGAAATACAATTACAAAAAGCCTGCTACAAGTTTCACAATTTTTCTAGCTCTCTCTAATGGGATGTTAACATGACATGATAACTAATTATAAGTTAAAGTGAAACTAGGTTTTTTTTTTTTTTTTTTACACTTTTACAACATAGTTTCTGTCAGTTTTTTTAGTATAGCCAAGTGAATCAACTTAGTAAAAGATCAACGTTAACATGACATAATACATGTAATCAATGTTAATAACATATTTCTATCGACTATTAGGTCGTTCGCATGGGGAAAAGACAAATCCCCTTGTCTACCACATTTTTCTTGCATTTATTAGAGCAACTTCTGTGTACAAATATAGTATATAATACGCTAAGAAATAAACAAAAGGATTACATCTTGATAATTTTATAAAGATACCGTACAGTGATACCATACAAACTATAAGACTGGTACCTAAAATATGATGGTGAAATTAATAAGAAAAATAATGTTAAAGAAAGCAGGATGATTGTTTGATGCTAACATACATCAATAGATGTCCTATGATTACAGAATAATTCAAATTATATAACATTGTGTTTACTTTTCTCCTTATGGTTGCTGGTGGCGGTAACAATAAAAAGTTAGACATGACTGAAGCACGTTTCAGCTTGAATGCGTCGGAGTTATTGATTTTCGTACGAATGTAGTCGCCTTGGTATGCTGAGCATTGTGGTGGCCACCTTCCGTAGTCTAGTCGTCAAAGATGAGATCTATAACCATCGCAACTGATGTCAAGATAATTTTTGGATTTGTCGGGATTAACGGGATTGAGATTGGCTTGGCGATTGTTCGAAAGTTGATTTTAACGGAGTTGATGGTGCATAATTTTGTGGTATGAGAAGGAGGAACAAAGTTGGTGAAGTGTGCGATTATGAATTCGTAGAAGCCAAATCTCATTGTTGTTTCAGATAGCGCCACAATTAAAGTGCCTACTGGTTAGCAGATCGCAAGCCTTTTGGAAAGTGGCACAGCACTGTTTTTTTCACATCTACTTGAACTCTCGGATTAACTGAATCTTGAAATCCATAGTAACCCAGTTAGGACCGTATCCGATGTTTGTTTGTGTCTTGTGATGAAAATATGTCTGTGAGTTCATCCGATTTTCATTTAGAACATGAGTTAAATACAACAAAATTTATATGAGAAAAGACACGGCCATTCCATGTTCGTTCGAAGTCCGTGTATAGTTGAACGAAAACCTAATAAAAAAATATGAAATATAATATAAATAACTATATTCGATTGGGTACGTTCATGTCCGCGTCTGAAAAACATATATCTGTGTTCGATAGATTTATTTAGGATACCAGTTAGGACAACATAATTTATACAAGAATAAATATCGTCTCATTCGTTCCTGATTTAGTTATATTTTCTGGTTTTATTTAGGATAAAACTGAACAAATCTCTCTTCGGTCCAATCCGATAGATTTATGCCTTGAACTCAGGATAACAAAAGCTTTTCAACATAACCTTCCAACAAAACACTCCTTGTTTTGGAGTTCCTCTGAAACGATTGAGTTCCTCTATAATGAGAGAGGAGAGAGTTCCTCTCTAATGAGACGTTAACAAGACATAATAATTGATTATAAGTTAAAGTAAAAATAGGTATTTTGTTGTTACACATTAGATACATAGTTTCTGTCAGTTTTTTAGTATATCCCACTGGGTCAACTTAGCAAAAGATCAACGTTAACATGACATAATTGATGTAATCAATGTTAATAACATAATAGATGTAGTCAATTTAGTACAATGACAGTGAGTGGTTTGAGCACTCGTACGTACTAATCCGTTATTGTCAAGTTATTTTTTTTTTTATGTTGTTGCAACTCGATATATAATTAACTGTCAACAATCAGCATGCAATGCATCATGCATGGCTGTATTAATTGGTTAATGTAGTCTGTTTGTCAATACATGTCTATCTCAACCTTCGTCTCTGCGAAAGGAAATTCTGAAGCAAAATTAATGGCCAACTAATCTTGTTTGAATATCCATATATATTACCTGATTATACTTGTATTAAAGGCATTCTTCATTATGTCATTAGTCAGTAAACATCAATTACGCTTAGTTTAATTAATGCAAAAGTTTATACCTAGTAGCTTACGTTAACGTTTATGTTTAGTTTAATTTGTATATTTCAACTTGTTATAATTATACTTCATTTGATGTGATACATTGATATAAACTTTGATACAAATTCAGACTGGCCTTGGTGTGATGTCCACTTATAATCTTAATGAGATTATATGCTAAGTTTGTGGAATTTGAAAATCATAAATAGTTTGGATGCTGTCAAACTCAATTAGAAAAGGGCCTTTTTTTTTTTTTTTTTTTTTTTTTTTTTGTAAATCAAGAAACTGATTACGAGGTTAATATAGAAATCTTTAATCAATCTGGATAATCTGTTCATATAACAAATAATCTCTACCATGAATAGAGAACAAATTATATTGAAATAATTAAACTGCCATTTCAAAGTCGAATTAAAAAATAAAAAGAACACAAGTTACAATGACTTAGACATCTGAAACAAGAGTGTCAAACGTCTTTGTAAAAATTTATTGAACTTTTAGGTTTGCATGTTAAACGTCAAGTCAGAGGCGTATGCAAAGCATAAAACATTCGGGTTGCAAAATGCATGCATTGAAATGTTTGTCTTCCCAATTCAAACGTCTGTTTACATGGAAGTTTTTTATTTAAAACGGTAGAGACATTCAAATGTCAAAGTTTGAGAGTCAAACATCTGAATATCTGACATAGACAATCGATACTTTTCTTCTTATTATCTATTGATCGATCTTCTTTTAACTGACTTTCTGTCTCTTCCAGTTTGATGCTCTACACTGTATCTTTAATCGATATTGATGAAATATATTTGAATCGTATAGTAGAAACACTTAGCCTTGATTCAAAATATGTTGATCTGTCCAACAATCAATAAAACAGACATAGGAGTGGTAAAGTTCGTGCCTCATGGCGCTTAAGGAAAAAAAACCAAACCAATTAAGTCAAACTTGTCTGGGTAGTTCAACTAGTCATCATATCTAAAGGATTTACATAGTACTTACCCTTGAAAAATTAATCTTGTTTCATTCATCCTTAAGCATAATTGCATAAAAAAGAAGACTTTGATATCAATGTGCTTCTTTGAAAACTATAAGATTGATTCTTTACTAGAAGAATTACACTCTATCTGCTTTTAAATAAAAGATACAATGAATTGTATTAGTCCCAGTAAACTCTTGCATTGCAGTCTTAACATAAATTCTCCCAAAATGGATGTCGTTATCTTTGATAAACATAATTGTAATAGGATAGAAATGTCATGGCGAAAAATGTAGGGATATGCGAAAGCGATTTAATCCAAATTTAATTAGTTTTTGTCTATTTCAATACCAATGCAATTCAAAATCAAATATGCGATCAGACAATATCAAATAACAAGAAGAGGAGAGATACAAAAGAGACTGCAGTTCGAATATGTATCTGATGTTCATATAGAGACCAAACAAACATTTTGGTTCCAATCAACAATTTTAGGAGATTATAAGCCAGATCAATGATTAGAAAATTACAAGATGTGGGAAATCTCTCTATACTTGAAGAATTACAAAAATAGAAAACCTCCAAATTGAATGAGATGGTTTCTGTTAGTTATAATGATGGATATCTAATAATCCTTTATTAATTGAATGAGATACGGTTTCTATTAATTATAAGGTAATTTTTATTCTAATTCACAATATTAGTAAGTTAATCCACCTTATTTCATACGATCGTTGACTTTTACTAAAATTTTAATTTTAATTAGTGTATCCACATAAAAAAGGGCATTGTTATTGACACTCCATTTTCTGTTAAGGGGAGGCTAAATTTTAAGAACACTCCATTTTTTTTAAATTGTTAAGGGAGGGATCAATGTAGATGACTATTTTTTTTAACTTTTTACGTCTTTACCCTTACTTCGAAAAATTACTCACCATAAAGACAAATTCTATTTATACATCAAAAATTCCTTAACATACACC
This sequence comes from Allium sativum, assembly GCA_030737875.1. Lineage (NCBI taxonomy): Eukaryota > Viridiplantae > Streptophyta > Magnoliopsida > Asparagales > Amaryllidaceae > Allium > Allium sativum. The sequence continues at coordinate 693,521,983 of CM060923.1, forward strand.
ATTATTTTTTCTATAAAATTTTATTATTAAATTACCCTTTTCTCATAGCTGCTTTTTTAATACTTCTGCATATAAAAAGTCAAATCATTCTTAAAAGTATTGAAATTTGATACAAACTAGATATGTTAATGAATTATTTAATCATGAAATCTAAAATTTCAATTAAGAAAACATTCATAAATAACGATCTAATTTAGAAGTGTTGATTTATTTTGTAAAACTACAGTAATTTAGTTGAAATTGATTTTTTTTTCATAAAGTTAATAAAAGTTGCAATATTAGTACAAGAAATATATTTCATTTTGTAAAATTTTACTCAATTTGATGCAAAGAGTTTCTAATTTTTGGTAATTGTGTTTTAAATGTGAAAAAAGAAAGAAAAAAAGATGAGAACATGGATATTTTAGTAAAAGAAACGGTAATGTAAAGTAATATATGGTGTATACTAGTTTATTATAATTTTTGGTATATGTTTAGCAATTTTTGGTGTATAAATAGAATTAGCCAACTGTAAAATCATAAGTCTCCTAAATCACAAAAACTCAAATTAAGCCTAAATGGATAATAATGTAAAAGTACATTTATTTGTTAAGGGGTTACTTTCCTCCTTGATACCCCCCTTAACAATTTTTTAGAAAGTAAAAAATTAGCCTCCCCCTAACAATATTTGAAGTGTCAATAACAATACCCATAAAAAACATACTTATTTTCTATTCTTCTGTGTGTTTTTCGTCGTCTTCTTGTTTCTAGAATCCTAGCATCTAAATCCAAACTTTAGTGGAGTAATTCGACGTAATAACAGTAAGTAGTTTGTTTAGTTTTTTTTTTTTAAGTTGATTAATTGTATACAAAATTGTATTTTTTTTTTAATATCACCATTATCACATATAGTTGTAGTTAGTAAAATGATAGAAACATGTCTCAGAAGAGAAGACGTTTACATCTTAATGAGGAAGACGGTTCTTATAGTAATAAGGAAATTACAGGAAATCAAGGGTTTTATTCAAAACTAATAAATAATGATGATGATGACGAATGGCTAGTTGGAGTCGTGAAAGAAGAAAACAAAAACATGATGGATGATTAAGAACAACCTTCGGACAATCCTGAAAAATCAAATTTTGATATGGTAATCATAATGTTATATGCGGTTATTAGACTTGTTATATAACTTAGCTTTATATTTATTGTTGTACTTTATTATTCATAATAGTGATATGCTACAATTAGATGATCAAATACTTGAATCGGATTGCACATCGACCATAATAAGATGTTGTTTGAGCTTATGGAGTCCGTATGGTGTGACAATATATCATGACCATAATATATGATGCTTATTATATTATATGTATGACCATATTAGTCCGGATATAGTAAAACTACCAGTGAAACTTGCTTGTCTTCATTAGAATTATTAAGCTTCTTAACTACGTGTATCACTTGGTAAATCTCGGATCATTGCTTCTTACATTTCTACTATTTTACAAATAATTTTATAACAGAAATATTGTTTTTTTTCCTCAGTTACACGAATATGCATTGACCATTTGGAAGGAGCTTCAGACAAATGCAAAGCACCACATGTGAAATATGAAAACATGAAGTAAATTGTATGATATAATTGTATTTTTGTACTGTAGATTATATGATATGTATGCATGATATAAAAAAGGTAATTTTTATTTTTATCCACACTCTAATAACATTGACTTATTAAAACGTGGATTAGAATAAAAATTACCTAATTATAATGATGGATCTCTACTTCCAATCGACTTTATGTCTCTTCTAATATAACGCTCTACACTATATTTTTAATTAAAAATACTGATGAAATATGTTTGAATCATACAAGAGCAACACTTTACCTTGATTTAGAATATGTTGATCTCTACAACAATCAATAAAACGGTCATAAGAGTGGTAAAATGTGTGCCTCATGACATTTAAGGAAGTAAAACTAAACCGATAAAGTCAAACTTGTCTTGGGACAGTGAATTAGTCATTAGATCTGAAGAATTTTCATAGTACTTTCCTTTAAAAACTTAATCTTTTTTTGTCCGTCCTTTAGCATAAGAAAGAAGCCTTTGATATTAATGTGCTTCACCGAAAACTATAAGCTTGACAAGCATTCTTGTCTCAGCTGGTTAGAGTACAAGAACAAGATGTAAGAGAACATAGGTTTGATTCTATTAGACCCCTTTGCCGGCATAATATAGTTTGTACTATCCAAATTCGTGTATAAGTAGCATTTCAAAAGGAAAAAAATGTATAATCTTGATTCTTTCCAAGATGAATTATACTCCAACTGCTTCAGAAGAAAAGAAACGACGAACTGTGTTTGTCCCAATAATTCTTGCTTCGCATTCTTAACAAGAATGCACCCAAAAAGGGTGTCTCCATGCTTAATAAACATAATAGTACAAAATATAGATGTCATGGTGAAAAAGTAGGGATATGCGAAAGCGATTCAATCCAGATTTAATTTTTGTCAATTTCAATATAAATGCAATTCAAAAACAAATTTGCAATCACATAATATCAAATAAAAAGACGAAGAGAGATACAAAAGAGAATGTTGTCAAAAAATTTATCCGATGTTCATAGAGACAAAACAAACATTTTGTTCCAATCAACACGTAACGACCCAAGGAATTCGATGCTCGAATTTCGACAGTATATATAATCTTGTATTACTTGCCAAGACCTAAGTATTGAAAACTCATATTGTAATAGAAAGAAATAAAATGATGAGAAGTAGAAAGAAAGAAATATTAGAATAGAAGAAGAAGACTAACAACATTATAGAATCAAAGCAGAATAGAATCTCACAGTGGAACGAATAAAAATATTATATATCAACAACTCTTTATTCAAAAGAAAACAATACATATATATAGTTACAACATCATAGTACACAACAAATCAGATTATAAAATCTAATTAATACAACACACACTTTACTACCAGAAAATACATAATTACGTCTCAACTCCTGCGTCTCTCTTGAAGATGAAACATAACCTTAAAACATACTCGGTCTGAGCCGAGCACATTTTGAAGCAAAGCAAAATCAACCTGGATTAATCTGGAATACCTTCAGCGATAAATTCACATTACAAACAATTTGCTTAACTTTAGAAAATCCTTTGAAAGAATAGAACTCTCATAAGACACGACCACACATAAACACAGCACGTGTTTTTATCTTACTATAACCAAATCACTTTTTATATCAAAATTCAATGACATTGTAATAATGTCTATCAAACCACAAATAAATAAGAAAATAGACAGAAAGCTTGCATCTCATTTTCCAGCATAGTTGACATCTAAAAACATACGATTCGTATTGGAGTTTGGATTTTTCATATGACAAGATATGGAACCACCTCCCGATCAGTGTTCTTTAGAGAGGAAACACTGGGTTTCAACAAGAACATCTTGCAAACCAGCTATATATAACCGCCACTCATTCAACTTGTGTGTACCGAATATATTGTCATCCACGGTTGGCCAACCACCACTTTATGTAAGATACAGAAGCGTCATAAGAAACAAATGAATTTTCTCTAGATAGTAACAGTACACCCTAATGGGAATGACCCACATAGACATGTTGCCTTCCCGATTTCTATCATTTTCCAGTTGATGAGGCTTGAGGTCACGATTACCTTTTAGAGAACATCTCATTAAATTTGAATGCCACATTGTTAAATCCCTCAAATCACTAATTGATATGCACAAATATACTGTGGGCGTTAAGGTAAAAGAAGTTTTCCTTCTTCGCCACAAACTTGGTATATTTCTAAAAACTAGCATACGTGGCTCTTAGTAAATACTATTAGACATTCGTTCATACAAGTTATCCAGGAATAGGATGAACTGAAGACACTCTCCTACCGCATCCTATATAGGAATCACCCCGAGGATCAATATCAGGAAGTCCCTGCAATCTGTAGATTTCAACCATGACAGAATCACAGTCTATCTCTGGAAGCTAATAAGAGATTATAAGTGGTTCTCCTGTTTTATGAAGATCCACAGGTCTTCAATTTTTTAATCTTTATAAGTATCCCTGTAAGTTAGTTTCGAACGCCAAGTCGGTTCGAACTGGTTTTGGGTCAAGTTCTCATCCCGGTCTCTTCGAACTAACACGTTAATAGTCCAAAAGAATATTCATTTGATATTCGAGTTTTCAACTATCCCATCACAATAGCACAATCAAGTACATCAGCAGCAGCTCAGGACCTTTTTCATTAAAAACCATTCATTAAAACCATTTTGGTTGATTATTAAGAATCAATCTCTATACTCATCTCAACAAAACTCTCGTATTTCTGTTACTTTGAAAACAATAACCATGAACTTATCTCTTTGGAATAAATGTATTCACCAAACCCCTTCTTTATACTTCTTTACTTAAAAAATATAGCTAAATTTTCAGAAATCCATTTCTGTTTCCTTCACTTTAAAATTTTTCGCTATAATTTCACAAACCCTTTTACATTTTCTTACTTTGGAAATATTACTGTATACATACAAAACCTCTTTACCATTAGAAACTAATATCATCCTTCGATAATACTGAAGTCGTTTAAGTTGGAGTATTTTATTTACCTCTCATACTTTGATTGACAGCGTTCTTATCTTAAGTTATATAAAAGTTTGTAATTCGAAAACTGATATTTATAGTAAACAAATTTCATTTAACTAATGTATTTAGAATATGGATTTATAAACTATTTCTAGAATATGAAAACTCTTCTTCGAAGTATAACTATTTTACTTAATTCATTTAAGTAAATCTCTTACTAACCCAAACCCTTAATTTAAATTTCATTTATAATTTTATTTAACTTGGATAAAACCCATTTATGGAATCTTTCATAACTTCATTACGTATTTTATTTTGAACCAACTTGGATTTATTATAATAACCCATTCACTTAGCTCTTTAATTAAACTCATTAAATATTCTCCCTTTTGCATTTTAAAATCCTTCTTATAATTACACATGGTTTACTTAATTTTTATTTCTTATGTAAACACTTATATTAAATCATTGTCTTGGGTTTAAACTTCATATCAACGGACCTAGTAGATAAGTTGGGATTGGAACCTGAAATTGTTGACCAATCTTTGTTTGTGACAAACACAATTGGTGACTCTACTAGCCTTTGCATGATTTGTTATGGGCTACTCTTATCGAATCATGGATGTTTTTTTGTTTGTCATTGCTTTGTTTTCGATTTTACTTGGATGAGGGGTCTTCGGTAACAACTAGGGCGGATGAAGGCGAAGGGTAGTGTTGGGCTATCTACCTGTTGATGAGATGATGGCTAGTTTTTTTGTATTCGCTCGATATTCCACACGATAAGTTATTGAGCGTGCCCATTGCTGGTGAGTATCTGTGTAACACCCCGCCTCCGCTAGGGTCACTCACAAAGGAATGCACTAGCTTTAGAGGGGCATTATTGGTAAACATGCACAGAAATATCACAAGACAGAACATATAAAATAGCGGAAGTAAAATCGAACTTTCATAAACATTTATAATTAAGGTCTAAAGCCTTTTACATCAGAGTACATCAAAACCTGTCTTGCAATAGTAAAGAAGCATAAAGACTTTTTCATAAATTATTCCCCAAATAAAGACAGTAAAGTAGCCATAGCCAAGAAAAGTCCAAGCCATCCATGATGACCTTCAAGCAGAAGAAGTCCAAACTAAACAGCAGTATTTCCTCCCTGTAACCTGGGGGGGGAACGGAAGAAAAGAGGCGAAACAAAACGGGTCAGTCAAAAAGACTGAGTAAGCCCTATCTACTATTAGTATAAAAACTAGTAAAGTTAACTGACATGAGAAGCTGAGATGAACATAAGCATGATAACAAGATAGATAAGCTAAATCAAAATAACAGGATGAACTACTGAACTCAGGTGAACTAAGGTGTCATGATAAATTACGATGTCAAGATAAAACAAGGTATCACATCGTCAGGTTTCTATCAAGTATAATATCCCAAGATATCTATCACGTATAACGTCCCATGGTATCTATCCTGTACATCTGCTCTGCACCTACCGTACTAGTATCCCAACTGTATCACGTGTTATCCGTGAATGACCCTTACTCAAAAGTCGTGTAGTGGTCCATGTCAACCTAATATATCGCATATATAGGTTACTCAACTCGTATGTTTTATTCCATGTAAATGTTCAGTCCCTTGCCGTAGGCCATACGTGCTTTCCCATAAGATTCTATATTACTTTACATAGTTCCATGATCCTTAAGATCGGTTTGGACTGTTACCCTAAACCTAGCTAGGGTCTTCCAACATGAATTAGCGTCTGTACAACTAGGACTTATGCTACCTAGGGCTACTAGGGATTACGCTTACCTATTGCACGTTTTCGTATCTCGGTTTGGGTTCAACCACCTAGGGCCACTAGGGATTACGCTAACCGCCAACCGCGCCCTTTTTCCCACGCATTCATCGTGAATCGTTTTTCCATGACTGTATGCACATGTATCACATCGTGCCATCCGAGTCCTGTCACAGGGCAGACCAGGAAATACAGGACTCGGTCGGGAGCTTACGATTTATCTTCCGATGCAGATGCTAAGGTCAGTTTTTTTCTATACGTGGCTATGGTCCCACGCGACCCCTCCCTCAACTAGCGAAAGACAAGACAGGATAAATCCTGTACGAGAACACACTACTGGCCAACCCCCAATCCGAGCCTTACCGCACCCATAATTAGATAGCAATTATGGTCTATTGGGTGTTCTCTGCCTTTCCGTATGTACACGCTTGACCAAAGATGGAAGGTAGCCTGACGAAAAATGCTATCTAGGGTACGACCGTGTTTCGTCGACTATACCCTATCCATCCCCGTCTTTAGGTCGCTCGTATAGCAACCAAGGCATACTCTTGGTTCTTCTAACGCAGACCTTAACCTCTCATGAGCCTAGTATAATTACCTGGCAGCCCACAGAGGGATCCCAAGAATATCCTCACGTTCCCCGAAGCCGCTGCTTCGTTACCCAGTTCGCTGGAGCCTTTATCTAAATCAGATACTTGCTCCTACTCGTATACTTAAACGATGACCTACCGTATCAGGTTACTCATCTATCTATGAACTGGTCTAAATTTCCTTGACTAAGAATCATTACTTAGTTATCCTTCAACCAAGGTTTACGACTTAGCCTTATTCCCGTTATCCTTGTTAATTACGGTTACCCACCTAATTCTCCGAATTAGGGTTTACATAATAGATTAAGTGTCACTTAAGTTCATGACTTAATCCCGTCTACAAATCATGTCAAAATTGGCTAAGTATCCAAGTTCAAGGCTTAACCCGTCTACAAATCATGTCAAAATTGGCTAAGTATCCAAGTCCAAGACTTAACCCTACAAACCATGCTCAAGTTGGTTAAGTATATATTAACTTGACCCTATGAAATTACTTAGTCAAACCGGTCAAGTGTACTCAAGCGATTCATGACTTAGCCTTATCATGTTTTCACGTTAAATTGGTTAAGTATGGGTTAACTTAACCTCAATAAATTCACGAGTTAGATTGGTTAAGCATAGATCACTTAACCACACCAAATTAACGAGTTAGATTGGTTAAGTTTAGGTCACTTAACCTCTTCAAATTAACGGGTGAGATTGGTTAAGTATAGGTCACTTAACCACTTCAAATCATCGTGTTAGATTAGTTAAGTATTTAACTTAACCCCATTAAACTTCCAAGTGGGATTAATTAAGTCTAGGTTAACTTAACCCCATCCGATTATCATGTTTAGACTAGTTGAGTCTAATCTTAACCCCATCCATTAACTGTATCTTTTGGTTAAGTGTCATTAAGAAAACTTACTTAACCTTACCAAATTATCGTGTTGGATTGATTAAGTGTTGGTTAACTTAATCCCCGTCCACTAGTCGTATAAAAATGGTTAAGTGTCATTAGGCAAATCAAGTTACTTAACCTACCCAACCTTGTCATGTTTTGTTAAGTATCATTAGCCTAATCCAATTACTTAACCCATTTGTCCATGTCATATTTGGTTAAGAGTCATTAATCAAATTAACTTAACCCTATCATGTGGCATTAATTTCTTAATGCACCCCAACCTCTCACATTAGACTTTGTTGTGGTTACTAGTTAAGCCGGTCGGTTCCGGGTAGCTTTACACCACAACTTGGTCTAACCTCGGGTTCAAGCACAACATGACCAACTTCTCACATTGGGTCCTATTGTTTGCAACTACTAGTTAGGCCGGTCGGTTCCGGGTAGCTTTATGTTGCAAACTCAACCCAACCTCGAGTTGGCCGCTTTCATGTTTAGTCTAGTGTCATGTTCATATTCAAGTTTTCAAGCAATTGGGCAGACCTAACTTAATAGGTAAATTCCCAATGGGTAGACCTAACTTAATAGGTAAATTCCCAAGCTTATGTTTTTATGCATACTTACATGTCACTTCCATGTTATATTTCAAGTCATGTTTTCAAGTATAAACACATGTCATATTTAACGTTACACGTTGTCATGTTTATACCCATTTACCCAAATCATGTTCATATCATTATGTTTTCCCATAATGTGACCCCAACGCTTTTTAAACTCGCATATACGTTCGCAACAACGTAATGGATTAAAAGAAGAGACTTGGCAATGGCATGACAAAAATGGATATTAAGCCACAAGTTAATCATGGTGGCAAATGAGGCACAAATGTGTTCATTAGCTTGCATGTTACATTCTTAAGCCTCAAAAACATGCATAAACCCAAACTTGGCACATAAGCGAATCATGGTGACAAAAGACTTGGAATGATGACTAGAAACTCGCATATATCATCATATAAGGGTTATGACTTCATATGCAAGTTGACAAAAAAGGATATGAAGGTTCTCATGTTGCATAATGCAACATTTCAATATAAAGGTTGTAGCTTTTAGCTCATAAGATCAAGATAATGACTTCATAAACTTGCATGACATGATAGCATGTATCATTCTCAATGATCAAACCCAAACTTGCAACATGAACATTTAACTTCATAGTTAATATCTAAGAGTAGGAAAATGGCTTACATTGTTTTGAAGGCCTAAATCGATTAAACTAAAGCTTGTGAGGAAGCCTATGCATGCCATCACCCAAAAACCCAAAGATGGATGCCCCAAATCAACAAAAACACCATCTTTATGAACAAAGATCAAAGCTTTTGCCTTGAAATCAACTTGAGAGGCTCTCATACTAACATAGGGACTCTCTAACACTCTCATGATCATGAAACCTTTCATAGAAATGAAGTGGAGGCTAGGATAGTTGAGTGGAGGCCATGAGAGTAGAAATTTTGCCATAGTTTAGTTGCATGAATGAATAATGAGGATTTAGGATAGGTTAGGGTCTTATTTATAGATTAGGCAAGTGTTTTAGGCCATAGGATTAAACCTAGATTCAATCCAAGCCATCAAAGCATGTCTTGGGGAAGAAGTCAAGTGTAGGAACCATCTAGGGCCTTTAGATTAAAGATGAACCATGAGAACCATCCAAATGCAAAATCTGCATTTGAGCGAATCGGTCCACGGGTTGACAGCCAAACACCCTGGATTAACCCCTAGTCGACCCAGCGAGCTCGGGTCGACCTCAAAAATCGGCCGGTTCGGTTATTCCCCTCTCCCAATTCGCTGTTTTGAACATTTTTGCATATTTATTTATTTAATTTTCAATTATATATATATATATATATATCAATATATATATATTTCTCTGCGCAACCCATTTCACTTAATTAAGTATACTTTAATTTGGGAATTTTTCGTGAAACTTCGCGAGGCCATATCTTGGTCATACGGACTCCGATTTTCGAAAACTCGGACTCTATTTCGCGTATTTTTCCGAGACGAACGCAATGGCATAGCCCGTTTCACTTGATTCAGAATTTGCCTTGATTCTCGTCTTTAATCATGTTATCGAAATACGGGTTGTTACATTCTCCCCACCTTTTAGGATTTCGTCCCCGAAATCTCCAAGTTAGGAAGAACATATCCTACCATCCATCATCCATCTACTCAAAACATCATCCACGAGCAACCATTGTCCTTAGATGATTTCTAATGCTGTATGAATATATGCAAGACGTGTGTGTACATGTTCCTTAGCTAATGCTAATGATCAGGCCTGAATAATCTTTCTAATGCAAAATATGTATAGTGCCATGAATCCAACATGTATGCAAATAGTCCTAGTCATATAGATACTATATGCGTGCACAATCATTCGTTCATATGCAACAACCGCATGATAATACATTCGATTTCATCCATAAACAAGTATAAATACTCGTGCATATGCAATATGAAATGTGACCGAGTCGAGCTAGTATCTAATGTGTATTCGCGCATCCACGAGCAACCACTTGCAACCACTTGCAACCATATCAATCATAACATGTTTCAAATACATGTTTACATCCATAGGGTTCTACCTAGAATTCCCTGAAACAGGGTCGAGAAGATAAACAGGAAAAACTCCTTACAGGGTTTGTAACGGAGAATAGGACCGAGAGGATGTCCACAAAAGATAGCCTACAAGTAAGCTCTACAGAAAACAGGGATCAAGGATATACTCCCAAAAAGAGATATCATGCGCGTATCTAGTCTTTGACCATCAAAGTCGTATTTCCTTGAGCTTAATTCCATTGTGCCTTGACCGTCCTTTAACTTCGCGATTTCGTAGCTTCTTATTTCCCGTTTCCATAACATGAGCTGAAACTCATTTCTTCGTCGCCTCTCGTTCCACTTGCACTTATCCTTTTCCTAAAATACTTGACGCAAACATGACTGCGTACTCATGATCTCATGCAAGCTTTCCAAAATTCACTAATGAATCTCGGACCTCGTACCACAAGGTATTCCACATAGAAGAACTTTCTCTTGAAAGTAAACAGATGCCAACCAGGTTATCAAGCGCACTTACTAAGGTGATTTCTATAACCCATGCATAAGTGAAATAAACCATCCGTCTTATCGGCGAACACCACTCGATTGGGCTTCCAATTTCCCATAAAGGCATCAAGGGATTCTAAGTAACTAACCATGACCGAACCCAAAAGGTTACACGAGACTTCGAGGGTATTACCAAGGCTAGTCAAGAGTCTAACTACCCTCCTATCAAAACCGAGAGTGGCACCCCTTACTGGATAACCACTTCATCCCTAGAATCCATCCATAGCTTAAAAACATAAGCATTATTTCCAAACTCAACACTTGGCATAGACATTCCCAAATCCAAACAAGTCATGTATAAATGGACTGATTCTCCAATAGGACTTTGAGACAAAAATGGGATTCTCTATTACGCTAGTACTTAAGGTGCAGAGACTCAACTATCGAAGCAGACTTAAATGATACGATGATCAAAACAAAGTCCTAACGGGATGATAGAGAAGAAAAGCTAAACCTTTAACAAGATCGTCACCCTCCTTCCGAGGTACCCTAGAAATGAGAGCATACTGCTGCCCTCCCGATGATCTTGTCCTTTTCCCATAATACTTAACTATCCGTCCCGTTTTACCATGCCAAAGGTACTCTCTCGTCATGGGTTTCATTGTTCATCCTTCTCTCTCGTCCTGGGCTGAGCCATACCAACAAGTTGCTCATCCTTAAGCTCGTATCCTTTATCCTCTTCCTCACTATCCTTTCTTATAACGCGACCACTGGTCTCTCGAGAACCACCTCCATCGTAAGGAAAACACTTTCGTAGATAGAAAAGACTAGTCGCAGTTAAAACCACTGTGACTATAGATGGAGGAAAGAAAGGAAAAGAGATTCAATTAAGGAAACAAGGATAGTGCTAATGGCCTTTGGGGAATAACCTTTTTCTTTTAAAAGAAAATTTTCTTGAAAAATGCTTCTGTATAAACGATTTTCAAATAGTTTTCAGAAGGTCTTTAAAAACTTTTGCCCAGTCTGGTAACCTTCTGCTCTGATACCACGTGTAACACCCCGCCTCCGCTAGGGTCACTCACAAAGGAAGGCACTAGCTTTAGAGGGGCATTATTGGTAAACATGCACAGAAATATCACAAGATAGAACATATAAAATAGCGGAAGTAAAATCGAACTTTCATAAACATTTATAATTAAGGTCTAAAGCCTTTTACATCAGAGTACATCAAAACCTGTCTTGCAATAGTAAAGAAGCATAAAGACTTTTTCATAAATTATTCCCCAAATAAAGACAGTAAAGTAGCCATAGCCAAGAAAAGTCCAAGCCATCCATGATGACCTTCAAGCAGAAGAAGTCCAAACTAAACAGCAGTATTTCCTCCCTGTAACCTGGGGGGGAAACGGAAGAAAAGAGGCGAAACAAAACGGGTCAGTCAAAAAGACTGAGTAAGCCCTATCTACTATTAGTATAAAAACTAGTAAAGTTAACTGACATGAGAAGCAGAGATGAACATAAGCATGATAACAAGATAGATAAGCTAAATCAAAATAACAGGATGAACTACTGAACTCAGGTGAACTAAGGTGTCATGATAAATTACGATGTCAAGATAAAACAAGGTATCACATCGTCAGGTTTCTATCAAGTATAATATCCCAAGATATCTATCACGTATAACGTCCCATGGTATCTATCATGTACATCTGCTCTGCACCTACCGTACTAGTATCCCAACTGTATCACGTGTTATCCGTGAATGACCCTTACTCAAAAGTTGTGTAGTGGTCCATGTCAACCTAATATATCGCATATATAGGTTACTCAACTCGTATGTTTTATTCCATGTAAATGTTCAGTCCCTTGCCGTAGGCCATACGGGCTTTCCCATGAGATTCTATATTACTTTACATAGTTCCATGATCCTTAAGATCGGTTTGGATTGTTACCCTAAACCTAGCTAGGGTCTTCCAACATGAATTAGCGTCTGTACAACTAGGACTTATGCTACCTAGGGCTACTAGGGATTAATCTTACCTATTGCACGTTTTCGTATCTCGGTTTGGGTTCAACCACCTAGGGCCACTAGGGATTACGCTAACCGCCAACCGCGCCCTTTTTCCCACGCATTCATCGTGAATCGTTTTTCCATGACTGTATGCACATGTATCACATCGTGCCATCCGAGTCCTGTCACAGGGCAGACCAGGAAATATAGGACTCGGTCGGGAGCTTACGATTTATCTGCCGATGCAGATGCTAAGGTCTGTTTTTTTCAATACGTGGCTATGGTCCCACGCGACCCCTCCCTCAACTAGCGAAAGACAAGACAGGATAAATCCTGTACGAGAACACACTACTGGCCAACCCCCAATCCGAGCCTTACCGCACCCATAATTAGATAGCAATTATGGTCTATTGGGTGTTCTCTGCCTTTCCGTATGTACACGCTTGACCAAAGATGGAAGGTAGCCTGACGAAAAATGCTATCTAGGGTACGACCGTGTTTCGTCGACTATACCATATCCATCCCCGTCTTTAGGTCGCTCGTATAGCAACCAAGGCATACTCTTGGTTCTTCTAACGCAGACCTTAACCTCTCATGAGCCTAGTATAATTACCTGGCAGCCCATAGAGGGATCCCAAGAATATCCTCACGTTCCCCGAAGCCGCTGCTTCGTTACCCAGTTCGCTGGAGCCTTTATCTAAATCAGATACTTGCTCCTACTCGTATACTTAAACGATGACCTACCGTATCAGGTTACTCATCTATCTATGAACTGGTCTAAATTTCCTTGACTAAGAATCATTACTTAGTTATCCTTCAACCAAGGTTTACGACTTAGCCTTATTCCCGTTATCCTTGTTAATTACGGTTACCCACCTAATTCTCCGAATTAGGGTTTACATAATAGATTAAGTGTCACTTAAGTTCATGACTTAATCCCGTCTACAAATCATGTCAAAATTGGCTAAGTATCCAAGTTCAAGGCTTAACCCGTCTACAAATCATGTCAAAATTGGCTAAGTATCCAAGTCCAAGACTTAACCCTACAAACCATGCTCAAGTTGGTTAAGTATATATTAACTTGACCCTATGAAATTACTTAGTCAAACCGGTCAAGTGTATTCAAGCGATTCATGACTTAGCCTTATCATGTTTTCACGTTATATTGGTTAAGTATGGGTTAACTTAACCTCAATAAATTCACGAGTTAGATTGGTTAAGCATAGATCACTTAACCACACCAAATTAACGAGTTAGATTGGTTAAGTTTAGGTCACTTAACCTCTTCAAATTAACGGGTGAGATTGGTTAAGTATAGGTCACTAACCACTTCAAATCATCGTGTTAGATTAGTTAAGTATTTAACTTAACCCCATTAAACTACCAAGTGGGATTAATTAAGTCTAGGCTAACTTAACCCCATCCGATTATCATGTTTAGACTAGTTGAGTCTAATTTTAACCCCATCCATTAACTGTATCTTTTGGTTAAGTGTCATTAAGAAAACTTACTTAACCTTGCCAAATTATCGTGTTGGATTGATTAAGTGTTGGTTAACTTAATCCCCGTCCACTAGTCGTATAAAAATGGTTAAGTGTCATTAGGCAAATCAAGTTACTTAACCTACCCAACCTTGTCATGTTTTGTTAAGTATCATTAGCCTAATCCAATTACTTAACCCATTTGTCCATGTCATATTTGGTTAAGAGTCATTAATCAAATTAACTTAACCCTATCATGTGGCATTAATTTCTTAATGCACCCCAACCTCTCACATTAGACTTTGTTGTAGTTACTAGTTAAGCCGGTCGGTTCCGGGTAGCTTTACACCACAACTTGGTCTAACCTCGGGTTCAAGCACAACATGACCAACTTCTCACATTGGGTCCTATTGTTTGCAACTACTAGTTAGGCCGGTCGGTTCCGGGTAGCTTTATGTTGCAAACTCAACCCAACCTCGAGTTGGCCACTTTCATGTTTAGTCTAGTGTCATGTTCATATTCAAGTTTTCAAGCAATTGGGTAGACCTAACTTAATAGGTAAATTCCCAATGGGTAGACCTAACTTAATAGGTAAATTCCCAAGCTTATGTTTTTATGTATACTTACATGTCACTTCCATGTTATATTTCAAGTCATGTTTTCAAGTATAAACACATGTCATATTTAACGTTACACGTTGTCATGTTTATACCCATTTACCCAAATCATGTTCATATCATTATGTTTTCCCATAATGTGACCCCAACGCTTTTTAAACTCGCATATACGTTCGCAACAACGTAATGGATTAAAAGAAGAGACTTGGCAAAGGCATGACAAAAATGGATATTAAGCCAAAAGTTAATCATGGTGGCAAATGAGGCACAAATGTGTTCATTAGCTTGCATGTTACATTCTTAAGCCTCAAAAACATGCATAAACCAAACTTGGCACATAAGCGAATCATGGTGACAAAAGACATGGAATGATGACTAGAAACTCGCATATATCATCATATAAGGGTTATGACTTCATATGCAAGTTGACAAAAAAAGGGTATGAAGGTTCTCATGTTGCATAATGCAACATTTCAACATAAAGGTTGTAGCTTTTAGCTCATAAGATGAAGATAATGACTTCATAAACTTGCATGACATGATAGCATGTATCATTCTCAATGATCAAACCCAAACTTGCAACATGAACATTTAACTTCATAGTTAATATCTAAGAGTAGGAAAAGGGCTTACATTGCTTTGAAGGCCTAAATCGATTAAACTAAAGCTTGTGAGGAAGCCTATGCATGCCATCACCCAAAAACCCAAAGATGGATGCCCCAAATCAACAAAAACACCATCTTTATGAACAAAGATCAAAGCTTTTGCCTTGAAATCAACTTGAGAGGCTCTCATACTAACATAGGGACTCTCTAACACTCTCATGATCATGAAACCTTTCATAGAAATGAAGTGGAGGCTAGGATAGTTGAGTGGAGGCCATGAGAGTAGAAATTTTGCCATAGTTTAGTTGCATGAATGAATAATGAGGATTTAGGATAGGTTAGGGTCTTATTTATAGATTAGGCAAGTGTTTTAGGCCATAGGATTAAACCTAGATTCAATCCAAGCCATCAAAGCATGTCTTGGGGAAGAAGTCAAGTGTAGGAACCATCTAGGGCCTTTAGATTAAAGATGAACCATGAGAACCATCCAAATGCAAAATCTGCATTTGAGCGAATCGGCCCACGGGTTGACAGCCAAACACCCTGGATTAACCCCTAGTCGACCCAGCGAGCTCGGGTCGACCTCAAAAATCGGCCGGTTCGGTTATTCCCCTCTCCCAATTCGCTGTTTTGAACATTTTTGCATATTTATTTATTTAATTTTCAATTATATATATATATATATCAATATATATATATTTCTCTGCGCAACCCATTTCACTTAATTAAGTATACTTTAATTTGGGAATTTTTCGTGAAACTTCGCGAGGCCATATCTTGGTCATACGGACTCCGATTTTCGAAAACTCGGACTCTATTTCGCGTATTTTTCCGAGACGAACGCAATGGCATAGCCCGTTTCACTTGATTCAGAATTTAAAATTAAATTCTGCCTTGATTCTCGTCTTTAATCATGTTATCGAAATACGGGTTGTTACAATCTGGACATCTTCGAGTAGGTCGTTGGACTTCCACCATGCATAGAGGTTGAGTTCCGTATCAATTTAGTGAAAGATGCCAGACCTATAGTAATTCCTCTTGGACGGATGGCACCATGAGAGCAACGAGAGCTCGAGATGCAAGTGGATGATCACTTAAGGAAGTGATTTATTCAGAGTAGCATTTCCGAATAGGGAGAATCAGTGGTCTTTGCCACAAAGGTAGATGGTTCACTTCGTTTATGTGCACACTATAACAAGATGAACAAGGTGACGAGAAAGGACAAGTATCCTCTTCCCCGAATAGATGATTTGTTTGTTCAATTGAAGTGTGACCGGATATTTTCCTAGTTAGACCACGCAATATGATTTCATCAACTACGGATAGAGAAGGAATGTGTTCCCAAAATGGTGTTTCGAAAGCCGTCTGGTTTTTATGAGTGGTTGGTTACGCAGTTCGGATTGGTCAATGCACCAGCTTACTTTGTGGATCCCATGAATTGTATTTTCAGGGATCAATTAAATAGATTTATACTTGTGTTCGTCTATGATATTTTGGTTTACTCATAAACCGATGAAGAACATGAGGAATACTTGAGGATTGTATTGGACGTGTTGTGGGAGCACCAGTTTAAAGCTAAATTTTCAAAGTGTCACTTCTAGAGGAGATAAGCGAGGTTCTTGTGCCATATTGTTTTAGAAAAATGTATTGTCGTGGACCCCGCAAAGGTAGTGAAGATACAAGATTAATTTATGCCCAAGTTTGATCTACGCTAACGTCGGAATGAGCTCAAATTTTGGATAGATGGTATTCCTATTTTTTTAATTAGCAATCAATTTATGACATAAAGTACAATAACAACCAATTACAATGGTAACATCCATATTAGCATGAATAAAAGAAATAATGTCGGTAACTTTATAAATATAAACACTGAATAACAACATGTTATTAGATGGTAATTTGCAATTTCAATATGCATGTTAATGTAAGTTTAAATTGGTTTTCATATTTTTATAACATATGATACTTATTTGAGTTTTAAAAAAGTCAACATGTTTGTGTATTCCATATCATATGTATATTTGACTAGAAATAAGATTGTTCTTTAAAAGAAAAATATTAGGAATGGTTTCTAGACACAAGAGTCGCTCGTCATGTATCTGCATATAAGTGGATGTTTACAGCCTACAAAACTGCTACTAAGAATGAGCAACAATTCATAGGTAATTCATCTGCATTAAAGGTTGAAAGCAAAGGAAAGGTAGTGCTGAAATTGACTTCTAGAATGGAAAGTACATGGAGTGACACTCTCTATGTTCTAGAATCCATAAGAACCTTATTTCTGGGTCATTGCTTAGCAAACATGTCTTCTAACTGACTTTGTGGATGAAAAATTTGTAATGTCAAAGAATCGAATATATGTAGGAAGGGTTACGTGTGTGATGGCTTATTTAAAGCAAACGTAACCATCGTTGTACCAAACAATGATATGAATAAAATTGAAACTTCAATTATATGGTCGATTCTTCCAATTTATGGCATTTTAGACTAAGTCATGTGAATTTTAATCATTGCAAAAACTAATCAAATTAGGATTCATACCTAAGTGTATAATTGATTCTAAATATAAATATTAAATTTATGCTAAATCCAAATTAATAAGAACCTCATCTCACCATGCTGAAAAAGAAAACGAACCTCTAGACTTAATACATACTGATTTGAAAATGTGTCAAAATAGAGGAGGAAAAGGTACTCCATCACTTTCATTAATGAACGTACAAGATATTCTTATTTATATCTCCTTTGAAGCAAGGACAGAGCATTCAATATGTTTAAATATTATAAAGCAGAAGTTCAGAATCAACTCAACAAGAAAAGTAAAGTTTTAAGAAGTGATAGAGGAGGAGAATATGAGTTTCTATTTAAGGAATTCTGTGATTGGCATCATCTTATACACCAAACTATAGCCTCGTATTTACCTTAATCCAACAGAACTGCCAAACAGAAAAAAAGAACTATTAAAGAAATGATGAATGCCTTACTAATTAGTTTTGGATTGCTAGATATCTTTTAGGGAGAAGCTATTCTTTAAGCAATTCACATTTTAAGCAAAATACCACGAAAGAAAACGTCTAATCTCCCCATGAAGTTTGGAAGAAAAAAACACCATCCTACAAATACTTAAAAGTGTGGGAGTATCTTGCCAAAGCAGAAATACCAAAACCGACAAAGGTTAAAATTGGACCAAAGACTATAGGTTCCATATTAATTGAATATGTTCACAGTATTAGTGCATATTTATTTTTATTGTACAATTCTGAAACAGATGACGTTCATGAAAACACAATTATCGAGTGTCGAAATGCTAGATTCTTTGAACACATTTATCCTTTAAAACCTCTATTGAAACTATTGATCAAAAAGAGATCATAAGATACATATATTTCCATGGATAATGCTGATCGAAACACGCATGAAAGGAATGTTGAAACAGAAATGGAGGAATCAAGACAGAGCAACCAACAAAGGACCTCTAAAATCATTAGACCTGAGTTTTATGCATATATGATAGAAAATGAACCTCTAACTTACTGGCAAGCAATGTCATCCCTCGATGCTTCTTCTGGAAGGAAGCCGTTAATAGTGAAAATGAATCCATTCTACAAAACCATACGTAGGAACTAATGCATTTACCTAAAGGATCAAAACCAATAAGATATAAATGGATTATTAAGAAAAAGCTAATGGCTCAACAGACAAACATAAAGCAAGACTTGTAATAAATGGATTTAGACAGAAGGAAGATCTAAATTACTTTGATACATACTCACCAATAACTAGAATAACATCAATTAGGATGCTTTTGCAATTGCATCCATATTAAATTTGGAAATACACCAAAATGAATGTGAAAACTTCATTTTTAAACAGTGAACTGGAAGAAGAAATAATAGATGTAGTAACTTGAAGGGTTTCTAAGCCAAAGAAATGAAAATAAGGTGTGTAAGTTAGTAAACCACTTTATGGACTTAAACAGGCATCGAAATAATGGAACGAGAAATTTAGTGAAACTATGTTATCAAATGGATTCAAAATAAATGAATCAGATAAATGCGTCTATACAAAATAAACAAATATTGGATATGCCATTGCTCGTTTTTATGTTGATGATTTGTTGATCTTAGGGAATAATAAGGCCATAATAAAATCTACAAAAGATACGTTATCTTCTAGGTTCGACATGAAAAACCTAAGAGTGGATGATGTAATCTTGGGTGTAAATATTATAAAGACATCACAAGGATATGTGTTATCCCGGTCATATTGCATTGCCAAAATACTTGAAAGGTTTAAGTACCATAATATAACTATTGCAAAATCATTAGTAGATATGAACCAAAATTGGGTAAATGAGATGTCAAATGGGTTGGTCCTAAATGGGTAGAGTCGAATTTTGACCGAACCCTTTTATGACCTATTCTCTTTGACCCATTTATTACCAACCCGTTTACAACCCAACCCTCTAATAAGTGGATTACCCATTTAACCCAGTTAAGTTTCTAAATTTGATTTAGATAATAAAAAAATTGCTAAATTTTTTTATTTTCAAAATATTCTATAAAAATTTGAAATTCAAATGTCGAATTATTCGAAAACAAAAGTTAATAAAAGAATTATTCAAAAATAATAATTTTTAAAGTTAAAAAGGCAAAATTTGCAAAAATACACTTCATTTTGAGAAAAGTGAAAAAATAAATAAATTTCAAAAAATCCAGAAAATTATGAAATGAAAAGTCAAAAAGAATTATTCGAAAATTACGATTTCTAAAGCTGAAAATGTTAAAAATTACGAAAATACCCTTCATATTAGAAAAAGTGGAAAAAAAATTAGAAAATTATGAAATGAAAATTAATAAAAGAATAATTCAAAAATAATAATTTTTAAAGTTAAAAAGGCCAAAATTACGAAAATGCCCTTCATGTTGAAAAAAGTGAAAAAACAAAATAAATTTTAAAAAAATCTAGAAAACTACGAAATGAAAAGTAAAAAAGAATTATTCGAAAATTATGATTTTTAAAGCTAAAAATGTCAAAATTACAAAAATGACCTTTATGTTGAAAAAAGTGAAAAAATAATAAATTTCAAAAAATCAAGAAAATTATGAAAAAATAATATTTTTTCACTTTTTCCAATACAAAGGGCATTTTCATAATTTTGGTCTTTTTGGCTTTAAAAATCATTAATTTCGAATACTTCTTTTTTTTGTTTTCATTTCATAATTTTCTGGATTTATTTGAAATTTTTTCGCTTTTCACAAAATAAAGGGTATTTTCGTAATTTTAGCATTTTTATCTTTAAAAATCGTTGTTTTAAAATAATTCTTTTTTTACTTTTAATTTCGTAGTTTTCTGGATTTTCGGAAGTCTTTTCATTTTTTTTTCATTTTTTCTAATATGAAGGGCATTTTCATAATTTTGGTCCTTTTAGCTTTAAATATCATTACCTATTTTCGTAAATTTTAAGCTTTTTTATAAATAGGTAAAATGGGTTACCCATTTATGACCCTTTTGAAAATGGGTCAACCCAAACGATTAGCCATTTAATAAAATTCCTAAATGGGTTAACCCAACCCATTTATGGATAGGGTAAATGGTTGGGTCAGATTTTAACACCCACATTGTGGTGATGGTATAAATTAGTTTGAATATCCTCGTGTACTATGAAGTATTATATCTATCATGAACTGCAATAGGCCTGATATTGCATACGCTATAAGCAAGCTGAGTAGATATACCAGTAGTCATAGTTAAAATCATCGGAAAGCAATAACTAGAGTTATAGGATATCTAAAGCATACACAAAGCAATATGTTGCAATATGGAAAGTATACTTTAGTAGTAGAAGGATACAGTGATGCAAATTAGATAACATATTCAAATGACACAAAGTCCACAAGTGGATATGTGTTTACATTAGGAAATCGAGCAATTTCGTGGAAATCATCCAGACAGACTTGCATAGCACGATCAACAATGGAATCAGAGTTCGTTGCTCTAGATAAAGTCGTGGAAGAAGCAGACTGGCTTTGGAGCTTTTTGGAAGGCATTCCAAATTGGGAAAACCGGGTACCTTTAATATGTATACACATTGGAAGTCAATCTGCTATTGGAAGAGGTAATAGTACATTATACAATGGTAGATCTAGACATATTCATCATAGATATAAAACCATAAGAAAACTTCTATTTAATGGAGTTATCACCATAGCCTATGTATAGTCAAAGGATAACATGAAGATCCACTAACTAAAGGCTTGCCTAGAGAGAAAGTTGAAACCTTATCGAAGGGAACGGGCTTAGCATCTATAGACTGAAAAATTTCCTCAATGGAAACCCAACCTAGGTGAATTGAGATCCCAAAATCTAGGTTCAAAGGGACAACAAATTAAGGTTAGAACCTAATAGCACTAAAAGTAATATTACAACTATTCCTAAGATAAGTCGGCGTAACTTTTAATGATGTTTATACCATGGTGCTATAAAGAACAAAGGGAGTATTGCAAGATACTCTTTATGGAATCACCTGTGTGGGTGCGAAGGCGCCAATTCAAGAAGAATTATAAGGTCAAATTCCTCAAGCACTCATGAGATCAAGCTAGTGTTCATGGAAACAACGAATACAAATAGAGAACCAAGGAAAATTAGAAACACTTATTGTGTGTCGTCCATTTTGGATTTACCTAAAAAGGCTTGTCGTTCTAAGACAACCCAAGTCTACTGATTCGCTAGCAAGTCAAAAGGATAAATACTAGGAAAAGTTCAAAGCCAATGTGCTACTTTAACCAACAAGTAAATCTTCCGTAAAATTGAAGGATGTAATAAGTAATTACTCATTTATATGAGGGATTGTTGGAAAATGAATGAAGTAGTTAATAAGAAGAAAGGATTGCATTGGAAAAAAGAGAGGCACTAAATGCCTTAGGAGATGTGAATAATCCCATATAGTAGAATATAATAAACAATGTGTTTATATACTACTATGTGACCATTGTATAGTTACTATGAAATGAAGAGAGACAACTAAGCTTAGCTAACTAGGAGGGTGTTGCAATGCACCACCCGCACAAGCGTATCTGTGCCCATGCCTGATCTGGCAAGCATACCCATATCCACGATGTGGGAGAATGAGGGTTTGAGGCATATTAGAGGCACTTAGCACTTTGAAATTGGTAGTTGACTTGGATTGGGTTAGTTGTTCAAAGTAGATAGTTTGTTTTTTATTGACATATGTCTAGCAGAAATGGTCGCTTCAATTGGTAAAGGATCGCAAGATTTCCATTGGTTGCAAACATTCAAACAGTCACACCTGTTGCTGAAGAGACATTTTTTTTGAAAGTGGGTATTTCTTTTATTAGGGCATATACGGCCCAAATCCCAAAGTGATGTTGCTGAAGAGACATCTCCCTACATCTATACATAGGAAGATAGAAAAATAATATCATTTAGCGCCGTAGAGGAAGCAATATGTAACAACCCGTAAAATGCGAGCCAGTTTGAAATTTTTATTTTGGCAATTTTGGCGAATTTTGAATATTTAAAATGAATTATTTTAAATAAAATCGACGAGAAATTTATTTTGAATATAAATCGAACGTATATATTATACGCGTCGTCGTTAGAATATAAATAATTATATATAATTATAAATAGAATTGAAAATGGCGCGGTAGTTCGATAATTCGATTTCAAACTCCAATTGAATGTACCGGGTGCAAAACAATCCGGATTTTAGTGAAACCAAAAACATTAGGATCTAATTGGTAATATCTTTCCAACGAATCCGAATAATCGAAATTTCATAGCGGGAATCAAAAGATATGTCCAGTTGAAAATTCTGAATAGTCGCTATGGAATTCAGGCCCTTAAAAATGGACATTTTGCAAACGACCTCGGATTTCGACGAAACCAGTTTTGTTGGGTCCGGGATGTGAAGTTATTGCTAGGTTTCAAATTTCATAATTTTTCGAATCAACATGTGAGCGTGGCAAAAGAAAACGCGGTTGATCAGTTTCAGTAGATTTTAATCGACTGGAAATTGGCCATTTTTCAAACGGTCTCAGAATTCGATGAAACTAGTTTTGTTAGGACCGTATCGTCAGTACGAAGCTAGAAAATATTTTTCAGGAATTTTTCTAGTTAGTATGTGACCCCGGTAATTTGAAATGTACGTTTAAAATTCAATATAGTGATTTAAATGTAAATTCAACTGAAACTAATCGAAACGATCAAATCAGCTTGCGATACATATCCCATTGTGTTCGGAATGGGGGTAAAACGCTATGGACGACAGGCGATGGGCCTCGTTTCGAGGTCATGGGTAAAAGTCAACTTTATGCAATTAATTTAATAAAAAAAAAAAAATATTTCCCTCCTTTATTTTCCTGCTGCCCCCCCCCCCGTTCAATCAGATTTCAAACGAAAAAAAAAAAAAAGCCCTAGCGTCATCGACAGCCGCCCCCCCCCCCCCCCGAAGCGCTGCCGCCCATCGCCGCGCCCCCCCCCTCCCTCGACGAACTCCCATCGAAGCCCCCCCTCCCTCGACGAGCCCACCGAAGCCCCCCCCCCCCCGTCCTCGTTTCAGAAACGCGACGCGCCCCTCGAAGGCTCCACCGCCTCCAGCATCGCCTGAGGCCGACGCTCGACCTCCAGGGTGAGCTCTTGTTCGACCGTTCTGAGATGAAGAACAATTCATGATGGTGATTAGGTAAAGGAAAGTTTTACTTCTTTTTTTTTATTATATACAATGAAATTAAAATCTGAATTGTTTTATAAATTAAAATCTGAATTGTTTTATAAATTAAAATCTGAATTGTTTTATAAAGTAAAATCTGAATTGTTTCATAAATAAAATCTGAATAGTTTTATAAATAAAATCCGAAATGTTTTGTAAAAATAAATAGCAAAGCTGGTTTTAAAAATAATATTGCAAATATTGTTTAAAAAAAAATATAAAGTTATCATTGTTTTTAAAGTAAAATAGAATTGATTTTTGAAAATAAAATATAACTTGTTTATGGAAGAAACTATACATTGATTCAAAATGTAAACATTCTTGATTTGAAAAATAAAATAGAAGTGAGGTTTGTATGGCGAAAAAGGTTAAAACTTTAAATAGAAAAAGGTTAAAACTTTAAATAGAAAAAGTTAAAACTTTAAATATAAATTTGAAATGATTTTTGAATATAAAAATTAGCATTGTTGAAAATATATCTATATCGCAAGGTTTTGAAAATATATGGGAATGTTTTAAAAATAAAAATAGAATTTTTATATATTGAACTTCGAATTAAAAATATGTTTTTTATATATTGAACTTCGAATTAAAAATATGATTTTTATATATTGAATAGCGAACTAAAAATTCGATTTTTTATATATTGAATAGCGAACTAAAAATTCGATTTTTATATATAGAATAGCGAAGTAAAAACTCGATTTTTACATATGTAGTGGCTACGGGCAATGAAGATGACGAAGATGCGATAGCGATGAAGTTTTCTATCAATGAAGAGCCGTGGAGCTAGGATAGCTATATGTGAGAATTTCTCACCTTTCAATTCCTTTTTCTAGTTATATATATACTAGGATGCAGACGGTGTTTAGTAGCACCCGACACAATCGTCCACAGACCATGGACTTGTTTGTTTGGCTGTTTAGTGATTGATTGCGATATTGGTTTGAATGTGGTTTGTGGTGTGAAAAATCGAATCGATAAATTGGTTAGGATTAGACGTGCGCCGTTATAAGGCGAAGGAGTAAGGCTAGGTTAGACTCTTACTCCAAATTTTGTGGTTTGCATAACGAATTGATTTGATTGATGTGTGGATGGCGTGGGCCTTCACTAGACCGGGGATAAGGCTAGGCCTCGTCCCGTTTCTAGTATCGTGCCGTTATGCCGCCGAAATTTTCTAAAATATGTTAGAAAATAAAAATATCATTTTATTGTGTAAATGAATAATAGAAATTCATATGTTGAAATAAAATGTTTTATCGTTAAAAATATAATTTTTAACGTGAAAGTGAATAAATAAATATTCATTTACAAACCCGACGGTTTGTTTATGTACACCTATTTGAAGGACATTGATTGGGACGATAAATTTTACACATCGCCCAACAGCACAAATAAAATATGTGTTTGATTGTTTGAAACCCCACACGGGTGTTGGGATGAAATTTGAAGTTCACTCATCCTGATTGATTAAATACGTCGATCGATTGATTGACAGGCTGTTATAAGCGTTGAATATCTATATTTGATGCTTATACAGTGTAGTGCACTTTGGTTGATGGTTGATTATTTTCAATGCTATTATATACATGTGTTGTATGAAAATCCATATAATTAATTTTATATGGTAATTGATTGGGCCTCATTCCAGTTTTGAAAAAGAAATATTTGAAAAGAAATATTTGAAAAAGAAATATTTGAAAAGAAATATTTGAAAAAGAAATATTTGAAATAGAATATTTGAAAATAAAGGAATATATGAAGCCGTGTTGATTAGATTGACGCCATTTTGACGTGAACGATATTTATATCGATTTTAAAAACGATTTCGAAATGAATTGAATTGAAAGTGATTTCGAAATAAATTGAATTGAAAGTGATTTCGAAATGAATTGAATTGAAAGTGATTTCGAAATGAATTGAATTGAAAACGAATTCAAAGTGAATTGAATTGAAAGTGATTTCGAAATGAATTGAATTGAAAGTGATTTCGAAATGAATTGAATTGAAAGTGATTTCGAAATGAATTGAATTGAAAGTGATTTCGAAATGAATTGAATTGAAAACGAATTCAAATTGAATAGAAAGTGGATTGAAATGAATTCAAATTGAATTGAAATTTGAATTGAATAGAAATGAACTTTGAAACGAATTTATAAAGAAGAATTCAATTTTGCTTTGAATTGAAATGGAAGTGGAAATAGATTTTGAAACGAATTTTAAAACTATTTATATAATTCGTTTTGAATAGAAAATCGACGAAGTATATATTATATATATTATATATATAATATAATGGCCTGAATAGAACGCGCCGCGCCGCGGCAGTTCGCGAATTTCGACTATTGATTTCAAATGGACGTTACGGGAGATCCGACCGTCGGATTCTCCTAAAACCGGAACCGTTGGGTTCGTATCGAAAAGAGCTTTCTAACGAATGTGATAAATTAGAAATCTAACGGTTGGATTTGGAGATACGTCCAAATCAAATTCGAAAAAGGTCGCTATAAGTGCAGTTCGATGGCCATTGTTGGAAATCGACTGTACGAGCCTTGATAAAATTATTAAAAATAGTAATAATTTGTGTAAAATCATAAGAAATGATTTAGAAAGAATTGGGATGAAAAACTCCATATTTGGAAAGATAAAAATAGATTTTTATCGAAATGAACTAGTTTTGAACTAGAATTATAATTCTATTTATTTTTGAATAAATAAATTGAATTCGAAAAGGGTTTTGAAAATAACCAAAATTTCCAATGATCGCATTGGAATGGGTTTGAATCGAAATTGTCTTCGGAATATTTCGATGTTGGATTTCGTGATGATACAGATGTTGTTATGGAAATTTGAAAGATATATATTTATATCGTTATTTCCAATACGACATTTGTTAGTCGTAGAATTCGATATTGAATATAAGCCGATATATTTTCTATTCGGAGCCTTGTATTGAATATCGAATGTGATTTGGGTTTGTCGTGAATGGTGTCTTCACTAACACTGTTCTTGAACCCAGTTGAGAAATGATTAAATCTTTTTATTTAGATTTAATGAAGTGTACCAATTAAATAACATTTAATTGGAATTGAATTGATATTGATTTTTGGGTTTATCGTGGACAGTGTTTTAAATAACACTCGTTCTTTAACCCGATGATTAATGAATGTGATTTTGGGTTTATCGTGAACCGTGTTTTTAGATGACACTGATTCTTTAACCCAGTCACAGATTAAAACTAAGTGGAGTTTTAATGAATCTTTAATTAGATTGAAAAGATCGAGAATGGAGTATCACCAGTTTTGCTCCAGGCGATAGTTAAATCTTTAATTAGATTTGAACGTGAAATGGTAATTGAATTTACCGATAACACCGTGGTGTTAGATATGAAGTATTACCAGTTTTACTTCATGGGATGAATAGGTTGGGATTGGGAAATTAAAACAAATGATTACTTCGGTAAGGTTCGCTAATCCCGACTAGTTTGAATTGATATTCAAAAGCAGATTAAAGCATAAATTCAAGGAATTTATCTTTGATAAAATTAATGGGAACCTTTCCCTATGAATGTGAAATTTAGAAACTAACTGTCGGTTGGCCAAGCAGAAGGGTTTTCTGGATATTGATCTGATGTTGGTTTCGGCCTTCGGGGTTAATATTTGGGGAATTATTCTCTTGATTAATTTACGGTTAGTGACTAATGAATTGGAATGAGGCGTATGTTGTGTTTGTGTAACACTTTTATAATATATACGCGAGTTATTCGGAAAGACCGGGTTTATCCCATTCTGAATAACTGATACGACGATAAGTCGAAGATGAAGACGATGGTCGAAGACCGGAGGTCTTCACGTCGTTTGGGTGATAACTGATGATATTGATTGGGTTGTACACCCAAGAAGATGGAAACAGTTAGTGATCGTCCAGACGTACTTGGAGATCGATGGATATGCGGGGTACTAGGTGCCTCCGGTTTCGTTCAGGCCCAGAACGGACTTGTAAATGGACTGTGTGTCTGACATCGGATTTCATTCTGTGTGACTGATATCGGTGGCATAGGATGGTTTGCCTGTGTGGCATGCTAAGATGCAAATGATCAAGGCTTCTGTTGAAAAGCAAAGCCTTGTGGTGATGATCAAAGCACGGCCTTTGTGGCGTAGCTTTGTGTAACGTTTACCTCGCGTGTTTCACACCCGGTATGAACCAAAAAGGGAGATGGACCTCAGGGAGGACTTGCGTTTCTTTCTAGCTAGAAGTGGCGTCAGTGGTTTTACACGCCCTGGCGAGTTTGACTTATGTGGTTGTTGCTGTTGCGAGGCGCCTCGGTTATATCGGTTTCGGCCGATGCATTCTGGTCGGCTGACGGACCAGACTTACGCCCCAAAGGGCGGAGAAACGTAGTGTTCAGGCATAATAATCCACATCGGTGGACCGGCCCTGACGATCTAAAGGGTTGATGCGTTCTGATCCTGAGACATGGGCTAGATTGTCTCGAATCGGTTGAGGACTATCTTTTGCCTCGGTTCATAGACGGAAATCCAATTTCCAAATACGTGACTTTGCGGTTTTATTTGTAAACCTATATATGGCGACATGATATATGGTACCCATGCCGCCTATGATTGATACTTATGATTTGAAGTTGTTTTATTCACTAAGCACTTATAATAGTATCAAATGATTTGTTTTGAACGTATCAAGCATTCTTTGGCTGTTATAAGGGAAAACCCTATCCTCGACTGCGTTGCATTGTGTGATGGGACCTGGGTCTTATAACAGCTTCATCTTTCTTTATTTAGCATTGCGCTGTTTGTTTTATGCACTGGTATTCTTGGGAGGAAACCCGTTCCGTGTTATACGGCGTGGTCCCTTGATTTACCTATCTTTAAAATAAAGATTAATAACTGTTTTAGTTCTCACACCAGTCACATGACTGACCTGGAGTTTATTGTTTTAACCTAAACTCTGGGTGCCCTTATTTTGACACGGGCAGCTAGTAGTTTTGGTTTTGCAGATTTATATTCGCAGGATCCTGGTTTACAGCTGGAACGATATCCGGAAAGCTTTGTATCCGTATATCTCTTCTAGTTGTGTATTGTATTATTTTCCGCTGCCATGTATTTAAATGTAATTTAAATCTCTGATATTTCTGTGTAATATTTATTCATTTATACTCTGTATATTCTTGTAATCTGATGCATTGTCGTAATATACAATGAAATGTTCTTTTATATGCGTTCTGCTGTGGCTTGTTCTCGAACTATCCGACACTTCCCTTTACGGGGAAGTTACGGGTCTTCACAGTTGGTATCAGAGCTTTGGTTTACAAAGCTCAGAGAACAAGGCACATTAGAACCATACGAAAGAATTCATCAGATATTGGATTAGCAATATCCAACGGGAATGACTCGTTAGAGATGGGATCAGTAGTATCCTAGAACGAGTGTGAAGAGTATATTTGTGAAAATGAAAACAAATTTTTGTTTTGAAAATTTAAATCACTTATGCGTATTTGATTATTTAATTATATTGATGTGGACAATCCAGTATATATAGATTTTGCGTATACGTCTGATCCGCGTGTATTCGAAATTTTAATATATTGGATAGATATAGAATCACACTCTAGTCGCCCGGAGAAGGTACTGATGATAGCACGTGCATCATCAGTATTTATGTTCGTGTTTCGAAGGTGTGATTTTCTATATATTTCCATTAGGCTGGTGTGAGAACCCAAAACTTATATATAGCTAGAATTCATTGTTGTGATTTGGCATCAAAAACATGATTTTTGTATATATATCAAATTATGAATTTGAAACGTTAAATTCACTAATTGATTGATGTTTGTGTTGTTTGTTTATTTGTTTGATAATTTTGAACCATTATGCCTAATTTGATCGAATATTGAACTATATTGAAAATTGGTCGCATTTGCTTGCATATACTTGTACTTACATTGAACAGGTCATAGCAAGGAGGCTAGAGCCAGAGAATAAAATTTGTTTGCCCGACAAATAGGTACATGTTTACTATATAATTTCCTGTTTTGTTTGGGTGATGATGATTTTGTGAGCCTATTGGCTAGCCGCTTGGCTTTTTCTTTTTCTTTTTGAGATCTGAAGGACCGGGGAAGCTATTTGAAATTCCCCGATGCTCCCGGTGCAGGGGAGGTTATGGCGAAATTTTTCGAAAATTTAGGGTGTTAGCCAAATTTTTGAAATTTTGAAAATTCTCAGAAACTGAAAAGTTGGAGAAAGGAAGCCAGATCGAATGTAGAGTTGAATAATCAAACCACTTTCGACTTTGTTCCTTTTCGGGGACGAAAAGTTTTAAGTGGGGGAGATTGTAACAACCCGTAAAATGCGAGCCAGTTTGAAATTTTTATTTTGGCAATTTTGGCGAATTTTGAATATTTAAAATGAATTATTTTAAATAAAA
Source organism: Allium sativum (assembly GCA_030737875.1). Lineage (NCBI taxonomy): Eukaryota > Viridiplantae > Streptophyta > Magnoliopsida > Asparagales > Amaryllidaceae > Allium > Allium sativum. Next base: position 693,552,836 of record CM060923.1, read on the forward strand.
TCGACGAGAAATTTATTTTGAATATAAATCGAACGTATATATTATACGCGTCGTCGTTAGAATATAAATAATTATATATAATTATAAATAGAATTGAAAATGGCGCGGTAGTTCGATAATTCGATTTCAAACTCCAATTGAATGTACCGGGTGCAAAACAATCCGGATTTTAGTGAAACCAAAAACATTAGGATCTAATTGGTAATATCTTTCCAACGAATCCGAATAATCGAAATTTCATAGCGGGAATCAAAAGATATGTCCAGTTGAAAATTCTGAATAGTCGCTATGGAATTCAGGCCCTTAAAAATGGACATTTTGCAAACGACCTCGGATTTCGACGAAACCAGTTTTGTTGGGTCCGGGATGTGAAGTTATTGCTAGGTTTCAAATTTCATAATTTTTCGAATCAACATGTGAGCGTGGCAAAAGAAAACGCGGTTGACCAGTTTCAGTAGATTTTAATCGACTGGAAATTGGCCATTTTTCAAACGGTCTCAGAATTCGATGAAACTAGTTTTGTTAGGACCGTATCGTCAGTACGAAGCTAGAAAATATTTTTCAGGAATTTTTCTAGTTAGTATGTGACCCCGGTAATTTGAAATGTACGTTTAAAATTCAATATAGTGATTTAAATGTAAATTCAACTGAAACTAATCGAAACGATCAAATCAGCTTGCGATACATATCCCATTGTGTTCGGAATGGGGGTAAAACGCTATGGACTACAGGCGGTGGGCCTCGTTTCGAGGTCATGGGTAAAAGTCAACTTTATGCAATTAATTTAATAAAAAAAAAATATTTCCCTCCTTTATTTTCCTGCTGGCCCCCCCCGTTCAATCAGATTTCAAACGAAAAAAAAAAAGCCCTAGCGTCATCGACAGCCGCCCCCCCCCCCTGAAGCGCTGCCGCCCATCGCCGCGCCCCCCCCCCCCTCCCTCGACGAACTCCCATCGAAGCCCCCCCTCCCTCGACGAGCCCACCGAAGCCCCCCCCCCTCCTCGTTTCAGAAACGCGACGCGCCCCTCGAAGGCTCCACCGCCTCCAGCATCGCCTGAGGCCGACGCTCGACCTCCAGGGTGAGCTCTTGTTCGACCGTTCTGAGATGAAGAACAATTCATGATGGTGATTAGGTAAAGGAAAGTTTTACTTCTTTTTTTTTATTATATACAATGAAATTAAAATCTGAATTGTTTTATAAATTAAAATCTGAATTGTTTTATAAATTAAAATCTGAATTGTTTTATAAAGTAAAATCTGAATTGTTTCATAAATAAAATCTGAATAGTTTTATAAATAAAATCCGAAATGTTTTGTAAAAATAAAATAGCAAAGCTGGTTTTAAAAATAATATTGCAAATATTGTTTAAAAAAAAAATATAAAGTTATCATTGTTTTTAAAGTAAAATAGAATTGATTTTTGAAAATAAAATATAACTTGTTTATGGAAGAAACTATACATTGATTCAAAATGTAAACATTCTTGATTTGAAAAATAAAATAGAAGTGAGGTTTGTATGGCGAAAAAGGTTAAAACTTTAAATAGAAAAAGGTTAAAACTTTAAATAGAAAAAATTAAAACTTTAAATATAAATTTGAAATGATTTTTGAATATAAAAATTAGCATTGTTGAAAATATATCTATATCGCAAGGTTTTGAAAATATATGGGAATGTTTTAAAAATAAAAATAGAATTTTTATATATTGAACTTCGAATTAAAAATATGTTTTTTATATATTGAACTTCGAATTAAAAATATGATTTTTATATATTGAATAGCGAACTAAAAATTCGATTTTTTATATATTGAATAGCGAACTAAAAATTCGATTTTTATATATAGAATAGCGAAGTAAAAACTCGATTTTTACATATGTAGTGGCTACGGGCAATGAAGATGACGAAGATGCGATAGCGATGAAGTTTTCTATCAATGAAGAGCCGTGGAGCTAGGATAGCTATATGTGAGAATTTCTCACCTTTCAATTCCTTTTTCTAGTTATATATATACTAGGATGCAGACGGTGTTTAGTAGCACCCGACACAATCGTCCACAGACCATGGACTTGTTTGTTTGGCTGTTTAGTGATTGATTGCGATATTGGTTTGAATGTGGTTTGTGGTGTGAAAAATCGAATCGATAAATTGGTTAGGATTAGACGTGCGCCGTTATAAGGCGAAGGAGTAAGGCTAGGTTAGACTCTTACTCCAAATTTTGTGGTTTGCATAACGAATTGATTTGATTGATGTGTGGATGGCGTGGGCCTTCACTAGACCGGGGATAAGGCTAGGCCTCGTCCCGTTTCTAGTATCGTGCCGTTATGCCGCCGAAATTTTCTAAAATATGTTAGAAAATAAAAATATCATTTTATTGTGTAAATGAATAATAGAAATTCATATGTTGAAATAAAATGTTTTATCGTTAAAAATATAATTTTTAACGTGAAAGTGAATAAATAAATATTCATTTACAAACCCGACGGTTTGTTTATGTACACCTATTTGAAGGACATTGATTGGGACGATAAATTTTACACATCGCCCAACAACACAAATAAAATATGTGTTTGATTGTTTGAAACCCCACACGGGTGTTGGGATGAAATTTGAAGTTCACTCATCCTGATTGATTAAATACGTCGATCGATTGATTGACAGGCTGTTATAAGCGTTGAATATCTATATTTGATGCTTATACAGTGTAGTGCACTTTGGTTGATGGTTGATTATTTTCAATGCTATTATATACATGTGTTGTATGAAAATCCATATAATTAATTTTATATGGTAATTGATTGGGCCTCATTCCAGTTTTGAAAAAGAAATATTTGAAAAGAAATATTTGAAAAAGAAATATTTGAAAAGAAATATTTGAAAAAGAAATATTTGAAATAGAATATTTGAAAATAAAGGAATATATGAAGCCGTGTTGATTAGATTGACGCCATTTTGACGTGAACGATATTTATATCGATTTTAAAAACGATTTCGAAATGAATTGAATTGAAAGTGATTTCGAAATAAATTGAATTGAAAGTGATTTCGAAATGAATTGAATTGAAAGTGATTTCGAAATGAATTGAATTGAAAACGAATTCAAAGTGAATTGAATTGAAAGTGATTTCGAAATGAATTGAATTGAAAGTGATTTCGAAATGAATTGAATTGAAAGTGATTTCGAAATGAATTGAATTGAAAGTGATTTCGAAATGAATTGAATTGAAAACGAATTCAAATTGAATAGAAAGTGGATTGAAATGAATTCAAATTGAATTGAAATTTGAATTGAATAGAAATGAACTTTGAAACGAATTTATAAAGAAGAATTCAATTTTGCTTTGAATTGAAATGGAAGTGGAAATAGATTTTGAAACGAATTTTAAAACTATTTATATAATTCGTTTTGAATAGAAAATCGACGAAGTATATATTATGTATATTATATATATAATATAATGGCCTGAATAGAACGCGCCGCGCCGCGGCAGTTCGCGAATTTCGACCATTGATTTCAAATGGACGTTACGGGAGATCCGACCGTCGGATTCTCCTAAAACCGGAACCGTTGGGTTCGTATCGAAAAGAGCTTTCTAACGAATGTGATAAATTAGAAATCTAACGGTTGGATTTGGAGATACGTCCAAATCAAATTCGAAAAAGGTCGCTATAAGTGCAGTTCGATGGCCATTGTTGGAAATCGACTGTACGGGCCTTGATAAAATTATTAAAAATAGTAATAATTTGTGTAAAATCATAAGAAATGATTTAGAAAGAATTGGGATGAAAAACTCCATATTTGGAAAGATAAAAATAGATTTTTATCGAAATGAACTAGTTTTGAACTAGAATTATAATTCTATTTATTTTTGAATAAATAAATTGAATTCGAAAAGGGTTTTGAAAATAACCAAAATTTCCAATGATCGCATTGGAATGGGTTTGAATCGAAATTGTCTTCGGAATATTTCGATGTTGGATTTCGTGATGATACAGATGTTGTTATGGAAATTTGAAAGATATATATTTATATCGTTATTTCCAATACGACATTTGTTAGTCGTAGAATTCGATATTGAATATAAGCCGATATATTTTCTATTCGGAGCCTTGTATTGAATATCGAATGTGATTTGGGTTTGTCGTGAATGGTGTCTTCACTAACACTGTTCTTGAACCCAGTTGAGAAATGATTAAATCTTTTTATTTAGATTTAATGAAGTGTACCAATTAAATAACATTTAATTGGAATTGAATTGATATTGATTTTTGGGTTTATCGTGGACAGTGTTTTAAATAACACTCGTTCTTTAACCCGATGATTAATGAATGTGATTTTGGGTTTATCGTGAACCGTGTTTTTAGATGACACTGATTCTTTAACCCAGTCACAGATTAAAACTAAGTGGAGTTTTAATGAATCTTTAATTAGATTGAAAAGATCGAGAATGGAGTATCACCAGTTTTGCTCCAGGCGATAGTTAAATCTTTAATTAGATTTGAACGTGAAATGGTAATTGAATTTACCGATAACACCGTGGTGTTAGATATGAAGTATTACCAGTTTTACTTCATGGGATGAATAGGTTGGGATTGGGAAATTAAAACAAATGATTACTTCGGTAAGGTTCGCTAATCCCGACTAGTTTGAATTGATATTCAAAAGCAGATTAAAGCATAAATTCAAGGAATTTATCTTTGATAAAATTAATGGGAACCTTTCCCTATGAATGTGAAATTTAGAAACTAACTGTCGGTTGGCCAAGCAGAAGGGTTTTCTGGATATTGATCTGATGTTGGTTTCGGCCTTCGGGGTTAATATTTGGGGAATTATTCTCTTGATTAATTTACGGTTAGTGACTAATGAATTGGAATGAGGCGTATGTTGTGTTTGTGTAACACTTTTATAATATATACGCGAGTTATTCGGAAAGACCGGGTTTATCCCATTCTGAATAACTGATACGACGATAAGTCGAAGATGAAGACGATGGTCGAAGACCGGAGGTCTTCACGTCGTTTGGGTGATAACTGATGATCTTGATTGGGCTGTACACCCAAGAAGATGGAAACAGTTAGTGATCGTCCAGACGTACTTGGAGATCGATGGATATGCGGGGTACTAGGTGCCTCCGGTTTCGTTCAGGCCCAGAACGGACTTGTAAATGGACTGTGTGTCTGACATCGGATTTCATTCTGTGTGACTGATATCGGTGGCATAGGATGGTTTGCCTGTGTGGCATGCTAAGATGCAAATGATCAAGGCTTCTGTTGAAAAGCAAAGCCTTGTGGTGATGATCAAAGCACGGCCTTTGTGGCGTAGCTTTGTGTAACGTTTACCTCGCGTGTTTCACACCCGGTATGAACCAAAAACGGGAGACGGACCTCAGGGAGGACTTGCGTTTCTTTCTAGCTAGAAGTGGCGTCAGTGGTTTTACACGCCCTGACGAGTTTGACTTATGTGGTTGTTGCTGTTGCGAGGCGCCTCGGTTATATCGGTTTCGGCCGATGCATTCTGGTCGGCTGACGGACCAGACTTACGCCCCAAAGGGCGGAGAAACGTAGTGTTCAGGCATTATAATCCACATCGGTGGACCGGCCCTGACGATCTAAAGGGTTGATGCGTTCTGATCCTGAGACATGGGCTAGATTGTCTCGAATCGATTGAGGACTATCTTTTGCCTCGGTTCATAGACGGAAATCCAATTTCCAAATACGTGACTTTGCGGTTTTATTTGTAAACCTATATATGGCGACATGATATATGGTACCCATGCCGCCTATGATTGATACTTATGATTTGAAGTTGTTTTATACACTAAGCACTTATAATAGTATCAAATGATTTGTTTTGAACGTATCAAGTATTCTTTGGCTGTTATAAGGGAAAACCCTATCCTCGACTGCGTTGCATTGTGTGATGGGACCTGGGTCTTATAACAGCTTCATCTTTCTTTATTTAGCATTGCGTTGTTTGTTTTATGCACTGGTATTCTTGGGAGGAAACCCGTTCCGTGTTATACGGCGTGGTCCCTTGATTTACCTATCTTTAAAATAAAGATTAATAACTGTTTTAGTTCTCACACCAGTCACATGACTGACCTGGAGTTTATTGTTTTAACCTAAACTATGGGTGCCCTTATTTTGACACGGGCAGCTAGTAGTTTTGGTTTTGCAGATTTATATTCGCAGGATCCTGGTTTACAGCTGGAACGATATCCGGAAAGCTTTGTATCCGTATATCTCTTCTAGTTGTGTATTGTATTATTTTCCGCTGCCATGTATTTAAATGTAATTTAAATCTCTGATATTTCTGTGTAATATTTATTCATTTATACTCTGTATATTCTTGTAATCTGATGCATTGTCGTAATATACAATGAAATGTTCTTTTATATGCGTTCTGTTGTGGCTTGTTCTCGAACTATCCGACACTTCCCTTTACGGGGAAGTTACGGGTCTTCACACAATATCATTTCAAGGAAATAGTATTCATCGGACTCAGACAATCAACTTGATAATTTTTTTGGTAACTGCGTAATACTACTCGTAATAGTTTTGCGACATATCCGGGACTATTTGGTATTGCTATAATTAACAACAAATCTACAACAGTTTAATAACATTTTTGTACCGTAGTTATTGCCAATTACATACACAATTTAGTAACGCTTTTCTAATGTTACTGTATCAGTATCAATTTCATAACGTTTCTCACTTTCTCTGCAGTTACGAATAACATGTTAATATGAGTTTAGAATGGTTTTCCTATTTATTCAACATATGATAATTATCTGAGCTTAATGAAAAAAAAATTCAACGTGTCTGTGTATTTCTTATCAATTGCATATTTGACTAGAAACAAAATTGTTCATTAAAAGAAAAATATCAGGAATACCTGATTTCTTTGGTTATAATGGCATTTGAATTTTACACAGTTGTCGGATTAGAACTAGTACCAATTTGCTATAGTGATGCATAAAATCACATTTTCAATCTTTTATAATGCTGATTAAGGACCTATGGTTAATACATGACGTGACCTCCTTAAAAATATTGCTACTAAAAATCAGTACGATACGCTTTACATTGCGACATTACCCTGATGTTGTGAAAAATACTCTTCCCACCTTTGGAGTAGTATTAATTTCCATCTAAAATGGATAGCGATGTTGGGATAAGAAATGAAAATGGAAATTCTAAAAAACTTATTTACTGTATATTAATTTCATTTTTCTTATTTTTCAACAATGGATAAGAAATGCACATTTTGTTTCGGGGAACTACAAAATTAAAAAGGACGAACCAAACGAACTCTAAATATTTTAAATTTTATTTTTAAGTTCTTGAATGATGCTTGCTAGTTGTACAGTATTTTTTAAAATAGAAATTTAAAGTAAACTAGATTCAATTTTTTGGTTTCCAATTGTTCTTTATAAACTTCAATTTTTGGAATTCCAATTTCAAATTCAAAATTTTAGTTCTTAGTTTTGTAATTTTTAAATTTGTATCTCTAAATCTAGTATTTCAAAATCAAGTCTTCAATTTGGAATATTTTTGTTAACTCCTTAAAATCATGGATCATGTAAACTCAAGATGCATGGATCATTGAAGGAGAGTAACTATGAATCGGCTGCAATCCATATAGGGCATATTGGTGAACAATCGTCATGATGGATCACCCTGCTCTTTTTCTTCTATGGATCACCAAAGGTCTATGGATATGGGTCGTCCTCTTTGTTATGAGGTAGTTTTAGGCCGCTCTGTTTGATGGATCATCCACACTCCATTAGTATGGACCATTCTGCCCTTTCACACCATGGATGCTCGCAATCCATCTTGACCGCTTTTCTTGATGGATCGCTTCATTCCTTTCTTGATGGACCTTCCCCGCTCCATCTAATGGATCGCTCAAAAAGGGTGCAAAAGGTGGATTAATGGATAATCCCCGATCCACTCGATGGATCGTTCATGACATAAAAGAAGCGGGTATGTATGTAGAGGGCCATGGGTTGCCTACGATCCATGGCATAGATCGTCCTAGGTACACGGAGGATGTGTAGAATTATGAAGGCACAAAGCCTGGGATCGCCTATGATCCATGGCATGGATCGTTCGGACCAAGTGAAATGCAGATGAATGGATCGGTGAGACCATGGACCGCGCCCACTCCATGGATGGATCGCTAGCGGTCCATCAGATCTGCACATGCAATATTACAACTTTGACATTACCTCCGGATCTCGCTTGTAAATACCCTGCCATTTCCCACATTCAAAGGACCGAATTTTCCGAAAACGAAGTACTGCCATTTTCAATTATCCACAACGCTAAAGCTATCAAACTCCATTAAAGCTCATTCAAGTTAGATCGAAGCTTCCCTACAACAATCAAATCCAGAAGATCATCGAAGTCATTCATCGATTGTGATTATCGAATATCTACTTCAATAATCACCGATACTCGTGAAGATCACATGATTCTATTTTGGAAGAGATTGATATTGAAGAAGTTAGAGAAGATCTAAGAGGAAGAAGAGTGTAACAACCAGTATTTTCAATAACCTGTTATAACATAAATCGAGGCAGAATTTAATTCTAAAATCTGAATCAAGGGAAACGGGCTATGCCATTGCGTTCGTCTTGGAAAAATACGCGAAATAGAGTCCGAGTTTTCGAAAATTGGAGTCCGTATGACCCAGTTAAGGCCCATTTAAGTTTTCAGAAATTTCCATGTTAAAAACAGATTTAAATTTTAAATTAAAAACAAGGATTAGGGCTAACTGGCGTCAGGCGGGAAAACTCCCGCCAGGACCCCCATGTCGACAGGCATGTCGACAGGGGTCTTAGGGTGTCGACTGCCCTGTCGACAGCCCTGTCGACACGGGGTGGCCAGGCAGTTTTGCCTGGCGCACCATTTTGATTTAGGCTTGGTTGTGTGGCTTGGTTCTAGAGAATTCCTAAATCTGACGGACCTAAACTAACCTAGGGTTAATCCTAGGGCTAAAAACACTCTAATCTTCTATAAATAAGCCCCTAATCCTACCCTAAAACCTCATTATTCACTCTAGCAACCAAACTATGTCAAATTGAATTCTCAAATGGCCTCCACCTAAAAACCCTAGCCTCCAACCTCTTCAAAAATCATTTCTATGAAGATTTTGATGTTCATACAAGCTTTTCTAAGTTGTATGAATGATCATTAGCTTGCATACATCATCAAGTTGCAAGCTTTAATTGCTAAAGCTAGAGTTTTTGGGATTTTTGTTAATTGGAGCTTTGTTTTGGGTTTTTATATGCTTGCATAAAAGGGCTTCTCAATCTTTATTAGTAGATTTGTGTCTTCATAATAGTTGTAAGCCCTCTTACCTTCATTTTAGAAACTCTAAAGTTAATATGCGATGAAAGTTGGGATTTATGCATGTTTAATAAGTTATGCATGCTTATGCGAGTTCACTATGCTATGTTATGCATGTTTAATAAGTTATGCATGCTTACGCAAGTTCACTATGCTATGTTATGTATGTTTAATGAGTTATGCATGCTTATGCGAGTTCAATATGTCATGTTACACATGTTTGATGAGTTATGCATGTTTATGCAAGTTCACTATGCCATGATTTGCAAGTTTATCAAGTTATGCATGTTTATGCAAGTTCACTATGCCATGATTTGCAAGTTTAACAAGTTATGCATGCTTATGCAAGTTCACTATGCCATGATTTGCAAGTTTAATAAGTTATGCATGTTTATGCAAGTTCACTAAGTCATGATTTGCAAGTTTAACAAGTTATGCATGTTTATGCAAGTTCACTATGCTAAGTTATGCAAGTCCAACATGTTATGCATGCTTATTATGATATGTGAGATTTATCATGTATGTTGTGCCAAGTTCCCTCTTTCTATCCTTTATGCGTTATGACGAATATGTAAGCGATAGAATGACGTTGGGGGGTTTTGGGTAAAACTTAAAATACATGAAAATATAAGATTGGGAATTTACCTATTAAGTTAGGTCTACCCCTTGGGAATTTACCTATTAAGTTAGGTCTACCCAAGTATTTGTTAAACTTGTGATTATGTTTGAAAATAAAGTGGACATGACACTTAGAAAACATGTGTGGCCAACTCGAGGTTGGGTTGAGTTTGTAGCGTAAACCTACCCGGAGCCGACCGGCTTAACTAGTTGCTACAAACAATAGGACCCAATGTGAGAAGTTGGTCATGTGTACCTTGGACCCGAGGTTAGACCAAGTTGTGGTGTAAAGCTACCCGGACCCGCCCGGCCTAACTAGTAACCACAACAAGGTCTAATGTGAGAGGTTAAGGCACAACTAAATTAATTAATGCCTCATGATTAGGGTTAAGTCATGGCCCACTAATACTTAACCAATTTTGGGGATACGAGGGATTAAATGGGGTTAAGTGGTGAACTGTTGGTTACACTTAACTAATTTAATCCATGATTAGTGAGGGGTTAAACCACACTTAACCCTCTTAGAAAACCCTAGCAACGTGGTCTGTTCCAGCAGTAATCCCAGTTTGGTATCATTCACAACCCTAGAGGCTAGGCTAGGGCGGGGCACGATTACTGGACTGATGTAAGCGACCAAAGCGACGGCTGAGTGGTACAGCGGTGCGGGTCCAGGCGGGCTACGGACGTGCACGTAGTCCGGTGTTGGACAAACTCGAGGCACGGGTACCAGTAGGTTTAGACTGTGCATTATTGCTTAGGTGTCTGGGGTTGACACCCGAGGGCTTGATACACCCAAAGGTGGACCCAGCACAGTCTGACTACAACCATATGTGGGCCGTATGGACACCAACACTTGACGTGTTAGGTTTATAGGGAGCCGATCGACTAGACCGTTGGGCTGGACCTTGCATCAAGGCCACCTCATGCTATTTGGGCCAAAGTTTGGGCTGAGGGATCAATACCTGTTATGTTAGTTTGCTAGTACACTGTGGTGCAAAGCTTAATCTTCTTTATGTGATGACACCTTTATCTATTACCAGTATATTCATCTCAGTTTCCATCATGATGTTAGCTTTATTAGTTTATAGACTGATCGTAGTAGGGCTTACCAGTCTTTTTGACTGACCTGTTTTCTTTCGCTTCTTTTCTTCCGTTCCCCCCCCCCCCCCCCCAGGTTCTCAGGGAGGGAACAGTGGTGCTTAGCTTGGATCGCTTGCTTGTTTGCTGGATAGCTCATGTATGCTTGGACATTGAGCTCGCTATGGTTTATCATCTTTATTTTGGGGATAGCACTATGTATTTCAGTATTTCTGTGTATGATGTACTAGACATGTTTATTTTGGCAGTTGACTTTATGATGTACTAAGACTTGTTTTGAGATGGTTTGAAATATTCCGCTGTTTTACTCTGTTTTACATATATATTTATGTTCTTGTTCTGCCTTGATATATCATTATGCATGCTTACCCAGTTATAACGCCCCCCAGAAGCTAGTGCTCCCTAAAGAGTGACCCTAGCGGAGGTGGGGTGTTACAAATTTGGTATCAGAGCATAAGGTTTACGAGAAAGAACAAAAAGTTTTTAAAAAAGACTTTTGAAAAACTATTTTCAAAACAAGTATAAAGTATTTTCCAAAGAAAAGTCTAGTATTTTAAAAGGCTATTCCCCAAAAAGCCATTAGCGTTATCTTTCGTTCCCCTGACCTAATCTTATCTTATCCTTCGTTTCTGTATAGCTGAGGATCTTGCCATCCCGGATGGAGTAAATGTGCCACTCTGGTATAGGAGACTTCTAGAAGCTAGGGCGGCAGCCGGCCCCGCAAACCCTACTCCCACTCCTCCTCCTGTAGTTGAGAATCCTATCCCTAATGTCCCTCCTCCGGTGGTCCCTCCAGTGGTTAATATTCCTCCTCCCGTTGCTAATGTTCCTCCCCCTCCTGTTGCTGAGGCTCCTCTTCCTCCTCCTCCCCCTCAGCATCCTCAGGTTGAGTTCACGAAGGTTTGTAAAGACTTCAAGGCGATGGGAGGCAAGAATTTCCTAGGCACGGAATCTTTTGTTGAAGCTAGGAATTGGCTGAAATACACTGAGGACTTGTTTGCTATCTTTGGGATTGATGACGAAAGGAAGATCTTATTGACAGTGTGGCTTTTGAAGGATGAAGCGGCCTATTGGTGGGAGGTCACCAATGGGACGAGGCCCGTTGAGACTTGGGCCGATTTGAGGGCTAGATTTGTGACCAAGTTTCTATCTTCTGCTGAGGCGAATTTACAGATGGAGAAGTTCATTGCATTAAAGCAAGGTGATATGTCTGTTAAGGAGTATGTGAACAAGTTTAATCAGCTGGCCCGTTTTGGTTTGGATATGGTAAACACTCCTGAGAAGAAGGCTCTTCGATTTGCTAGAGGATTGAATGAGCCACTGCAGGGCTTGGCAATGTCACATATTCCGCATGGGGCTACTTTTGAGAGTTTGGTCAATATGGCTCTACTTCAGGGAGATGGAAAGAAAGAGGTCAAGACGAGTGATACTCAAGCAAAGAAGACTGATTCTCAAGGCAAAGGCAATCAAGGTGGTCAAAGCAGTCAGGGGAATCAGGGCAAGAACAAGAAGGGGAACAACAACAACAAAGGCAAGGGAAAGTGCAATTACTGTGGTGTGCCTGGACACTTTGCTAAGGATTGTAGGAAGAAGAAAAGGAAGCTTAGTGGTGGATGTTTTTCCTGTGGTGAGGCTGGACACTTCAGCAAGGAGTGCCCGAAGAAGAAAGGACAGGCTGGACCTTCAGGAGGGCAAGTTCATGCTCTCAATACCGCTCCAGTTCCCGATCGAGGTAGTGTTTCTGTTGAGAACCTTGTTTATGTTTCTGATCTTCCAGTTCGTACCTTGTTTGATTCTGGTGCATCACATAGCTTTATTTCATCTGATCTTGTTGATAGCTTGCACCTTAGTACTAGCTTAGTGGATGATCCCGTTTGTGTTTCGAATCCCATTGGGGGTTCTGCTCATCTATCTATGAGATGTGAGGATCTGAGGATCTCTATACTCAGTGTAGAGTTCTGGTGTAGTGCATATGTTCTTGGTTTCAGGGGATACGGATTGATACTGGGCATGGATTGGCTGTCCCGATATGGAGCCATTCTTGATTGTGAGCATAGGGTTGTGAGGCTTGTGACTCGCCTTGGCAACACCTTAGAGATTTCATGCAATCCGAAGGATCCCGTCATGTTGTGCTGTCTTGAATCTCTCGACTCGTCAGAGGAAGCCCTTCAGTCTGTAAGGGTGGTCCGAGATTATCCATATGTTTTTGAAGAAGTTAAGGGGTTGCCCCCAAAACGAGAGATTGATTTTCGCATTTATCTGGTGGATAATGCTAAGCCTGTTTCTTTGCCCGTTCGGCACATGGCTCCGCGTGAGAGACGGGAGCTCAGCAAGCAAGTAAAAGAGTTGCTTGAAAAGAACTTCATCAGACGAAGTATATCCGAATGGGGAGCGCCTGTGGTGTTTGCTACTAAGGCAGATGGTTCTCTTCGACTCTGTGTGGACTATAGAGAATTGAATAAGCTGACTAAGAAGAACAGACACCCGTTACCGAGGATCGATGATCTCTTTGACCAGCTTGTTGGTGCTTCTGTTTTCTCTCAGCTTGATCTTGCTACTGGATTTCATCAGCTCAGAGTGGCTGAAGACAGTATAGACAAGACTGCATTCAGAACTCCAGATGGATTCTTTGAATGGCTTGTTATGCCGTTCGGTTTGACGAATGCACCCGCGTATTTCGTGGACTTGATGAGTAGGGTGTTTCGGGAGTTCTTGAACAAGTTTGGCGTGGTCTTTGTGGATGATATTCTGGTCTTCTCCAAGGATGAAGAAGAGCACGCGAGGCATCTTGTAGAGGTGATGGATACGCTTAGAGCGCATCAGCTAAAGGCCAAGTTCTCCAAGTGTCACTTTTGGAGAAGGGAAGTTAGATTCCTTGGGCATATCGTATCCAAGCAAGGCTTAGCGGTGGATCCCGCTAAGGTGGTTGCAGTTCAGGATTGGAAGACTCCAAGGAGTGCAACCGAGGTGAGAAGTTTTCTAGGTCTTGCGGGTTTTTACCGAAAGTTCATCAAGGACTTCGCGAAGATATCCGCTCCTCTTACTAAGTTGACGAAGAAGAACTTAGTTTTTTCTTGGGATATGGACTGTGAGCTTGCTTTCCAAAGACTCAAGAGAGCCCTTACCTCTGCACCAGTTCTAGCTCTACCCGATGGTGGTAAGATATTTACCGTGTACACTGATGCTTGTGGCACGGGATTGGGCGCCGTTCTGATGCAAGAAGGCAGAGTTATATGTTTTGGTGGGAGGCAACTTAAGGTGCATGAGAAGAATTATCCCACTCATGATCTAGAGCTGGCAGCGATTGTATATGCACTCAAGGCTTGGCGTCATTATCTTCTGGGAGAGAGATTCGAGCTGTATACTGATCATAAGTCTTTGAAGTATCTCTTTTCGCAGAAGGATCTGAACTTGAGGCAGCAGAGATGGATGGAATTCTTGGCTTCCTATGATTTTGATATAGCCTATACCCCTGGCAAGGGGAATGTTGTAGCGGATGCGTTGAGTAGAAAAAGGTTGACACTAAGTCCTCTATTTGTTGAGATGAAGAATTTAGAGTTCTTGGCAACCTTTGATTTTTCTTTGACAGTTGAGTCGATGACCGGTTCTTTGGCATCTCTAGAGCTCAGGCCTACCCTTCTGGATCAAGTTGGGGCTTCGCAGAAGGAAGACCCTCAGATAATTGAGATCATGGATAAGCTGATTCGAGGGGAGACATCTAGTCACCTTGCTCGATATTCTATAGATGATAAGGGTTGGCTGAGGAGAGACGGAAGGTTGTGTGTTCCAATGGTAGAAGATTTGGTGAGGAAAGTTCTTGATGAGGCACATCGCTCCAAGTTGACTATACATCCAGGCGGTGATAAGATGTATAAAGATATGAAGCGCATTTTCTTCTGGCCTGGAATGAAGAAGGATGTGGCCGAGTTTGTCTCTAGATGTGTTGTTTGTCAGAGAGTAAAAGCCGAGTCAAAGAAGCCCGGTGGGCTATTGCATCCTCTAGAGGTCCCGCTATGGAAGTGGGAGAGTATTTCTATGGACTTTATTGATGGGCTTCCAAGGTCAAGGAGAGGGAATACGAGCATATGGGTCATTGTAGATAGGCTTACGAAGAGTGCTCATTTCATTCCAGTGAAGAGCAAAAGGACCGCATCTGGACTAGCATCAGTATATCTTCGTGAGATAGTACGACTACATGGAGTCCCTTCCAGCATAGTCAGTGACCGAGACCCCATCTTTGCTAGTCAGTTCTGGAACAGTTTGCAGGAAGCTATGGGCACGAGGTTGAACCTGAGTACGGCCTATCACCCACAAACGGACGGTCAGACAGAAAGGGTGAATAGGGTACTTAAGGACTTGTTGAGGCTTTGCATTCTGGACTTTGGTGGTGCTTGGGAAGACCACCTTCCTCTTGTTGAGTTTGCATATAATAACAGTTATCAGGCAAGCATAGGGATGGCACCATTTGAAGCTTTATATGGGAGGCCGTGCAAGTCACCTACATGTTGGTGGGAGACTACAGATAAGCTCATACTTGGACCCGACATGATTAGAGATACATTCGAGAAGGTCGAGTTGATTAGAAGACGGATGAAGGCGGCCCAAGACCGACAGAAATCCTATGCTGATAAGCGAAGATCCGATTTGGAGTTTGATGTTGGGGACATGGTTTTCGTAAAGGTTTCTCCTTTGCGGAATGTGGTCCGATTTGGAGCTGTTGGGAAGTTGGCACCGAGATTTGTTGGACCCTTCCCTATCATAGAGAGAATTGGGAAGATGGCTTATAAAGTGCAATTACTCGAGAAGCTGTCCGGAGTGCATAATGTCTTTCATGTCTCGCATCTCCGAAAGTGCCTACATGAGTCCGCTGAGGTGGTTGAACCTAGCATTCTTGAAGACGTGGAAGTAGAGAAAGAGGCAACTTTGAGGAGAGCTCTGATTCGTATCTTGGGGACGGAGACCAAGAAGATAAGAAATCGAGAGGTCAAGCTGGTGAAGGTTCAATGGGGTGAAGCCGAAGAAGACGCAACTTGGGAAACCGAGGAGAAGATGCGTGGGCTTTATCCATTCCTTTTTGAGGGTACACTCTCAATCTCTTTCCTTTGTTTGGCATGTCTCTCTCTTTGCTATCCATGTCTATTTAGTTATCGTGCTAATCTTGTCATGAGAACCTTAGGTAGAAACCCTTTGGATGAAACATGTGTTTGAAACATGTTATGCTTGACGGTTGCAAGTGGTTGCAAGTGTTTGCAAGTGGTTACTCGTGGATGCATGATACACATTAGGCACTAGATCGGCTCACACACTCCTCATATTGCATGTGCATGAGTGTTTATGCTTATTTTTGGATGGAATTTGTATGCAATCACATGGATGTTGCATATGGATGTATGATTGAGCACGCATGTAGACATTATACATTATGTTAGGGATTTGCATACATATGGATACATTTCACTAACATATTTTGCATTGATCTTTGTATTAGATAAGTACATACACACACACTCTTGCATATGTTCATACAACATTTAGAACCTTTTAAGGACAATGATTGCTCGTGGATGATGCTTTGAGTAGATGGATGATTGGATGGTAGGATACGTTCTTCCTAACTTGAAGATTTCGGGGACGAAATCCTTTAAGGAGGGGAGAATGTAACAACCAGTATTTTCAATAACCTGTTATAACATAAATCGAGGCAGAATTTAATTCTAAAATCTGAATCAAGGGAAACGGGCTATGCCATTGCGTTCGTCTCGGAAAAATACGCGAAATAGAGTCCGAGTTTTCGAAAATCGGAGTCCGTATGACCCAGTTAAGGCCCATTTAAGTTTTCAGAAATTTCCATGTTAAAAACAGATTTAAATTTTAAATTAAAAACAAGGATTAGGGCTAACTGGCGTCAGGCGGGAAAACTCCCGCCAGGACCCCCATGTCGACAGGCATGTCGACAGGGGTCTTAGGGTGTCGACAGCCCTGTCGACACGGGGTGGCCAGACAGTTTTGTCTGGCGCACCATTTTGATTTGGGCTTGGTTGTGTGGCTTGGTTCTAGAGAATTCCTAAATCTGACGGACCTAAACTAACCTAGGGTTAATCCTAGGGCTAAAAACACTCTAATCTTCTATAAATAAGCCCCTAATCCTACCCTAAAACCTCATTATTCACTCTAGCAACCAAACTATGTCAAATTGAATTCTCAAATGTCCTCCACCTAAAAACCCTAGCCTCCAACCTCTTCAAAAATCATTTCTATGAAGATTTTGATGTTCATACAAGCTTTTCTAAGTTGTATGAATGATCATTAGCTTGCATACATCATCAAGTTGCAAGCTTTAATTGCTAAAGCTAGAGTTTTTGGGATTTTTGTTAATTGGAGCTTTGTTTTGGGTTTTTATACGCTTACATAAAAGGGCTTCTCAATCTTTATTAGTAGATTTGTGTCTTCATAATAGTTGTAAGCCCTCTTACCTTCATTTTAGAAACTCTAAAGTTAATATGTGATGAAAGTTGGGATTTATGCATGTTTAATAAGTTATGCATGCTTATGCGAGTTCACTATGCTATGTTATGCATGTTTAATAAGTTATGCATGCTTATGCAAGTTCACTATGCTATGTTATGTATGTTTAATGAGTTATGCATGCTTATGCGAGTTCAATATGCCATGTTACACATGTTTGATGAGTTATGCATGTTTATGCAAGTTCACTATGCCATGATTTGCAAGTTTAACAAGTTATGCATGTTTATGCAAGTTCACTATGCCATGATTTGCAAGTTTAACAAGTTATGCATGCTTATGCAAGTTCACTATGCCATGATTTGCAAGTTTAATAAGTTATGCATGTTTATGCAAGTTCACTAAGTCATGATTTGCAAGTTTAACAAGTTATGCATGTTTATGCAAGTTCACTATGCTAAGTTATGCAAGTCCAACATGTTATGCATGCTTATTATGATATGTGAGATTTATCATGTATGTTGTGCCAAGTTCCCTCTTTCTATCCTTTATGCGTTATGACGAATATGTAAGCGATAGAATGACGTTGGGGGGTTTTGGGTAAAACTTAAAATACATGAAAATATAAGATTGGGAATTTACCTATTAAGTTAGGTTTACCCCTTGGGAATTTACCTATTAAGTTAGGTCTACCCAAGTATTTGTTAAACTTGTGATTATGTTTGAAAATAAAGTGGACATGACACTTAGAAAACATGTGTGGCCAACTCGAGGTTGGGTTGAGTTTGTAGCGTAAACCTACCCGGAGCCGACCGGCTTAACTAGTTGCTACAAACAATAGGACCCAATGTGAGAAGTTGGTCATGTGTACCTTGGACCCGAGGTTAGACCAAGTTGTGGTGTAAAGCTACCCGGACCCGCCCGGCCTAACTAGTAACCACAACAAGGTCTAATGTGAGAGGTTAAGGCACAACTAAATTAATTAATGCCTCATGATTAGGGTTAAGTCATGGCCCACTAATACTTAACCAATTTTGGGGATACGAGGGATTAAATGGGGTTAAGTGGTGAACTGTTGGTTACACTTAACTAATTTAATCCATGATTAGTGAGGGGTTAAACCACACTTAACCCTCTTAGAAAACCCTAGCAACGTGGTCTGTTCCAGCAGTAATCCCAGTTTGGTATCATTCACAACCCTAGAGGCTAGGCTAGGGCGGGGCACGATTACTGGACTGATGTAAGCGACCAAAGCGACGGCTGAGTGGTACAGCGGTGCGGGTCCAGGCGGGCTACGGACGTGCACGTAGTCCGGTGTTGGACAAACTCGAGGCACGGGTACCAGTAGGTTTAGACTGTGCATTATTGCTTAGGTGTCTGGGGTTGACACCCGAGGGCTTGATACACCCAAAGGTGGACCCAGCACAGTCTGACTACAACCATATGTGGGCCGTATGGACACCAACACTTGACGTGTTAGGTTTATAGGGAGCCGATCGACTAGACCGTTGGGCTGGACCTTGCATCAAGGCCACCTCATGCTATTTGGGCCAAAGTTTGGGCTGAGGGATCAATACCTGTTATGTTAGTTTGCTAGTACACTGTGGTGCAAAGCTTAATCTTCTTTATGTGATGACACCTTTATCTATTACCAGTATATTCATCTCAGTTTCCATCATGATGTTAGCTTTATTAGTTTATAGACTGATCGTAGTAGGGCTTACCAGTCTTTTTGACTGACCTGTTTTCTTTCGCTTCTTTTCTTCCGTTTCCCCCCCCCCCAGGTTCTCAGGGAGGGAACAGTGGTGCTTAGCTTGGATCGCTTGCTTGTTTGCTGGATAGCTCATGTATGCTTGGACATTGAGCTCGCTATGGTTTATCATCTTTATTTTGGGGATAGCACTATGTATTTCAGTATTTCTGTGTATGATGTACTAGACATGTTTATTTTGGCAGTTGACTTTATGATGTACTAAGACTTGTTTTGAGATAGTTTGAAATATTCCGCTGTTTTACTCTGTTTTACATATATATTTATGTTCTTGTTCTGCCTTGATATATCATTATGCATGCTTACCCAGTTATAACGCCCCCCAGAAGCTAGTGCCCCCTAAAGAGTGACCCTAGCGGAGGTGGGGTGTTACAAAGAGTTTAATTGTAAAAAGAGAAAGATGTACAAGGTTAAAGAACACATGTACCTTATAATGGCAGCTCTCATAATGAAAACCCTTTTTCTGTGGACGTAGGCCAAAACTAAAGTAGGACCACTTAAATGCTCTCTACTTTACATTCCCGCACTTATTTTTTCTTAACCTTTGTGTTGATCATATTTGTGAAGTGTTGAAAAGCACCTTGAGGTGTTAGTACCTTTTTTTGTGCTAACATTTTTGGCACCCACCATGGGGCTCGAACCCACGACAACAAGGTTAAGAGCCTTGGTTGAGGTTTTCTGAAGTGTTTCACTAAAGCATGCTTTCTACGATAGGCTCCCGAAGCCTAAAGAGTGGGCCCGTTGAAGGTTTCTCTTCAAAGTTTAAAAAGTTGTCGGACTTGATGGATTCTTCGAAGCAAGGAAGAAAATCTGCTAGAGCTTCTACAAGTACCCCAGATGACTTGGCTACACCTTATCCTCCGAAACAGGATGTTGGCCAATCCTCAAGGCAAGGCATAACTCGAGAGGAATTGAACGTGTATGTAGATGGATTGAATGAGAGAATGGATTATACAACCAAGATGATGATGGAAAGGCTTGATGGCATGTTCAATGCACAGGATAATCCCACACTTCCGAAGGTTGCAGTTAATCTCGAAGTAAAAGAAGATTCCTCTGCCTCGGATCCTAATGATACTCACTTTGAAGTAGAATATAATGATGAAGCTAATGACAAAGAGGAAGCTGATGCTGAAGATTTCAAAGCTAAAGCTAGACGTGTGTTGGGAGGCGTACAACTCATATCACTGCTAGTCCCACCAAAGGGGCACCTCCCCGAGAGAGGTTCAGGGCACCGAGACTCAAACCGTGATCGATCCGGTAAAGAACTGACGCCTGCTCCATGAGGCAAACCAGTGATGATAAGTATCTCTCAGACATGGTCAAGCAGATATGAAAGAGAACATGGCTCGTAAAGAGGACGAGATGGAATGGGAATTTTCGCCAAGTGAACACGACAAGAAAACTTCACATAGACATCAGCTAAAAACGATGTCTTCGTTTTTCTAGAGCGATGTTGATGTCAGTGATGTCTAAAGTGTCAATTTTTTACATCAGTTAAAAATGATGTCGAAGCAACAATAAGACATCATAAATTAACTAATTAACTGTTGTAATAAGTATTTTACCATATTCGCTTTTGAGTGATGTCCGTGATGGCTTTATACTGATGTCTATGATGGCTTGTTTATGTTGTTTTCTCATCTCATGTACATAAATAAATATTTGTTAAATGAAATACTATTGCATATAATATATTCAAACACTATTTTTATTTAATTAAATATTTTATTTCAATATATGCAATATCACAAATTTCTGACTCCAACTATTATACATTCACATTTCTCATACACAATTCAATACATTACACAATCAGTTTTACATTGCCACCTCGCTACAACACTCATCACTCTAGCTGACTTGATCTTGATTTTCATTGTCTAGCTTTACAGGAACAAAGAGTGTATTTTACCTTTATTGTTGTAGAAGTAAAATTGTTTGAGTACAAAGTTGTATACCTACAATCCATACAAATAATTGTTAGTAGTTTAAACACATAAATTTATCTTTAGCATCACATAATTATCCAAATATAAAACTTACTGGGAGCATTGTTAATTCGATCATTTTTTGAAAAAGCACAATACTTTTGTGTTATACTATACACAATACCATTTTATAAAATGATCAACCACAAAATTTAGATACTCTAGCCAGTGTTTATTTATGTGACTTAAGGTCATGGATTCGACCCATAAACATGTTTATAATCCATATTCATTTAACCTTAGCGAAATTTAATCAACTGTCAAACTTACCCAGCAACTTGGCCATTCACATGCCATGATCTCCACTCATTGATTATGGATAGGTTAAGAGATTTTATTCACTTCTTTGTACCAATAAAACTATATGACATATCTTTGTCGCCACTGTGTGAAATCAAAGAAGAATCAAAGTGGAACGAAAACAATAATAAGAAAAAAAATTCATTTGAATCTTATTTAGTATGCATGAACCTGTAATGAATTATGTACAATCAGCTATCACTAGTAAAGATGATAAATTTTTCTTTTTCCTTAAGTAAATACATACATACGTACATGCATGCATACAACAACAATCCTTTTAACTCGCTGGAGTATAAAAATAAATACTTGCTCCAAAAAAGTTTGTTGTTGCGAACCTACACCAAAAATGCTTAATGCCCCATGTGCTGCAAACACGTTGGAATGCATGGTTGCATTTATACATGTCTGCTCAGACCAAGAAAAAAAGTATAATTGAAAATGCAGAAGGTAATGGTATCATTAAAAATTCTAAGCCAAGATTCTTGACACCAAGATTCATAATCAATTCAGGCATGCATGCATGCTAAAGTTCGAAACCCGACATTCTAAATCCACAAGATAGATACAAATGACTTAAACAACTATTCAGTGGCAAGGACTGCCTTTACCATGCCAAGGAATTAGCAAACAAGCAACACATTGGATTGTAACCAGATGAACCCAAAAACTTGCAAGACGAGATGCTCCAATGTTGCAAGCAATCATCGTGAAACAAAGGATAAGCAACATGAGGGTTAACCAATCAAAAACGAACATCAATTGTGGTGCTTAAACCTCACTCCGAACAAAATAACATAGGTAAATGGTTATTGAAAACCAAAACTCACCAGCAACTAGAGCATTAAATATAATCTCAGAAGATTACAACTTGCAAAAAGTATAACTTCTCCCTAAAAAAGTCCCAAAGAAAGAACTTCACAAATCACCAAAGTCTATCATAACATAAAAAACCCCAACATAGACAGCAAGCACAACCTCACTGCCAACTACCCTCAAGAAGTAAACCACGCAAACTACACATACTAAAGACACCAAAAAGTTTTACACCGAACATTGATCATATGCCATGATCCAAAACAATCGAAATATGAACATAACATCGGAAAACATGACCAATACAAGAACACTACTTTCATAATTAATAAATATTAACTATAGTTAATAAATATTAATTATAATTACTAAAAAATATTAAATATAATTTACTAATTATAATATTAACTATAATTAATAAATATTAACTATAATTACTAAAAATAGTAACTATAATTTACTAATTATAATATAATTAATAAATATTGACTACAATTACTAAAAAAATTAATATAACAAAAAGGGAGAATCTAGCCATCCTCCAACGGCCCACAAAAATGGTATCTACAAACAGTAGAAACTATGCATACACAGAATCAAAATACATAAAAAACGGAAGATAGCCAAAAGGTGAAAGTAAACACAACAGCCAATAAAAAATATTAACTATAATTTACTAATTATTATATAATTAATAAATATTAACTATAATTACTTAAAAAATATTAACTATAAAACATAATTGATAAGTATTAATTATAATTTACTAATTACTAATAATTAACTATAATACATTTAACAAGTAATGTAATAGACAACAGCTATATTAATAAGTGATGTAGTAGCCAATATTTTTTGTATGGCCTATAAGTTCAATTTTTAAATGTGTATTCAAGACAATGGTCATTTAATAAATCGATGTCTGAGAAACCAATGACATCACTTTTAAAATGAACGATGTTAAAAATATTTTTTTGACATCGGCTGAATTTATACCGATGTTAAAACTGTGGTGTCTATTCTACTGTTTCTTGTAGTGAATAATCCATTCATGGAAAGAATCCGGAAGGCATAATTCCCTAAGAAATTTACACCTCCAACAATAGTAGCCTATAGGGGGACTGGAGATCTGAACATATTCTTATTTAGGTACGATCAGCACATAAACGACGCTAGAGCTACAGAAAGTGCGTGTACATCCCCATATACTTGGAGGGTGTAGCTTCATTATGGTCAACTAGACTGCCACCAAAGTCTGTGGACCAATTTGATTATTTTGCGAAGAAATTCAGAGAACAGCTCCGATTGTACTCTAAGGACGTAATGTCACTCTATAACATCAGACGAGTCAGTCAGAGCCTTCATTACCCGCTTCAACACCGTTGTCACTGTAGTAGGTAATCCAGAGCCACTACAACTACCCGAATTTCGACATACCGATTTTTTTCTTCAAAATTCTACTTTATCAAAACTCATGTTGGTTTGCTCTGGTATCCTGTAGAAAAGACAGAGACATAAAATATGTCAGAGCTCGGAAAATATCTCACAGCGGAATGGATAATATAATATACACAAAGTATAGCCTTACCGTATTAATAATACTACCTAACCAGTATCCAAAGCTATCATGTCTCTACCACAAATCTAACCTGCGAGTATGTTATGAGGAGGGGCTAGAACACAAGTTCTGGTGACTGGATTTAAATTATGCACTTTGGATAACACTACATATACCGTTCAATCATATTTTCTTATTTATTAGGTTACTTGGGTTGACAGCACTCAAGATTTATACACACGTCGCACCCATTTACTTCCCAGTGGATTAACCTAATACAGTATATATGTAGTTGCCCCCAATATTAAGGTACATCCTATGGTACCCAACTCGCACGGTCTCCGCCATAATACCACCGAAATGTACGCAGTCCCTCATCCTAATCCGAACTGACCTACAAACCTCTATATAACAGTACTGCGTTCCGCTTATATCTGTCATTACTATGTTACGCAAAAGTACGGACTGCCACCTTTGTTCGAATCAGATTCCATACCAGAGTAATTCCCTCAAGTCTACGATACACCACCCAAAGCAGACATGTATGTACCTAGACTGTCCCATGTACGTACCATTAATTGTAGCTCAATGCCTGAACCGCACATCCTCTGATGTGCACTGAGTTCCGTGGCAGGGCGATACAAGAAACACACTCGGTTGGGAACTTTTCCATATCAGTACAGGCCCACCTTTAAGAGCCTCAAAATACAGATATTCCTAGGGTTTGTTTTCCATGGTGGCAATGGCCCCACCTCGGCCCCTCCCACAACTAGTAAAGACTACAAGAGCTAAGAGACATGCCCCTAACAACAAACAATCTAAACATCCAGTTGGCGTCGCCCCTCAACCACTATATCTCGATAGTGAAAGATGAATGGTCTATTGGGTTTAGCACTACCCTTTTCTCATCCCACTGGCTGTCGATGACAGGTATCCGACAATCTACTATCCTTGCTGGTCGTGACCCTCCGCCTCCCCGTTGAGGCGACCGCTGAATCACCTTGGTGTCACCTCATCACATTATTTTGACTGCAAAGCTACTTTTGCAGTCAAGGCCCACCGACCTAGTAGTTACGCGTAGACCCAACCTCTGCGAGCACAGCCTAAACATCTTCCACCGCACATAGGACTACCAGGAGCACCATATGTATCTTAGGAAGTCGCGTGCTTCCCCTTCCAGTCCTTCGGAGCTGACATAATAATCAGATGAACATGCACTCCCCTCGTGCCTTATAACACCACGATGATCTACCCCGTTAGTTTATTCACCCTCAAATGTACGGAGTTGTCCAAGCGCCTCACTTTAATATGTTATTAGACCCTATGTCTTAACATTCTTTTACGCGCTTGCTTTACCTTATCAATTTTTCATTTAACTTGGTTATCTTAACTTTTCATTCAGGTTACCTAGTTCTTCCTGGTCCCTTATATCTCTGAGGAATGGGCCCCTCTTGCTTGTTAATTTCAGTTATACAACTTAACCCATTTAAGTATATTAATAAGCCTGCAACATGTTATTCTTTAGATTGTGATCCAAGGTATGTAATCCACAATCCCTTTATATTCTTGTTTGATTCAAGGTGACAATAACATGTTCTACTTAATATGTAATTAAGTGTATCTTAATTCACATGTTTTCTATTTAACATGTCACTTAACATTTATGATTAAATATAACATACCTCATTTCTGGAGTTGCCTCATTCTTTGTTATTTGATCATAATTCCCTCTTATACTGTCATTACAACTTAACGTTGTTCATTTATTTACTCAGTTCTTTTAACTAAGGTTCACTAATAAGCCTCTTCCCATAAATACAACTTATGTTGTCCTCATCCGTAGATTTTAGATTCTCGTTGTCACAAATAACTTAATTTACAAATAAGTACAGTTTATCCCATAACATAAGTTACTCCAATTTCTTTATTATTTTATTATAACCTAAGTTATAATTCCTACTTGTCCCTAGGACAGATCTTAACATAACATTCTTATCAACATATTTCAGACTTCCTAGTTTTCAAATTATGTAATTTATAATTAAGTACAACTTCTTTCATTTCATAAGTTTTCCCCCTTTTCTCAACTGGTTGCAGGTTTTCCCCATTTACTAATTACTTAATTTACAATTAAGTGTCACTTATCTCATTTCACCAGTTATCTCATTTTCTTACTAGTTTATTATAACTAAGTTATAATCTTCACTTATCCCTAGGACAAGTCTACCTATTTCTTCTACTGTTGTATATTTCTTTCAATTCCATTTATTCTCATTAATTACAATTAATGTTCTTTATCATTCGTTCTATTTACATATATTCATATATGTATTTATTTATACATTAGACCTCTCACATTAAGCCTACACTTGTGGATGCTGGATTTTGCCGGGAGGTTCAGGGCAGACTTCTACAACAAGTCGACTTAACCTCATGTATTAGCACCATTACATGTTTTAATTATACACTTAGACCCCTCACATTATATTTACCACTTGTGGATGTTGGAGATGCCGGGCGGTTACAGGCAGACTTTTATCATAAATGTAATCTAATCTCGTGTCTAAGTGTGGCTACAGTTTCTTATTTACTGTAAATCTTCTATATAACTAGGCATGTCTGTTTTGTTCAAATTTCCACTGTAATTTATAATTTACAGGTCATCATATTATGCCTATTTTATGTCATATGTTTTTTCTTACATATAATCAATTCTATTCTACCATGTAATCAATTAAATAGATAATTGTTTAAATTTAACAATAACTTGTGATCGCCAAATCATGTAATTTTTTCTAACTTAACATGTAATTTTCTCAATTTCTATCATTAACGGTCCAGGTGTATAAATGTCACAAGTAACATGGAATTGAAACAACAGTATTTGCTACGCATGTTTTGGCAAATTTCCAGCATATTAATATCTTTAGCATATTAATATTCCAACATGTCATATTGATCACTTTAATCCTTTCTAACATGTGTTTAAACATTTCAACATATCATATCTAAATATGTCATAACAATATTTCATTACTTTTAACTATTCCAGCAAATTCACATTATATGATAACGGGGAATGTTTAAACGATATTATATCATTATAAAAAATGATATAACTTGTAACAACCCGCATTTTTCGATAACATGTTAAAACGAGAATCAAGGCAGAATTTAATTTTAAATTCTGAATCAAGTAAAACGGGCTATGCCATTGCGTTCGTCTCGGAAAAATACGCGAAATAGAGTCCGAGTTTTCGAAAATCGGAGTCCGTATGACCCGGTTAAGGCCCAAAGAAGTTTTCGGGAAATTCGAATTTCGGAAACAGTTTTGGAAATCAGATCTGGGGCCAGGCGGGAAGTTTCCCGCCTAGGCCATGTCGACAGGGCTGTCGACAGGCCTGTCGACTTGGGCCCAGACCAAGTCGACAGCCCTGTCGACTTGCCTGTCGACAGGGGGTAGCCGGGGCAAGCTGCCTGGTGCACCTGCTTGTCTCACCTGGTCTTGTTCTTGGGCTGGTTCTGGAAGCTTCCGAGATCTGATGGTCCTAATCTATCCTAGGGTTAATCTAAGGGCCTAAAACTATCCTAATCTCTATAAAAACACCCCTAAGCCCCCCCTAAACCCTCATAACTCACCCTCTCCACGAAGTGCTGCCCAAATGCAAAGTAATCATGGCCTCCATCTCAAATCCCTAGAGCCTATGCACTCAAATCAAGTTCAAATCAAAAGGTGCAAGCTTGCTACACCAAATCAAGGCCAAATCAACGTTGCTATGCGAGTTTCATGACGGATCTTCATCAAAGGAGCCACCTTTCTTCGCCAAAACGATGCATGCTCCTAGTCCTCTTGCCATGCTAGGTAAGTTCTAGCTACTTTTAGATGGAAACGGTAGTTTTGATAATGACATGGGATAAAATGAGGCTAAACATGATTATGCGAACCTATATGAACCTTACCATGCCTCTTGTGTTCATATTTATGATCTTAGGCCATGTGAGTGACTTAATCATGCCTCTCATGCTATGCATAACCTAGTTTAACTTGCAAGTTTGGATCTTTATGCATGAAATGCTAGCATGAACCTTTAGGAACCACTTTACTTGTGAAATATTGGCTAAGACAAGATTTTGGGGCTTATGCATGTTTATGAACCCAAACCTCTTATGCTAACATGAAAATTTGTGGCCAAATCCTTTATGAGATTATGCATGCTTGTGGCCAATCCCCTCTTTTAAGTTGTGCATGTTTATGGCCAAACCCCTTTGATAATATGCATGTTTGTGGCCAAATTACCTTATGATACTATGCATGTTTATGGCCAATCCCTTTATGATGAAATGCATGTGGAACCAAGCCCTTTTTGGCATCATGCATGTTTTGAGACCAATATGTGACATAGTATCCTTACTATGTTGACTCGCTTTGCTTGCGTTGGGAAAACACGATTTTGGGTAGTTAGATAAACATGAACATGTCGCAAAATCTTAACTTGAATATGACATGTGTTTATACTTGAAAATATGACTTGGAAGATAACATGGAAGTTGGCATGTAAGTATGCATAAAAACATGAGCTTGGGAATTTACCTATTAAGTTAGGTCTACCCTTTGGGAATTTACCTATTAAGTTAGGTCTACCCAAATGCTTGAAAAACTTGTAACATGTTTTGGAAACATGATGAACTTAGATAATATAAGTGTGGCCAACTCGAGGTTGGGTTGAGTTTGGAACGTAAAACTACCCGGAACCGACCGGCCTAACTAGTAGTTGCAAACAATAGGACCCAATGTGAGAAGTTGGTCATGTCGCGCTTAAGACCCGAGGTTAGACTAGGTTGTGGTGTAAATCTACCCGGACCCGCCCGGCTTAACTAGTAACCACAACAAGGTCTAATGTGAGAGGTTGAGGGTGCATTAATTAAGTTAATGCCACATAATAGGGTTAAGTTAATTTGATTAATGAGGCTTAACCAAATATGATATGGACAAATGGGTTAAGTAATTTGATTAGGCTAATGATACTTAACAAAACATGATAAGCTTGGGTAGGTTAAGTAACTTGATTTGCCTAACGACACTTGACCATTTTTATACGACTAGTGGACGGGATTAAGTTAACCAACACTTAATCAATCCAACACGATAACGTGATAAGGTTAAGTAAATTTTCTTAATGACACTTAACCGTATAATACAGTTAATGGATGGGGCTAAGATTAGGCTTAACTAATCTAAACATGGTAATCGGATGGGGTTAAGTTAGCCTAGACTTAATTAACCCAACTTGGTAATTTAATGGGGTTAAGTTAAACACTTAACTAATTTAACACGATGATTTGATGAGGTTAAGTGACCTATACTTAACCAATCTAACTCGTTAATTTGATGAGGTTAAGTGACCTATACTTAACCAATCTAACTCGTTAATTTGATGAGGATAAGTTAATCTATACTTAACCAATCTAACGTGAAAACACGATAAGGCTAAGCCACGAATCACTTGAATACACTTGACCGATTTGACTTGGTAATTTGACAAGGTCAAGTTAATTTATATAATTAACCAATCTAAAATGATAATTAGACGAGGTTAAGTTATGGATTGCTTAATATACTTAGCCAACTTGACACCTGGTTTGTAGGGTTAAGTCTTGGACTTGGATACTTAGCCAATTTTGACATGGATTGTAGACGGGCTAAGTTAGGAACTTACGTGACCCTTAACCCATTAGATAAACCCTAATTCGGAGGATTAGGTAAATAACCATAGTTAACCAGGATTATGGAAATAAGGCTAAGTGGTAAACCTTAGTTAAGGGAAACTAAGTAATAATTCTTAATCAAGGAAATTTGGACCATTTCTTAGATAGATTAGTAACCCGATACGTTAGGTCAACGTTTAAGTATGCGTATAGGAGCAGGCTATCTGATTTAGATAAAGGCTCCAACGAACTGGGTAACGAAGCAGCGACTTCGGGGAACGTGAGGATATTCTTGGGATCCCTCTGTGAGCTGCCAGGTCATTATACTAGGCTCACGAGAGGTTGAGGTCTGCGGTAGAAGAACCAAGAATATGCCTTGGTTGCTATGCGAGCGACCTAAAGACTGGGGTGGATAGCAGTGACTCGACGAATACATAAGGTGCCCGAGATAGCAAGTTCGTCGATCATCTACCATCTTGAGTCAAGCGTGTACGTACGAAAAGGCAGGGAACACCCAACAGACCATAATTTGCTATCTAATTATGGGTGAGGTAGGCCATAGGATGTGGGCTGGCCGGAGTGTAGTTCTCATGCAAGATTTTCTCTTGTGTTGCCTTTCACTAGTTGAGGGAGGGGTCTCGTGGGACCATAGCCACGTGTAGAAAAGCAGACCTTAGTATCTGCATCGGCAGATAAATCTAAAGCTCCCGACCGAGTCCTGTATTTCTTGTTTTGCCCTGTGACAGGACTCGGATGGCACGATGTGATACATGTGCATACAGTTATAGAAAAACGATTCACGATGAATGCGTGGGAAAAAGGGCGCGGTTGAGGGATTAGCGTAATCCCTAGTGGCCTAGGTGGTTTAACCCAAACCGAAATACGAAAGCGTGCAATAGGTAAGCGTAATCCCTAGTGGTGCTAGGTGGCGTAAGTCCTAGTAGTTCAAACAATAATTCATATGGGAGAGCCTAGCTAGAACAAGGGTGACAGTCCAAACGATTTCAAGGATAATACGACATGAGGAAGCCCGTACGAGGTACGGCAAAGGACTGAATTTATATACATGGAAAGAAAGATATGATTTGAGTAACCTATATATGCGATATATTAGGTTGACATGGACCATTACACGACTTTGAGTAAGGGACATAACAAGGCTGGGATACTAGTACGGAGGGTACAGAGCAAATATACATGTTAGAACTAATATACATAATAGATACCGTGGGATG
This sequence comes from Allium sativum, assembly GCA_030737875.1. Classification (NCBI taxonomy): domain Eukaryota; kingdom Viridiplantae; phylum Streptophyta; class Magnoliopsida; order Asparagales; family Amaryllidaceae; genus Allium; species Allium sativum. Next base: position 693,583,750 of record CM060923.1, read on the forward strand.
TTAGACGGGGCAGATACCTTGGGATAATGTACTCGATAGAAATCTGACGATGTGATACCTTGACTTATCATAACACCGTAGTTTATCATGATACCTTAGTTTACCTTGCCGCAGTAGTTCAACCGGCTACCCTGGCTTATCTATCTTGTAGTTATCCTTATGTTTACTTTCAGTTTATGCATGTCATGTTACCTTTACCTGTTTTTATACTGGAAGTAGATAGGACTTACTCAGTCTTTTTGACTGACCCGTTTTGTTTCGCCTCTTTTCTTCCGTTCCCCCCCCCCCCCCAGGTTACAGGGAGGAAACAATGCAGTTTAGTTTGGACTTCTTCTGCTTGAAGGTCATCATGGATGGCTTGGACTTCTCTTGGCTATGGCTACTTTACTGTTTTTACTTGGGGAATAATTTATTAAAAAGTCTTTATGCTTCTTTACTATTGCAAGACAGGTTTTGTTGTACTCTGATGTAAAAGGCTTTAGACCTTATTTATTCATGTTATGAAAGTTTGATTTTACTTCCGCTATTTTATATGTTCTGTCTTGTGATATTTCTGTGCATGTTTACCAATAATGCCCCTCTAAAGCTAGTGCATTCCTTTGCGAGTGACCCTAGCGGAGGCGGGGTGTTACATAACTTAAATCCATTCACCTCATTTGTAGATCTAGAAATTCTTCTAAATAGTTGTAAAAGAAAGCCGACTTTTGTCTCTTTGTAGAGTTGGAGGTTGGTTATAAATCTTGAATCTTCTTTATTAATCTAGATTCCAGCAACATCTCCCCGTTTTATTTTTAATTTAGAATGTCATGGAGGCAGAGAAAGAGATGAAGAATCGTGTGTGGACAAAATGGGAGAGAGATCCCCTTTTTATATATTAACAAAGTAAATCATTAACCGTTAGATATTAGGTTTTTACATCTAACCGGACATGAAATGCTGAGTCAACTACGAACAAGGCCCATTCTGCATTTCATACTTTATTTTACGCTGCCTATACATATATAATTTTAATGTTTTGCAGCCTTTAATAGCCTTCTTGTTTTGCTCCCTTTTTAAATTAATTGTGCCTATCCTCCTTCTTTAATTAATTGCATGTTTTAATGCGTGTATATCCTTGTCTTTAATTGGAATAATCTTCATACATAAGACATCCTTATGCGTATACAAACCTCCTTATGCGCACAACCTTTATTTTATTCCAAATGTTGTCTCTATTTATTAATTAATGCATGACTTATTTCTTTTTAATTTCTTTCTCATTAATGCCTCAATTTACTATTTTTAATGCATTTCTTTCAAATATTATCGTGTGTTATTCACACATTAACCTTCCCTTTTCATGCATTTATCTTCCATGGCATTTCTTTTCTTATTAACACTTGCATTAATTGCTCTTTTTAATATTAAAAATGTTTTTCTTTTAAATACCTTACATATGTACTTGTGCGTTCCTTCTCATGACATTACTTCACATTTTTATTGCATGCTTTTTCAAATGTCCCTTTTTTAAATGCGTTAACTTATAATACTTCCTCTTTTCATTCCTTATCGAATTTATTAGCGCGTGTTACCTTATTCTATGTTATACATACATACATACACACACACACACACACACACACACACACATATATATATATATATATATATATATATATATATATATATATGCTCCATTTTAACGCTCGCATGAAATTAACCATTTCCTTATGATGTCATTGCATTAATTAGTATCCACACTACCTCTTTTAATTGCATGTATTTTCTTACATTTCTTAATGCATTAAAGATTGTACTAATTTTCCTCCTCGTCAATGTATCAATTTATTTAAATTATATATTACCATTATTTTTCCTTTATTTATGTTCATGTATATACATATATTTGTACATTCAATTGACCCTCTCTAAATCAAAGATAAAAATTATGTCACCGCCGGGGTTCAAACCCACGACCTTTATATTACATATCCAATGCCTCAACCAACTGAGCTATGAAGTCTATTATTGATTAGTTTTGAAACAATGGTACTCATTGTTCTCCTTCTTTACCTTATTTTTCATGTTTTGCTACAATGCTTCATCTAAAGGTTTCTCCTTCATCTTAAATCGGTTTTCTGCAATCCATAGGTCTAAATTGACCGGAAAATCGCCACGAACATAATGACGCTACTCCCGTGGCCAAATTCTGGAAGCTCTTTAAAATTTTCTTTTTCTTATATGTATTATTTAATTGTTACAAAAATGCGGGGTGTTACATTCTCCCACCCTTAGGAAAATTTGTCTCTGAAATTTGATAAGGGAAGAAATCAATAAACCCCTCGCATAATATACATCCTTCATGTGTGCATCCAATTTTTGCAAACATTGTGCACTTGTGCAAAGTAAAATACAACATAATAATGCATGTATGCCTAAGCGGTACCTCTTATGTGTATGCAAATTTTTCAAAAATCCTTTTAAAATATGATGCTCACATTCTATATATATCGGCAGTTGTATATGAATGCAATATTTTGAAAATCGTTTTTTCATCCAAATTTTCCTACACTCTCACTGAGTAAGAGCGTAGTTCATCCAATTGTTGCATCCAAAATTCTACCGACCAACTTTATTTTTTGAATCGGGAAAATATAATTTTCTAAATTCAATTTCTTATGTTACAAAAAGGTAGAAAACGGAAAATTTCGCATCTTCTGTTTTTCTTTTTCAAACTTTTTCTAACCGTACTTGGATTTGATGTAACTATTTATAAAGATTCCCCTATTTTTCCTATCCAAGCACAACCCATGTAAGAAAATTTTCTTTGTCATAGATTTTCTTTTTCATCTTATCTTGGAAAATTTTATTTTAGACAAAATTTTCGCAAAAAATCACTATTTCTAAAATATACCTCATTTTACTTCAAAACCCAATATGTACTTCTTTACTTATTTTGAAACTATAACTTTTAAGATTAAAAATTGAAAACATCACAAATCATTTTCCCAAAACTTTTACAATTTTAAGTTCTTAAAAGTTAACAATGGGGTTTGACTCAAAGCGGGTTTCTAATTTTTCCTTGGCTTCCCTAGTCACTCCCCAAGGTCAATTCTCTCAACTATATATATTCCTAATCCATTTTTCTCTTTTTAACCTTTTCCATTTTATAAGGTTTTACTGCCAAACCCACTAACCCAAAATACTAATCATATGGGATTCACCTTCCTCCCATACAAACTACATTCTATATTTTACACCCAAATAACCTAAGGGTCTCAGATTTTCAAATTCATTCCTTTTGTGTACAAAACAAACATCCATTTCTTACCATATTATACTCTTTCTATTAAGTGGGTTTCTCTATGGATCTAGGTATATATATATATATTTATATTATTATTATTATTATTACTTTAAAAAAATACAAATACATTCACTCACTATTTATACAGGAATCCTAAACCTAAGCTCTGACACCAGATGTAACAACCCGAATTCCACAGACCAATTTTTTTTTCTTTCAAAATTATACTTTTTCGAAACTCGTGTTGGTTTGCTGTGGTGTCCCGTAGAAAAGACAGAGACATAAAATATGTTAGAGCTCAGAAAATATCTCATAGCGGAATGGATAAAATATAATATACTCAAAGTATAGCCTTACCGTATTAAGAATATTGCCTAACCAGTATCCAAAGCTATCATGTCTCTGCCACAAATCTAAGCTACGAGTATGTTATGAGTAGGGTGCCAGAACACAAGTTCTGGTGACTGAATTTAAATTATACACTTTGGATAACACTACATATACCGTTCAGTCATATTTTCTTATTTATTAGGTTACTTGGGTTGATAGCACTCAAGGCCTACACACACGTCGCACCCATTTACTTCCCAATGGATTAACCTAATATAGTATATATGTAGTTGCCCCCAATATTAAGGTACACCCCATGGTACCCTACTCGCATGGTCTCCGCCATAATACCACCGAAATGTACGCAGTCCCGCATCCTACGTCGGACTGACGTTCGGACATCTATATAACAATATTACTGTAACACTCCACGTCCATTAATGTCACTCACAAAGGGAATGCATAAACTTTCATGGAGTATTATTGGTGTATAGAATGGAATTTAACAAGACAGATACATATATTGGTACTTGAAAATTTTAAAACAACTTTTATTGTAGCGGAGAAATAGTTTGGTTACAACAACATCAAAAAACCAACACTAAAACCAAGTACACTTAACATCCAGCTTGACAAATTATGTTCTGAGTAAATAAAGTAAAAAAGCATAACCCCAACATAAGTAGCCATAAAAGAGATAAGCTGAACTTTACTTTCATCAATCCAAGCACTTCCAAAAGAGAGAGAAAGAGATCCAAATCAAGCTCCACTAGCACTAGTCCCACCCTGAGAACCGAGAGGGAGAAGGAAGAAAAGAGGCGAAAACAAAGTGGTTCAGACATAAAGTCTGGCGAGTCCAATAACTTTAACCATATAATTATTAAAGTAATTAAGATAAGGCATAAACTGCTAAAACAAGAAATGACTATGAAATAAATGGGCATGACAAAACCAACAAGAGGAATAATATAACGTTAATTGCGTTCCTAATCACTATAGATAATTACTATACTGCACCAATACTAGTCACCCTAAAAGTTGATCTCGCATGCTGAACATAATAATCATAATGGTAGTTTCATGTACCCCTAGCTGTCTTCATAGGTGTTGCCTGCCCTTATCTCTACTAGCTGTACCCACTACCCCCATGCGATCGGCTCCCTAACTCGTAGATACCCGTGTTGGTCCCACAGTGGGGGTGTATCACTCCCCAAAGTGGCAACCCGATACTACTCAAAGATGCACGGCTTATATCTACATGATGCAACAACGTCTTGCCTACCGGCCCGGGCCCATGTAGGCACATGACCCCGTTGGACTTGTGTTGCCATCGCTAACCTGTTTTGGCCTCTTACAATCAAACCCAGTAAGCGTGTCATGTCCTCGATCTAACTCAAGCTCACAAAGATACTTAATGGGTAACTGGTTTGAAAAGGGCCCTCATACTTGACACAAGCTTTCCACCTATACTCGGTCCCCACTAAGATTTCCCACTTAACCCCTTCTTATTCATGTCTTCTTACATGTTTCAACTTGGTTAAGTGTTTCTAATCGTATTTCATATGCCACCCATGTCACCCACTTAACCCCATGTCCCACTGCATGTTTATCTTGGTTAAGTGTTGCTTAATTCATTATAACCGTAACCTTGTAAGACCTCCCATATTAGACTACCGTTCGTGGTTACTGGATTTGTCGGGCGGGTCCGGGCAGTCTTATAGCGCAAACGAGCCTAACCTCGTGTCTTTACAAGCGTTACGCATTTAATTTATGCCTTTGACCCCTTACATTAGACTACCGTTTGTGGTTGCTGGATTTGCCGAGCGGGTCCAAGCAGTCTTATGCCACAAACGAGCCTAACCTCGTGTCTTAGGCGTTTATTATTATACATAATTATTTATCCCCAATTTGAATTAATATCCCTATTCAAATTTTCAATAATTTCCAAATTAATCTATGTCCATAATTGTCACCTAAATTATGTCCATAATTTTCAGGTATATAAATTATACCAGTTAATGTCTCAAATTAATTATATGCCTTTAAAGCCATTTTATGCCAATTCTCAATATGTATATTTAATATTTTCCCAATGTCCCCACACCATTCGTATGTTTAATATGAAATATGTTAGAATCGCAAATAGTCTAACTCATAAAAAGAAAGAAACATCACAACTTGCATAACTCATAAAATAGATCTAACTTGAAAATAAGAATTATAACATAAATTTGCATAGCCAATAACTTGCATAGGCAACATACATATAGAACATAAATTTGCATAAACTATGTACTGCCATGGATCTAAATATAGATCTAAACATGAAATTGTAAACTTGCATATATGAATATGGTTTTCACCTAAACTTGTAAACGGATTCCATACAAACTTGCAAATGAATCTAAACATGTAAACTAGTATCACATATTTTACATATAAACTGGCATATATATATATACTTGATTCACATATAAACTTGTGTATAATTCGCATACAGACTTGCATATGATTCACATACAAACTAGCATATGATTTACATCCAAACTCGCATATAAACTGATGTCATAAAATGAATCAAGTTAAACATATGTGATTGGTCATATGAAATAGTTGCACTAACATATGTTAACAAAACTGTCATACGTTCACAAACAAACGACGAACGAATTATTGTCTTCTCTAATATGTCTTTGTGAGTACAATTTCTTTCACAAAATAATTAGTAAACTAATTATGATTAGTTATAATTTAGATTATGAGAACATGCCTGTTGAATGCTCTGATACCACGTGTAACACCCTACGTCCATTAATGTCACTCACAAAGGGAATGCATTAACTTTCATGGAGTATTATTGATGTATAGAATGGAATATAACAAGATAGATACATATATTGGTACTTGAAAATTTCAAAAGAACTTTTATTACAGCGGAGAAATAGTTTGGTTACAATAACATCAAAACCCAAAAATAAAACCAGGTACACTTAGTATCCATCTTGACAAATTGTTTTCTGAATACATAAAGTAAAAAAGCATAACCCCAACATAAATAGCCATAAAAGAGATAAGCTGAACTTTACTTTCAGCAATCCAAACACTTTCAAAAGAGAGAGATAGGGATCCAAATCAAGCTCCACTAGCACTAGTTCCACCCTGAGAACCTGGGGGGAGGGGGAAGGAAGAAAAGAGGCGAAAACAAAGGGGGTCAGACATAAAGTCTGGCGAGTATAATAATTTTAACAATATAATTATTAAAGTAATTAGGATAAGAGATAAACTAGTAAATAAGGAATGACTGTGAAACAAATGGGCATGTCAAAGCAAACAAGAGGAATGAGATAACATTAATTGTGCCCCCAACACTATAGGATAATTATTATACTACACCAATACCAGTCTCCCTAAAAGTCGATCCTCCCTACTGAACAAAATAATAATGGTAGTTTTGTGTACCCCTAGCTGTCTTCATAGGTGCCGCCTGCTCCTATCTCAACGAGTTGTACCCACTACCCTCCTCATTCTAATTACAACATTTATTCATAATATGGTAGTTGGACTCCTAGCTGTCTTCATAGGTGCCGCCTGCTCCTATCTCCGCTAGTCGTACCCACTACCTTCCCCATTCGATCGGCTCCCTAACTCGTAGATACCCGTGCTGGTCCCACAGTGAGGTGTATCACTCCCCAAAGTGGCAACCCGATACCACTAAAAATGCACGACTTATACCTACAAGATGCAACAACGTCTAACCTACCAGCCCGGGCCCACAAACGCACATGACCCCGTTCGAGTTGCGTTGCCACCGCTAACCTCTTTTGACCTCTTACAATCAAACCCTGTTAGCGTGTCCCGTCCTCGATCTAGATCGAGCTCACATAAATACTAAATGGGTTACTGGTTGAAAAGGGTCCCTACACTTGACACAAGCTTTCCACCTATGCTTGGTCCCCACTAGGATTTCCCACTTAACCCCCTCTTATTATTGTCTTCTTACATGTTTCAACTTGGTTAAGTGTTTATAATTATATCCCACATGTCACCCATGTTACCCACTTATCAAATCAACATGTGTTATTGGTTAAGCTTGTCTTAACCAGATCCGCTTATCAAATCAATATATATCATTGGTTAAGTTTGTCTTAACCCTGTCCACTTATCAGATTAATATATATTATTGGTTAAGCTGGTCTTAATCCTATCCACTTATCAGATCAATATGTATTATTGGTTAAGTTTGTCTTAACCCTATCCACTTATCAAATTGAAACATGTAAGAAGACATGAATAAGAAGGGGTTAAGTGGGAAATCCTAGTGGGGACCAAGCATAGGTGGAAAGCTTGTGTCAAGTGTGGGGACCGTTTTCAACCCGTAACCCATTTAATATCTAAATGAGCTCGATCTACATCGAGGACGGGACACGCTTACTGGGTTTGATTGTAAGAGGTCAAAACGGGTTCGCGGTGGCAATGCAAGTCCAAAAGGGTCATGTGCGTGCGTAGGCCCGGGCTGGTAGAAAAGATGTTGTTGCATCTTGTAGATATAAGTCGTGCATCTTTAGTGGTATCGGGTTGCCACTTTGGGGTGTGATACACCCTACAATGGGACCAGCACGGGTATCTACGAGTTAGGGAGCCGATCGCATAGGGGTAGTTGGTACAACTAGTGGAGATAGGGGCAGGCGGCACCTATGAAGACAACTATGGGTACACGAAATTACTATTATGATTATTATATTCAGTAGGCAGGATCAACTTTTAGGGTGACTAGTATTGGTGCAATATAGTAATTATCCTATAGTGATTAGGAATGCAATTAACGTTATCTTATTCCTCTTGTTGGTTTTATCATGCCCATTTGTTTCACACTCATCCCTTATTTACAAGTTTATGTCTTATCCTAATTACTTTAATAATTATATTGTTAAAGTTATAGGAGTCGCCAGACTTTATGTCTGACCCCCTTTGTTTTCGCCTCTTTTCTTCCTTCCCCCCTTCCCCCTAAGGTTCTCAAGGTGATACTAGAGCTAGTGGAGCTCGATTTGGATCTCTATCCCTCTCTTTTGAAAGTGCTTGGATTGCTGAAAGTAAAGTTCAGCTTATCTCTTTTATGGCTATTTATGTTGGGGTTATGCTTTTTTACTTTATGTACTCAGAAAACAATTTGTCAAGATGGATATTAAGTGTACTTGGTTTTATTTTTGGTTTTTGATAGTTGTTGTAACCAAACTATTTCTCCGCTGCAATAAAAGTTCTTTTAAAATTTTCAAGTACCAATATATGTATTTATCTTGTTATATTCCATTCTATACACCAATAATACTCCATGAAAGTTAATGCATTCCCTTTGTGAGTGATATTAATGGACGTGGGGTGTTATACGTGGTATCAAGCTGAAGGTTACCAGAACAGATAAGAGATTTTGAAAATCCTGTTTCAAAAGCATTTGTATAAAGTAATACTTTGAAAAATATGTTTTAAGGAGAGTATTTTTAAGAGAAAAGTTTATTTTGAAAAACATAACCCCCTAGAGCCATATATCTTTCCTTCGATTCTCCATTTTAAATCTCTTCCTCTTTCCTTTATGAATTTCTTCCTCCACGTATAGACGCTTTTTCTAAGATATGTAAGAACTTCTATACGATGGGCGGAAAACCGCTTCATGGGACTGGGACGTTTGTCAAAGCTAGAAGGAAGTGGAGGACTTGTTGGTACCTTTAAGATAGACGATGGGAGGAAGGTTCAATTAGCTGCTTGGTTAATGAAGGACGAAGCCTCATTTTGGTAGAAGGTCACGAATGGAGAATGTGCAGGAGAGACATGGATAGGACACACGATAAGAAAGTAGATACAAAGAAAGGCGATTAGGATAACAAGGGACTAAGAGAAAAGGAAGGGCCACACTTGTGAAATACCTGACTACTTAAATAAAGATGTCAGAAAGAAGAAGAAGACTAGTTTTTATCATTACGTAGAAATAGGACATCTTATTAGGATCGTACAAAGAAGCAAAAGGCAAAGGTAAGGACAAAGTTTAGGATCTTCTGGAGGGCTGACGCGTTCTCTCACGGCTGGCATTCCTGATAGAGGTAGAAATATCTTGGTTGGAAGTTTGGTTTTTCTTTTTGATCATCCTGTTCGAACCTTGTTTGAATTATTGCGCTTCACACTCGTTTGTATCTACTTCGTTAGTTGAAACACTACACCTAAATACTAGTCTAGTTACGGATTCCATAGTAATCTCAAATCCTATTAGTGGTTCGGCTCATCTTTCGATGATTTGTCGGGATTTGAGAGTGTCTATCTTGAGCGTTGGGTTTGAATGCAGCGCCTTCGTTAATATGGTTAAGCTGGTCTTTACCCTACCTACTTATCAGATTGTTGACTCATTGTGGAAGGACCATTGATATTTCTTGTGACCCTAGAGGTCCGGTGTTGCTAAGCTACCTAGAATCTCTTGACGCGTCCAACGATGATTTGGAAAATGTGGGTCCGTGAATATGGTGTTACACGTGGTATCAGGGCTGGTAGGTAAGATGTTGTTGCATCATGTAGGTATAAGTCGTGCATCTTTAGTGGTATCGGGTTGCCACTTTGGGGAGTGATACACCTCACTGTGGGACCAGCACGAGTATTTACGAGTTAGGGAGCTGATCGAATGGGGAAGGTAGTGGGTACGACTAGCGGAGACAGGAGCAGGCGGCACCTATGAGGAAAGCTAGGAGTCCAACTGCCATATTATGAATAAATGTTGTAATTAGAATGATGAGGGTAGTGGGTACAACTAGTGGAGATAGGAGCAGAAAACACCTATGAAGACAGCTAGGGTACACGAAAACTACCATTATTATTATTTTGTTCAATAGGCGGGATCAACTTTTAGGGTGACTAGTGTTGGTGCAGTATAGTAATTATCCTATAGTGTTGGAGGCACAATTAATGTTATCTCATTCCTCTTGTTTGCTTTGTCATGCCCTTTTGTTTCACAGTCATTTCTTATTTACCAGTTTATGCCTTATCCTACTTACTTTAATAATTATATTGTTAAAGTTATCGGACTTGCCAGACTTTATGTCTAACCCCCTTTGTTTTTGCCTCTTTTCTTACCCACCCCCACCCCCCCAGGTAATCTGGGTGGAACTAGTGCTAGTGGAGCTTGATTTGGATCTTTATCTCTCTCTTTTGAAAGTGCTTGGATTGCTGAAAGTAAAGTTCAGCTTATCTCTTTTATGGCTATTTATGTTGGGGTTATGCTTTTTACTTTATGTACTCAGAAAACAATTTGTCAAGAAGGATATTAAGCGTACTTGGTTTTATTTTTTGTTTTTGATGTTGTTGTAACCAAACTATTTCTCCGCTGCAATAAAAGTTCTTTTAAAATTTTCAAGTACCAGTATATGTATCTGTCTTGTTATATTCCGTTCTATACACCAATAAAACTCCATGAAAGTTAATGTATTCCCTTTGTGAGTGACATTAATGGACGTGGGGTGTTACACGTGGTATCAGAGCTGAAGGTTACCAGAACAGATAGGAGATTTGGAAAAAACGTTTTCCAAAGCATTTTTATAAAGAAATACTTTCAAAAATATGTTTCAAGGAGAGTATTTTTAAGAGAAAGGTTTATTTTGGAAAACAGAACCCCCAAGAGCCATATATCTTTCCCTCGATTCTCCGTTTTAAATCTCTTCCTCGTTCCTTTTTGAATTTCTTCCTCCACGTATAGACGCTTTTTCTAAGATATGTAAGAACTTTCGTACGATGGGCAGAAAACCGCTTCATGGGACTGGGACGTTTGTCAAAGCTAGAAGGAAGTGGAGGACTTGTTGGTACCTTTAAGATAGACGATGGGAGGAAGGTTCAATTAGTTGCTTGGTTAATCAAGGATGAAGCCTCATTTTGGTGGAAGGTCACGAATGGAGAATGTGCAGGAGAGACATGGATAGGATGCACAATAAGAAAGTAGATCCAAAGAAAGGCGGTAAGGATAACAAGGGGCCAAGAGAAAAGGAAGGGCCACACTTGTGAAATACCTGACTAATTAAATAAAGACGTTAAAAAGAAGAAGAAGAAGAAGACTAGTTGTTATCGTTACGTAGAAATAGGACATCTTATTAGGATGGCCCAAGGAAGCAAAAGGCAAAGGTAAGGACAATGTACATGATCTTCTGGAGGACAAACGCGTTCCCTTACGGCTGGCATACCTGATTGAGGTAGAAATATCTTAGTTGGAAGTTTGGTTTTTATTTTTGATCATCCTGTTCGAACCTTGTTTGAATTCTGGCGCTTCACACTCGTTTGTATCTGCTTCGTTAGTTGAAACACTACACCTAAATACTAGTCTAGTTACGGATCCTATAGTAGTCTCAAATCCTATTGGTGGTTCGGCTCATCTTTCGTTTATTTATCGGGATTTGAGAGTGTCTATCTTGGGCATTGGGTTTGAATGCAGCGCCTTCGTTCTTGGCTTCATGGGCTACGGCTTGATTGTGGGCATGGATTGGCTAGCCAGATACGCTGCCATCCTAGACTATGAAAGAAGGGTAGTTAGATTTTTGTCTCGTTGTGAAAGACCCTTGATATTTCTTGTGACCCTAGAGGTCCGGTGATGCTTAGCTACCGTGAATCTCTTGATGCGTCCAACGATGATTTGGAATTTGTTCGTGCGGTCCGCGAATATGGTGTTACACGTGGTATCAGAGCTGTGCACTCAAACACAACGCCCAACGATGATTAATGGGCGAGGGGTTTACATGAAAGTTAAATGCCTAAGACACGAGTTTAGACTCTTTTGTCGCATAAGACTGTCCGGACCCGCCCAGCACATCCAGCAAACGGAAACGGCAGTCTAATATGAGAGGATGTAGGCATAATTATAAGATGCTTAGACACGAGGTTAAGTCTGGCTTGTGGTGGAAGTCTGCCTGTAACCGCCCGGCATATCCAGCTGCCACAAGCAATCGACTTAGTGTGAGAGGTCTGTGCATTAATAATTAATTAATGTTGATCAAAGACGAATATGAATGACAAACAGAAGTTTGGTGGAGTTGAGTAATTCTCTAAGTACCAATCTGATGTTGATTTCGGTCTTCGGGGTTGATACTTGGGGAGTTATTCTCTTAACCAATGTATCTGTAAACTAAGATGTACTTAATCATAAATTAAGTAAAACATGTTATACGATATACATATATACAACATATAAACATTATACATAATCTGGTATGTAGGTAGGGTTAAGACCAGCTTAACCAATAACATATAAGTGGATAAGGTTAATACCAGCTTAACCAATAATCTGATAAGTAGGTAGGATTAAGACCAGCTTAACCAATAATATATATCAATTTGAAAAGTGGTAGGGTTAAGACCAACTTAACCAATAATATATATTAATCTGATAAGTGGATAGGGTTAAGACAAACTTAACCAATAACACATATTGATCTAATTAGTGGATAGGGTGAAGACCAGCTTAACCAATAATATATATTAATCTGATAAGTGGTAAGGTTAAGACAAACTTAACCAATGATATATATTGATCGGATAAGCGGATAGGGTTAAGACAAGCTTAACCAATAACACATGTTGATTTGATAAGTGGGTGACATGTGGGATATAATTATAAATACTTAACCCAATTGAAACATGTAAGAAGACATGAATAAGAGGGGGTTAAGTGGGAAATCCTAGTGGGGACCAAGCATAGATGTAAAGCTTGTGTCAAGTGTGGGGACCCTTTTCAACCAGTAACCCATTTAGTATCTAAGTGAGCTCGATCTAGATCGAGGACGGGACGCGCTTATTGGGTTTGATTGTAAGAGGTCAAAACGGGTTAGCGGTGGCAATGCAAGTCCAACGGGGTCATGTGCATGCGTGGGCCTGGGCTGGTTGGTAAGACATTGTTGCATCGTGTAGGTATAAGCCGTGCATCTTTAGTGGTATTGGGTTGCCACTTTGGGGAGTGATACACCTCACTGTGGGACCAACACGGGTATCTTCGAGTTAGGGAGCCGACCGAATGGGGAAGGTAGTGGGTATGACTAGCGGAGATAGGAGCAGGCGGCACCTATGAAGACAGCAAGGAGTCCAACTACAATATTATGAATAAATGTTGTAATTAGAATGGGGAGGGTAGTGGGTACAACTAGTGGAGATAGGAGCATGCGACACCTATGAAGATAGCTAAGGGTACACGAAACTACCATTATTATTATTTTGTTCAGTAGGCAGGATCAACTTTTAGGGTGACTAGTATTGTTGCAGTATAGTAATTATCCTATAGTCTTGGAGGTGCAATTAATGTTATCTCATTCCTCTTTTTTGCTTTGTCATGCCCATTTGTTTCACAGTCATTCCTTATTTACAAGTTTATGTCTTATCATAATTACTTTAATAATTGTATTGTTAAAGTTATTGGACTCGCCAGTCTTTACGTCTGACCCCCTTTGTTTTCGCCTCTTTTCTTCCTCCCCCCTGGCTCTTAGGTTGGAACTAGTGCTAGCGGAGCTTGATTTGGATCTCTGTCTCTTTCATTTGAAAGTGATTGGATTGCTGAAAGTAAAGTTCAGCTTATCTCTTTTATGGCTATTTATGTTGGGGTTATGCTTTTTTACTTTACGTACTCAAAAAACAATTTGTCAAGATGGATATTAAGTGTACTTGGTTTTATTTTTGGTTTTTGATGTTGTAACCAAATTATTTCTCCGCTGTAATAAAGTTCTTTTAAAATTTTCAGGTACCAATATATGTATCTGTCTTATTATATTCCATTCTATACACCAATAATACTTCATAAAAGTTAATGCATTCCTTTTGTGAGTGACATTAATGGACGTGGGGTGTTACACATGGTATTTGGCATTTGGTGAGTCCAATAACTTTTATTTCGGCTCTGATACCATGTGTGTCCTATCCATGTCTCTCCTGCACATTCTCCATTCGTGACCTTCTACCAAAATGAGGCTTCGTCCTTCATTAACCAAGCAGCTAATTGAACCTTCCTCCCATCGTCTATCTTAAAGGTGCCAATAAGTCCTCCACGTCCTTCTTGCTTTGACAAACGTCCCAGTCCCATGAAGCAGTTTTCCACACATCGTACGGAAGTTCTTACATATCTTAGAAAAAGTGTCTGTACGTGGAGAAAGAAATTCAAAATGGAAAGAGGAAGAGATTTATAACGGAGAATCGAAGGAAAGATATAGGGCTCTTGGGGGTTATGTTTTTCAAAATAAACTTTTCTCTTAAAAATACTCTCCTTAAAACATATTTTTGAAAGTATTTCTTTATAAAAATGCTTTTAAAAGCGGTTTTTCAAAATCTCTTACTTGTTCTGGTATCAGAGCTGAAAAACACCCCACATCCATTAAGGTCACTCACAAAGGGAATGCCTTAACTTCGGCGGAGCATTTTAGGTAAAAGATGCAGATAAATTATAAGACAGACAAATAAAGCAGTGGAAAATAAAGTCATTTGATAAAGAATGTGGTTCAGTCTCAATCATACTTAAAAATAATACATAGAACTTCTGTTTTGATTCAAAAACTCCCAAGTATAAAAGAAGCATAAAAATAACAATGATATTCCGCAATAAAGCATGAACCAGCCATAGCGGTGGAAGAGAGAGTCCAAAGCAATACATCGACTATCTTCGAGCTTGGAAAGAAAACTGAGCTAAGCGGTAACATTTCCTCCTTAAAACTTCTAAGGGCCATAACTTCCTCATACGAAGTCCGATTTACGAAAACTTGGATTGTATTCCAAGCAGAATTTCAAGACGAATGCAACGGCGTAACCCATCTCCCTTAATTCTTCTCCTATAAATTTAATGTTCTTAAATTTGTTAATTTTAATATTTAAAATTATGGGGAGTTACAATTACGTTCCGCATATATCTGTCATTACTATATTACTTAAACGTAAGGACTGCCACCATTGTTCGGACCAGATTCCATACCAAAGTAAAGCCCACAAGTCTACGATACACCAACCAAAGTAGACATGCATGTATCTAGACTGTCCCACGTATGTACCATTGATTGTAGCTCGTTGCCTTAGCCACACGTCCTCTAATGTGCACCGAGTTCCGTGGCAGGGTGATACAGGAAACATAGAACTCGGTCGGGAGATTTTCCATATCTGTACAGGCGTGCCTTTAAGAGCCTCAAAATACAGATATTCCTAGGGTCTGTTTTCCATGATGGTTATGGCCCCACCTCGGCCCCTCCCTCAACTAGTAAATACTACAAGAGCCAAGCGACGTGCCCCTAACAACAAACAATCTAAACATCCAGTTGGCGTCTCCCCTTAGCCATCGTACCTCGATAGTGAAAGGTGAATGGTTTATTGGGTTTAGCTCAACCCTTTTCACATCCCACTGGCTACCAATGATGGGTATGCAACGATCTACTATCTCTGTTGGTCGTGACCCCCCGCCTCCCTGTTGAGGAGACCGCCGAATCACCCTGGTGTCACCACATCACAGCATTTTGACTGCAAAGCTACTTTTGCAGTCAAGGCCCACCCACCAAGTAGTTACATGCAAACCCAACCTCTATGAGCACAGCCTAAACATCTACCACCGCACAAAGGACTACCAAAAGCACCTTACGTATCTCAGGAAGCTGCGTGCTTCCCCTTCCAGTCCTGCGGAGCCGACAAAATAATCAGATGAATGTGCGCTCTCCTCGTGCCTTATAACACCATGATGATCTACCCCGTCGGGTTATTCACCCTCAAACATACGGACTTGTCCAAGCGCCTCACTTTAATATGTTATTAGACCCTATGTCTAAACATTATTTTATGTGCTTGCTTTACCTTATTAGGTTTCCATTTAACTTGGTTACCTTAAATTTTTCATTTAGGTCACCAAGTTCTTCCTAGCCCCTTATATCTCTGAGGAATGGGCCCCTCTTTCTTTTTAATTTCAGTTATACAACTTAACCCATTTAGGTTTAATAATAAGCCCACAACATGTTATTCTTTAGATTGTGATCCAGGGTCTGTAATCTATAATCCCTTTATATTTATGTTTGAATCAAGGTTATAATAACATGTTCTACTTAATATGTAATTAAGTGTATCTTAATTCATTTGTTTTCTATTTAACATGTCACTTAACATTTATGATTAAATATAACTTACCTCATTTCCTGAGTTGCCTCATTCTTTCTTATTTAATCATAATTCCCTCTTATAATGTCATTACAACTTAACGTTGTTTATTTATTAACTTAGTTCTTTTAACTAAGGTTCACTAGTAAGTCTCCTCTTCCCATAAATATAACTTATGTTGTCCTCATCTGTAGATTTTAGATTCTCGTTCTCACAAATAACTTAATTTACAATTAAGTACAGTTTATCCCATGACATAAGTTATTCCAATTTCCTTATTGTTTTATTATAACCTAAGTTATAATTATCACTTGTCCTTAGGACAAATCTTAACATAACATTCTTATCAGCATATTTCAGACTCCCAAGTTTTCAAATTATTTAATTTATAATTAGTACAGCTTCTTTCATTTCATAAGTTTTCCCCCTTTTCTTAACTGGTTTCAGGTTTTCCCCATTTACTGATTACTTAATTTACAATTATGTGTCACTTATCTCATTCACCGGTTATATATTTTTCTTACTAGTTTATTATAACCTAAGTTATAATCTTCAGTTGTCCCTAGGACAAGTCTACCTATTATACAACATTATCATTAACGTAATTTATTTATAATAGATTATTGTCATTCCCCCTTCATTCCCATTTTCTTTGACTGTTGTATCTTTCTTTCAAATCCATGTATTCCCATTAATTACAATTAATATTGTTTATCATTCCTTCTATTTACATATATTCATATATGTATTTATTTATACACTAGACCTCTCACATTAAGCCCACACTTGTGGATGCTAGATTTTGCCGGGCGTTTCCGGGCATACTTCTACCACAAGTCGACTTAACCTCGTGTCTTAGCACCATTGCATGTTTTAGTTATACACCTAGACCCCTCACATTAGATTTACCAATTGTGGATGTTGGATATGTCGGGCGGTTCCGGGCAGATCTCTACCCCAAGTGTAATCTAACCTCGTGTCTAAGCGCGTTTACAGTGTCTTATTTACTGTAAATCTTCTATGTAATCTAGGCATATCATTTTCTTTCAAATTTCCACAGTAATTTATAATTTACAGGTCATTATATTATGCCTATTTTATGTCATATGCTCTTTCTACATATAATCAATTCTATTCTATCATGTAATCAATTAAATAGATAATTGTACAAATTTAACAATAACTTGTGATCGCCAAATCATGTAATTTTTCTAACTTAACATGTAATTTTCTCAATTTCTATCGTTAACAGTCTAGGTGCATAAATGTCACAAGTAACATGGAATTGAAACAACAGTAATTACTACGCATGTTTTGGCAAATTTCCTAACATATTAATATCTTTAGCATATTAATATTCCAACATGTCATATTCATCACTTTAATCCTTTCTAACATGTGTTTAAGAATTTAAACATATCATATCTAAACATGTCATAACAACAATTCAATACTTTTAATGTTCTAGCAAATTCACATTATAGGATAACGGGGAATGTTTAAATAGTAATATTTCATTATCAAAAATTATATAACTTAAATCCACTCACCTCATTTGCAGATCTAGAAATTCTTCTAAATAGTTGTTGTAGAAGAAAGCCAACTTTTATCTTTTTGTAGAGTTGGAGGTTGGTTATAAATCTTGAATCTTCTTTGTTAATCTAGATTCCAGCAGCATCTCCCCATTTTATTTTTAATTTAGAATGTCATGGAGGCAAAGAAAAAGATGGAGAATTGTGTACGGATAAAATGGGAGAGAGCGCCCCTCTTTGCAGATTAACAGAGCCAATCCTTAATCGTTAGATATTAGGTTTTTCGATCTATCCGCACATGAAATGCTGAGTCAACTACGAATAAGGCCCATTTTGCATTTCATACTTTATTTTATGCTGCTATACATATATAATTTTAATTTTCTGCAGCTTTTAATAGCCTTCTTGTTTTGCTCCCTTTTTAAATTAGTTGTGCATATCCTACTTCTTTAATTAGTTACATGTTTTCAGGTGTGTATATCCCTGTCTTTAATTGGAATTATCTTCCTACATAAGACATCCGTATGTGTATACAAAGCCTTCTTATGCGCACAACCTTTATTTTATTCCAAATTTTGCCTCTCTTAATTAATTAATGCATGACTTATTTCTTTTTAAGCTCTTTCTCATTAATTCCTCAATTTACTATTTTTAACGTCTTTCTTTCAAATATTATTCTGTGTTATTCACACAATAACCTTCCCTTTTCATGCATTTATCTTCCATGGCGTTTCTTTTCTTATTAACGCTTGCATTGATTGCTCTTTTTAATATTAAAAATGTTTTTCTTTTGAATACCTTACATATATACTTGTACTAATTTTCCTCCTCTTCAATGTATGAATTTATTTAAATTATACATTACCATTATTTTTCTTTTATTTATGTTCATGCATATACATATATTTGTATGCTCAGTTGTCCCTCCCTAAAACAAAGATAAAAATTATGTCATCGCCGAGGTTCGAACCCCCGACCTCTATATTAGATGTCCAATACCATAACTAACTGAGCTATGAAGTCTTTTGTTAATATGTTTAGAAACAATGGTACTCATTGTTCTCCTTTTTTACCTTATTTTCATGTTTTGCTACAATGGTTCGTTTAAAGGCATCTCTTTCATCTTAAATCGGTTTTCTGTAGTCTATAGGTCTAATTGACCAGAAAATCGCTACGAACATAACGATGCTACTCTCGTGGCCAAATTATGGAAGCTTTTTAATTTTTTTTCTTATATGCATTATTTAATTGTTACAAAAATGCGGGGTGTTACAGCCATGAATGGTGTTGATGGCCTTATATCAGGCTGTTGATAAGAAGACAGAATTCGAGAAATGGTTAAAGATGAACGAACCAAGCATCCTCAAAAAGTTTTACAAAAAGGATGATGAATACATGTGGGTTAAAGATGATCCAGAGACTGCTTGGATAGTTGGAGATAGTAGTGCTACTAGGGAAATGAAGGGTGGTGGAGCACAAGCTGATCAAATAAGTAACTCTGGGCAGAAGATGCGGTTCTTCAAGCATTCAGAGCTAATACCTCTCAATGAAACTCCAGAGAAGATCTACTTTGCCACAAAAGACTCGGGTGTTTTCCCAGAGGTGAAGCAACAGAAGATCACAGATAAAGCTGTTAATTCTGGAAAATTATGTCGCTTTCACAACCAACCAGAGCATAATACTAATGAACGAAGGAACCTAAGGATTCTGATTGAAGAGTTAATTCGGAAAAATAAGCTCCAGCAATATGTGAGAAATCTGCAGAATACCTAAGCTGCCCAGGTGAACAATGCTTCTGAAGGCCAATCTGGATCGGGAAAGAAAGCTTCAACTCCCATCAACTCAAGACCAGTTAATAATGCAATGTCTGGAGGGCCTCACCCAGTCGGAAGAAGCTGGGGGGACATCAAGAGGTATGCTAGCGAGTTGAAGAATGCTCCGAAAGAAGAGAGATGCCTGATCCTTAGCAATAAAGTCATAGTAAAGGTGGAAAAGACTTCGTGTGAAGATGTGGTGTTTAGGGACAAGGATTCTGATGGAGTGGTTACGCCAACAGTCAAACCTACGGTTGTCACAATCGGCATTTGCCCGGCAATAGTGAAGAGGGTGCTGGTTGATTGTGGTGCTTCTGTCATCGTGCTCTTTAAAAATATATTGGATAGAATGAAGCTCTCCATATCACATGTAAGGTCATGCCAAATCAAAATACACGGGTTCACTGGTGAACTAAAGCAGCCAATTGGTGTGATGCACTTGCTCGTGGAGTTGGGTGATGGAGAGCGGAGAGTAGCATAGATGCAAACCTTCGTCTTGGTGGATGAGCTCTCCACTTATAACACATTATTTGGAAGGCCAGCTCTGACTAGTTTTAGGATTGCGTTGGCTCTGTGGTGCCTTACCATGTAGTTTCCAACGAAGAAAGGAGTCGGTGTGATACCAGGAGACCAGGAGACATCCAAGGAATGATATATGATGGAATTGCGAAAAGCCAAGAAGAAGGACATGGGAAAGGGTCTGGAGGCTCCTCTCCACATCCGTGATACCTCCCTATAGCAATTAGGGTCAGCCCCTATACTGGTGAGCACAGCGGAGCGCAAAAAGAAATGGTTCCAAGAAAAGCTAGTGCAGGGGAAGGTAAAGAGACTCCAGCTGAGATTACAATTCCCATTGTGGTCCATCCTAAGGATCCAAATCGAGTGCTAAATATAGGATCTCAGCTGAGTCGGAAATTGCAAAGTGAGTTGATTGTTTTCTTAAAAGCAATTTTTGATGTGTTCGCATGGATCCATTTGGACACGTATGGCATATCTCTTGAAGTAGCAGTCCATGTGCTCAATATTGTTCCACGCGTTCCACCTGTGAAGCAAAAAAGGAGAATCCAAGGTCCGGAAAGATCAACAGCTTTAAAGGAAGAAGTTGACGGATTAATGGAGAATGGCCTTATCAAAGAATCTACTTATCCTGATTGGGTCTCCAACCCCGTGCTTATGAAGAAGTCGAATGACAAATGGAGAGTTTGTATAGACTGCTCAGACCTCAATAAATCCTGTCCTAAAAATAACTTTCCCCTTTCTAGAAAAAATCAGAATGTGGATTCTACAACTGGGCATGAGTTGCTTTCTTTCATGGATGCTTATTCAGGATACAATCAGATCATGATGTATGAGCCGGATCAAGAAAATACAAGCTTCGTCATGGATATAGGCTTATACTTCTACCAAGTGATGTCGTTCGGTTTGAAGAATGCGGGGGAAACTTACCAACGACTTGTGAATGCAATGTTTAAAGCGCAAATTGGCAAAAAGATGGAAGTAACGTTGAAGATATGGTGGTGATGTCGAAAAGGGCCGCTGATCACTAAGAGAATCTAGCCAAGATGTTTGATATTATGCGCAAGTATTGTATGAAGCTGAATCATCTGAAGTGTTCATTTGGAGTTGCATCAGGAAAATTTCTAGGGTTTATGGTCAATGCTTGGGACATAGAAGCCAACCCAACTCAAATTTCAACTATAAGAGAAACGCGCGCTCCCTGGACCAAGAGAGAGCTACAGTTCTTAAATGGAAAGAATGTTGGTCTAAACCGCTTCATATCGAAAGCAACCGACAGGTGTATTTGCTTTCTTTAATGCTCTCGAAAAAGGGAAGAAGGAATTCCAGTGGACCCCTGAAGTCAGAAGGCATTTGAAGAGCTGATCCAACACATTGCAACATCTCCAATGATATCTAAGACCAATGATGGGGAAGACTTGTTCTTGTATTTGGTGGTATCTACTCATGCGCTAAGTGCTTCTTTAGTAAAGGAGGACTCAAAGATCCGGAGGCATGTGTACTACATCAACAAGAGACTGACCGGGGCAGAGTTGAACTATCCATAGCTGGAAAAGCTCGCTTATTGTTTTCTTATAGCCTCGAAGAATCTCAGGACGTACTTTCATGATTTCCCCATCAAAGTTCTCACTGATCAGCCGTTAAAGCAAGTCCTGTTCTGTCCCGAGATCTCTGGGAGATTGCTGAAGTGGAATATTGAACTTAATCTGTATGACATCACATATCATCCCCGAAGAGCGATCAATGGACAGGCACTTGCAGATTTCATTGCAAAGTTCACAGATCGAGGAGAGGATAAGGAAGAACCTATCAAAGCAATAATTCAATGGAATATGTTTGTTGACGGAGCCTCAAATGACTATTATTTTGGGACAGGAGTGATTCTAGAAACTCCTAAAGGAAGTTTTTATGTTATGCGCTAAGATTGGAATTTCGGTCAACAAACAATGAAGCTAAGTATGAAGCCCTCATTGCTAGGTTAAAGTTTGCAAAGGGGTTCCTGCTAAAGACTTTGCACATATTCAGTGATTCGCAACTACTAGTGTATCAAATTCGAAGAGAGTTTCAGGCTAAAGGAGGCATTATCTATCCAAGGCTTAGTAACTGCTCAACAGCTTTGAATACTATACCATTTCTCACATTCCCAGATAGGAAAACATGAAGGCGGATTCACTTGCAAAGTATGCCAGCACTGGAGATGCACAACTGTTGGGGTTAGTTATGGTGGAAGTTCTTTCTAATCCCAACATGGAGCAAATTGATGCGGATTGGATCACGGAAACGGTCAAAGAACCGGATTCATGGATGACTTCGATCAAAGAATATCTCTTTAGCGGTGTGCTCCCTGCAGATGCTAAGAAGCGAAGAAAGATTTTTGCGAAAGGCCCCCATGTATCTCATTCAGGATGGTCGGCTATACAGGTGAGGTTTCTCTATGCCTCTGCTTCGATGTGTTACCAAGGAGGAATCAAGAGCAATCCTGGCCGAACTGCATGAAGCCGAGTGTGGAGGTCATACTAGAGGTCTGACATTAGCCAAGAAAATTATGCTATATGGTTACTTATGTCCAGATGTGAACCAAGACTCCGTAGCTTATACCAAGAAGTGTGATAGATGCCAGAGTTTTGCGAAGATTCCAAGAGCGCTATCCATGGTGATAACTCAGATGGTCAGTCCATGGTCATTTGCTGTCTAAGGCAATGATCTGATTGGGCAACTACCAACAATAAAGTCCAACTTCAAGTGTGTCACTATAGCCATTGATTACTTCACCAAATGGGTTGAAGCAGAAATGTTGGCCATCATCACCTCAAAGGAAGTTATCAACTTTGTCTTGAAGAACATCGTTTGCAGGTTTGGTATGCCATAGAAGATAATCATAGGCAATGGAACCCAGTTTGAGAGTGAAGAATTTCAAAGCTTCTGTCTAAGTACAGGATCGAGAAGAGCTTCGCAGTAGTGGCTCATCCGCAAGCAAACGGGTAGGTAAAAGCTGTGAACAAGATAATAAAGTCAACCATCAAGAAGCGTCTTAAGAAAACTAAAGGTGGTTGGGTATATGAGCTTCCACTTGCACTATGGGCATACTGCACGACTCATAAAATTGCGACTGGGCACACACCATTCTCTCTGGCATGTGGTTCTGAATCTACGATTCCTGTAAAGTTGGAAGTTCTGAATCATAGAAGGATTCACTTTAATCAAGAGGAAAATGAAAAGTTGTAGCTTGAGGCTCTCGATCAACTTGAAGACAAGAGAGATGAAGCAGAGCTCAGGGTTGCTGCTCACCAAAGAAGGGTTTCCTGGAATTTCAACTCCAGAGTCAGACAGAGGACCTTCGAGACCGGAGACCTTGTGCTGAAAAGGGTGATGACCGAAATCGAAGTATTTGGGCCAAATTGGGAAGGACCCTATGTTATAAGCCAGAAGCTCCGAGATGGCACCTTCAAGTTTTCAACGACAGATGGAATCCTGATTCCTAGAGCTTGGAATAGCGAGCATTTTCGCCGCTACTTTACATGATACATTGTTCAAACTTGTTGTAAAAAGTTGTAAATATTTTGCAAGCATTGTAGTTGAACTCTGTACATATGAATGAAAAGTCTATTTACTTGCATGAATTGATACTTGTAAACTCTTGTTCGATAATACAAAGGTTGCTAAAAATTGATATTTTGATTGCAGACAATATAAGAATGTTAGCTCACTTACAACCCTATGAGATTCGGAGACCCTTGCGGCATATCCCAATGGGGATAGCTCGACTGTTGAGCATCAAAAACATCGCATCGCGGGAGCGTGAAAATGTAGAGCACTGCACTGCAAGCTGAGAATAGGGAATCACAAGAAATCAAGTGGTGAAGACTGTAGCAAGTGGACACAAAAGAGAAGAGCTGCACGCTTCATCAGAAGGGCGCTTCCCGAAGTGAGAAGTTAAAGGCATCAAATCTCCAACTACGATCGCTTGCCAAGTTAAGCGTCCAGTAAAATATTGGTGTCTGATCCAAGAAGCGATGCAAAAAGCAGCTCAACCCAGCCAACATCCAAGAGGTTGTAAGTTCCACCATAAGGTTACCTTCCCAAGTGCAAGGTTCAGGACTTTAGTTCCATAAATTGTGATAGCTTACCAAGTCAAAGCGTCCGGTAAAAGAACTGATGTTCGCCCTATGGAACAATGCAACACCATGCCAAGAGGATCGGTAAACAAGCTGGAAGGACTAGCATATACAGAAATCCTAACCAGTAGGTGATGTCCAAGTTAGTTCCTTCGAGGCCTGGCTTAACAGGTCAAGGTAAAGTTGAACTTGGGCTCGATGAACAGGGTGCCCGGGTCGGTTCCTTTGAGGCCTAGCTTAACAGATCGGCGGAAAGCTGGCCTTGGATCCAACATGGAAGAACCAGCACATGTAGAAATCCTAACCGGTAGGCGATATGCAAGTTAGTTCCTTCGAGGCCTGGCTTAACAGGTTGGAGGAAAGCTAAACTTGGGCTCACTGAATGGGGGTGTATGGTTTGGTTTCGACGATGTCGGATTTATCCTGTGGGAGGAAAGGCAAATAGCGAGTTAAATACTGGAAGGAACAGTAAACCCATGTCGGAAGGAACGAAAAACATAGTGAAAGGACCAGTAAACCCAGGCTAAAAGGACCAGAAAACATACTGGAAGGACCAGTAAACCCAGGCCGGAAGGATCGGAAAACATAGTGGAAGGACCAGTAAATCCAAGCTGGAAGGACCAGCATACAAACCATAAATACAAGACCTCCCAAGAGGGGGAATAAAATCCAAAGACTTCCCCAAGCGGGGGAATGACTGAAAAAGTTAAATCCGTTGAAAGGATGCTAAGGCAGGCAAAGAAGATTTAACATAGTGTCAAGCACTGTAAGATGTCATCCACATAAAAGAAGTTTCAATTGCCTCATCAAGAACCAGAGAAGTTCAACAAAGTTGATCGTGCAGAATCCAAGCAGCTCGTGATGATTTATGGTATGGGGGCAACACAGCTACATTGGAAGGACCAGTATCACACAACATACCACAAGCTCATCACGGCATTCAGTACTACAATAGCTAAAAGGCTTGTAATCTGAAAAGAAGTAAATGCATAGAAAAATACGACGGAGCTAAAATAAAAAGCTAAAAGTCACTACAATAGATTTACCTTTTAATAGCACGTGAAAAACGCTATAATAGGCTACGTAGCATTAGTGACGACGCTATATAACAACATGCAATAATATCCCTGTTATATCTTATAGCTCAAGTCTAAACGCTATAGCATTATTAATTTTATAGCGCATGTTCACCACTATAAAATGTTTTACATAGCGTTCAGACCTTGCAATTATATTTGCTTACTAAAATCTCAGTTTATTTTTTTTTAGCGTTATCAAACATTTCATAGCATATATTCGTTGCTATGAGAAATGTTTTTCATTTTGGTTTTTAAAAAAAAATCCTCTATTATTTAATTCCCCATTGTTATATAGCGTTCAGACCTTACTATGTCAAATACTCGCTTTCTTTTATAGCATTATCACTGTTTTTATAGCTCATATTCAGTGATATGAAAAGTTTTCCACACGGTTTACATTTTATATAGCATTTCACATTTTGATTCCATATGAGGAGTTTTCCGCTATGAATAGTTGTACCATACATAGCGTTTTCAGTGTTTTCGTAGCACACATTGAATGATATGAAATGGTTTTCCATACCATATAACTTTTTACATAGCATTTCACCTTTTATTTCCATAAGTGCAATTTTCTGCTACTAATATTTTAATATATAGCACATATTTCAGCTATGATCTTTATGTAGCAAATCTTTTATTAAATTTGTACATAGTTCAAATAATTAAGCAGTAAATTCACGACACAAAACAGTCAATAGCAAAAAATTATACCAAAAGCATATTTGATTTCAATTACAAAGTCATAGTTAATAAATCTACTAATAAATATAAAAATAAGTCAATATACATATTGTTCAAACATCGTTTCAAAACAAGATTACATGAAAATTCACTTAGTCTTTAGCTTGTGAGCTCGTCCAACTTCTAAATCTGCAATTCACAAGCACAAGTTACAGTCTTATAATGAAGAAAAATGCAAAAAACACAATTTAAGCTCATCCATCTATCTCCAAAACTCGCAAATCAAGTCAAGTTTCAAAAACGTTTATATCTAACAACCTACTATTCAATCAGATAAACTGTCTACCAATCAGATTCAATCATATAAACTGTCTAAAATCAAATTCAATGATTAGAACCCTGATTTCAATAAGTAATTTTGTGGCAACTACTTTAATCCGATTTATTTGTGTTGCGCATCCCCCTTATTTAAATTTTTCGTTCACAATCAACAGTAGAAGACAATGATAAATAAACTCTTCCACTTTCTATTTTAAACGTTACCTGCCACTATGTATGCCAAATAAACTAAAAAAATAGAAATGCTTTCCACCATGTGCTTAAACTAGGTAATTTTCAGCACATATACACTAGGACGTGTGAAATACTCAAAAAAAATTACAAATTTCAAAATTTACAAAATCAAGTGGGGAGGACAAATGTAAAAAGAGTGATAGGACGACCCAACATGAGCCTAGCATGACCATGCATCAGCCACCAATCTCCCCACAAACCGGCTGCTGAATTCATTAACATATATAGTAAAAAACAAAGGTTAAGTTCTCACATGTAGATATAAACTGGTGTAAATTTTATCTATTACTCTAGAGTATACCATTATTACCTATTTATATAATGAAATAAGTTCAAACGCATTATAACAATCATTATGTTAATTGTTATATACCAACAATTCACTTTGATTCGCTTGTATAAATGTTTCAACAATTCATGTTATCGATAACAGAAGAATGCATCTGTAACGCCACACATCGGAATCTACACATATTGATCCATTGAATTAAGCAAATTCAATAGACACACATGCACACACATTCATATTAATGGCCTTGCTAATGATAGCTCTAAAGCTAACCTAATTCATTCGGAAGGGAAAATTGTAGAAAATAATATGCAGCAGCACATGAACTACCAAATGCCCCAGACTTCACAGTTTCCATACATTCAGCAACAGCAACACACTGAATAGTATTTACTCCTTAGTTATAGTTTGCATGTAAATCAAACTTAGATAAAAGTAGAGTTGTATGATAAAAGTAGAGTTGTATTCATATTTGATGGTTGTCAATTTCAAGGATAACGATAAAGGTACAATTTTGTTTCTGAAAGTAAATATCCACTACCTACTACCATCCAATAATAGGTGCACAAACAAAAAACTGTATATACCATTTTACTAAAATAAATTGTTGATTAAAAAGTAGAATGTTACCTGTAAACCCACTCGTTGTCATACCATGCGACAAGCTTAACAAAGTTGTTATTCAAAGCAATTCCGGCCTTAGCATCAAAGAAGTATAAAGACATTAGTCCGTCTAAGAAACTTGGCATATAAATTTACCTGCTATCTCCCGAAAAGTCGGTGGAAATAGTATCTTCATCAACATACCCTAGAATTCTCTTCAAGCTTCCCTCGGATTCAGCCCTGCCACAAACAAACAGTGTATGTCATTTTCTGCAAATACTGAAACTTTCAACGGCAAGGTAAGCCGTAATAATGTAACGTCTTTTGCTTACTTGACTACAACTTTGATCTCCTCGTAAATAGCCTTCTTCTCAAGTCTGGCAGTAAGACCAACAAGTGAAACGTCCACGGAAGGAACATAGAAAGCCATTCCAGTAAATTTACTGTTCAAAGCAGGAAGCACTTTGCCAACAACCTAAAGTCATATGATAGGACATATCATATCATATCATAACAATTAGAAGTATACCAACAATAATAATGACAAGTTGAGATGATTAACAGAGTTTGCATACCTTAGCATCGAATTGATGTAAAATTCGTATGACGGATCCTGTGAATTATAAAAAAGTTACGCACAAATCTAATGGAAATACCCTCACCATCCCACTCTTTTCCTATTAATAATTTACGAGACATGCATCAAAAAATAAATTCCTTACTTGATGAAGTGAAAAATCTCCAGTAGATTAAATAAATATTTATTTTTGCCTATATTCCTAAATATTGCAAGTAAGCCTGACAAGTAAAAGTTAAACATCAAATTTCCTTATGAATATGACTTTCAAATGAAAAAAAGGTTAACAAGTTCATTTAATACAATATAGTAGTCAACAAAGATGGAGCTTGGATGTAATGGAAGCACTAATAGAGTTTACATAACCTAACTTTGAAACCAATCTTGTTCTAAATGAATTAAGCTTATGGTTTGATTTTGTCATATATGTCATTTTACATGTTGCGCATAATAATTGAAATCATTAAACTTGCATAAGTAGAAATTTCTTAAATAGAATAAAATAACGACGCAGTTAGAGATGCTGTAACCATGTGTATTGAATCGTAAAATACACAATAAGACCTAACTTTAACACTGAGATGATTGTTAATAAGATAATATCCATGAACTTCCGAATGAATATATCTTAAAATTTACACAGTTGGAGAGAGGATAATAATATTTTTATTGGCATCTTGGTTACTTGGTCAGATATGTATGGGAAGATGCCAATTTTTAACAATGATAATTGCACTTCTGCGCTATGTGATACTTGTACTATCTACTGCATTAAGTGAACAATGATGATCGTTACTAGGTACATGAACAATATGCTGAATTTAACCAAACCTAAAAAAACCCAATGATAATGCCATGTATTGGAATCAAAACTAGTGCTTCCTCCTCTATTGACCATAGAAAAAATCACAAAACATATCATCTTGTAAAAATCATCAACTTACCAACCACTCTCTATGTCCTTGCAAACCTTCAATATTCAGCAATTTCACAGCAATAGCTAAGGCTTGCAACCCACTCC
Source organism: Allium sativum (assembly GCA_030737875.1). NCBI lineage: Eukaryota > Viridiplantae > Streptophyta > Magnoliopsida > Asparagales > Amaryllidaceae > Allium > Allium sativum. Next base: position 693,613,291 of record CM060923.1, read on the forward strand.
ATATCTTATCAAAGACAACCTCCATGCACAGCCCTAAACACTCATTGCTCTAACAAATAATTACTCGAAAAATGATGGGTTATGGCTTTCACCTCAGTCAAATGAAATGCAATTAATCCATCCCCTAAAAGCATCTGTAAATTCATCTGCACTGAACTTCGTAAAAGTGGAAATACGACTGCTTTTGTTTGAAAAAGACAGTTTGCTGAATAGGTAAAGATCTAGAGCTCTCCTAAAGCGCTTTGAGCATGTGGGTTTGCATTGGCCCATGGCCTTCAACTCTACAGCGGTGCTTTACAGCAAGTGACTTCGATGTCATTTTGCTAATTTCAGTTTTTAGTATGTGGATACGTGTTGAAGATCAATTTTGATAGTGTTTGGTGATGTTGTTTACATGGTGGCGTAAATGAGACTATATGAAGGTCCAACAACTCCAAAATTCTTTCACTTGCTCTCCTATTTTAGGTAATTTTCAGTTCATTTTATGTAAATACAACACTTAACCCTCATTATACAATAAACAAAAAGAAGAAAAGGTTGACATCCTGTTATTCTGAAAAACCATCAAAAGTTTATATTATGCTGACAAATGTACCCGAAGTAAGAGCACACTCTTTAGTTCTAGATACAACATTAAAATCTATACACTTCCTTTAACCTATATTCATGTAGGGAAGTTTCTTGAATATGGCTCTTGCAAGACTGGGATATTATTAAAGTGCATATGATAAAACTGGGTTGTGATTATGTTGCTTTTTTGGACAACATTCTATCTTTCTCATTGTTCTTTTGGTAGGCATGTTCAATCTAATTACTAATAACATTCTATTATCATAAATTGTAGTAACTTCATAGAATAATTTCTCGATCAAGCACACATGTTGTGGTTGACAAAAGGAGCGTGCATGACAAGTATATGTTTTATATGTATGGTGTAAAGTGTGCATGCCGACCTCAATTATCTCATCACTGCTTGGGAAATAGCTTTATTTATTTATTTTACTCATGTTTTGTTTTTATTTTGAGGAGAAAGAAGTAGTATTATCAAGTGATGTGTTATTTTGTATAGATTAAGCCTGTAACAATATGAAATAAAGAATAATAGTAGCCAAATTATATATAGGTTGGCTTGGTGCTTGCAGTAGAAGGGTCTCCAAATTATATACCTGATTATTGCAAATGGTATTCTCAATTCACTAGGCATAGTAAAACCCTTATAGTTTACATTATAGCTCTAGTGGTAAAAAAATGCTTATTTGTCTAATATCATACCTCAATGTATCCAAGATCGTTTGGGTCTAATTCTTCCATGATAAGCCTTGCATATTCCTCTACTTGTTCTAGAACTTTAGACAGGTTGTTGGCTGATGCACTTAGAGAATTTATCTGTAAATTAGTTGTACGAATGTTAGGTCTCAAATACATTAATGATGAGATAATGCTACTTGTTCCAAGTCTTAATCACCATCACATTACCTCTTTTACCACTTCCTTATTGATTCTCCCATCTATATTTTTGTCCACCCTAAATCATGATAAACCTAAAAATTAGTCATCAAAAAATGCAATTTGCTGAAGTTTTCATAATAAAACACCTGTGAAGTTTACATGTCGAAAAAGGTTTGAAGAGTAGAATCAAATCTTGGATCTGAAATTTGATCCTAAAAACTATTTAAGCTCTTCCTTATTTATGGAACTCACGGTAATATTCATCCTCCTAACCAAAACATTAAATAATTTTGCAGCAAACTCATTTGAATCCTTCATACCTGTAATTCCTAGTTAAAAATTTAAACAGCAGACATAGGCTTATTGAAACAGGTTGTCAGATCATACGAGCAGCATCAATCTATCCTTTTTTATCCTAATTGAGATGACCAGGGTGCTTGCAAGAGGGATAAATTATGTCAAATGTCTCAAACGAATAAGTTCAGTAATTAATTCATATAAGTATTATTATTTTTCAATTATAGGTTGAATTCTTAAAGGCTGAATACTCAAACCATAGCTATAATGTAACAGAGAGAAGGAATTTCTTGCTGATATACAATGACTTAGAATACTAGATATTTTACTGTATATCATTATTGGCAAAAATAGTGAGTAAATTAGCTTGAAGTTCATGTTGAATGTTCCTTGTTCATTTTCACATTATATTTAAATCATATAAACAACTGCACTCTTGCTACAACTAGCAGATGCAGAAATACTTATAAATAATGCACTGATAACAACATGAATTCACAGTTGTAGTAACATAAATTATATTTCTCAACCGTATGATTCAACTGACATTCAAATTATATTTAATACAAAATAAATAATATTAGAATGAGTTGTGGTTCAATTTTGTTCCCTTCGTTACTTTTGTTAACATATTTAGATACATGCACGTTGACTCCCTTTGTTGGCATAACAGATCTCATACAAAAGATGGATATATTGTATCCATTTTGTCGGTGAATGAAATTCCTATGTTTTAGTAAGGCTACTTATTGTCAAAAGGATATGTACATCCAATAATAACAATCCAATCAACTAAAATAATTCAAATAACTAACTTGAGCATGGGTCGTTTAGGCTAAAGTTTAAGCATAACATGGAAAATACTAGCTAACATGTACCTGAGGTGGATATAAAGGTATGACCTGTATACAAGCACCAGATTTGGCTTGCATGCTTTTAATTGTCTCTCCTCCTTTATCAATTACAATCCAACCTTATTAGTTGGAACTTTCATTGAAAATTGCTCTCCACCATACTGCATATTGCCGACTTTTCGAGCAACAAGAACACCTAATCCTCCAGCATCAGCCTCAGCAAGCACATCATTAATCAATTGCTCTGCCATGATAACTTGTTCAGAACTGCCAGTAATATCCATGCTCCTTGTTTGTGAAAAAGTAATTGCATCTTCATCTCTTGTAATTTGTATTTTTGCTCTAGATTGTGCTTGAAGATATTTAATTGTCTCTCCACCTTTACCAATTAAGACACCAACCCTTCCATTTGGAATATTTATTATCTTGCTGGAACTTAGAGATCCATATGTTGACATGAAATAACATGACTGTGTTGGTTGCCCTGTAGGATTTATGTGCATAATCATTAGAGTAAGTTGGATTGTCTCCATTTTCGGGTTTGACAGCAGAGTTATATAACCCAGTAGCAATTTCCTGCGCCTTCTGTTTTGCGAGCTCCAGTTGCAGATCCGCCATCGTAGAGCCTGGCAAGACAATCGGAGAGGAGAACCCAGTGGCGCGACGGGTCGACTCTGGTATCGTAGCATCGTGGTCATCAAATTGTGTTTGTTAGTTGAGTAGTCGTACGCCACTTGAGAAATTATTCTATTGCTAGGCTTAGGGCTTCAGGGAGAAAGGGGGCAAAGATCCCTGAACCATGCAAGAGTAAGAGCATCGTTTCAGCCCCCTTTTAATTGCAGCTGCACCACACATTTATCCAATTATACAACATGCAATAAAGACATGATCAATACGCTTAATTCATGGAATATTTTTTTTAAGTAACTTCAGATTCTGACAACATTGAACGATAATAACCAAAATGTGTAAACATGTGCATGCATGTATACCGTATGCATGTTTGAAATATATATGAGATAGCTATGTTTAAAGGCTTTATTTTCCAATATATATGTCAAATAAACTACAAACAGAAAACATTCAACCCACAAGATACGATAAGCAATTGTTGAGCTTAAGGAAGGAAGAAATAAAGGAACAAAATGCAAATTTGAGCATAAATTTAATTATTTCTTTACCTTAAAAGTTGAACTTGTTTTTAACTTCACAAAATTTCTCCATTCCTTCATACTGTCGATGTTATCTCGTTTTAGCTTTAGTATTAGTATTTCCTCTTTGCTTTTTGCTTTTACCAACTGCCTAATGAATCTACTTTTTGATGCCCTTGAAATAGCTCCCATTTGCTGGAATATAGACACTTTTTGTCAGTTCATTCAATTTAAATCTAGCCTAATATCAGTATGAAGAATGAAAAGAATGGTTAAATAAGATGACGGTAATGTCTCTTGATATGATCAATTTAAATTTGATATTAGTATAAAGATACAGGAGTTATACGGGAAAAAAACATAGATACGGTTATGGAAAAAAAATGGGTTCAATGCATCAATGCATAGTAACATATATTCTGTGTGTAAATAAATTTGAAGGGGTTAAATTATGCATTATATTACAATTCCTTATTATCTGTAATATAATACCTGTTTCCATCTCTTTTCCTAATTCGGTCATTGTAGAACAGTTCGTATACAACACCTGTTTAAAACATGTAAAACTACACTTTGATATGTATAGTTTCGTAAATATATCTAATAACGGTTCTGCGTGAATATAAAAAAAATATGATTCTGCATGTAGCAATTTAAATGTACATTAGGATTTGGGTATGACAGTTTTGCATACGTTAAATACCTGAAAGTTCTAAACCAAATTATTTGGTATATTCACATTGTGGTATCACTTAATACACTTAAAAGTGTCTGTAGCCTGATATTTCAAATAGATAAATAAGGTGGACCACTTTTTAACAGTATTAAAGTTAACAGGTCAGATTTGAATTATACCATGTGATGTCCTGTAACTTGTCATGCAAGTTATAAAACTCCACTTGGATACCAACATGTTATTCCAGTCTACTGATCTCTATGATTTATTAACCTAGTTCAGTTAACAATCAACTTTCGCTAATTAAAGTACTCATTTGAAAATGGTAAGGGAAAAGTCAGTGACAAAAACTCTATGATCCATCCAAGGAAAATCCATAAATAAGAGCTGCACAACCATACAAAGTAGTGAAGTACCTTCTGCTATAATCAAATAATCAATGAACTGCAAAATGGACTAGAAATGAAAAAATTATGAAACTTGTTCGAACAAGGAAAGCATGCAGCAAAACCAAACTTGTGAGAAAAATGGATAAGTACGAACAGTAAGAGTAGAAATTAAAATGATTGTAGAATGCACAATTTATATATATCATATGGTAGCAATAGCCGTGGAGCGAAATATGAGAAACGTTCATAGAGAGTGCATGCTTGGTGTTTTTAACTTTATGTGTATGATGCGTAAGATTGTATAATTATCTATATTAAATGAGATGCCTTTTCTTTTCATTCTTCAAGTGTACTATAGTGTAGTATGCACCTTTTTGTTATTAAAAATAAAAAATAAACTTTGCATACAAATTGCATAGATGATGACGATTGTACAACCAATACTCTTCATGAATGAACTTAAGCTTGTTGTTTAAAGTATCATAGGGGTTTAACCAAGCATTAATATGACAACATTGATGCAAATAGGATGAACTAGACCTCTCGCCACAGACAACAATGAAGTCGTTGGTTCAACAAGTCAGAGTTTTATATGTGGTAAAGAACGAAACATTTCTTTTATTTAGTGGGGCTCCATTTCTTTTATTTTGTAATTGGTCTGAAGTTCAAGTACTTCAGTCTTTGAATTCTTTAGGTAGATCATGTGATAATAATACAAGATGCTACTTAAAAGGGTATATGCACGTAGCAGCTCTGTCCATGTTTTGCAACAATCAAATAGCTATCATAAAATTTTATCATACATTGTGTACTGTTAGACCAAAAAGTGGTTCTAACACCCAAATTGACTAAAATCGAAATAAAATAAGATCAAAAGTAAAATGGAGACACAGAATTTATAGTGGTTCGGCGTCGAAAAGCCTACGTCCACTTTATAATCACTTTCCTCGATGATATAGATGTAAATACAATGAGATATTCACTCAATTTCACTAACTTTTCACGTACATTCATTCAATTATCTCAAAATATATGTTGAATAACGATTTGGATTATCTGGGAATGCTGGAATTCGGTTCTTGAAAGTGTTTGAACTCTCAAAGTGCCAAAAAAGATCCTTTCAAATGTATCTTGATGGGGTATTTATAGGTGGAAATTCATTCAGAATTCGGTTCGGATCGGAGCTACATGTCTTTCATCCCATCGTTCTCGGGCTCGGATGGGTTCCAGTGTTGACAGCGCATCAGATTAGTGGTCACCATGGGCAGGAAATGGTCATAACTACTCCGAACATTCAGGAGATCGTGGGGTGAAGTGATATGGTACGTTGGGTTCGGTTCGGAGGAGCGAGCAGAAGGGGTTCGGATCGGGGAATCCGATCCGACCCGACCTGAGCTGAACCTGAGTCCTTGTCCATTTTGCTCTGTTCCGTCCCGAGCTGGTAGTAGCCCTCCGATCCGACTGGTAGTAGCCCTCTGATCCGACTTGATAGTAGCCCTCCGATCCGACCCGATACTTTCTAAGAAGAAATGTTCTTCAACGCTTGACATCTCGACTTTGTGTTGCCTAATTCACAAAGTAGGCTAACATTTTGCCCCCTCAAAGGATGCTTCTATTGGATACGGAGCATGCTTTGATTGTCATTGCACAGTGCCTTCCTGAAGTTGAATCGTTGAAAAGTTGTACCCATTAACATATAGAGACACGCTGCTTCAGGGAGTTGCATCTTTTGATGTTTATATATGTACTTCGCATAGTATGTAAATCCCTTTCTTCATTTTCAAATAGCTGGGAGAACTCTTGTTAACATTCGATTATCCTTCCAGGTAATTTTCCTTTTGATTTTCCTTATGCTTTTATTTTCCTCTTTGAATTTTAATTTAATTTAAATGCTAAGTTGACATATGGAATTCTGTTCGGTTCGGGCTTCGACCCGAATGGCTCCTTTTCTTTTTCTGTTTCGTATTGGGCTAGCAGGCCAAACTGTGCTGCTGGGCTCTTGATCCGGTCCGAGCGGGAAGATAGGGCAGGAATACGAGGGGTCAGTGCTATTATATACATAAATCCGTCACTCGCCTGCTTTCTTCTTCCTTTTCTATAATTCTCGTTTTCTAATTCACATACCGAAACCCTAATCCTCAAAAAATCTCAAAATTCTTGCTTCGATTCTTGAAATAAACATATAGGTAGTCTCGAAACCCTGAATCTTATCGTTGTAACTACCTTTAATTAAGATTTTGCGGTTAATTTGAACAAATTGGGCATGTCCATAGCATGGCTTCGACGCCATGGTTACTTCTTTCATCGCAGTCGTTGCTGGTGGCTCTGCCATCACCTCGAGGCGCTGGGAGGTTGGAGAGGATATATGCTCATCCCTATATGGAGTTTTGGAAATCGAATTGGGTCCAACTGTGGTTGAGGATGAAGAAGAAGATACAGAACGTGGAGGATCGGTTCGGGTGGAGAAGCATGGGGGACGTAGGAGAAGAGAAGGGTATGAGGTTTTCAGTACCGGATCGGGTCGGAGTTAAATGTGAAAGAGGGAAGGCGAAGTCTACCTAGCCGGATCGGGTCGGAATGTGATCAAAGAAGAAGGGGTATTGGAACTCAAGTCCATCTGATCCGCTCCGAACACCTAATCCCAAACCGATCCGATTAGATACCCACTTCTGACCAAAACAAAGCCTTACCTCTGATCCAATCCAATCATTTATACCCGAACCGATCTGAAGCAGCCCCGTCTTAATACACAAGAGTCTGTCTAATTGGCCAACTCAATACTTGACATAACTTCCAACTTCATGAACAGTTAGGATAGTGCCCTGCGGACATAAATGAACATCAAGAACTGCCTTGAACATTATTACTTTGCCAAGATCTTGCATCGCACTTTCGAGCATTAACTTTACATTTTCTGCATACACTGTTCACACTTTAGTTTATACACATGCACGGGGGGATACGGGCTAATTTACTCTAACTTGTGCTATTGCTTCTTCAATAGTTTCGTGACCATGATATCCAGAAGTTCCTCTAGATTAGCAGACAAGAAAGAGATCCCAGAGACATTCAACAAAATTACTCTTGAAGACATATCTTCTTCCTCAGATCCAGAATGGGATGATGAGGTCTCAGACTACGAGGTTGAAACTCACGAAAGCGATAATGTGTCTTCTGAGGGTGGAGTTTCCCTGGGTTGTGAAGAGGAAGGAGGGATTGGAGATGATCGAGCTCCTGATGAACTTGAGTCTGCCATCATACTGGAATCACCTCAAGATTCAGTTGAATCGACGATCGACAATGACAGACTTATCCAAATACGACTAAAGTACGGGATACCCAAAGGGGATACCTTGTTGCCATCAAAAGCTGATCGTCCTCACAACCCTCCGGAGGGGTATATGGCAATCACTCGATTGATGTGCATGGTCGGGGCTATCCCTCCATTTTCTCCTTTCGTCGTCGATTTTCTAAGACAAATGCGGATTGCCCCCATGCAGCTGCATCCCAATTCCTATGCTTACTTGTACACCATATATGTAGCGTACCGTGAGATCTTAGGCATAGAGCTCACTTTTGACGACGTTCACTTCTTTTATAACTTCAAGCACCGAACTCGAGAAACTCCTTCTTTTTGTTACTTCGAGTCTATCCCTAAGAGGAAAATAATTCCAGCACCGTTCAGTAGTAAAGCGGGTGACTCCAGGCTGGAATGGTTTTATGTAAAGCAAAAACCAGGGTGTGCTAGGAGATGGACGAAATCAAGTAAAGCACTGGTTTTCTAAATCTTGACTCTGTACAACCAAACCATCACATTAACCCGTTTTCTTTTTGTTTGCAATTGATAACCCAAAGCAAATATCGGATCAAGCGTTCTTTGATCGGATGCACCGGCTCCTTAATGGTGATCAAAAGCTTTTAACTATTGATGAAGTCCTTAAGGACGAATATCTTCATCTTCATGGGTTGTTGTCCATTACCCGTAGCATTGGTCATGGGACGGGTCCATATGTATATATTCCCCCAGTGGACGTAGTCCCGGAAATGGGCGAAGGTTCGAGAGCTCCTACAGTGCCTCTTCAGACTTCACCCTCTCCTTCTTCTACTCAAGATGATGAATTGGCTAACATGGCCGAAAAGCACCACGAGGGGTATATTGTTCCCGAGGATGCCATTTCTCCGGAAAGGTCAACGTCTTCCAAAGATCTGCCGATTGATGCTTCTGAGGGAGATGTCCCTAGTACCGATGACCCACTATTTCAGGGTTTGGGGGATCTCCCCTTACCTGAAACTATTTACACTTCAGAGGATTTTGGGAAGAATCCTTTAGTTTTCACTTCTTCCGAAGAGACCACTCCTGCTAAGGCCAAAGAGCCCTCTCGTACTAGTCTGGCTTCGGACTCGGGTTTGTCGGGGGGAAAACACCACTTAGGACGCACTTAACACAATAGCACCACAACTCACAGCATCTTTCTTTTTGTGAAAATATTGATCCTGAATTTCATTTGTCTTGTTGTGCAGGTACGATGTCCCGATCCTATAATGATATCAAGAAACTTTGCCGCAGCATGTCTAATCCGCCCCATGATACTGAGTATGATCGTCGCGAAGATCGCAGTAGGGAGGATAGAAGGCCCTATGATCCTTATCGTTCGCGGTCCTCACACTCTCGCTCTCCTGTTCGAACAGACCCAGAGCAGTATAAAGGTTACCAGGGTCGTCGGGAAGAGGACAGGCCGCAATCAAAAGGCTCAATCTCTTCTCAAGAAAAGCGCAGTAGGGTGAGGAGCCCGCCAAGAGATGTCGAATCACGAAGCAAGCGTAAGGTTCCCGCTATACGGTCTAGAAAGGATGAAGAGGCCATTGAGCCCTCCACGCACAGGGATACCGAGCTGACATTCCCCGCACCTCCACCGCTAGATGCTGAAACTGCAGTTAAGCGGGCGTATCTGGAGGAGCAATTTCCTGAACATTACTTCGAAAACTTGACTTTTTTACCTGCTCTCGAGCCTATTTCTTCGAGGTGGGCAGATGAGGCCAAAGCAAAAATAGATGCGGTCGAGAAACAGTATTCAGAGATGTTCAAGTATTCGCACAGCCTTTCCAGAATCATCACGCACAGGGATACCGAGCTGACATTCCCCGCACCTCCACCGCTAGATGCTGAAACTGCAGTTAAGCGGGCGTATCTGGAGGAGCAATTTCCTGAACATTACTTCGAAAACTTGACTTTTTTACCTGCTCTCGAGCCTATTTCTTCGAGGTGGGCAGATGAGGCCAAAGCAAAAATAGATGCGGTCGAGAAACAGTATTCAGAGATGTTCAAGTATTCGCACAGCCTTTCCAGAATCATCCGCACTTTAATCACGAATGCTGACTCGATGCAAAAAACCGCAGAAGACGATGCAAGGGCCTTAAAAAATTTAGGAAAAGACTTGGAGGATACACAGGCTCAACTTGATGTTGCTCAACGGGATGCTACTAGCTTCAAGCAACAATTTGAAGATCTGCAAAAACGCTACCATGATTTGCTTGACTCCCATACCCAAGAGCGTTCGGAATTGAAAAAACAAGCCAAAGATGCCAAGTCAGATGCTGCCAAAACGCGACTTGCTTACGCTGATCTTAAGCGGGAGAAGGCCGAGTTAGCGAGGAAGAATGCTGAATTGGAAAAGAAAAATGCTAACTTGGCTTCTAAGCTAGCGGAGGCGGAGAACAGGGCTGCCCTAGCGGAGGGTAACGTCGAATGTGCTATCAAGTTCGCTGAAGTGGCCCGCAAACAACTGTCAGAGGCTGAGGGAGAGGTGCATGGTTTCAGCGAATTAATGATTGAATTATTTGCGCATATCATTCGCCGCCGGAACATTTCTTGGATTGAAGATTATCCATCTACCCTAGTCCAAGTATGGAGTCAAATCGTTGAATGGGAGAAAGAGGAGCTCAAGGTTGACTCCATTGACGAGGACAAGCTGATGGAGAAATATCTACGAGATGATGAACCAGAACGCCTAGCCGGAGGACGCCGCCTCATTGCTGCTGTTATGGACGAAGAGAGGCGGAAGGCTAAGCAAAAGAACATTCCTGAGGCTGGTTTTTCCTCTACTGCCTCTGAAACTTCTGAAGTAGAGGGATATGATCCTGAAAACCCGGGGATCCTCGGGCGTCTCTTTTATTCCCCATACCCGAAACGGCATCGGAGACAGCGATCACTCCAGCCGAGAAGTCGTTGGAAGGTATCTCTACATTTTCACCTCAATTCGTCAAAGCTATCTCTACCTTTCATCACGTAATTGAGCAATCGATGAAGAACCCATTATTTTCTCCTGAGTTGATAACTGTTGCTTCTCACTCTGTGGGTATTGAACCATCCGAAAAGACAGATGTGTCCCAGGGAACCGCCTCTAGAGCAGAGCCTACGGAGAAGGCTAAAGGGGGAAAAGACAAGGCTGCCCCCATAGATTCGGGAGAAGGAATTGAACCGTCTAAGGCTGACACTCCTCATGATGACGAAATGATAGATGCCATAAAAGATGATGGCAACAACGGGGGGCATGAGGAAGACCCTGAGGTGGCTATAGTCGGGGAGTCGAAAAGCGCCGATGATGTTACCTTAGCTGCACTGAAAGCCGAACAAGATAAACGCATGCAGCTTAAAGCTGAAGACTTAGACCCTGAAAGCCTTAATCCCCTCGCAGTAGTGGATGCGGGATCAAGGTTAGTTGTTAAGCTTTCGACTAGATCTATTACAGAGGAACTTGCTAAAAAGTCTTCTCTTGATTCCAGCGTTCCGCCTTCCGGGAAAAAGTCAACTGATTCCAGCACTTCAGCTTCAGGGAAGAAAAAGTCAAAGCGCATCTTGACGGAGGCCGAAAAAGAGGCGAGGGATGCGGGGAAGGCTGCTAAGAAGTCCAAGCCCACTTCAAAGTCTAAATGATGGAGTGTCTTGCGTTATTTTAGCATTTGATTGACCCATAATTGTTGCTGCAAGGGTGGCCCTTACACCTTCTTTTTGCCTGTTTTCCTGTACAAATTCGTTCATTTGTAAATAAAAATAATTCGTTTTCTGCAATGTCTGTTAGTTATCAGTTCTGTACTTATGTAAAAATGCATGTCCTACTATAGTTGTGTAATGAAGTTATGGTGGGGGGGAATATGTGTGTACATATATGCCCCTAGTCAATCTTGAAAAACTATTCAAGATTTAGTCAAACAGTCTGAATGTCCCCGATTCTCTGACGGGGTCACATTCTTTGTGTCGTTGATGCCTGTCGTTTTTTCTGGCATTTTTTATACTCTCCTGTCTAATACTCAGGTTAGAGTTCTTACTGAGGCGGTCTCTTGTCTGGGTGCACCTTCACACCTCAGAGGACGTCGTCTTCCCATACTTTATACTCTCTCTCAATTCTCGAGAGTTAGAGTTAAGAATGTCGTCTTCCCATTCTTTCATGTCTTATCGCACAAACAGTCGTTGTGCTTGTCCCTGCATATAAGCTGTTTTCAACCTTTCAGGTTTTAAATCATCTTATATTCCATAATCATAACGGAATAGTAGTTGAAGGTATATATAATGCAGGAAAGTAAATGACACACGATATTTTTATAGTGGTTCGGCTAAGTCGTAGCCTACATCCACTTTATAGTTCTTTGTTCATATCAACAGACTTTTCTAAGGCAAGTCGTGCCTTTTTACAGAGTTCATAAGGAAAACAGCAAAGAGTACAACATTCCTAATTCAAATATCGCATCAAGTGTTGGGCATTCCAAGCCCTAGGTACCTCTTCGCCATCTACGGTCGTTAACTTAAAGGTTCCTATTTCAAGTTTCCGTTGGATGACAAAGGGTCCTTACTACTTTGGACCGAGGTGAGGAAGGGATGGAAAGACTCGCTTTAGCACCAAATCTCCCGGTTCAAAAGTCCTAAAACGAACTTTTTTGTCATAATAGCGTGCCATCTGACGTCGATGTCTTGACGCACGCAAGTCTGCCTCGTCCCTTTTTTCTTCGATTTCATCAAGAGACTCGAGTAAGAGTGCCCGATTCATCATCGGGTCATAATATGTTACCCTGTGAGAGGGAACTTCAAGCTCTACTAGAATTACTGCTTCTGAAACAAATGAGAGAGAGAAAGGGGTATGACCGGTAGCTGTCTTAAACGTTGTCCGATATGCCCACAAAGCTAAGGGCAATTCATCCACCCATTTTGCCTTTGCGCGTTCTAATCATTTCTTGAGGATGGATTTTATGACTTTGTTTATTTCTTCTACTTGCCTGTTTGACTGTGGATGAGCGACCGCAGTGTACCGTTTGTCGATTTTATATTTCTGGCAGAAATTTCTGAATTCGGCACCATCGAACTGGGTTCCGTTATCGGGTATAATGGTCCTTGGGATCCCAAATCGGCATATAATATTTCTAACCACGAAACTTATCACCTTTCTCGCCGTGATTTTGGTTAGGGGCTCAGCTTCCACCCACTTCGTAAAATAGTCCACGACGACTATTGCATATTTCGCTCCTCCTTTAGCAATTGGTAGAACTCCGATGATGTCAATTCCCCACATGGCAAACAGCCAAGGACTCACCATCGATCTGAGTTGGGTCGGTGGTGCTCTGGGGATTTTGGCGAATCTCTGGCACTTGTCACAACGTAGTGAATAATTAGCTGCATCTTTATTAATTGTGGGCCAGAAGTATCCAAACCGCAATACCTTCTTTGCTAAGGTCTGCCCTCCTATATGATCTCCACACTCACCTTTGTGTACTTCTCTTAGTACACGTTTGATGTCGTTGTGTGCTATACATCGTAACAGGGGCTTAGAAAATCCTTGTCTATAAAGAGTATCATCTTGAAGGATGTATCTGGTGGCCTTGCGAACTATAGCCCGTCTCTCACTCTTCTTTGACGGGAGTATCCCATTCTTAAGGAAATTCTTAATTGGGGTCATCCACGACTCCTTCTCCGGTTCTGCTTCGAAAGAAAATTCAATTTCCATCGACTCAAAGCTTGGCGATCCCAACGTTTCAATTGGAATTATTTCGGTTTCTTCCGGGTTGTCGGAACAAGCTAGCTTTGCTAGCCTGTCTGCCTTTTGGTTTTCGGCTCTTGGGATATGCGTTATGTTATATCGTTCCAAGTTGCTCAACAGCTCTTCCACATTCCCAAGATAGGCGATAAGTTGAGGTCCCCGAGCCACAAACTCCTTTCGCACTTGGCAAACAACTATTTTGGAGTCGCAGAATATATCTAATGTCTTTATTCCGAGTTCTTTAGAAAGTTTCCGCCCGGCAATCAGGGCTTCATATTCAGAGTCGTTATTAGTCGCTGAAAATTCTAATCGTAGAGCGTAATATAATGATCGTCCCTCAGGAGTAACTAAGACGACTCCAGCTCCGGACCTTCGGTCGTTCTTGGCTTCGTCTGTGTACAGCTTCCATGGATCTAATTTTAACTCGTCCTCTGACTTGACCACTTTGTCATCGATCATTTCCTCCTCTGGGATTGTGAACTCTGCTATAAAGTCAGCCAGAGCTTTCCCCCTGATCGACCTCCGCGGCTGAAAATTTAAATCAAACTGACTTAATTCAATATTCCATTTGATCAAACGCCCCGATGCTTCGGGTCTCTGCAACACCTGCCTCAGAGGCTGGTCAGTGTATATGGTTATTGGGTGAGCTTGGAAATAGTGACAAAGTTTTCGGGAGGCGATCAGGAGGCTGTAAGCAAGCTTCTCAATCCTTGGGTAGTTGCGTTCTGCAGCTGCCAATTTCTTGCTTACATAATATACCGGCCTTTGCACTTTGTCTTCTTCTCAGACTAAGGCTGTGCTAACAGCGTGAGCCGAAACCGCTAGGTAAACAAATAACTCTTCATGATCCACTGGCTTTGACAAAATCGGTGGTTTCTCTAGTAATTCCAATAAATTTCGAAATGCCTCAACACAGTCCGGAGTCCAATCGAAGTTCTTCTTTCCCGATTTAATCAAGTCAAAAAATGGGACGCATTTGTCCGCTGCTTTGGAGATAAATCTACTCAACGCGACTACTTTCCCTGCAAGACTTTGGACATCTTTGATTCTCCTTGGTTCTTCAATGTTTCTTATCGCTGCTATTTGGCTGGGATTGATTTCAATCCCTCGAGAGCTCACAATGAAACCTAGAAACTTTCCCGATTCCACTCCAAATGAGCATTTCAAAGGATTTAACTTCAACCGATACTTTTGCAGGATACCAAACATCTCTGCCAAGTCTTGTGTATGGCTGGAGGACTGTTTCGATTTGACAAGCATATCATCCACATAAACTTCCATAGTCTTCCCTATTTGGTTATAAAACATCCTGTTCACCAAGCGTTGATAGGTGGCTCCAGCGTTTTTCAATCCGAACGGCATGACCACATAGCAATACAACCCCAAATTTGTAATGAAGCTCGTGTGTTCTTGATCTGGCACGTGCATAGGAATCTGGTTGTACCCGGAATATGCGTCCATGAAAGAAAGAAGTTCGTGTCCCGTTGTCGAATCATGAGCAGGGAAATTATCAAACTCCGCAGACAGAGAACCCCATCCCCGGTTCATCACACATCAATGGATCAGTCTTCTTCTTCTGAGGAAGAACGGCCCCGTGAAAGAAGGCCGCTCAAACGACCTCAGAATTTGGAGCAGATGACGTTCGGATCTTGGGGGGTCCCGCGAGGACGCTGCACGGGTACTAGGACCCAATGATCCGAGCTTGAGAGAGCCTATGTTGTTACCAATGCGGGGATCCCATGTATTACCTAGAGACCCTAACCTTACCAATCCCACTCAGGGACAAATGCTCCAGCCCCTTCCTCCCGAGATCGACCAGGAACGTAGGAAACAAAGCAGAGCAGAAGCGGCTCGAAGAAGGAGGGCGTCCCCTGATCAGGAGCCCAGAGGAAACCCGAACATCAGAAGGAGGGCGTCCCCTGATCAAGAGCCCAGAGGAAACCCGGATATCAGAGCCAGGGAGCCTGAACGGCCCTTGACCAATGCTGACGTATGGACTATGGTACGCCAGATCATGTCTGAAAGTCGGAACTACACCAATGAAGATTATGGCATTGAGCGAAGCCATACTCCCTTTACTGATGGCATCCTCAACTTCCAGTTTCTCCGACGTTTTAACCTGCCACAGATGGACAAGTACTGTAACGACCCGTATTCTACACATCATAGGATCGTAGAATATTTATTTCTTTCCCATGTTAAGTCGTATGGTCATGAAACTTTGGGAAACATCTATTAGAGCCATTTTCCATGTTCATGATTTTTGTCGATTTTTAAATGACCATTTTGCCTCTAGTTGGTACTGTTTTGGCCATAACTTTTGATTGGAAAGGAATTTTGACCTGAAACCACTTCCAATAAATTCGTTTGATGGTTTACCTTTCCGTAGAGTGGTCACATTAGTCAAACGGACTTACCGTTTGGGAGATATGGCTGAAACAAGGTTTGGAGGGTGAAAAACTGCTTAACCGGGCCAAATCGGGTGATTAGCGAGTAGGCCCATAACCCATTTCGGATTAGGGTTATGGGAGGGCTGAAATGAGATGGAGAATCATTCCATTTCAGTTTTCTAGCCTCCACTTATCACCAAGGATCCCTAAAAATGGTCTCTAACCTCTAAATCACCTCCAAATCATCTTTTGGTCAAGGATTTGGCTTAGCAACCCCTAATCAAGGAAGATCTTCACCAAAGCAACAAAGGAGCTGTTGTTTGGCATTGAGATTCACATCAAATCAGAGAATTATTTCAGATCTTGGTTTATTTTGTGGCTAAGGTGAGTGATTTGCATAGTTTTACACTAATTATGGCTAATTAGGGGTGATTAGTGCTAATTAGCGAATTTAAGCATGATAAAATTCGGGAAAAATGTTCATAAATTTCTAAATGATGTTTTAGACCTCTAATATGAATTTGGGTTAATTTGGTTAAGATTTGCTAATCCTATCATTAGTTTTACCTAAACATGCTTAAGGGGAAATATGGGATTTTGGGTATGTTTGATCCATTTCTACCTATCATATTGATGTTTTGATGCTTGTGGTTGATTATGTATGTTGCTATGACTGTATGGTATGCTTTGTGATTGATTTCAATAGTTAGAATGGTCGAAAACGCCGTCGAATGGCGTAAACTGCTCGCTGGAAGAACTGCAGGAAGTTGCAGGCAGGATCGGATCGGACCCCCTTTATCCGACCCGAACCGATCGTGGGCATATGCCACGATCCGATCCGAAGACAGCGATCCGCATGTCCACCCCCGATCGCGAATCCTCTCCACGATCCGATCCAGATTGATGAGGCGCCACGATCCGAAGGGAGGAGCACGACCCGATCCATTTCAGAAGCTCACGAGCTGACTACCTGGGAAGTTGCACCCGACCCGACCAGTGGTGGAAGCACGAACTGACTTGAAGGAGGAACCCCGACCCGATCCGAATGGGTGACCACGATCCGACCCGAAATGGTGACACCGATCCGAGCCAGGAGGAGGAGCCACGAGCTGGAGGAACACGATTCGATCCGCAGGGGGTGTTGGCGATCCGAACTAAGCCGATCCGATCCGATGAAGAATGTGAAGGCTGACCCGATCCGATTCGATGGTGATGACCAATAACCCGAGATGCAAAGGTAGTCCAAATGGGAGTTAGAGCTCAGGATCCCGGAACCAGTTGGGAACCAACGAGTTCACTTCATGGTTGGACTTTGCTGCGGGACGTGTGCTAAGGAGTTGTCGATGTTCATAACTTCGATTCACCACTAAGAATGAATGATGGCTACTTATCAGTGCAGTAGGGTTACTATGACCTGAGGGGCAAGGTGATGGTAGCAAGACTACGTTATCAGTGCAGTAGGGTCATTGTGACCTGAGGGTCAAGGTGATGCGTAGTAAGACTATGAGCCAGCGCAGATGGGGTGAATAACTCCATGGGGCAAGTGGACATAACAAGGAACTAGTGGCTACGTTATCAGTGCAGTGAAGCCATTTATGACTTCATGGGGCAAAGTGATCGTAGCAAGGTATGTTGGGTGATCGAAGTGGTGAATATTGTATGCTTTACGCACTGAGTGAGAGATGTGAGGATGGATGCTATGCTTGATTGTTTGCCATCATTATGACATGCACACCTCCCCCACCTCCGTATCTTTACACTGTTTGATATGATACCTTAGAGTGTTGTACAGTATGTAGTGCTAACTCTTTGGTTGCAGGTCCAGGTTCAGGTATGTTTTAGTCTACCTGTTATTGTTCACTTTAGATGCTTATCGCTCATACCAGGCTTTATGTCTGACTCAGAGTTTTATGTCCCCTCTTATTACTCTGGGTGCTCACACGAGTAGACTAGAGACAGGTTAGCTGGTGATGCGCGGGTAGCTGATTCGGAGGCGGGCAGGAGGCTTCCACGTATGATATATATATATACACATTCTCCCTGTGTCGTTGGTGGTCGCTACTGGGGCATTAGTAGTGTACCTCATTTATCTTACTTTGTTGTGAGACAGTTTGAAAAGTTGTAATAAGCTGTATTTTGGATTTCCGCTGCTATGATGTTTAGTTCTGATTCTCAGCTTATGCACTGTCTCTCCTGTTTTATGTCAAGTATGTTATTATTATATTTTGTTCTATGCGCTGTGAGACATATTACAGGTTCCTTGATTAGTCCATTCTCTTCTTTCTTTTTCTTCTGGCGACCGTCCCGTGCTAACTGGATATGTGTACAGCGCACTTTTGGAGTAAATGTGGGTTGGTGCGGGGCGGGCCGTCACACTTGGTATCAGAGCGAGGTTGCGTAGTTAACCTAGGGAAAGACACCAGGGAGAGATAGTACGTATATGAGAGCGCGTATTTGTGATTACTTTGGTTTTCAAAAGCTATGTATATATATACTATTAGTAGTATAAAGAATGAAGTCGCACTGCACTAGCACCACTATGGGGTCGTTAATCGTTTCCCTTTTTCAAATTGACGATGAGCCGAGACACGAGGGGTGCTGGTAGAGGGACCAACCAAGGGAATGCCGCTGACATGAGGGCGATGTTTACTAACCTCATGAGAGACATGCTTAGAGAAGTGCAAGGGGCAGTTCCCAATCCCGGAGTTGGTGTTGGCCCAGTAGTGAAGGCGCCTAGGGTCGATTTCGCCAAGTTGTGTGTAACACCCCGAATTTCAATTAACACTAATGGTAAGTAATTAAAGTATAATTAATCTCAGATGTGAGAATCAGGGGAAACGGGCTGCGTCATTGCGTTCGTCTCGGAAAAATACGCGAAATAGAGTCCGAGTTTGCGTAAAACGGGTACCGTATGAAAGAGATATGGACGAACGAAGTTAGGCAGAAAAACCCGAAACAGGCCAGAAATGCACTGGCGCACTTGTGAAGTGCGCCAGCACAAAAATACACTGGCGCACTTGGGAAGTGCGCCCATGTCGGGACAGGAAACCTGCACAGTTTCTAGAGAGTTCTGTGGTTGGGTGCACCAGTTTGGGGTTTGGGCTTGGTCTTAGGGCTGGTTTCTGGAAGGTTCCGAAATCTAAGGGTCATAATCTAATTTAGGGTTAATCTAAGGGCCTAAAACACTCACCTAATCTATAAATACACCCTAAACCTACCCTAATCCATACTAAAAATAGAATTGAGGGCTACATGCCGCCAAATTAAATCTTAGAAGGAGCCTCCACTAATTTATGAAGAGGGTTGCAAGCTAATCACTCTCTAATCAACCTCTAATCCATTCTAAGCATCTTAATCTTCTTCATTGGGAGTGCAAATTGGCTAGTTGTGAGTTTCTATCACTCTAATGATCAATTGCTAAACTAAGTAGATGAGATATGATGAGATCATATGGTTTTGTTTGTGGATTAATGGGTTTTAAGTCATATGACATGATATTAGTTTGCTAATGTATGTGGGTTATGCAAGTTTTGTGCTTTGTGATCATATGTTAATATGCAAGTTACATGTATGATAATATGCAAGTTACATGTATGATAATTATGCAAGTTGTATGTTTCTTCATATGCAAGTTTATGAGTTCATATGCAAGTATGTAACATGTTATGCAAGTTCATATGCAAGTTTATGAGTTCATATGCAAGTTATGTAACATGTTATGCAAGTTCATATGCAAGTTATGTGACATATTATGCAAGTTCATATGCAAGTCATGTATTTGTTAATATGTAAGTTTATGTAACATGTTATGCAAGTTAATATGCAAGTTATGTGACATGTTATACAAGTTAATATGCAAGTTATGTGACATGTTATACAAGATTATATGCAAGTTATGTGACATGTTATGCAAGTTCATATGCAAGTTATGTGTTTGTTAATATGCAAGATGGCACCTTTGAAACATGTTCATACATATGCAAGTTGACACCTTTTATATGTGTTATGTCATGAGAACGAAATTACGTGGGAACGATGGGGTTAATTAAATGCATATGTTAATAAGATTGTGTGAAATTAATATAATTATGCATAACATAAAATAAATGAACATAGTATGGGAATTTGCCTATTAAGTTAGGTGTACCCATACTATGTGTTGGGAATTTGCCTATTAAGTTAGGTGTACCCACACTTTGGAGTTGGGAATTTGCCTATTAAGTTAGGTGCACCCATATTCCTAAAATAAACATGATAATTAACACAAATTATGGGGGTGATTAATTAGGAGTAATTAATCGATTAAGACACGAGGTTGGACCCGTTTGTAGTGTAAGACTGCCCAGAGTTTACCGGCTTAACCAGGCATCTACAAATGACGGTCCAATGTGAGGGGTCTTAATCATAAATTAAATACGTAACAAGGGTAAATGACACGAGGTTGGACCCGTTTGTAGTGTAAGACTGCCCGGAACCTACCGGCTTAACCAGGCATCTACAAATGACGGTCCAATGAGAGGGGTCCTTTACACGGTTACGGTGTTAATCAATTAAGAAACACTTAACCAGATAAGCATGTAGTGGGGCATGGGGGTTAAGTGGGTACCTTGGGTGGTATGTGGAAATTGCTAGTGGTTGCCAATAGAAAATATGATAAAATACTTAACCAAGATGAAACATGTAATTAAACATGATTAAAGGGTTAAGTGGGAAACACTAGTGTGTGGGCCAAGCTTAGGGGGATGGCTTGTGCTGGGGGCCCATTTCAACCAGTAACCCATACGTATCTTAGTGGGCTCGACCCATGTCGAGGACGGGACACGCATACTGGGCTTGACTATAAGAGGCCAAAATGGGTTAGCGGTGGCAACGCATGACCAACGGGTTTCATATGCGTGTGTGGACCCGGGCTGGTAAATAAGACGTTGTTGCATCGTGTAGATATAAGTCGTGCACCGTTAATTTTATCAGGTTGCCACGTTGGGGAATGGTACACCCCACGGTGGGGCCAGCACGGGTATCTACGTTAGGGAGCCGATCGAATGGGGAGTAGTGTGTACACCTAGTGGATTGTAGGGCCCCGTGGCGTCTACTTAGTCACCTAGGGGTACGCGAGAACTATTAAGTTAATTTTATAAGTCCATGGGTGGGATCAACCTTTAAGTTAGGAATGACTGGTGTGGTGCAGTTTAGTAATTTACCTTTGGAAGGGTAGATGCGTCTTTATCTTTTATCTTAGTTTAGTTGACTGCTTAGTGTAGCCATTCATTCCCATTAGTTACCGTATATCAGTTTATGTCTTCTCTGGTTACTTTAACGATTGTATTGTTAAAGTTATAGGACTCGCTCAGACTTATGTCTGACCCCGTTGTTTTTATCTTTTTCCCAACCCTCAGGTCCTACAGTGGATCCTAGCAGTAGTGGAGCTTGATCGGATTGTTGTTCCAGTCTTTAGGAGCTTGGATAGATGTAAAGCTCCAGTTACCCAGTTATCTTTTCTTTTGTCATGGCTATTGTATGAGAGTGGGATTATGTACTTCTTTATTTTGATGGATATTGTACTTGACTTTTATTGTGGTTTTATGATGTAACCAGACATGTTTTACTTCCGCTGTTATGAGATGATGTTTTAAATTTCAAGTACTATTTATATCTGTCTTGTTGTAATTTTTCTGTTCTATATTCACTAAAATACTCCACCGATGCTATGGCATTCCCTTAGTGAGTGATCATAGCGGGAGTGGGGTGTTACACGTGGTATCAGAGCTGAAGGTTACCGGAACAGATAAATTTTTGAGAAAAATACTTTTTTTTTTAAAATAGTAAAGTTATTATTTTTGGAAAAAGTATTTTCAAAAACATGTCTTTTAAGAGAAAAGTTTTTGAAAAAGAAAAGCATAATCCCCAATAGCCATATCTTTATCTTTCGGAATCTCCTTTTTGAATCTTTCCTCTTTCGTTTCAGCATGGCTGAAGATCTTAACATCCCGGAGGGCTTAGTTATATCACTATGGTATAGGAGGTTACAAGAGGCTAGGGCCGCGGCTGCGGGTCCAGCCAATGCTACTACACCAGAGGCAACCGCTCCTCCTCCTCAGCCTAGAGTGGATAATTTTGCTAAGATTTGCAAGGAGTTCAAGGCTATAGGAGGAAAACCTTTTCTAGGTTCAGAGACTTTCGTAGAGGCTAGAGATTGGCTTAAGGAAGTGGAAGAGTTGCTAGATATCTTTGAAGTGGAAGAGGGAAAGAAAGTCAAGTTGGCGGCTTGGTTAATGAAGGGAGAGGCCTCATTCTGGTGGGAGGTCACTAATGGAGAACGCCCTGTTGACTCTTGGGCAGATTTCAAGCAAAGGTTTGGGGCTAAGTTTCTCTCAAGGGCGGAAGAGAATCTGTTTATGGAGAAGTTCTTGAATTTGAAGCAAGGGAATCTCACGGTGAAAGAATATGTCAACAAATTCAATCAATTAGCAAGGTTTGGCATAGATTTGGTGAATACACCGGAGAAGAAGGCTTTGAGGTTCGTTAGAGGCTTGAACGAACCATTGCAAGGAATAGCTATGACTCACATTCCTATGGGGGCCACCTTTGAGAAGCTTGTCTACATGGCACTTATGCATGAGGATGATAAGAGTTCTAAGGCACCAGAGAAGAAGGGGGATCAAGAGAAACCGCAACAACAACAACAAGGCAAGGGTAGAAAAGGCAATGGTGACAAGGGGAAGAAGAAGAAGAAGTGCTTCAATTGTGGGACCCCGGGCCACCTCAGCAAGGATTGTCGCAAAAAGAAGAAGACGGGTCGCTTTCATTGTGGTGAAGCAGGACATCTTGTGAAGGACTGCCCAAAGAAGGGGCAGAAGACGGGGTCTACCTCAGGAGGTCAGGTGCAAGCTCTTATGGCACCAGCTCAGGCAGGGGGGCAAGTTCAGGCTCTCTCAGTTCCACCGATTCAGCAGAGAGGTAGAACTATTTCCGTTGAAAGTCTGGTTTTTCTGTTTGATCATCCAGTTCGTACTTTGTTTGACTCTGGCGCATCGCATTCTTTTATCTCATCATCGTTAGTTGAGTCACTGCACTTAGACACCAGTCTAGTTGATGATCCCTTGGTTGTTTCAAACCCAATTGGGGGCTCCATATATCTGTCTATGATATGTTTGGGTTTGAAGATTTCTATACTTAGCGTTGAGTTTGGATGTGATGCTTTTGTATTGGGCTTCACGGGCTATGGGTTGATTTTGGGCATGGACTGGTTATCCAGTAATGGTGCCGTTCTTGATTGTGAAAGGAGAGTTGTCAGGCTTATGACCCGCTTGGGTAATACTCTCGAGATCTCTTGTAATCCCATGGAATCTGTTTTGCTAAGTTATCTTGAATCGCTCGATGCTTCGGTCGAGAGTTTGTGTTCTGTCAGAGTGGTCCGGGAATATCCGGATGTGTTTGAAGAGGTGAAGGGTTTGCCTCCGAAGCGGGAGATAGATTTCCGAATTTATTTGGTGGATAATGCCAAACCAGTGTCTTTGCCAGTGCGCCACATGGCTCCTCGTGAGAGAAGAGAACTTCATAAGCAAGTAGGGGAGTTGCTTGAGAAGGGGTTCATAAGGCGAAGTATATCGGAGTGGGGAGCTCCAGTAGTGTTTGCCACGAAGGCGGATGGGTCCCTCAGACTTTGTGTGGATTATAGAGAACTTAATAAGCTCACGAAGAAGAATAGACACCCATTACCGAGGATAGATGATCTCTTTGATCAGTTGGTTGGCGCCTCAGTGTTTTCGCAGATGGACTTAGCTACAGGGTTTCATCAGTTGAGAGTGGCGGAGGACAGTATAGAGAAGACTGCTTTCCGGACTCCGGATGGTTTTTATGAGTGGCTTGTGATGCCATTTGGGTTGACAAACGCCCCTGCATACTTTGTTGATCTGATGAGTAGAGTGTTCAGAGAGTATCTGAATAAGTTTGTAGTGGTCTTTGTGGATGACATCTTGGTCTTTTCCAAGAGTGAAGAAGAGCATGCCTTACATCTCAGAGAAGTGTTGGAGACTCCTCGAGCACATAGTCTTAAAGTTAAATTCTCTAAATGTCATTTTTGGAGAAGAGAAGTGCGATTCTTAGGGCATGTGGTCTCTAAGGAAGGGATAGCCGTGGATCCCGCAAAGATAGTATCTATCCAGGATTGGAAAGTTCCTAAAAATGCTACCGAAGTAAGAAGTTTCTTAGGGTTGGCAGGATATTATAGGAAGTTCATCAAAGACTTCGCAAAGATATCAGCCCCATTAACCCGCTTGACGAAGAAGAATCTGGTTTTCTCATGGGACGTAGATTGTGATGATGCTTTCCGACGGTTAAAGAGAGCTTTGACCACCGCTCCTGTTTTAGTGCTTCCAGATGGGAGTAAGCCGTTTGTTGTTTATACCGATGCTTGTGGGACAGGATTAGGCGCAGTCTTGATGCAGAAGGGAAGGGTAATAGCCTATGGAGGGAGGCAATTGAGAGTGCATGAGAAGAATTACCCTACCCATGATCTAGAGTTGGCCGTGATTGTTTTCGCACTTAAGTCTTGGCGCCGTTATCTTCTTGGTGAGAGATTCGAGTTGTTCACTAAATCATTGAAGTACTTATTCTCTCAGAAGGATTTAAACTTAAGACAGCAAAGGTGGATGGAGTTCTTAGCATCCTATGATTTCGAGATAGCGTATACCCCTGGCAAGGGTAACGTGGTGGCGGACGCCTTGAGTAGAAAAAGGCTATCTTTGAGTCCATTGTTCGTGGAACGGCGAAGCTTGGAGTTTCTTTCTTTGTTCGACTTCAGACCTTCTGTTGACTTTGTACCTGGTTTGTTAGCATCCTTGGAGGTTAGACCTACTCTTTTGGGACGGATTGGCGAGGCTCAGCGAGACGACCCACAGTTGGTTGAGTTGGTAGAGAAGCTTATAAGGGGGGAGTCGTCCAGCCATTTGGGTAGATACACCATAGATGATAGGGGATGGTTGCATAGAGATGGTAGACTTTGTGTACCGCAAGATGAGGGTTTGAAGAAGGCTATTTTGGATGATGCACATCGTTCAAGGATGACTATTCATCCCGGTGGAGACAAAATGTACCAAGACATGAAGAGAGTTTTCTTCTGGGCCGGTATGAAGAAAGATGTGGCCGAGTATGTGGCTAGATGCTTAGTGTGCCAACAAGTTAAAGCGGAGCAAAGGAAACCCGGTGGGTTGCTACACCCATTGGAAGTTCCGCAATGGAAGTGGGATAGTGTCTCGATGGATTTCATCGATGGGTTACCGAGATCGAGGAAGGGCAATACGGGAATTTGGGTTGTGGTAGACAGACTTACCAAGAGTGCCCATTTTATACCCGTGAAGAGTAAGAGGACCGCTCCATGGCTTGCTTCAGTCTATGTTAGAGAGATTGTTAGATTGCATGGCGTACCATCCAGCATTGTGAGTGATCGAGATCCTATCTTCACTAGTGAGTTTTGGAGAAGTTTGCAAGAGACGGTAGGGACTCAGTTGTGTTTGAGCACCGCATATCATCCTCAGACGGACGGTCAGACCGAGAGGTTGAACCGTATCTTAGAAGATCTCTTGAGGCTTTGTATCTTGGATTTTGGAGGTACATGGGAAGAACATCTTCCTTTGGTGGAGTTCGCATACAATAACAGCTTTCAGTCTAGTATTGGCATGGCACCTTTCGAAGCTCTTTATGGAAGGCCTTGTCGATCTCCTACATGTTGGTGGGAATCTACGGATAAGATCTTGCTTGGGCCAGATATGGTTAGAGAGACTTCAGAGAAGATTGATTTGATTCGAAGAAGGATGAAAGCAGCGCAAGATAGACAGAAATCTTATGCGGATCGGAGAAGGACGGATCTTGAGTTTGAGGTTGGGGACATGGTTTTTGTCAAAGTATCTCCGTTGAGAAATGTTGTTCGCTTTGGGTCCGTTGGGAAGTTAGCACCGAGGTTTGTTGGGCCGTTTCCTATTAAGGAAAGGATTGGACGGATGGCATATAGGGTGGAGTTGCCCGACAGACTTAGTGGTGTTCATGATGTATTCCATGTATCACATTTGAGGAAGTGCTTACATGAGACCGCAGAGGTGGTAGAGCCGAGCTTGCTTAGAGATGTAGAGGTAGAGCGTGATGCGACGATTCGACGAGCTCCTACTCGCATCCTTGGGTCAGAAACTAGGAAGTTGAGGAACAGAGAAGTTCAGCTAGTTAAAGTGCAATGGGGAGATGACGAAAGCAATGCTACTTGGGAGACGGAAGCGAAGATACGTTCTTTGTACCCATTTCTTTTTGAGAGTATGTCTTTTAACTTCTCATTTATCGCTTGTCTAGTACTTATCTTATCTTTAGTATATCCTCTCGCTAGTACCTATGACCTTTAGATAGGGTAAAACCTATGGTTGAAACATGTGTTTGAAACATGTTATGGTTGATGGATGCATGTGGATGCAATTGTTTGCTAGTGGTTGCTCGTGGATGCATATACACACACATTAGGCACTAGATCGGCTCAGTCACTTCATGTTGCATATCGCATAAATGGATGTGGTAGTTAGATTGATGGATGTATCATGGCTGTGTTATCATATGGATGATGCATTTTTGTGTATGGTTGTGCACGCATATAGAAATTGTATGTGTCAATAGGGTTTCGCATACATATTGGATGCATGGCACTATCATGGTTTGCATTAAGGAGGTCGACTGAATCAGTAGACCGCCTGATTTTGCATTAGTATACGGACATATACACACACTTTCTGCATATGTTCATACATCATTAGAAGTTTCTAAGGATAATGGTTGCTTGTGGTTGATGGTTTAGTAGATGGTTGTTTGGTTGGTAGGATACGTTCTTCTTGACTTAGAGATTTCGAGGACGAAATCCTTTAAGTAGGGGAGAATGTAACACCCCGAATTTCAATTAACACTAATGGTAAGTAATTAAAGTATAATTAATCTCAGATGTGAGAATCAGGGGAAACGGGCTGCGTCATTGCGTTCGTCTCGGAAAAATACACGAAATAGAGTCTGAGTTTGCGTAAAACGGGTACCGTATGAAAGAGATATGGACGAACGAAGTTAGGCAGAAAAACCCGAAACAGGCCAGAAATGCACTGGCGCACTTGTGAAGTGCGCCAGCACAAAAATACACTGGCGCACTTGGGAAGTGCGCCCATGTCGGGACAGGAAACCTGCACAGTTTCTAGAGAGTTCTGTGGTTGGGTGCACCAGTTTGGGGTTTGGGCTTGGTCTTAGGGCTGGTTTCTGGAAGGTTCCGAAATCTAAGGGTCATAATCTAATTTAGGGTTAATCTAAGGGCCTAAAACACTCACCTAATCTATAAATACACCCTAAACCTACCCTAATCCATACTAAAAATAGAATTGAGGGCTACATGCCGCCAAATTAAATCTTAGAAGGAGCCTCCACTAATTTATGAAGAGGGTTGCAAGCTAATCACTCTCTAATCAACCTCTAATCCATTCTAAGCATCTTAATCTTCTTCATTGGGAGTGCAAATTGGCTAGTTGTGAGTTTCTATCACTCTAATGATCAATTGCTAAACTAAGTAGATGAGATATGATGAGATCATATGGTTTTTTTTGTGGATTAATGGGTTTTAAGTCATATGACATGATATTAGTTTGCTAATGTATGTGGGTTATGCAAGTTTTGTGCTTTGTGATCATATGTTAATATGCAAGTTACATGTATGATAATATGCAAGTTACATGTATGATAATTATGCAAGTTGTATGTTTCTTCATATGCAAGTTTATGAGTTCATATGCAAGTATGTAACATGTTATGCAAGTTCATATGCAAGTTTATGAGTTCATATGCAAGTTATGTAACATGTTATGCAAGTTCATATGCAAGTTATGTGACATATTATGCAAGTTCATATGCAAGTCATGTATTTGTTAATATGTAAGTTTATGTAACATGTTATGCAAGTTAATATGCAAGTTATGTGACATGTTATACAAGTTAATATGCAAGTTATGTGACATGTTATACAAGATTATATGCAAGTTATGTGACATGTTATGCAAGTTCATATGCAAGTTATGTGTTTGTTAATATGCAAGATGGCACCTTTGAAACATGTTCATACATATGCAAGTTGACACCTTTTATATGTGTTATGTCATGAGAACGAAATTACGTGGGAACGATGGGGTTAATTAAATGCATATGTTAATAAGATTGTGTGAAATTAATATAATTATGCATAACATAAAATAAATGAACATAGTATGGGAATTTGCCTATTAAGTTAGGTGTACCCATACTATGTGTTGGGAATTTGCCTATTAAGTTAGGTGTACCCACACTTTGGAGTTGGGAATTTGCCTATTAAGTTAGGTGCACCCATATTCCTAAAATAAACATGATAATTAACACAAATTATGGGGGTGATTAATTAGGAGTAATTAATCGATTAAGACACGAGGTTGGACCCGTTTGTAGTGTAAGACTGCCCGGAGTTTACCAGCTTAACCAGGCATCTACAAATGACGGTCCAATGTGAGGGGTCTTAATCATAAATTAAATACGTAACAAGGGTAAATGACACGAGGTTGGACCCGTTTGTAGTGTAAGACTGCCCGGAACCTACCGGCTTAACTAGGCATCTACAAATGACGGTCCAATGAGAGGGGTCCTTTACACGGTTACGGTGTTAATCAATTAAGAAACACTTAACCAGATAAGCATGTAGTGGGGCATGGGGGTTAAGTGGGTACCTTGGGTGGTATGTGGAAATTGCTAGTGGTTGCCAATAGAAAATATGATAAAATACTTAACCAAGATGAAACATGTAATTAAACATGATTAAAGGGTTAAGTGGGAAACACTAGTGTGTGGGCCAAGCTTAGGGGGATGGCTTGTGCTGGGGGCCCATTTCAACCAGTAACCCATACGTATCTTAGTGGGCTCGACCCATGTCGAGGACGGGACACGCATACTGGGCTTGACTATAAGAGGCCAAAATGGGTTAGCGGTGGCAACGCATGACCAACGGGTTTCATATGCGTGTGTGGACCCGGGCTGGTAAATAAGACGTTGTTGCATCGTGTAGATATAAGTCGTGCACCGTTAATTTTATCAGGTTGCCACGTTGGGGAATGGTACACCCCACGGTGGGGCCAGCACGGGTATCTACATTAGGGAGTCGATCGAATGGGGAGTAGTGTGTACACCTAGTGGATTGTAGGGCCCCGTGGCGTCTACTTAGTCACCTAGGGGTACGCGAGAACTATTAAGTTAATTTTATAAGTCCATGGGTGGGATCAACCTTTAAGTTAGGAATGACTGGTGTGGTGCAGTTTAGTAATTTACCTTTGGAAGGGTAGATGCGTCTTTATCTTTTATCTTAGTTTAGTTGACTGCTTAGTGTAGCCATTCATCCCCATTAGTTACCGTATATCAGTTTATGTCTTCTCTGGTTACTTTAACGATTGTATTGTTAAAGTTATAGGACTCGCTCAGACTTATGTCTGACCCCGTTGTTTTTATCTTTTTCCCAACCCTCAGGTCCTACGGTGGATCCTAGCAGTAGTGGAGCTTGATCGGATTGCTGTTCCAGTCTTTAGGAGCTTGGATAGATGTAAAGCTCCAGTTACCCAGTTATCTTTTCTTTTGTCATGGCTATTGTATGAGAGTGGGATTATGTACTTCTTTATTTTGATGGATATTGTACTTGACTTTTATTGTGGTTTTATGATGTAACCAGACATGTTTTACTTCCGCTGTTATGAGATGATGTTTTAAATTTCAAGTACTATTTATATCTGTCTTGTTGTAATTTTTTTGTTCTATATTCACTAAAATACTCCACCGATGCTATGGCATTCCCTTAGTGAGTGATCATAGCGGGAGTGGGGTGTTACATTGTGCAAAGATTACACTAACCTTGGTGGGAAGCCGTTCCACGGGATGGAGTCGGCCACGGATGTTCAGGACTGGATGGATAGTTGTGACCGTATCTTTGATGACTTGGGTCTTGAGGATGCGATGAAGAGAAGGCTAGCGTCTCGTCAGCTGCAAGGGCGAGCGATGAATTGATGGAATGCCATTAGAACAGCTACTCCAGAGGACCAGGTTACTTGGGATCAGTTCAAGGCTCGCTTTAGCGAGAAGTTTATCCCAGCTGCCCAGAAGTCAGTGTTGTTTAAGAGGTTCTTGGAACTTAAGCAGAACGGAAGGGCAGTTTCTGATTATATTGATGAGTTCGACACCTTGTCGAAGTATGGACTGTCTCTCATTAATGCTCCCGAGAAGAAGAACGAGAAGTTCATTACTGGTTTGGATGGGTACTTGGGGGAAAGGCTTATTAACCACATCGATGAGACTTTTGAATCGATCGTGGGGAAAGCTTTGAGATCAGAGAGCCTTTACCCTAAGTCAAGACTGAGGCTGCATCTGCAGAAGGGCCAAAGCCGCAAGCAGGCGGTGGAGGCAAGAATAGCTCTCAGAATAAGAGGAAGCAGGACCAATCTAAAGGTGGCCAGAAAAAGAGCAAGAAGGATGTGGAGTGCTTCAGCTGTGGAAAGAAAGGCCATTATGCTAAAGAATGTCGGGCCAAGCCAGCGGAAAGGAAGTGCTACAATTGTGGTCAGGTGGGACATCAGAAGGATAAGTGTCCGCAACCTCTTAAGGAGAAGCAGATTGTGAAGGCATATGCTATTGATGCTGTTCCTTCTTCGTCGAATGCCCCAACTGCGGCGGAGAAAGGAAAGAATGTTGTTATTCAAGGTATGCTTTCTATTTATGATATGACAGTTCGAGTCTTGTTTGATACTGGGGCTTCCCGTTCCTTCATATCTAGTGACCTGGTAGATAGGTTGGGACTGGAACCCGAGATAGTCGATAGACCATTGGTTGTGACGAACCCGATTGGTGGTTCGACTAGCCTTAGTATGATTTGCAGGAATTTGGTCTTATCGAGTCATGGATGTATGTTTGTATGTGATTGCTTTGTTTTGGGCTTTACTGGGTATGGCATTATATTGGGAGTCGATTGGCTCCAAAGATACGGGGTGGTGGTAGACTGTGAGGGCTTTTTGGTGACAGTGAGGGCGGATGATGGGCGGAGGGTAGTGTTTGGTAGTCTACCTAATGATGGGGTTATGGCTAGTTTTGTAAATTCCCTCGACATCCCGCAGGATGAGTTGTCAGATGTGCCCGTGGTTGGCCAGTATCCGGACGTCTTCGAGGAGGTGACCGGGCTTCCACCACACCGAGAGATTGAGTTCCGTATTGATTTAGTGAAAGATGCCAGACCTATAGTGATGCCACTTCGTCGTATGGCACCAAGGGAGCAGCGAGAGCTCGGGGTGCAAGTCAGCAATCTTTTGAAGAAGGGATTTATTAGAAGGAGTGTCTCCGAGTGGGGATCACCAGTTGTGTTTGCCACTAAGGCAGATGGTTCCCTTCGTTTGTGTGTGGGCTATCGCGAGTTGAATAAGGTGACGAGGAAAAATAATATCCTCTACCACAGATAGATGATTTGTTTGATCAGCTGGAAGGAGCTAGAGTGTTCTCCCGGTTGGACCTCGCGACAGGATTTCATCAGCTTCGAGTAGCAGATGAGAGTGTTCCGAAAATGGCATTTAGGACACTGTCTGGATTTTATGAGTGGTTGGTCATGCCATTTGGGTTGACCAATGCACCAGCCTATTTTGTGGATCTTATGAATCGAGTATTTAGAGATCAGTTGAATAAGTTTGTTCTTGTGTTCGTGGACGATATCCTTGTTTACTCAAGGACAGAGGAGGAACACAAGGGACACTTGAGGATAGTGATGGAGGTGTTGAGGAGACACCAATTGAAAGCGAAATTCTCTAAGTATCATTTTTGGAGAAGGGAAGTGAGATTCTTGGGTCATGTTGTTTCAGAAGGTGGTATTGCCGTGGACCCTGCGAAGGTGGCTACGGTACAGGATTGGCCTACGCCCAAGAATGCTACAGATGTAAGAAGTTTCTTGGGATTAGCTGGATATTATCGTAAGTTTATCCAGGACTTCTCCAAGATAGCAGCACCGTTGACTCAGTTGACTAAGAAGAATCAGTCCTTCGTCTGGGACGGAGTGTGTGAGGATGCCTTCAAAAGTCTAAAGGAGAGGCTGACGCGTGCGCCAGTATTAGTCATTCCTAAAGGGAATGAAGAGATGACGGTATACACGGATGCTTGTGGTACCGGACTGGGTGCTGTATTGATGCAAGGAGGTAGGGTTGTAGCTTATGCTAGTCGACAGCTAAAGCCGCATGAGAAGAAGTATCCTACCCATGATTTGGAATTAGCAGCGATCGTGTTTGCGCTGAAGATGTGGAGACACTATCTCTTGGGAGAAAGATTCGAGTTGTTTACCGATCATAAATCGTTAAAGTGTCTCTTCTCTCAGAAAGATTTGAATCTCCGTCAGCAGAGATGGTTAGAGTTCTTGGCTTCGTATGATTTTGATATCGCATATACACCTGGGAAAGGTAATGCGGTAGCCGATGCCTTGAGTAGGAGGCATGCCAGCTTAGGGGCAATGTTTCTTGAATGGAAGCAACTGGAGTATATCGCGGGGTTTGATTTCAGACCAAAGTGAGAGTTGGATCCAGTTAAGCTAGCTAGTTTGACGATCAGACCCACTTTGATAGAGCGGATTGGTTCTAGTCAGAGGGACGATCCTAATCTATTAGAAATCATCTCCAAGTTAAAGATGGGTATCGATGAGGAGATGAATGTGTATGGGCTTGATCGAGATGGATGGCTTAGAAAGAATGGAAGACTAGTTGTACCCAACGTGAATGGTTTGAGAGATGAAGTGCTTAGAGAATGTCATCACTCAAAACTGACTATACATCCCAGTGGAATAAGATGTATCGAGACATGAGACAGACCTACTACTGGGAAGGGATGAAAAGAGACGTTGGGAAGTTTATATCCAAATGCATGAATTGCCAGCTAGTTAAAGCCGAGCAAAGGAAGCCTAGTGGGTTGTTGCAACCATTAGAAATTCCCGAATGGAAATGGGAGCAAGTCTCGATGGATTTCATCGATGGCCTACCAAGGACTAGATCGGGATATGACAGCATTTGGGTAATTGTGGATCGATTGACTAAAAGTGCAAGATTTATACCAGTCAAATCGACCAGAACGGCAGCCAAGTTGGCAGAATTGTATATGAAGTGGGTAGTGAGATTTCATGGAGTACCCAAAAGCATTGTGAGTGACCGAGACCCGTTGTTCACTAGTGGGTTTTGGAAGAGCTTACAAGAGGCTCTAGGGTCAAGATTACATCTCAGTACCGCATATCATCCTCAGACCGACGGTCAGACGGAAAGGGTGAATCGTATATTGGAAGATCTCTTGAGAGCTTGTATATTGGATTTTGGTGGATCATGGGATGACCATTTGCATCTAGTAGAGTTTGCATTTAACAATAGCTACCAATCCAGTATCGGTATGGCTCCATATGAAGCTTTTTACGGAAGACCGTGCAACTCACCATCATGTTGGATAGAGACTGGCGAGAAGTTTGTGCTTGGACCAGATGTGGTGAGAGAAACGTCGGATAAGATTAAGATCATTCAGCAACGAATGAAAGCTGCCCAAGATAGGCAGAAAAGTTATGCTGATAAGAGAAGAAGAGACTTGAAGTTCTCCGTTGGTGACTTGGTGTTTGTCAAGATCTCTCCGTTGAAGAGCGTGATACGATTTGGCAGGAGAGGCAAGTTGGCACCGAGATTTGTTGGCCCATTCCCTGTTCTTGAATTAGTCGGGAATTTGGCATATAGAGTTGGCTTACCAGAGAAAATGGCGGGAGTTCACAATGTATTTCATGTTTCCCAACTGAGGAAGTTCGTTCACGACTCAGATGTGACTATTTCACCTGATCAGTTAGAGGACTTCGAAGTAGAACCCGAGGCGGTTGGGAACCGCAAGCCGATTCGTATTGTGGGGCACGATACAAAGCAACTTCGAAGGAAGGCGGTGAAGCAAGTCAAGGTTCAGTGGGGCGAGGACGAGAATGATTGTACTTGGGAGACAGAGAAGAGCATTAGGAAAGCATATCCAGAACTCTTTGTCTGGTAAGATTTACTTTGCGATTTAGTTATTCCGCATGCTAGGATAGACTTATTTTACTTGTTTTGCATGTTTGATGATTGTTTTATGATTAAAAGGCATGCGGGACCCTTGTGTGTGTTTGGATTAGGGAATTTCGGGGGCGAAATTTCTTAAGGGGGGGAGAGTGTAACGACCCGTATTCTACACATCATAGGATCGTAGAATATTTATTTCTTTCCCATGTGAAGTCGTATGGTCATGTAACTTTGGGAAACATCTATTAGAGCCATTTTCCATGTTCATGATTTTTGTCGATTTTTAAACGACCATTTTGCCCCTAGTTGGTACTGTTTTGGCCATAACTTTTGATTGGAAAGAAATTTTGACTGAAACCACTTCCATTAGATTCGTTTGATGGTTTACCTTTCCGTAGAGTGGTCACATTAGTCAAACGGACTTACCGTTTGGGAGATATGGCTGAAACAAGGTTTGGAGGGTGAAAAACTGCTTAACCGGGCCAAATCGGGTGATTAGCGAGTAGGCCCATAACCCATTTCGGGATTAGGGTTATGGGAGGGCTGAAATGAGATGGAGAATCATTCCATTTCAGTTTTCTAGCCTCCACTTATCACCAAGGATCCCTAAAAATGGCCTCTAACCTCTAAATCACCTCCAAATCATCTTTTGGTCAAGGATTTGGCTTAGTAACCCCTAATTAAGGAACTAGTGGCTACGTTATCAGTGCAGTGAAGCCATTTATGACTTCATGGGGCAAAGTGATCGTAGCAAGGTATGTTGGGTGATCGAAGTGGTGAATATCGTATGCTTTACGCACTGAGTGAGAGATGTGAGGATGGATGCTATGCTTGATTGTTTGCCATCATTATGACATGCACACCTCCCCCACCTCCGTATCTTTACACTGTTTGATATGATACCTTAGAGTGTTGTACAGTATGTAGTGCTAACTCTTTGGTTGCAGGTCCAGGTTCAGGTATGTTTTAGTCTACCTGTTATTGTTCACTTTAGATGCTTATCGCTCATACCAGGCTTTATGTTTGACTCAGAGTTTTATGTCCCCTCTTATTACTCTGGGTGCTCACACGAGTAGACTAGAGACAGGTTAGCTGGTGATGCGCGAGTAGCTGATTCGGAGGCGGGCAGGAGGCTTCCACGTATGATATATATATACACATTCTCCCTGTGTCGTTGGTGGTCGCTACTGGGGCATTAATAGTGTACCTCATTTATCTTACTTTGCTGTGAGACAGTATGAAAAGTTGTAATAAGCTGTATTTTGGATTTCCGCTGCTATGATGTTTAGTTCTGATTCTCAGCTTATGCACTGTCTCTCCTGTTTTATGTCAAGTATGTTATTATTATATTTTGTTCTATGCGCTGTGAGACATATTACAGGTTCCTTGATTAGTCCATTCTCTTCTTTCTTTTTCTTCTGGCGACCGTCCCGTGCTAACTGGATATGTGTACAACGCACTTTTGGAGTAAATGTGGGTTGGTGCGGGGCGGGCCGTCACAGGTACAATGGGAGAACCGACCCGGGACAACATTTGATGTGATACGCATGGCTCATGAATGCTGCTGCTGCCCCTGACGTAGTGAAGTGTAAAGCCTTCCCGATCTATTTAGAAGACGTGGCGCTGCTATGGTTTACCCGACTTCCTCCTCGGTCGATATCAAATTTTAGGGAATTAAGCAAACGTTTTATGAATCAGTTCCGACTCCATGCCCGAAAGTCTAAGAATTTTATTGAATTATCAAGAATTAAGCAAGCGCCGGGCGAGTCTTTGAAGTCATATCTCGACCGTTTCAACTTAGCTATGACAGAAGTCAGTGACCCGCACGAGCCCACCATCTTGATGGCTTTGATG
Source organism: Allium sativum (assembly GCA_030737875.1). NCBI lineage: Eukaryota > Viridiplantae > Streptophyta > Magnoliopsida > Asparagales > Amaryllidaceae > Allium > Allium sativum. The sequence goes on from CM060923.1 coordinate 693,649,484, forward strand.
GAAGGAGTCGATCCTGACTCCGAGTTTGGAGATTATCTTTCTTGGAAGCCACCTCCCACGAGAGAGTTATTTTATGAAAAGGCCGATATTCACTTAAGACGAGAGGAGGCAAGGGCAAACAGAAAGAGAAAGTCCGAAGCGGCTTCAAAAGAAACTGTTTAGAGTAATGTCGCCGTGAAGCAGTCTGGAGAAAGTTCCGGGAAAGTTGAGGTGAATGTGGGAAACAAGAGTGGAAATGATAATAATGGAAACAGGGGCGACAGCAACCGTAACGCGAATGGTAACCGGAGAAATAGGAACCGAGGAAGTAATTCTAAAAAAAGACCCCGGTTCCAGACCTATGGGAATTATTCACCGCTGAACGACACTCTGGAGAACATTTACTTGGATACATACAATGTTTTGCAATACAAAAGACCGCCGCCTCGAGACTCAACGCAGAAAGAAATCACAACTGGAAAATTTTGTTTATTTCATGGAACTCATGGGCATTCAACGAATGAATGTCGACATTTGAGAGAAGTGATTGAGAAGCTGCTGCACGAAGGAAAATTGGATGAATATAAGGCTGCGCCAAGAGACAGGGGGCAAGGAGAACAGGCTCCAAACCAGAACCAATCTGCTCCCAAGCCTACAGCGCAGCAGAAAGGCAAGGGAATTGTTATTAACACCATAGTAGGTGGACCCCACCAAGCTATCCACAGTTTTAGAGCAATGGGCTAATATGTTAATGCAGCTAAGCACGTAGATGTGGATGAATGTGATGATTTGGAAGATATCGCCCCTGTGAAACAGCAGAGGACAATGTTTGATGACGTGGTGTTCCGTAGCAGAGACAATACTGGAATCCAGTCACCCACCGAAGATCCGTTGGTCATTACCACTACCATTGGACCGACATTGGTTCATAAGGTGCTAGTTGACAATGGAAGCTCTGTTAATATTTTGTTTAAAAAGTCATTCGATCAGATGAAACTTGAGTCTGAAGATTTGAAGCCATGCGAAGGTTGAATCCGAGGCTTCATTGGAGTGTCGACAGCTCCAATGGGGTATATAGAATTGCCCGTAACATTGGGGCAAGGGGAACGTCGAAGAGTACGAATGCTTCAGTTCGTAGTGTTGGACGTGGATTCGCCCTACAACGCATTTTTGGGAAGGCCTGCCCTTGCAGAGTTCAGGGCTTGCATCGCCCCTTGGTGTTTATTGCTTAAGTTCCCAACTGAAGCCGGAACGGGAGTAATGAGAGGAGATCAGGTCTCCGGACGGGCTTGCTATGTTGCCGAATTAAAGATGTTGATGAAGGGACTCAACATCGAGAGTAAAGGTGCCTCGCCTCCTCCAAAGGAGGGTTCAACGTAGCAATTAGAGGGATCATCCCCGAAGGAGTTGCCCAAAGGAACGCCTGAATACTTGGATCCCAGAAAAGATGAGGAACCAGAGGCTAGAAATGCAACTCCTAATGAAGCTACAGTGAACATACCCATTGACGAAGCTGATCCAACAAGAGTCTTGAAGATTGGATCCCAGTTGGATCCACATCGAGCCAAAGAACTAACTAACTTCCTGAAGGCAAACCTGGATGTGTTTGCCTAGACCCACGCCGACATGTGTGGGATATCGCCATCCATCATGAGTCATTCACTAAATATAAACCCAAAACACCCGCCTGTAAAGCAAAAGAGACGTGTGCTGGGCCCAGAGAGGTCGGCAGCTCTGAAAGAAGAAGTGGAGAAGCTGAAAGAGAACGGATTTATTAGAGATTCGACATATCCCGACTGGATATCGAATCCTGTTTTAGTAAAAAAGCCGAACGGAAAGTGGCGGACATGCATTGATTTTTCAGACTTGAACAAAGCTTGACCAAAAGATAGTTTCCACCTTCATTTTCTGCATTATAAATTTCGCACAATACCAACCTATAGGGCTTTGTATTTACAGGCCTAACTATCCAAAAGTGTTATGATTGAAATATCTTTGAAATTGATTACCATTAAGTTTTACACTAATTTATGTTCATGTAAAACATAGAAAATCAAGAACTCATCAGTATAACCATATCATATCTTTACAGTGAATCTGTATATAAATAACAGCCTAAGGTCGACCAAATAGTTAACAACGTTGCTTGATCCAATATATACTCAAATGCATACAAATCTCTGAAAAAAAATGCATATCCAATGGAAAAATATATACGATATAAGTTGAAAATGACATGAATGGCGTAACAATCACCTTTAATTGACTGCACACAATCAAGCTCTCATCTCTTTTTGCCAAGGTCCCTACACTTTTGATTTTACTCTTAAAATAAGATAAAGTTCATCCTAAGAAAAAATGCAAGCCACAAATAACACGGTGATCTATATAGATACCTAACCCCCATAGATAGAAAATGTAACGGAAAACACATTATGGTTGAATTATCACAATGATTTATGCTTTTCTCAGCACGTTTTACATTAGTGGTCGACATCTCCAACCTGAATGCCTAAATCAAAACGTAAACCTTCAAAACTAAAGGAATAAGATATAGAAAGCGGCAAAGTTTTGAGCTTCAATCAAAATTAGTTTTAAGTATTTTATGGTCAATCAGAAGTACCTCATATTAGGACAGAGAGATTTAGATTCCTATATATTTGTATTATGTTTCTTTTCTCATATAAAGTCGACCAAAAAAAAAATTGCAAGTAGAATTGGGGAAAAGGAAGTGAAGTGGAAGAGTAGGTACTTATGAAAAGTAGGACAAAAAAAATTTAACTATCAAATGGTATAAATTCGTGTTTATTTATCTTACAATGAGCCGCATGATATATATGACCAACGCCCTACCTATGTATCCATATCTAGTTATACATAAGGAATGCATTTGTACAATTAATCATTTATGTTATAAAAGATTATAAAAATCCTCAATTTTACAACTGATCATGCAATATATTAATGGGGTATTTCCAAACACCAACTATCAGCAAGCGGCTGAATATTCACTTTGCATCAAAACCGAGACCATTTTTAGGCAATAACGGCTGTAAATAAAATTACATACATCAAGTGTAACTAATCATTTTCATGTATGAATTTAAGATAAATGGAACAAGTTTACATTTAGTGGCCACAGTTAATCAAAATGGACACATTATTTATACCTGATTTCATTTTCACAAGATTATACTTAAAATGACCTAGCTAATCATTTGCTAAAATAATATCAGGTAACTTATATTCTTGAGTACCTCATAAATAATAAAATTCATATAATTTTACCAGCAGGTATAACACCTATGGAATTGTCCTCTATTGTATATGACATCCACATTGTCAAACATATATAATTTAAACCTAAAAAGACAGGAATCCAACCTCAAGTGGGAGATATTCAGTAGAGCACCACTAACATGAAATATTTCTCAACTTCAATCCATATATAACATTTATATATATCTATAAGGGAAAAAAATATGCAGAAATTATGGTTTGGTGCTGTAAAATAATCAGAATCATAGTTGCTAATGGCAACATCAATTCCATAAGCAAAGCCTCATCCGAATTTCTTAATCTCCATAATAGTTCTAGTGATTTCGATGTCAAGTGATCTGAAATACTAATTAATTTATATCAACACTAGAATAAAATAAAAAATATTACCTATTTTAGGGGATTACGTCATCGATTAGGACTAATATAGAGTGAATCAGGGATACAACGTAGATTTAGGATTCACCGAATCGACGATGGTCGAATATAGGATGCTGGAGTGAATCGGTCGATATACTGGTGTGCTAAATTGACCATGGTGGAATGCTGGAGTGAATTGATGATGGTGGAAAGCTAGAGTGAATTGACCATGGTGATTTCCTGGAGTTTGTCGAGTGAGTTGATGACGGTGATTTTGAGTTTGTCGAGTGAACCGAAGAAATTAGGTATTCACAAGATTTAGGGGGAAGCGAGGGACTAAATTTTTATTTTCGCGGCTTTGGATTTAGCTTTATGTTTCGCTCCTGCCTTCTTCACGTGCAACATTAACATAGCGGATGGTATGCACAAATAGCACAATTTAAACCTTATTACTTTTATTTAATTTATATAGCACAATTTATTTGTTATTTTCTTTTCTGTGATTATTTTGTTATGGCTCTTTAATATAAAGCTATGAGATAATGCAATGTATATCATATTTTCTTGTAGTGAGTACATAATGCAATAACAACTTCACATCATCAAAATACGAGTCTGAGATACAAGCTTTCACGAAGTCATCAAACAAAGATCTCAAGCACAAGTTTCCATCAAGTCACAGTGAGGGTCGGCACTCGCTTATACATCCGGTTCAAATAAAAGGCATAAAGAAAGTCAACAGCTGAAGAGGCACTAATCATTCTTTCCAGCCTTGGAAGAACTACCTAGTCGGGTAGTAAGCTTTCCCGGCCTGATAGAGGAATGGGAGGTGTCTTGTAAACCATCATCTTTATCTTTGTCCACACTCGACTGGATTGCAAAGGAAGGAACATATGACCTGTCATGAGCAGATTGCTTCCCCTTGCACTTTGATGGAGATTTGGCTTCATTGTCGGTTGGGTTGTCATGCACGAGATCCACGGTATCAATGTCTTCAAGTGTTTCTTCAGGCAAGAGGTTTGGATTGTCCAAGTCATGAATAGCCTGAACCAAGTCTGATTGAGATCCAAGCAATGAAAATGGAGTCGATATGAGAGCAAGCGAAGCATCATCTTGCGTAGGAGTGACAGCTAAAGTAGTCGAGACAGTCGCCATCAAGGTGGAATCATTTGTAATAGCTCCAATTCCGGTTGCAGTAGGAGACGGCTTTAGCGTAAGAGGGCCTAATGCATATGAACAATAAGAAAGGAAATCATTAAACCCAGATGGAGAGAATAAGGGGCTGAAGTCCATTGAGAACGACTCAGTCTCGGTTTTACCTAGAGCAACTGGAGCGCTTCTACTCTTTAGCTTATATTGGTCTTCGTCGTCATCTCCATCATCGTCATTCAATTTTTTGTCGATAACATCTTTCTCTTTTTCAGGAAGTATGGAAGGATCGATGGCAGTGGCTTCAGTAGCTTTTGGGTCAGAGACAGTAGGATCCATAAGAGACGTGTCGATAGCAGTAGTCTCCAGAGAGGATCCCCCAGATGGGCCGACTCCGGAATGTAAAGCACGCTCTTCTCTAAATTGTTTCTGACCCTTAGCAAGGAGAATCATCATCCAACAATATATCTATAAGTTCTTCTTCCATGCAACCTTCACCTTCATATTTCTTAAGTACATTCTCCCAAACTTCAACAAGTGCAATGGGGAATGCTTCTTGTAAAAAGCAAAGACTGCCCTAGTTCCTGACGCTGAGAGTGTAAAAGTTGAATAGAGAAGCAGTGAAGTGAGCTACATCTTGCATATGTGCACCCCAGAAGCGGCCTTGGCCAGTAGAGCATTATCTCTTTCTTTTCCAAACTTATCGATTTGGACCTCCAACTGGGATAACTTCAAAGATTGATCGCCACACCTTTGTTGAAGTCTAGCATTCATGTCCCTATAAGTAGTGATTGATTTCAGCTCTATAGCCAACTTAAGTTCAACTAAATTCTGGGGTGAATGCACATCTTTAAATTGAGTGCGAAGCAATCTTTCTCTGGTCTTAGTAGTTGTGAGTTCATCTTTAAGTCATTGATTCGCAGCCTCAAGCTGTGTGTTCTTCTAAGAGAGGGATGCAATGCTGGCACCCTGAGAATCGAGTGTTCTTTCCCACTTTGCTTTATCATTTTCCATCGTAAGCATGGAACCAAGGTGAAGTTGGTTAACTCACTGAAGCTCATCGCACAACCTATACCATTCACCCATCTTCTCATCGCTCTTTCTGACTATATCCAACTGCTAGCTAATGTTGTCTCTCTCCATGTCTACCTCCTTAAGTATATCTTTCCTATATGAGGGATGGACATCTACATCAAAGCGAACACCTCTAAAGCACCACTTGTCGTCAAATTTCTTGGAAAGTTCCTTTGGACCAAGTCTGACTAAATAATCCAGTCCCTTAATGATTGTCTGAGTGTTGGCAGGGGTTGGAGTAGCATCCGGAGGATCAAGAGATATAGTATGTGCAGATGTAGTAGGGATGATGGCAGTATCTTTGCTGGCTTTTGGGTGCTTGTCTTCAGCAGAAGTATCCTTGCTGGTCTCAGAATGCTTATCCTCAATAGCAATAGTGCTTTTGTCACCCTTGGGACACTTGTCTTCTCGATCACGGTATCTATCTTTGTCGTCCCTGGGCCTCATTCCTTTATGTTCATCTTCCTTGTGCTTCTCCCGATCATGCTTATCATAATCATGTTGCTTTTCACAATCATGTTTGTCGTAGTCATGCCTATCTCGCCAGTGTTGTTCCTCGCGAGGTTGCTTATTTCGCTCCTCCCAATCTCGGTAATCATAGTCTTTGCATTCTTGATCCTTTGTCGCTCTCTTCTTAGCCTCCGACTCTTGGCGGAAGCAACCAAGGTTATTCCATTTATCATAAGAACCCGAATAACGGTTGAGGTCGCCTACATAAGAGTGGTTCATGGATGGACCTAGAAAAATGTAAAGCAAGAAGTTCAGTTGTTTATCCCTTAGAAGCCATACATATATTGGTCTATTAAATCTGTGTAAAACTACGCGACGAGCGTCATTAGGGTCGATCGTGCATAGTCCTATCTAGTACACCCAGACAGATTGCAAAGTGTAAGGGACGATCACATAGAACAAAGTTCAAATGCCAACTTAAAGGTTAAACACAACAAGAAAGGTGGCATACATCAGAACAAGTTGGGTCGTCCGCTTAACACGGTCAGGATCGGTCATACATCATAGCACGACCAATACAAAGAGGTCAAAAATGGCACAAGCCAAGGACACTAAGGCTCGTACATCCTGTAAAGGTCGCCCATGTTAAGGGAAGTCGCTCATTCCTATATCGAAAATGTCAGTCGTACAAGATAAGGAGAAGAATTGGTTCTAGTCGCACGTTCCACTTTGCAGTCATTCGTTTATGCTGCCCTGATCAATTGTACATAGAAGGGAACACAAAGATGCCAGAGGTCACACATGCGTTCCATATCCACTCATAAATTGCAACAACAGTCGCTCACTTAGTTCCCAATCAGTCACTAATACTTCAATCATATGATACTAGATGTCAACTCCAGAATGATCGCACGTATGTCGGCTCTACAAGCCTCGGTCGGTCGCCCGTTCATTTACAATCAGATATAGATGCTCCAACCAGATATTATCTATCGGTAATAAAAGGCTTAACATGATGACCCGGTCGGTCGTTCTTATACCAACCAAGAAGCTTTGACAAGCCACATGAGCGCTCATCGCCTGTCCGCCCATTCAATATGCTCAGACATATAGTTGTTCGCTCCTATGTAATCACTCGCTCCTATGAAGCCGCTCGTGCGGGACAACTGAATACAACTATCAATAGTTGGCTACAGCTAGGCGGTGACATTTTCGTAATTAATGAGACGAACGACCCATAGCCTGCATATATGAATTTCAACTCATTTCATCAGGGGAGCTCACCTATAAATAGGCTATGGCTTCCACCATAATGGGCATCGACTCCTTGCCACCACGAAGTGCTGCTGAATTCTTTCCTCCACCATTCCTTAAGCATTTCAGCCATCGTCATCATCTCCACTTGAAGACGATTCATCCATTTAGCCATGGCATCGATAGAGTCCTATAAGTGAGAAAAGGTCAAAGACATCCTCCTTATCCGTCCATCCATCCTTCTCTTTAATGGATTCCACCATTCCTTCATTAAATTCTGTGAATTTAAGCGAGATTTGTATGTGAGAATGAGAATATGTTGAGAGAATGAAAAGATGTATGAACAAAGAGAGTTCATATTCTTTCTAATCGTTGTCATGATAATGCAAACTACCTTTATAGTGGACGTAGGCCTAGCTTAGGGCCGAACCACTCTAAAAACCTTGTCTCCATTTTACTTTCCTCGCATTTTTACTCTTAACTTTTGTTGAGTGCTGCTCCATTTACTTTCTAACCACATTGGTGAAGTACGGTTCACATACCATTGGTGTTTGAGCCATTTTTTGGTGAAAACATTTCGCGCCCACTGAAGGGCCGTGTTTGCGTTTCCTTCCTTTACATTTTCCTCCAATTCCAACAGCTTACTGTTGAAATCTTAAACTGCCCCCTTCCTCGAAGCCATGGCCGATTCGAAGAAAAATAACAAGTTCATTAGAGCTACCAAGATTGTTGAGGATGTTCATGGTGATGAAGCTACACCACAAACTTTGAATCAAGAAGTTGAAGGATCCTCTAGGCCATCTGTAGCACGAGATGAGTTGAATGTGGCTATGACTGGTCTGAATGAAAAAATGGAAGCTATGACAAAAATTATGATGGAAAGACTTGATGCCTGATTAATGCTCAAGCCAATCCTTCGCCATCGAATGCTATAAACAATGTTGATGAAAAAGAGGACTCTTCTGCCTCAGACCCTAGTCGATCCCACTTCTCAGTGGACGACAGGGGGGAGGCCGGCGTTGAGGACTCTAACTTCAAAGCCCTACAACACGAGGTGAAACGTGCAACCCCGAGTGCCGTAAGTCCCACCAAAGGGACACCTCCCAGAAGAGGTGCAAGACATCGGAACTTGAATCGCGATCGCACCGGCAAAAGCATCGATGCCAATCCCGTGGAACGAGTGGGAGACGAGAAGCGTATTGCAGATATGATCCAACAAATAATTTAAGAAAAAACAGCCTAGGAAGATGATGAAAAAGATTGGGTGTTTTCACCTAGTAAAAACTCGTTTACAGAAAGGATCCGTCCAGCGAAGTTTCCTAGGAAATTCACACCCTTGATAGTAGCACCTTATGGTGGAACTGGAGATCCAAACATCTTCCTATTCAAATATGATCAACACATGAACGGAGCTTGGGCAACTGATGAGACAAAATGCTTGGACTTTCTCGTATGCCCAAAAGGGATGGCTTCACTATGGTTCACTAGACTCCCACCTAAATGTGTTGATGAATTTGCTGACTTGGCAAGAAGATTCCAGGACCATTTCCATTTAAAAACTACCAAAGCGAGGGATGTGATGTCGCTTAGCAAGATGGAACAAATGTCTGGAGAAACTATCAAAGCTTTTCTTACATGATTCCATGCTGCAGCAGCTGAAGTCATAGAACCAGAACATTGGTATTTGTTAATAGCTCTAAAAGGTGCTATTGATAAGAAATCAAAATTTGGGAAATGGATCAACATGAATAAACCCAAAACTCTAAAGAAGTTCTATAAGAAAGCCGAAGAGCATATGAGCGTGGAAGATAATGCGCCGAATATTAAGAAGGTCATAGAAAGTAGTACTACCAAAGAAGGGAAAGGCAACGAGTTCCAAACTGAGCAGAAGAATGACTCTAGGCAGAAGAGAGGAAGTGATGAGAAGGATCTACTCTGCCACAAACGTTCAGAATTGACTCTCTTAAATGAAACCCTAGAGAGGATCTACTCTGCCACAAAGGATTTGGGCATCTTTCCTCAAATGAAGCCGCAGAAAATTACAGAGCAGCAAGCCAACTCCGACAAATTCTGCCGATTTCATAATCAACCGGAGCATAACACTAACGAGTGTCGACACCTGAAAAATTTGATTAAAGAACTCATCAAAAAGAACCAACTTCAACAATATGTGAAGAATCCTCAAAACGCGCCGACTACCCAGGGACAGAATAATTCCACTAATCAATTCGATCTGGTGAGAAAGCCCAGGCACCCGCTGATTCGAGACCAGTAATCAACATGATTTTTGGTGGGCCCTACCCAGTTGGAAGTAGCTGGGCAGATATGGAAAAGTATGCTAATGAGCTGAAGGGTGCCTCAAAAGAAGAGAGATGCATGGTCCTAAGCAACGAGCTCCCAATGAAGATACTGAAGACTTCAGCTGATGATATGGTATTCAAGGATAGAAATTCTGACAGACTAATTACACCAACTTTCGATGTCATGGTGATCACAATTGGTTTTGGCCCTGCGGTTGTTAAAAGAGTCCTAGTTGACATGGGGGCATCAGTCAATGTGATCTTCATAAATACATTCCAGAAAGTGAACCTTTCTATGACAGAAGTGCGAGCCTATCTAGACAAAATCCATGGATTTACCGGACAACTCGCGCAATCCATTGGTACAATTGAATTGCTCGTCAAACTAGCAGATGGGGAATGCAAGGTCTCTATGATGCAAACCTTCATCTTGGTGGACAAGATCTCCTCCTACAATGCATTCCTCGGGCGACCGACTCTCAAAGGCTTTAAAATTGCGCTAGCTCCATGATGTTTAACTATGAAGTTTCCAACTGAGTATGGAATTGGCATAATTAAAGACGATCTGGCCACTGAAAGGGATTGCTATGTGACAGAGCTGCATGAGGCAAAGAAGAAAGACTTGGGGAAGAATGCAAAGGCTCCACCTCGCATTCGCGAACTCCCCTTATAGCAATAAGGAGCGATCCCTGCACTGGCGAACACAGTGGAGCGCAAAAGAAAATTAATCCTGGAAAAGCGAGTGCAGAGGACAAAAGGGTGGTCCCGACTTAGATCACAATTCCTATAGTTGTTAATCCAAAAGATCCAAACCATGTGCTGAATATAGGATCTTAGTTGATCCCCGAATTGAAGAGTCAACTGATTATCTTTTTAAAAGCTAATTTGGACGTGTTTGGGTGGAACCATTCTGACATGAGCGACATATCTCCAGATGTTGCAGTCCATAAACTTAATATTAATTCACATGTTCCATCTGTCAAGTAGAAAAGAAGGACCCAGGGGCTAGAAAGATCAAAGGCCTTGAGGGAGGAGGTCGACAGGCTAATGGAGAACAACTTCATCAGGGAATCTACCTACCCAAACTGGGTTTCCAATCCTGTATTTGTAAAGAAAGAAAACGACAAATGGCGAGTCTACATAGTCTATTTGGATCTTAATAAAGCTTGTCCAAAGGATAGTTTCCCTGTTCCCAGAATAGAACAATTAGTGGATTCCGTGGCTGGGCATGAGTTGCTGTCTTTTATGGATGCGTATTCTGGCTACAATCAAATCATGATGTATGGACCAGATCAAGAGGACACAAGTTTTATCACTGATCCTGGTTTATATTGCTACAAAGTGATGCCATTTGGCCTAAAGAATGCAGGAGCAACTTATCAGCGATTGGTAAACACTATGTTCAAAAAACAAATTGGCAGGACAATGGGAGTATATGTCGACAGTATGTTAGTAAAGTCAAAAAGAGCAGTTGATCATTTGGGAGATTTAGTCGAGATGTTCGATATTCTACGCCAATATGGTATGAAGTTGAATCCTTTAAAATGTTCCTTCGGGTTCGATTCAGGCAAGTTCCTAGGGTTTATGGTCAACGCTAGGGGCATAGAAGCCAATCCAGCGAATATATCAACCTTGAAAGAAATGCGCGCCCTAGGAGCCAAGAAAGAGCTTCAGCATTTAAATGGAAAAATTGCATCTTTGAATCGCTTTGTATCTCGGGCAACTGACATATGTCTTCCCTTCTTCGACGCCCTTAGAAAAGGAAAGAAAGAAATACATTGGACCTCTGAATGTCAGAAAGCTTTTGGAGAACTAATCCAACACATGGCAACACCTCCAATGCGGTCAAAGCCTAGTGATAGAGAAGATTTGTTTGTATATCTGGCAGTATCTACCCATGCTCTAAGCACGACATTGGTAAGGGAGGATTCGAAGGTTCAAAGGCCAGTCTATTACATCAGTAAGAGATGTTCTAGGGCAGAACTGAACTACCCAAAACTCGAAAAGCTCGCTTATTGTTTACTTATCGTCTCAAAGAAGCTTCGGCCCTATTTTCAGGCTCATCCTATCAAGGTCCTCACGGATCAGCCTCTGAGGCAAGTTTTGTTTCGACTAGAGACTTCCAGGAGGTTGTTAAAATGGAATATTGAGCTTAGTCAATATGACATTACATACCACCCCCGAAAGGCAATCAATGGACAAGCGCTTAAAGATTTTATCGCAGAATTTACCGACCGAGGAGAGATGAAAGAGGAACCTGATACTAAAACCAACATCCAATTGAAATTATTTGTTGATCGAGCATCAAACGATTACTGCTTTGGGGCAAGAGTAGTCCTAGAAACCCCTGAAGGAAAATCTATATGCTATGTGCTAAGACTAGAATTTCCATCAACAAATAACGAAGTTGAACATGAAGCTTGTATTGCAGGAATAAGGCTAGCAAGAGAGTTACAACTAAAGGCCATACAAATCTTTAGTGACTCCCAACTAATGGTTTGTCAGGTCTGGGGAGAGTTCCAAGCCAAAATGGGTAAATTGCCAACTTATCTATCTAGGGCCTTGGAACTACTAGATTGCTTCGAGCATTATACCATATCTCACATTCCGAGAGAAGAAAATACCAAGGCGGATTCACTGGAAAGTATGCAAGCACAGGAGATGCACAACTTATAGGATTAGTCCCAGTGGAGATCCTCTCCAGCCCCAGCACAGAACAAATTGAGATGGATTAGGTCATGGAGGTTGATAATGAGCCAAACTCGTGGATGACACTAATCAAAGAGCATCTCATGACCGGTGCACTCCCGGAAGAAGTTAAGAAGCGAAGGATAATCTTACGAAAAGCACCTATGTATCTCATTCAGGATGGATGACTATACAGATGAAGATTTTCTACGCCCTTACCTCGTTGTGTTACAAAAAAGGAGTCAAAAGCAATTATGGCAGAATTACATGAGGGTGAATGCGGAGGTCATACTGGAGGCCAGACATTGGCCAAGAAAATTCTACGATATGGTTACTTCCGGCCAGACATAAATAAGGACTCCATAGCATATACTAAAAAATGCGATAGATGTCAGAGATTTGCAAAAATCCTAAGGACGCCATAAATAGCTATAACCCAAATGGTCACCCCATGGCCATTCGCCATCTGGGTCATTGATCTCATAGGAGCGCTTCCCACCGTAAAATCTGGTTTTAAATATGTCGTTGTTGATTATTTCACAAAATGGGCTGAAGCGGAACCATTGACAACTATAACCTCAAAGAAAGTTATTAACTTTGTCTTGATAAATATCATTGGTTGGTTCGGAGTGCCGCAAAAAATAATCACAGGCAACGGGACCCAGTTTGAAAGCGAAGAGTTCCAAAAAAAATTTGTCAAGTATAAAATCCAGAAATGTTCTTCCGTAGTTGCCCATCCACAAGCAAACGGGCAAGTGGAAGCAGTAAACAAAATCATTAAATCGACCATTAAGAAGTGGTTGGAGAAACCCAAAGGTGGTTCGGTAGATGAGCTTCCACTAGCACTATGGGTATACCGTACCACTCATAAAACTGCAACTGGGCACACTCTCTTTTCCTTAGCTTTCGTCTCTGAAGCCATGATCCCTGTGGAATTGGAAGTTCCCACCCATAGGAGATTCACTTCAATTAGAAGTAAAATGAGAGGTTACAACTTGAGGCCCTTGACCAAATCAAGGAAAAAAGAAAGGAAGCAGTACTCAGGGTGGCTGCACATCAGAGAAGGGTGGCCGGGCATTTCAATTCAAAAGTCAGACATAGGACTTTCGAGATCGGATACCTTGTGCTGAAGAAAGTAATGACAGGAACCGAGGTTTTTGGACCAAATTGGGAAGGCCCTGTGTTATAAACCAAAAATTTAGAGACGGTACTTTCAATTTGACCACCACATAAGGAGTCCAGATTCCTCGAGCTTGAAATAGCGAGCACATCCGCCGTTATTTTTATAATGCATCATTTAAATCTATTGTAAAAGCTGTAAATATTTGCAAAAAACTTCTCATTTAAGCTATGTACATAAAAAAACATGAGTGAGAAACTCCATTTGCTTACACGAATCATATATTTGTAGACTTCTGCTAAAGGTTGACTTCTTTATGTAGGAAAACAAGAACAATTACTCTCTCAAAATCCAACTATAGTTGGAGACTTCCCAAGCATATACCAGTTGGAACAATTCAAAAACATTAAGTGTCGAAGCATCGTGAAAACCAAGCAATCAGTGGATGACGAATCAAAAGGATGCATCTTTCGTCGCAAAAACACCAAATCCTTAGTGAGCATCCAGTGGAAGGATTGGTGCCAAACCATGAAAATAATGCAAAAGTGGAAGCAGCCAAATTAGTCCCACGGATAAAAGATTGTCAGTCCCAAAAAAGGCACGTTGTTAGGTGCAGGACACGAATTCTTTAAATCGAACTAAAACTGGATAAGATGAACTAGTGTCCACCTCCCGGGATGAAGCATAAAATCGGAAAGAATGACAAAACCTATGATGGAAGTACTAGTCCTAGTGCCGGAAGGACCGACAAAAAAGATGGAAGTACCAGCAGTCGAAAGGACCGACAAACCTGGGCTGGAAACAATAGTCCTAGTGCTGGAAGGACCGACAAACATGCTGGAAGGACCAGCGCAAACAGAAATCCAAGCCGAAAGGGGGTAACATAAATCCTAGCTGAAAGGGGTAATAGAAATCCTAGCCGAAAGGGGGTATCCGATTTAATCTTCCCAGTCCTGAGCTAATCAGAACAGAGAAGGTATAAAATTGGATTAAACTTAAAAGTATTTAAACCCAATCTCCGAAGGACTCGGGTCACTGAGTCAGTGAGAAGCGTGGTTGAATACGTTATAAAGATGTGTATCTAACCAAATCTCTGAAGGGCTAGGGTCGCCATGTGGCGAGAAATATGGTTGGATACATCAGAAACCAAAAACATGTATTTAAACTATATCTCCAAAGGACTCAGGTCACTGAGTTAGTGAGAAAAATGATTAAATACATCATAAAATTTACAACCCTTTTTAGGGGGGCATGCATTCAAGTCCAAATTCCAAAGGGTTTGGATCACCGGGTCCGTGAACGTACGAATGAATGCATGATCACCAAAAAGAGAAAAAAAGTGGCACAAAACCAATCAACTAAATTGAATTCTAAGAAGCTGATTGCTTCCAATCTAATAAAGCCATAATAAACTACTATAACATCAAAAAGCAAGACAATAGCGTTAAAGTTACACACCATAAGCTCGAATCTAACGCACGACCGACAAAGAAAATTGCGATGAAAAGTACAAGTAGAAAGTGTTGGCAAACAGGGTGAAAAACCACAGTATAACAAACAAGAGCATTGTCCCGTACTAACAAAACAGAGCATAGAAGCATCACAATGTTCCAAACCAGTCACAAAACCTCCAAAACACCAAAACAAGCACAAGTCGCATCACAGATCAACATAAATTTAAAAGCGAGGATCGACAACTGCTTATACAACTGATCTAAAAGCATAGTACGCAAAAGAAATGATTAAAGGCAAGATAGAAAGGCTACAGATCCTTGTTCTTCCTAGGCCTACCAACTTTCCTCTTAACCTGGGTAGAGCAGAATGGAGGTTCATCAGCCAAGGACTCTTTGCACTCTGAAACCGCCAACTCAACATCTCTTGGAACAACGGAGGCAACGAAACTATCCCTGGATCTAAGAGCTTGGATAAACTTTGCCTTGTCATCCTCTAGAGCGGAGATACGTTCGAGACTATCCCTATGATGCCTTTGGAGATCGCAAACTATTGTGTGCCAACTGCTCATTTGTTTCGCATAATGATCTTTGAGCAGATCCACTACTTCCCAAATGGATACATTGTGGTCCCAAAACAGGCTAGCATCTGAGCCTTCGCGACAATCATATCGCCAGAAAAAGTTTGATGGTCAGACGGAGATGTGTCCACGTTAGAATATACTCCCTGCAAACTCCATCTTTTGAGTCGTTTAGCAAGCTTGGGATTGCATGGCCTAGGGGCATAACGTGGCCTGCTAACGATTGTTTGAAGTTCTGTATAGGAGGGACTGAGGGGAGAGTCCACAAGTGCTGACCAGTCAATTGAACATCAGTTATACGAACATCCAAATCAAAAAACCTTTCCAGCCGACGTCGCTCCGGAGACGTATCTATCCTGTGTAAGTGTAACACCCCACCTCTGCTAGGGTTATTCACAAAGGGAATGCACTAGTTTTGGAGGGGTATTATCTAGTAAATAGGCACAGAGATAACACAAGACAGAACATAAATTAAACAGAGTAAATAAAGCAGCGGATATAAATTTAACCAAATCTCATTACGTGGAAAATAGAGTCAAAACCTCTTACATCAAAATACCAAGTCATTATTTCATTACATCAAGTTCTAAATAAGAAAAGTACTTAAAACAACATAAGCCCAATATTATTCCCCAAAAAGAGCATGAGTGCAGCCATAGCATAGCTCAAGACCAAACCGTACATGAGCTGTCAGAAAGCAAGCAAAGTCCAAGCTAAGAGCTAGAGTTTCCTCCCTGAGAACCTGGGGGGAAACGAAAGAAAAAGAGGTGAAAGAAAACGGGTCAGTCAAAAAGGCTGGTAAGCCCTAGTGACTATCAACATAAAACTAATAAAGTTAACTGGACATGAGAAACTGAGATTAAACATAAAGATAATAACTGGACTGGCATGATAATAAAAGGTAACAAGATAAGAGTGGCATCGCATATACAAGGTTTACTGCACTAACTGTACTAGTGTCCAAATCCATGTCAAGTATAAATCCAGAAATGATCCCTAAACCCAATAACATGAAATGACCCAATACGGGGTCCAACAGTCCATCCTAATCGATCGGCTTTACTCGTCGTGTGTCGGTGTAATACGGCCCAATCGCGGAATGTAGTCACATGTGTTAGGTCCACCCTAAGGTGTATCAGGTCTTAGGGTGTCAACCACTGACACAAATCAAGCACACACAATGTAGTACTATGGGTGCCCATGCCTACTTTTTCAACTCTGGACTAAGTGCACGACCCTAGTCCGCCTGAACCTACACTGGCGCACCTTACTCAGCCGTTATTCTTGGTTGCTTACAATCAGCCCAGTAATCGTGCCCCACCCTGCCTAGTCCCCAGGGTATCGTGATACTTCTAAGTGGGTTACTATTGAAAGGGACCACGTGGCTAGGATTTCTAATGGGTTAAGTGTTGTCATTAAAAAGGTCATGACTTAACCCCTATCCAAACATGTATCAAATTGGTTAAGTGTATTCAAGCGATCCATGAATTAACCTTACCATGTGGTATTAATTTACTTAACGCACCCCAACCTCTCACATTAGACTTGGTTATGGTTACTGGATGTGCCGGGCGGGTCCGGGAAGCTTTACACCATAACCTAGTCTAACCTCGGGTTTAAAGTGCTATATGACCAACTACCCACATTGGGTCCTATTATTTGCAACTACTGGATTTGCCGGGCGGTTCCGGGCAGATTTACATTGCAAATTCAACCCAACCTCGAGTTGGCCACTTTCAGGTTATCTAATTGTCATGTCCCAAATTCATGTTTTCAAGCTTATTCTCATGTCAAGTTTTCATGTCATATTTTCATGTCATATCATGTCAATTCCATAGCCAATTTCAAGTTTGCCTAATCTACCCCAAAACGTATCCCCAACGTACGTGAATTCGCATTAATACAACATGTCAAAATAGGGATATAACACAAAAAGGATAGTCACAGGATGGCAAAGGTGTTCACAAGTTAAGCATGATGATTATAACATTACAGGCATATGAAATAGGGTCTCAACATCAACTTGGAAAAATATGGTGATAGACATGGTAAAGGATTGACATAAGGTAGTAACCCCAATAATAAATTCAACATCACAGGCATGTCAAGATAAAGGTCATGGGGGTTTTAGATTAAACATGAATATGTCCAAATCAAGTTCATACTAATATTCCACAAGTCAAAATTTAAGATGAATAGATCTAGGGTGTACAAAACTAGATCCAAAATAACAGATCTAAAAGGGATAGTCATAGATCAAAGATATACCATGGTAGATCCAACCTAGTTATCATGTTTAGGCATAATTTCAGTTTACATCGTGTTCATGTTAAATTTACAGTTTAGATCTAAGAGTGACAAAGGGCTTACAGATCGTGGTCTAGAGAATGAGAAAGCAGAAGAGTAGAAGAAGAATCTCTAGCAAATCCCCAAATCGACGTAGCTCTAACGAAGTCTTGAATAGCCTCCTTATTCTCTATCTTCCAGTCAGAACCTCAGCAGCATAAGGTCGGATAAGAATGTGATAGAGAGTCTAGGGTCAGCGGTTGTTTATATAGGTTTTAGGGAGCTGAACCTGGACAGGCAATAAGACCAGGTACATCTGTCCCAAAAACAGGCTAGGTGACCAGGTCGACACCCAAGTCGACTGCCCAGTCGACTTGGTCTTGGGGGGGGGGTCGACTACCCAGTCGACCTGGTGCTGGCGGGATTTTTCCCGCCAAGTCTGTCTGGGTTTTGAAATTCGAATTTTGAACTTGAATTCGAACTGTTTTGAACTCTGGAATTTTCTGAAACTTTGGAGAGCCATATCTTGGTCATACGGACTCCGATTTTCGTAAACTCAGACTCGTTTTCAAGCAGAATTTCAAGATGAACGTAATGGCGTAACCCATTTCCCTTGATTCTTATTTTAAAATTTAATTCTGCCTTGATTTATAGTTATAACACGTTATTAAAATACGGGTTGTTACATTCTCCCCACCTTAAAGGATTTCGTCCCCGAAATCTCTAAGTTAGGAAGAACGCATCCTACCATCCACATCCATCTACTCACAACATCATTCACGAGCAACCATTGTCCTTAAAAAGATATCTAATGCTGTATGAACATATGCAGTATGTGTGTGTGTATGTACTTATCTAATGCAAAAGATCAGGCAGTTACTGATTCAGTAAACCTCCTTAATGCAAGATATGTTAGTGTAATGAGTCCAACATGTATGCAAATTCCTAACATAACTTAAAATTTCTACATGAGTGCACAAACATCATCCATATGCAACATCCACGTGATAGCGTAACAAGTTCATCCATGTACAAGTATAAGCACCCATGCAAATGCAACATGAAAAGGTGTCTGAGCCGATCTAGTGCCTAATGTGTGTCATGCATCCACTAGAAATCACTTGCAAACACTTGCAACCAATTGGAAACATCAACCATAACATGATTCAAAAACATGTTTACATCCAAAGAGGGTTCTAAGGTTCTCAAGACAAGATTAACAAAACAAACATAGGTAGCATGATACGAAAGGTTTACAAGCTCAAAGGAAAAAGAGATCGAGAAAGTACCATAAAAAAGAAATGGGTAAAGCGCGCGTATCTTCTCCTCGGTTTCCCAAGTTGCATCTTCTTGGGCTTCACTCCACTGTACTTTGACTAGCTTTACTTCGTGATTCCTTAGCTTCTTGATCTCCATCCCTAAGATACGAATAGGAACTCGCCTCAGCGTTGCTTCTTTCTCCACTTCTACGCCTTCGAGGATGCTTGGCTCAACCACCTCAGCTGATTCATGTAGGCACTTTCAGAGATGCGAGACGTGAAAGACATTGTGTACTCCGGCCAGCCTCTCAGGTAATTCTACCTTATAGGCCATCTACCCAACCCTCTCAGTGATAGGAAACGGTCCAACGAATCTCGGTGCTAGTTTTCCAATTGCTCCAAAACGAACCACATTGCGCAAAGGAGAGACTTTTACGAAAACCATATCTCCGACTTCGAACTCTAGGTCTGTCCTTCTCTTGCCCGCATAAGATTTCTGTCTATCTTGGGATGCTTTCATTCGTCTTCGTATCAACTCCACCTTCTCAGAAGTGTCTCGTATCATGTCGGGCGCAAGTATAAGTCTGTCAGTCGTCTCTCACCAACAAGTTGGTGACTTGCACGGTCTTCCATACAGGGCTTCGAACGGTGCCATCCCTATGCTACCTTGGTAGCTATTATTATAAGCAAACTCCACGAGAGGGAGATGGTCTTCCCAAGTACCACCAAAATCAAGAATGCATAGCCTCAAAAGATCCTCTAGTACTCTATTTACCCTTTTGGTCTGTCCATCCGTCTGAGGGTGATAGGCTGTACTTAAATTAAGTTGCGTACCCATTGCTTCTTGCAGACTATTCCAAAACTAGCTAGTGAAAATTGGGTCACGGTCACTGACTATGCTAGAAGGAACCCCGTGCAACCGTACTATCTCTCGAAGGTAAATAGACGCTAGCCATGATGCAGTCCTTTTGCTTTTCACCGGAATGAAGTGAGCACTCTTCGTGAGTCTGTCAACAATGACCCATATGCTAGTATTCCCTTTCCTCGACCTAGGAAATCCATCCACGAAATCCATCGAGATACTTTCCCACTTCCATTGCGGGACCTCCAAAGGATGTAATAGCCCACCGGGCTTCTTAGATTCGGCCTTGACTTGTTGGCACACCATGCACTTTGAGATGAATTCTGCCACGTCCTTTTTCATTCCGGCCCAAAAGAAAATGCGTTTCATATCTCTGTACATCTTATCCCCTCCGGGATGTATAGTCATCTTCGAGTGATGCGCCTCTTTGAGAACTTTATTTACTAAGTCTTCCACTAGTGGAACACATAGCCTTCCATCGTGCCTTAGCCATCATTTGTCATCAATGGCATACCTACCAAGGTGACTTGACGTCTCACCACTGATTAACTTGTCCATGATTTCGACTATCTGTGGGTCTTCATTCTGCGAAGTCCCTACTTGATCTAGAAGCGTAGGTCTCAGCTCAAGAGATGCTAACGTACCAGTCAATTACTCAATAGCATGTGTAAAATCAAAGGTCGCTATAAACTCTAGACTTTTTCTTTCATCAAATAAGGGGCTCAAAGTCAACCTTTTTCTACTTAGCGCATCCGCCACCACGTTACCCTTGCCAGGGGTATAAGTTATATCGAAGTCATATGAGGCCAAGAATTCCATCCACCGCTGCTATCTCAAATTCAAATCTTTTTGCGAAAAGAGATACTTAAGCGATTTGTGGTCGGTGTACAGCTCGAATCTCTCCCCTAGGAGATAATGGCGCCAAGCTTTAAGTGCAAAAACAATCGCGACTAACTCCAAGTCATGTGTGGGATAGTTCTTCTCATGAACTTTAAGTTGTCTACCCCCATAGCATATCATTCTTCTTTCTTGCATTAGGACAACGCCTAATCCCGTGCCGCACGCATCTGTGTACACCGTAAACATTTTTCCTCCATCGGGTAATGCTAAAACTAGAGCTGTGGTGAGGGCTCTTTTGAGTCTCTGGAAAGCAGTCTCACATTCTATGTCCCATGCAAACGCTAGGTTTTTCTGCGTTAACTTAGTAAGAGGGCCTGAAATCTTAGCGAAGTCCTTAATGAACTTCCTATAAAAGCCCGCCAAACCGAGAAAGCTTCTCACCTCTGTTGCATTCTTAGGAATTTTCCAGTCTTGCACCGCAACTACCTTTGCGGGGTCCACGGCTAAACCTTGCTTAGAAACTACGTGCCCAAGAAACCGAACTTCCTCCCTCCAAAAATGGCATTTGGAGAACTTAGCCTTTAACTGGTGTGCTCTAAGCGTATCCATGACTTCCTTGAGGTGTCTAGCATGCTCTTCTTCATCCTTTGAGAAGATTAGAATATCGTCCACAAAAACAACCACGAACTTGTTAAGGAACCCCCGAAACACCCTACTCATCAGGTCTATAAAGTACACGGGTGCATTCGTTAACCCAAACGGCATGACGAGCCATTCGAAGAACCCATCTGGAGTCCTAAACGCAGTTTTGTCAATGCTATCCTCAGCCACTCTAAGTTGATGGAATCCTGTGGCTAGATCGAGTTGAGAGAAAACAGATGCTCCCACAAGCTGGTCAAAAAGATCATCGATTCTTGGTAGTGGGTGCCTATTCTTCTTCGTCGGCTTGTTTAACTCACGATAATCTACGCATAGACGAAGCGAACCATCCGCCTTAGTAGCGAATACCACCGGAGCACCCCATTCAAAAATACTTCGCCTCATGAAATTTTCTCGAGCAACTCCTTGACTTGTTTACTGAGCTCTCTTCTTTCTCGCGGGGCCATATGCCTAACGGGCAATGAAACAGGCTTGGCATTATCAACCAGATAAATTCGGAAGTCTATCTCGCATTTAGGGGGTAACCCTTTCACCTCATCAAAGATATCTGGATATTCTCGGACTACTCTCACGGAGTGCAGATTATCGACGGACGAGTCGAGAGATTCAAGATAACATAACATGACCGGACCCTTCGGGTTACAAGAAAGTTCAAGGGTATTACCAAGGCGTGTCATGAGCCTCACTACCCTTCGTTCACAATCAAGGATAGCTCCGTAATTGGCAACCAATCCATGCCCGGAATTAAACCATATCCCATGAATCCGAGAACATAAGCATTACACGTGAATTCCACGCTTAAGATGGAAATCCTCAAATCAACACAAATCATAGATAAATGGGCGGAGCCCCCAATAGGAGTTGAAACACTAACGGGATCATCTACTAGACTAGTACTTAAGTGCAGATTTTCAACAATTTCAGAAGAGATAAAAGTATGCGATGCGCCAGAGTCAAATAAGGTTCGAACAGGAAATTCAGAAATGTAAACAAGGCTTTCTACAGAAATATTACTACCTCGGTCAAGAGCTGGAGTGGTGTTGAGAGCCTGCAAATCGCCCTCCAGAAGGTCCTGCTCGCTGTGTCTGCCCTAGCCCCTGTCCTTGCTTCTTAGGGCAATCCTTACTGATGTGTCCAGTATCCCCGCAGTGAAAGCATTCACCCAACTTTCTTTTCTTCCTCCTACAGTCTTTAGCTATATGTCCCGTGATACCACAAAAGTTGCACTTCCTCGTCTCACGTGGCTTGTTAGCATTGTTGTTGTTGCCCTTGTTATTCTTGTTATTCTTGTTGCCTCCCTTCTTGAAGTCAACCTTCTCGTTCTGAGTCTCATTAGACTTAACCTCCTTTTTGTCACCCTTGTCTTCCTCATGAAGTAGGGCCATATTCACCAAGCTTTCAAAGGTCGCCCCCATGGGCACATGAGTCATGGCCATAGTGTGGAGTGGCTCGCTCAATCCTCGAGCAAATCGTAGAGCCTTCTTCTCAGCCGTGTCGACTAAGTCCAAACCAAACCGAGCAAGCTGATTAAACTTATTCACGTACTCCCTAACAGACATGTCCCCTTGCTTGAGTGCCAGTAACCTCTCCATCTGAAGGTTCGCTTCTGCTGACGATAAGAATTTAAGCCCAAACCTCTCTCTAAAGTCTGTCCAAGTCTCAATTGGTCTGGTAGCGTTGGTGACTTCCCACCAAAATGCAGCTTCCTCTTTCAACAACCATGCTGCCAACTGAACTTTCCTATGATCCTCCATATCGAAGATAACGAACAGGTCTTCAGTCTCCTTTAACTAGTTTCGTGCCTCAGCGAAGGTCTCAGTTCCAAGGAAGCTCTTGCCGCCCATTCCTATAAAGTCTTTGCATATTTTGGCGAAGGCGGTGCTGGGAGGTGGAGGAGGAAACGCGGCTACTAGAGGAGGAGGAGGAGGAGGAGGAGGGATGTCTGCCGGGCCCGCATCGTTGGCCCTAGCTTCCAAGTACCTTCGGAACCATCAGGGTATGGGTACTCCCTCGGGAAGGTTAAGATCGGCCATGCTAAAAAACGAAAAGAAAAAGATTCAAACGAGGAAACAAGGAAAGTGCTAATGGCTTTTGGGGAATAGCCTTTTCTTAAAAATAGAACTTTTCTTGAAAAATGCTTCTTTATAAATGGTTTTGAAAATAATTTTCAGAAAGTTTTTAAAACTTCTGCGCAGTTTGGTAACCTTCTGCTCTGATACCAAATGTGACACCCCACCTCTGCTAGGGTCACTCACAAAGGGAATGCACTAGTTTTGGAGGGGTATTATCTAGTAAACAGGCACAGAGATAACACAAGATAGAACATAAATTAAACAGAGTAAATAAAGCAGTGGATATAAATTTAACCAAATCTCATTACGTGGAAAATAGAGTCAAAACCTCTTACATCAAAATACCAAATCATTATTTCATTACATCAAGTTCTAAAGAAGCAAAGTACTTAAAACAACATAAGCCCAATATTATTCCTCAAAAAGATCATGAGTGCAGCCATAGCAAAGCTCAAGACCAAACCATACATGAGCTGTCAGAAAGCAAGCAAAGTCCAAGCTAAGAGCTAGAGTTTCCTCCCTGAGAACCTGGGGGGAAACGAAAGAAAAAGAGGTGAAAGAAAACGGGTCAGTCAAAAAGACTGGTAAGCCCTAGTGACTATCAACATAAAACTAATAAAGTTAACTGGACATGAGAAACTGAGATTAAACATAAAGATAATAACTGGACTGGCATGATAATAAAAGGTAACAAGATAAGAGTGGCATCGCATATACAAGGTTTACTGCACTAACTGTACTAGTGTCCAAATCCATGTCAAGTATAAATCCAGAAATGATCCCTAAACCCAATAACATGAAATGACCCAATACGGGGTCCAACAGTCCATCCTAATCGATCGGCTTTACTCGTCGTGTGTCGGTGTTATACGGCCCAATCGCGGAATGTAGTCACATGTGCTAGGTCCACCCTAGGGTGTATCAGGTCCTAGGGTGTCAACCACTGACACAAATCAAGCACGCACAATGTAGTACTACGGGTGCCCATGCCTACTTTTTCAACTCCGGACTAAGTGCACGACCCTAGTCCGCCTGAACCTACACTGGCGCACCTTACTCAGCCATTATTCTTGGTCGCTTACAATTAGCCCAGTAATCGTGCCCCACCCTGCCTAGTCCCCAGGGTATCGTGATACTTCTAAGTGGGTTACTGTTGAAAGGGACCACGTGGCTAGGATTTCTAATGGGTTAAGTGTTGTCATTAAAAAGGTCATGACTTAACCCCTATCCAAACATGTATCAAATTGGTTAAGTGTATTCAAGTGGTCCATGACTTAACCTTACCATGTGGTATTAATTTACTTAACGCACCCCAACCTCTCATATTAGACTTGGTTATGGTTACTGGATGTGCCGGGCGGGTCCGGGCAGCTTTACACCATAATCTAGTCTAACCTCGGGTTTAAAGTGCTATATGACCAACTACCCACATTGGGTCCTATTATTTGCAACTACTGGATTTGCCGGGCGGTTCCAGGCAGATTTACGTTGCAAATTCAACCCAACCTCGAGTTGGCCACTTTCAAGTTATCTAATTGTCATGTCCCAAATTCATGTTTTCAAGCTTATTCTCATGTCACATTTTCATGTCATATCATGTCAATTCCATAGCCAATTTCAAGTTTGCCTAATCTACCCCAAAACGTATCCCCAACGTACGTGAATTCGCTTTAATACAACATGTCAAAATAGGGATATAACACAAAAAGGATAGTCATAGGATGGCAAAGGTGCTCACAAGTTAAGCATGATGATTATAACATTACAGGCATATGAAATAGGGTCTCAACATCAACTTGGAAAAATATGGTGATAGACATGGTAAAGGATTGACATAAGGTAGCAACTCCAATAATAAATTCAACAGCACAGGCATGTCAAGATAAAGGTCATGGGGGTTTTAGATTAAACATGAATATATCCAAATCAAGTTCATACTAATATTCCACAAGTCAAAATTTAAGATGAATAGATCTAGGGTGTACAAAACTAGATCCAAAATAACAGATCTAAAAGGGATAGTCATAGATCAAAGATATATCATGGTAGATCCAACCTAGTTATCATGTTTAGGCATAATTTTAGTTTACATCGTGTTCATGTTAAATTTATAGTTTAGATCTAAGAGTGACAAAGGGCTTACAGATCGTGGTCTAGAGAATGAGAAAGCAGAAGAGTAGAAGAAGAATCTCTAGCAAATCCCCAAATCGACGTAGCTCTAACGGAAGTCTTGAATAGCCTCCTTGTTCTCTACCTCCTTGTTCTCTATCTTCCAGTCAGAACCTCAGCAGCATAAGGCCGGATAAGAATATGATAGAGAGTCTAGGGTCAGGGGTTGTTTATATAGGTTTTAGGGAGCTGAACCTGGACAGGCAACAAGACTAGATACATCTGTCCCAAAAAC
Source organism: Allium sativum (assembly GCA_030737875.1). Lineage (NCBI taxonomy): Eukaryota > Viridiplantae > Streptophyta > Magnoliopsida > Asparagales > Amaryllidaceae > Allium > Allium sativum. The sequence continues at coordinate 693,675,552 of CM060923.1, forward strand.
AGGCTAGGTGACCAGGTCGACACCCAAGTCGACTGCCCAGTCGACTTGGTCTGGGGGGGGGTCGACTGCTCAGTCGACTCCCCAATCGACCTGGTGCTGGCGGGATTTTTCCCGCCCAGTCTGTCTGGGTTTTGAAATTCGAATTTTGAACTTGAATTCGAACTGTTTTGAACTCTGGAATTTTCTGAAACTTTGGAGAGCCATATCTTGGTCATACGGACTCCGATTTTCGTAAACTCGGACTCGTTTTCAAGCAGAATTTCAAGATGAACGTAATGGCGTAACCTGTTTCCCTTGATTCTTATTTGAAAATTTAATTCTTCCTTGATTTATAGTTATAACATTATTAAAATACGGGTTGTTACAGTAAGTTAATAATAAATAGTCATGCAATTCGGGGGTTTAAAGGGTTGGTCAAGATTAAACAAGTAACGCAACCAAAAGCAGAACCACGAACGACCAATCCCTCCAATCTTGGCCGCACATAACAAGTTCATGTTATTCTTACATGCTTCATTAAAAACGTTCGCTCACATTTAACCAAGTCAGGGCCATTCACGATTGACTTAAGAAAAAAAGGGAACGACCCTCTGTCAAATGCATTTGGGCGACCATAGGAGTCAAAACAGAAGTATGAATCATGGTAGCAATATCAAGGTCGCACGGTTTAAGCATTTTGTTGAACACCAAATGTATAAAATAGATAACTAGGAACAAGTCTTTGGCACATGGTCATAAGATTAGGAATTGTGCAAGATATGAACTTGTCTTAAACATTTCAGCAAGCATACCATGTGTACGAAGTTTAGAACCAGAGAAAAAAGGAATATCGGAGTATTATCACCATGAAAAGATCAACAACAACACAAATCATATCTAATGATCATAAGGTTTCAGAAAGCAGTACAAGAGAGCATAAAAAGGACTTACTCCAATTAAAGCATATATTATCAATTCAAAAAAAAGAACAAGTTTAAACAAGGATTGACAAACCTGCATTCCAAGGATCGATGATAGAAAAGAATGCGAGGCTTTTTGACTGTAAAATCTAATTGAAAGGAAGTTGAAGTTGAAATTAAGGTTTCTCGAAAATGAAGTGGCGGCTATCATTGTGTTTTTTTTTTGAAAAATAAAAAGTTAATTAAAGAGAAGAGTAAGAAAACGAGGGGAGGACTAAGAGACTCACATCCATAACATTTTCGCCACGTCAGCTCAATACTCGATTGCGCAAATGTAAGTTGCCCATTAGATCCAGCTGGGTCCCGCATCCCCATGATTTGATCGATCATAATGATACTTCGACTCAAGAGAAATAGTGTGAGTGACTCAGGCTTTTTGCTCACGAGAAGGAACAATCTCAGTCGTCTTTACCTAAACAATCCTAAGTTTTGCATGATCATCCCTTGGTAAGCCAGATTTAATCTACCGAACTATGTTATGATCAGTTATTTCGAAGCCTGTAATTTTTGGCAAAATAAAAATTACAAACTTCGAGGGGCAAATGTTTATCCCTTAGAAACCATACATATACTAGTCTATTAAATCTATGTAAACTACGGGACATGTGTCATTAGGGTCGGTCATGCATAGTCCTATCTAGTACACCCAGACAGTTTGCGAAGGGTATGGGACGATCACATAGAACAAAGTTCAAACGCCAACTTAAAGTTTAAACACGACAAGGAAGGTGGTATATATCAGAACAATTTGGGTCGTCCGCTTAACACAGTCAGGATCGGTCACACAGCATAGCACGACTAATACAAAGAGGTCAAGAATGGTACGGCCCAAGGACAGTAAGGCTCGTACATCCTGTAAAGGTCGCCTATGTTAAGTGAAGCGTTCATTCCTATAAGGAAAAGGTCAGTCGTACAAGACAAGGAGAAGAGTTGGTTCCAGTCACACGTTCCACTCTGAAGTCATTCGTTCATACTACCCCGATCAATCGTACATAGCAGGGAACACAAAGATGCCAGAGGACGCACATGCATCCCATATCTGCTTATAAATTGCAACCATAGTCGCTCTCTCAGTTCTCAATCAGTCACGAATACTTCAATCATATGCTACCAGATGTCAACCCCAGAATGATCGCATGTATGTCTGCTCAACAAGCCTCGGTCGGTCGCCCGTTTATTTACAATCAGACATAGATGCTCCAACCAGATATTATCTGTCGGTCATAAAAGGCTTAACATGATGACCCGGTCGGTCGTTCTTATACCAACCAAGAAGCTTTGACAAGCCACTTGAGCGCTCATCGCCTATCCGCCCATTCAATGTGCTTAGACCTATGCAGTTGTTTGCTCCTATGCAACCACTCGCTCCTATGAAGCCACACGTACGGGGCAACTGAATACAATTATCGACAGTTAACAATAGTTAGGCGGTGCCATTTTCATAATTAATGAGACGAACGACCCATAGACTGCATGTATGAATTTCAACTCATTTCTTCAGGGGAGCTCACCTATAAATAGGCCATGGCTTCCACCATAATGGGAATTGACTCCTTGCCACCACGAAGTGATGTTGAATTCTTTCCTCCACCATTCCTTAAGCATTTCAACCATCGTCATCATCTCCACTTGAAGGTGATTCATCCATGGCATCCAATAGAGTCCTGTAAGTGAGAAAAGGTCAAAGACATCTTCCTTCTTCGTCCATCCATCCTTCTCCTCCACGGATTCCACCATTCCTTCATTGAATTCCATGAATTTAAGCGAGATTTGTATGTGAGAATGAGAATATGTTGAGAGAATGAAAAGATGTATGAACAAAGAAAGTTTATATGCTTTGTAATCATTGTCATGATAATGCAAACTACCTTCATAGTGGACGTAGGCCTAGCTTAAGGCCGAACCACTCTAAAAACCTTGTCCCCATTTTACTTTCCTTGCATTTTTACTCCTAACTTTTGTTGAAAGCGGCTCCATTTACTTTCTAACCACATTGGTGAAGAACGGTTCACATACCATTGGTGTTTGAGTCATTTTTTGGTGAAAACATCAATTTCTAGAAAACAACAAGTACTGGGGCAGAATAGCAAAGCACATGCACAATATGGAAATCCTAAGTGTGTGTATTGTGTAATCTAGCGTGATGGACCACTCGGTGTTATCGGATTCAAAGAAGCTCCAATCTCTATGGTAAGCTTGAGAGGCAAAGTTCTTGGGGTTCAGATAAGTTGAGAAGATATTGTCGGAGTCGCTAGAGACGAAGTCTTAGAAGGCAATCCAGTAGAGCAAGAAGTATGTACGTCTCTCTCTAACTCCTCCCCTTGAGTCAGACTGAGATTACCCAAAATCGCAAATGTCTCAGAAATAGTCTCCTCAGTGATAACGAAATTAACATCAGTCGTCCCAACATGAGTATTGCCTTCAGCTGCGATTCCTCCTTCTTTACACTGGCCGCTAACATCAATCAGACCCTTCTCTATATGATATTCAAGCTATTCTTCTTCAAGCAAAGGTAATTCGGGTTGGCCAGAAGTTTCAGCTCTAGTGACAATCTCTGTTTTGGGTTGACTTGACGTCTCAGCTCCATTAGCAGCATCAGAGCATTTCTTTAAAGCAGTTTCTTCTGTAGAAGTCTTGTCAGTTGTATCATCTTTAACACTTGGAGCATTAGGTGTTTCAACTGTTGAAGGCGAAGCAGAAGGTTGAACAAGAGCAAAACATTTGGAAGGTTTGAGCAAAGTAAATTCGCGAAGAAATCTTTCTACGATGAGAAACTTCTTGGTTCTCTCCTTCTTATCTATGGTTTTTAAAGGCTCAAGCATCGAGATACGAGCCTCGGAATCCTTAACAAGCAAAGGGATCTCTATAAAAAAAAGGAAGCTTTAACAGTCAAAACTTAGAAGACCTGAATAAATGATTCTAAATAAGTGTATTCACCTCCTTCCATCTAAGCACTATGAAAGCCCTCGAGGCATCGAACGTAAAAGAACTAGCATATAAATCCGGAAGCACTCTCCGACAAGCCAAAGATAACTTTACGAATCCGAGCGTCCTCGACGAAGAAGATATAGGGGCGTTCCTTTCTTTTCATGAAAATCCACAAATAGCAGATGTCTTCAAAAGTGGGTGCGCAACGTCTTGTCCTCATGAATAGTATGTACCGCTCTAGTAAGGTGGCATAACAATTGGGATGCAACTGAAAAGGGGCAATGTCTAAGCACCCAAGAACCATCTGTAGGAAGACGTTGAAGGGAGGAACATCCCCATTCAACAGCATTTGATGGTTACAGCTATATACCCAGTAGGTGGTTGGTCAACATTGCCTCCTCTTCCCGGTAAAAGAGCATCGATATACGGAATGCCAAACTATTTACACGTCTGTTTATAAACACGTGAAATCATGGTTGTAGAGCATCTTTCCAGAGTTGGGCTAATCAAAGAACGGGGATCAGGAAAAGGTTGATCTTCCACTGGTTCAAGGTGTATATCTATTTCAGCTTCAGAAGTCTATGGAGGAACCTCGGTCTGACTAGAACTTGTCATCTCTTTATCTTGATGACAGCTTGATTTCCGAGATGTATCCATTCTACATAAACAAACTGGTTTATAAAAACATCATAGGTACGCTTTTCCTAAGTGTGAAGTGCAGTGCGTGATCGTGTATAAAGTTTCCTGTGTCGATTAATTGATTTCAGGTAATGTTGCGAATCCAGACTGGAACATCGAGTTTATGCAGATGAATGTTCGACAAGTCTTTTAAGCATGTTGAACAAAACAATCTTGTGTAAGCACGTCGTTTGAGTTAAGTCTGGAAGTTCATTACAGTTAGATCATAACGTTTTAACAAATCAGTTGTCGATACGGGTGGTTGATGGAAAAATATTGAGCCCAAATTTTCTGCAAGTGCTTGTTTATCATAGATGTTTAGCAGAGAAAGAAGTGGGCCCAACATCTTGAGTCCAAGCTTTCAAGTGTCCATGGCTCGATTACTCAAAACTAATGCGACATTGATCACTAAAGTTTTTAACGCATTGAAGTGGTCGAAGGTTTGCTCTTCACTGAATGATTTTTCTTCAATACCACCATGGATAGTTGAAGTGACTGATACGTAGACCGCAAATGATCCACGCATGGATCTCAAACGATCCATGGATCGCCACCATGGATCGTTGAAGTGACTCATACGTGGACCGCAAATGATCCACGTATGGATCTCAAACGATCCATGGATTGCAAACGATCCATGGATCACAACCGATCCATAGATTGAAAACAATCCATGCATGGATCGCAAACGATCCATGGATCACAGGAGATCCATCCATGAATCAAGCATGGTCCATGGATCGGAAACATCCCATCCTTGGATTGTAAGTACTCCATGAGAAATTGTAACACCCCACATACGTTAGTGTCACTCACAAAGGGAATGCACTAAGTTCTGTGGAGCATTTAGGGTAAAAGATGCAGATAAATTACAAGACAGACAGAAATTAAACAGCGAAAAATAAAACTTTACTTTATTGATAAGATAGTTTGTGCAACAATTGTTTTCCAATATCAGAGTATCATCTATCTTACAAAATAAAGAAGCATAAAAATACATTTATATTCCCCAATGTAGCATAAGCCAGCCATAGCAGCGAAAAGGAGAGTCCAAAGCACTTTGTCCAAGAATCTTCAAGGTAGGGAAGAGCAGCGGTCCAATCTAACCTGAGCTGAACTATTCCCTCCTCAACTACCTGGAGGGGGAAACAGAAGAAAAGAAGACGAAAGAAAAGTAGAGTCAGACATAAAGCCTGAGTAAGTCTAGTGACTATTCAGTCTATGGATAAGAAAAAGAGCATGATAAGTATATGCTGGAAATGGGAAAGCATCCTAAACTAAGTTAAGTTATCTCGAACCGAATATACTATCGTACCCCATACTAATCTCTGCACCACCTAACTAGTGTTCCAACTAGTAATGATAACGTGATTCCAATCCCTGTAATTTTTGTTGCCTTCAGGCTTACATTTATTGTTTCTGACCTAGATCTAATCTAGGATTTACAATGTCTTTCGAACGATGCCCTCTAGTCTAGGACACACTACCTAGAATGGTATATGTTCCTAGACATTTTCCACGTATGTGTCGCGAACCGTTATCGCTTGTCTAGATGCACATGTCCTATAATGTGCGGCCCGAGTTCCGTGTCAGGGCTACTCTAGAAATACGAAACTCGGTCAGGAGCTTCAGATATCTGCCGATGCAGATGCTAAGGTCTGTTTTTTTTAGTGGCTATGGTCCCACTCGACCCCTCCCTCAACTAATGAAAGGCCATCCTTGAAAAATGAGAACTATGCTCAGGCCCCCCTATGCCCCACTGTCCTATGGCCATCCGCAACCATAACTAGATAGCAAGTATATGGTCTTTCGGAGTTCTCCGCCTTTCCGCTTCACGTATCTCGATTGACTCAAGATGGTAGGTAGACGACGAGTTGCTATCACATGGCTACCGTCTTCTCGTCGAATTACGCTGGTCCATCCTAGTCTTTAGGTTGCCATATTTTGCAAACAAGGCATACCCTTGGTTCTTCTAACGCAGACCTTAACCTCTGTGAGCCCAGGAGGATCATCTGCAGCCTCACAGAGGGATACCAAGAGTACCCTCACGTCCCGTCGAAGCCTCGGGCTTCGTAACCCAATTCGTTGGAGCCTTCTAGAATCATACGGACGTACGCTCCTTCTCGTGTTCTACTAAGATTTACTACTTAGTTTCTTTCCTTCATCAAGTTGGTTAAGTGTCATTAATCAATTCAAGTTAACTTAACCCATCCCTTTTGTCATATTATACTGGTTAAGTGTTGCCTCCTTGTGTTAACTTAACCTCACCATCTGTTTAACTAACCTGTTACAACGGTTAAGTGTCTCCTTATATAACTTAACCCTACTACTTGTTTAATTAACAGATTATAATGGTTAAGTGTTGTCCATTCACGTTTAACTTTACTACAAGTCAAATTACACTGGTTAAGTGTTCTTGTTACTTAACTCTAATCATTCATGTTATATTGGTTAAGTATTTCTAACTTACTTAATCCTAACCCACTTGTCAAATCAACTTGTTATCATAGTTAAGAGTTCTAATTTTACTTAACCTCAATCACTTGTCTCACTAACATGTTTCTATGGTTAAGTGTTCTAATTAACTTAACCCCAATCACTTATCTCACTAACATGTTTCTATGCTTAAGTGTTCTAATTAACTTAACCTCAATCACTTGTCTCACTAACATGTTTCTATGGTTAAGTGTTCTAATTAACTTAACCTCAATCACTTATCTCACTAACATGTTTCTATGGTTAAGTGTTCTAATTAATTTAACTTCAATCACTTGTCTCACTAACATGTTTCTATGGTTAAGTGTTCTAATTAACTTAACCTCAATCACTTGTCACACTAACTTGTTTCTATGATTAAGTGTTCTAATTAACTTAACCTCACTCTCTAGTCTAGTTTAATCATGTTAGAATGGTTAAACATTTGCTTAACCTTACCCATTCCCATAGTCAACATATTAAATTGATTAAGTGTCCAGATTAACCTAACCCAACCCACCAATTTAGTTAACATGTTGAATTTAGTTAAGTATTAATTCAATTGACTTAACCCTATCAATCTTGACTCAGCCTTAATTTATTAATTAAAGCACCAACCATTCACATTAGACAGATATTGTTGTGGTAACTGGACAGCCGGTTGGTTCCGGGCAGGTTTACACCACAACTCATGTCTAACCTCGGGTCTTTATTGGGATCAATGCTTAACCACCCACATTGGATAGGTATTGTTGTGATTACTGGGCAGCCGGTCGGTTCCGGGCAGGTTTACATCACAACTCAATCCAACCTCGGGTTAAGCATATTGTATTTTCTAAGTTTACATATTTGTCTCTTTTCAATTTTATATGTAAATGTTTTGTGGCCCATTATCCAAATTTGTTATTCTTGGGTATAATAATTTATACCACTTAAATTTCACAAGTCGTTGGCATATGCCAAACATGCCAACACATATATTTTAATTAAACCCAGCGTTATTTTCCCCGTTTGTACGTTCGCAATATTATAACATATGTTGGGCTTCAACATTTCAGCCAACTTAGAAACATAAAAAAGAGAGGCTTAGAACATGATATATTCTAAGTAACATAAAAGGGGTGTGTGAACGCATGAACTTGCAACATAGCAATTTAACTAACATAAATTATGTGGTGCATGAACTTGCAATATAGCGATTTAATTAACATAAATTAGTGGTGCATGAACTTGCAATATAGCGATTTAATTAACATAAATTAGTGGTGCATGAACTTGCAATATAGCGATTTAATTAACATAAATTAGTGGTGCATGAACTTGCAATATAGCGATTTAATTAACATAAATTATGTGGTGCATGAACTTGCAATATGGCGATTTAACTAACATAAATTAGGGGCTTGTGTACTTGCATTGTAATAGCATATAATTTTGACATAAATCATAAACCTAAACATGAGTCATGGGTTTCAATCTATTCATGTAAACTTACATTTAAAATATGAACCTAACTAAATTAGGTGTCACTTGTATTAGCATATGATTTTTATAACAACATAAGCCTAAAACATATTTTTATTTAGGCACAACACTAAACATAAACTAGTCATTTCCATAAAGTCACTATATGTTCACAAAGATGCTTACTTTTGTCACTAATACAAAAGTATAGTTTAACTTGAATTATGAGGCCTATTCCAACATAAACTTATATGAATCATGTTACCCAAATGGATGCACCTACACTTGAAATGATCATAGGCATATATATACAAAGATCTAAATCATGTAGGCATACCAGTGAATTATGTTTACATAAGTCTCAACTTGGTTGTAACAAAATATATACAACTTGTATTAACCACAACATATAAATGTCAATTTCCAACATGAATCGTATACTTGCAAGGGGTGTTACTTTTCATTGCAAATGTACAATTAATTCGATATCGTGTTAATTATACTACAACATCCCAAATCCATTTATAATACAATCAGAACAACATACAATTATGAACTAGCATCGTTACAATTAAAGTACGATTCCATTTTCATTCTACACAAATCAAGTCTCAATTTTTATTCATATCGAAATAGTACTCTACTTACAACGTATGACGAATCTTGTATTCAGGATTCTGAATTCTGAATTCTGAATTTGGTGATGCTATCCTTTGAGGTTGACGTTGTTTTGATTTATTTGTTGTAGTTTTAAGCTTTGAATCAACTCTTAATCGTCTCTTAATTTGACGGCTACTCCTAGTCTCTCTTCAGCAGCATGACGGCACCTTCTTCTTCTTTTTTTGGTGTGAATTAGGTTGTGAGAGCTATGTTGTTTATATAGAGTTGCAAGTTAATTTGAGCCGTCGATGAAGCCAAGGTTAATAAAAGTCGTCCGTTCTAAAGAGAAGCCAATTATGTTCACAATTTAAGGGCTGTAAATTACTCCTATTTCAAATTATGTCATAATTACTTTCTTAATGTACATTATCAACATTTATTATTAAATTTGTATGCACATTAGATACATCCCCCCTTTACACATTTATTATTAAATTTGTATGCACATTAGATACATCCCCCCTTTACACATTTATTATTAAATTTGTATGAACATTAGATACATCTCCCCTTTACACATTTATTATTAAATTTGTATGCACATTAGATACATCTCCCCTTTACACATTTATTATTATTTTTGAATTAGCAACTTTAGTGTTAACAGAAATACGGGGTGTTACAGAAATGATGAAAGACCGAGCTATCCACTGCAGCAATGCAAACTTGTGATCGACGTCAAAGATCAAACATCAAAAATCCAGTCTCTAACTCCTCAAAGCATCGACAAAGCCGACATCAACAATCAAAATCGAAGATTGAGCACTTCATTTCTCCACCAAATCACAAGGCAATCTTGCAACTTTTGATGATCAATAGGCCATCTACACACGCCGATCAGTCCAACATCATCACCAACCTTTGAAGTTTGCATAAAAAGCAATACTGGAGGTTTTGCACAATTCTACTAAAGGCAATACGAAGATTTTATGCACAACCAATCAAAAGTGGGACTAATTCAGCTACAAATCATAAAACTGCAGATTCGAACTGAAATTGTGGATCAATCACACAATATCAGATCTCAAGTTCAAATTAAAGTTGTGGATCAATCGCGCAACATCAAGATGCAATTCAACATTGAAACATGCATAAAGACAGTTCAAAATTGAAAAATTCTTGACTGTTTTCGTAAAATAAAAAGTGTCAAACGGCTTTGGCACAAAATGGTGGTTAAAAAAATCTCAAAATAGATTTAAGACTGCCGAAAGATAGATTATTAAAATCACTTAGCTAAGGCACCACAAAAATCCAGTTTCAAACACTGATCTAATTCAAACATTGCAAAAAATTCAGTTTCAACAATTATCGTAACCCAATACCATCATTTTGCACATCAAAATCATTTAGAACTAAAATCATACTCAACTACAAACCCTAGAAATTGGTGTAAAAAATACAGAAAAGTTACTAGCCTACGATTAAAAGATTAGATGATTTTGGACAACTGAATGGTTGAAACGCTTTAACAACGTTGAAATTGAGCGGATTTGAGAACTTGGAGCTTGAATCGGCTCAAATTGAAGGTTGGGAAGACGGTTGAAGTTCAATCTCTCTTCGGCTGAAAACAGTTGGATTTGGACTTGAATCTGAAATTATTTAGTGACCGGAGAGCGTCGATGATTGGCAACGACGGCAATGAACCTCGTTGACGGTGGCAACCGAAGGCAAGGTCAGATCTTGAGGTGCTTGAATCTCTCTGGAGGTCGATGAACCTCTGATAACCAATGTTGACAGTAGTGAACTTGATTGAATGAGTTGTAGTGAGCTTCAACTTGCGGAAAAAATTCATTTTGAAGAACCAGACCATCATTAAAATTTTCTTCAGATCAAAGGAGATAAAGTGTAAAATGAAGTGGAGGTTGGAATATAAGGCCGTCCGATTCGTGAAACTGGGTCGGGTTAAAGCCCATCTGAATTGTACGCGTGAAAATCAAGTAAAGCTCAATCTGATCCCACCATTCAGAATACGAAGTGATCCATTGCAGAGATGATTAGGACCGTTGATTTTCGAAGCCCATATTTTTCCAGAAAAATACGAGCTTCGACGGGCAAATGTTAAATCCTTAAAATCATGGATCATGTGAAATCAAGATGCATGGATAGTTGAAGGAGAGTAAGTATGGATTGGCTGCGATCCAGACGGGGTTTATTTGTGAACAATTGTCATGATGGATCATGTAACGACCCGGAAAAAGTCGGCCTTGATTATCCGATATACAAGATATATCGAACATCAAGAGTCGAAAATACCAGATGGTTAATGAAAGAAATTAGAGGGTGAGGCAAGATAAGATAGAAACTTAGAATAGAAGAAGAAAAAGAACACAACATCAGAGTAACGAGAATCTCATAGCGGAACGAATAACATATAATAGATAACATATACTTGAAATAAAATCAGTATATGTTTACAATAACATTATCAGAGTACACACTTACAACACAGCGGAAATAACTATAGATATACATAATCCTAAAGCCTCCTACTCCAAGATCTTCCAGTATATCTGTAAATTCCTGACTACTTGACTGCCCATACAAAATTAGGCACCCAAGAGTTTAGGGAAAACAAAACAAAATAAACTCCGGGTCAGTCATGGGACTGGTATGAGTAAAACAGTTTAAAACAGATTGAGCCATTAAACGATATCTCATAAGACCACGTCGTATAACGGAACGGTTTTTTCCCTTATGAGAATCCAAATTATCTTTACATCAAAACCTTTTGATATTATAATAATGTCTATCAACCACAATATAATAATCATCTAGCAGAAACGCTTTCATCTCACGTTCTACATATATAGTATACAATCAAAATCGCAAGCATGTATTGGGTAATGGATTTCCAACTATGACAAGGTATTAAACCACCTTCCGATCAGTGTACACTAGGAACGATACACTGGAGTTCAACAAGAACATCTTGCAACTCAGCCACACATGACCGACCACTCATTTCGCTTGAGTGTATCGAATGTATATCACCAACGGTTGGGATCAGCAACCGTTTCCCGTATATATATATGGGACAGCAATGATAGAATAAAGAGGTAAATGAATATTCTCTAGATAGGTGATTATACACCCTACTTCAGAGCGACCGACTTAGCCATGCTTGCTGCCCGATTTCTGTCATTTACCGGATGTGAGGCTAGAAGCTACGCTCATCTTTTACATGTCACATCTTCATTCACTTTGAATGTCAGATCGTTATACCTGCCAAATCACAAATTGATTTCCCCAAAAATACCACGGGTATATAGCTAAGAGAAACGAATTCCTCCGCCACCAAACGTGGATACGTTGGAAGAGTTCAACTTACGCGATTTATTAGATATACTCTGTCAGACATTCTTCCATACAGGTCATCCTGGGACTGGACAAATCGAAGGCACTATTCTGTAAACAGGATAGCCCTTGCATAACTCACCGATAGGTCGAAGGAAGTTACTTGTGAAACCAACGACCTCACCGACAATGTTAATATTGTCACATCGCCCACCACCCATTTCGAGGCAGGAGAATCGTCTGAAATCAAGGTAGCTATAACCAAGAGAGAGTTGGATGAAGAAATGGCGGGACTAATAAGTCAAATAACTATTGCAATGATGAAGAAGCTTGAATCAATGTTCGCTATTCAAGCCGCTACTGCAAAAGCCACACTACCTGTTTTCCACCCGCTCGAACGAGTCACGCGTACGATATAGGATCCTCCGCTTCAAGTGCAAGACGGGGAATTTTTATTCAGGAAGTTGCATATCATGCTAATCTTGACTATAAAAAATCTAAAGCACTTATGTGCAACTATTCCGATGACACAACCTCTCAACGGGTGATTGGTTCCACCTAAGGGGCATTTCTCTCGAAAGGAAGTCTAGATTCCCTGTCTCCAAATTATGATTGCCCACATAGATGAGAGTCCGGCGAAGAAGAAGGCAGCCGTTCCATTGATCGATGCAAAGAACAAGAATATATCTTAGGAATGTCACGTGGAATCGTGGAGGAAAGCTTGAAGAAGGAAGACAATGGAAAGGAGTGGGAATTTTCTCCTACTAAGACCCCACTCACCGAAAGAATTAAGATGGCTATATATCCACAAAATTTAAACCTCCAATGGTACAATCCTATAATAGGAGAAGCGATCCCAACGTGTTCCTGTGCAAATATGATCAGCATATGAACGGGGCGTGTGCCACCAACGAGATCAAATGCCTGTATTTCCCAACTTATCTAGAAGGGTGGCCTATCAATGGTTCATAAAGCTACCGTTGAAGTCTATGGATGACTTCACTACCTTGGCTAGACTATCAGTGAGCAATTCAGGTTCCAAGTAACCAAGGTATGGGACGTCATGGAGCTAGATGAACTAGAACAAAGACCAGGAGAGTCCATCAAAGCTTTTCTCACTCACTTTAATATGGCAATGGCCGAGGTTGGAAATTATGAACCCGCCTAGTTCTGATGGCTTTGAAAGAGGCCATATGTAAAAAGACCAAATTAGGACGGTGGATTAAGAAGAAGAAACTAAGTACCCTCGAACAACTACTCGATAAAGCTGAAGAATATATGAGTATTGAAGAGAATTCGGTGTGTGTTTTGGAAGGCAATGAACAGCTAAAAAGGAGAGGTAGTGTGCAAAATAGCCTTGATAGTCAAAAGAGGAGCAACAGAGGAAAGGATGATGGGGCTAAGAAGAAGCTCCACTTTTTTAAGAATTTTGAGCTTACTCCCCTTAATGACACCATCGGGAATATCTTCATAGAAACTAAGGATACCGAGAAATATCTGATCCCAAAACGAATGCAGGTCAAAGATGTTGCTATAAGATCAGGAAGGTTTTGTCAATTTCATAACCAGCCAGGGCACGATATTAATGATTGTAGGCATCTAAAATCACTAATTGAGGAACTGATTAGGAAGAATCATTTGCAATAATATATACAAGTCCATGAACACTACTCCAATTCTCTAGGAGCAAGGGGAAACAAGTAATGTTAGATCGCCCAAATCAATCCAAGGCCAGCATTTACTTAAGGACCAGTAGTCAGTGTTCTGGTTATGGTGGCTCTGAATAAGCGACCTCCATTACTTTTACTTTACTTTTCTTTATTACTTACTATATTCTTGTAAACAATTGGTGATGATTTATTTACGTTGTATCAAATAAAGGCCTTATAAATCAGAAGTTATGTGCTTACCTAAATAACATACTTGTAAGCTCATACTAAAAGTCAATTTCTTAAATGTAGGCAAAGTAGAAGCAATCGCTCATTTACAACCCAACCGTAACAGAAAGCTTTCCAAGCATATTTCAGGCAAAGCAACTTGAAAGCCAGAAACATCATGCGAATTAAGAAAGACGAATAAGCACATCGCTTCAAGAAAATAAGCTGTTCTGGGGCAAATAGTGAAAAGCGTAGTAAACAAACACCAAGTAAGAAAGCTGCACTTTTCACTACGAAAAGCGCCATGTCCTTAGCAAACATCCATTGAAGGGATTGGCGTCAAACTTTGAGAAAAGTACAAAGGTGGTATCAAATTTGTCCCACGAATAAAATTGCTAATCCTAGAAGGGGCACCTTGTTAGGTGCAGGACACAAATTCTTTAAATTAAAATAAAGCTCGATAAGAGGAACTAGTGTCCTCCTCCCGGAATGATGCATAAAGTTGGAAGGACCAAGAAAACCTAGGCTGGAAGCACCAGTCCTAGTGCCGGAAGGACCGGCGATCATGTTGGAAGGACCAGCGCAAGCAGAAATCCTATCCGAAAGGGTTTAACAGAAATCCTAGCCGAAAGGGGGTAATAGAAATCCTAGCCGAAAGGGGGCGTCCAATAAGGTCTTTTTTGGCTCTAGAGTTACCAGAAAAAATAAAGACCAAAGTTGGATCGAAACTTAAACCCAAGACCTCCCTTGGGGGCACGCATTCATACCCCAACCTCCGAAGGGCTTGGGCCACCAGGTCAGCGAGAAATGGGGATTGAGTACATTAAAAAAATAACATAACAACCTCGCGCATTCAAACCCCAATATCCGAAGGGCTTGGGCCACCAAAATAGTGAGAAAAAGGGTGTAATGCATCAAAAGCTGATATATTTAAACCTGATCCCCGAAGAGCTTGGACTGTCAGGTTAGCGGGAAATACAGTTGAATACCTATCTAAAAGTCATGAACTGATCGATTAAAACTAAAATGGTAGCTATAACTGTGACGACCGCCCATAACCCCCGCACTAAACAAGTGGAAAATGCGCTGAAAGGTGTGCCAGGCTGCTATGGACGATCATCAGAGTAGGTAAACACATCGAAACCTGTCGTAGAGCTCACAGCGCAAGGATAAAATATAATAGAACATATACAACAGGTAATAACAATGAGGTATCATATAACAAACTTTTGAAACTTTCTCAACATCCAGAAAGATTATCCAGCTGATATCAAAGTTTGTACATAAGGCCTCACTATAACTCTCAAGCAACTCAAACAGCGGAAACAGAAATACTAGATAGTAATAAAACTGGTACGCCAGCCTCCTGCTCGTCATCGCTCAGCTTCCTCGTCTCACTAAGCTCCATTACCTGTAACCTGCTACATAGTCTGCCCATCCATAACCGGATGAATAGCCCAAGGTAATAAGAGGGAACATAAAATCTTGAGTCAGACAATAGTCTTAGTGAGCGATAAAACAACTAACAAACTTCAACAAGAAAGTATATGAGAATGGGTAAATGAACAACTTGTCTACCCACAACACCAGAGAAGAACTCAACCTTATCTTCCCCACATCGGACAGTGATAGCCTTTAAACCAAGCATTTCAACCACTAATCCATAGAAACCAGAACAACCATTTGTTCATAGCAAACAGAAACAATCAACAATAGCAATCATGGGATCAAGATTATATATCTCATGCAAAACATCCAGCATACATGACAGACTCTGGTTATCACCGCCAATCCTGCTTTGAAACCATCGTCAATCGTATGACGGCCAACCTTGCCATATGTCAAGGGCTAATGGTAACCCCAGTTCTAGCATGAACTCCATATGTCCAACCTTGACAATATCCAACCTTGACACTAGGCCTTTCCCCAAGACCCAGGGTACTCGACCAGCAACCTTCTAGTCTTTTGGGTGCCCCCATCGTACCCTTGCTTTGAGCCTGCTAGAACTTACGACAACGATGACCTCTCGGCCTTCGCATCTCTAGTCGTCCAACCTTGACGATGTTTCATAGCTCAAGCAACCTTCTCGAGCAGCCATTATCCATCAACTCGCGACCTTTGAGTTGTCACCGCATTCGTTGTTCCACCTTGATCAACGAACACATTCATCACTTCGAGCCTTCCTACTTGAACCACCTCGAAGTCACACCATCACCGAGCCAAGTTACCCCACTGCGCTGCGGCACGGGTTCGGACAGCTCATACCTGAGTCGTAGCCAAAAACGTACTTTTTCAGAAAACGACCCTGTTTAAACCGACCGACCACCCTCCTTGTGTCCGACCACCTTCCCCCTATGACCGACCACTCCCCTGTGACCGACCAACAGAGCCCGACCCATAACTTAGTCCAACAAACCCAATTAAAGCCGACCCGATTCCCTTCTAGCTTCAGGATTCGACCCTACCACCAATCAGCCGGACCCGACCGACCAGATTTGCCACCATCTGACCGACCCGATCTGATCACCCCTTCCTGGAACATGACCGACCCGCCTGCTCCAAATCAGAACTCCAGATTTGCTCGACCTGACCAGTATGGACCGACCAATCAGACCGACTAGCTCCAAGACCGACCAGCCTTTCTCACCTGAGACCGACCGACCAGGAAGAAAACCAACCCAAAACCTGTCTTGCTCCCCAAGCCACGTCTTGACCGACCAGTCTAGGACCGACCCCTCTAGACCGACCCGATTCCTGCATAGCTCCATTTCGACTTTGATTTCGACCAAAACTTCGCCAAACGACGAATCCGTCGAAACCGGCTTATCCGATTCATTCAAACGCAACCACAAACATGTTATGCAACCAACAATATCATCAATCTAACAATTTCCATCAAAACACATAAATTTCCCAAAACATGATAAGTGAACATATGAACATAAAAAAACGGATCTAATTTGCATAAACTTGAGAGAAATCATGAAATTAACCATTTAAATTATCTAGATCAGATCCTAAGGTGATTCATATGTAAAATGGACTTAGCATGGTGTAGATCTAAAGAAAATAACATGGAAATGATGAAATTAACATCCTATAACTCACATACTTTCATGAATCCGAATGAGAGATGTAAATCACTCACCGATTATCCAAAACAAAGCAAAAGCGATGAAAAAGCAATCCGGACAGCGAACACTTCGAATCAAACCCTTCAATCCGATGAATTCACCCTTGAAACGATGTTGATCTAGCCTTGAATGGTATAGATCTTCGATTTCCCTCCTTGGATTTGGAATTTTAATGGTGGAAAGGTGTTAGAGGAAGAAGGAGATCAAAGCCTCCCCCTAAGAGAATGGAAAATCCAACCTTTCCCTATATCCCTTACCCTCTATTTATAGCCTCCACCAACCCCTTAATGGGCCTTCTCCAAATCAGCCCATTAGCCTTCCAAAACCTGAACAGCCAACTGAAAAACCTTAAAACAGCGATTTCACCCAAACCGCTGAACCAAATCTTTCATGTAACCACTCTAAAGAGAATCATCAATTCCTTTCCAATGGCACAGGTCTCACCCTCTGATTCGACCTGAGTCAAAAGTTATGCCCTGTACAAGACTGACAAGGGAAAAATGGTCACAAACAAAATCGGTAAAATTTATGGACATGTCTCACATCCCCATAAGCAACATACCAAAAGATGAGAATGATCCAACCCTCAGGGAATAAAATAAAAATATTTTACGATCTTCCGATACGTAAAATGCGGGCTGTTACAATAACCAACAGAATATAGGAAAAATCGATCATTTCAACCCCAATAGAGTTGTAAAGAACTTTGGTATGGGGGCATCACCATTGCATAAACATCACTAATGCTCACTTAAGCATACCACAAGTTCATCACAACTTTACAACAAAGGCTAACGTCTGATGAGATCGTTCAACTAACAAGATTGAATCCCCGTGAAACACTATCATTCATAAAAACGAATGGCGAAATCATTATAATACCAGACGTTTCAACATGAATATATAAGCATAAAAGTATTAGGCGAGGATCGGCACAAGCATAAACAACTGATGTAAGTGCGTGACAAATAAGAAAATAGACTAAAATCAAAGTGTGAGGGTCACAAATGCTACTTTTTAATAGAAGGAGGAGGTGAACCAACTGCTTGACTTCCACCCGTTGTTTCTTTGTTTACACAAGGACTCTCAGGAGAGCAAAGGTTAATGATTCCCGGGCTATTCACACTGGGCCCCTTTCTGCGTATCATAGTAGATACCGCCTTAGTATTCCAAATTTCGTCTTCGCCATTACTGTAATCATAATCAACAACTTTCAGATCAGACATGTTAAGTAATGTTGGATTGCCCGGTAAAGGTGTGGTGCGCATGCTAATACTGATTGATACTAAAACGGAGTCAATAGTAGCAGCTTCAACAGCGGTAGCACCAGTAGACAAAAGAGGTGGTGAAGGCGGACCTGGTGCAAATGAATAGTAAGCAGTAAATTCAGCAAACCCAGGTGAATAAGTAAGATAATCCAAATCCGGTGCAGATTGATAGATATCAATTTTAGCTGGGGTAACTGGGTATATAAAGTCAATTTCGTAATAATTCACATTTAAAGAAGTGTCGTCATTCTCTACACCATATCATGCCATTGTTTGAGAACATTCCCCTGAACCATGTGTTCTTTAATGGGTTGAACTCCAGTAGTATCCTTGACAGGGTGATCCGCAAGGGGGAGTTTGAGGTCTTGAAGCTTCAACGTCGATAAGACTGGATGGGCCATGAATACTAGTAACATCTAGGGTTTTCTCCCTAGAAGATCGGGCTTGCTCATCCGCTAGTATTTTCCTGCCTTTAACCAAAGCCTTATGGCCTTCTTCTTTCAGGAGGTTCTCCTAGAGATATTCATCATCAGCACCACCAGAGTATGAAAGCACTTGTTCCCAAACAAAAGCCAGAGTCCGTGGAAAGTCTTTGTTCAGATAGCTTAAGATTCCACAATTCATAACGGTGTAAATATAAAATTGAAACAGAGTATTTCAGTCTTGACTTTGGTCTCATCAAGAGCTTTGCGCAGCTTGATTTTTTTCTTTTTTCAGAATCTCTAGAGTCTTGCTCTGAGAGTTAATCTTGTCCTCGAGAACTGCCTTTTCTTGTTGATAAGAAGCCGAAGCTCATCTCTCTAAAGCCAATTGACATTCAACAAGTTCTTGGGCAGACTGAGCTTCTCGAAATTGTCCTCTTGCAGCCTCAAGCTCTCTTTTGAGTTCCTCATTTTCAGCCTCCAAGTTGTTCACTCTAATATTCCCACCCTTTAAAGAGGCGATTTCAGATTCTTGAAACCTGATCAAGTGAACCAATCCAGGTTTATCATTCTCCAAGATGTCAATATGATCAAGATGCCGAGTGTTTAAACTTTGAAACTCGTAACCAAATTTGGTCCAATGTTCTAGTTGCTTATCAACATAGCTCATGGCCAGGTTCAATCGTGTTTCAAGCTGACTCCTAGTAGTGTTAACCTGAGTAATCATACAACTCTTTATAGTACGTAACCTCTCAACAGCATCTTGCCTATCATTTGGATGCAGATCTAAATCAAAATACTTTCCCCTTAAATCCCAACCTCCAAAACGATCCCTAAGCATCAAGTTTCTAGATGGAACCTTATAAGGGGGTCGATCGAGAATCATTTGTATTTGAGCAGAGGTTGGGACAATGGATCGTTCAAGGAAAATGGGAACATTGGGGGTCTAGGAAATCAGTTGATACAGAACGTTTCTGAATCTCACTCTTGCCTCAATCGTTTCTGCTCCTCTTTTTCTTCTCTCCTTCTGTGTGGTGCTCACCTTTATCACCCTTAATCTGATACCTCTGCACGATTGGATTCTTCCCTCCTTAGAGAATCGGTTAGTGGAAGTTCGGGGATGTGTTGAGGTTGAGAACTCAAGGACGACTGGGAGCGCTTCAAGTGACGAGAAAGGCGAGAATGTAAAAGACTTTGTGGATCAGTAGAAACAGCTTGTCAGGAGAAACTATCGGATAATGAGTGTTTCATTCTTATACCTGGAAAAGGAAACACAACAAAACTTCAGCAAGCATGCAAAGAAATTATAAGATTTGTGGGAAAGCATAAAGTGCTTATAATAATTATATTTTAATGCACATCCAATAACAAACCAATTTCAAGGGGAGCTCCTAGATCAAATGCTTTTCCAGGCCGTTGGGCAGATTCTCGAGTTCTCTCCATATCGGATGCTACATGATCAAAAGTCACAATATCACCATGACTAAGATAATTGACAGTGTCTAAGTCTCCCAAGCCTCCGAAAGTTCTCGTGGACCCCTCTTGCAGGATAATAGGGGCAGTGGGATTCTCAATAATCTTTTCAGAAATTATATTATCTCTTATACCATCTGTGCTTTCATCTCCTCCTTTATGCTCGCAATAAAAGGCATTCCCTTCAGTAATCAAAGGCAAGGAAGATCCCGGTGAAGTCTGGCTACTATCACCAAGGACTAAGCATTTCTTTTTGGTAAGGTATTTGTCGATGGTACTTTGTGTATAAGCCAAGGTTTTCTTAATGGATCGTGAAGGATGGAGTAGCTGATATTGACGAAGGTTTCCTTCTGAAAGCAACACCTGCCTACTTCTCTCAGTCTTGTTAATAGCAACCAAAGAATCAAGAAGAACTTGGTCAAGGACAAGGCCTTCATTGGAGGAAATTCCAAAGCAAGGGCAGTTACCTCATTCCATCCACCACCCATAAAAGTTACCATGACATCAAACATTAAAATATTGATCTGGAAACCCCTTGACACCGTCTGTTAAGCCAGTGATAATTCTACAATGTCTGCCTTCCATGAAAATAAAAGATGGATCGTCCGCCTTCCTTCTTTTAAAAGCATATAAGGAACAGATATCCAGAAATGTAGGTACTCGTTGCTTGACTCTCATGAAAAGTACGTATAGCCCTAGTAAAATATGATATCCATTAGGATGCAATTGGTATGGGGCAATCGCCAAACACCACAAAATGGACTATAAATATGAATTAAAAGGAGGAACCGCTCCACTGGACAACATATGGTGATTGACTGTTACATATCCAGGGGTTGGATGGTCGGCCAAATCATCTCTCCTTGGAAATTTAGTTTCATCTTCTGAAAATCCAAAAGGAGCGCACATTTTTTGGTATAAGCCAAATGGGAGCATCGATATACGACTGTCGGAAGGCACTCTCTCAAGGATTCGGGGTTGAGGGTAAATTTGGTTAATATTCACTCCAGGACCAACGGCTGGGCCAACCTCAGTTACCTGGCCAGAACCTTTGAGCTCTCCAGACATGGTACCCTCCTTGGGATCTTGACTGAATTGGTTCCTAGTTTGCATTTATACATAAGTGGCTATGATTGAAAAACAAATTATAACTAGGTGGCTAATAGTTAAAGGAAAGAAACTCTGAATAAATGCGCCATTCAAGCTAAAAGTTATCAACTATATCTAGTCTTCAAAATCTATTGATAGTATAAGCGACCGAAGGTAAAGTTGTAAGCTCAAAAGTGTTTGGTTGGACTTGTCATTACAGATCGAGCATTACAAGGAAAATTCAGCCAATAATATGAGCCAGTCTTGACCGGCCGCACATGACCCTTGCATATACAAAGGCTCTGGCTCGGTTGGTTATAAATAACTCCTGGTCGCACATGATAAATTTAAATGGGTCATACACATTTTGTTCGAATGGTCGCATGAAACTTGATCATGAGTGTATGATCATGCACATCCAATTCAAAGAAGGTCGCTCATAAGCGATCGGGTCAGGCTCATTCATTACCAACTCCACATGTGAGTTAGGCAGAAACGACCCTTGTCAAACCAAACATGAGCGACCAGAGTGCACGAGCAGGGATATCAAGGGATTGTAGAAATGAGTAAGTAAACGGAGGCTACCAACATCAAACAGAGCATGAAACAATAGTAACAACGTCAAGGTTTTACAGTACGAGCATTTCATCGAGCATCATGTGTACAGTAAAATTTGTGCTTAGCCAAGTCTTAAAGAGGCCCAGTTCTAGTCACTCACGTATGATTATGGTTATAATGACAGAAGTATATTAAAGTGTTTTGGCAAGACATTTGAACAAACAGTCTGCATACATATTATTGAAACCAAAAAATCAAAGGGCTTTTGTGCGAATCAGATCTATCAAATGATCACACACAACCCTAAAGCATACTAAGTCGAATCAAAATTTTCCAGTCATTGCAATCACAACAAACTACCAAAAACTTCAATACATGCTCAAATTATTCAGTTTTTACCCCAACCCGGAACTTTTATAAAGATAATTAGAGTAACCCAAAAGCAAAATTTAAAGAGGAAAGTTCACTTACGAACGAGCAAGCGGTTTCGATTTTAAAGGAGAAATGCTCCAACTGATTTCGAAATTGGTGAAGCTCAGCTAGAAGGATCAAGCGCAAATTGAGGAAGGTAATATAGTTGAAGTCTGGGAGGAATCAGAAGCAGTAGAAAATCTTCTGAAGCAGAACCGCCATTAAAACGGAGTCTTCAGAAATTTGAAATAAATAAGGAGAGGGAAAATGAAGAGATAGTATTTAAAGAAGACAAAAGGTCCTTTCAGATTAAAGTGACATGTTAGCTCGATTAGATCTGAATAACCCGCTTAATTGTACCAGAAAGATAGCTCATCAGATCCAGCTTGCCCGCTCGAGCACAAGTAATTTGCACGACTACATAAATATGTTGGGCCAATCAATCAATCTATCAGATCCAGTCAACAAACAACTATGTCTGTGAACAAGGGACCAAGAGGTCATTCAATTTTGTGTAAACACGAGCCATTAGCAAGCATGCTTGTCTTATAGGAAACTGGACTTAATCCATCAAATGGTGTTGCATTTGATTGTTTCGAAGCATGTAATCTTCAACAAAATAAAAATTACAAACTTCGAGGGGCAAATGTTTATCCCGTAAGAATCATAAGTGCATTAAAGGATTAAGTTGGTGATTAAACCGTAAGACGAGCACTCACAAGGCTCGCGTAATCACGCTCCAACCAAGGTCGTTCGTACACAACAAGGTCAAACATAAGCCATGACTCGAGCATAGGAGCAAGGATCAGTCATTTGTATCAAACAAAGTCGCTCGAACATTAGAACAATTTGGGTCGTCCGCTCAACACAGTCAGGATCGGTCATACAGCATAGAACGACCATACAGAGAGGTCGCGCACACGAGGCTAGCCCAAGAATGGCACGGCGCAAAAACAGTAAGGCTCGTACATCCTGTAATGGTCGCCCATATTAAGGAAGTCACTCGATTCTTTTATCGAAAAGGTCGGTCAAACAAGACAAGGAGAAGAATTGGTTCCGGTTGCCCATTCCACTCCGCGGTCGTTTATAGTACCCTGGTCGGTTGTACGTGTCTTTTGAGCAAGAAACACAAAAATACCAGAGGTCGCACACATATCCTGTGACCGCTCATTGATTGCAACCCCAATCGCTCGCTCCTCAATCAGTCACTAATGCTACAACCATATGCTCCCTACCGGTCCGACAGAAGTCAACTCCACATTGATCGCACGTATGTCTGCTCTACAAGCTTTGGTTAGTCGCCCATCTACAACCTGATACTATATGCCGGTCAATTATAAAAGGCTTAACATAATGATCCGGTCGGTCGTTCTTATACTAACCAAGAAGCTTTGACAAGCCGTCTGTACACTCATCGCCTGTCCGCCCACTCAATGTGCTCAGATCTATGCAGTCACTCGCTCCTACGCAACCGCTCGCCCCCACAAGGTCGCTCGTACAGGATAGCTGGATACAACTATCGACAGTTGGCCACAACTGGACGATGGCATTTTCGTAACTAATGAAACAAGCGACCCGTAGCCTGCATATATGACTTTCAACTCATTTCTTGGGGGGAGCTCACCTATAAATAGGCCGTGACTTCCACCATAAAGAGGGGGACTCCTTGCGACCACGGCGTGCTGCTGAATTCTTTATTTCACCATTCCTTAAGCATTTCAACCATCATCATCTCCGCTTGAAGGTTATTCATCCATTTGTCCATGGCATCCAATAGAGTCCTATAAGTGAGAAAAGATTAAAGACATCCTCCTTCTCTATTGCTTACCCATCCTTCTCTTCTGCTCCACGGATTCCACCATTCCTCCATTGAATTCCGTAAATTTAAATGAGATTTGTATGTGAGAGTGAGAATACGTTGAGAGAATGAGAAGATGTATGAACAAAGAGAACTTATATGTTTTGTAACCATTATCGTGATAATGCAAGCTGCCTTCATAGTGGACGTATGCGTAGCTTAGGGTCGAACCACTCTAAAACCTTGTCTCCATTTCCTTTTTTTTTAACTCTTATTGATTGCGGCTCCATTTATTTTCTAACCATATTGGTGATGTACGACCTACGTACCATTGGTGTTTGAGCCATTTTTTGGTACAAATAGACAGCTCTCATAATGAAAACCCCCTTTTTCAGTGGACGTATGTTAAAACTGAGGTCGAACCACTTAAGCGCTCTCTACTTTACATTTCCTGCACTTATTTGCTTTTAACCTTTGCGTTGATCATATTTGTGAAGTCTTGAAAAGCACCTTGAGGTGTCAGTACCGTGTTTTGTGCTAACAATTTTAATTAATAATTCAAATCAATGATGAAAGCTAAAATTCATTTTTTTAAAACTTTTATTGTTGAATCTTTCAACCCAAATTACCCGTTCTTTTTCTAGATTATAATCTTTTTCTAACTAAAGTCAATGAGAAATTAAAATAGATATTTCTATCTAAAATTATCAATTGAAATAGCTGAATTTTTTCCATAGTTGTGCGGAAGTAATATTAGCTAGCACAAACGAAGTTGCGTTCTCACGTTAACACCCCTGGGTGGACGCGGTTCAGTTTCGTGTGGTTTGAATCGCAAACTGTTTTCGCATTGCATCAAATGGTTGATTAAAAATAAAAAAACAATATATTAACTGTTTAAATGGTTCTATTTCAGTTCCGTTTTATTGTAATACGGTCAGATTTTCGATTAGTCCAGCTTCAACCCATTAAATATGAAGTAAAAAATTACTTCCATCCTCAAATTGTGTGACCATGTACTAAGTAAAATCATTACTTATATAAGCAAATGTGTTATGTATGCACAATTTCCTAAGTGATACATCATAAGCCAATCCAGGCACATCAAAAAGAAAGAAATGTTTACTATCAGCATGATCCTTTACTTATCTCTCTACTTACCTCTCTCTCTCCTCGTATCATCCTTCATTCACAAATTATTCCTCAAGAAAACACTCCCACTTCCTCCTGGGCCATGGGGATTTCCGATCATAGGCTCAATCCCCTTCATCGGCCCATTAGCCCATTCCAGTTTAGCCAGCTTAGCCCAGCGTTACGGCCCAATCATGTATCTGAAAATGGGCACTCGCAACGTCGTCGTAGCTTCAACCTCGTCGTCCGCTTCCACTTTCTTAAAAACCCTCGACTCCCAGTTCGCCAACAGGCCTCCGATCAAATTCGCGCATGAATTAACCTACGGGCACCAGACCCTTACATTTCAGCCCCTCGGACCAAAATGGAGCCTCCTCCGACGATTATCCGCCGTGCACCTTCTCGGCGCACGTGCGCTCGCAACATGGGAGCAAGTGAGGCGTACGGAGGTCGAGCGATTGGTGCGAGTTTTGTACGGGTTTGGGAAGGAGAAGGAGGCGGCGAAGCTGTCGGAGTTGGTGTTGTGTACGTTGGCGAATATTTTAGGGTTGGCGGCTATGAGTACGAGGGTGTTTGGGGATTTGGAAGCAGGAGAGTCGATTGAGTTCAAGGAGATGATTTATGAGATAGTGGCGGCGGCCGGGTTTGATATTGGGGACTTTGTGCCGGCAGTGGATTGGATGGATCTGCAGGGGGTTGGGAGGAAGATGAAGGGGATACATAAGAGGTATGATCGTATGATATCGAGGATGATTGATGAGCATCAGGCCAAGGCCGGGGAGAGGATTGGCAATCCCGATTTTTTGGACCGTGTTATGAGTTGTAAAGATGATGGGGAAGTGGAGCAGAAGTTGTCTGATGGGAATGTCAAAGGCCTCATCTTTGTAAGTTCATATCGTTTTCTTTCCAAAAGCATGTGTCATTTTCGCTACGAATAGGACGTAGATGATTGTTTTCATGCTGCGTGTGTACAGATGTGAAATGTTTGTTTTAATCTTTTCTTTTTGACAGGATATATTCACAGCAGGCACCGATGCAGCAAACATCGTCATAGAATGGGCAATGGCCGAACTCATAAACAATCCATCTATCCTAAAGCGTGCACAAACTGAAATGGATCAAGTGATAGGAACAAGCCGAAGACTTAAAGAATCAGACATAATAAACCTACCGTACCTCCAAGCAATCTGCAAGGAAGCACTGCGGCTGCACCCTCCTACTCCTCTAGGCATCCCTCGTTTCTCATTCGATGAATGCACCAATGTTGAAGGCTACTACATTCCTAAAAACACTAGGCTTTTGGTCAACATTTGGGCCATTGGAAGGGACCCCCATGTTTGGAATAACCCAATCAAGTTCGATCCTGATAGATTCCTTGATGTCGGAGATCAAAGATCCAGCTTTGACTACATACCGTTCGGGGCAGGAAGAAGGGTTTGTGCAGGAAAACAAGCGGGGATCGTGTTTGTGCAGTACATTGTAGGGACGCTGGTGCAGTTGTTTGATTGGAAGCTTCCGGATGGGAAAATTCGTCTGAATATGGATGAGGTGCCTGGTCTTGCCCTACCCATGGCTGACCCAGTTGTAGCTTTTGTTCGTCCTCGCCTTGAATCAAGCGTGTATGCTATATAATCCGTCATCATAAATTTCTTTCTCGCCGACGTATGTATATAGGTATGTATGTGAGTGTGCATGTTTGTATCATTTCCAGTAAACAAACATAGAATACTACAATACTCTCATTTTAAAAGATGCTAACATTGCTCCTGGCCCTATTCACTGAATCTCGCATCGAAAATTTGTTGTGAAGACGCCTAATGAATATGGCAACTGTTGTCTGTAACATTTTCTTCTTCTTCAGAGAATCAGATGGATATGTTAGAACAGTTCAGAAACCACACTGGTTTATGAGCCTACAGTAGTAGTCTTACTTGTTGTGAAGTTTTCGTTGAATCAGTGCTGTTTAGGCTATGTTTTCCTGCTTCTTTTGCTGTTGTTAAAATTTCTGTATTATTCACTTTCATCGCAATTCTTTTGCTATTTTGGCATCTGCTGGACAAGTGTTTTGTTTGCAGAAACCAATAAGTAGGCTTCTCAATTATATGGTATACAAAAAAGGTATCATGCTTATGATGTTTCATATTTCTAATGCTCAGTTTATATTTTGTTAGCCTCTAATCGTTCTGATACAAATTTGTGTGTTTTGTTGACTTATACGAGCTGCTGTATATTTGAAATTTTCAATCTTCAAGAAATATGTAGGATTTCCTCAGATTATTCATAGGTTGTTCAATGTTTATTAAGAAAACAACAGCTCATCATTTGTATGTTGATTTATTTAGTGTTTGTTTGCATGTATCCAAAAATCAATGTAAATTGGACAATACTTGTTTAAACTTAACAGAAAGGTAGAAACTGTAAGCTTTCACTCAGCGTGGAATAATCAGTTTAATTATATTGTCAGGATGGTACAAAAAGTTCAAAGATATTTATGAAAGGTTATCATCAAACCGACCATTAGGGAGGTTTCCCTACTGTAAGAGGGCCTAAATCATTTTGTCTGTCCCAATGAATTTCGACTGTAAAATCTTTGTTTCGCGTTTCCTTCTCTTTATCTTCTCCGTTTCTTTCTCCACAATCAAAATCAACGCGATAATTTCTCTACCCAAATCAACGCTCAAATTGCTCCTCTTTTCTCACCATTTCCATTTGATAGGGGAACGCGTGACTTCAAATACGGCTGATTTTTTAATGGATTTATTCACAAATTCATGTATTTTGACACCAAAAAATCCGATTTTGAACAAAAGTCGAGAAATTGGATAAAAAAATAGCTTTTGATCGATTTTCCCATTGGATAGTGGAATGGTGGATGGTGAAATCGGATCCCAGGTTCTCCTCGGCATAATTCGATCGCTGCTCCTAGGACTGCTGCTCCTCCTCGGCATAACTCGGTAATCATTTTTTATTTGTTTGATGTCAACTGTTTCGCTAATTTTGATTCTCTTGTTGATTTTTTCTGTTTTAGAATTTCGGTTGGCAATTGTTGGATGATAACGTTGTGTTAAATCAGTTTTAGAATCGTATTGAGCATAATGAACTTTCAATTCTAGAAACTGGTGTTGCCAATCAAGTTTTCAAAAAAGAAAATAATAATAATTTGGTCGCTCTATAGCAGTCGTTCTTTGTTTTGCAGATTGATATAATATCGGCCATCAAAAATACCTAGACTACTCTATGAAATTGTGTAAAATATTATCATTTCCTCCCAAAAGGCAACTGCTTTGCAGTGTTAAGGGGTACAATGTTTTTATAATGCTAAGTTCAAAAATCTTGGTTCAAAATATACCTTTTACATTACATATATGCATTTTTATGGCTAGTAAGGGTTCATATTTGCATTTTAGTAAATGATAAGTGAGATGTCCTTACATCTTATTAATGCAAAATCTTAAGAACGTGCTCCCTTAGTAATGAATATGCCTTGCTTTCTTCAGTTGCATTCAAAATCTCATGTTCTTATTACTTTGTACATGCATAACTAGTTAGAAGTAGCTTTGAGTTAGCAACTGCTGAATATTCCAAAAGATTAGTAAATAGCAAAGGCTTTGAGCAAAAAGTTGAAATTTTGATAAAAGTTTGTCGGAAATGAAATGATTCATCAATATATGTTTCTTATGACTAATCCATTTTGGCAATTATATCTCATTCATACGTGTCGTTGTCAAAATATTCAAATGCAAATGAATGACTTAGTTATAAGCTTTTTTAATCTTGGTCTTTGACTACTTGTACAAGTAGTTGCTGCAAAAGCTTTTAGTAATTTCAACTTCTGTTGTCATCTAGAAAAACTATACTTGGTTATCGCATTTCAAGCATTTAGTGTTGAAGGCATTGGATGCTGATTTATATTCTAAGAGGGATTTTATTGATGTTGCCAAAAAAAACAAAATTATATGGTTTGTACAAATCACTTTTATTATTGAATAACTTATTGCTCTTGAATTTTAAATAATCCGTTATCAATATGAGGTTCCTATGTTTTATTATCGAAATATTCAAATAACAAGCGTGTATCTTAGTTATAAGCTTTTTTATTTTTTGACCACTTGTACATATTAATACATATTGGACTATGTAATTCAAATAAAAGTTTTGACTTTGCTTAAGCAATGACTTCATTTAGCTAGAAAATCAGTGGCTTGGATCACAAATTCTAAGTTTAATACAATATGCTAACTTGGTCTTATGGTTTCTAGAGCAATTTACCTTGCTTACTTTATACATATTGGACTATGTTTTTCCATGTATGTTTTAGTCTTTCTTTTTAATTGGGTTAAAAGTATAGTAGGCAGCTCTTCTGTTTGTCACATTATTTACATTTCGGAAGCTTTAAATTAGAATTTTGAACATTGATTTTGCTGGAGAAGACATGAGAAAATTCCAATTCACTGGCAAATCTGAAGTTTGTTCATATCAATTACATAATTTGAATTACATTATTTATATATGTTTGCTTCAAACTCTGAGCAAGTCAGTTTTTTTTTTTCCTTTTTTGACATAGAATGATAGAAGTATTTGGGCATTTGAGCTCTTAAGGCACCTGCAGGTATGGATCTTGTTCTCAAAGATAATGGAAGTATCTTCTACAGATCCCTAAAATTAATGGTTTTTGATATCTTTGAATTTCAAAGAAAATGTTTCAGTTCAAAAAATGAATATATCAGCTCTTAATTCTTGTCTTATTTTAACTTAACTAAGTAGAATTTTTGTCTTATTTTTGTTTGTTATAAAGATAGTTAGGGGTGCATACTGTTTGGTTATCTATCAAATTTGGTCCATTTCAATCAGATAAACCAAGCTATTCCACGCCAACTTTTAATTTTCAATTTAAGTTTTTCTTATGTTTGTTTTAAAATCTAAACGATCATCTGTAGGTCATCACTAAACATGTAATCTGACCTTTACTTTCACTTGAATAAGATTCCATTTAGATCCCATAAAAAATAAATACTAATATGCCAAAAATGTAAGGTATGTGTAATTTGAACTTCAGTTTTCACTTTGCTTGCAACTCATGTTTGTATAACGTAATTTAAGTTTATTTTGGTTTTTTCTTTTTCTTGCAATCCGAACGATCATCTACGTAATTTGAGCTTCAGTTTTCACTTTATTTGCAACTCATGTTTCAATATGTATTTTAATATGCTGTCTAGTAAATTAATGACCGAGTATTCCACATTTAAATCTTGGATGCTAACCGAGTAATTATAAAATAAAATTCTATTGCTGCATATGATAGGTTAAATGATGATCTATGCGGATGCTCAGCTGCAGGCTAATCTATAAGCTAATTTGTTGGATAGATTAAGATATTTTTACTGTTAATGATTTGAATATAATAGGTCATGTATGACCGGCTAATCTTTAGGATACTTTACAGGAGAGGTAGGATATTTTTTTAACCAATTTTAAAGCGTTTTAGTGGATATGGTCACTTGTTCTCCCACTATCACAAAGGGAAAAGGAAAAAAACAAAACAATGGCTTCTTATAACAAAAAAGCCAAAAAAAAAAAAAAAAACTGGCTGGTTTCCTTCCATCGCTAGCTTTTCCTTAAAGAAAATAGAACTTTCAAATGGGCTGTAGAAGGATTCTCACTCCTCACTCCATCTTACTACTACTGTTCAAGTCAATTCAAATATGCAAATCACCAATGGTAATTAATCCTCCCCCCCCCCCCCCCCCCTTTTTCACTGCACGTACATACTAACATATACAAATGAAAGCATATTATCATTTTATAACACGCAGGGTGTTAAAACTAATCAAATCCAATGGCAAAGTGAGGTTATATCTGGAACTGGACGACGATGCCTATCTGCAAAACAACTGCGTGCTCATCGTTACGTTCACTTTGTACATATACAGACAAGTAAATACTTTCAAGGGCGACAGGACATGCACAAGCACAAGTAAGCACATTAATCTTTAGAACATAACCTGAAGTGTTAATCTTTGTTTATCAAGCTATGTCACTTGATTTTCGTCATATTATTCATCATGTTATTTACAGCCTATCGCTCCTTCTGCCAAAAGAGGGATGCTTCATTTGGAGACATCAGCGCGACAGTTAAAGATCTCGAAACTGCAACCAAAGGGTTTGTTGTAAGCAACACCTGCAAATTCATAAAAATCGAAGAACCCAAAGTTGATTTTTTATTTTTTTTTCCCGATGGCTTTGAGTACTTCAGCGTTCTAAAAGAGCATGGCGTTCTTTCAGCCAACCGCACTCAGGAGCTCGATACTCATGGCGCTGATCAACCTCTAGACCACTATTGGCATATTGATATTGAAGATAGGAATTGTAAATGGTAATTTTGAAAATTTTCTGTTGATTTTCTTTATGTTTGTTATGATATGCTAAATGTTACTAATTCGTTTATTGTAGGGATCTTATACTTAGAAGTGATAAAGGCTGGATTAGTGTGTATTTGGAGTTGGATAATGCTTCTGTTGTTGCAGCCAACTCTCAACTGTATATTGAGTTCAGTTTAAAGCTTCAAGACCAAGTTTATAAAAAAAATTGACAAGACTTTTCAGGGTAACTTTTTTTCGACAAAAATAGAGTTACATTTTTAACGTAAATTGCAGTTAAAAGAAGATTTGGTCAGGATAACAAGAAGCACGTTTTCAGCAATATTATTTCCCGGGATGAATTTGAGAATCCGCTGAACGGGTATTTGGTTGACAATAAATACTGTTTGGTGCCCACTTTTAAGATGCTTGGATCTTCTTTCAAAAGTTTGAAACCAATGTTCATTTTCTAAGTGCTGATTCTATTTTTAGTTCATTGTTTTTTTAATCTTAGATTTATTTATTGCCTAAATAATGGTGTGATGCATTGTCTAATGTGAATTTAGTTTAATTTGAGGGTGTTAATTTGGATTTGCATTTATAATTTGTTATGTTGAACTCCGTACTTGGAACCGACAGATGTCAGCTAATTTCGTATCTTTTGGAATTTTTTGGCAACTCAATGATCATTGTCAAACCGACCGGTAGGGAGGTTTCCCTACTATAAGAGGGCCAAAATCAATTTGTCCGTCCCAATGAATATCGGCTGAAAAATCTCAGCTTCGCGTTTTCTTCTCTCTGTCTTCTCTTCGCATACGACTGTTTCTTCGCCTTCTTCTTCGCCTTCCATTGTATTGTAATTGTTCCCACAATCTCTAAATCCCAAATAAAATTTAATACTATTTCCCCTTCAATTCTGGTGCCTATTATCACTCCTTCGTCGGTTTGATAATTCCTGCTTTTTCCTATTCCTTCGTCTATTCCCTTTCTTCCTGTTGCTTCTATCTACTATGTCTCTTCCTCTTCATATCAATGCCCTAATTCCTCCTCAATCATAAAGCAAAATTCGCAGTTTTTGAACTGTATAATTTCTCGTCTATTTTCAGATCTAACTAAACGACGGAAGAAGAGCATAACACAAACCCACGAGTCATGAAATCAGGTAAATTTATATTCTTTATAATTTCTCGTCTAATTTCACTTTTCCTCATTTATCTTTTCGTTGCAAATTTTTCTTTGGCAATAATTTTCAACTTTTTTGCATTCAAAGGTTGCTGCTACTCAATTCTATCGAAGAACAACCATTCTTGTGTGGATAGAGCAATGCGTCATGATTGTCCTGTCTGCTTTGAAGTGAGTTTGAATTTTTGACTTCTTATTT
Organism: Allium sativum; assembly: GCA_030737875.1. NCBI lineage: Eukaryota > Viridiplantae > Streptophyta > Magnoliopsida > Asparagales > Amaryllidaceae > Allium > Allium sativum. The sequence continues at coordinate 693,708,905 of CM060923.1, forward strand.
TCTGGAAAAAAGTAGAGTTTTTCGATCGTCATAATATTGAATGTATAAGTACATTATTACAGTATTTGTTCGACTCAAGAAATGATGTCACTGTGTTGCCGTGTGCTATACCATCCATGATGGCTGTTTGACAGAAATGTAGGATCATATGCAGTAAGTACTAACTTCTGAAGTCATATTATATGTATATCCTCATGTACATTTTGTTGAATGGTTGTGATAAAAAAAAAAAAAGAAAAAAAAAAAAAGGAAAAAAAAAAAAAACAGGTATGTATGCCCACTTTGCTCCAAGTCCATTTGTGATATGTCCAAGCTGTGGTAGACATTGGACGCTGAAGTAGCCACAACACCAATGCCTTAACTTTATCATGATAAGAAGGTTAGTTCTCATATCTGGTCATTTTAAGCCTAAAAATATGCATGCTCTGGGAATGCTTTATATGAGTCAAAATGCTTTTAGTTATGCATTCGCACCCGTCAGTCTAAAGGGAGAAAAAAAATGAAGTGAATGCTTCTCTTAAAAAATGTTAGGATCAAATGTGCTCTTATTAAATTCATGAATGTGTGAAATTTTGCACGAACGACAAGTTCTTTTTTAAATTTGCACTTGCTTTTGACACCAAAATGAACTATTATTGTTTTTCATTACAGTACAAAAGAAGACGATCTGCGTAACGTTATTTTGATAGTAAGCAAAAACTCTAAGAAGCAGTCTTTTCTCCATGCTCAACAATTAAATTGCTGTTTGAAACAAATGCATCTTGTAGAATGGTTACACACTTGAGTAATGGGCAAATTTGTACTGCATATGGGTGTTACATTTAATTGTGAATATGAAGTTGGATTAAAGAATATTGGTTTAGGAATGCTTTACTCTTTTCTATAAAGGAACCTAATTTTATAGGTCGAAATTTAGTTAAAAATTAGGAGGTCCTTGCTAATTTAATTTACTGGGTTGTGAGACAAAAAATGAACTTTGTAATACAGTTCCAAACAATCATAATTTGGATCGAAATGGAACTCTAGATTTTACAAAAATAATAACTCTATATAACACATCAGAAATATTTACCAATTAGCTGCATTAATCATTCATTAGTGTCATATCTTATCTTCATTAAAGATTAGAACCTTCTTCACTAGGATTACAAATGCTGCTGGAGTTATCCAGGGCATGTAAGGTTTTGCGAAGTAGAGATATTTTCCATCTATTTGCACTTGCGTACTATTTGTCTGTGTTATTAAAGCGCTCGCTATAGCGACAAATAGCGCATAGCGCAGTGCTTGCACTATTGTACTTATAATAGCGCAAGGGTTCCCTATAGCGCAAAAATAGCGCGCTATTTTATCATAGCGCATAGCTCTAAATAGCGCTATTTTGTTTTTGTCTCTTTTTAAAATGTTTGGACAGTGAGTTAAACCCAAAATAGCACGCTATTGTATTTATAACGACTCAGAGGAAAAATACCATAAAGTACGACTCAAAAGAAGAACAAATAACGATTAATTGCTATGATTTAAATGAAACTAGTGACTATGTTATAAAATTTTTAGAAGCATAATATAATTTCAGTGTTTTATTATTGTACACTTAAATCACGTTTAACTTTTGTTTATTTGAATATTGTTATTGTAGACTTCATATATTATTTTCATTTGATCATATTTTCTCTTTACAGTTTTTCTTATTTATATATATTTTTTCTTAGTACTTGTTAGTCTATTTTTTTTAAAAAAAATACATTTTGTACAAAAATGTATTTTCTTGCATTTTTTTCTTAAAGTTCTATATCACCATAATTGATAAATAGAAACAATTTTTTTTGTAACTCACAATTATAAGACTAAATTTCAAATTTGTAAGACACAAAAATGTATTATATCCGTCGATTATTTTGAATGTACAATATGAACTTATCAAATTTTCTGTAATATAACTACATTTTACATAAAATATATTTAAAACATGCATAAAGTATGGTAGTGCTTGTATATGGAGTCTTGAACGGTTTGGATATGACGCGAAATATGCACAAAAAAAAAGCAAAAACAAAATTTAATTAGGCAAAATATACTTGATTACTTTTTCCCCCCCTAACTGAACGTAGTAGCGCTCGCTATAGCGCATAGCGCAAAATAGCACATAGCGCAAGCCTTGCGCTATTTTGCGCTATGCGCTATAGACTACTCTGCTATTTGTATAGGACAGGACCAAAAAGCCATTCTAGGGTGTATTGGGCATTAATTAGTATTTCCCAGCATCACCAAAATCTCCATCAACTATTATGTAGATTTTAGTACTCATGCAATCCTAAGGTGAGATACTTGATATAATATATATACTTGTACACATGTGAGACCTCTTTAATTGGCCTTAAACATTTGCTTTCTTTATTTTATAGTTGAGCAATCCATATTTCCTACAAGGCATTGATGGTGGAGCCTTCCTGTTATGATCATAACAACGATAAAATATTATAATATTTCTTAGGCATGAGCTTGTCTTTCAAAGTTAATTAACTACCTTATCGGCTACCACTATTTCATGCTACTTGTGCAGCAGGTTATAATTCATATAAATGCATCTACCGATATATTGATATAAGTAGACGTATTCAAGCATATAGTTGTGATTCTTTTGTTTATCATCCACTAGTTTAGTACCTCATACAAGAAATGCTACCCATTGACATATGGGGTTACTTGAAATAAAAAGTTTGCAGTAAATTGCAAAAGTCATTACACTCAACTTGAGTTATCCATGTGATGTATTATGCCTGATTATAGAATTTTGTTAACATTTAAACATTTTACTTATGATCTTTAGCATGATAACAATTCCCTGTTTCGATGTTGGACACTGAAGAACGAAGTGAAAATGAATAATCATTTCCCATATATTTTATCTATAATACCGTTATGGAGAAGAGCAAGAGTGTTAAGTGTTGAAGTTTCTTTACACATTTATGTATGTATATGGGCACGAGCGCGCTTGTGTGTGCGTGCGCGTAGAAAGTTAAACTGACTGTGCACTATCTTATCTCTCGTTTTTCAAATAATATTGATCGACTTGCACAAATATTTAACTATATTTTTACTTTAAAAGATTATGTAATTAGTAAAAGAAGTTTAATTGTCAAATTATATTATTAAGTGATGTTAAAGTATATCGTGTAGATGGACACGTTTCTGGTAGTTAACAACATATTGCTATATTATTAAAGGTTTTGATTTGTTGATTAAATGAATTATACTATATACCTACAACAGTATATACTCGATAACAGAAAAAGCTGAAGGTGCATATATTCATGTACACAACCCACAATAATAACTAAGATCAATGTATTACGTAAGTTTCATATGTATCCTAAGAGGTTCTGGCATCGAAGATTCCATTCCAACATATCTAGGATTCTATTATAAAGACTACAGATTTTAGTTTAGTGAACCTGGTTGTTCTAAATATAAGTGGGCTATATCTTGCCCACATATTCGGTTATCAGTTAGTTTATACATTCTAAATAAAGAGGACAATGTATCAATTTCAATAAGATGAAGATGAAAAGTCCATTTCTTTACATGACACATTTGATGACAGTAAATATTAACTTCCGTCATTGCTACATATTATAGTAATTAAATAGTACTCCCTCCGATCCACTATATATGACGTTTTAAGCTTGAGAAAATTTTGCTGAATATATGACCTTTCAAACAAATACACACATTATTTTCTTTTTTGCCCTTTTCCAAATAACTTTCCATGTCTTTCTTTAGGGTCCGTTTGATTTTGAACGGGAAGTGACATTTGAAAGGGGCATTTGAAGAGGAATTGTTGGGAACGAGGAATGTGTTCTTTTTACGAAGGGGCATTTTGGAAGGGACAGAGTTATTATTTTATTATTTTTTTATATATTGTTTTAATTGTTTGTGTTTGTGTGTGTTTATTGTTGAACAGAATAGTAGAACGTAGAATACAAATTGCATAAATAAAAATACATAATTGCAGAATACAAATTGCAGAATTTAAAATGCAAACATAAAATACATAATACAACAAAACTTAATGCATTCCCGCGACAACTAGTTCGTTTCGTATATTGTCTTGTACTATCGCCATGGTGGCTGTTTTTCTGGTTCTTTGAACGGGTTCTCGATCTCTGTTTCCGCGATTTGATATACTGTAATATTCTTCGAGGTATTCGTGTGACACTAAATCAGGGTCGTCATCATACAACATAAAATCTGGATTGCCAGCGTTGTATTTTCTGATGTAGTTGTGAATAACCATTGTTGCAGTAACAATTTGTACTTGAACATGATATGAATACGTCTGCATGTTAGGTAAGATGACAATTTTTTTCTTCCAGATACCAAATGTTCTTTCAATAGCCATACGCAAACTAGAGTGATAATAGTTGAAAATTTCATTTTCTGACTTCGGTTCGTTTCGTGTGTCATTAAAGTATGGTATATGATACCTCACGGATCGGTAAGGAGTTATATATCTTTCCATTAGTGGATATCCTGAATCCACTAAATAATACTGTCCAGCTGGAGGATGAAGGAAATTAAGATCCGGATTATTTATAGCTTCCCGAAATACTTTGGCGTCGTGCGCAGTTCCTTCCCATCCCGCTCTTACAAACGTAAAAGTTAAATCAAACGCACAAACAGCCATAATATTTTGTGTAGCAGATCCTTTCCACCCTACAAAACGTTGCATATCTTCTTGACCCACGTGAGCCATCATATGTGTCCCATCAATAGCCCCAATACAGTTTTTAAAGAAATGATAATATCGGGGTGAAGAACGAATTTGTTCTGGGATTCGGTTAAAATGGGAATCGGCGGGTCTAATAATATCGACTGCCAATAAGAGAACTGAATCCAAAACTTTATGAAAAATAACATTAATCGTACCATTTGATCGTTGAAACCGCCCAGCAACCTGCCTTGTAGGGAGGACCAATGCAATAGTATATAGGAATACAACCACCATTTCTTTGACCGTTATGTGCATTGAGCGCTCCAAGCCGTAATTTACTAACCGTTCACACAAGGATCTGAAACATAACCGTTTCATTCGAAAATTGCTATGACGACAATCTGTGTGTCCTGCTAGTATTTCATGAACCCAAGCGAGACCGGAACTTAAGGAATTGTGTATTCTTCTCCTTTCTCGTTTTTGATTAGCCATAATTTCTAGAATATCTACCACATCTTGCAAATCTTCAGTATCAGATTCGTCACTATCTGCCATAACTGGTTGAAGAGCTAGAGAAAAATGGACAAACAGTATGGTGATGTAGTGTTGTTATGGGTGAAATATATATAGGGAGAAGGGAAAGGGAAGGGGCAGAAAATATCTGTCGTGTCGGACGTGCGTCTGACGCGTTTGACGCATCCGACGCGAAAGCTAACTTTTCAGCTGTTCAGCTGGAAGGTGTGGGTCCCACTGTTGACGCGTCCGACGCAGACGCTAACTTCAACTGCCCAGTTGGAAAATCAAACGCTACCTTAATATGCGTGCACTGTTCTCTTCGGGTTCCATGTAGCTGCCTTTTTTCACTTTCAATGCATGCATTTACTTTTATGGCTCCGTTCGAAATTTCATTGGTTAATCCTGCTGCGTGCATGCTGCAGACGATGCTTTTCTTGGTGAAAAGTTAATAATGCATTTAATAAGAGAAAGCATACAACATGCCTTAATTTGTGTATAGGAGGGTATAGAAGTCACTTTTAAGTTGCCTTAATTTGTGTGAAAAAATAGAAAACATCATATATAGTGGATTGGAGGAAGTATAATATAAATATGAGAAGGGGTAAATAAAGAAGAAATGGACTTCAAGCAAGACTAAAACTGAAATAATAGCAAAGTATGACATGTTATATTGTTGAACTTCACTGAACTGCCTGAATTAAATGCAGGGAAAGTTGGTTCACATGCCAAAAATTGAGCAACAATTGAGGTGGACAATGTAATCATACCATCTCTTTAATAGTTCATTTATTCCTATCTTTTATTTTTATTTGGATAACTTACAACAAATGAATTCGAAACTTTTCCAGTTTCCTTTTGTCAATGTTCAGATGAGAAGAACTTTTTTAACTTACTAATAAATTAACAAGCCACTTTTCTCGTTCAAAAATAATGAATAATCTTCTGTAAATGGCACAACCACTATTTTATGCAAATTTCGTACGCTACACATGTATTCCTATTTTCACACTACAAGTGTTAAAAGTCATAAAAAATATCGATTTTAGTCTTATAAATTACTTCAAGTTGGTTTTGAGATGCGTTACGATTTAAGACACCAATATGATATGCACACATGATATGCATTAATTTCATATGAGATCTCACATGATAAGAGTTCTCATGTGTGAAAAACGCAAGATGAAACATGACCAAAAACCAAAACTGAAAAGCTATGTAATGAAGAATCCACATCTTCCTTTCATTTATCCCTTCCACATCCCCTATTTGTCCTTTTGTGTCGAAAACTTCCTAAGTAAATCCTTTTTTTCTAAATACGATTCATTTGCTATCAAGATAATTTCTATTAACTTGTTGTATGATTTTAAAAACTTCCAGCTTATTCAAAATACATTTAAATTGATGATTAAAATAAATATTTTTAATGGTCTTGGTTCGTATTAAGTTTTATTTTTTGATTGAGACAAAAGTCATGAAGTGATGAATTTTTTTGTTTGGATCATATTTAGGGAAGTCTATTTCTTTTAGAGCTTCTGTATGCTATGAATATAAGAACAATTTAAAGGACATGCATATCTTGCCATACACGCACACATGAAGGCTTGGTGATGCTTCTTTTGTAGCACCTTCATCGTATTTTGAATCCAAAAGAAAAATGAGATATTCTAAATTTGCTATTCTTTTCTGAAGTATAACTTAATATGGATCGTTAAAATGAATGTATTAACCATTAATTTGGAAAAAGAAAAAGAATTCATTGTATTACACACACATATCACACGTATTGTTAAAAAGATATCTTACTATTATAATTTTATCGTTATATTTTGATGTTACAATTTGAATGTTATGCATTAAAATTTCAGGAAAATAGTTGTGAAGTACAAAATTAGAGAAAAATTTAAATACAAGTACAAGAGGCCAAAAATTTAGGTATAAGGACACTTTTTAGTGTAAATTAGGAAATGATAGTGGACCCTTGAATTCCTTAATTTACACTAAAAAGTGTCATTGTGCCTAAATTTTTGGCTTTTTGTCCATGTGTTTAAATTTTTCTCTACTTTTGTCCTTGTGTCTAAACAAGTAATTAAATTAAATTATTGAAAATTTGAAGAAAATGAATTTTAGAATTACACAAACAAGCGATTGATAAATATTTTGGACACAGATATTTTTTATCTAAAATTATACGTACACACACACACATACATACATACATACATACATACATATATATATATATATATATATATATATATATATATATATATATATATATATATATGCACGGTCGGTTTGTCCCACCATTGTGCGGTTATACTGGTTATTAGTATTATTTTTATTAATACTTGAAATACAAACACAAACATTCTTTTTGACCACCAGGTTCTGAAAGTACCTTATATGCAATCGAAAGATCAAGAGTTCAAACTCCACGGTCAACGTAAGTTAATATCTAGCTTCAAATAGAAAATCTGAAACATAAACAATTATTCAAGGTCTAATTCCTCGCCAAAAAAGTTATAGCTTTTTTTTTAAAAAAAAATTTTTAGTTTACTTTCATAAGTTACTAGTAAAGCAATGCTGGATCAGCAATAATGGCTACTAAAGAAGTGCTGGATCAACAATAATGAAGCAAGACTCAAAAGTCGATTTTACAGCGTTTTTTTCTAGTTCAGTTAAATATTCATTGGTATGATAATATATTTTGAGTTTATGTTTGTTTCATTTCTTCTTTTATTTTTTCAATCCATTAATGGTTTAGATATGCAAAATAGCTAAATATCAAGAGTGTATTGAGTCTACTTGATATATAATAAAAATACATTTATGTGCTTGTGACCGATTCAAATCGATATATTGATAGTATATTCCTAGCTTTAAGTTGATTTACATGTATAATTCATAGTGTAATTCGATTTACACTTTTTCATTTCTTCTTTTTTCTTTGAAACCATCTTATATTTTTTAACTAAAATTCAACTTAATATAAATTTTAACAAACAATTTCATATTAAACATTTTAATGATCAGTTTTTCCCACCGTTGTGCGGTAATACGAGTAAAGTCTGTTGCTATTATAGGATGGCATTTGGAATAACAAATCATATGACCGCGTATTATGCACATTTTCAGCAGCATGATAAAGGTTGCAAAGATGATTTCTTGAGCTAGCTTCTGACAAAGGCAAGATATCATTCAATGTAGGGTTGCCCACGGGCATGTGAAAAATATTAGATATTTGAAAATCAAATATGAAATCCAACATCCTAATGTTTGTGGGATACATATAAGGTTATAGTGCCCCTAAAATATTCGTCTAGTGCAAAAAAGCGCACGTGTGTATACATACACATATGTATATAAGAGAAAGCCTGTTTTGATTTTGAAAATAAACACAATTGGTGATATAAATGATCTGCACTATTGCATTACTCACTGATTTTCACCTTGCACATAAAAAAAAATAAAAAAAAAAATCCAATGATCTAGATTTTGTGTCTTCTAATTTATGTCTAATTTTGTGTTCAGATAGCCCTATACACACACACACACACACATCCCCCCGCATACATATGCACACACATATAGAATCTGCAGTTACTCTCCAAAAGCTGGAAGAAATAAGATTCAGATTGCATTTAGCGTGACATTGTGAAGATGGCATGAAATACGAATGAGACCGTCACCTAAGATAACACCGTCGAAGGTGGTGGAAGGGGCGACAAAATGTTGTAAGTGTTTTTATAAAATTTGATTTGCTGGAATAGCGGAGCAACATGTTACAAAAGTTATGTATGGTGTGCAGTGGCGGAGCGAGAAAGTCCGGATGGGAGGGGTTGCCATTGTTGAGCATTTGATTATATGTTAAAAAAAAAAAAAAAAAGTTAAACTAACCATTAAATAAACCAACAATCCATTCAACCTAACAATCCCAAATAAATAAAATAGATGAATGGATAAACAAAGAGTTTACTAATTAATTGTAGAATAGTGACCAACCTGTGTAGTTCATTTTTCGTTTGTTTGCCGAGGGAGCATTTGTATGATTATGGATAAACATTACTAAATCAGCAGTACATAGTCCTATAAGTAAACTTTGCACACCATATAGTATATTGCTGTTTATCAGTACAAGTTAAATTCTTGAAATTGAGCTTTGACCCTGCACAAAATTGGTTAGTTTTTTTTTCCCTTGGGGGGGGGGGGGGGCACTTGCCCAGGCCACCCAGAATGTGGCTTCGTCCCTGATGGTGTGGTGATTTGAACTCTATTAGAACAAGTCAATTGGACTTTCATGAACAAAGATTACATGTACTTGGCAGGATTGACCTTTGCATGTACAAAGATTACGTCTTGCAAGGCTATGTGCATTGCCCTCTGGCTCTGCAGCAGACACCTGATTCATTGTCCTAGAACTACCAGTGAATCAAATGAAGTCCGTAAAATGCTATAAAATTGTAAAAAAAAGGAGTACCATGCAATATCTGATTTCTGAGGCATGGTAGTCATCTCATACCGAGTAGAAGAAAGTTTTTTTTTTTTTTTTTTTTATGACAAATTTAAATTTTCAAATTGATTTTTATAAGAAACAAAATTGTATGTGCTCGTTTTCAAGCTATAACAACAGCATCTTCCATTAATCTTTCATAAGTATTTTGAGTCAAGAACCTAATGGATGTTGTCCCCTTTCAATTTTATTAAAAGGTATTTACTTTGTGCCATGCGCCTATAACTGGTCTTCTTTGAATTTCACTAATAGACTTATTTCAGCTGAATCGACAGGTAGAACGCTAGAGTGTCAGCTATAGATTACATGAGCATGAGAAGGATCAATTCCGGTCTGATCTTTATTTTTTCGACCTCTTCGACGTTGTTGGAACCCACATTTGGGGGTATGTCTTTCATTATCAGTATTAAGTCAATGGTACCTAGGGTAGGATAATGTCCTATTTGAAATAATAGTGCTCTTCTATATATGTCAGAAGGAAATCAATAAAACGTACATGTACATGTAGCATATTATGGGAGCATAATCAGAGCTCAGACTGAAAATAGGAAAGTGATTCTTTCATCTACATTTTTGGATTAGACAATCAGATAGCACAACCATAAAATAATCAGGACTAAGTGGAGTTTCCATTTTTGGTATGACCCCAAAACCAAAGCGAGTATGGCCAATAACTAAACAGGATAAATGTATAATTGTCCATGTTCCTAATTATTAATACATAGTCGATGTTAACCCAAATTCATCACGTTTCTCTCCACCTTTCCGTCATTGCTATCAGAAAAGCTAGATCGAGCTCTCCTGCCTACATCGATTCTCACCGCCGTCGCGTCGCTCCTCCGTTCCTGATCGCTACCACTCCTGCTCCCTATCCTTGCGCTCTCGGCTACTGTCTTGCCAGCGATGACTTGCATTTTCTATTTAATTGTACCAACTGTTGCTCATTATGGTTTTCCCAATGATGATCAGGGGAACAAGGATTCAACTGTGAAACTACCCATTAAATATTTAGGTATTATTTATATTTATTTGATGATATAGCTATTCATACTTTTTTGTTACTAAGCTTAGTTTTGACTGTATTTAAAATTTGTTGGAAGGAAGAGTCTAAATTTGCCCTAGTTGTAATTGGTGAGGGTTAGGTTCATTTATTAATCGGTGAATATGTAATTTGATATTTACGTACCCTTATTTACTGCTGTACTAATTTAGTAATCAAAAGTGATTTGATATGAAAACTTCTAATTGAAACCAAACCTAAATTGTTCATGCAATTTCAAGCAATGCACTTATGGTGCTACTCATAGCGCAATGGCGACAAATCCTATGTTTACTATGGGACTGAAGTTAGAAGTGGGAAGTTAACGCTTTTATCTTATTATCACTCCATACACTATCTTTTTTTTGTAACATCCTGAATTTTAAGCGTATTTTTATTTTATAAGTTAATTTAAATTTTGATTTCTATTTCATTTTATTTGTTTAAAGCGCAATATGTTTGTATTTTATTTTGATTTATGATTTAAACAAAATTTATTTTTGTTTATATAGCAAATAAATTTCGTTTTGATAAATATACTTTCGTAATGCAAATCAATATTTCTATTTCAGATCCTATCCATTTTATCGAGTTTACTGAAATTCATTTCTTAGTATTTTTCTTTAATAGTGAATTCATATGGTTTTATATTTTGTTATTAATATAATTTTATCTTTGGTTATTTTTCAATATATTTCTCGTTTGATATCGTTTGCATTCTGATTGGTAAAAGCATTTATTTATTTATTTTATTTTATTTGCGGACGTCGTTTCTATTTGTTAATTTAGTTTCTCAGTACAACGTACTCATATCAAAAGTTAATCTCGCTAATGTCATTTCCATTTTGTTTGTAAAACCGTTCATGTTTTAAATTGTAAATGACCGTTAACTTATGTTAAACCGTTCATTTCAATGTTAACGTGCCCTCATTTATCCTTTTGAAATTTAAAACAAAATGTTCTGGTCACGTTGCGGTTTCCCGAGGATTCGTTCATTTCAGACCCTTTCTCCATCCACATTCCTTATTTCAAGGAGAGACCCATTCGTTGCTTTTATCTCCGATATCCTTATATTAGATTTCCAAAGTTCTTTCTGTCATTTTTACTGTACTCCTGCTCCTCTTCCAATTAAATCATTCTTCTTCTTCTTCTTCTGCTTAATAGCTGCTCCACCGTCCTCTTGTAGCCTCGCCCCTTCGACCGGACTCTAGCGCCCATGTCCAGCTGACCTCGCCGCGCCCCAGTCCTCTGAGCCGCGTCCCCTTCAGCAATTCCGCCCCATGCAGTCATGCCCTCCAAGTCTACGCCCCACCTGAAGCAACCCTCCTCTGCGACAGCCACACCCGAGCCCTTCATTACACCCTCGCCCAGTTCTGAAGCCATCAGAACCCGCTGCCATCCCATCAAGTTCCGGTCCGAACTCCACCCTTTCCCTTCGCCTACCCATCACCGACACCCATCGCGACTTTTTTTTTTTCCTTTGCTCACCGAAAAGCAAACCATTGACGAGTCTACTAGCGTACTGTGTATTTGGGTAGTGCGTGCATGTTTATATTTAGTATGGGTTATAATATATATATATATATATATATATATATATATATATATATATATATATACAGTTTGTGAGTTATTTATGTTGATGTGTGAATTTGTGTGTGTTTTGGTGTGCTGTGTATGTATGTGTATTAGTGTGTGTACATAACTTTGGGTTATGGCTTGTTATGGGTATCAGGCAGGGCCGGTCCTGAGTATTTATGGGCCTAGTGCGGACCCAAAATTTTGGACTCTTAAATTTTTTTTTTTTTTTTTTATGAAATTGAACTTAAGTGAAAATGTGTTTTTTCTACTGTGCATCTCCATTGAGAAAATTGCGTGTTTCAGCAAATTCATAAAGTTTTTACCCACATTTTTAATCTGTCAACTAGAGGTCCACACAAGCCACATCTCCATTTTAATATATTGATTGATGTCAACAAAGCATACAATCATATCTACTTTTGCATAGATAAATTACTATTAAGTACACGCATCGTAACAAGAAAAATCAGCTCTAGTAAAGATAATACAGTTTTTTTTGGGCCCCCTGACCTAATGGGCCCTGTGCGGTCGCACGGTTCGCACTAGGCCAGGACCGGCCCTGGTATCAGGGTATGTATATTTGTGTTTTCAGTGGTGTACAGTGTGTTAATTTCTATGATATTGAGTGAGTGTTTTGAACTATTTTTGAGTTAACGTCCATGTTTATACAGTGTGTGTTTTGTGTGGAGCATTTATGTGTGTGTGGTGTGCAATGTGTTCATGAGTCATGTAAGTGTCATTTTTATCCGTCGAGTTCTTTGGCAATATATTGATTCTGAAAATAAATGTATAAATTTTAATGTGTGTGTTAGCGTCATTTGCTTACGGTGTGCGTTGTATTTTAAATATATATATATATATATATGTGTGTGTGTGTGTATATATATATTATAATTTTTTGTGTATGTATATATTAATATATATATATATAAATATATATATATATATATATATACTATTTTTGTAAAACTTGTTGCGTTATTTTTGAATCAAGTTTGGTGTTGAGTCCGAAACCCATTTACAAAACTAAATAGCCGTACTGTCCCAAAAACCCAATACCGTACCGATCCATTTCTCCTCTTGAAAAGTAAATAAATATTGAATGATCATCGAGTTGAATTATTCTAATTCGAGCCGGAAAGTCGTCGCTCCGTTTACTGTCAAACCGTCAATCGTTGTCTCCATTTCTGTGCCACGAAAGGCGAGTTTATCTCACACCTAACTCACATTTATTTCATGGGTGTTAGATCAACTATTTGAACTGTTATGAAATGTATAGGATCGCTGGTAGAAATTGTTTGTGTAGTATGTACATTTTCATAAATGATCCGATATTTATATGACACGTAGGTGCACTGATTTTATATGACTGTGATGTGATTAATGCTATGTAATGATTTGTTATGTTGTTGATGCCTTAATTTAGGAAAAATCACTAAGGGTTGAAATGATGATTATTCGAATGGACATTAGAATAAAAAAAATCGTTATGGGTTGAAATGATAGACCTGAACGATTTTTATTGAATTTGGGATCGTGGGTTGAAATAATAAACTCGTAGAAATTTTATAAATCAAGGATTGAAATGATAAATATCCATATCACTTGACCATAGGGTAGAAAAACTATATACGGACACCATTGGTCATGTTTTTTCGAAGTTAACTGATTTGAGAAATATTTTCTTTTATATTTTTATATTTATATTTAAAATTTTAAAACTTAAATTTTATAAATTTTAAATTATATGTTTCAAAACGATTTTATGAGTAAATAAAGATTTAAATGTTTATTTAAGATTTTACTTATAATTTTATTTATTTTAAACCATATAATTTATTCAGGAAAAAATTGTGAAGGACAAAAAGACCAAAAAAATTGTCCAAAAGGACAAGGGGTAAAAAATTTGCTCAAAAGGACAAGTTTTAGTGCAAAGTGGAAAAACATGGGACCCCCTGAATTCCACCATTTGCACTAAAACTTGTCATTTTGGGCAAGTTTTTGGGCTCTTGTCCTTTTGGGCAAGTTTTTGGGTGAGTTTGTTCTTGTGGGAAAAATCCCCTAATTTATTCATATAAATATTTTAATTTTTTTTATTATAATAAATATTTCTTTAAATCTATTTTTATATTATTTTTAACTTATATATGTTTATAATCTATTTCTAAGTAATTTTGAAATTTTATAAACTTATATATATATATATACATACATATCTATTTTCAAAATTAACTTATATATACATATATTTTATAAAACTTTAATAATAAACTGATAGGGGGATAAGTTAGGGTTTTTGCGATTTGAATTCGAGGTTTAAAATTTAATATTGATATTATATATAATGAATGAATTCATATTAAGTTACGAATTCGAGTTGATACGAACTTTTAGTAGACATGAATTAGGAAAATATGAAATGAATTTGAATTCGAATTGGTTTGAACTTATAAGAGATGAACTTGAATTGTGAATTTGTTTTGAAATTGAATTTCCTAATTAAGGAATAAATTTGATTTTTAATCAACTGAATGCTAATTTGAATTGGATTTAAATATAAACTTATATAGTAAATAAACTTGAATTGATGTCTAATTGGAATCATATTTGATATGAAATGAATTCGGTTTCTTTAGCGACAAAAATGTGAATTTGAATATATATAAATTCTATATATAGTTGATTTTATAAATCGGTAATTTTGAATTGGGAATTTGTTGAATCAATTTATAAGAATGGTTTTAAATCTTATAAATTGTTTGAATCAAATATAAGATTTTGACTCGAATTTTTAAGAAATGAATTTGAATGGTTCGATTTGAGTTAACATGTGACATGATTTGGTTTAAATTGAAACATAAGATTCCGATTTGAATTATATAAACTAAATTTGAACCTAAGAGATTTGATTCCCGAACTGACTTAATCGAATTCATATAAATGAAAATTGGATTATAGGTATTGTTAGATTTATAATTAACGATTTTGAATTATGACTTGAAACACGATATGATATGGTTAATCTAAAAATGTAAGTTTTCACTTGAATGGTATATGTTGAATTCGAATCAAAATTGTTGAAATTTTGAATCGACTTAAAGCGAATTCTTGGGTAATTTCAAACTTGGATTTTTGAAAATAAACCGAACAAAATATCCTAGAAGTTAAATATTTTAGTTTTTATTTAATTGGCATTTCGAGATCCTTAAATTATGAGTTTATAAATCGATCGATTAAAGCAATTTAAGTGAGTTATTTTCAAAATTTAATAAAATCGAAGTTAGATATTAGATTTTGATTTCAAAATTCGAATATGAGATTTCGTATAAACTATTTTATAATGTAATTTATAAAATAATTATACGGTGCAAAAAATGTAAACGATTGGTTGTTAAAGAGACCGGGATCGGCTATTGTCGTACTGCCAATACCGAAAACCACTTTAACAACTGTGTACGCGGTGGAGTTCCAGAATGAATGGGGTTGATTTTGCGAATGACTCCTTTTTATTTTATTTCATATTAACTACAAGACCCTGACTACCTTGAGTCAGCTTGATGTGGTTAAAACATGAGCTATGCACATACAAAGGGATGTCATACCTCCTATCGAGCACACTTCTTTGATACTATTCTATTACGGTTGATATTCGATTGGGCCCTTTTGATTATTGGAGTGTGTCTCGAGGCGGGCGGTAGTAGCTGCTATGCGTTACCACCAACCCGACTCTACAAATGGTGAACCACCCTGGCATTTCTTGCGTACCTTGTCACATGCCTTATACGAGCCCACTACGATTTTGTTTTGTACTGTTTTATATGGAGTGCCCTCTGATCAACCTCCAGTTTACGGAGGAATTACGGTACTGTATATACAATGGGAATATATAAACGGTGTAAGGGTAATCATTGTAATCCCGCTTTCGCTATTTTGATATTTCACTTTACTGATAGACACTATTGTATACAACATATCATACTATATATTATTAGTTTGACGGATCCTTAGAGGATGGTGATCCCAAACATTCTCTAAGTTACTGATTGCATTTCATCGAACATTTCATTCAAGTTGATTTACTTCCATGAGAATGTTATTTTCGATCCGAGTTGTTTTGTTTTGCATTATTGCTCGGGTCAGATCGAGTATTCCAGTTTCGAGATTTATCCTTGGAGTTGGAGCTTATATTGGGTTTGCTCACCTGTATCTACTCTTTGATAAGTTGTTCTAGTGTCAGCTATTATCATTGTTTTGTTTCATACTGCTATCATTTACTTATGTATCAAAATTTATTATATTAGACTTCCGTTGCATTGATTTATGTAAATTCTGATGTAAAATTTTATCTAATAGCTTCATGAACAACTATTGTATTATTTATTTCCACAACGAGATGTTGTACTGCTATGTATCTGAGTCTGTGATCTGTGATTTATTCTATTTACCCCAGAAGCTAATAAAAATCTGTCATTTTGGACGGTTCGAGTTGACATGTTTTGTCGATTCGGCACGGTCAAAATGGCGGGTCATTAATGTGGTATCAGAGCTTTGGATTATCAAAGCTTTAGCCTACGGGGTAAAAGCTCATTAGAGATAGGGTGGTAATATCCTAGAATGAGTGGAATCAGTCGCAGAATCTTCTTGAGAGAGTGTATTTGAAAGTATAAATAGTTTTTAAATTGGTTCTAAAATGTTTTAAACAAATATTTTCAGATATAAAAATTTGTTTAGTATTTAAATCGTTTTCTGAAATATCCTTCCCATTTGAATCCATCTTCCTTTGTAGATCCTCTTTAGTTAGGTTTTATCGTTCGTTCACCTTTTAACTCGAATTCTATAACTTACCCTTGTCCATAACAAGATAAGAAGTAGAAGAAGAATAAACGACTTCTAGCATGTCCATTCTATTTTGATATTGATTTGAAATTTGTACTTTTAAAAGTATTATAATAAAAGATTTTTGATGCATTATTGAAATTTTGATATACATATTCGTAAATAATATTATGTTTTGGTCATTCCAATATGTTAGAAAGATTTGATGTTAATATTTTATATTTTATAAACCATATATTTTATATAAGATTTAAAGATGTAGATTTTGTAAGAAATGATTTTTCTTAATTGAAATCTATAATGGTATAGTTATAATGTATGTATAGGAATTTATATATTTAAATAGGTCTGTAAAGATTTTAATTTGTGATGTATATATATGTTGAACATATGGAACTAAACAAGTTTTATAGGTTTTGAATATAGATAACATGGTTTTAAAATATTTCAATGTTGTATAAAATAATATTGTTATGTATTTGATTTAATAATAATGTTGTTTGTATATTTATTATGGATTATGATTTTTTTTTTTTATTAATGAGTGGGGGAGAGATATAATTTTCCCTACTTAAATATTTTAATGATTTGATATATATTATTTATAATATATGATTGAAAGGTTGGTATATATTCTTTTTAAATATAGACAGGTGTTTTGAGTATTTAATTGACGTTAAAATTGGCCTATTAAGTACCTAGTGATTTTGGTATACGTCTAATCAACGTGTATGCTAAATCCTATATGTACTAGATAGATATAAAGTCACACTCCAGTCGCTTGAAAATGATTCTGGTGATGACCGCGGCATCATCGATATCTATTTTCGGGTTTCGAAAGTGGGGTAGATATATACCGCCAATCGAGACGTCGAGTGAATACTTAAAAATTTTCTGCAATATGTTTGAAAATATTTTAAATTTTGATTATATATATATATATATATATTTCATATCATATATATGTACGAGGAAAATTATAAGCGATTTGGTTTAAATATATTATTTAATTACCATTTCCCTGCCTCGTTCCTTTTCGGGGGCGAAAAGGTTTGAGTAGGGGAGATTGTAACATCCTGAATTTTAAGCATATTTTTATTTTATAAGTTAATTTAAATTTTGATTTCTATTTTATTTGTTTAAAGATCAATTTGTTTGTATTTTATTTTGATTTATGATTTAAACAAAATTTATTTTTGTTCATATAACAAATAAATTTAGTTTTGATAAATATACTTTCGTAATGTAAATCAATATCTCTATTTCAGATCCTATCCATTTTATCGAGTTTACTGAAATTCATTTCTTACTATTTTTCTTTAATAGTGGACTCATATGATTTTATATTTTGTTATTAATATAATTTTATCTTTGGTAATTTTTCAATATATTCCTTGTTTGATATCGTTCACATTCTGATTGGTAAAAGCGTTTATTTATTTATTTATTTTATTTTATTTACAGATATCGTTTTGATTTGTTAATTTAGTTTCTCCGTACAGCGTCCTCATATCAAAATTTAATCTCGTTCATGTCATTTCCATTTTATTTTTAAAACCGTTCATGTTTTAAATTGTAAATGACCGTTAACTTCTTATGTTAAACCGTTCGTTTCAATGTTAACGTGCCCTCATTTATCCTTTTGAAATTTAAAACAAAATGTTATGGCCACATTGCGGTTTCCTGAGGATTTGTTCTTTTCAGACCCTTTCTCCATTCACGTTCCTTATTTCAAGGAGAGACCCATTCGTTGCTTTTATCTTCGATATCCTTATATTAAATTTCCAAAGTTCTTTCTGGCATTTTTACTATACTCTTGCTCCTCTTACAATTAAATCTTTCTTCTTCTTCTCGTTAATACATGCTCCACCGTCCTCTTGTAGCCTCGCCCCTCCGACCAGACTCTAGCGCCCATGTCTAGCTGACCTCGCTGCGCCCCAGTCCTCCGAGCCGTGTCCCCTCCAGCAGTTCCGCCTCATCCAATCGTGCCCTCCAA
The DNA here is from genome assembly GCA_030737875.1 of Allium sativum. Lineage (NCBI taxonomy): Eukaryota > Viridiplantae > Streptophyta > Magnoliopsida > Asparagales > Amaryllidaceae > Allium > Allium sativum. The sequence goes on from CM060923.1 coordinate 693,728,094, forward strand.
GTCCACGCCCCACATGAAGCAACCCTCCTCTCCGACAGCAACACACGAGCCCTCCACCGCACCCTCGCCCAGTTATGAAGCCATCAGAACCCGCTGCCATCCCATCAAGTTTCGGTCTGAACTCCACCCTTTCCATTCGCCTACCGGCCATCACCAAAACCCATCGCGACTTTTTTCCCCTTTTGCTCACCGAAAGCAAACCATTGACGAGTCTACTAGCGTACTGTGTATTTGGGTAGTGCGTGCATGTTTATATTTAGTATGGGTTAATATATTTATATATATGTATATATATATATATATATATATATATATATATATATATACACACGTGTACAGTTTGTGAGTTATTTATGTTGATGTGTGAATTTGTGTGTTTTGATGTGTTGTGTATGTATGTGTATTAGTATGTGTACATAACTTTGGGTTATGGCTTGTTATGGGTGTGTGTATTTGTGTTTTCAGTGGTGTACGGTGTGTTAATTTCTATGGTATTGAGTGAGTGTTTTTAACCATTTTTGAGTTTGTGTGCATGTTTATATAATGTGTGTTTTGTGTGGAGCATTTGTGTGTGTGCGGTGTGCATTGTGTTCATGAGTCATGTAAGTGTCATTTTTATCCGTCGGGTTCTTTGGCAATATATTGATTTTGAAAATAAATGTATAAAGTTTAATGTGTGTGTTAGCGTCATTTGCTTACGGTGTGCGTTGTATTTTAAATATATATTTATATATATATTATAATTTTTTTGTGTATGTATATATTAATATATATATATACTATTGTTGTAAAACTTGTTGCGCTATTTTTGAATCAAGTTTGGTGTTGAGTCCGAAACCCATTTACAAAGCCAAATAGCCGTACTGCCCCAAAAACCCAATGTTGTACCGATCCATTTCTCCTCTTGAAAAATAAATAAATATTGAAAGATCATCGAGTTGAATTATTCTAAATCATGTCGGAAAGTCGTCGCTCCGTTCAGTGTCAAACCGTCAATCGTCGTCTCCATTTCTATGCCACGAAAGGTGAGCTTATCTCACACTGACTCACATTTATTTCATGGATGTTAGATCAGCTATTTGAACTGTTATGAAATGTATTGGACCGCTAGTAGAATTTTTTTTTTTAGTATATACACTTTCATATATGACACGATATTTATATGACACGTAGGTGCACTGATTTTATATGACTATAATGTGATTGATGCTATGTAATGATTTGTTATGTTGTCGATACCCTAGTTTAGGAAAAATCACTAAGGGTTGAAATGATACATACCCGAACGGACATTAGAATAAAAAATATTGTTATGGGTTGAAATGGTAGACCTGAAAGATTTTTACTGAATTTGGGATCGTGGGTTGAAATGACAGACCCGTTGAAATTTTATAAATCGCGGATTGAAATGATAAATATCCGTATCGCTTGACTATAGGGTAGAAAAACTATATACGGACACCGTTGGTCTTGTTTTTTTCGACATTAACTGATTTGAGAGATAATTTTTTTTTTATATTCTTATATTTTATATTTTTATATTTATATTTAAGAATTTAAAACTTAAATTTTATAAATTTTAATTATATATTTTAAAATGATTTTATGAATAAATATAGATTTAAATGTTTATTTAAGATTTTACTTATAGTTTTATTTATTTTAAACTATATAATTTATTCATATAAGTATTTTAATTTTGTTTTATTCTAAAAAATATTTCTTTAAATCTATTTTTATATTCTTTTTAACTTATATATTTTTATAATCTATTTCTTCGTAATTTTGAAATTTTATAAACCTATATATATACATATCTATTTTCAAAATTAATTTTTATATACATAGTTTATAAAACTTTAATAATAAACTGATAGGTGGATAAGTTAAGGTTCTCCGATTTGAATTCGAGGTTTAAAATTTAATATTGATATTATATGTAACGATTGAACTCATATTAAGTTATGAATTCGAATTGATATGAACTTTTAGTAGAGATGAATTAGGGAAATATGAAATGAATTTGAATTCGAACAGGTTTAAACTTATAAGAGATGAACTTGAATTGTTAAATTGTTTTGAAATTGAATTTCCTAATAAAGGAATAAATTTGATTTTTAATCAACTGAATACTAATTTGAATTGGATTTAAATATGAACTTATATAGGAAATAAACTTGAATTGATGTCTAATTGGAATCATATTTGATATGAAATGAATTCGGTTTCTTTAGCGACAAAAATGTGAATTTGAATATATATAAATTCTATATAAAATTGAATTTATAAATCGATAGGTTTTGAGTTGGGAAATTTGTTGAATCAATTTATAAGAATGGTTTTAAATCTTATAAATCGTTTGAATCAAATATAAGATTTTGACTTAAATTTTAAAGAAATGAATTTGAATGGTTCAATTTGAGTTAACGTATGACATAATTTGGTTTAAATTGAAACATAAGATTCCAATTTGAATTATATAAACTAAATTTGATCCTAAGAGATTTGATTCTCGAACTGACTTAGTCAAATTCATAAAAATGAAAATTGGATTATACGTATTGTTAGATTTATAATTAACGATTTCGAATTATGACTTGAAACACGATATGATATGGTTAATCTGAAAATGTAAGTTTTGACTTGAAAGGTATATTTTGAATTCGAACCAAAATTGTTGAAATTTTGAATCGACTTAAGGCGAATTCTTAGGTAATTTGAAACTTGGATTTTTGAAAATAAACCGAACAAAATATCCTAGAAGTTAAATATTTTAGTATTGATTTAATTAGCATTTCGAGATCTTTAAATTATGAGTTTATAAATCGATCGATTAAAGCAATTTAAGTGAGTTATTTTCAAAATTTAATAAAATCGAAGTTAGATATTAGATTTTGATTTCAAAATTCGAATATGAGATTTCGTATAAACTATTTTATAAAGTAATTTATAAAATAATGACCATCGTGTGAAAAATGTAAACGATTGGTTGTTAAGGAGACCGGGATCAGCTATTGTCATACTCTCTTCCAATGTCGAAAACCACTTTAACAACAGTGTACGCGGTGGAGTTCTAGAATGAAGGGGATGATTTGGCAAACGACTCCATCTTATTTTATTTCATATTAATTACGAGACCCTGACTACCTTAAGTCAACTTGATGTGGCTAAAACAGGAGCTATGCACGGACCAAGTGAGGTCATACCTTCTATCGAGCACACTTCTTCGATACTATTCTATTACCGTTGAGATTCGATTGGGCCCTTTTAATCGTGGGAGTGTGTCTAATGGTGGGCGGTATTAGCTGCTATGCGTTACCACCAGTTCGGCTCTGTGAATGATGAATCCACCCTGGCATTCCTTGCGTGCCTTGTCACATGCCTTATACGAGCCCACTACGATTTTGTTTTGTACTATTTTATATGGAGTGCCCTCTGATCAACCTCCAGTTTACAGAGGAATTACGGTACTGTATATACTATGGGAATATATAAACGGTGTAAGGGTAATCATGGTAATCCCTCTTACGCTATTTTGATATTTTACTTTATTGATAGACACTATTGTATATAACGTATCATACTATATAGTATTAGTTTGACGGATCCTTAGAGGATGGTGATCCCAAACATTCTCTAAGTTACTGGTTACTTTTCATCAAACATTTCATTTGAGTTGATTTACTTCCATGTGAATGTTTGTCCTGATCTGAGTTGTTTTATTTTGCATTATTGCTCGGGTCAGATCGAGTATTCCAGTTTCGAGATTTATCCTTGGAGTTGGAGCTTATATTGGGTTTGCTCACCTGTATCTACTCCTTGATCAGTGGTTCCAATGTCAGCTATTATCATTGTTTTGTTTCATACTATTATCATTTACTTATGTATCAAAATTTATTATATTAGACTTCCGCTATATTGATTTATGTAAACTCTGATGTAAATTTTATCTAGTAGCTTCACGAACTATTATTGTATTATTTATTTCCGTTACGAGATGTTATACTGCTCTGTATCTGAGTCTGTGATATGTGATTATGTGATTTATTCTATTTACCCCAGAAGCTAATAACAATCTGTCGTTTTGGACGGTTCGAGTTGACATGTTTTGTCGATTCGGCACGGTCAAAATGGCAGGTCGTTACATTTTTCTATGACTAATTGCAGTGTATTCTTAATAAACAATAAAAAGAAATCATTTGACAAATGTTTATATTATTATTAGTGGTTACTAGTTACATTTGTCATAGTAATTTCTAGTTTCTTTTGCATGTACGCCCAATCGAACCAACAGATAATATGGACAAACATTGGTCAACCTACCAAGATTTCATATTTTTTTGATTAATATTTCCGTAACTATACCTATTAGGGGATGACTATAGATTGCTTCTTTTTTTATAGAATAAACGATGAGTATAAGCAAGTAGTTCTAAATTTCATGCATAAGCATGTAGAATGTGAGGGTAATCCATAAAAAAATTTATTTGTTTGTGTTGGAAATGTAGAAATCTTATTTGGTATTGTAAACACCAAAATTTGCACCGGCCAAATATAAAGAACTAGAAGATCCGAAGCAGTAAGAGCAAAGGGTTTCAAGTAGTGAAACCTGAACCATGGAGAAAAAGGACCTTGAAAGAGGCTAAGGCTCTAGAAGGGGCAAAGTCCGAAGGTAAAAACCGACAACAAGAAGGGTCAAGTTGTGGTCAAACATCAACATCGAGTATTGCTAGAAAAGAGATGTGAGACTCACATCCGCAACCAAAGGGAAGTCTCGAGAATCATAAATCCGGTACCCAAGCAGGAGGGTTTCGGTCTGACACAGACAACTGAAGAATAGAGGAATAAAATCGTTAAAGCAGAAAGAGGGATTTATCGGCAAGGCGGTACCGTTACCTAAGGAAATTAGCAAGGGCACAACTTCGATAGCATACCACTTAACACCATAAGCAAGTACAAATGGATGACCGAATACATATAAAACGAAAGCCTAAAACCACTGAAGGAAAGCGCTACATCAGACAAGAGAAAGCAGAGGGTTGTCGATGCTACTTAGTTTAGTACCGGCCTAACGTTTGAAGACAGTTTATAAGTTATCCGGGAGGGATCACAGATGAAGCTATTGTGAGATACCATTAGGTCCATTTCCTTAGACCTATTTTGGTTAACTGACTCAAGCATGTGGGAACTAAAAAACTCCATTTCCCCCTTAGGTCCATTTTCTTAGACTATTTTCGGTGTTGATGAAAAACATCGTTAAAATTTTGATGCTAGAAGGAGGGCTTGAACCTTTGTCCCTTATTCCTACCTTTAACCCTTTGGATAACCTTGCCACGTTTCTAACTATGTTGTTCCGTCCCGGGTTGGACTAAGCTTTGAAGAAGCAAGATTATAGATAAAGAGTCTCGGTAAAGAACTTCTAGATACCAATCAACTACTTAAAATATCACTGGTCTAAGCTATTTGAAGAATAGTATAAACATAAGCCCACGACCTTATCTCAAACCTTCCATCCTTATTTTTTGTTTTGTCACAAGCGAGATACCATAAATCCAATTAAGGATGGTAAGACCAAGAAAGAATTGTGAACAGAATTTTAGCACATCACCCACTTTAGAGAATAGCATACCTTCCAACTTCAACTTAGCAAATTTGGAAACCGGAGCATCTTCGAACTTAATGAAGCAGATAATGAATTGGGGGTATTAGACTTGGCTCCATGGATTGATACCACTGAAAGATTTATTGAAGAAGACTTGGACCACAACCCCATAAGGAAGAACCTTATGAGGCAGAATCAAAGGCAATGACACCCCAAGAGTTTAGTAGTCAAACTAGATCTCCATCAAGTCTACAAAGCAGTTCCGTTTTGCGGAGAAACGGTCTAGCGTCAAGAGCAATGGTCAGTTCAGAAGAAAGAAAACCCTAAGGTGGCTAGAAGACAACGACTTACACTACAAAAAAGGGTTCATTTTCCAACCCAGTTTTTCCTACGCCATACCTACGCTGCGTATGCGCGGCGTAGGGAAAATGTGAAAATATATGAATTGTGCAGGGACTGCGTAGAGAATTCCCTACCCATTCCCTACGCCTTTTATATAGGTTGGAATTTATATAATTGGTTCTGAAATTACGCTCTATATATTCGCAACACTTTTAAAACAAGCATTCTGGCGCCGACCCCATCAATTTTTCATTCAACTATTCCATATTGAAAATAAACCCTCCCATTCCGTCGATTCATGATTAAAAAAAACTAAATTATCTCCATCGCGCTGCCAAGCCGCTGCCATTCCTTCAAACGCGTTGCCGAGCCGCCGTCCATGGTCACCGCGCTGTCCCTCTGCCTCCTAAGTCGTGCCGCCTGATTGATTTGGTTATCTTGCCAAGCATCAGAATAGGTACTCTTTCTGTAACATCCGAGATTTTTGACTGTTCAAATCGACAATGATCCTCAGTGTCGACATAAACAAATCAAAAATACGGATAGTTATTGGGATTTATATAAGAAAAATAAGAGAAGAAGAAAACAAACACAGAATCTCGCAGCGGAAGGACAAAATATAATAAATAATTAACAACTCATGAAGTTGTTAAAACATACATTTGATTTTATTTTACGAAAATTATCAGAGTTAACTATAATAAACATACCAATATTTGCAGCGGAAATAAATAATAATACTTTTGGCAAACTCCGTCTTCATCGCCATAACGTCGTCTTCAAAAACTTGAAAACTCAAGCTGACCTGAGCACAAATGAAAAGATGAAAATACTCGTATCAGAACTAAAATATTCTCATATTAGTTAAATCAATTTCATGTGATAATATAAGTGCAATAACTTAAGAGATGTTACAGGAATTTCCATCTCCTAAGGATCCGTCAAACTAGATACTATATAATACAATACACTATTATAATTGTGTCTATGTTTAAATATAAAATATTAAAATAGCGTAAGCGGGATTACCATTATTACCCTTACACCGTTATAATACCATAGTCTATACAGATACTGTAAAGTCCATAGTACGTAGTGGCTATTAGAGTGCACTCCATAGGTACGGTACAAATCAAAATCTTAGGGGGCTCGATCAGGATGATATGACAAGGCACACGAGGAATGCCTAGAGTAGGATTATACTAGTTGCATGCCCGGACTGGTGGTAACGCATAGCCGTGACTACCGCCCACCTCGAACAACACTCCCAAATCACGAAAGCAAATCAAATCAATCAAACCGAGGGACTATAGTAATAAAGGAAGAAGTGTTGTCGATGGAGGTAGCTAACCCCACTTGGTCATGGTATAGCCCTGTTTTAGTCATTTTAATTATGACCCGATGGTCAAGGATATCCATCATCGTTCTCTTTCTTCAAATCCAGTAATCGCCTTCAAATCAACCCACTTCATTCTGGAACTCCACCACGTACACAGTTGTTGGCAGAGAGTATGACAATATCCGATCCCGTTCTCTTTAACAACCAATCATTTACATTTTTCATACCGGACAGTTCTTTTACATTTCAAAGGGTTCATACTTTATATCGAAATATCATATTTGCTTTAAACTCGTTTCAATAGTCGAGAAAAAATATTTCATAATTAAAATCTCCATTTAAAATCAAACTTAAATATTGAAACAATTCAAACTTTAAAATAGTTTAAAATATGATATAAATAGTTTGAAAATAAATAATTTGTATTTAAAATAGTAAAATCTATAGGTAAAATATTAAAATAGTTAATAAAATAAATAGTTAAATATTAAAATAGTTAATTTAAAATAAATAATAAAATAAAATAGTTGTAGGATACATAGTTTATAAAGAAAATTATTATTATAAAATAAAATAGTTTACAAAATGGTTTGAAAATACTATAGTTGGAATTAGAATCGTATCTTCAAAAATTTAACCAAACAGGATATCATATTTCAGTTTCAATTCAATCGACTAAATTTCGATATTTTAATTCAAAAGGATTTTACTTTCCATTTATATTTCAATTCAATTGTTCGGTTTCAAACAAATCAATTTAATAACTAAATTTCAATTGTAATTCTCACTTTGAATTATTCATTTATAAAAATCTTGAGTTCACAGTTCAATTATTACTATAAATTAGGTTAATTTAAAGTAAAATCAAAGGTAGATAAACAATTCAATTTCGATAAATTTAGTTCATACTCAATTCAGTTTTAACTTCAGTTATCCACATTTACGAATTCCTTAAAATTTTAAATTAAATTTCGAAGCTCAAAGTTCAAATTTAAAGAAAATAGATTAATAATATCATTTATTTATTTTTCTTTAAAACGAAATTTCAAAATTCAAGGTTAAATCAATTTTTATTTAACTAACCAGTGTCCGTATATAATTTTCTATCCTAAAGCCAAGCAATACTTTAGATTTAATTTTAGTATTTAGGGAAAGGATATATATCATTTCAATCCAAATTAGGGTCATAGGTATTTATCATTTCAACCTACATTTTTATTTCGTTTTAATGACTAATCCCGGTTTAATTGATGCCCATAACATCTTGGGTGATTGTTGACGGCAAAAAATGTCCCAAACACCAAAGATTCCCAATTACTAGGAATTATAAATATGGTCGGATAGACAAGAACATAAATAAAGCATAAGCAGTAAATCACACAAGAGATTTATTGTGGTTCGGCCTCAGTGAGGGCCTACGTCCACTTTGAAGAGTCGTTGGAATATTATTAATCACATGGAAGAAATTACAAGGTTAAGACTATCTCATGACATCTCATTACATTCATGTTCCATGATATATGATGTCATAATTATCATATATTGAATAATAAGGAAAAAGACAATTTTATCCTTCTTCTTCCTCAAAGAGGAGATGCCATTAATGAAGCTTTATGGAGGTCCCGAAGCTCAAGAGTTCAACCCTTTAGAAGCGTGAGGCCATGGGGTATTTATAGGAAGTGGTTAGGTAGGGGTTAGGTAGGAGTAGGTAGAAATGGTGACCATCTTCCAGAAATTCGAACCTCCAGCTGTCAGGCCTCGGAAATTCGCATCTGGGCAAGGTGTGAAATTTCGCACCTGCCAGGTGCGAAATTTCGCAACTGATAGGTACGAAATTTCGCACCTGCCAGGTACGAAATTTCGCACCTGGTAGGTGCGAAATTTCGCACCCGACAGGGTTCGAAGCGGATTTTGACAAGAGGCGTCGTCGAGGCTGGTTGGCTCCGTCGACGCGGCGTTGTGAAGGTGAAGGTGCGAGGTCCTTGTTGGCAAGATCTCTCTTCGGTCTTTGCTTCTGCACTTCCTGAGTTTCGCCCTTGGCCCTGACATCACGCGATGAGTTGAGTCGAGCGAGTCTTGAGTATTTTTGGTGATCGAACCAAAAGGCCGGTTAACATTTGCCCCCCAAAGTACATCTTGTCTTGACATGATGTGCTTTGGAATGAAAGTTGAGATGGTAGTTGGGTTGCAGATTTATCCTGCAAGTTATCGGAGAAAAGGTATTGGCCAGCGGGCTTGTTTGTTATGGAATTGGACGCGATCCTCGAGCCGTATTAACACCGAGCTGATTGCCTATAGAGAAACAGCCACGTAAACATATAAATCCTCGTGGTCTATAGGCTGAGATAAGATGGGTGGTCGCTCTAAGTGATTCAAGAGTTCCTTGAACGCGGAAACACACTTAGGGGTCCACTTGAAATTGTGTTTCCCTTTTCGAAGTAAATCTAAGAAAGGAATGCACTTGTCGGTGGCCTTAGAGATGAATCGACTTAAAGTGTCGACCCTCCCGTTTAAACTTTGAACGTCCTTGATGTTCTCGGGGGTTCGATGTCCCGAATGGCCTGGATTTTCTCGAGGTTAGCTTTGATGCCCCGACCATTGACGATGAAACCCAGAAAATTTCCTGAAGCGATGCCAAAGGAACATTTTAGAGGATTGATTTTCATGTCGTATTGGCGTAGGACATCGAAAATTTCGGAGAGGTCGTGGACGTGATTTCTAAACACTTTCGATTTGACTAGCATGTCGTCCACATACACCTCTATGGGTTTCCCAATTTGATTTTTGAAGAGTCGATTAACCATCCACTGATATGTAGCACCAGCATTCTTGAGGCTAAAAGGCATGACGCGATAGCAGTAAAGTCCTAGGTCGATTATGAAGGAGGTATGATCCTTGTCGCGGAGATTCATTGGGATCTGGTTGTAACCGGAGTAGGCGTCCATGAAAGATAATAGTTGGTACCCGGCGGTTGAGTCGACCAGCAGGTCGATCTTGGAGAGCGGGAAGCTGTCCTTTGGGATAGCTTTGTTAAAATCAGAGAAATCGATACATGTCCGCCATTTACCATTGGCCTTTTTGACTAAAACCGAATTGGAGACCCACTCGGGGTAGTAGGCTTCACGGATGAAGTTGTTGTTTAGCAGGCGATCAACCTCTTCTTCGAGTGCCTTGGATCTCTCGGGCGCTAGGAAACGGCACTTCTGCCTGACTGGAGGCATTGTAAGATCTATGCCTAAAGAATGGAAGGCGATTAAAGGGTTGATGCCTTTCCTATCAGAATGGGTCCACGCGAAGACGTCCAGATTCGCTTTTAAGAAATCCACAAGATCATCTTTGATAGCTGGGTGAAGGTGGGACCCTATCTTCAATACTCGTGAAGGGTCATCGGGGCTAACAGGTACATCTATTGTGGGCTCGATCGGAGTAGGTCTCTCGCACTCGAGCTCTTCGTCTTTCCTTGGATCATGGTCGTCGGAAAGACAGGAGTGGCGCTTGAGCCAAGGCCCAGACGCCGCTGATTGCTATGCTGAGGTGGTCTTGGCGCCAAAGGGGGCGGGCACTGCTTTACCCTTGTCCCTATTGCACGCATCTTTCCATTCTATCGCGTAACATTCCCTGGCATTGACTTGGTCGCCTCTGACTGTTGCGATCCCGTTTTCTATTGGAAATTTAATTAGGAGGGAGCATGGCGATAGGCAGACGCGAAATTCTGTGAGAAAGGGGCGTTCGAGGAAGACGTTGTATGACGAGACAATGTCGATAACCACGAAGGTAAGGATTCGGAATCGGCTTCGATCCCCTGTACCAAGTTCGACGGGTAGGTCGATGACTCCTACTGGACAGCTGGATACCCCATTAAGGCCGTGGATCGTGGAGTGGCATGGTTTAAGGTCTCTTGCCTCTGGCTTCATCTGATCGTAGGCGGCTTTAAAAATGATGTTGACCGAGCTTCCTGAATCGACCACTACCTTTCGAACAGTTGCAGCACCAATTTGGGCCATGATAACTAAAGGATCAGTGGTTGGGATTTCAATTCCTGTGGACTCCCTTTCATGGAAAATGATGTCGTCTGCATGGTTTTCCGGAGCTTGGCCGGGATAGACTCATCGGGAGCAGAGCAGGACTCGTGGGTCGCATGTTTAATGGAACCCACATATTCCTCCATCTTTCAAAATCTATCATGCGTAGGGCTGGGTCCGCCGCATATAGTATTAATCACGATCCCTTGCCTCACGTTAGACGGTCCAGGGGCTGTCTTGGTGGCTGTCTGAGGAGTTGGCGCTGGCGGTTTTGGATTGGCTTCATATGGAAAGGGCTCTTGAACATATCGCTCAAACCGCTTCTCTTGGATGAGTTTTTCAATTGCATCTCGAAGCTGTCGACATTCATTTGTATTATGTCCATACATATCGTGATATCGGCAGTATCTCCCCGAGTTCTTCTCGGAATCGGTCGACTACCTGACGCGGGGCTTTGAATATGGAAAAGTGTTGCATGTTTCCAAGTAGATAGTCTCTGGATCTTCATTTAGCGGAGTATATGTCTCGTAAGCTTGGTATGGGTCGGGCCTCCTTGGCTCTGTTTGGACCTGATGGTTGCTACGGCCGCCTTGCTCCCCGTTGCTTGGTCTTTTTCTGGGGGATCCTGCCATCGTGTTTGGATTGGAGGGTCCTCCTGCTTCTCGCCCCCGAGGGCGGTTATTCATGGTGTCGGCTCGAGGGTTAGTGGGGCGGCTGGCGTCGGAGACGCGGTTCCACCTCGCTTCTTCTTGGCATAAGAACTGTCCCGCTTTCTCATAGAAAGCATCGAGGCTCTTTGGTTGCTTTCGGTCAATCCATGCCCCGAATTCGGAAGTAGGAAGGATACCTTTAGCTAGCTGGAAGAATATAGTGCGCGGATCCGGATCCTCGACTTCAGTGAGGCGATATTGAATCTGGAAAGGTAGCTTTTAAGTGATTCCGTAGGCCCTTGGTTTGAGTTGGAAAGAGTAAGGGTGTTCTTCGGAGTCGGGATGTGCATCCTGAATTGCTTGACCAACTGTGTCGCTAATTGGCCGTAGTTGTTGATGGAATTAAGTGGAAGGTGAGAGAACCATAATAAAGCGGTCCCCGATAAGAAGACCGAAAGAATTTGCACTTGACTGGATTATCGCCTCTGCTTGAGTCCATTTGCCACTCATAACGGTTTAAGAAAGCACAAGAGTCAGCGGTGCTGTCGTAGAGCGGCATCTGAGGCATGCTAAAGTGTCGCAGCCATTCAGCTTCATTTACTCTTCAAGTGAAAGGGTTGTGCCTAATGTGCGCTTCCCATGAATCATGCACATTTCCTCGCATCTCCCTCATGATCCTTCGTACCATGTCGGGAAGGTAGGTCGGATGAGGGTCCGCCATCGGGACCCATGGGTTTTGGCGAGGTTCCGGAGTTCTGGCACGAGGGCACCTCTAGGGTGGATGTCTAGGTCGTCTTCTTCCGTGTCCTCTACATCTATGGTGGGAGCCTGGTGCACGTGATGATGTGGGGCAGGGTCATGCGGATCCGGTTCTGGAAAAGCGCGGGTCGTCTAAATAGTAGGTTCATTATCTCGACGGGCGACTGTTGAGTCTTGTCAAGGAGGAGGTTGGTTAGTAGGAGCGGGTCCTCCATTGATGACTAGGCGAGAACGGTCCTGATGTTGGGCGCCTTCGCTATAGGTAACCGTGGTCCGATCGCCGTTACCGTTGGCATACCCATTGCCATTGTCGTTGTCGAGAGCATTAGTTTGGACGGTGACGTTGTTGATGAGACTGAACCTCCTTCTTTGGTATGGGCCCCTGGATTCGGAAGTGGAAGTTTCCGATGTTAGTGGTCGAGGTCGAGCATTGTTCCGAGCTAGTTGTAGTCGAGCAACGACGCGTTGACTTTCTTGGAGTTGGCGCATAAGGTCGATGTTATTTCTTAGCGCTTGATTAAGCTCGATGGCTGTATTTTCATATCTTTCATTAAGCGTGCGGATTTGCACTTGAGTTACGGGCACTTCGGGGTCTACAATTGGAGGTTCAATTTCATTAGTGGCCGGGATGTCCGCCTGTTGAGGTTGTCGAGATGTACCGGCCTCGGCTGCGGCTGAAGAGCCGATCATTGTGTTCTTTGACTTCTTTACCATCGTAAGCGGACTCAATAGCAGGTTAAGCAAGGAACCTTAAGCTAGATGAAGTCGAGATGGTAATGTACAAGAAAAACGCAATGTCCGAGTTTTCTCAGTGAAAACACCAAATGTTGATGGCAAAAAATGTCTCAAACACCAAAGAGTCCCAATTACTAGGAATTATAAATATGGTCGCATAGACAAGAACATAAATAAAGCACAAGCAGTAAATCACACAAGAGATTTATAGTGGTTCGGCCTCAGTGAGTGCCTACGTCCACTTTGAAGAGTCGTTGGAATATTATTAATCACTTGGAAGAAATTACAATGTTGAAACTATCTCATGACATCTCATTACATTCATGTTCCATGATATATGATGTCATAATTATCATATATTGAATAATAAGGAAAAAGACAATTTTATCCTTCTTCTTCCTCAAAGAGGAGATGCCATTAATTAAGCTTTATGGAGGTCTCCAAGCTCAAGAGTTAAACCCTTTTGAAGTTTGAGGCCATGGGGTATTTATAGGAAGTGGTTAGGTAGGGGTTAGGTAGGAGTAGGTAGAAATGGGGACCGTCTTCCAGAAATTCACACCTCCAGCTGTCGAGCCTCGGAAATTTGCACCTGGGCGAGGTGCGAAATTTCGCACCTGCCAGGTACGAAATTTCGCACCCGGCTGGGTGCGGAGTGGATTTTGACAAGAGGCGTTGTCTAGGCTGGTTGGCTCCGTCGACACGACGTTGTGAAGGTGCGAGGTCCTTGTTGGCGAGATCTCTCTTCGGTCTTTGCTTCTGCACTTCCTGAGTTTCGCCCTTGGCCCTGGCATCACGCGATGAGTTGAGTCGAGCGTGTCTTGAGTACTTTTGGTGACCGGACCAAAAGGCCGGTTACAACGATGGTTGGGATTAATCAACAAAAATCAATGACATATATCAATAATGTCGATAACAAGATGGATTAGATATTAACACATTAAATATATAAATTCAAGGCATACATCAAAATCAACACATCTAAAAAGTTCAATAATATCAGTTACTAGTCATTAGGTGTAAGATTTTTTTTAATTATTATTAAAAACTAGAAATTAATCTCCAACAGTACAATTTATATAACAGTCAAATTAAATTATACAGTCTATGCAGATTTAACATGTTTACATAAATATGCAATTTAAACAATCAAACAGCAAACAATACCATCAAATCAAGACATGAATTTAATTTAACTAATCAATCAAATATTTTTGTTAGATGTGAGTGGGTTTAATCACTCACCTTCAGTTCTGAACAAGATTGAAATCCGAATTTTAGCCCAAAATTTAATAGTCTCAGAATCAGTCCACGACAGCTCCATATTGTCCGGAATTTCGATACGATCACAAAGCTACTGACCGCGCATCAAACTGAGTTCATATGTAAAAGTTATAAACGTTTTACTATTCGAATTTCGAAATATGTTTAAATATCTATATAATATCTCACCCACACTTTCCACATCAGCACAGCTTTCCACGTCAGCCTTCCACCCTTTCTTCTCCCACTCTCACGCACAAGTATTCACAGAATACCCATGGCCAAAATAATGAAACTTCCCTCTTCACTAACTCCATATTCTCTCCACAAAAACCAATGCCAACGGAACCAACGACTCTCTCTTCTCGAAGTCTTCCAACCCCTCACCATATCATCCAACTTGCACGCTCCCCTAGGATCCGACCTCCATGTCGAAACCAATCCAGGTCCGACACTTTCAAGAACTGAACTCCACAAATCTTTGCGACAAAATGCTGCTCGATACCATAAGACGGAAAATGATAACCAAAACGTGAAACAGTCCTCATATACATCGAAAAACCGAACCCTTGCTACGCTGTTGTTCACTTCGATCTCGGAAAACTGATCGAGTTCCATGTCTTTTTATATGGGCTTGAAACTCTTCTCGAGATGAACTCGACACGATTTGTTTTGCGATTTTAGGGTGGATGGATGATTTTATTTTGGTTTTCGAATAAATGCTGTGAATGGAAGCCATATTTTATTTTGAACGATAATAGTATACAGCAGCTACAGGAAAAGAGAATGGTTAGGATTAGGTTTAGAATTATTATTATTTATAGCTAAGGAATTTCGGTGACTAAATAAATAAACAAAGTACTAAATTTTCCATTAATTCATCTTTAGTCCAATTCTAAACTTCATAAATTTAATACAAATACAAAGTATGGTTTATAATAGGTATAAGAATCAATTACATGTTATATAAATCCCAAGTTTCAATTATTCAACGATTCAATTAAACATTTAAACTTTAAAGTAAACAATTCAATTTAAATCTTTTAATTTATTATAAATTCACAATTTCAAATAAAATTCTAAAACTTAGTAACCTTATCCCAATCAAAAAAAAAGCAAACAAAAAAATCCAAATTAAATTAATAACTCACTTTTCTTATATTAAATTCCAATTTAAAGGTTTACAAATATAGTTTATGTTTAGTTTTCATTTATTAACATTTAAATTAAATTAAATAGTTTATTATTTTTATTCAAATCAAAAATAGAATTCAAACTAACCTTATAAATCAAATTTTTGTAATTTTGAATTCCAAGTTTAGTTATCCATCAAATTCAAACTGAATTCAAATTGTAAATTAAATAAATCTGTTTCATCAAAACATTTTAATATTATTTACAAATTTCAATATATACAATTACCAAACAATTGTAAATTTCACTTACAATAATTACAAGTTATTATTATGGTAAACAATTAAAATTCGTTACTTAATCAAATGATTGATATTATTCATATTCCATTGATTAAAATTACCAATACAAAATAAATCTCAAACTTAGATAATCTATTTTACATTGGTAATTCAATATAAATATCAAATTTAAGTATAAATAGATTGTCAAACAATGTGTTCATCATAGATAGGCATTGGGAATCAGTCCTAAATAAATCAAGTTAAGTTCATATTTAACAGTTCATGACAAAATAAATATAAATTTTAATATTTAAATGAATATTTTTCAAAATTACATTAAATTAAATATTTCAAATTGTTGCAAAAATCTAGGGGTGTTACACTCCCCCTCCCCCCTTAAAACTTTTCGTCCTCGAAAAGGCATAGTAAGAAAGTTGTAAATTTATATATTTAGTTGTATAATTTCTTATTCAACTTGTCTCATTCGTTAGTTTACATAACTAATTTCATAAATATTTTAGTTCAGAATCGTGAATTACCAAACCGCGATTTTTTGAAAATTCTATTTACACATATCATAAAAGTTATCAGTTGGAATTTAAAATTTTCTCTTTCATTAGGACATTATATCCCAGTAGATTGAAAGATTCCTGTTTCAAAAAAATTACAACTTATTTTGGGTCTTATACATTCATTTAAATTTCATTTCGGAAAATTACGAACTGCCAATACGCGACAAGCTTGTTTTTAATTAAATTTAATTAACTCATTAAATCTTCGTTTAAATTTATAATTTATAAACCAATTCACTTTTATTTTCACAAAACAAGTTTAACATTTATTTTCGACTTGGTAATGACGGTTATCTTAAGTCGTCGAATATCTAACTATCAATAACTATACAATTTAATTCATAACCAAACAATTTATTTTACTAGCTTATTTCATTGACTTGGTTTATCTTCGTTACTTAGTAGAATTCAATTTCAAACATAACCAAGTATATATCGTTCATTCCATAACTTAAATTTCATTCAAATTTATAACCCATCAAAATTTTCAACATTCATTATTTATACCATTACTTGTATATTATCCAATTTTATTCCAATAACGTATTAACTTTTTGATTAATTGATAAGTTATATATATGCTATGGAAATGTTTGATTTATACAAGTTCAATCGTTCAGTTTATTTTGAATTCATTATTTCAAACTACAAAGAGTTTTATTTTAATTATAACTCTCTTGGATTAATCTTCTTATGGTACAATTCAGAAATTTCTATAATTTCAATTTTAGTTCATTTCAACAGTTTGAAATCATTAACTATTCAAGAATTTAAAATTTTAACTTCGGGTTCGTTTCCAAATCAACTTTAAAATAATATATATTTTATCTTTTATATCAAACCATAATATAAAACATTTAAATGAAATCCAAATTTCCAAACAAAGTATAAAAATTCTAAGTGGTCTCTCCCCACTTAGTTTCTGAAAATAATGTCAATAATGCGTGCTCTCATCACCGAAATTATTTTCCAAAGGCAAGGGGGAAAGTATACACTTATTTCAAAAGTTCGTTTGAAGGCAATTTCTATATGAAACAACCTTTAAAATATAAATATATTATTCAAAACCATTTTTAAATCAATATTACAAAACCACTCGAAATTAAATTCTCAAATTCATATTTAATTTCTTATTTCATTATCAATTGGGTTTCAATATTTCATTATCAATTTATTTTCAATATTTATTTCTTAAACCATTCAATAACCAATAGTTTTAAATTATTGATTAATCGAGTACTCAATGATGAAAATTTAATATTATCATCAATAAAATCAAAAATCATATATTTTCAAATAATTCTATATATATATAAAATATAATTCAAAATAATATTATGTCAATAAGTCCTATTCGAGTGTTTAGTAATCCCTATCGATACATGGCGTCCCAAGTACCGACCATAATTCATAAATACTCAACAGAACAAATCAACACAATACAAAACCATTTTATACCAAAATTACAAGTACGCTTTCTCATATACACTCAAACTCATTCTAGAGTATTACTACCCTATCTCTAATGAGTTAATCCCAAATAGAGAAAAGGTTTTCGCTAAACCAAAGCTCTGATACCAAATGTAACATCCGAGATTTTTGACCGTTCAAATCGACAATGATCCTCAGTGTCGACATAAACAAAATAAAAATACGAATACTTATTGGGATTTATATAAGAAAAATAAGAGAAGAAGAAAACAAACACAAAATCTCGCAGCGGAAGGACAAAATATAATAAATAAATAACAGTTCATGAAGTTGTTAAAACATACATTTGATTTTATTTTACGACAATTATCAGAGTTAATTATAATAAACGTACCAATATTTGCAGCGGAAATAAATAATAATACTTCTGGCAAACTCCATCTTCATCTTCATAGCGTCGTCTTCAAAAACTGAAAACTCAGGTCGACCCGAGCACAAATGAAAAGACAAAAATACTGGGATCAGAACTAAAATATTCTCATATTAGTTAAATCAATTTCATGTGATAATATAAGTGCAATAACTTAAGAGATGTTGTGTGAGTTTCCATCTCCTAAGGATCCGTCAAACTAGATACTCTATAATACAATACGCTATTATAATAGTGTTTAGTTTAAATACAAAATATTAAAATAAGAGAGATTACCATTATTACCCTTACACCGTTTATAATACCGTAGTCTATACAGATACCATAAAGTCCACAGTACGTAGTGGCTATCAGAGGGCACTCCATAGGTACGATACAAATCAAAATTATGGGGGGCTCGATCAGGATAATATGACAAGGCACACAAGGAATGCCCAGAGTAGGAATATACTAGTTGCATGCCCGGACTGGTGGTAACGCATAGCCGCGACTACTGCCCACCTCGAACAACACTCCCAAATCACGGATGCACATCAAATCAATCAAACCGAGAGACTATAGTAATAAAGGAAGAAGTGTTGCCGATGGAGGTAGCTAACCCCACTTGGTCATGGTATAGCCCTGTTTTAGTCATTTTAATTATGACCCGAAGGTCAAGGATATCCATCATCGTTCTCTTTCTTCAAATCCATTAATCCCCTCCAAATCAACACACTTCATTCTAGAACTCCACCGCGTACACAGTTGTTAAAGTGATTTTCGGTATTGGTAGAGAGTATGACAATATCCGATCCTGGTCTCTTTAACAACCAATCGTTTACATTTTTCACACCGGTCGGTTCTTTTACATTTCAAAGGGTTCATACTTTATATCGAAATATCATATTTGCTTTAATCTCGTTTCAATATTCGAGATAAAATATTTCATAATTAAAATCTCCATTTAAAACCGAACTTAAATATTGAAACAATTCCAATTTAAAATAAGTTGAAATAGTAAAAAAAAATAGTTTAAAATATGATAAAAATAGTTTGAAAATAAATAATTTGTATTTAAAATAGTGAAATCTATAGGAAAAATATTAAAATAGTTTATAAAATAAATTGTTAAATATTAAAATAGTCAATTTAAAACAAATAATAAAAATAAAATAGTTATAGGATACATAGTTTATAAAGAAAATTATTATTACAAAATAAAATAGTTCATAAAATGGTTTAAAAATACTATAGTTGGAATTAGAATCATATCTTCAAAAATTTAACCAAATAGGATATCATATTTCAGTTTCAAATCAATCGACTAAATTTTGATATCTTAATTCAAAAGGATTTTACTTTCCATTTATATTTCAATTCAATAGTTCGATTTCAAACAAATCAATTTAATAACTAAATTTCAATTGTAATTCTCACTTTGAATTATTTGTTTATAAAAATCTCGAGTTCATGGTTCAATTATTACTAAAAATCAGGTAAATTTAAAGTAAAATCAAAGGTAGATAAACAATTCAATTTCGATAAATTTAGTTCATATTCAATTCAGTTTTAACTTCAGTTATCCACATTTACGAATTCCTTAAAATTTTAAATTAAATTTCAAAGCTCAAAGTTCAAATTCGAAGAAAATAGATTAATAATGTCATTTATTTATTTTTCTTTAAAACAAAATTTCAAAATTCAAGGTTAAATAAATTTTTATTTAACCAACCGGTGTCCGTATATAATTTTCTATCCTATGGCCAAGTAATACTTAAGATTTAATTTTAGTATTTTGGGAAAGGATATATATCATTTCAATCCAAATCAGGGTCATAGATATTTATCATTTCAACCTACATTCTTAATTCATTTTAATGATTAATCCTGGTTTATTTGATGCCCATAACATCTAGGGTGATGGTTAGGATTAATCAACAAAAATCAATAACTTATATCAACAATGTCGATAACAGGATGGATTACATATTAACATATTAAATATATAAATTCAAGGCATACATCAAAATCGACACATCTAAACAGTTCAATAATATTAGTGACTAGTCAGCAGGTATGAGATTTTTTTTTTTATTATTAAAAACTAGAAATTAATCTCCAACTGTACAATTTATATAACAGTCAAATTAAATTATATAGTCTATGCAGATTTAAAATTTTAACATAAATATGCAATTTAAACAATCAAACAGCAAACAATAAAATCATATCATGAAATGAATTTAATTTAACTAATCAATCAAATATTTTAGTTAGATGTGAGTGAGATTAATCACTCACATTCGGTTCGGAACAAGATTGAAATCCGAATTTTAGCCCAAAATTTAACAATCTCAGAATCAGTCCGCAACAACTCCATATTATCCGTAATTTCGATACGATCACAACGTAACTGACCGCGCATCAAACCGAGTTCATATGTAAAAGTTATAAACGTTTTACTATTCGAATTTCGAAATATATATAAATATCTATGTAATATCTCACCCCCACTTTCCACATCAGCACAACTTTCCACGTCAGCCTTCCACCCTTTCTTCTCCTACTCTCATGCACAGGTATTCACGGAATACCCATGGTCGAGATAACGAAACTTCCCTCTTCACTAACTCCATGTTCTCTCCACAAAAACCAACGCCGATGGAACCAACGATTCTCTCTTCTCGAACTCTTCCAACCCCTCACCATATCATCCAACTCGCACGCTCCCCTAGGATCTGACCTCCACGTTGAAACCAATCCCGGTCCGACACATTCGAGAACTGAACTCCATAAATCTTTGCGACAACATGCTGCTCGATACCATAAGACGGAAAACGATAACCAAAACGTAAAACAATCCTCATATACATCGAAAAACCGAACCCTTGCTACGCTGTTGTTCACGTCAATCTCGGAAAACTGATCGAGTTCTATGTCTTTTAATATGGGTTTGAAACTCTTCTCGAGACGAACTTGATGCAATTTGTTTTTCGATTTTAGGGTGGATGGATGATTTTATTTTGGTTTTCGAATAAATGCTGTGAATGGCGACCATATTTTATTTTGAACGACAATAGTATACGGCGGCTGCAGGAAAAGAGAACGGTGAGGATTAGGTTTAGAATTATTATTATTTATAGCTAGGAATTTTAATGACTAAATTAATAAACAAAGTACTAAATTTTCCATTAATTCATCTTTAATCCAATTCTAAACTTCATAAATTTAATACAAATACAAAGTATGGTTTATAATAGTTATAAGAATCAATTAAATGTTATATAAATCCCAAGTTTCAGTTATTCAGTGATTCAATTAAACATTTAAATTTTAAAAGTAAACAATTCATTTTAAATCTTTTAATTTATTATAAATTCACAATTTCAAATAAAATTCTAAAACTTAGTAACCTTATCCCAATCAAAAAAAAGCAAACAAAAAAATCCAAATTAAATTAATAACTCACTTTTCTTATATTAAATTTCTATTCAAAGGTTTACAAATATAGTTTATGTTTAGTTTTCATTTATTCACATTTAAATTAAATTAAATAGTTTATTATTTTTATTCAAATCAAAAATAGAATTCAAACTAACATTATAAATCAAATTTTTGTAATTTTGAATTCCAAGTTTAGTTATCCATCAAATTCAAACTGAATTCCAATTGTAAATTAAATAAATCAGTTTCATCCAAACATTTTAATATTAATTACAAATTTCAATATTTACAATTACCAACCAATTGTAAATTTCACTTACAATAACTACAAGTTATTATTATTGTAAACAATTAAAATTCATTACTTAATCAAATGATTGATATTATTCATATTCCATTGATTAAAATTACCAATAAAAAATAAATCTCAAACTTAGTTAATCTATTTTATATTGGTAATTCAATATAAATATCAAATTTTAGTACAAATAGATTGTCAAACACTGTCTTCATCATAGATAGGCATTGAGAACCAGTCCTAAATAAATCAAGTTAAGTTCATATTTAACAGTTCATGACAAAATAAATATAAATTTTAATATTTAAATCAACATTTTTCGAAATTACATTAAATTAAATATTTCAAATTTTCGCAAAAATCTAGGGGTGTTACACTCCCCCTCCCCCCTTAAACTTTTCGTCCTCGAAAAGGCATAGTAAGAAAGTTGTAAATTTATATATTTAATTGTATAATTTCTTATTCAACTTGTCTCATTCGTTAGTTTACATAACCAATTTCATAAATATTTTAGTTTAGAATCGTGAATTACCAAGCCGCGATTTTCTGAAAATTCTATTTACACATATCATAAAATTTATCAGTTGAAATTTAAAATTTTCTCTTTAATTAGGACATTATATCCCAATAGATCCGAAAGATTCCTGTTTCAAAAAAATTACGACTTATTTTGGGTCCTATACATTCATTTAAATTTCATTTCGAAAATTACGAACTGCCGATACGCGACAAGCTCGTTTTTAATTAAATTTAGTTAACTCATTAAATCTTCGTTTAAATTTATAATTTATAAACCAATTCACTTTTATTTTCACAAAACAAGTTTAACATTTATTTTCGACTTGGTAATAACGGTTATCTTAAGTCGTAGAATATCTAACTATCACTAGCTATTCAATTTAATTCATAACCAAATAATTTATTTTACTAGCTTATTTCATTGACTTGGTTTATCTTCGTTACTTAGTAGAATTCAATTTCAAACATAACCAAGTATATATCGTTCATTCCATAACTTAAATTTCATTCAAATTTATAACCCATCAAAATTTTCAACATTCATTATTTATACCATTACTTGTATATTATCTAATTTTATTCCAGTAACGTATTAACTTTTTGATTAATTGGTAAGTTATATATATGCTATGGAAATGTTTGATTTATACAAGTTCAATCGTTCAGTTTATTTTGAATTCATTATTTCAAACTACAAAGAGTTTTATTTTAATTATAACTCTCTTGGATTAATCTTCTTACTGTACAATTTAGAAATTTCTATAATTTCAATTTTAGTTCATTTCTACAGTTTGAAATCGTTAACTATTCAAGAATTTAAAAGTTTAACTTTGGGTTCGTTTCCAAATCAACTTTAAAATAATATATATTTTATCTTTTATATTAAACCATAATTTAAAACATTTAAATGAAATCCAAATTTCCAAACAAAGTATAAAAATTTTAAGTGGTCTCTCCCCACTTAGTTTCTGAAAATAATGTCAATAACGCGTGCACTCATCACCGAAATTATTTTCCAAAGGCAAGGGGGAATGTATACACTTATTTCAATAGTTCGTTTGAAGGCAATTTCTATATGAAACAACCTTTAAAATATAAATATATTATTCAAAACCATTTTTAAATCAATATTACAAAACCACCCGAAACAAAATTCTCAAATTCATATTTAATTTCTTATTTCATTATCAATTGAGTTTCAATATTTCATTATCAATTTATTTTCAGTAATTATTTCTTAAACCATTCAATAACCAATAGTTTTAAATTATTGATTAATCGAGTAATCAATGATGAAAATTTAATATTATCATCAATAAAATCAAAAATCATATATTTTCAAATAATTCTCTATATATAAAAAATATAATTTAAAACAATATTATGTCAATAAGTCCTATTCGAGTGTTTAGTAATCCCTATCGATACATGGCGTCCCAAGTACCGACCAGAATTCATAAATACTCAACAGAACAAATCAACACAATACAAAACCATTTTATACCAAAATTACAAGTACGCTTTCTCATATACACTCAAACTCATTCTCTAGTATTACTACCCTATCTCTAATGAGTTAATCCCAAATAGAGAAAAGGTTTTCGCTAAACCAAAGCTCTGATACCACATGTAACATCCGAGATTTTTGTCCGTTCAAATCGACAATGATCCTCAGTGTCGACATAAACAAAATAAAAATACGAATACTTATTGGGATTTATATAAGAAAAATAAGAGAAGAAGAAAACAAACATAGAATCTCGCAGCGGAAGGACAAAATATAATAAATAAATAACAGTTCATGAAGTTGTTAAAACATACATTTGATTTTATTTTACGACAATTATCAGAGTTAACTGTAATAAATATACCAATATTTGCAGCGAAAATATATAATAATACTTCTGGCAAACTCCATCTTCATCTTCATAACGTCGTCTTCAAAAACTGAAAACTCAGGTCGACCCGAGCACAAATGAAAAGACAAAAATACTCGGATCAGAACTAAAATATTCTCATATTAGTTAAATCAATTTCATGTGATAATATAAGCGTAACGACCCGGAATTTTGGGGTCAATTTAAAATTTTTAATTTTGAAATTTTAATGAATTTTAAATGTTTGAAACAACTTATTTTAAATAATAACGACTAGAAATTTATTTTCAAAACGAATAGATTTAATTAAATTCTAAAAGGAGTTTAAATTAGCGCTGCAGTTTGAAATTTTGAATTTGAACTTTGGCTGACATTTTACTTATGTGGATGATGGATTTTGAGGCGCCTCGGATTTTTATAGGCCGTTAGTGGTCATACTATAGGTCCAAAGGGACCGGGAAGCGTGTGTTCAGGCATAATTAATCCACTACCCTTAGGTAGGGACCGACCCTGAAGATCCAAGGGTTCACTGCGGGGGATCCTGAGGCATTTGCGAGAGTGTCTCGAATCGGAGAGGAGCTTGCCCCTAGCCTCGACTCATGATGGAAATCCAATTTCCAATACGACCTTGCGGTTTTGATTGTTGAACTAGTATGGCGACATAGTAGGATGGGGTACTATGCCGTCTATGATTGATACATTATGATTGAAATGTTTTCGAAATATATATACCTATATATATACACACTAATATTAAATCTGTTTTATCGTATCAAGCATCTTTTGACCATTATAAGGTAAAACCCTATCCTTCAGTTTGCGTTGCATTGTGTGATGGGACTTGGGTCTTATAATGGTTTCATTTTTCTAAAAAGCATTGCGTTGTTTAACATTTTACTTTATTTTATGCACTGGCAATCCAATGGAGTAAACCCGTTCCGCGTTAGCGGCGTGGTCCTGTGATTAGCCATATTTATTAGATATGTTAAGTTAAGATTTCTCATACCAGTCCCATGACTGACCTATAGTTTTTTTCACTGGCAAACTCGGGTGCCCATATTTTCCGCACGGGCAGTTGAGTAGCTTTTGCAGATATATTTACAGGATCCTGGTTTACAACTCAAGCGGTACTCGGACAGCTCTGTATCCGTGGTTCCTCTCAGTTGTATATTTGTATTATTTTTCCGCTGCTACTTTGATGTATTTTAAATCTCTGATATTATTGTATTTCTATTGTGTAATAAATATTCATACTCTATTATATCTTGTACTCTGATGTAATTGTTGTAATCAACAATAAAATGTTCTTCAGTTTGTGCTCTAATGTGTATTGTTCTCAAAGCAATTCAGTCTTTCCTTTACGGGGAAGTTTAGGTCGTTTCATTTGGTATCAGAGCTTTGGTTTACAGAGCTCGAGAACAAGACACATTAGAACCGAATGAAAGAATTCATCAGAGGTTGGATTAGTAATATCCAATGAGAATAACTCGTTAGAGATGGGATCAGTAGTATCCTAGAACGAGTATGAAGAGTATTATTTTCTTTGAAAATAAAATTAAAAACAAATTTAGTTTTGAAAATTTTATCTTAAAATACGTATTTGAGTATATTATTATATTTTAATGTGGACAATCGAGTATACAAAAATTTCGAATATACGAGTAATTAACGGATATTCGAAGTTTTAATATATTGGATAGATATAGAATCACACTCTAGTCGCCCGGAAGTAACTCTGGTGATAGGTCTACCATCACCAGTATTTATGTTCGAGTCTCGAAAGTGGTATATCTATATATTTCCATTGACTGGTATGAGAACCAACACTTAGTTAGTACACATTGCTGTGATTTGCACTAAAAATATGATTTTTGACTATATATAAAAGTTATATATATTTGAAAAGTAATCACCAAATTGATTGCTGGTTGTGATGTTTGATTTTTAGTTTAGCGAATAAGATTATTGGAATGATAATTAATTTAATTAACAAAATTGTTGAAACCAATAAATAAAATTGAAGTTGATTTGGTAAAAATTAAACAACTTTTAGCTACGTTCCTTTTCGAGGACGAAAAGATTTTAAGTGGGGGCGATTGTAACGACCCGGAATTTTGGGGCCAATTTAAAATTTTTATTTTATAAATTTTAATGAATTTTAAATGTTTGAAACAATTTATTTTAAATAATAACAACTAGAAATTTATTTTCAAAACGAATAAATTGTATTTAATTCTAAAAGGAGTTTAAAATAGCGCTGCAGTTTGAAAATTTGAATTTGAACTTTGGCTGACATTTTACTTATGTGGATGATGGATTTTGAGGCGCATCGGATTTTTATATGCCGTTAGTGGTCATACTATAGGTCCAAAGGGACCGGGAAGCGTGTGTTCAGGCATAATTAATCCACTACCCTTAGGTAGGGACCGACCCTGATGATCCAAGGGTTCACTGCGGGGGATCCTGAGGCATTTGCTAGAGTGTCTCGAATCGGAGAGGAGCTTGCCCCTAGCCTCGACTCATGATGGAAATCCAATTTCCAGTACGACCTTGCGGTTTTGATTATAGAACTAGTATGGCGACATAGTAGGATGGGGTACTATGCCGTCTATGATTGATACATTATGATTGAAATGTTTTCGAAATATATATACCCATATACATACACACTAATATTAAATCCGTTTTATCGTATCAAGCATCTTTTGACATTATAAGGTAAAACCCTATCCTCCGGTTTGCGTTGCATTGTGTGATGGGACTTGGGTCTTATAATGGTTTCATTTTTCTAAAAAGCATTGCGTTGTTTAATATTTTACTTTATTTTATGCACTGACAATCCAATGGAGTAAACCCGTTCCGCGTTAGCGGCGTGGTCCTGTGATTAGCCATATTTATTAGATAAGTTAAGTTAAGATTTCTCATACCAGTCCCATGACTGACCTGTAGTTTCTTTCACTGGCAAACTCGGGTGCCCATATTTTCCACATGGGCAGTTGAGTAACTTTTGCAGATATATTTACAGGATACTGGTTTACAGCTCAAGCGGTACTCGGACAGCTCTGTATCCGTGTTTCCTCTCAGTTGTATATTTGTATTATTTTTCCGCTGCTACTTTGATGTATTTTAAATCTCTGATATTATTGTATTTCTATTGTGTAATAAATATTCATACTCTATTATATCTTGTACTCTGATGTAATTGTTGTAATCAGCAATAAAATGTTCTTCAGTTTGTGCTCTAATGTGTATTGTTCTCAAAGCAATCCAGTCTTTCCTTTACGGGGAAGTTTGGGTCGTTTCAATAAGTGCAATAACTTAAGAGATGTTGCGAGAATTTCCATCTCCTAAGGATCCGTCAAACTAGATACTCTATAATACAATACGCTATTATAATAGTGTCTATGTTTAAATACAAAATATTAAAATAGCATAAGCGAGATTACCATTATTACCCTTACACCGTTTATAATACCATAGTCTATACCAATACCGTAAAGTCCACAGTACATAGTGGCTATCAGAGGGCACTCCAAAGGTACGATACAAATCAAAATCGTGGGGGGCTCGATCGGGATAATATGAAAAGGCACACGAGGAATGCCCAGAGTAGGAATATACTAGTTGCATGCCCGGACTGGTGGTAACGCATAGCCGCGACTACTGCCCACCTCGAACAACACTCCCAAATCAAGGATGCGCATCAAATCAATCAAACCGAGAGACTATAGTAATAAAGGAAGAAGTGTTGCCGATGGAGGTAGCTAACCCCACTTGGTCATGGTATAGCCATGTTTTAGAAATTTTAATTATGACCCGAAGGTCAAGGATATCCATCATCGTTCTCTTTCTTCAAATCCATAATCACCTCCAAATCAACCCACTTCATTCTGGAACTCCACCGCGTACACAGTTGTTAAAGTGATTTTTGGTATTGGTAGAGAGTATGACAATATACGATTCCGGTCTCTTTAACAACCAATCATTCACATTTTTCACACCGGTCGGTTCTTTTACATTTCAAAGGGTTCATACTTTATATTGAAATATCATATTTGCTTTAATCTCATTTCAATAGTCGAGATAAAATATTTCATAATTAAAATCTCCATTTAAAACCAAACTTAAATATTGAAACAATTCCAACTTTAAAATAAGTTGAAATAGTAAAAAAAAATTAAATAGTTTAAAATATGATATAATAGTTTGAAAATAAATAATTTGTATTTAAAATAGTGAAATCTATAGGAAAAATATTAAAATAGTTTATAAAATAAATTGTTAAATATTAAAATAGTCAATTTAAAACAAATAATAAAATAAAATAGTTATAGGATACATAGATAATAAAGAAAATTATTATAATAAAATAAAATAGTTCATAAAATGGTTTAAAAATATAATAGTTGGAATTAGAATCATATCTTAAAAAATTTAACCAAACAGGATATTATATTTCAGTTTCAAATCAATCGACTAAATTTCGATATCTTAATTCAAAAGGATTTTACTTTCCATTTATATTTCAATTCAACAGTTCGATTTCAAACAAATCAATTTAATAACTAAATTTCAATTGTAATTCTCACTTTGAATTATTTTTTTATAAAAATATCGAGTTCACGGTTCAATTATTACTATAAATCAGGTTAATTTAAAGTAAAATCAAAGGTAGATAAACAATTCAATTTCGACAAATTTAGTTCATATTCAATTCAGTTTTAACTTCAGTTATCCACATTTACGAATTCCTTAAAATTTTAAATTAAATTTCAAAGCTCAAAGTTCAAATTTGAAGAAAATAGATTAATAATATCATTTATTTATTTTTCTTTAAAACAAAATTTCAAAATTCAAGGTTAAATCAATTTTTATTTAACCAACCGGTGTCCGTATATAATTTTCTATCCTATGGCCAAGTAATACTTAAGATTTAATTTTAGTATTTTGGGAAAGGATATATATCATTTCAATCCAAATCAGGGTCATAGATATTTATCATTTCAACCTACATTATTAATTCATTTTAATGATTATTCCTGGTTTATTTGATGCCCGTAACATCTAGGGTGATGGTTAGGATTAATCAACAAAAATCAATAACTTATATCAACAATGTTGATAACAGGATGGATTACATATTACCACATTAAATATATAAATTCAAAGCATACATCAAAATAAACACATCTAAACAGTTCAATAATATCAGTTACTAGTCATAAGGTATGAGATTTTTATTATTATTATTATTATTAAAAACTAGAAATTAATCTCCAATTGTACAATTTATATAACAGTAAAATTAAATTATACAGTCTATGCAGATTTAACATTTTAACATAAATATGCAATTTAAACAATCAAACAACAAACAATAAAATAATATCATGAAATGAATTTAATTTAACTAGTCAATCAAATATTTTAGTTAGATGTGAGTGAGATTAATCACACATCTTCGGTTCTGAACAAGATTGAAATCCGAATTTTAGCCCAAAATTTAACAATCTCAGAATCAGTCCGCAACAACTCCATATTGTCCGGAATTTCGATACGATCACAACGTAACTGACCGCGCATCAAACTGAGTTAATATGTAAAAGTTATAAACGTTTTACTATTCCAATTTCGAAATATATATAAATATCTATTTAATATCTCACCCCCACTTTCCACATCAGCACAGCTTTCCACGTCAGCCTTCCACCCTTTCTTCTCCTACTCTCACGCACAGGTATTCACGGAATACCCATGGTCGAGATAACGAAACTTCCCTCTTCACTAACTCCATGTTCTCTCCACAAAAACCAACGCCGACGGAACCAACGATTCTCTCTTCTCGAACTCTTCAAACCCCTCACCATATCATCCAACTCGCACGCTCTCCTAGGATCTGACCTCCACGTCGAAACCAATCCAGGTCCGACACATTCATGAACTGAACTCCATAAATCTTTGCGACAACATGCTGCTCGATACCATAAGACGGAAAACGATAACCAAAACGTGAAATAATCCTCATATACATCGAAAAACCGAACCCTTGCTATGCTGTTGTTCACGTCGATCTCGGAAAACTTATCGAGTTCTGTGTCTTTTAATATGGGTTTGAAGCTCTTCTCAAGATGAACTTGATGCGATTTGTTTTGCGATTTTAGGGTGGATGGATGATTTTATTTTGGTTTTCGAATAAATGTTGTGAATGGCGACCATATTTTATTTTGAACGACAATAATATACGGCGGCTGCAGGAAAAGAGAACGGTGAGGATTAGGTTTAGAATTATTATTATTTATAGCTAGGAATTTTAATGACTAAATTAATAAACAAAGTACTAAATTTTCCATTAATTCATCTTTAGTCCAATTCTAAACTTCATAAATTTAATACAAATACAAAGTATGGTTTATAATAGTTATAAGAATCAATTAAATGTTATATAAATCCCAAGTTTCAGTTATTCAATGATTCAATTAAACATTTAAATTTTAAAAGTAAACAATTCATTTTAAATCTTTTAATTTATTATAAATTCACAATTTCAAATAAAATTCTAAAACTTAGTAACCTTATCGCAATCAAAAAAAAAACAAAAAAAAACCAAATTAAATTAATAACTCAATTTTCTTATATTAAATTCCAATTCAATATAAATTTAAATTAAATATTAATATTTAAATCAACATTTTTCAACATTTTTAATATTTATAAACCATTTTTAATCGAGTTGAGTTAATCGAGTTGAATTAGTCAAAATGAGTTAATTCAAAGGAGTTAATCGAATATATTTTATTCGTAGGGAGTTAATCGAATGTAAAACATTCGAAGAGGGTTAATCGAATGTAAATCATTCGAAGGGAGTTAATCGAATATAGTTATTCGGAGAGAGGTTATCGAATATAGATATTCGAAGAAAGAGTTATCGAATGTAGTTTATTCGAAAAGGAGTTATCAAATAGAGATTATTCGAAAAGAGAATTATTCATTGAATTCGATTATATCGGAATTCGGGAAAGTAATATTTACTTGCCGTTTTTAATCAAGGTTTACTTATTTATTAATAAATTAGTGATTAAGTTAGTTAGTTAAATTAAGGAATAAAAGTTATACTTTGAAGTTGGATATTTCAAAAGTAGGGATTATAACGCTATAGTTAAAATAAATGTTCTCAAATAAGAAGTGAATTCGTGAATAGAATCTGAGTTACGTAAGGAAGTTGTTAAAGATTTAAAAGGTGAACTTTGTCTGTTTCGAAGTTAGAAATGTTGTTCAGTTAAGGTCTGAGCGGTAATTATACCCCAACTTGATTGACTTCGTTTTAACGAAGGGATGGGTAAAGTTCGGTAGTGAAGATTGGTTAAGTGAATTAAGCCAATGAGTGAAATTGTTTGAATTGGCTTAGTGATGTTTTATTTAAACATCGGTCTAAATCAAATGAAGAAGTTTGGGAACCTTTTCCAAATAAGGATCAGAAATGGTTTCCAATATAGGAAATAAGAAATGGAAGTAAATATGGTGATGTTTTCCAAATGATTTATAAAGTATGTTTTTCCAAATTTGGAAATTAAGAATTTACGAATATATAGGAGGGAAAATGGATAATTTAACGATAATTTAATTTAAAAGAAATAAACCTTTGGATGATGATTGGTCGATAGAATTTCCATCTGGAAATAATATCGTTGTTTGCACACCTGTTTTTCTTTGATAGTTAAATCACCGACTGTCGAAGCTTTTGACCATTTTTCCGTTGTCAACACGGAGAGACCGGGATCAGATATATTATCTGAAAACCACTCTGTATGGACATTAGCGTTGCAATCAAATATTGAAGACGGAGTTATGCAAGGGATATCCTGTTTACAGAATAGTGCCTTCGGTTTGTCCAGTCCCAGGACAAACGTGAATGGATGAATGTCCGACAGAGTATATCTAACGGATCGCGTAAGTTGATCTCTCCAAACGTACTTATGTTTGGTGGCGAAGGAATTCGTTTCTCTTATCTTTATACCCGTGGTATTTTTGGAGAAATCAATTTGTGATTTGACAGGTATGACGATGTGGAATTCAAAGTAAATGAATGTACGATCTGTCAAAGATACGTTATGACCTCAGGTCTCATCAACCGGGAAATGACAGAAATCGAGCAGGCAGCATGGCTAAGTGAGTCGCTCCCATTAGGTTGTATATCACCTATCTAGATAAAATCAATTTCATTCTTTTATCTATTATCGATGTTGTACCTTTTCGGGAAACGGTAGGGTAGCTCCCAACCGTTGGTGATATACATTCGATACACTCAAGCGAAATGAGTGGTCGGTCATGTGTGGGCTGGGTTGCAAGACGCTCTTGTTGAACCCAGTGTATTCGTCTCTAGAAATACACTATCGGCAGGTGGTCCCATACCTTGTCATAGTTGGAATCCAATCTCCATTAAGCGCCCGCGGTTTTGTTTGTATACTATATATGTGGAACGTGAGATGCAAGCGTTCTGCTAGATTAATAATTACTTGTGATTAGTCATTATTATAATATCAGAGAAGTATTGATTTCCAAAACTGTTTTGGGTTATCTTAAGGTAAAAACCGTCCGTGTTTATGTGTGGATTGGTCTTACGATTATCTTTTCTTTTGAAAAGGATTTTGAAAAGTTAAACCGATGATTTGAGTTTACTCACACCAGTCCCATGACTGACCCAGAGTTTATTTTGTTTTGTTTTCCCTAAACTCTTGGGTGCCCAAATTTGTACGGGCAGTCAAGTAGTTCAGGTCTTTACAGATATACATGGAGGAGCTTGAAGCATGAGGCTTCAGGATTATATAGCTATCGTTATTTCCGCTGTGTGTAAGCAGTGTACTCTGATAATGTTATTGTATACTGTTTTATTTCACAACTATGTTATAGATTATATATTATTCGTTCCGCTGTGAGATTCGTATTACTCTGATTCTGTTCTATGGTGATCTTCTTCTTCTATTCTAATTTTCTATCTTACCTATTCTCACCCTCTAATTTCTTTCTACTAATGATCTGGAATGTTCGATGCCTAAATAATTAACATGGGTTTTATGTTGATTTTCTGGGTCGAAATCCCAGTTCGTTACAGTGGTATCAGAGCTGAAGGTTAAGTGATTACCTTGTCTCTGTGGCGTGACTCAGTAGAGATGGGGTTAGTAATACCCTAGATTGAGTTGAGTGTATATATACGAGTGCGTATTTGTTATTTGATCTAAAAATGGTTTTATATTGTGTAGATTTATTGGTCGAGTTGTTTTTGGGTTCTGGTCGATCAGTTTGGTCCACTGTATCGATAAGATTTACTAAACACTTGAATACGATGGGTTGGCACGATATGTTTTGAAAAGAGGGTAAATGAAAATAATTTTACCCAAAGTATATTTTGATATATTGGATATATTGGTTGTTATTATAATCGAATAAGATTATAAATTAAAATGGTTATATAAATAACCCATTAAAATTCATATATGAAATAAGATGAATTGAATCTGAATAAGTCAGAATTGGAATTAAATATAAGAATTTTAAGTTCCTGGGAGATTTGAAAATGTTTTTTCCAAAAGGAATGTGAAAGAGATTTTTGAAGTGATTTAAAAATGGAATGGTTTAAGAATGGGTTTTAGAAAGTAATATGGTATTGAACTCACTTCGATCGCTGGAAAATAACCCTGATGAGTGCGGCCGCATCATCAGTGTCATTTTCGAGTTCTAAGTGACGGATTACCACCAAAAGATGTTATTTTTGAATTGTTTTGAGGAAACAAGTTGTTAAGGAATTCGAAGGTTTTGAATTGGTATTAGGATTTCAAATTGATTTGAAACGAGCCCAGAAATTTAAATTCTAGAATTTAAATTTAACTTATAATGTTAAATATATCGAGATGGTAAAAGTCAATAAAATTTAACTTGAATTAAGTTAAATAAGATCTGGATTTGATTCTAGAATAATATGGGACAGATTGGATTATACTAACTCAACTCGATTAACTCAACTTGATTAACTCAACTCGATTAACTCATTTTGACAAAATAAATATAAATTTTAATATTTAAATCAACATTTTTCAAAATTACATTAAATTAAATAATTCAAATTGTCGCAAAAATCTAGGGGTGTTACACTTTCAATTAACCTTCGGCTACATTTTATCTTCATCCATATTCTTAATCTCAATGATTTATACCATGGCATAAGTATTAAATTATGTAATCCATTGTGTTAAAAGTGCTTTTTTGTTGCATTGAAAGTGGTTTGTTGATATTTAAATGGTATGAGCAAATGAAGGTCCTTGATTGATAATGACTTTTTCCTTTAGAGGCAAAGGTCTGCTTCATTATAAAAACATTGGATCAAGCTTAATTATATTTTCAATTAAACTACAGTTTTGTTTTGGCACTTTTTATGATGCCTTTCGTTTGATCGTTCACCGGTCCCCTGTTAATGAGGTTAAAATCCCTGTGATGTAAACTATTTTGATTTTGTTTTTACTACCCATATTTCATTTGTCATTGTAAATATCATTTACAAACTCCATATTGCACTTAATTAAATAAAGCTGGTCATCACCTGTTGAACAATTTATGTGTTATGTATCCTTACTAAAATATATAAATTGTTGAACAGGAGAATGAACTGCTTAATTAACTTTTTGACTTGATCATTAACAAACGTGTTACCTTGGTTTTTTTTCCTTGTGCCAACCGAGTTAGCTTCCCGCACAAAGCTGGGTGCCCTTATAACTGCACTAAAAATATATGAATTAAGCACTGTCTACCTTATTATATTAGCTTTGTTGACCCAAAATGGTATTTGCAAGGTGATTTGATAACACAAAAAATAAAATTTTAAAATTTTATCAGCACGGTAATTGTTTTAGTCTAGATCACATAAATAAAATGAATGGTTGGTAAAGGTCTGTCATGATTAGTAGGAAGGTTTCAGATTTTGTCAATTTTGATGTTGGTTTATTAAACTGGACAAAATGCTAATAAGTAGACAGACTAGAAGTACTTATTATTTCCAGAATTGTACACTTGAATTATCTGTAAATCCATTGTTGTTTTTGTTAAAATTTATTAGTATCTATCAAATATTTAAATGTTAGAATTTATGTGCGTAAGTCTTCCATTATGATCATCATTCAAATGATGTTTAAGACAGATTACATTGTTTGCTATATTTTAGAAGTTTAAGTCATGTACTATTTAACCGATGTTTACAAGTGCATTGTAGAAAAATTGAATTTATTTTTTCAACCAACTAAAACCAATCTTCGATATTAAGATTCATTATATATACATACTCACACATAAGTGTGTGCACACATGTTGCTGGCACACGTAGTTATGTATTAGACTCTAGAAACAATCAGTTGAATTAACCGATGTCCTTAAAATATTACTAATGATGAACATAACCAGATCCATTAACAGGTTTTCCTTGGGTAACTGTTCCACCAATAATTAGACTAGTAGGAGTGGCAATGTGTATATTGAACTGTATCTTAAAATGTTATCTTAAATTTAGAAAATTAGCATCACAAAGTTCTTCTGTTTTAGAGAAAATTCCTAAAAAAAGCTGCTGTATGTTCAACTTCAATCTACTGTGTAAATTTGTGAGATATGTCTTGTTTTGTGGTACGTGGATATACTTCAGTTGATCTTAACCCATTTGTCTTTTTCATAGTAATAGGAATTGTAGCAAACTTTTGTTTTTGGATTTCTTTATTTACCATTGTAGAAACGGTGTAATCATTTGTAAAAATAAGGGAATTACAGTATTCTCGGCCTGTGTGTATACTAAAGAAATCTAACATGAAAAATAAGGACATGACTATGAAGATATAATGTGCGCGCACACCCATAAACTCCAAATGTGAGTGAACAAATTTTCGTAAAATCCAAATTAAAACCTTCTATAGCTCAATAAATAGATACAACACATAACCTTCTATATTGATCCATTTTTAGCTCTTTAAATTATCTTTTTTCCCTTAAAAGTTTATATTGGTTATTTAAAATATTGTGTGTACAAAATATTGAAAAAAAAATACATATTATTATTACTATGATAAGTAAAAGTCAATTAGAATGTTTATTGACCATAGATTAGTGTTTGGCCCTGTTTGATAGATATGTATATGATTGTTATATAGATGCTCGTTTTGTTCTGAAATGAACATCAATATCTGTCTAATACACTATTTGTCCCTGTATTGGACAAGTTACAAATGAAACTAATTTTTACATTACATAAATTGTTTTCATTTAAGTGGTGATAAATTTCAAGAGTACTTCTTTGTTCCCCATGTATGCCCATAGGCGTAAGATACGTGGAATAAGGAGAAGTGCTGCCGAAATTTTATTGTACCAATTGAGGCGAAACGATTTATGAAATGTAAAAAATAACGTTTTGTTTGTAATGCGAAGTAGGTTGGCTAAGCTCATAAATAAACATTTCTACTGGAAAGTTCGATCAAAATAACAATAGACAAAATTTTATTAGGGTTACGATAAGATATATTTAATTTGCATAAATGGAAGGATTTAAACATTTAGAAGAATAAGAATTTTTAAGTTAAAATAACATTACATCTAATATTGTATTTATATGTGTACGAATGTGAAATTATACCCATCTAAATAAATAGTACAATAATTAGATAAGTATTAGAATAATGAAACTACTATAGTTCTATATAATAATAATATAATTACTCATCTTATAATATAGCATGTCTTAATTTTTCAGTAGAAGATGGAACATTTGAAAGTTCGTTGCGCTTGGACATAGAGGAACAATTCCATATCAATTTTTAAGAGGTTTAACTGAGTTCTTGCAAGTGGCATCTTCCAATGGGACAAATATGACGAAAATCCGTTGTCCTTGTAAGAAATGCAAAGCTACAAAACATCATCCTCGTGAAATTGTTCAAAGGCATTTGACTAAAAACAGTATTATGGACGATTACTATGTGTGGATACATCATGGTGAAGATGCGGTGAACGTTATTAATACGTCGGCAGTTGTTGAGGATGATAACATAAATATTGATGTTGATTTTGATGAATCTACTACTACAAAAAACAGAATGACTAAAATGGTTATTGATGTCGTCGGTCCGAGCATGTTGTCTAATTCATTGGATGTAGAAGAAGAGCCAAATCCAAAAGCTAAATCTTTTTTTGGTTTGTTAGAAGCATCAAAAACTATTTTTTGATGGATGTCCTATAACAGAGTTGGCACCGACTGCTAGACTAGTTGCAATAAAATCCACAAACAATGGTACCCAAAAATAAATGGACAAGTGTCACAGACTGACTCGACTTCTTCAGTTGGCACCATGTACATCTATTGTGGGCAGAGTGGCGAGTAAGTAAAATTTCAAATTATTGTATATTTTAATAATGCAGTACATAATTTACTATAATTTCTGCATTAACAGATGGGAATTCGCGAATAGTGACTCGACATCTCGTACTTTATCTTCTATGCTTAAGGCCCGTTTGACATCATTTTGTCCTTGTTTCAGTGTGATTCTTGCTAATATTAAGAATCATTGGTTTGAAGAGTTTAAGGTAAAATAATTTTGGAATTCAGATTGTTGCAATAGTTATTCCATTCATGATTTACTTTTTTAGCTTATTTATTCTATCCCAAATTCTTGTGTAGGCATTGTACACTTGGGATATCACTACTTCTTTTGCTGATGTCAGACTGTTATGGGATCAAAAGTTCTTTTGAAGTATAGGTGGATTGTTGGAGACATGAAAAGGTATAAAAAGAGGAATGCGTGTATAACAGATGAGGCATGGCAACAATTTATAGCCTACTGAGAGAGGGAGGATTTTATGGAGCTTTCTCAAAAGAACTCAATCGTTCGTAAGAAAAATCCAAGACCACATAGATGTGGTTCTAGATCAATGACACAATGGATGAACGATACGGTAATTATTTAAATTATTAACTAATAATAGTATACAATCCAAATAATGACAAAATAAATTATTTTTGTTTTTTAGGAGAAAGAACAAGGTCGAACACCAACATACATGTAGGTTTACATTCGAACACATTATGTTAAGAAACCAGACGATTCTATAGATGATTGATGGATAGATGAGTACTCGGAACAGTTTGTAGTATGTAATCAACAAAAATTTTGAATTATAGTTTACAAATTTCTAATTCTACAATACAATACCTAACTTTTATGTAAACTACAAGCCAAATACAATGATCGAGTTGCTCAAATACCTAACTTTTTTCAAATAAGTATTGGGAAGACCACTCTCTTTTTTCTCCAATAAGATTGTTAATAAGCTAGAAGGAGAGCATAGATAGAATATAGTATTATTTGGTTGTTCTTTCGCTCCTTGAAGTCACAAAATAGAAAATCCTTATTTGATTGAGGGAGCATGCACCTTTAGCTCTTGGTACAATATGTAAAGCAAATGGAGAGGATTATAAGCATTGGGTAACAGTTGGATACAAGCTATTCAACTCGAACATCTCTTTCAAAAATGAGTCAACTGAAGGATACCTAGAATTCCTTGTGTGGGTCATGGTAAAGGCAAAATAACCTTCATGAGCATTTATTCTTTATGTAGATTAAGAACAAGAGTTTCAGTTGTAGATAATTTCAGTACAAAATGTTTAAGAATCTTATCAATTCGATGTTGAGACGTTAGAGAGATGAAACTTGCATGTAGATTGTTGATAGGTCAATTTCCTTTTTCTGATGATCAATTTATTACATGATGTAGTAGCGGAATTCCCATACGCAACAGAAGTGTGAACTGAGCCTTAGGGCTCAGTTTGAACCGAGCCGAGGCTCAGTTAAAACTGAGTCGTCTGGCTCAGTGAACAGAGCCTTAAGGCAGTGAAACTGAGCCTTAGGGATCAATCAAACTGAGCCTTAGGGATCAGTTTTAACCGAGCCTTAAGGCAGTGAAACCGAGCTAATTGGATTAAACAGAGCCGAAATCCTCGTTTTATTTATTGTATTATGCTAGTTGTATTATAAAATTTATTCGTGCTAATTGGATTAAAAAATTTATGTGTAGATATATAAAGACAATACATACACTGCTAGGTTTGGAGTTTCAGATGACAGGGAGAAGCTTTTGAAGGAAGTAGGAGAGCTAAGGAGTAAAAACCAAGAAGTGAGTGTCACGATTAACAAACTACAAGGGGATTTAGGTTCCATGTAGGAACACATGAGTTCTGTGCAAGAGTTTATACAAGGGTTGAGGAGGGAGCAAGAATCAGAGATATGACATACTTTATGAGTTATTCTTATTTTGTTAGTGGGTTTGATGTTCTATCTGTATAAGGTACATTATTTAATGTTTGAATTAGATGAAATGACCACGTTTGAGTTATGTAGCAATTTTTTATTGTTTGTTGGACATCATTTATTTTAAATACATTTGTAGCAAGTTTATGGTAATTTGATGATGATATTCATTCTACATCAATTTTTTATTGATATATATATATTGTTATGATTTTGCATGTGTTCGATTTTATTATGATATGTGTGGTAGACGAAGATAAATGTAAAGGAATCATATTGAATTCTGGAGTACAGCGGCGTAGGGAATGCAAATGGAATGAGTAAGAAAAACTCAATTTTTAGGCGTAGGGAAAGCGTATGGAACTTGGTGTAGGGAATGTGTAGGAATGCAGGCGTAGGGAATGTGGTGTAGGGAACTTGGCACAGGGAATGCGTAGGGAACTTGGCATAGGGAATACGGTGTAGGGAAGGCGTATGAAACTTGATGTAGGGGAAGCATAGGTATCAGGGCATAGGGTACTCGTTGGGAAATTTTTGCGACATGTTGTTTTCCGACTTCCTGCTTAGCGTAAGGATAGCGTAGGGAAACTTGAATCTCTACGCTATCCCTATGCCAAATTGGCGTAGGGAATTCAGAATTCTTTTGTAGTGTTACTGGGAATACCCTTCTCCAGAGAGATAATGATGGAAATTGGCATAGGGAATTCATAATTCTTTTGTAGTGTTACCGGGAATACCCTTCTCCAGAGAGATAATGCTGGTTGAAGTTCCATCCAATATAAAGATGCCAAAGCTCGTATATAATGGGACTACGGACCCCAAAAGCCATCTCTGCATCTTTGAGAATTATATCGATGTATGTACCGCCTTTGAAATGCTTCGTTGCAAGATTTTCCTGACATCTCTTCGTGGAGAAGCTATCAAATGGCGTAGACATTATTGTGGCCCTATCATCACTACTTGGAAACAATTATCCACCTCATTTAGCACACACTTCCATGTGCAGAAAGACTCAACAATCAGCATCTATAATCTAGCAAGAATTAGACAGAAACCAGAGGAATCAATTAACCATTATTTGAAGAGATTTCATACCGAGTCGCTTAAAGAACCAAGGGAAGTGGATAGAGAAAAACTAATAGACGTGCAGTCAGGGTTATCCGCGTCATCCCCCTTTCTGAAAGAGCTTACCTTAAGAGAATGTGAAAGCTTAGGTGATTTTTACTCTATAGCCAAAAAATTCATAAGTATGGAAGAGATGTTTAACACTAAGAAAACCTTGCAACAAAGCCAGAAGGCAAAAGAGTTCAGTTCCAATGCTTTTGTAGAAGGTGCTTCAAAACCAGGCAAAGAAAGGGATTATTGCTCCTATCACAAGACAGAAGGACACAAAACCAGTCAATGTCATGGTTTGA
Organism: Allium sativum; assembly: GCA_030737875.1. NCBI lineage: Eukaryota > Viridiplantae > Streptophyta > Magnoliopsida > Asparagales > Amaryllidaceae > Allium > Allium sativum. The sequence goes on from CM060923.1 coordinate 693,769,509, forward strand.
TGAATAAAATCCTAGCCAAAAAGAAAAGAAAGCTTATGTTAGAAGTCTGCAGGGAAGCCAGTAATGAAAAGCGGTCGGAAGCGCTGCAATATGGGACTAGAATTTTAACAGTGAGCTTCCTATCTAATATGATTACTTTCATTATTCGTTTAACTTTGTCTTTTACTTATGATCAAACAAATATTAATGTAAGTTCGAGTGCTATTACAAGTAAAAACCAAAATCTGTTCTAGCTTGTGAGTGCAATGGGAGCTCAAAAGGGAGCACTCAAAGAAAACAACACATGAGTAGAGCATGACAAATTTATAAATCAACAACAAGCTCCGATTGAAGTTACCTAAAGAGATATACGACAAAAGAGAAATTAAATGCGAACTATTATTTGGATTAAATGAGATTCCCGAAAACTCCTATTTCCATCATCCTTTAATTTCATAAACTCTCTTCATCACACATGTTATATTGACATATTTAATACTTCTATGAAAGGTATGGAATATGCCCATCAATAAAGCCTCTAGTGGAGAAGGTGAACCAACAAAGCTTTTGGAAGAAAAGGCAAAGGAATAAATCCTTTAGTAGAAAGGTGAATGAGTAAAGAAAAAAATTTAGCTCCCGAGGGGGAAGCATCAAAAACAGAAATTAGCTTCCAAGGGGGAAGCCTCATAAAAAGAAAATTAGCTTCCGAGGGGGAAGCATCGAAAAAAGAAATTAGCTTCTGAGGGGGAAGCATCATAAAAGAAAATAGCTTCCAAGGAGGAAGCCTCATAAAAAGAAAATTAGCTTCCGAGGAGGAAGCATTGAAAAAAGAAATTAGCTTACAAGGGGGAAGCATCATAAAAGAAAATAGCTTCCGAGGGGGAAGCCTCATAAAAGAAAATTAGCTTCCGGGGAGGAAGCATCGAAAAAAGAAATTAGCTTCTAAGGGCGAAGTATCATAAAAGAAAATAACTTCCGAGTGGGAAACCTCATAAAAAGAAAATTATCTTCTGAGGGGGAAGCATCAAAAGAAGAAATTTGCTTCCGAGGGGGAAGCATCATAAAAGAAAATAGCTTCTGAGGAGGAAGCCTCATAAAAAGAAAATTAGCTTCCGAGGGGGAAGCATCGAAAAAAGAATTTAGCTTCCTAGGGTGAAGCATCATAAAAGAAAATAGCATACAAAGGGGAAGCCTCATAAAAAGAAACTTAGCATTCGAGGGGTAAGCATCGAAAAAACAAATTAGCTTCTAAGGGGAAAGCATCAAAAACGAAAATAGTTTCTGAGGGCGAAGCCTCATAAAAAGAAGATTAGCTTCCGAGGGGAAGCATCGAAAAAGAAATTAGCTTCTGAGGGAGAGAAGCATCATAAAAGAAAATAGCTTCCGAGGGGGAAGCCTCATAAAATTAGCTTTCGAGGGGAAAATCAAAAAAAGAAATTAGCTTCCGAGGGGGAAGCGTCATAAAAGAAAATAGCTTCTGAGGGGGAAGCCTCATAAAAAGAAATTAGCTTCCAAGCGTTGAAGCATCATAAAAATACTTTCATTTCCTATGATGGAATCCTTTCAAGAAAGGGAAAAATATTTTCATTTCCTACGATGGAATCCCTTTATGAAAGGGATAAATACTTACATCCCCACCAAGTGGAGTGTCTCGTAAGTGGGGTTAATAATAATAAGCACATACATCTTCCCATAGAGGGATCAGTGTCACTCTCTTAGAGAGCATTCATTCGTTTGCATAATCCTGGGTGTTAGGAATAAGACTAGAGGCTAGATACCCAACAACCAAATAATTAAACAAAACTACTTGCTAAACGATCAAACAATTGAAATTTTGAATGATTGAACGGAACTACCTGTTGAATGACTATTTGGTTCAGGATAGGATTAATTTATTTCGAAAGAAGTCCTCTACATATGCGTCCGAGAAATTATCCCTCGGTATATTTACGACTCTTTCGCTCATATGGTTTCTCTGAGTAAACTTCTGAGAAACCCTATATAATTTACGGTTGCTTGATTACTTCCTATACTGTTTGGATAGATTAACACTATTCACATATGTAATCCTTGGATGATTTGTGATGCTTTCATTATACGACCTTTAAGCAAACTTTTGATAATTATTTTTATGCTTTTGTCAAGATATTCTACTTATGGTGTTTTTCAGTAAGTTTCCAATTGTGGCATGATGTAGATATGTTCTCTGATTTTCACTAATTAACCTAAGTGTGAGTCTCGGGATTTTTACATGATTTCTGATTTCTACTTACCCGAGTGTGAGTCTCGGGGTTTCTACGTGATTTTTGGTTTCCTACTTACCCGAGTGTGAATCTCGGGGTTTTTACATAATTTATGATTTCCACTTACCCGAGTGTGAGTCTCGGGGTTCCTATATGATTTCTGTTTTCTACTAACCCGAGTGTGAGTCTCGGGGTTTCTACATGATTTCTAATTTCTATTTACCCGAGCATGAATCTCGGGATTCCTATTTCCAACTTACCCGAGTGTGAGTCTCGGGGTTTCTATATGATGTATGATTTTCCATTTATCCGAGTGTGAGTCTCGGGGTTTCTCTATGATTTCTACTTTCTTCTTACCCAAGTGTGAGTCTCGGGGTTTCTACATGATTTTAGATTCATACCTAACGAGTTTGAGTCTCGAGATTTATTTATTATTTTCAGATTATTTATGATTTCTACTTACTCGAGTTTGAGTCTCGAAGTTTGCATATGATTTCTGATTTCTATTTACCCGAGTGTGAGCCTCGGGATTCTTCCTATATTCATGCTTTCAAGTTGCTGTTGCATAAGTTTAAGTCTTAATCCTGAAGACATTTCCTTGCTTTTTCTAATAAGTATTCTAATCTTATCATACTTTCATAAAATAAGCCTTTAGATTTAATTGTTTTAACAACCAAGTTTAGTTGAGAATTGCTTATGTCTGTTTCCAAAATGAATATTTAAATTTTCTTTCATCACATTCACATTTGAAGTGCATACCTACCACATATGTTCCAAGGTAAAGGTCCCTAAGTTAGTGCACAGGTAACTACTTCGGGTCTCTCATTCGCGGTATTCCAATAAGGTTTATGATATTTTGGCACTTAACAAAGGGAAGTTTTCTAAACTCATGACATACTTACCACTAACATTCAGTACTCTAAATTTTGGTCAAAATGATGTTTAACACATCATACACTATGCAAGTCATATTATTTTTGTTTAACGCTTTATGCTTGTCTAAAGTGAACCCCTGATTTACTATTGAAAATACCCAAGTATAAGAGTTTAGATTTTACCATCTCCTACTTCCAAGAATAAATTCTTGATAAGTGATGCTTAGATAGGAATATTAAATTCCCCATTCAATGTTAGTAGATGTTAAGCTTTAAAACCATAGGGTTCCACACGGATGCAAGTTTAAGTTTGTATATTATAATTAGATTCATAACAGTTCATAACTTGAAGTCTATATTCGAGTTCCATTCATTACGGAAAGTTAACGCTTCCCCTTGCAACACAATTTTGGGTTATACGAAACTAATACCAAAATCCTTCCAATGTTTCTAAGGTAACAGAAAAACAGTACAGGAACCACAAGATTTGTCCTAAAGAACAAAAGTTTCTTTATACCAAGGGGGCTAAATGTTGAAACCAAAATTTGGACCAGCCAAATATGAAGAAGCAAAAGATGCGAAGCAATAAGAGCAAACGGTTTCGGGCAGTGAAATCTGAACCATGAAGAAAAAGGACCTTGAAGGAGGCTAAGGTGCTGGGGTAAAGTCTGAAAGTCAAAATCGACAGAAAGAAGGGTCGAGTTGTGGTCAAGCATCAACATCGGGTATTGCTGGAAAAGAGATGCCAGGCTCACATCCAAAACGAAAGGGAAGGCTCGAGAATCATAAATCCGGTACCCAAGCACGAGGGTGTTGGTCTGACACAGGCAACTGAAGAGTAGAGGAATTAAACCATCAAAGCAGAGATAGGGATTTACCGGCAAGGCGGTACCGTTACCTAAGGAAATTAGCAAGGGCATGTCTCAAAAAGCATACCACTTAACACCATAAGCAAGTTTAAATGGACGGCCAAAGGCATATAAACCGAAAGCTTAAAGCTACTAAAGGAAAGCGCTACATTAGGTAAGAGAAAGCAAAGGGCCACCAGCACTACTTAGTTCAATACCGACACTAACATTAGTAGAAAATTTATAAGTTATCCGAGAGGGATCACGGATGAAGCTATTGTGAGATCAAGACCGAAACCATGGGTTGCCGGAAGAAGAAAGGAGATATCCACTCTAACATGCTTAGTTCTGATACCTATACTGACAAGCGAAGGCTATAGATCCGAAAGCCAAGCTAAGAAGAAACAAAGGGCTATTGAAACCGTCACCAAGAAACAACTTCAAAGTCATCGTAAAGCATACCGAAGGCATGTGTTACACCCCACATCCGTTAATGTCACTCATTAAGAGAATGCATTAAGTTTCGTGAAGCGTTAAAGGTAAATAGAAACAGAAACATTACACGACAAATGTAAAATAACAACAGAATTAAAACTTTATTTAATAGGAAAGATTCATGGTTTAAACCCATTTACATAATAAGTCTGGAATACTGAAAACATAAAACTTCTGTCTTGTACATAAATCCTTATCATAGTACAATAATACTTAAAAAGAGCATAATCCCCAAAATTTAGCCATAGTGGAGAAGATACAAAATCAAGCGGTACTTCTAAGTAGCTCCAAGCAGAATGAAAGAATAATCCTAATCAAGCTTGAGTATTCCCACCTTGAGAACCTGAGGGGGGGGGGGGAAGGGAGGCAGAAGAGAGAGAAGAGGAAACAAAATGGGTCAGACATAAAGTCTGGCAAGTCCAGTTACTTTTAGCATATAAATAAGTAAAAGCATCATGACAGGCATATAAACTGAATGAGAGGGACAATAGTATCATAAGACATGTATAACGGGATAAACAGGATAACAGAACTGGATATGTTGCGCTTCTTAAGTGCTTTTCTTTGCACCAATACTAGTATAACAGATATGTAACAGGATTGCATACACCCTAATTACTTAACAGAAACAGGATGATCCTAACAGAAATATAATGATATTTTTAGGTGCACTCTAGTAGCGGGTTTTACCCCAAACAGAATTAACCGGTACCTAAACAGAAATAACGGGTGTTAACCCAAACAGAAATACAGGTACCCCACAGAAACAGACAGGACTAGATGTACCCTAATTACTACCCCAAATCGATCGGCTCCTTATTCCGTAAATACCATGTGTCGGCCCCACAGTAGGGTGTATTACTTCATAAAGTGGCAACCTACAGAAGGACACAAACCTATTTACTGGTGCTACAACGGCTTATTATCCTAGAGCAGACTGTACTCATGCATGCACATAAGTCCGTTGGAACGCGCCAGTACACACCTCCTCCCAGTTGAACCTCTTACAATCAGCTCAGTAAGCGTGCCTTGACCCCTACCTAGTGCGGGGTCCCCCTTTAATACCAAAATGGGTTACTGACTAATATGGGTCCCACACAACAAATGACACAAGCCAACCCTTACAGATCTTACGTCCCCAATTAACTAGGAGTTTGACAAGTTATGCCTAACAGATTTAACAGATCGCACAACCCCCTACAGATTTACAGGTTAAACCTTACAAGTTAACGGGTCCATATAACCCCTACATATTTAGCAGGTTAAGTTTTCTAGATTAACAGGTTCGTATAACCCCCACAGATTTAACAGGTTTACTTAACCCCACAGATTTAACAGGCTTACTTAACCTCACATACTTAACAGGCTTACTTAACCTCACATACTTAACAGGCTTGCTTAACTCCATAGATTTAACAGGCTCATACAATCTTTATGGATTTAAATAGGTTAAGTATTACAGATTCATTGTCGTATATTCATTTATGGTTATAAATCGCTAGACCTCCCATATTAAATCTACCACTTGTGGATACTGGATATGTCAGTTGGGTCCTGGCAAACTTCTTCCACAAGTCGAACTTAACCTCATGTCTTAGCACTGTCACGTGTTTATGCACTTAGACCCCTCACATTTGATTCACCACTTGTGGTCGTTGGATATGTCGGGCGTGTCCGGGCAGACTTCTACCACAAGTGTAATCTAACCTCGTGTCTAAGCGCGGTTACAGTTTCTAATTACTGTATTTCTAGGCATTTCATTCTTTAACAATTATCCCTATTTCATTATAGGTTTTCATGCCCCTTTTCCAAGTAATATTCATCATGTACCATATGCTCCAAATTAAGATCTAAATCACAATTTGATTTATGCCCTAAATCCATATTCATGTTTTCAATTCAAGTTATGCCCCAAATTTTCCAATAGAAGTCATGCCCCAATTTTAAAGGATTAAATAGGCTTCACATATTCTTTACGGTTCCATTAACATGTCACGCTTAATCTTAAATTAAGCCTACAAATTTATATGTCCCAAACGACAAGTCATAATTTACTGTATAAATCATGCCCCAATTTTAGTCTAATTTCACAATATAGTTTGTGCCCCCAAATTCTAATTGTGACTCAAAGTACAGGTTCTCCCCTAAATTACCATATCCAATCATTCCCAATTTAACCCAATTTCGTTCGTACGCATATTTCAGCGATATCGGCCTAGACTCAAAGGTAACCTGACTATAAAAATAAAAGGGAATTAGAGAAGCAGAACAGAATAGGCATAAAACCAAAAGTAATAGAAATGGGCAAATGATAGAAGAAATAGGCATATAAGAACAGATCTGATGAACATGTAATAACGTGACTGATTAGGCATAGTGTCATGATCATAAACGGGCATGATGAGATCTAATCAGTGAATTAGATATACAAACAATGGCAGCTCTGACATGAAAATTAGGCATAGGCTTAGTTCCAGTTCATAGTTATGTCAAAATAACTTAGATATATAGGTTATGGCAAATTGGATATGATTCAATTAGTCACAGGCTTAGATCCAATTCATAGACATGTCAAAAATAACTTTTAAGTGTTTATATCCAAAAATAACGTAGACTCACATAGAATGGATCTAAGAGACAGAAGGATAGTTGCAGGTGTTGAATCATATATCTATAAACTTGAATAACTTGTCTTTTGAAGAAGAAAAGGCTTAATTTAAGCTAGGCAGAGGCAACATCTAGTTCTCCATTGTTTTTGGTGTGAAAAAACAAGAGAAATGGGGACTTATTTATAGCCATCAGCCAACGAATCTTGCACAGAAATCAGTCTACGTTCAGAACAGAAGATTCTTCCGAGATATGTTGTAGTGGGGTCGACCCCCCTTGATGTGTCGACCCAGGGGTCGACACCTCCTTGATGGAGTCGACACCCTTGGGCGGGAATTTTCCCACTTCCCCCTTCGGCTCGAATTTTGAACTGTTTTGAATTCTGGGCTTATTTTATTCATATATAACAGGCTTATATGTATACAAACTTCAAACCTTAATAACTTCTTCATACAGTGTCTATTTTACACAAACCAGGTGTCTATTTTGACCAGAATTCCGAGATGAACGCAATGGCGCAGTCCATTTCACTTAATTTTGAATATTTATTTAATTATTCTTTAATTTATCATCTTTTGTGTTGTTTAAAACTACGAGGTGTTACAGCATGCCACTACAAAGACAAGCTTTCAGACACCAAAACCGAAAGGTATGGATGTGGATCGAGACCAGTTGTTCCAAAACCAAGAGCCACCAAAGTCAAGATTATCAGAATCCGAAACCGAGATACCGAGAGGCATGTCAGCGGAACCACTCCTTAAAGACTGAGAGTGATATTCCAAAGGCAATAAGACATCAATGAAGACTTTTGATTAGAAGAAAGGCGGCTGAAACCTTTCTACCGAAACCAAAAGTCACAAGAGCGGCCGAAACCTTGCTAAAGCATCCGAAAGAGGCTTTTGCTGGGTTCACAACAAAAGGTTGCCCAATTTGCCTATAAATAAGACCTCAAGGGTCTCATTTTGAAGGTACTTTTCTCATTCCACAATCTCTCTCATTTCTAAGAGAGCTAACCCTAATTTGTAAATCGATTTGGGGATTTATTTTGTAACCTCCTCTATGAATAAAATCATCAAATCCCTTAAAGTGGACGTAAGTTCAATCCGAATAGAACCACTATAAATCGTGTGTTCTTACTGTTTTCGCATATTATATTATATTCTACTATGCTTTTGTATGTATTATGCAATGCTTTAAAACTAGCCCTTTAAGAGGGTACTTAGCTACCTTATGCTTTCCCCTCAACAAGAGCTTTATACGCAAGCCTTATCCTTGAACCTAGGTCTCCTAAGCACCCTTCCGCTAGCCGTTTAGCTTCCTAACTTGTAACGAGCTAACGAAACCCTTATCCCAAGGTAATTATTGGTTCTTATGTCTCGTAAGTGTGATACTCACCCCTTGAGGGAAGAGTAACTAATCTTCGGACTTGAGACCTTGATATATAGGAAAACGTGAACTAACTCAAGCCTGTAGGAACCGAACAATCCCATTTTTCCCTTAGGTCCATTTCCGTAGATCAATTTCTGGTGTCGACAAAAAATATCGTTAACAGGAATTGTCCAAGAGATGTTATGACACATTGGGTGTGTTGCGGAATTGATCAGACATACGATGTATCAATCTTTCACCGAGAAGCAAGTCATTCACGAAATAAAGCTGATAAAGCGGCATATACATATAGAATGTATTTATATCAAAAATTGGTAATGAGGAGAATAAGTGTCATCTTAACAGTAAACATAAGGAAAGAACAAAAAGATGTTGGAGATAATTAAAATTCTTTTATACCTTGGTTGCGCAAGCCACACAAGTTTGCCTACTATAATACTTCTTTAAATCGAAATGGTATAAACAACACGATATTTATGGAACTTCTTAGGCTCCTCAATGACATGTCACCTATGGAAAACAAACTTCTTGATTTCACATACACAATGAAGAAATTGATTAATTCATTTGGTTTATGTTATAAGAAAAAACATACATGCAAAAATGATTGTTTTCTATTTAGAAAAGAGCTTGCAAATTGTATTTTTATCATAAATGTGCCAAACCTCGTTGGAAAAAAGGAACAAAACAAGAGAAGAGGGAAAACAAGGTAAAATACTTGTGAAGTTTTTGTGATACTTTCCACTCATACCAAAGTTAAAAAGAAAGTTATTTTCGTTGGAGACAACAAAATAATTAAGAATACATCACTACAAGAATGGCTTCAATTAGGGGTGGCTAAAAACCACCAACGACCATCGCTAGCCGTATCCAATTGACACCCAAAGCCATCGCTATACACCTTGGGGCTAACAAAACAACGATGTCTCTAGCATCGACTTTCGTAGCCAGTTTAACATCGGTTGACAATGGCTACAGGCGACACATGGAAAATTATGGCCTTTTGGGTTGTGTCGTTAGCCTTAGCAAGCTTGGAAACACAGTTCGACGCTAGCCGTTGCCAACCGTAGCAAGCCTGAATACATAACCCGATCTTAGCCATCATCAACCGACATCCAAAGTGACCAATAAGCAGTCGCCATCCTTTATCGCTCGTCGCATATCTAAAACTAATTCTATGCATTTCAGATACGTTCCTGCCTCCCAACCACACATACTAGCAATACTTATAATCAATCATTCATATAGACTTAATTCCACAATACACCTTCATATTTAATAATCCTACATACCATATATACTCAATTTCACAATACATATCCATAAAAATCCCAATAACCAAATAAATATACCATAAAATAACATATACACCATAATTTCGAATACAACACATCCACATACTAAATCAAAAATATTTACAATAACTCGTATCAACAAAAAAATATCGATACACAAAAAAAAACATTTTGTAACATATGTTTATATATACAAAATAACATAAATGACCTACTCGCCGGCATCATCATCCTCGTCTTCTTTCCCATCATCCTCCCAATCCCCTAACCTATCCTGATCTCCAAGCATCGTCCCATGTTCTGATAGATATTCGGCGATCCGCTCATCAAGCATGGTAGTCAATCCACTCTTTCGTTGGTCTTGAAGCTTAGGCACCTGCTGATTAAGCATAGCGATCTCCTCCACCTGTTGGGATCTCCGGTAAGCATCCTGAGTCGTCTCTACTTATAGTTTATTTATTTGGATTTTAAATTTAGAATTCACGATTAAATGTAATCTATTATTTAGTTAATAAGTACTTTATCTCCGGTTATTCCAAGTAGGTGGGTCAATGATGGCGTTCTAGGTACAGTTGCATTCCATTAGGGTTGGGTCATGGCATGGAGACCGCGTCACTCAAGCAACCTCTGCGTGGTATATATCATATGATAACATATGAGGAATTCACACATTAAATAAACAATTTTGAATTTACTGACAATGAAACAGAAAAAATAAAGAATGCTTACCATCACACAATCAAACTTAGCGTCCATCCAGGTATATGATTTATTAACCTTCTCGTTTGTCTGCTCGATGTTGTGAGTCTGGGTAAACACCCCAGCAAGTGTAGGCTCCCACTATAGAGTCAACATTTGAAGTTGTACAAATGAACAATATTATCAATATGATTAAACAATACTACAACTACCTATAGATGCAATTTATGATGCGTACCAGTTCCCGCCGATGCTATTGGAAGGACTTGGAGCCACCAAGCTGCACAGTAGAATTTTATTCTTGTTTTCCAGGTTCTTCTCTGAAACCTCCTATAAGTTTAAATATATGATTAAATTAATTGATATATGAAACTGAAACAAAAGATAAATCAAAAATGAGTTCATATAACTTACACTCACCCCGGGAGTTTCTCACTGTTGAAGAAACCTACACATACCTCCTTGCTCATTCAGACTGGCTTCTTCCACTTCCTTTTTGCTTTGTATAAGGTGTCTTTATAGTTGTTTCACATCTTCTTATTCCTATGGTTGAGAGAAATATTCCAATCTCGGTGCTCAACCCGAATAACAACTTGCATATTGAAAAAAATGTGTTATATGCAGTATATTAATTATTAAAAGAAATATAAATTTATACTTACCAACACTTCGGCGAGGATGGCATTCCTAACATGAGCAGGAATCTTGTCCCAATGGGACTAATTGCCTATCAACCTATTGATGTAGGCCTGTCTAGAAAAAGATAAAATAAAGTTTGCTGGCTGGATCTCTAGGCCTTTACAGAAAATATAACGTAAGTATTTAACAAATTTTAAATAATAAACGTTTACTAAATTAAATACTTAACCTGCACTTTTAGGCATGAGAAATGTGAATTAACGTAAATCCATATTGTGTCGCTCGTACCTGCAGAAGAAGAGTGGACGGGCTATCATCTAGGAGATATACCTGTCACAAACATACCATTTCATATAATGATAACACACATATATATCGGTTGACAAACTCATAACATAATCAAAAAATACGCATAACATACTCATAAGCATATTCATTATCACATAAAATTAATATCATAAAGCATATCAGTCTACAAACTCAGAACATACATTATATAGGTTTGGTATATCAATTAATAAACTCAGTGTATAATATCAGTTTGTTAGTGGAAAACATATCATTATACAACATAGCTCACAATACATTTCAAATTCAGAATATATTTATACAAAAAATGATAGAAATATTTTCAGGCTTCGTATTTTTCAATCTTAATATTGGTCTCGTACTTTATATCATTTACTTTGCACTCTCCAATGCTTCTATTAAAACTTTTGACTCATCATTCAAGGACCCTAATTCAATATCATCAGTTATTGTAATTTCATCATTTTCCTTTACATTCGTTTGTTACACTGTATCTTCTAGAATAGTAATTTCATCAAATGTAAACCTTGCCTTTGTTTTAAGTACAATATACCAATCTGCTTTATCACTTTTTAAGGATGGATACAGAGAAAAATAAATTTTTAATGCTTGCTTGGATTTTCAACCCACTCATTTTATTGTTTTTAAACTCAACACATCTAAAGAGAGAAATCTCATCAGGACATTTTAGTTCTTCAACCCATTTTACCACAAGTTATATTTGCTTTTTGTCTTGTTCATAGTATGCTTTCGGTTCTTTGTTGTCACTAGGTTTCATATGAAGTTCAGAACATTTACATAAGTGTTCCATGTCACGTCTTGAATTCAGATTGTCCTTTCTTTTTTCCTTAGCATTCAAAATTGTATTTTTTTTGGCAGAGCCAACCGGTTTTTAAAGTGACCGCAAACACTTATTATTATAACAAATAATAATAACAAATATTCCAGGAGATTGGCAGAATACCAACCTACTACATTCGGTTTTAAGGTGGACCATCCACCACTAACGGTTTTTAGAGTGGTCCGTGCACTGCAACTTCATTAGCTTACCGTACCGGAGCTAGCGAAAGATACTAGACTACTCTAACGTTCGACTCCACTCAGGGACCAATTTTTTTACCATTCTCCTCGCAGGGAGACAATTTCATTACCAAGCCAAAACAATTACATAAAGAATAGCCTTAACCTACTACTAGGAAGGGCTAAACCAAAATAACATGTTGAAGAAATTATAGCAAACTTTCGAAATCTTCACATGCCAAAAGCAAAGACAACTGTAGCCAAGTACAACAAACCTTGGCAAGTAAATGCAGAGAGTACCAAGGTACTTCACATCCAAGCTGCAACATTGCATACCATCATGAACAGTTACACCTCCAAGTACATCGAAAATGAACAAACAGGGAGGACAACAACAACTCCACTTCCATAAAAATCTATGACAAACTTGACTAAGGGGCAATAAAGCCACATACAATGACACTGGTGGTATCTTCAACCTGGCAAATAACCGTCGTGACCAGGAGCTGTGACCAACAAGAACAGAAGCATGGTGGAACTAAATACCCAAAACCCCAAAGAAACTACTATGTAGACAAGCTATCGCCGAGAAGATCACGGGAAAGGGTATTAGTACATACATGGATCAAAAGAGATTAACCACGGATCATAGTACAACATTGACTGACATCAAGAAATTACCATTCAAATTCACGACACCACTAACGGCGGTAAAACATGACGTAGAAAAATTTCATAGGAACCATCTACCTCATGAAACCTCTAACTATCCAAAATATAACCATGTCCAAGATCCGAGCAATAAAAGAAACAAAGCACCAACTAATATCGATCCAATGCATCAACTAACAGTCGATTCAAAATTGTATTAAACATGTTATCAAACATGTTTTTTTTGTTGTGTATCATGTCAATCTTATGTCGAAGAAGAGGATCTTTCCAATAAGGTAGCTCTCAAAATATATCTTTCTACATCAATTATGAATATCTGATTTAGTGGTAATTTCCGTCTGCACTCTAGTTTCATGTATATTGGGATAAACCTTTACAATTTTATATATTTCTTCGCTTGACCAAATCACTGATGCTTGCACATTCTCTTTTTCATTAGCTTTGAAGTTTTTTATCTCTTCTAAAAGTATGATTTGGACAGGGAAAATACCAAATAAAATCAAATCAAGAAATTTTTCTCTCATACTATAAGGAAAATGCACGTATTTCTTCCATGCACTAAGGACATGCTAAACAATTGGTCGTACTCCAACCTGAAAGCATTCCATATGCAGGAAAATAAGCAATATTCCATGACAAAGAAGCGAACATACGATTTTTTTTAAATGTCATATGTTTCAACTTCTTAAACCTATAATTTTTCAACTCTTCGATTAATGATTGTAGATAAACATTAATGCCTTGTGTCAGATTATCATAGCCAAGAACAACAATAGTGAGAAACATATATGGAGTTTTCATACATATCCATAGACATAAATTATAAGGAGCAACGATAATAAGAAAAGATGAATATTGACTATCAAATTAAGAGAATGGTGAAAACTCATTCATACATAAACTAAGTCTGAAATTACGATTTTCTGTGACAAACATAGAATACATCATATTAAAATGTTTCCATGCTTTTGCTTTGATGGAGGTGTCAAAATTCCATTTTCCTGGTATCTCACACCATGTCATCGCATATGACACGCAGTGATTGAGGCCGCGTATAACCTATGTAGTCTAGGGATGATGGGTAAAAAATGCATTCTCTTGTATGGAACTTTCTATCGTTTGTTTTTTCTAGGTTTATATCTTTCCTCACCACATATTTTGAAGTTCTCGAGATTTATATCATCTTTCTAATGTAACATGCAATCCTTTATACAAGCATCTATCTTCTAGTACAATAGAACGAAAACCAACATTAGTGTTTTCACTTTATAATGACTATCGAACATGATATTATTGGGTGGCACATGTCTTTCAGTTGATACAACCCGTAAACCAACTTCTATAAGGTTGAAATTTGATTTCGTAGTAACGTATTCAATTGTTATTGATAATTCGGTTCCACGTATAAAATCATCCCACAACGGCCTCTTAACAGAATCCAATAAGTCATAAAAAATCCGCTTCCACATTTGGTTCTTCTTCAATATTGACACCATCATCGTCAACGTGAACGGCAAAGAACATTGACCATGTTGCATCTTTTACCATATCTTCTATTGTAGTTATATTGGCCTCTAACATTATAGGATTTACTGTAGGTGCAACTAGTTGCCGATGTCGCTTCCATAAATAATAATTTTGCATAGTACCAGATTTATACATATGCACATTAAATGTGTCTGGCTTCCATAAACTCATAATTTTGAATTTACTACTACGACAACAAAGTTCCTCGTAATTTTGATTATTAGATATTGTGAATCTAATAAATTCGTTTAGTGTGCTTTCACCATATCTTTCATTCCATCTCTAACTTCATGCATCTAACTACGATTGACATAATAATCACACATTGTTCCTAATTTAAAAATATATGTTAGTAAAGTCACTGGAAAAAAAATAGTAAAGTCATTTGGGACTAGTGGCATCGCACACCATACTTCTGTCAAATTAGGACAATGCTTCGCTACACTTCTATTCTATACATTAGTTCCAACCAAGAGGTATATTTTGTTGTTGTGTTCTAAAAATAAAGTAAAGTCACACCATACTGTCATATCTTGACGGAACTTCACTTCTCTTCTACACGCCACTTTCTGCCTAATCGATTTTAGAAGAATATTTGGTCTTGTGTATTTATTTTTTAACTTCTTAGAAAATCTATTTTATTATAATATTTTTTGTTGTTATATTTATTTTCTTAACTGTGTGCTGAATCGATTTCATTGTAGTATTTTCTATTGTTATAATCATTTTTTTATGAACAATGAATTTAGCATGATATTTGTTCTTGTATATTTATTTCTTGATCTCTTCGAAAAAGCTATTTAATTAGAATATTCACTCTTTTAATATTCATAATTTCTTAACTTTTTTGAAAATATTTTTTGTAGAATATTTGTTTTTACGATAATCATTACTTAATTTTCTATAAAATCGATTTCAGTATAGTATTTTCTATTGATATAATAATTACATTTTTTAATAAAAACTAATTTGGTAGGATATTTACTCGTATTGAATTCATTTCTAAACATTAAAGAAAATCTATTTTAGTACATTATATATCGGTTTAAAGTTCATTTCTAATTTTATACAAAATCGATTTAAGTATCATAATTCTTAACATTTTTTTAACTATAAAACATATTTTAAAATTCATATAACTATTAAATTTTTCGCGTAAACTATACGAAATATTATTTTGCGCCTAACATTCGCATAAACTTATCAATACACATATTAATCGATAATTACACTTTAATTTTTGGAATTTGCATCAACTAATTTTTTTATTACATATTAAAAAATTCAAACTATTAATTGTCATCCTCAAATCAACTCACATACAATATTATCAACAATTGATTCACAATATTAATCAATTTATAATCGATAATCAGGTAAATTCCAAAATTAGGGTTTAACCATATTTCAAAATTAAGTATTAATCTATGATTATCATCTAGTAATGGTTCGTGGACATATACATACACACAGACATCAAGTAACACACAATATTCATCGATTTCTAACTGATAATCAACTAATTCCATGACATAGAATTTTAATCATATTCATAAATCATCTAATAATCTATTATTATCATGTAATAACTATAAATAAATATATTCAAACACACAAACATCAAATTTAATAAAATAGGGATTAAAAATTACACATAAAACAACATATTGAAAGAGAATAAAGGAAGGCGAGAAAGCAGCGACCGGGCAGGGAGGGGGGCAAAATAAAGGCGGATGACGATGGTCAGGAAACGACGCTAGAAGAGGAGAGAAATGAGAGGTTATTCTTTTATTTTAGGGGATTTTTGCGCATACTTTTGGGTTTCAAAGAAGCGAATTTTTTATCTATCTGGTTCGCGGCTTTTACCCAGTTTGGCGACGGCTATCGACGACCGCTTATTTTAACCATCATTAGTATCGCATGCATGTGCTATTATTTCTACATTTCCTATTAGTGCATAACATTGATAAAAGAGACGATGAAAAATTGCAGCCTCACGTAGATACTTTCAATGGTCTATAACTAATAGAATATATTCTTCCTTCGCACCCGATCAAATAAATTTAAGGCTTGATCTTACAAGTGGTGGCTTTAACCATTTTGGTGATTGGAATTCAACATATAGTTGTTGGACAATATTTATTATGGCTTGCATTTTCCCTTCATGACCATTTATCATAAAGATAATATGATGCTATCGTTACGATAGCCAGGTAATGATATCGACTTGTATCTGTAATTACTTGTTGAAGATTTGAACAAATTATGGAATAAGAGGGTAATGGTGTATGATACATAAGAAAATTTAGATTAAAAGAAATTATGATGTCTATGATAAATGATTTTCCAACTTACGAAACTTTGGCAGATTGCACTTTAAAAGGTAAGAGAGAAGGTCCTGTTTTCAACGTTAATACATATTCAATGTAATAACCCGGAAAATCCGAACAAATTTAATTTTTTTATTTTGGCAATTTTTATGAATTTTGAATATTTAAAATGAATTATTTTAAATAATAACGACTAGAAATTTATTTTGAATAGAATTAGAACATATATATTTATTGGAATCAACGTTTGAATAATAAATATATATTTTAAATTATAAAAGGAATTGAAAATGGCGCGGTAGTTTGAAAATTCGATTTCAAATTTCAAATGAATGTACATGATTCAAAATAAACCGGATTTTAGCGAAACCAAAAATATTAGAATCTAATTGAAAATATCTTTCCAACGAACCCGAAAAATTAAAATTTCATAGCGGGAATAAAAGATTATGTCAAATTGAAAATTCGGAATAGTCGTTATGGAAAATATAGCCCTTAAAAATGAAAATTTTGCAAACGACCTCCATTTTCGACGAAACCACTTTTGTTAGATCCGGGATGTCATGTTATTGCTAGATTCCAAAATTCAAAATTTTTGGGATTAACATGTGAGCGTGGCGAAGTAAAACGTGTTTTAACAGCTTTAGTCAATTTCGATTGACCAGAAAATGGCCATTTTTCAAACGGTCTCAGAATTTTACGAAATTAGTTTTGTTAGGACCGTATCGTCAATACAAAGCTAAAAAATATTTTTTTGGAATTTTTAGAGTCCGTATGTGGCCGCGGTAAATTAAAATGTACGTTGGAATCAATATAAAACATTATATTAATCTATATTTTAATTTTACTGAAAACTGATCGAAACAATCGAATTGGCTTAAGGAGCCTATCCCATTGTGTCCAAAATGGGGGTATTTGGTTAGGAACGACGGTCGTTGGGTTTGATTTGGAGTTCGAATAAAATACTAACTTTTTGGAAATAAATTGAATTAAATATATATATTATTATACTTGGTCAACTCTCCCTCTCTCTTCTTCTCTTCCACCATGAAACAAAAAAAACGAAAAAGAAAAAAACGCACTTGCTCATGCTCCAGCCCCTCCCCCTTCGCTGCCACCACTGCTCCCTCCTCCCCTTCTCCTCCTCCTCCTCTCCTCTCTCTCCTCCTCTTTCCCTCTTTGAATTTCAAATCCCTAAACCCCAAATCACCACCAACCACCTCCTCCGGCCCCACCGCCGCACCACCACAGCCACCCTCCGCCTCCCCCACCCTAATCAGGTCTGACGCCGCCTCTGGCCACCCTCCCCTTGGCCGTGGGGCCCCCATCATCCAAAAAATCATTTTCAACAAAAATCCCGTTTTTGCAAATAACACCCTGAGCTTCCACAACCCATAACTCCCAAACCGAGTGCTTCTAGCCAAAACTCCATAGTACCAAATTCGAAGAGCACGATTTTCTCTTCGATTTGGTATATGATAGTCCTATTTTGGATTGTGGAGCTGTCGGGAAAACGCGTCCAAAGTTTGTTGTTCAAACACTGTCCAAATGCTGTCTTTTTGCGATTTCCGGTGAAATGGCATATTTTCGGAAGGAAGACCACAGGTGAAAGTTGTCCGGAATAGCGCGTTTAAGCTAGAAAAATAGGTGGTGTGAAGATTTGAGCTCGTTTGTAAATTCTGGAAGCAGAACAGCAAATCCAGGCGATAGAAAATATGTGAGTTTTCTCCGCTTTAAAGCTTCTACGGTTTTTGACGTATGAAGTATTTAAAGTTATGATTTTTATTACATAAAGTTATGATTTTTACCTATGTAGTAGCGTTATAAAAATATGATTTTTGTGTACATGTAGCGACATTAAAAATATGATTTTTATATATGTAGAGCATTAAAAATATATTTTTTAGCGAAGTAAAAAAATAATTTTTAGAATTGAAATAAAAATGTGATTTTTACTATGAACAGCGTGAAGAAGATTGCGTAGGAATTTCAGGAAAGTCAGGACTGTTCTGAAATTCAGAAATGAAATGGTGGAGTGGAACCCAAAGGTGAGAACTCCTCACCAAATTTTCTTATACAGTTATTTATTTTTATAACTGAATATATGAACTGCTCCCCATCGTCCACAGACCATGGACGACATGTTTGATTGTTTGGTTTGATTAATTAGATTATTTGGTTGTTTGGGTGAAATGAATTGATTAGAATTGTTGTGTGTGTATGGCGCGAGCTAATATCAGGAGAGGGGTAATGTTAGACATTACCCGATTTTGATATCGTGCCGTTATGCCGTTAAAATTTTCTAAAATATGCTAGAACAATAAAAATATCATTTTTATTGCATAAATGAACTGAATAAAATATTCATGTGTTGAAATAAATATTTTATCGTTAAAAATATAATTTTTAACTTTGATGTAAACAAATATTCATTTACAAATCAAACGATTTGTTTATGAACACCCATTTTACTGATATGGATTGGGACGATAAATTTTACACATCGCCCAACTGCACAAATAATATTCGGTATTTGTTGGTTGAAACCCCACACAGGTGTTGGGATGATATTTGACGTACACTAATCCCAATTGTTTAGTTGTATGTCAATCGATTGGTTGATAGACTGTTGTAAGCGTTAAATATCTATATTTGATGCTTATGTAGTGTAGAATGCACTCTGGATGATGGTTGACTGTGTTTGATTGTTGTTGTATACACGTGTCGTATGAAATTCATATATATCAAATTATATGCTAATTGACTGTGTCTGATTCCAGTTCAGAAGAATGAATATTTTAAAATAACAATTATTTTAAAATAATATTCAGTAAAAGATAAAAATTTGATTTTGATGTCCGATTTGGGATGAACACGAATATATTTAAATATATAAAGTCGTGTTGATTAGATTAACGCCATTTTGACGTGAACGATATTTATATTGATTTTATTCATTTTTATAATGAATATCGAAAAGGAATTGATTTCAAAATCTAATGTTTTGAAAATATTATCATTTATATATCGATGATATGGAATATCAAATTTTGATTTGAAATTGAATATGAAGTTGAAATCGTTTTGAAAACGAATTTAAAATGATTTATAAAATACGTTTGAAAAGGAAATCGATGAAATATATATTATATATATTATACATATAATATAATGGCCTGAATAGAACGCGCCACGCCGCGGCAGTTCGCGAATTTCGACCATTGACTTCGAACGGACATTACGGGAGATACGACTGTTGGATTCTCCTAAAACCGGAACCGCTGGGTTCGTATCGAAAAGAGCTTTCTAACGAATATTAGAGATTTGAAATCTAACTGTTGGATTTGGAATTATGTCCAAATCAAATTTGGAAAAGGTCGATGTAAGTGCAGTTCGATGGCCATTTATAGAAATCGACTGTACGGGCCTTGATAAAATTATTAAAAATATCAATAATTAGTGTAAAATCATAAGAAATGATTTGGAAAGAATTGGGATGAAAAATTCCATATTTGAAAAGATTAAAAAAAAGGTATTTTTATCGAAATGAATTAGTTATGAACTAGAATAATAAATCCAATGTTTTTAAATAATTAAATTGGATTTGAAGTGGTTTTAAAAATAACCGGAATTTCCAATATATGAATTGGAATGGATTTGGATCGAAATTATCTTCGGAATATTTCGATATTGGATTCTGTGATTATACATATATTGGTATTGAAATTTGAAAGATATAATTATATCGTTATTTCCAATACGATATTTGTTGGTTGTAGTATTTGATATTGAATATAAGCCGATGTATTTTCTATTCAGAGCCTTGTATTTAATATCGAATTGGATTTTGGGTTTGTCGTGAACGGTGTCTTCACTAACACTGTTCTTAAACCCAGTTGAGTTAAGAAAATTAGAAACTGACTGGAGATTAGTTAAGTTGAACGTTTTCCTGGGTATTGATCTGATGTAGGTTTCGGCCTTCGGGGTTAATACTTAGGGAATTGTTCTCTTACTAATTTACGGTTAGAGACTGATGGAAGGTGAATTGGGTTTATTGTGAACTGTGTTTTTAACGACATTTGTTCTTTAACTCGATTTACGGTGAAATGTGATTTGGAATGTATAATTCCTTTTATTAAGATTTAACATGAATTTTCCAAAGTAAAGTTTTCCACTTTAATATATATTAAATTGGAATTGAATGGAATTCGATTTGATAATAATCGAAATGAAATTCTGTGGAGGAAGACCGTTAATACATATGGAATTTAAAAGGCATTGCCGATATCCCATTTATATTATTGGTCGGATACGGAAATTGATATCGATTATATATTGATTTGTTCTTCCGTGAAGATTCCATAATTAATGGAATGTGATTTGGGTTTGTTGTGAATGGTATCTTTAATAATACTGTTCTTAGATCCAACGGAGTTAAGAAAATCAGAAACAAACTGGGGATTAGTTAAGTTATATGGTTTCCTGGATATTGATCTGATGTTGGTTTCGGCCTTCGGGGTTAATACTTAGGGAATTATTCACTTACTAATTTACGGTTAAAGGCTGGTGGAATGGAATGTGATTTTGGGTTTATCGTGAACCGTGTTTTAAATGAATTGGTTCTTTAACCCAGTTAAAGACAGGATATGATTTCCCAAGTTAAACAATCGTTAATATTGATTTTTGGGAAGATTAAAACCAAGTGGAGTTTTAATGCATCTTTAATTAGATTGAAGTGATATCTAAAAGAAGATTAAAGAATAAATTTAAAGAATTTATCTTTGATAAAATTAATGGGAACCTTTCCTAAAGTATAAGAATATTTGAATAAAGGAATATTCTGGATTGGAATGAGGCGTATGTTGTGTTTTTATAGCACTTGTTTATTATATAGGCGAGTTATTCAGAAAGACCGGGTTTATCCCATTCTGAATAACTGATTCGATGATATGTCGAGGATGAAGACGGTGGTCGAAGACCGGTGGTCTTCACATCGTTTGGATGATTACTGATGTCTTGATTGGGCTGTACACCCAAGACAAGGTAATAAGTGGTGATCGTCCAGACGTACTTGGAGATCGACCGGATATGCGAGGACCTCTCCCCTGTATGGGACATATGAGGGAGGAATAAGGTGCCTCCGGTTTCGTTCAGACCCAGAACGAACTTGTAAATGGATGTGTGTCTGGCACCGGATTTCATTCTGTGTGATTGATAGACATCGGTTGCATAGCGTGAATTGTCTGTGTGGCATGCTGAGATGAAAATGATCAAGGCTTCTGTTGAAAAGCAGAGTCTTGTGGTTGATGATCTAAGCACGGCTTTAATATAGCGTAGCTTTGTGTAGTGTTAATTCGCGAGCTTCACAGCTCAGTGTGAACCAGAAACGGGAGAGGACTGAGGGAGGGCATGCCTTTCCTTCTAGCTAGGAGTAGTGTCAGCGTTTTACAAGCACTGACATTTTACTTATGTGAATGATGGATAGCGAGGCGCCTCGGTTATATCGGTCATTCCGGGGCTGATAGTTTGGTCGGGATATGACCAGTTTACGCCCCATAGGGCGGGGAAATGCATTGTTCAGGCATTTTAATCCACATTGAGTGGACCGGCCCTGAAGATCCAAGGTGTAGTTGCGTCTGTTCCTAAGACACGGGCTAGAGCGTCTCGAAGCGGTAAGGATGATCCCTTGCCTTGGTTCACAGATGGAAATCCAACTTCCAATACGACATTTTGCGGTTTTGATTGTAGAACCTAGTATGGAGACATAGTGGTATGGGGCACTTATGCCGTCTATGTTTGATACTTATGATTGAAATTGTTTTGACACTACACACTTGTAGTAATAATAAAAGATGAAATTTCACGTACCAAGCATTTTTGGCTATTATAAGGTAAAAACTCTATCCTTCAGCTTTCGTTGCATTGTGTGATGGACCTGAGTCTTATAATAGCTTCATTGTTCTTTATTTAGCATTGCGCTGTTGTTTTATGCACTGGTATTCTTGGAAGGAAATCCGTTTCGTGTTATACGGGGTGGTCCCTGGATTTACCTAACTTTAAAATAAAGATTAATAGCTGTTTTAGTTCTCACACCAGTCACATGACTGACCTGGAGTTTATTGTTTTAACCTAAACTCTGGATGCCCCTATTTTCCGCATGGGCAGCTAGTAGTTTTGGTTTTGCAGATTTATATTCACAGGATCCTGGTTTATAGCTGGAATGATATTCGGAAAGCTCTGTATCCGTACATTCTTTTCAGTTGTGATTTGTATTATTTTACGCTGCATTGTAACTTGTAAATCTCTGGTATTTAGTAAATGTGTAATATGCAATTCATACTCTGTATATTCTTGTGTTCTGATGAAATTGTTGTAATAAGCAATGAAATGTTCTTCTGTTTGTGTTCTGATTCGTCTTGTCCTCAAGGCAATCCGTTCTTCCTTTTCTCTTCGGAGACTGGGGAAGTTCTGGGTTCTTACATTCAATACAACTACCATTTAGTAAAAAAAAATGTGCATAATTAGGCCGTAAACAATATCTTGCAACTTATCATGAATATAGTCAAAAATTCATATGATGGAACTGTAGAAAATATACAAATGCCACCAATACATACCAGTACTCTGAACTTTGATGTTGTGAAAGATGGTTAATGAGTGGGAGGAAAACCAAGGGGGAATAGAGTGAAAGAAGGAAAAAAAAAAAAAAAAAAAGGATGTTAAGAAACAATGAATCCAAATGTGAAAAGAGACGACCCTTTTTTATTTGCTTCATTGGAAGGTAAAATATAGCTAAAAATAAAATGTTTTTTTTTCATTTTCTATTCATGCATAGTAATTAATGTTTTCCTATCAATTTATTATTACATTTTTTGAATTTCGTATGCATTCTTTGCTCACAATTTACATGTAACGTATGTCGAGAAAAATATTTGCAAGAGTGTTCTTAGTACTTTGCTTGATATCAAAAGGAAAATCAAAAGACAGAATTATTACTTCACTCAAAATTTGAAAGCAATGCATATATAGAAGAAATTGCAGCCAATAGTTGTTGGAGGTAAAACATTATCTCTTTTTGCGCCGCACGCCTGAACAGATTAAGAAAAAGTCATTTTTTGATTGAATGAGGAAGATAAAGTCTCTTAACGGGTACAGATCAAATATTGGAAAATGCTTTGCAAAACAAAAAACATTTACAGTCTTGAGTATTACGATTATTGTGTTTTTCTACAACTATTGTTTGTAGCATTGAGTGAAATTTTACCTCTGGGTACACATAATGCGTTGATGCAATTATGTTCATTTTACAATTACTTATGCCAAAGAGTTCTATATAGAGATAAAATATAATTCATGCAGAATCAAGTCACATTAACCATATGTGACAATACGTTTAGGAAGGGAAGCAAGAATTTGCAGATCGCTAAATGTCAGTTGATGCATCCATTTGAGAGTTAATTTTTTAATGAATACTTAATGTAATTAATAAAATATACCTCTTTAAAGCATTTTATGCTCATATCTTGATTACATGTATATGAAAATATTGAAGGATAAATATAAAAATCAAACCCATCACGATGGACGTATAGCTTACTGCTATTCTATTGAAGAATGCATTAAGTGTTATGCTTGATTTATTGAAGATGGGTACGAATTTGAATAGAGAAAAAAATCAGAATGAATTGTAGCAAAGTGATCGCATACTCAATGGACAACCTATTTCAAAAGGAGAACCCATGTTAATTATAAAGGAGGTGATTGGTGTTGCCCATATATATGTGTCGTTCAATACCAACGAAGTCGATCCATACATAGAACAAGTATAAGTTCAATTGATTATTTTTTACAAATGAAATTAAATTTTAACTTGTACATTTTCGTATTTAAAATGCACTAGAGTTGAAATGTTCACACCCTCAGCTTTTATAAGATAGTGTAGTACTTTTAAAGTTGCATTCAGAGGCTTTTAGTTGTTGGTTTCAAAAAAAAGGCTGGAAAAATTATAATTTATTTCATTAGAACATCTAAGCTTCTTATATGCACATATTATTTTCATATATCATAATATAAAACATTATATATGTCTAGGTTAAAGTTGACAAAAATGTTTCAGATGTTAGCGGAATAATAAAATGGCTTTCGTATGGGTTTTGGTTGCAAGTAATTTCTTGTGCTAGCTATATTGGTTAATGGACGACATTTCCATGCTAAAGATCATGAGAAGTATATGCAAAATAACTATGTTTATATTAAGGCAAATATTATTCATGTAGACCAGTTCATTGAGAAATTTATTTACTATGGCAACTTGCGTGATATTTTGTAATTGGGTTACTGTCTCTTTTAAGTTGTTTTGTTTATGTGTGATTAGGCAACTATTTATCGTGAATTTAGGATTGAAGATGAGTCTACATTAGTTTCAGGATCAATCAGCAAGCATCACTTCATTTTAGAAACACAAGCCATACCAGTGTTCTTCTCTAGAGAAAGTAGCTCTTTAAATTGGTATATTTATTTGTAAGTACCTCCTATAGGCTTTTATGAATTGGAATAATATGAGGAGGAGGAAACCTCAACCAACGAACCATTATATGAGCCACAAATTAATGATAGATATGTCAATAATGGAGATGAAAGTTACATAAGGAAGGAATTTGATGTTATTTTCATATGAATAAGCATTCACTGTTGATTTCTTATTTTATACGTAGTTATATTCCTTAATGTGTAGTTATATGTTATATGTTTCATATGTATAATCCGATTACAAGATAATGACCTTTGGTTTAAGTTGGATTAAGAAACACATAACAAGATGTTATTGAATTATCCTTTCTCTTTTTTGATTTCAAAAGTTTATCTCCTTTAAAAATGTAAACCCGAGAATAAATTTCTCTTTGAATCGAAAGGATATAACTTATTAAATCACATAATGATTCACCTGAATATTTGGTAGAAGTGTACCAAAGAAATTTAAACTGTATTGTACATGGTTGTTTACAATTTTTTTGATATTATGCATAGTCGTTGGATGTCAAAATAATACTATATTTAGTATGTGGTTAATTCTTTACAAATTATGTTATTCTTTTTTAAGCTAATCACTAAGTAAAAGAAGTGTAACAACCCGTATTTTTGAATAACATGTTATAACGTAACATAAATCAAGGCAGAATTAAATGTTAAAATCTGAATCAAGGGAAACGGGCTGTGCCATTGCGTTCATCTCGGAAAAATACGCGAAATAGAGTCCGAGTTTTCGAAAATCGGAGTCCGTATGACCAAGTTATGGCCCGTCAAAGTTTTCAGAAAATTTCAAGTTCAAAACAGTTCAAATTTGAATTAAGAATTCAAATTCAGCCAAAACAGACTGGGCGGGAAAATTCCCGCCCAGATAGGTCGACAGGGGGGTCGACACTAGGGTCGACCTCCCCCCAACCAGGTCGACACTAGAGTCGACCTGGGGGTCGACCTCCCTGGTCGGCCAGGTCGGCCTGGTGCACTTAATTGGGCTGTTTGGACCTATTATGTTGGCTAGTGACGTGATTTGATGGCTCAGATTTGATTTAGGGTTAATCCTATGGCTAAAACTAATCCTAAACTCTATAAAAAGACCCTAATACCTAGCCTAAATCATCATAAATCAATCCTACAACTAAACTATGCCAAAATGTTTCTTGATCATGGCCTCCATCTTCATAACATGGCCTCCATCCTCTTCATGAAAGTTTGAGTGTCCTAAGCTAGTAAAAGAGCAACCTTTCTTCATCAAAACAAGGATCTTTCTTCATACAAATCAAAGGAGCTTCTTGTTTCTCAAGACAACTTGGAGCTTGTATTCATTTGGGGTTTTTAGAGTTGCTAGTGGCTTCGTCTCAATCTTATTTTATTTTATAGGTCTTCATAGCATTGTAAGCCCTATACTACTCTTAGATTCTAACTATGAAGTTAAATATGACATGTTGCAAGTTTGAGTTTGGGCCTAAGTATGATTCGTGCTTTGATTCTATCATGTTATGCATAGATTTATCCTATGCATGTTTGAAAGCTATCACCTTGACTTTGTGCATAGAAAGCTATGACCTTTGATTTGAAATGTTGCATAAAGCAACATAGAAACTCTCATAACCCTTATGTTATCTTGCATATGATGTTATATGCGAATCACTAGCTATCATCCTATGCCATTTATGGCCATGTTTCACCTATTATGCTAAGGTTGATATCATGCACGTTTTGAGGCTTATAATGTAATATGCAAGTTTATGAACACGTTTGCCTCATATGCCACCATGTTTAACTTGTGGCTAAACCTTAACCCCTCATGTTCCTTAATATGCTTGTGGCCAAACCACCATAATGATATTATGCATGCTTGTGGCCAAATCACCCTTATGTTATTTGATATGTTTGAGGCCAAGACACCTTTTATGCTATCATACATGTTGAGGCCATAGGCTAGTATGTTGAACCCCTTTTGGCCTCAAAGACCACCATGTTTGACTTGTGATAGACTTTGCCACCTTATGCCCACCTTGTCATATTGTTATGTTCCCTCTTTGATCTATTTGCGTTGATGCGAATTTACGTGCGATGGGAATACGTTATGGGTAGTTGGGCAAACTTAAATAACACGAAAACATGACTTGAAAATATGACATGAAAGTTTGACATGTGTTTATGCTTGAAAACACGAACGTGGACATGACATGTAGAAAAAATGAAAGTGGCCAACTCGAGGTTGGGTTGAGTTTGTAGCATAAATCTACCCGGAACCGACCGGCTTAACTAGTGGCTACAAACAATAGGACCCAATGTGAGTAGTTGGTCATATCACACTTAAAACCCGAGGTTAGACTAGGTTGTGGTGTAAAGCTACCCGGACCCGCCCGGCTTAACTAGTAACCACAACAAAGTCTAATGTGAGAGGTTGGGGTGCATTAAGTTAATTAATGCCACATGGTAGGGTTAAGTCATGGACTACTGGAATACTTAACTAATTAAACACGATGGATTGGTAGAGTTAAGTCATGAACTAGTTGAATATACTTAACCAATTAAACACGATGGATTGGTAGGGTTAAGTCATGAACTACTTGAATATACTTAACCAATTAAACACGATGGATTGGTAGGGTTAAGTCATGAACTACTTGAATATACTTAACCAATTAAACCCGATGTATTGATAGGGTTAAGTCATGAACTGCTTGAATACACTTGACCAACTCAATACATGGTTAGGATAGGGTTAACCACACTTAACCCGCTTGAAATCCTAGTTACGTGGTCCTTTTCAGCAGTAACCTACTTGGAAGTATCATGGGTACCCTGGACTAGGCTAGGGTGGGGCACGATTACTGGACTGATTGTAAGAGACCAAAAGAGACGGTTGAAGGGTGCACCGGTTGTTCAGGCGGACCATGGTCGTGCACATTAAGTCTGGAGTTGAACATGGGCACCGGTAGGTTTAGACTGTGCGTGCTTGAATTGTGCCTGTGGTTTACACCTTAGGGCTGGATACACCCTGGGGTGGACCTTGATTAAGCCATATGACACCGATACACAACGAGTTAGGCTTATAGGAAGCCGATCGACTAGACCGAGTAGTTGGACCTTGATTTAGGTCACCTCATGATGTTGCTTTGGGCCAAGGGATCACTTCTTGTTTATACTTGACATGGATTGGAATACTAGTACACACCTGGTGCAACTTAACCTTGTATATGCGATGCCACACTTGATTTATCTTGTTAACTTTTCACCATACCGGTTATCACCCTACATCTCATCTCTGTTTTACATGTTTAGTTAACTTTATTAGTTTTTATACTAATAGTAGATAGGACTTACCAGTCTTTTTGACTGACCCGTTTTCTTTCGCCTCTTTTCTTCCGTTTCCCCCCCTCAGGTTTATAGGGTGGGAACACTGGTACCTAGCTTGGATCTTTAGCTGCTTTTCTGGATAGCTCACGTACGGTTTGGACTTGAGCTCGCTATGGCTTTATTCTACCTTGGGGATAGTTACTTTATGATTTTCTTTCCAGTTTTCAGTTGATGTTTCTAGACTATGTTTTGTGGAAAATAATGACCAAGTACTTTGATGTAACTTGACTATGGTTTTGAAATGTTAGTTTTATCCGCTGCTTTATTTACTGTATTTTTACTTATATGTTCTGTCTTGTGATATCTGCATGCATGTTACCTCGTTTAACGCCCCTCCAAAGCTAGTGTGCTTGCAAGAGTGGCATTGGCGGAGGTGGGGTGTTACAAGAAGCTTTAATGTTTTGCATCCTTAGGTTAGAACAAGCAACATCAAGAAGAGGTAATCATCTTGAACATTGTTATTATAGTTCATAGTGCATCAAGAAACTATGTGGAAAACGTATGGGAAAACGGGGTTCTCTTATTGACAAACATTTTATATAATGTATTCGTAGGTATATAAAAATTAATAATAGAAGTTCATATCGCTAAGACCGTTAATGGCCAAACAAACTACATGTTCGATGCTCATTATTATGAAAATTTTCAGTTGGTAGCACGACATGATTGCATATAAACTCAAATTAGGCATTTAATGTGTAATACCCCTAATTTTATTAGACATTATTGGAACAATTGGGTAAATTGAATAAAATAATGTAAGCATGAGATTGATTAGAGAATGAGTCATGTCATAGTTAATAACTAAATAAATCAATTAATAATTGGTGGATAGAAAAGAAGCATGAGAGAGGAAACATAGGAAAATGACCTTTCTTATACTTATAACCTTTATGGTTTCTCATTTCCTCACTTCACGTTTCATTTTGCAAACTCAAACAACAATAGAGGCCATCCATTTCTAAGAGAAGAAGGGGAGAGAAAAGATAAGCAAGATGAAATCAAGCTTAGAATATCAGAGACACTCAAATCTCAAGTTTCTTTTCCTTTATTCAAGGTGAATAATGGTTTCATTATTTTGTTTGATTGTTAGGTTCAAATCCATGTGAAGGTCTAAATAGTTATGTTTTATATGTGTTATTATGCCTTGTTTACATAACTAAGATCATTCATATATGCTTGTTGATTAATGTTGCATTTTGATGAAGTTTTCATGTAGGATCTGCATTAAAACCGTATATGACACCTAAATGCCTTAGGATTGTAGGATAGGATAAGGAATAATATTTTAGATATGGAATTTAAATTTTAGAATTTTCCAAGTATAAATATTCTATGAATTTCATGTATTAAGGAATTCAATTTCGATTTTAATTATTTAAAGTTTTTAAATAGTTATAGTTTAGTTCCAAAAATTATTTACGATGAATCATATGTATAAAGGGATTTATTATAGTGTTTTGGGATTTTCCCCATCGATTTATGATTTAATATGAATTTTACAAGTTAGAGAAGCTTAATGCTTTAATTAAGAAATAATTAAAAAATGGTTTTGAATTCAAGGTATTAGCGATATTCAATAATTTAAATTTTCAAATCTATGATACAAGGCAAAAAAAGGTATTATACTAATAGAAGTTTTCCAAATAACTTGGAGTTGGTGAAAAGTAGTTCTTAATATAGCAGTTTTAGAGTTTTTATTTTATTCATGGACCTGCCACTCAAAGGGTTGCTTTGCTCCGATCCTAGAGCTTTGAATAAAGGTGCTTCATTATTTTGATCTGGGGAGAAGCAGTGGATTCTAAGGAAACTTAACATGTAGTGTTTCAAAGCCAGTAGATGTAAATGAGTGCTTCACAGTTATATGGTTCGATATGAAGTATTGATTTACTTCACATGGAGGCCAACGTTTTATTAAATTAAACCAACTCCATTACTCAAATTTAATTCCAAGCCAATTGCTTCAAACCCACTTATTTTAATTGGTTTCGAAGGATTTAAAGAGTTTGCGTCAATTGTATTGGTTTTCAGGCTCAAAGCCCTATTAATATTCAAAAGCATCCCTAAAGTTCTTTTATTTGTTTTGTAGCTACATATGATTAAGGCCAAAGGTTTTGAAGAATAAGCCATATAAGCTTGAAATTATATTTTATATTGTTTCAAAACTGGATAGGCTCGGAGCTAATTATTTCACATTTGTGCCTACAATCCCTAAATATTTTTTATGTTTTGAACCATTTTGATTTGCTTCGAATCAAAGTAATTCTATATAACTAGTTTTCCTTTGTTTTAAATGGTTTCAAGGGGATTCAAAGGACATTGAGAAAATACTTGTTTCGAATGGCTTTGGGTTCGATGCCAAGTTGTTTTGAAGTTGTTCACTTCCACGATTTTGAATATCATCAATATTGTTCTAAAAGTATATATTGGTACGATTGTTTAGAGTAGTAAAGGGTTACTAGATTTCTTTATTTTAAAGAGATGATATTCAAAGGGGTTGAATAATAAAAGCCTATGTTTCAAGGAAACATTTTATAAATTATTTAACCTTGCTAAATTGATAATCCGTTACCATTATACAATTAGAACAGCATAGCAATGGCTCAAATGATTAGAATAACAGATAGGATTGGTGTAGGGTCATTCCCTACTTATTAGAAGACACCCATAGCTGAATTTGTTTAATATTCTAGTGCGCATGGTAGGGTTAAGTTAAGACCGAAAGTATGATATTCGTATAAAGGGATACAATGAGACGGGTTATTGGTGGGTTCGTAAAACCATTAGGTTCTTATTTAACCTAGCAAAACTATAAGGAACAAATAGTCAGATATGCTAGTCAAAAAGGAGTTAAACTTAAACAGACTGTTCAGTTTGGTTCTAACGAGTAGTTAGATATTTTTGTAAATCTGATATGTATGACTAGCTATTTAATGTAAGAGAATAGTCTTGAGCAGATGGATAGTCTGTGGTTACTCAGAGTTAGATAGCAGATAATTAGGATAACTCGTGTGATGCCAATTAGGATTAAGTTGAGATATGAAGTCAGAATTACCCTTTAGATAGATAGTCAAGACATGCGTGCATACATCCAGTCATAAAACATTATAGATTCTTATGTTATTAACCATATCGGATGCAAGTTTACATGGATTGATTGATTTCTTGATTTATTATGGCTACAAGTGAGATGAATTCCCATTCCGCTAAGTGGTGTGTATTACTAGATATCTTTTTATTTTGAGTTGGTGTATTATTATTCATACGAAACTGTTTGTTTGACCAGAATTTTTAATTTTTCCTCTTTAACTCTTGGGTGATCTGTTGAGCAGTTCAAAGGTAAGTTTCAGGTAATTAGCTCTTTCGACCAATAAAGGTGGTGAAGATATGCAAGAGGGATCGCGAGCTATTTTAGGAGTTTATTTTACTTCCCTTGCGTTGTTGAACTCGTGTTTAAACTATATTGAAGTTGCAATAAGTATTATTATGAATACTCTAACCAGTCTAGAAGAAATTTTCATATGTCGATTTGGAAGTGTTTTGTATTTATATTTTGTTTGAAAGCTAGGAAATGCTATGAGATTGTGTAATACATATATACGTAATGTAAAACATGTTTTGGAATTGATGGAATCAGTGTTAAAAAAAATCCTATTCTGTGCATTTGATATTGATATCGATAACTTGCCCATGTTCAATCAATATAAATTAATACTATAGATGGCTACAACATCTGTAACACTTAGTTTGGACCTTGGAACGAAAGACATTATATTTTGGTACCAAAGCATAAGGCCACGAAATATAAACATGTTTTCAACTTTTATAATCATTTTAAACATAATCATGATGAATTAAAGAAGTAAATAGGGTACGAGATAGTTGTTATACTAACGTACTTGTACTTGTATTTGTACTTTATAAGAATGTAGATTCAATCTTTATCCTTCTCCCTTTCTTTGAATTTTAAGACAGATTTCCAATATCATACAAGGATTTGGATGCCGACACAGGATGTAAGAAATGGAAGACTTAATCTAGGAGGAGGAAATACACCACCAACAAAAATGCTCGACCTTACCATGAAGAGAAACCAAGGTCGACAACCTACTGCTGCTACTACTGCTTTTAGAATACCATCGGTGGATATGAGAGATATATGTAACTTCTTCGTCAAGCCGAAAACGTTGTTGGACTTGGTGGAGGTAACATTGGAGTTTCTCATCTCAAGGTGCCTACTATTTATATGCTATCGGTAACACCCCGCAAATGGGTAATAAATAAAGATTGCATGAATATGTATATATGCATAGAATTTTAATGTTGTAATAAAAGATGCAAGTTAAGAAAAGAAAGAAACAAATGCATAAATAAATACATACATGAAAAGTGGACAAGAAATTTGGTTGCATATGATATTAATTGCATGCATTAAAAAGGGAATGAAACCATGCATAAAAAGGAATACAACAATGAATTAATAATGTCATTAATTACATTAAATAAGCATCCATTAAAGGACAAGGAACAGAAAGGTAAGTTATTGGTGAATTAAACAAACAAGAGATTATGTGTATATATATATATACGTGTAGAATTGAAATTCAAACTTAAATATGATTCATAATTGGAATATTATGAATCATGAGTATATATATAGCAAGTAATTAATGTTATTAAGTAACGTTTAATTTCAGAAATTACAACAGGCAGAAAAATGGCCTGGACCCATAATGGGTCGACCCACGTATAGGGTGGGTCAACACAGGGAGCGGAATAGGCCCAGATTTGTTTAGTGTGACGTGTATTTCTGATATCAACAGTTCAGATTTTAATTGATTAAATCTGATGGTTCAAACTTTATCATACACCTATAAATAGACTAGTAGGGCCTAGCTTTAAACTCATATTTTCTGAGATGCTGCCTAGGCTCACCCATTCTCTTCTTCCTCCAAACCTTTTTAGAAAATTAGAATATTAGTTCATAGGGGTTCTGATTCAAGATTTGAAGATAAGAGATATAAATCTACAAATAGGTGTTCAGATTTCTAATCAACGTGAGGTTAGTTCTTGAATCTGATGTATATAGGTTTCTCTCTTTCTATCACTCTTCTTTTAGAATCATATTTATGAATTTGTGGTTATTTGGATAATAGATTCAGTTAGGAAATCAACGGAATAACAGTTCTGGATCAGATTCAAAGATTGAAAAGCTATCGGGTGAGTGGATTTAAATTATACCTTTTTAAATAATGGTATATTTACTGTTTACATTCCCCATCATTCTTAACATGTTAATTAACTTAAGTTGTGATAATTGCGGTATAATTCATTTTCGGTTATGTTAAGAATATTAATGTTGTATAGATCTATTCTATGAATTTGTTAATTGGATTAAAATCACCGTAATACTGGAATTGTGGAATTTACAATAAAAGTGAATATGTTACAGAAAATGTTGTTAATGACAAATTGGGTACTGTAAATCAAAATACAGTGAAATTAGGAATAACAGAAAAAGAATAGATATGCCTAGCTTGTATGTAAAATTTACAGTAATTGGGAAATTGTAGATAACCGTACTGACACTCGAGATTAAGTTCAATTTGTGGTAGCAGCCTGCCTAGAACTGCCCGGTAAATCCAGCATCCACAAGTGATCAACTTAATATGAGAGGTCTGGTGCCTAAACATATATAAAAATATATGTATACAACAGACAATAGGTAAATAAATAAATAAATTAGAAATGTCTGTTGGGGTACAACTAATGAATATTTTGAACTAATAAAATAAAGGTACTTCATTGTCAAATAATATCTTAGGAAACTATGACCGTTATTTTCATAAATGACATTAATTGTAATTAATAGAAATAAATGGTACATGTGAAAATATACAAGATGGTAAAAGGAAAGAATGTTACAACAGTAAAGGTTGGTTCATATCAAGGAACCTAACGAGGATAATGATAAACGGGAAATATAACCTATTATAACTGATTATATGAATGAGAATGGAAGATAATAAGTAGGCTTGTCCTAAGGACAAGCGAAAATTATAACGTAGGTTATAATAAACGGAAATGAACCTATTGATAAACCTTAGTTAAGAGAACTAAGTAAATAAGTAAATAACAACAAAATGTTGTGTTAAGCAAAGTCATGGTCAATGAGAAAGAATGAAGTAGGCTTATTATTGGTAGTCTTATAAATGAGAATTATGAAGTCTAATAAAAGAAATTAATAATAAGCGGAAACCTTCTCAGGCGGCATAAAACTGAATGAAGTAAGTAGCCAATTGTGTTCTAATGAATCTTGTAACATGAGATAATAGTAAAATGAATAAGTTGTACTTAATTATATATACATTAAGTAACATGTTAATAGAAAACATGTGGATTGTAATAAGATATACTTAATTATACATTAATTAGAACATTTTATTGTAACCTGTAAACCTAAAATTGGACAATGAATGACATGGTAATAACATAAGAAGATTGTAGATTACTTTCGTTAATTACAATCATGGGAATAATATGTTATAGGCTTATTAATGAACTTAAATGGGTTAAGTTATATCACTGAATTAATAATGAGAAGGGTCCATTCCTTGTAGATATAAGGGGCTATGAGAAAACTTAATAACTTGAATAAAAGATAAAATGTGGATAATCAAGTTAATTGGTAAGCTGATAAGATAAAACAAACGCGTGATTAAACGATTAGACATAGGGTCTAATGAAATGCTAGCATGAGGCGCTAGGACCAGTCCACACGTTTGAAGGTGAAGAACCCAGGGGGTAGATCATCGAGGTGTTTGAAGGCATGAGAAGCACGTCCATCTGACTCTTCTGCTTGATATTCTGCTTGTTGGCTTTGCAGGACTGGAAATAAGCATGCAGCATCCAAAGGATGTGGTGTTGTACTCCATGGTGGTCCTCGGTTACGTTGCATGCTCAGGATGTACTAGCAGAGGTTGGGTCTGTGTGTTACCACCCGGTGAGTATACCTTGACTACAATAGTAGTTTGGCAGTCAGAAGGCTGCGGCTGTATGACATTGGGGTGATTCGACGATTTGCCTATAGATAGGTTGGTCGGGACCAAATAACGGATAATAATCGTCGGGTATCTGTCATCGGCAGTCAGTGAGATGCGAAAAGACTAGAGCTAAACCTACTGACCATCGGTCTTTCACTATCGAGACTTTGGTTGCGGGACACACCAATTTTGATGAATATTGTTTTCTAGGGGCACGTCACTTAGCTCTTACTGTAGTCTTTCACTAGTTGAGAAAAGGATCAGGGTGGAGCCGTAGCCACCGTGAAAATGCAGGTCATAGTTTAGATATCTGTACTTTATGCCTCTTTAGCAGACCTATACAGATGTGGAAAAGCTCCCGACCGAGTTTCGTGCATTCAGATGCAGCCCTATTACGGAACTCAGGTGTTTTCACCTGAAAATGGCTCAAGCACAAATGGTACGTGAACCGTACTTCTCCAATGTGGTTAGAAAGTAAATGGAGCCGCACTCAGCAAAAATTAAAAGTAAAAATGTGAGGAAAGTAAAATGGAGACGAGGTTTTAGAGTGGTTCGACCCTAAGCTAGGCCTACGTCCACTATAAAAGTAACTTGCATTATCATGATAGTGATTACAAGGCATAAAAACTCTCTTTATACATGCATTCTTTCTCTCTTTTGCAACATATACTCTCTTTCACATGTGAGTCACACTTAAATTCGATGGAGAGATGATATAATCCGTGAAGGAGGAGGATAGGATGGGGTGGAGAAGAAGAATCTCCTTGTTTGAGAGGAGGATGATGGATAATCTTTAATCTCTTAGCCACTTAGGTGGTCTCAATGGGTGCCATGGCCAAATGTATGAAAGATCTTCCAAATGGAGATGATGACGATGATTGAAATGCTAAGGAATGGTGGAGGAAAGAATTCGACAGCACTTCATGGTCGCCGCCAGTCGATCCCTTTTAAGGTGGAAGCCATGGCCTATTTATAGGTGTGCCCTTACGAAGAAATGATCTGAAAATCATATATGCAGACTACGGGTTGCTCGTCTCATTAATTACGAACATGCCGCTTAGCTGTAGCCAACTGGCGATAGTTGTATTTAGTTTTCTCATGCGAGCGAGCTTCATGTGTGTGAACGGTTGCGTAGACCCGAGCCGTTTGAACGGGCGGTTAGGCGATGGGTACATGGGCGACTGGTTAGAGCCTTTGGATTGGTGTATAGGCAACCGACTGAGCACCATGTTAAGCCTTTTAATGATTGACCGATAGATTCACTACAAGAAAATGACCTTTTTATAGCGTTTAAAAAATGCTATAAAAGGATACGATGGCGTTTTTATAAACGCTATTTATCAACATGTTGTCATATGTCTGGGGTCTATAATAGCAGCCTAATAATCGCTATAAAAACATGCTATAAATGATGTTACTCATAGCGTTTCAAAATTTCTATTAAATAAACGATTTGTAACTTACAAATTCCTATATATAGCGTTCGTTGCTTGCTATAAAACTTTTACACAAAGTTGTGGTATATGCTGTTAATATTTATAAAGTCGTTTAATTTCTGCTTATAGCAAATATAAACGCTGTAGATAAACTTTGCTTGATATTATAACAACAACAACGCTGTAGAAATTTCATTGCCTGATTACTATTGCCACTATAAACGCTATAGAAAGTTTAATTTAGTATTTTATAGCATTATTTACTGGCTATGACAGATGTTTAATCATTGTAGAATATTTTTATTGCACTAGAATAACGCTATAGTATGTATAGTCATTGTTAAAAGTATTTCATGCACAATATTAAGCGTATAAATATTTATGATCAAAAGTATGTCATACAAGGTTTGAAGCATATAAATATTTGTGATCAAAAACACCAATTTTTACAATTGTTGCTAACTAAAACAATACATAATAAAAAGAACAATTCATACAACCGTAGCTAACCAAAATGATACATAGTAAAAGTAAAGATGTATAAACATCAACGCAAAATACATTTGAAGAAAAATGAGTGCGGCAACATATTTTTTTTCATGTCTTTCACCATTTAAAGCAGCTAATCAACCTTTCATCTCAAGCACATCAGCATCCTCATTGCTGCTTTCAACAGCAGCAGCCTGCAGGTTCAATAAATCACAGATAAGAAACGAGATGTTGCAACTTCAAAGTTTACTTGAATCCCACCCTTAACCTCCCTAAGAATGCATGCATCGAGATTCATGAAAAACATATTGTTCTTCCTCCTCCCCATAAAAACTACAGAAATAACTAGCGAATAACACCACAGTGAATATACTCAAAAGTGGAAGAAACCTCATAGTGGACTTGTTTAGTAAAAAGAATTTGATAATGAAATTTGATGCTCTTTCATGCCCTATTTATATATGCAGCATTCAAGGCCCCCATTTTGATATGTCCAAAAGAAAAAAAATTACTTGAGTTTCCCATCATTTTTTACGCCACTTTTTAAATTAATATCATATCTTTAGATAAGTTTTTCTTCTTCTTTTTTTCCTCTATAAGTTTGTAATTTCTGACCTAAATAAATTCAACGTATTACAAAAATTACGTTCACCGCCGAATGGATACAACATAAAGTAGTTAAGCTTGTGAGCTCCTATATGTGTATTTTGCATGTATGGTACCGTGTGGCAAAATGTTAAATCATTGTCATCAAACTTTGTATCCAAAGCCAAAATAATACATAATATATTAAAAAAGGGTTTATTAATGTATCCACTAACAGATAACAACAACGAAATTAAAGCAGTCACTTACAGATATGACAAGTTCATTCAAATGAAAATGCTGTTAAGACTGATAATGATCTTTAACTAAAATGTATGACTTACCTGTTTTTTCAGGCTTTTAATTCGCCAAACATTATTAGTTACTAGCTTATGCAACCTTTTAAATACTTGATCTTGATTGAAATTGCAAGTTCATTGGGTATTTATATTGTTTCCTGTAACAACAATCATCAGAGAAACACAGGATGCATTACAACAGATATTGGATTCAACAATTAAAATAGGCTAGTAAATATGTTAATTGTTTTTATGGTATATTTGCAATATGACATAACTGATATGATACAAAGATACAATACAAAAGTGGGTGTGGATAGGCTATTCAAGCTTGTCGGTTGTGATTGAACTTAGGATACTCACTTGCTGACCAAGCATGCACTCCAGTATCTCCTTTATAAACTAACTTTAGCCTTCTTGTATTTTAAAAATTAAACTTAATATAAATTATCCATAAACTTTGGCTTCCAACCCAGGCTTGTAAATTAAGCTAAATGTAAATCACATTCCATTTCATTGACTTAAGAAAATGTTTTCTTGCAGCATATTAGTTTACTTAAATTTAGTTCATTTCCAGAAGTATCCAGCATATGTGGCTTACACAATTTCTCAGCTTACACAAAATAGGGCTCATGTCATACATAACAGTATATACTCCATGATAACATACGTATTAAATGCATAAAACGAAATCAAATTCATAGTGGACATACCTTTTTGCAGCCAAACAGCATCAACTCAATTCATGTCACTTAGCTTCAGTCACACAACATCTCATCGCCTGCATTCCAATATTCCGTGATGCACTTCACTTGCAACTTTATCATATAACATCTTCATACTTTATGATGAAGTATAGAGCCTGCTCCACCAAACAACAATGTACACATCGCCATGACAACCCTTCCTAATCCTGCGAAGGTGCCTGACCTGCACAACAAAAAAACTCCCTCCAGCCAATCATACAATGTTGCATAAAACCAGTGAAATCAAATCTAATATAAACCAGGAATCCTCTCCCTATAGTCACCTATCACCTCCAAACTAGCTGAAACTCACTCCTCCATGCAACACTGTGACGACCCCAACCCCCCGTTCCACGGTGGCAAGGGTAATATTTGGAATATAACACATAAACAATAACAGCAGAATAGAAATATATAAATACACCAGATAATGTACAACAGAATACACTGGATAAACATAATCATTAGAGTTACACATTATACATGATCATACATAGTACAAAATATAGTTCAGCTTTACATAAAATGTCTACAATGGAATCAAAACATAATATGTACAACATGAGCTGAAAAACATAAAAAGAAAGAAGTGATAGAATCCATCTTCAGCTCCATAGCTATCCAGATAGAGCCTGCTAAAACCTGAATACAAGGCTGCCTGTGTAGAAAATAGGGCACCCGAGTTTGCAAGTGAAACAAACTACGAGTCAGTCATGGGACTGGTATGAGAAATCTACTTAACTTATTTTACAATAAGGCCAATCACAGGACCACGCCGCTAACGCAGAACGAGTTTACTCCATTGGATTGCAAGTGCTCAAAAAAAGTAAATCATTTAAACACCGCAATGCTTTTTACAAAAATGAAGCCATTATAAGACTCAGTTCCCATCACACAATGCAACGCAAACCGGAGGATAGAGTTTTACCTTATAATGGCCAAAATATGCTTGATACGAATAAAACAAAAGCATTTGATATTATTACTAGTGTTTATATGTTTCAAAACAATTTCAATCATAAGTATCAATCATAGACGGCATGGGTACCATACATCATGTCGCCATATATAGGTGTACAATCAAAACCGTACGGTGTCGTATTTGGAAATTGGATTTCCATCATGAACCAAGGCAAAGGATCGTCCTTACCGCTTTGAGACGCTCTAGCCCACCCCTCAGGACCCAGACTCAGGTGGGCCCTTGGATCATCAGGGTCGGTCCACACGAAGTGGATTAAAATGTCTGAACACTGCGTTTCCCCGCCCTATGGGGCATAAATTGGTCATATCCTAACCAAACTATCGGCCCCGGAACGACAGATATAACCGAGGCGCCTCGTCATCCATCATCCACATAAGTAAAATATCCAGGCGTGTAAAACCCAAAACACCACTCCTAGCTAGAAGGAAACGCATGTCCTCCCTAAGGTCCTCTCCCGTTTCTGGCTCATACAGGGGTGTGAGGCCCGCGAATCAATGCCATACACAAAGCTAGTTGTATTAAAGCCATGCTTTGATCATCAACCACAAGACTCTGCTTTTCAAGAAAAGCCTTGATCACTGCATCTCAGCATGCCACACAGGCAATCCACGCCATGCAACTGACGTACATCAATCACACAGAATGAAATCCAATGTCGGACCCGTAGTTCATTTACAAGTTTGTTCTGGGTCTGAACGAAACCGGAGGCACCTTATTCCTCTCCCATATGTCCAATACAGGAGAGAGGCCCTCGCACATCCGAACGATCAACAAGTACGTCCAGACAATCACCACCGTAACCCCTTCAGGGCAGCAACTCCCATCAAATGCATCAGTAGCCATCCATTCGATGTGAAGATCATCGGTCTTGCACCGTCTTTATATCTTCGACTTCTAATCGTCGACCAATTATTTGAAATGAGATTTAACTCGGCCTTTTCAAATAATTCACGTATATTTAAAATTCAAACCAATTCATTTCCATGGTTAAATTATTTGACATCCATAATTCAGTTCATTAATGTAATTTTCACGTCAAACACATTCAACCATCAGATATCCAATAAATCGAGTAAATTTGGTTTATTTCCATTCCATATCATTTATAATATTTTATAACGATTTATCGCTATTTTTATTTAATTAAAAATAGCCCATTTATTCAAACGACGCTTCAGGCCATAACGCGGCCGTAGCGCAGTTTTTCTTCAGATTTGATTTACGCATATATGAAAATCTAACCGTTGGATCTTTACAAATTTTACATCATTGAAAAGATCTTTTCAAAACGGATCCAACGGTTCTAGTTTTAGGAAAATCCGATGGTCGGATCTCTCGGTACAATCGTTTAAAGTTACGATTTCAAAATACGAACTACAACATCGTTATTCATTTTATTTTAATTATATATATAATCCATTCTAGCGCTGTTTTTATTCAGATTTGAATTAAACATTTCACACAATCTAACCGTTGGATCTTTACAAATTTGGTATCGTTGGAAAGATATTTTCAAAGCGGACCCAACAGTTACGGTTTCGGGAAAATCAGACGGTCGGATCTCCCGCAATAATCGTTTAAAATCACGATTCCAAAACATGAACTGCAGCTTCGCTATTCATTTTAATTTAATTATATTTATATATATACATAAATATAATCCATTCTTCGATTTCCAAATCGTTCTCATTTCACACATGTGGTAAAAATAATATTTTTAGCCAACAAATATTCATTTCAACACATGACTGTTTTTAACACTTCATATCTATGATAAAAATGTGATTTTTATTGTCAAAACAATTTATTTCAAACATGGTTATTTTTAGCATTTCATATATATAGTAAAAATGTGATTTTTATTGTTAAAACAATTTATTTCAAACATGATTATTTTTAGCGTTTCATATATATATTAAAAATGTGATTTTTATTGTTTAAACAGTTTATTTCAAAAATGAAGAATTTTGGCGATTCATATATATTATAAAAATGTGATTTTTATTGTTAAAACAATTTATTTCAAAAATGAATATTTTATATACTTCATATACATGATAAAAATATGATTTTTATTGTCAAAACAATTTATTTCAAAAATGAATATTTTTCCGACACATGAATATATTTCAACACATGAATAATAATCAAACACATGAATATTTCAGAAAATTTTGGCAGCGTAACGGCAGGGGGTTTAAAACCGGCACCATCCCGAGTACGGCTCCTCGCACTACCTTACGCCTCGCAGCGTTCTCTAAGGGGCTTATCCTTATAATCTAAATATTTCGATCATTTTCATATCAAAATGGATTTTTCCACAAACAATTCCAATTTTCTTTCAGCCACAACCAATCATTGTCAACCATTCGCATTTGTCAACCAAATTTCACATCAACCCAAAGTCCAAACAATCACAACCAATATATATCGTCCATGGTTTGTGGACGAGGGGAGTATATATATATATATATATATATATATATATATATACACACACACACACACACACACACGTCTATAAATATATTCTCATTTCATTTCAACTCCATTCAACGCACATATAATGTTTACAACGCATATATAACTTATACATTGCACATATAATTTATACAACGCTTATACATGAGGTGTACAATGCTTATATAACTTATACATCGATTATATAATTTATACATCGCCATTCCATATCGTTTTGAATTTAGAAATCTCACATTGCTTTTCGCTTTGCCAAAAATTGTAGCAAGCTCTAAAAAATCTCCGGTCTCTTCTAGAATGTAGAGAACGTAGTCATGGTCCCGGT
Source organism: Allium sativum (assembly GCA_030737875.1). Taxonomy (NCBI): domain Eukaryota; kingdom Viridiplantae; phylum Streptophyta; class Magnoliopsida; order Asparagales; family Amaryllidaceae; genus Allium; species Allium sativum. The sequence goes on from CM060923.1 coordinate 693,812,708, forward strand.
GTCTCTTGTTTCACTGGGTTTTAAACCGCATAGCAAAAAAATATGATTTTTAGAAGTTAATCACACTTTGCGACAGTTTTAAAGTGTTAAAATCAGTTTAGATTAACAAATTCGTTACCTTTCTGAAGTAGTTCGAAACTAGGTTTGGAATTTGCGATCAATCTGTGTAACGGTTGGACGATCGGGCGGTGTAGCGTCGAAGGGGAGGGAGGGGCGCCTCTGCGCTGGCGGTGGGGCCCACTTCGGTGGCTTGAGGAAGCCTCGGCGGCGTTGGGAAGTCAGAAACTTCCCGGAGGTGATTCTCTCTTAATACTCGACAAAAAAAATCCAAACTTGCTGTGGATTTGAAGCTCTTGACGTCCTCTTCAAAATTCCCTAAAGGAGCAGTAAGTTTTATTGTGTGGTTTGAGAGTTTGAGAGGAGAGAAGCAAAGAGTAGGCGCCGTCGTTCGATATGGGAGGTTACGGGGTTTTCCCGTTATGAAGATGAAACGTGATTGGTCGGGAGATTTATATTTAATTTTTAATTCAATTAATTCCGAAAATACCCTCTAGTCCATATGAACTCCAAATCAAACCCAACGACTGTCGACCTTAGCCAAATACCCCCATTTCGAACACAATAGGATATGTTTCGTAGGCCCACTCGACTGTTTCAGTCAATTTTTCTTCAAATTAAAATCTAAAACATTCAAATATAGATTTGAACGTACATTTCAATTTGCCGGGGCCACATACTGGTCCCAAAAATTCCAGGAAAATAAATCTAGCTATGTTTGGATGATACGGTCCCAAAAAACTAGTTTCGTCGAATTTGGAGACCGTTTGAAAAATGGCCATTTTCTGGTCGATCCAAATTGATTGAAATTAACCACACATTTTCCTTTTCCACGCTCACATATTAACTCCAAAAATTATGGAATTTGAAACCTAGCAATAATTTGATATTCCGGATCCAAAAAAAGTGGTTTCGTCGAAAATGGAGGTCGTTTGCAAAATGTCTATTTTCAAGGGCTATGTTAACTCCATAGCGACCTTTCTGAAATTTCATTTGGCTATAACTTTTGATTTCCGCTATGAAATTTAAATTTTTCAGATTCGTTAGAAAGATATTCATAAACGGATTTAAATATTTTTGGTTTCACTAAAATCCGATTTATTTTGCATTCTGTATAGTCAGTCAAAGTTCGAATTCAAATTTTAAAACTACCGCGCCATTTCAGGTGTTATTTTATAATTAAAATAAATATATTCGCTATAACTTCGATCCAAAAGAATTTTTAGTCATTATTATTTAAAATAATTTATTTTAAATATTCAAAATCCACTAAAATAGCCAAATTAAAATTTTTAAATTGGTTTTGATTTTCCGGGTTGTTACAAACACCTTCCTAAAATTCACCTATCAATTATACCTTAAGTCCAAGTTAATAAAAAAGGCAGTGGGCCAAAAATAAGAAAAATCATAGCTAAAGCTCTCTCAAACTATATAGCCAAATAATTCAGTTGGCGTCGTAAACTAAAAATAATAACCGAAGAAAAAAGCTCATGTTTAAACCAATTGGAATGCAAATTGCATATGCTATATTCAGTCTAACATGACTTCCCCATGAAATCACAAAATGATACTTGAGCAACATATATAACAAATATCACTTACTGTTGACAAAAGTAATGTGCCCAAAAAAAAAAAGTACAGTAGTAATTGCTCAAAAGTAGTCACTGGGGAGTGGAAAGGAGAATCCTTTCAACAACTTTTTTCACAAAGCTCTTCATTTTTTTAGTCAAATGAAAGAAATTCAGTTGTATCGGCTTCTACAGTTTCTAATTCTGGTGATTCTTGCAAAGTAGGAAGCCATATAAACCTTGAGTATGAAATTCTAAGGAGTGGAAAGGAGAATCTCCACTAATAACAATGTCATATGCTTCCAATTCATTGCCACCTTTACGGTCATGTTTGACAAAAAAATTCACTCTTATTTAGCCTAAGCATGTTTATTGTTTGTTTCAGCAGAAACTGCAGTGTCAGGAAACCTATGTAAGTTTTATTGCATTTAAATCCATCGACTTAAACCAGGAAACCAAAGGTATATAAATGGTGAGATACTATAATCTAAAATAGGCTATACCTTAGTTCCATTATATTTTACTGTGTAATGAATGTGACACTAATCTTAGGATTTTCACCACAATAAAGATAACCACAGTCAAGGCAAAAAAGGAACCACATAAAAAAACTTCTTATTGCTGCAACAGATTGCGAATCTCGGTATATTATTCCTCAGTATATTATTTGTCTTCAACGGTTAAAAATGAGGATAGGCTTGGCAAAGAAAACTGTCCTTGTTTTCCTTGAGCAAGCATACTTCATTATGAGTCACATCCTGCTCTGCCTATAAATATTCAATCTCACATTGAAGAGGCTGCAAAAATCTGAAGCAAGTGTAGTCGGTTCTTCCTATATATGACCGGATAGTGCCTGAGCTTCTAGATGTTGGGTTTCGGGAGCTTTCAAACTTCAAAGGCAAGCAAATTTTCTTCAGGTGTGCCTATTAGTCTTATGTTATCCAAACCAGCAAAATCTGCCTTGGAAATTCTTGATAAATTTTGAGGGAATGGAATTCACCTGTGAATATAAATACGATGGAGAACGGACCCAGATACATTACATGGAAGATGGATCAGTTGAAATTTACAGTCGTAATGCTCAGCGGAATATTGGAAAGTATCCTGATGTTGTCAGTACTACATCGACAGTCAAAAAGTCTGATGTGAAACCTTTTATTCTTGACTGTGAAATAGTTCCTTATGATCTTGAGAACACAATTTTCCGTTTTCAGGTTCTCAGCACACCTGCACACAAAGGGATTATCTTACGCGATATTTAAGTTAAAGTGTGTGTGTATGCCTTAATAAACTTTATATCAATGAGAAGCTTCTTCTCTAAGAGCAGCTAAACATTCGTAGGGAGCATTTATATAGACCATTTGAGGAATTTAAAGTAGATTTTCGGTTTGCTACTGTGATTACATCAAGTGAAGGACTAATCATCAAAACGCTCAACAAAGATGCTGCATATGAGCCTGTTAATCGTTCAAACAATTGGCTGAAATTGAAGAAATATTTCATGGAAATCATCAAAGACTCCTTGGATTTAGTTCCTATTGCAGGGTTTCATGGTCATGGAAAACGTAAAGGGGTTTATGGCTCATTTCTACTTACATGTTATGATGAGCATAATGAAGAATACCAGAGTACCTGTAATATAGGCACTGGTTTTAGTGAAACACAGCTTGAAGAATGTTCTGAAAGCCTCCGTAGTAAAATACAGCTTCTAGTCCAAAGTCATATTATAGATGTGCTGATTTAGTGAAACCAGATGTTTGGTTTGAACCATCAGAGGTTTGGGAGGTGAAAGCTGTTGGTTTAAGCATTTGTCCTGTTCGTCGTGCTGCCAGTGGGATAGTTGATCCAAATAAAGGAATCTCACTCCATTTCCCTCGTTTACTACGCATCCGTGACGACAAGAACCCTGATCAAGCTTTTATATCTGAGTAGGTTGCTAAAATGTACTGTGCTAAAAAGTTCACCCATGCCACTACTAAAAGAGGAAGAGGATGATGATTAGCGTACTGCCAATCATACCAGCGATGTTTCTACTTGACTATCTTCTTACATGAAGAATTGATTCTTTTTTTCCATCATCGCCAATTTATCCAATTCTACCAAGCTACCTACCAATGAGAAAATGAAATAGGTGCTGATTTAGCAATGGAGACATGTATCAAGAAAACCTGGAGGAAATCAAAATAATCAGATAGTTCTCCAACCCAGGAATCTGCATCACAGCTGAAAATCATACTATTGCCAGTAAAATGTATAAGAAATAATTAAATTGTTCAAATGGAATATATAATTGTTGAAAGAAATTTAATACCAATTAACTAATATTTTTATGTAATCTACTAGTACTTCCTATGCATATAATGGCTAAATCGGAGGATTACAAATTAATCTAGTAGGTTCTAGTTTCTACAATAAAATTTTATACAAGCTCTGTCTTAAATACGAGTGTTTTATCAAATGACACTTTTGTCTGTTTCGGCAATGTGAGCTACTTCTGTCCACCACGGTATTAGAATTAAGCAAGAGAACAACCGGTGGAACAGAAAAACCCATTGATGAAAGCCAACACATTAATTGAATTACTTAAACTAAACAACAAAATGCACAGCTTGTCAACAAGTAATAATTTAAACTTTCGATTACTAGTTATTTTTTTATAAATATAGCAAGCAGATTAAGTAACCATGCATATGCTAGAAATTTGATATGAACAGGTATGCTTCTTCAGCTTATTTTACATGAAACAACAACGGTATTAACGAATGCAAAATACAAAAACATATCATCAAATAGCCAATTGACAATTCAATGTAAAGGTACCCGATGTACGATAGTTCGATCTTTGACACCATCACTATCATCATGAATCTATGAAAGTTAATATGATAGTATTCATTGATATAAACTAATCAAAAAAGATGACAATTATCAAGGCATAAACATGTGGAAAAAACCTACGGGATTGCAACTGCATTATCCAAACTTACTGGTGCTAGACCTTTAACAAGCGGAGACAAGTCCATCTGAAAGAAGAAAAAAGTGTAATAATTATGTGGCAAGCACAGAGACATGCAGTTCTAGCGGATACATGAAATAAAAGAAGGAATACACCCACCTGAATAGAATCCATATTAAAATGTATGTACCTTCAGTGATTTGAACGCAAAAGATTTTCCATATCTCATACATCATTTTTAATACATACAAATTGTATTGCATAGTACCTGAAAGTAGGTTTAGATTACTTCCACTACGATAATCCAAACGCCTGCAAATTCACCTGTACCGCTGTCTTTTACAGTTTTACCATTACCGACCTCAGTCCAGCAAAACATGTCTGAGTAATATATTGTCCGTGGTTACAGACTATTGTAATGTTTGAACTATTATGATTTGCATCCTCATTTGAAATATATCATTGCTATTTCAAGAATAAAAACATCCTACTAACTGTAACCATGCATATCAGGTATGCTACAAGTTGTATGTTGTAATGCTACAACAAATTGGATTTGACTGTGGAAACTTGAGGATATGGTCAGACAAGTTGTATGTCGTGCTAAGTCGATTAGATTTTCCACTAAGCATTAAGACATGGTCTAATAAAAAAATATTGTATCTAAGCCTTAAGATATAGTCTTCAATTTCCTCATTTAATCAGATTTAAGTTAAGGCTTTATCTAGGTAGGGTCTATGAAGGGTCGCTGGACAATCTTTTCGCCTTAGAATAAATATTTAAACACATAGCAGAGTATGTAGTGACCTTGCCAACTATAAAATACAATAATTGAAGGTTTCAAAACATAACATGTGGCTTAAAGTTGAAAAAAGGGGCAAGAATCGACCATTGGGTAGACGACTGTTTGGATTCTTAAGCACATCAAAAAATGGGTGAGTTATTGCATCAAATTGCATGTTAGAACCAAGATTTAAATTAACAGAAGAATAAATAAATACCGGAAAAAAATCAACTTCTAGCTTAACTATACTTACTGTTAAAAAGCCATCTCAACCCCTTTTCTCCTAAAAATAATTAGTAAAGTCCAAAAATGAGTGGTGGTGGAGAAATTAGCGGCGGTGGTTTAGTAAAAACTCAGACAGATTTCTTGAAGTCGATCAGAGGTCGTCCTGTAGTTGTTAAGCTTAATTCTGGTGTTGATTACAGGTTTTCGAAAATCCGAATAAGAACCAGACTACTAGCTGCTGCATCGATGTGTTCCTCTCCAACAAATAGCAACAGAGCAACTCCTGACTGGATTTCACTTTAGCTAATTTTACACCCTTTTTTGGCATTCTCGCTTGTCCTAATGGATACATGAACATTGCAATGGAACAAATCGAAGAGTGTTTAAATGGTCAACTGAAGAACAAGTATGGCAATGCATTCATCCGTGCAAATAATGTTTTCTACATCAGCATTATAAAGAGGTCGGTTGAAGATGGAACAACATAATCAGCTGGATGTTAGCTATCAATTTTACATGCTACTTACCGCACTATCGTTGGACTATACCATCGATAGCAACGAACATTTTAATTGAATTTGTTTTTACAAATAATAATAATAATAATAACTATACTTAATGAGCTTTGCAAGCTGGGGGAATACTTAATAGCATATGAGCAGTTTAACTCGAGGACACAATTATAAATTCACAGAAAGTTACAAATAAAAATCATTAAAAAATGTCAAAATACAAAATAAAAACAATAGCGTTCACATGAAAAAAATGGAAGGGCCTTGTCTGGTGCAAGCAAGTACTATGTCTAAAGTACTGAGCTTAAATGCGAATACAAAAACTCAAATCTTCTACTTCAATTAACACTCAACTTGAAATGTTTAATAACATAGCCATCAACACATCACCGTTTCTACCTCAATTGTAACTTAATACTGAAGACCAGCTTTATATTCGTTAAACATAACTGGATAACTCCATGTTTGGCAGAAAATGGAAATTTAAAATTTAGACAAAACAAGGTTAAGTCAAATGCTAAAAACAAAGGGTTACAAAACTTAAAATTGGTAATTGTTTCTTATCCTAGTTTGTATATTTATGTAAGTTCAATTTTTTTTCAAATAAATCAGTACATCACTTCTTACAGTTTGTTAAGAATATATCTAGTACCTTATTCTCATTGTAAAGTTAATGAAAATATAGTAAGTAATGAACGATCCAAGCTATTTACACGATCATATCTTCTATGTTTTAACCTCTTGATGCTTCTTCTGCATTTTACCAATTCAATAGCGTTCTTGATCTATTATTATTTGACGACCAAAAAATGTATTAACACATTCTATTGTGATTTTATTAGACCGAGAAATTTGTCATAAACGTATTAATATATTTTTTTAATGAACATTTTAATTGATTTTTTCATAAATGCATGCATATGCCAAACTATTTTTAGAAGACTATCTTCAAATTGGGAATACATAAGTGGAGTATTCAAACAAAATAACTTGTAATCAAAACTTGAAGTTAAATTGATCTACTATTTAAATGAAATACTATAGATAAGTGGAATATTCAAACAGAAACCATACAGGATTAAAATTAATTTCCAAATGCATTATCCAAACCAGAAAATTTAAAACTTATATAGGCTTTGAAAGATGAACATTGAGACAAGAGAAAGTGCCTTTGTATACTGCATATCGACTAACAACATTTGACCTGATCATTAGATTACCTGCAAATAATTAAAACTGGCATTCATCGATACAGATAATGCTCGAAAGGGACCCCGCTAATTCTTTCGGTGACAGAGATACTTGCTTTTTATTGCATGGTTCCCTCTATAATGTAATAAAGTAACAAGTTATGTAACGTAGTAGTATATTTTTGCATTAAATTTTTCTACAAAGATATTAATGGAGGCTGGAGGGAAAAACATTTGTAGACATTAAATCTATGGATTCAAGGGCATTAATATTGCTATTATTTTTTGCTTATATTTTTCATACAATTTTGTATATATTACGCAACTACTAAAGCTATGATTTAATACCATTGAACGAGAAAACGTCTGGACCATTAGGCATATGTATATTGAGGCATAATATTGAAAATAATTTTGCACATATTTACACAACTAATGAATCTCTTCCTGTAGGAAGTTTACCCTTCCTATTTCTTTTATACATTTCCATCTCTCCCATTTTCATTCCCAAAAATGATGTATTGGTCATAATATCGAAAAGCAGTCATCTTGTTGAAGGAATAAAATGGAACTGGGTCAGTGTGTGCACCATTTGGTCCTAGCAACTATACAATTAAATATAACTACACAAAAAACATAGAAAATGGCCTAAATGTTGCATTTTCATACTGAATTTTGCATACCTTTTTCTGTATATTTATAGTACATTCATATAAATGATAATAATAGTAAAACAGTAAATAAAATTATAAAACATAAGGGCAAACCTAACTATCCACTTTCCTTATGTGATTCAATAGTCAACTGTCAATTCTTGCCCTTCCACTGCCTTGTCCAGTATAAGAGAGTAGCATTAAACCAAAGCTGCACTAAAGAAAATGAAAAACAATTACGTATGTAGGCTGCTTCAACATTAACCAACCTACCACTCAAGGGTTTAACCTTAAAAAATACTGTTATGATTTGTAGATTGTTATGTTAGGCTAATTAAAGAACTTTAAAAGATTAGCAACTATATATTTATATAGGATCTGTGCATGCATGGGAAGGCTGTCAACTAAAAGACACTAAAGCATTAATTTTTACACGCAAACGTGCATACATGCATATATATTATTAGGGACAAATTAAGTTACTAATTAAAATTTTATTTTTATATTATATTTTTGGGGTATGCAATCTTCCATGAAAATGGATTGTACAATCTTTAGCAATTTTCTTTTTTGAACTTGAAGATATACCACTATTTTGTAAGCTTAGGTTATATGCAAAAGAAAGCACAGACCACTATAGAAAAAGTTGAAAAAGAAAAAAGAAAAAACCCAACATAAGACACATAGGTGGAAAATTAAATACTAAAACTTATGCCACTCGTTCTTCAAAAACATCACCCACTACTACATAATTTATTAGAGTTGGTGAACAACAAAATTAGACTATTGCATGAAATAAGGAAGAAGCTAAACAAAATATGAATGTAACAAAAATATTAACATAAAACCCTGTGATTAATGTTGATTATGTTATATATTGATAACCTTTACTTCTATCATTTTGCTAATACTACTCAAACTAAGTCAGATTTCCACTCGTAAATACTAAAAAGAGAAGACAGGGGATGACATATATTCATTGTAAAACAACACATGTAGGCTCAGTAGATAAATGCAAGTATGGATGCAATTAATATATGATATATGAAGCAACATTGTGATGGCCCGCCCCGCACCAGCCGATATTTCCAATGAAAGTGCGATGTGCCAATGCCCGACTAGCACGGGACGGTCGCTAAAGAAAGGAAAAGAAAGAAATTTGAACTAACAATGAAACTGTAGAATGTCTCACAACGCACGGGATAAAATATGATAATAACGTAATTTTGACATAAAACAGGAGAGACAGTGCATAAGCTGAAACTAAACCATCATAGCAGCAAAAATCCAAAATACAGCTTATCATCCAAATCAACATTATTACGACTTTGAAATACTGTCTCTAAAGCAAAAGAAAGAGGTACACTACTAATGCCCAAAGTAGTGATCAGCAACTAGGGGTGTAAATGGGTCGGACCGGACCGAACGAAGGTGTATCCAAGCTCTATCTTATAAGAATTCGGACGGACACAGGTCGGACATCATATAGCCTTGAACCGAGCCGACAACGGACTGTCCTGTCCGATATAGCCTTGGATAATAGAAAAACATTGAACATTTTAGATCGTACCGAAAACTAGTCTGTGTAAGCTTTATCCTATAAGAGAATCGAACGAACATCGATCGGACACCTTATAGCTTTGGACGGAGCCGGACAACGGACTGTCCTGTCCGATATACAACACTATTAGCAACAACACAGGGAGTTATATGTAAATAATACACAAAAGCCTTCTGCTTGTCTCCGGACAGCTACTCGTGCATACCACCTAACCTATCTCTAGTCTGCTCGTTTAGGAGCACCCAGAGTAATAATAAGAGACATAAAACTCCGGGTCAGACAAAAGTCTGGTATGAGCGATAAGCAACAAAACAGAACAATAACAGGTATAATCCAATCATACCTAAACCTGGACCTGCAACCTAAGAGTTAGCACAACAAGATGTTCACTACTCTAAGGTAATACTAACATAAAGTGTAAAAGTAACTTGGGGGTGTGCATGTCGTGGTGATAGCAATCATCAAACATAGCAATCATCCTTATATCTCTCACTCAGTGCGTAAAGCAAACGATATCCACCACCCGATCACCTAATCCTTTGCTATGATCACTTTGCTCCATGGAGTCACAATGACTCCATTGCACCGATCCATAGCCACTAATCCATCTCTCAGTAGTGAACTAAAGTTAAGGATATCGATGACCCCATTTCACACGTCCCGCAACAAAGTCCAACTCATGAATTTAACTCGTTGGTCCCCTTTGGGAACCTGAGTAATTACCTCTCATTTGAACTACCTTTGCATCTCAGGTTTTGGTCCTCATCCCCGTTCGTCCTTCAGTTCAGTTCGTGATCCTCCATATCGACTCGTGGTGCTTCGAAGCTCCGGTTCGTGATTAGCTTCCTCAGCTCGTGGTTTGTCCCAAGTACAGCTCGTGGTTCCTCCTTCCGCTCATGACTCATGACACCAAGGCTCGGTTCGTGGTCTGCTCCAGTTCGTGACCCGTGGTCGGATCGTGGACCACCTTCGGGTCATGGGACCCACTCGTGATCCCTATCTTTGTCGTGGTCTTCTGGCTCGTCATCCTAGGGGTCGCCCTCCTAGGGTTCGGCCTACTCCTCACGGTCGGGGTGTAAGGGTTTGCCATCTTCCTCACGGTCTGGGTGTGAGGTTTTGCCATCTTCCTTATGGTCGCGGTGTGAGGTTGCTTCATGATCCTAGGGGTTGGGTCGTGAGGGTGCTTCACGTTCCTAGGGGTCGGGTCGTGAGGATACTTCACCATCCTTGGGGTCGGGTCGTAAGGATACTTCGCCATCCTAGGAGCTGGGCCGTGAGGATACTTCACCATCTTAGGAGTCGGGTCGTGAGGATGCTTCACCATCCTAAGGGTCGGGTCGTGAGGATACTTCGCCATCCTAGGAGTCGGGATGTGAGGGTGCTGCACGATCCTAGGGGTCGGGTCGTGAGGGACAGGTGCTCCACGAATGGGAATGACCAATTTCCTGTAACTTTTCTAGCAAGCAATCTACGCCTTACGACGACGTTTTCGACCAATCTAACTTTCCTATGCAATCACAAATCATTCCAAACAGTAATAGCAACATATATAATCAACCATAAACACCAAAACAATAATTTAACATGCAAATATGGATCAAACATACCCAAAACTATGATTTTCCCCTTAATCCCCTTAATCATGATTTAACCTTACGATTAGCAAAACATGTCCAAATTAATCCAAATTTCTAATAGAGGCATAAAATAATATTTCAGAATTTCTAAATTTTTTTCCGAATTTTTCTGAGTTATAATTTAGCTAATTAACACTAATCGCCCCTAATTAGCCGTAATTAGTGAAAAACAATGCAAATCACCCACCTTAGCCACAAATCAATCTTAGATCTGAAAATATCTCTGATTTGGGTTGAATCTCTATGCAACACAACAGCTCCAACTCTGATTTGATGCTATTTTAACTTGATTTGACGTAGATTAGCTTAATCCTTGACTAGAAGGTGATTAGAGCTGTTTTTAGAAGGTAGAAGCCATTACTAGGGTTGAAGGAATGAAAGTGGCGGCTGCAAAAATGACAAAGAATGGTTTCTCTAGTCCCTTTCAGTCCTTAAATACCCTTAATCCTGAAATCCCCCATGAGCCTAGCTGCTAATCACCCTATTTGACCCGGTTAAGCTGTTTTTGACCTTCTAAACCTTGATTCAGCCATATCTCCCAAACGGTAAGTCTGTTTGATTAGTAAATCATCATCCAGATATAATGGAAATGGTTTTAGGTCAAAACTCTTTACTAATCAAAATTTTTAGGTGAAACAAGATTCGCTAGGGGCAAAATGGTCATTTAAAATTCGGCAAAAATCGTGAACATGGGAAATGACCTCAATAGCCGTTCCCCAAAGTGACACGACCATACGACTTCGTATGAATAAGAAATAAATATTCCACGATCCTCCGATGCGTAGAATGCGGGTTATTACAAACATTAATGTGAATTAATGATTACTGTATACGCCTAAGAAACAGGACAATGATATATGCAGCATAGTAACAGGAAGAAAATAAATATAGTTTACTAACTTTAAGATAATGAAATTATTAGTGCACTTTAATAAACAATGATTTAAAACATACCATGTATCTTAATTCTAATGTATTGGTATTTATATCTAAAATGTTATCTAAACCTAAACAAATGCAAATAGCTCTTCACTATAAATCCTTGGAGGAGACCTTTTATGGTTGAAAACTTTGAACCATCACATAAAAGAAATAGAACATACCCACCTACTAAATACATGGATACCTACTACCACAGCAAGTCAGTGTTGAGACCAAACACCTATTGTTTGGAATTTAAATCTACAGAAAAATCAGTATAGTTTAAAATTTTGTGTGAACTTGTATCTATCAGAATCAAGAGGACTAAAAATTGGTCCAAACTACACCAATCCTTGCTTCTAACTCAATAAATAAAGGCAAAATGAAAACCTCAAAATCACAAAGAGGGTTTTTCCCTATGCATCAAATGAAGTTTGAAATTGAACATCGATAAAAATTTCAATTTCTGAGAAACCAATGCTAAACATTAGTCATCGGTTTAAGCTTATTTTCATCAACACCAACATGCTCAAGATTCAAAAATCATACCTAACGAGCGCCTTGGAGAATCAGTCATTGTCGCCTTGTATAATCGTGCTCAGAACCCTTAAAGATTCACTCTGCCTTGAACAATGGCGAAGTCGAGCCTGGTCACTACTGCAAAGTCAGGCTCAGTCACTTGCAGACTCTCCTTGGATAATGAAGAGCCTTAAGGAAGAGGGAGTTGCCTAGGTTCCAGATGAGAAGGGGATTTGTTCGGAGAATGGTAGAGCCTGAGGAAGGGAGGTTGCGCAGGTTCCAGATGAGAAGGGGATTTGTGAAGAGTATCGTGAGTGAAGATGAATGAAAAATGAAAATTTAGCGGCCGAGAAAATAAGTGGAGGGAAATAGAAATGATTGACCTCCAATTTTATGTTAGGTTAATCATGGCACGAAAGCATGCTGTCTTATTTATCCTAATAAACATAATTTGTTTAATTACAGCAAACACGATTTTGATGCAATCCTACTTGCTATTAATATACTATTTTCTTGTAGTGATGGTATCTGGTTGATGCGGCTTGTTTGATTATAGATGGACAGGCGATCGGCACCATAGCCCGTAAGCGGGAGATCAAGGCTGGTAGAACAAAATGTAAGTGCGACCCTTTAGGAGTTGATATTTGACCGATCGGTAGGCAGTATTTGATTGAAGCTCTAGTGAATGATTGAAGAATGAGAGAGCGGCAGGGTTAGCATTCTGTGAACGGGCATGGGAGGCATGTGCGACCTCTGGCATCTTTGTATTTCCTAATATGTACGATCGATCGGGATAGTATAAGCGAACGACAGTAGAGCGGGACGTGTGACCGGAACGAATTCTTTTCCTTGTCACGTACGATCGACCTTTTCGATATAGGAATGAGCAACTTCTCTTACATCATGTTCGGCCCTTAACTTATGTGCGAACGAACCCGTTATGATGCTCATCCAACTCGAGTGCTTGTCTTGCGCCTCTAACTCATACTTAACCATCTAATGTGCGTACGAATTTTTGAGGGATAACATTTTCCCTTCAAAGTTTGTAATTTTGGAAAACAAAAATTTCAAGCTTCTAAATAATTAACTGTGGCACCATTGGATGGATGAAGTCAAACTTGCCTTGTGGCGGTCGTGCTTTCATATGACTCATATATATGTATGTTTGAATGGGCTCACAGTCGTTCGTGTGCCAATGTAATTGGCTGAATTCAAGATCGTTCGTTTACACAATGTGGTCGAACGATCAAGCCGACGCGCTACTTTGGGCCACTGGGATTTTTAGCCTTCTTCTCACTTTATATATCGCCTTCTTGCTCTCCTGTTTCCTATTTCTTTTCCTTTTCTTTAGAGAATCTTTTAATGGTGGTATTGTTCTAGACAATCTTACTTACTGTTTCGATTACCTTCGAAGCTTTCAATTATCTTGGCCCTTTCAACGTTTCGACCTACAGCCATGCGTGATATCTTCACCAAAGTTCTACAACTTCAAGACCGAGGCAACTTACTCGCTTTGAGATTGTTCACTTGCTCGCAGGTCAGTTCTTCTCCTTAATTTTGCTTTGATTTAATCTGAAGTATGAATCTGATAACCTTGGCCACAGCTTGAAGGACCTAAATATTCACCAAGATTATCCCTTGTGGATTTTCCTGGATATTCTTGTGATTTTAACTTGGTCATTGCAGGGTTACATATGCAAACATTTTGCCTGTTGAACGTATACAGCCTTTCGAATTCCTAATTATTCCAGTATCACGCCTGTAAGTTGCTTGTTGAAATGCTCTTTAATATCCCTTGGTTGCATACTTGTATGATTTTTTTGATTGTCACTTGAATTGGCAATAGTCTTTGCCTTTGTACTGTGATATTGATTGTACAGACCGTTTGTCATCTGTATTTGTCTCGACCCTATATTTAGTCTGGAAATTTTCCTTTTTCTTTGTCATGCACACTCTATTCTAGCTCTGTGGTCGCCCAACTTTATTTTAACAAGGGTTGTTCTTGCTCAATTCCTACATGAGGTTGGCCACGAATGACCATTGTGACTAAATATGTGCGACCACCTTGATTTGAGTTTGAGTAGATGTCATAATATGGTTATGCGCGACCATGTCAGGGTCGGTATGAGTTTAGATCTAGAATCTGGTTATTCACATGCGAGTGGGTCAAAACCCATTGTGAATGATCAGACAGATATTGTGTGATTAGTCAGATATTTGGGTTGTTCATGCCTTAAACTTGGTTCGATTGCTTCTATTCGTCCTGTAAGGGATGTTCACGCATGACCTCGTTTGCACTTGTTCGACTTCTGCCCTTTTGGTAATACTAATTTTTTATCTATTTATGTAGAAATGCTAACTCGTCATCAATCACACCAGAGTTCCAAGGACCGAACAATGTCCGACCAAGCTAGAAGTTCTAACCAAACTATTGGCACCGCACTAGGCACTGCCCTTGGGGTAAATGCTACTCAAAGCTTTTCAAAGCCCCATGCACTTTCTAGTATTCCTCATGAGAGGCATGAGACAGAGCTTTCTTTTAGCTCATTTCAATAATTGTGCAACCAGTTTGGAATTTCGAAAAAGGAAGATGCCAAGTTGCCCGTGAAGGATGATTTCGCAGATGTTCCTCCAACTGGATATGTCACTGTTAATCGCGGTATGTTGACGAGTCGGGCGATTCCTCCTTTTAATCCTTATTTAGAGATGATTCTCCAGAACTTGGCTATTGCCCTGTGTCAATTACACCCAAACGGTTATGTTGTTTTAACAAGCCTTTATATCCATTTCATGAGAGAAAATCAACATGCTCCTTCATTTTAAGATATATGCTCCTTATATTCTTTTAAGAGAAGGCATCAACGCGCTTCAGTTGTTTTTTTGTCAAAAACCGGGGTTCCAAAATAATTACTGGCCTAGTGGAAAGTGTTCGAGGATTTCCTAATCACTATTTCTTTGTCTGATGCCCCGATAGTTTATATGGCTTATGGATGGAAGGCGGTGAGTATATTTACTACTCAAGCCTCTTTTTACTCCTTTTTACCTATTACTTAAGTCTTTAGCTATATTATAGTGCTTCCTGGTCAGAGTATCACCCTTAATCAAGATCTATGCAATTCTCTAATGGCTGTCGAGGAAAGTGAGAGGAATAGGAAATTTTTGATCATCGAAGAGTTCTCCGGCCAAGAGGTCCCCGAAAAAGAAGCGCTCCAGCCCCGCGAAGAGCAGTAAAGCAGCTCTTATATCCAAGTCGGTTTCTTCCAAAAAGGTAGTACCCAAGCGTCGTAAGGGTAAAGATCTCATGATTTCTTTGGACCAGACTGGGAAGGAGGGTCCTTTTTCAGATGAAACTGACCAGAATAATGCAAGTGTGACCTTTTTAAAAAGTGCCTTGGATCTGGTGAAAGAGAATGAGCAGTTTGATGAAATTGGAGCAACTTTTAAGGAAGCTTTGGATGTTGATGAAAGTTCTCCCGTTTGGGGTAACCAAGAAGAGGGTGGTTTAGAAACTTTTAAGGATCTTCGTTTTCTTAATTTAGCTAAAGACCTTATCCAAGGAGATACTATCATTCAAGTATTTAAACCCCAAATCTTAAATACAGGAATTCTCAAAGCTCCCGTTTCTAGGCCAGGAAATTATCTCGCAAGGCAAGGGAATGCTTTAGTTCCTCCATGTATGCCTAGTGCATTTCCTTTTTCATCTTGTTCCAGTATTTTCTGATACAGGTACTAAAGTTTTTCTTCTCTCTTTTCTAGATTCAGGAATGAAAACTTCTTTGTCGGGCAGCTTTTCCTAATAGGTTGGTCTTGTTAGTCCATAAAATCTTCTATAGTCCTGTCTTTGTCGATGCTCGAAGCGCCCCTAGTTACTTTCAGATCCCCTATCCGAACATGCTTCTGAACTTTCGTTAGCTAATCAGCGGAAGAAGAGGAAGCACGATCATTTACAGATATATGAAAAACGGGTTATGGACAATGAGCAGTGCCCAGAGGATGCTAAGAAGAAAAGAGATAATGATGAACGAGGTACGGACGAGCCCTAGGAATCTCATAAATTGGCCTAGCTCTTGAACCCCGATCCTCTTGTCTCTCCGAAACAACCCCTTGCAACTTCTCAATCTATTTTCCCCACTTCTTGCTAGATTCAAGCGATCCTTGACAGGCCTCCTTACGAAATTGTCCCTGATAATCCAAAGCTGAAGGATCGATTTGAAGGTTGGGATTTAAGAGGAATGGACTTTGACTTAGATTTGTTCCCATACGATGATCAGAATGTCGTTGGAGAGCTGAGTGCTATAAAAAACTATATGACCACCCAACTTGACATTACTAAGAGTTAACTTGAAGTACAATTAGACGAGGCTAAGGATACTACCGGAAGCCGATTTGAGTCATGGAATAATTTTTTCTTTGAATTTCAGAGATTGAACACTCGACACCTTGACCGTATTGAGCTTCTTGGGAATGACAAGGCCGAATTGATCCATATGATTAAATCCCAAGAATCTAAAATTGCATCTTTGAAGGGCGGAGATAGTAGGACAAGCAGCTTAGAAGATGAAAATGAGAAGCTTAAAGTGGAGATCAAGGCTTTCAAAAAGCAAGTTCACGAGGCTTAATCTGGCCAAGAATCCAATGAATCTCAACTGGCTTTGGAACAGCAAGCTGTAGCTTCTTCCCAACGGGAGAAGATAGTTCTTGAAGAGAAGATTATCTCTCAAAGTAAATCCCTCAAAACTCTATAAGAAGAAAAAGCAAAGCTAACTAGCGATCTTGAGCGAGCCAAAATTAAAACTGATGAACTCTGTTCTGATTTTACATTCTCAACGTTATAAATCGCGGAAGCCTGAGTTTTCTGAACAAGGATTTCCCTCGAACATTGGCTCTCGTCTGGGAACAAGTGCTTAAATATTCCGAAGGTAAAGAAACAGTGTTCTCCAAGAGACCCTCCTAGAGGAGGAAGATCGTGATGCTTTAGATAAAGGGAGAAAAATACTAGCAGATGAATGAGCTCAATACCTTGAGAAAGCGGCTCTGAATGCTATCTCTGTTCACATTCCCCGTCTCGCTAATGCTGAGGCCTTAGGCTCTCCGATTTCTCCTGCGGATCTTTCCACTACTAATAAAAATGCTATTGGGGATCATTCCACTGATGATATGTGTTGTTCAAGAAGATACCGCCAAGCAATGTACTGGGGATGGTGAAGAGAAATGATGATTCATAGACTGGTTGTATATGCGAGTGCCAGTCCTCGCTTGCTATTTTATGCTTGTGTTGCCAACTTTATGATCCTGCGACTGGTCTGTGACTCTATGATGAATTTGTGTTTTTCTTTGTTGCATTACAACCTTTTATTCAGCTTTGTTACCTTTCTCGCTGGCACGCTGCATATTGCACTTATATATATATATATACATATATATATATATATATATATTGTTGTCTTTTATTAGAATGTATTCAACCCCATATCTCGGTAACTCGATGACCCAAGCTCTTCGGAGACTGGTTTTGAATATGTGCCCACAGGGGAGGACTTGGGTTTTAAGTTTCGATCCAATTCGGTCTTGTTTGATCTGGTTATTTTGGGATCAAAAAAGACCTTATTGGATAACCCCCTTTCGGCTAGGATTTCTATTACCACATTTCGGCTAGGATTTCTATTACCCCCTTTAGGTTAGGATTTCTGTTACCCCCTTTCGGTTAGGATTTCTGTTACCCCCTTTCGGCTAGGATTTCTATTACCCCCTTTCGGCTAGGATTTCTGCGTTGAACGTTTACTAAGAATTGTGTGTTTTTATGATGAAAAGTGCAGTTATCTGGCCTGGCGCGTTTTTCATCATTTGACTCAGAATGATTCTTTCTTTCGAGATTTGCAAGGTGGTAGGTTTAATCATCTTGCTTGGTTTGAATGATGCTTTTTGTGTTTGACGCCTGAATTGTTCCAACCAGGATGCGCTTAGGAAGCTTTCAGTTATGGTTGGGCTGTAAATGAGCAGTCTCCCACCTTTTTTCCTATATTTATGAGACCAGTTTTAGTGCGAGCTAGCAAACGTATGATCTATGCAAGAAAATAACTTTCGGCTTGTAAAGCTTCTGTTTGGTACAGTACAGGTAAATCATCCTAGATTGTTTACAAAAACACAATAAGAAGTAAAGCAAAGTAAAGTAATAGTGAAGTAAAGGCTATAGAGATCACGTGTTCTTAGCTCTGGATATTGAATTGTCATCAGTGGTTGTTAGTCGATGACCAATCGTAGATCTACGGGAGCTTGGGCTTTATCATGTGGTCCGCGCTGACTGGTAGCATTACTCTGCCCTTGGATAGCTGGAGCATTTTGAGGATTCTTGACATACTGCTGTAGTTGGTTCTTTCGGATGAGCTCCTCAAATATGCTTCTCAGGTGCCGGCATTCATTTTTGTTGTGTCGTGGTTGATTATGAAACCGAATTTTTTTTCCGGAGTTGGCTTGCTTCTCCATAACTCTGTCTGCTTGAAAATTCGTGATTTCTTATATGCTTTGTTATCCTTTTCATCAGTTCCTCTCTTCTGCCCAGAGTCATTATTCTGCTCGGTATGGAACTCGCTGTCTTTTCCTTCCTTGGTTGTGTGACTTTCTATGACCTTCTGAATATTCGTCGTATCATCTTCCGTGCTCATGTACTCTTCGGCTTTCTTATAGAACTTCTTTAGAGTTTTGGGTTTCTTCATCTTGAGCCATTTCCCGAAGTCCGATTTCTTATCGATAGCGCCTTTCAGTGCTGCTAAAAAATACCAAGGTTCTGTTTCTATGACTTCAGTTTCCGCAACATGGAATCATGTAAGAAAAGCTTTGATGGTTTCTCCAGACATTTGTTCCATCTCAGTGAGTGACATTGAATCCCTTGCTTTAGTAGTTTGTAAACAGAACTGGTGCTGAAATCTTCTTGCTAAGTCAGCAAATTGATCAACGCATTTAGGTGGGAGTCTAGTGAACCATAGTAAAGCCACATCTTCTAGGCACACGGGGAAGTACAAGCATTTTATCTCATCAGTTGCCCTAGCTCTATTAATAGGTTGATCATATTTGAATAGGAAGATGTTCGAATCTCCAGCCCCACCAAAGGGTGTTATTGTGGACGGTATGAATTTCTTAGGAAACTTAACTTGACGGATCCTTTCTGTAAATGGGTTTTTACTACGTGAAAAATCCCATTCTTTCTCATCATCTTCTTGGACCGCTTTTTCTTTCATTATTCACTGAATCATATCCCTAATGCGCTTCTCGTAGCCCGCTCATGCCACGAGATTGGTGTTGATGCTTTTGCCGACGCGATCGCGGTTCGAGATCCGATGCCTTGCACCTCTTTTGGGAGGTGTCCCTTTGGTGGGACTTGTGGCGCTCTGAGTTGCATGTTTCGCCCCTTGCTATGGGACTTTGACCTTAGAGTCTTCAACGCCATCCTCCCCCTTGTCTTCCATTGAGAAGTGGAATCGACTAGAGTCTGAGGCAGAAGAGTCTTCTTTTCCATCAACAATGTTTACAGCATTCGGTGGCGGAGGATTGGTTTGAGCATTAATCATGGCATCAAGCCTTTCCATCATTATTTTTGTTGTAACATCCATTTTTTCGTTCAAACCGATCACGGCCACATTCAACTCATCTCAAGTTATGAACGGCCTAGAGGACTCTTTAACTTGTTGATACAAAGTTTGAGGTGCGGCTTCATTAACGTAAACATCCTCAATAATTATGATAACTCTAATGGACTTATTTTTCTTTGGACCAGCCATGGCTTCGAGGAAGGAGAGGGTTTAGGATTTTAACGACACTATTGGAATCAGGGGGGAAGGAAATGCGAACACGACCCCACGATGGACGCCAAATGTTTTTACCTGAAAATGGCTCAAACACCAATGGTACGTGAACCGTACTTTACCAATGTGGTTAGAAAGTAAATGGAGTTGCATTCAACAAAAATTAAAAGTAAAAATATGAGGAAAGTAAAATGGAGACGATGTTTTAGAGTGGTTCGGCCCTAAGCTAGGCCTACGTCCACTGTGAAAGTAACTTGCATTATCATAAGAGTGATTATAAGGCATAAAAACTCTCTTTATACATGCACTCTTTCTCTCTTTTGCAACATATACTATCTTTCACATATGAGTCACAATTAAATTCGTGGAATTCCATGGATTGAATATGGTCCATGAAGGAGGAGGATAGGGTGGAGGTGGAGAAGAAGAATGTCCTTGTTTGAGAGGAGGATGATGGATAATCTTCAATCTCTTAGCCACTTAGGTGGTCTCAATGGGTGCCATGGCTAAATGGATGAAAAATCTTCCAAATAGAGATGATGATGATGATGGTTGAAATGCTAAAAAATGGTGGAGGAAAGAATTCGACAGCACTTCGTGGTCGCCAGCAGTCGATCCCTTTTAAGGTGGAAGCCATGGCATATTTATAGGTGTGCCTTTATGAAAAAATGATCTGAAAATCATATATGCAGACTAGGAGTCGCTCGTCTCACTAATTACGAACATGCCACCGCTTAGCTGTAGCCAACTAGCCATAGTTGTATTCGGTTGTCTCATGCGAGCGAGCTTCATGTGTGCGAACAGTTGCATAGACCCAAGCCATTTGAACGGACGGTCAGGCGATGGGTACACGGGCGATTCGTTAGAGCCTTTTGGATTGGTGTATAGGCGACCGACTGAGCACCATGTTAAGCCTTTTAATGATTGACCGATAGATGGTATCTGGTAGATGCAGCTTGTTTGATTATAGATGAACAGGCGATTAGCACCGTAGTCCGTAAGCGAGCTATCAAGGCTTGTAGAACAATATGTAAGTGCAACCCTTCAAGAGCTGATATCTGACCGATCGGTAGGCAGCATTTGATTGAAGCTCAAGTGACTGATTGAAGAATGAGAGAGTGGCAGAGGTAGCATTCTGTGAACGAACATAGGAGGCATCTGCGACCTCTGGCATTTTATGTTTCCTGATATGCACGATCGATCGGGATAGTATAAGAGAACAACATCAGAGCGGGACGTGTGACCGGAATCAATTCTTTTCCTTGTCTCATACGATCTACCTTTTCGATATATGAATGAGCGACTTCTCTTACATCATGTTCGACCCTTAACTTATGTGCGAACAAACCCGTTATGATGCTTATCTGACTCGAGTGCTTGTCTTGTGCCTCTAACTCATACTTAACCTTCTAATGTACGTACGAATTTTTGAGGGATAACATTAGGGTATAGTAAACAGTAAGTATGTATAAGGATACGGATACATGCACGCCGCACCGGGGGGGTGTATCGTAGTCGTTAGAGCGTTACTCCATGCTGAGACCTGATTCGACCGAGGCAGTAGACAGAACGTACAAGTAAGGGTTTAGATTCATGCATATCGCACCAGGTGGTGTATCGTAGACACTTGGGCATTACTCCGTGTTGAGACATGATTTGATCAGGGTGATTGGATATGGAAGTCCGTACGCTTACGTAGCATAGCGATGTTAGTTCTGTGCGGAACGTGGCTTAGTTATATGGAGGTTCAAACATTGCTCGGGCGTAGGATGAGAGTTGCATACACTTCCATGGCGTGACGAGGGCGACCGTGCGAGAAGGGTACCATGGGAAGTACCTTGATATATTAGGGGTAGCTACATAAATGCTATATTAGGTTAATATACTGGGATGTAGATGCGTATGACGTGTGTGTAAAGCCTTGAGTGCTATTGACCGAAAACAACGTAATAATCAAGAAAATGTAACTGAACGACATATATATGGTTATTTCAAAATGTGTAATTTAAGTCCAGTCACCAGAACTTGTGTTCTGACCCCCTCCTCATAACATACTCGCAAGTTAGGTTTATGGCAGAGATATGATAGCTTTGGATACTGGTTAGGCAGTATTATTACTTTGGTAAGAATATATTTTATTATATTATATTTTATCCATTCTGTTGTGAGATGTTTTCTAAGCTCTGATATATTTTATATTTCTATCTTTTCTGCAGTATACCATACAAGTCAACTCGGGCCTCGATAGGTTGGGATTTTTGGAAAAAGTCTGATCTGTCGAAATTCGGGTCGTTACATCTGGTATCAGAGCCTAGGTTTTGGATTCCTGTATAGAAAGTGAGTGAACGTATTTATATTTTTTTTAAAATATAAATATATTATATATACACACCTAGATCCATAAAGGAACCCACTAAATAGGAAGAGTGGTTTATGTAAAGAGTTGGGATGTTAATTATGTACAGTAAAGGAATGATTATGGTAATTTAAGACCCTTAGGTGGTTTGGGTAAAAAGTGTACAATGTAATTGGTAATGAAGATGTATCCTATATGTTAGTGCTTTAGATTAGTGGGTTTGGTAGTTAAGCTTTATAAATTTGGGAAAAATGAAAAAAAAATGGATTAGGAATATGCATATTTGAGAGAGTGACTTTATAGGGATATCTAGGAGAGTCTAGGTATGTTCGAAACCCACTTTAAGTCTAACCCCATTGTTAACTTTTAAGAACTTGAAATTTTAGAAGCTTTTGGGTGGTAGTTTATGGTGTTTCCCAAGTTTTGATGTTAAAAGTAACAATTTTAAAATATGTACTAGCTAAATTGTGTAAAAACTATTTTTGAAACCGAAAGGGTGTATTTTTTATGTTTGAAAAAATGTAGGTAACATATTTGAAAAGTACGTATTGAGTTTTGATGAAAAAGGGGTATATTTTGGAAATGACAATTTCTTATGGAATTTTTTCTAAAATGGATTCTTTCAGAAAATGGTGCACATTATAGAACATGTATAACTCACTAGTTTACAAGTAATGAGGTATGAAAGGATTAAAAAGCAAAGCATAGAAAAGATTGCATTTTTATTAAAAACTAAAATTTTCGACAAAGAAAATTTTGAAGTTCTCTATTCTTTTGACAAAAAATTTTGATAATTGTTTTGACATAAAAATTTTTTGGGTAGGCAAAATAAGTTGTAAGAATTAAGAATTAAGTAGATGTCTACACCTAGTTTTAAGTAATTGAACTGACATTGTAAACATGAACAGTTGTGAAACTGAGAGAGAAGTAGTTGTCCATGTCTACTCCAATTTTTATGATTTAAAAAAAAATTGCATTTTTTTTAGAAGACATATTTTTATGGTTTGGTAAAGGTAAGTTTTAATGAGGAAAAATAAAGTTTTGACACTTTTAATTTTTGGGAGAAAAATTAAATGAGAGAGCCAAACCATGTTCATAAATCATGGAGTAGGTAAGGATTAGTACATAGGAAACACGGGAAATATTTTAAGGCTATAAAGTGGGTAGCGAGAATTATTTTCAAATATTGGAAAGTTCCTGTAGAATACGTAATGTAGCAGCCCGCATTTTACTTATCATAGGATCGTAAAATATTTTTATTTAATTCCTCAAGGGTTGGATCATTCTCATATTTTGATATGTTGTTTATGGGGATGTAGGACATGTCCATAATATTTACCAATTTTATTTGTGACCATGTTACCCCTGTTAGTTTTGTATAGGGCATAGCTTTTGACTGGAATCGAATCAAGTGCTGAGATCAATTTCATCGAAAAGGAAATGATGTTTCCAGTTCCGTACAGTGGTCACATTAAAGATTTGGTTCAACGAATTGGGAGGAATTGATGTTTTAGTGCTACACAATTTCTATTCACGTTTTATAAGCCATTGATGGGCTGATTTTGTGTGGCCCATTAGCCCATTAGTGGGATGGTTTGAGGCTATAAATAGTGGGTTAGAGGCATGGAAAGAGAATTACTTTTCTTCAAATTCTTATGTGGTTGAGCTCGTGATACTCCTTGCTCAATCAAATACACCTTTCCATCATTAAAATTCAAGATCTACACAAGAAGATTGAAGATCTACATCAAGGGAAGCTAGATCTACATCGGGTAAAGAAAGATCGCATCAAATTGTGATTTTTGAAAAGTGTTCTTCATTGTCCGGATTGAGAATTTAGTGATTTCGGGTTAATTCGAAGATTTGGTGAGTGATAAGCATCTCTTGCACGGATTCAATCGAGTATATGGGTTGTTTGAACTTGTTTTCATCATTTACATGTTTTTTCACCTAGATCTACATCAATAAGTATATTTTCATTTGAATCACCATAGGATCTAATCTAGCAACTTAAATCGTTAATTCTTATGTTAATTCATATGTTTTTGCAAGTTTAGATCCATTATTTTATTTATTCACCGTTTTATCATGATTTGGTGAATTCTACATGGTTGTTGATGAATAATTGTTGTTTAATGTTGATGATGGTCTAATAAAGTGTTTATGGTTGAATTGGATTATTTGGATGAGTTGGTTGCATCGACGTTGTCGTTTGGCGATGATTTGGTTAAGTTTGGAGTTAGATTGGTCAAATCTGGAGTCGGTTCGTTTTTGGATAGGTCGCATGGCTTGTGCTCTAAGAAATGGAGTTGGGCCGTTTAGGTTGAAACTTGGGTCGTGGGGATTCAGGTCGTTGGAGCCCAGGTCATTTGAGCTCAGGTCGTTCAGGTCATTTGGATTCGAGAAGCACATGGTTCATTGGCTTGATGAAGGTGGGTCATCTGGACTTGTGTCATGACATGTCAGGTCGCATGTAGATGGGTCGCATGTAGATGGGTCACATGTAGTATGGACGACTTCAGGTCGTTGAGCTTCGAAGGGAAGTGGGTCGTCCTATGTTGGTGTAAGTCAGGTCATTGGATGACTGGGTCGTTTGAACAAAAAGTGGATCTGGTCGGTGGTGTGTGGAACGACCTGGTGAGTTGGCCGTTGGGTGTTGACTTGGGTTAGGTCGTTCGATGGCCTGACCATTGGACGGAGAATGACCCGATTATGTTGACCATATAATGATGATTTTTTGTTCAATGTCGGACGTAACTTCGACGTAAATTCAAGTGGGAATGTTCGAGGTGTTGTGATGGGTTCGTTGATCAATGAAAAGTAACGAATTTGAATATAGCTCAAAGATATTGTGCTTGTAGATATCGTTGGTCGATGAAATGCAACGAATATGAAGATGACTCAACGATGTTGAGTTAGTGGATAATAGTTACTCGGGAAGACGCTAGAGTTATGGATAGTCGTCATCGATTACGACTGGTGATATTGAAGGCCGAGGAATTATCGTTAGTCGGAGGTTCTAGTGGGCTTAAAGCAGGGGTACAATAAGGATGCCTAAAAGACCGAATGGGTCGAGCACCCTAGGTGAAAATTTGATGGGCTAGAGATACGTTTCGTCGTATGGCGTATGGAATTTAGCTAGAACCGGGGTTACCATTAACCCTTAACGAATTGCCATACGATTAACAATGGTTTCAAAGCAGGATTGACGGTGATAGCCAGAGTCATGGATCATGATTGTTTTGCTTGTATCATCTGGTGTAGATTATTCGACATCGAAGGAGGTATCTCCTGGGTGCTTGTCTGATGTTGGTTTAGGCCTTCGCGAATTGCGGTTGGGAGATGTTGATATCGATTAGAATGGTCCATGCTTGATAACTGTTGCCACGAGTGTACTGTTTGTTTCTACTTGATTGTTGTAAAGACTATCACTGTCGGATGTCGAGGAGATGGGATGGGTTCTTCTCTGATAATATGATTGGTAGATTAGATGATTAATGTGCCTATTCTTATATACTTTATTGATGATGTTAGTTAGCTTTTTATCGCTCAAGGTTTTATGTTTCTCTCTTATTACCTTGGCAATTCATCCATGTGTTGGATGAGCAAACTGAGTCGCAGGTTATAGGTGATATCTTGATGAGGATGGGGCTGCTGAACGATGACCAGTAGGAGGCCGGCATATTATTTTCTACTATCTAATATTTGTTATTTCGCTGTTTGGTATATTCTCCGAGTGCTGTAGGGAGGCCTTTTGTGAAGAGTTTGATGATGTAATCGAACAATGTTATGGATATTCTTTGATGATATGGAAGTTTAAAATTCTGTGCAAATTATGCTTTGCTATTATTGCCTGTTGTATATGTTCTATTATACTTTATCCTTGCGCTGTAAGTTATACGATAGGTTGCGCTTGTGTTATCCTACCTTGATGATTGTCCATAGCCTCCTGACATGTTTTTCAGCACATTATTTTTCTTGTTAAGTGAAGGAATTGTGGACGGTCGTCACATTTGGTACAGAGCTCTAGTTATCGATTTTTGCCAAAGTTCGAAGACATAATTACATATGAGAGACGTATTTGTAGATTTCTGAGAGATGTATACTATACAATAGTGTATAGTATAGTAGCGTTTGAACTCTGTTTGCAATTTTTCTCATACATGGACTAATCGTTATACATTTCAGATTTAGAATGAGTCGTCGACCATCGAGACACACTACTAGGGAGGAAACTTTTCATGTAGGGTGTAATGGCTGTATACCTGAATACCCGGCTATGTTCGAGGCCATGACGACAGCGATTATGAGGAGGGTGCCCACTCAGGAGACAACTACGGTAGATGTAGGAGTTCAAGTGTAGGTGCCTTGAGCCGTGGACTTCGCAAAGTTGTGCAAATATATCACTACTCTAGGAGGGAAGTAGTTTAATGGGACATAAACAATTGATGAAATTCAAGGGTGGCTTGATACCTGCATTCGAATCCTTAGATACTTGGGAATTGAATATGCAACTAAGAGGAATCTTGCATCAAGACAACTACAGGGCAGAGCTACAGATCGGTGGAACTCTATCACTCTTGAGACTCTGGAAGACGATATTTCATGGGAGCAATTCCAAGTTAAGTTTGGGACAAAGTTCATTACTACCGTCCAAAAGTCTATTCTGTTTAAGAGGTTCGTAGACTTAAGCAGGATGGTCGACCAGTGCTGGAGTATGTTTCAACAAGCAGAAAGGCCATTTTTCAAAGGATTGTAAGAATCCAAAGGCTGAAAGGAAGTGCTACAACTATGGAAGGCCTGGGCATGACAAGAAGGACTGACCAGAACCAGCTAAAGGTAAGCAGATTGTGAAGTCATATGCTTTGGAAGTTGTGCCATCGTCTTCGAGGGCTCCTACGGCAGAGAAGAAAGGGAAGATTGTCGTTGTGCAAGTATTCTTTCCATTCGGGATGTTTCAGTCCGTGTTTTGTTTGATACCGGAGCATCACATCCATTCATTTGTAATGAGCTTGTTTGTTTCTTGGGTTTGGAACCCGAGATTTGTGATAGAGCATTGATTGTGACTAATCCAGCTTGGGGTTCGTCTAGTTTGTGTATGATTTGTCGTGGTCTAGTGTTGTCGAGTCATGGTTGCTCCTTAGTGTGTGATTGCTTTCTTTCGAACTTCGCTGGGTTTGATATTAACTTGTGCATGGACTGGCTCAAGAGGTATTTGGCAAAAGTGGATTGCAAGAAGGTGGAAGTGACAGTCTGGAATGTGGATAGGAAAATGGTAGTGATTCGATGTAAGTCTGAAGATGGTGTCCTCGTGAGCTACTTGTATTCGCTTGTGATTCCACGGGAAGACTTATCATCGGTGCCAATCGCATGTGAGTTTGATGATGTCTATGAAGAGGTCAAAGGGTTGCCGCCTCATCGCGAGATTGAGTTTAGGATCGATTTGGTCGAAGGTGCTAGACCTATTGTCACGCCTCTTAGGCAGATGGCGCCTAAGGAACAGTGAGAGTTAGAGGTGCAAGTACATGACCTTTCGAGAAAAGGATTCATTTAGAGAAGTGTATCCAAATGGGGTACACCAGTTGTTTTTGCAACCAAGGTTGATGGATCTCTGAGAATGTGTGTGGACTATCGTGAGCTGAATAAGGTGACCAAGAAGAACAAGTATCTGTTGCTAATGATCGATGACATGTTCGATCAAATTCATGAGACCAAGGTGTTTTCTCAGATGGATTTGGAAACGGGATTCCACCAGTTGAGGGTGACAAAGGATAGTATACCAAATATTGCTTTGAGGACACCATCGGTTTCTTCGAATGGTTGGTGATACCATTCGGGTTGACTAACGCACCAGCGTATTTCTTGGATCTTATTAATAGGGTGTTCAGAGAACAGTTGAACAAGTTCGTGCTTGTGTTCGTGGATGATATTCTGGTTTACTCTGGAATGAGGTACAACATAAGATGCATTTGCGAATTGTTTTGGAAATCTTGCGAAACCATCAGCTAAGAGCTAAGTTTTCGAAATGCTACTTCTGGAAGAGTGAAGTGAGGTTCTTAGGCCATGTTGTTCTAGAAATGGAATAGTGGTTGACCCCGCTAAGGTAGCAGCAATCCAAGATTGGGATAGACCAAAGAATTTGATGGATGTTTGGAGTTTCCTTAGGTTGGAGGGATATTGTCGTCGTTTTATAAAGGATTTCTCCAAGATAGCTGCACCATTAACCGGATTGACTAAGAAGAATCAAGTGTTCACATGGGATACAAAGTGTGAGCAAGCTTTTAGAATCCTAAAAGAGAGACTAACGAGTGCTCTTGTTTTGACCATTTCAAGTGGGAATGAATATATGTTGCTATACACCGATGCATGCAATACTGGACTTGGAGCAATACTGATGTAGAAGGATAAGGTTGTGCCTATGCAAGTCGACAGCTTAAGCTGCATGAAAGGAATTATCCAAATCAGGATTTGGAGTTGGCTGTGATCTCGTTTGCTCTGAAGATGTGGAGACATTACCTGTTGAGAGTTCGATTCGAGTTGTTTATGGATCATAAGTCAATGAAGTATCTTTTCTCCCAAAAGGATTTGAATCTTCAGCAAAAAAGGTGGTTAGAGTTTCTGGCATCGTATGATTTTGGTATAGCCTATACTCCTGGTAAAGGTAACGTAGTGGCGGACGCGTTGAGTCGAAGACACAAAAGTTTGGGAGCGATGTTTTCGGAATGGAAACACCTCGAGTACTTTGCATGATTTGTTTTCAGACTATGGTGTGAGTTGGTACCTGGAATGTTGGCAAGCTTATCGAGAAGACTTACTCTCATCGAAAGGATTGGCGAGAGTCAAAAGCATGATGAAAAGCTTGTCGAGATTATCCATAAGTTGGAACCAGAGGATAAAGAGTTAGAGGTTGATCCAGAGGGTTGTATTCAAAAGAAAGGACGGCTGGTTGTTCCTAATATCGACGGACTGAGAGATGAGGTGTTGAGGGAATGTCATCACTTGAAATTGATGATTCATCCTGGTGGTAATAAGATGTATCAGGACACAAGGCAAGAGTACTACTCGGAAGGTATGAAGTGGGATGTTGGAAAGTTCATTTCCAAGTGTATGAACTGTCAGTCAATGAAAGTTGAACAGAAGAAGCGGAGTGGATTGCTTCAGCCATTGGAAGTTCCTACGTGGAAGTGGTAGAAAATATCGTAGGATTTTGTCGATGGACTACCTAGAGCCAGGGCAGGAAACAAAGAAATTTGGGTCATTGTGGATCACTTGACCAAATGTGCAAGGTTTATTCTTGTTAAGTCAACTAGGACAACGTCGAAGTTGGCTGAGCTTTATATTAAATAATAGTTCGATTCTATGGTATCTCGAAGAGCATAGTAAGTGACCAAGATCCGTTGTTTATGAGTGGATTTTGGAAGAGTTTGGAAGAGACTTTGGGAATTGAGTTATGTTTGAGTACGACTTATCATCCCCAGATCGATGGTCAAACCGAGAGGGTTAACCGAGTTTTGGAAGTTCTCCCAAGGGCTTGTGTATTGGACTTCAAAGGATCAAGGGAAGACCATCTGTATCTAGTTGAGGTTGCATATAACAACAACTATCAATTAAGCATTGGGATGACACCATAGGAGGCATTGTACGGTAGACCATGTAATTCTTCAGCATGTTAGTTAGAAACTGAAGATAAGTTGATACTTCAACCTGAGATGATTACAGAGACCTCAGATTATATCGAGATCGTTCGACAATGAATGAAGGCTGCCCAAGATCATCAAAAGAGTTATGCCGATAAGCATCAAAAAGATTTAGAATTCGACGTTGGCGATGTGGTTTTCTTGAAGATTTCACTTTTGAAGCATGTTGTTCAATTCAGAAGTAAAGGAAAGTTGGCCCTAAGGTTTGTTGGACCGTTTCCGATAGTCGAGCGGATTGGAAAGTTGGCATATGGATTGGTAAGAAATAGGGTATGCACAATGTTTTCTATGTGTCGTTTCTATGGAAGTGTGTGCATGATTTGAATGTGGTGGTATCTCCAGAGAAGTACGAAGACCTAGAAGTCGAGTCTGTAGTTACGAAACCTCATAAGCCGCCTTGCACTGTGGGGAATGACACAAAACAACTTAGGAGGAAGACGGTTAAGCTAGTCAAGGTGTAATGGAGTGAGGATGATGACGATTGTATGTGGGAAACGGAACAGAATATGAAGACGACCCATTCAGAACTCTTCGTCGGTATGACCCATTAATGTCATGTCGCCGTACATCAATATAACTTGTGTTATCGTTATTAGAATTCCGCATGTTAGTTTAAGTCTATGGATGCATGGCTCAATGGATGTTAGTTTGGATGATAAATAGGCTGCTAGTGGATGATAGGTATGTAGAATCGTTTTGGTTGCTTGTGTGTGCTTGGGATTTTGGGGGCGAAATTCCTAAGCGGGAGAATGTAACAGCCTGCATTTTACATATCAGAGGATCATAAAATATTTTTATTTAATTCTTCGAGGGTTGGGTCATTCTTATATTTTGATATGTTGTTTATGGGGATGTGAGACATGTCCATAATTTTTACCAATTTTATTTGTGACCATTTTTCCCTGTCGGTTTCGTACACAGTATAACTGTAGACTTGGATAGAGTCAGGTGCTGAGATTGATTCCTTTGGAAAGGAAATGATGTTTCCAATACAGTAGAGCGTTCATATTAAAGTTTTGGTTCAACGGTCTCGGAGGAATTGCTGTTTTTGTGCTACACAATTTCTGTCATATTTTATAAACCACTGATGGGTAGATTGTGTGTGGCCCATTAGTGGGGTAGTTTGAGGCTATAAATAGAGGGTTAAAGGTATGGAGAGAGGGTTACTTTTCTTTATTTTCTCATTTAATTGAGCTTGTGATCCTCTTTACTCAATCAAATACACCTTTTCACCATTAAAATTCTAGATCTGCGCAGGAAGATTGAAGATCTACATCAAGGGAAGCTATATGTAAATCGAGTGAAGGAAGATCACAACAAATTGAGAGGTTTTAAGAGTGTTCTTTGTTGTCTGGATTGAGAATTTAGTGATTTCATGTTAATTCAAAGATTTAGTGAGTGATAAGCATCTCTCACATGGATTCAATCGAGTATATGGGTTGTTTGAACTTGTTTTCATCATTTACATGTTGTTTTCACCTACATCATGGTAAGTATATTTTCATTTGAATCACTATAGGATGTAATCTAGCAATTCAAATCGGTAATTCTTATGTTAGTTCATAGGTTTTGCAAGTTTAGATCCGTGTTTTGTTTATTCATTGTTTTATCATGATTTGGTGAATTTTATATGGTTGTTGATGTATAATTATTGTTTTAATGCTGATGTTGGTCTCATAAAGTGTTTATGGTTGAATTGGATGATTTGGATGAGTGGGTTATATCGACATTGTCTTTTGGCGATGATTTGGTCAAGTTTGGAATTAGATTGGTCAAATCTGGAGTCGGGTCATTTTTGGCTAGGTCGCATGGTTTGTGCTCCAAGAAATGGAGTTGGGTCGTCTAGGTTGAAGAATAGGTCGTGTGGATTTAGGTTGTTGGAGCCTAGGTCATTTGAGCTCAGGCCGTTTGGGTCATTTGGATTCAAGAAGCACATGGGTCGTTGGCTTGATAAAGGTGGGTCATCTGAACTTGGGTCGTGACATGTCAGGTCGCATGTAGATGGGTTGGTTCAAATGAGTGCTTTCGGGTTGGCTAGTGTAGATGACTTCCGATCGTTGAGCTTTGGAGGGAAGTGGGTCATCCTACGTTGGTGTAAGTCAGGTCGTTGGATGATTGGGTCATCCGAATGAAAGGTGGATCGGGTCGGTGGTGTATGGAACAACCTGATGAGCAAGTCATGGGTGTTGACCAGGGTTAGGTCGTTCAATGACCTGACTGTTGGACGGAGAACGACCAGATTATGTTGACTATATAATGATGTTTCTTGGTTCAATGTTGGATATGACTTCGATGTAAATTCAAGTGGAAATGTTCGAGGTGTTGTGATGTGTTTGTTGGTCGATGAAATGCAACGAATGTGAATATGACTCAAAGATGTTGAGGTCGTGCATATCGTTGATCGATGAAATGCAATGAATGTGAAGATGAATCAAAGATGTTGAGTTGGTGGATAATGGTTACTCGAGAAGACGCTTGAGTTATGGATAGTCACCATCGATGACGACCAGAGATATTGAAGGCTGAGGAATTATCGTTAGTAGGAGGTTCTAGCGGGTTTAAAGCAGGGGTACAATGGGGACGCCTAAAAGACCGGAGAGGTCGAGTACCCTGAGAAAAAACTTGATGGGCCTAGAGATATGTTTCTCCATATAACGTATGGAGTTTGGCTATAACCAGGGTTACAATTAACCCTTGATGAATGGCCAGATGGGTCGGTCATACCATTAACGATGGTTTCAAAGCAGGATTGGCGGTGATAGCCAGAGTCATGGATGATGATTGTTTTGCTTGTATCATCTGGTGTAGATTATTCGACATCGAAAGATATACCTCTTGGGTGCTTATCTGATGTTGGTTTAGGCCTTTAGGTCATATGCTTGAGAGATGTCGATATCGATTAGAATAGTCTACGCTTGATAACTATTGCCAGGAATATACTGTTTGTTTCCACTTGATTGTTGTAAACGCTATCACTGTCGAAGGTGGAGGAGACAGGATGGGTTCTTCTCTGATGATATGATTGGTAGATTAGATTATTACTTTGCCTCATACATTTTATTGATGATGTTAGTTAGCTGTTTATCGCTCATTAAGACTGTTGTCTGACTCAAGGTTTTATGTTTCCCTCTTACTACCTTTGGTTGTTCATCCATGTGTTGGATAGGCGGACTGAGTAGCAGGTGATAGGTGATATCTTGATGAGGACGATGCTCCTGAACGAAGATGAGCAGGAGGCGGGTGTATTATTTTCAATTATCTAGTATTTGTTTTTTTGCTGTTTGGTATATTCTCTAATTATTGTAGTGAGGTCTTTTGTGTTGAGTTTGATGATGTAATCCAATGATGTTATGTATATTCCTTGATGATATGGAAGTTTAAAATTCTATTAAAATTATGCTTTGTTATTATTGAAAGTTGTATATGTTCTATTGTATTTTATCCTTGCGTTATGAGTTATATGACAGGTTCCGCTTGTGTTATCCTACCTTGATGATCGTCCATAGCTGCCTGGCATGTTTTTCAGTGCATTAATTTCCTTGTTAAGTGCAGGAGTTGTGGGCAGTCATCACACGTAAGCATTATAGAGCCCAGATTGTTGGTTGGAAAAGATTTTTAGTACACATCAAGGGCTAGTGGTGACTACTAGATGGTCAAAGGTAAGTAAGTGTTTAGATCCTTTGGTTTGGACTTTTCTTTGTCCGAGGGGACATGGTCCTAGGATACTTAG
This sequence comes from Allium sativum, assembly GCA_030737875.1. Classification (NCBI taxonomy): domain Eukaryota; kingdom Viridiplantae; phylum Streptophyta; class Magnoliopsida; order Asparagales; family Amaryllidaceae; genus Allium; species Allium sativum. The sequence goes on from CM060923.1 coordinate 693,846,873, forward strand.
CCCTTGGTAGTAGCTGTGTAAAGTGCTTGTTTTCCTGTTTTATTTGAAGAATTAGAAGGCTTATTTGAAGATTGAACTTAGATCAGTGGATTAAGTTAAATATGCTAAGAAAAGAGTAGTAGCATAATTGAAATGAAAATAACAAATCCAGTAAAGCAACAAACATGACAGTTAAGAAAAAATGTTTTTTTTTGTGAAATAGGAATAAAAATGGGTTTTTCCAAAATAAGTTGGAAAAGAAACTCTATAACAAAGAAAATTTTCTTATGTGGACTGTGCTTGGATAGGAAGATAGGAAACCTTTACATAGTAGTTGCATAAAAACAATGTACAGATAGAAAAGGTACATAAAAGAGAAACGGGAGGTGTGAAGTTTTCCATTTTCCACCTTTTTGTAACATAAGAAATCAAATTTAGAAAATTAGATTTTTATGAAATTCGAAAATTTAAAGATGGTGGGTAGGGTTTTGGATGATAAAATTGGATGAACTACGCACATGCTCTGTAAGTGTGTGGGAAAATTTGGATGAAAGAAAATATTCTGATTTTCAAAATATTACATTCATGTAGAAATAGCCAGTATATTAAGGATGTGTGCATCATGTTTTCAAAAGATTTTCAACAGAAATTCACATTTATATAGGAGGTACGACTTAGGCATACATTACATTCATGTATTACTATGTTGTATTACACTTTGCACGAGTGCACAAATGGTTGCATAAGTTGGATGTAGACATGATGGATGTATATTATGCGAGGGATTACTTAATATAACCCTTACCAAATTTCGGGAAAAAAATTTCCTAAGGGTGGGAGAATGTAACACCCCACGTTTAATTAAATAATAAAAGGGGTAATAAGTAAAGATTGCATGAATATGTATATATGCATAGAATTTTAATGTTGTAATAAAAGATGCATGTTAAGATAAGAAAGAAAGAAATGCATAAATAAATACATGCATGAAAAGTGGACAAAAAATTTGGTTGCATATGGTATTAAATGCATGCATTAAAAAGAGAATGAAACCAAGCATAAAAAGGAATACAACAACAATGAATTAATAGCTTCATTAATTACATTAAATAAGCATCCATAAAAGGACAAGGAATTGAAAGGTAAGTTATTGGTGAATTAAATAATCAAGAGATTGTATGTATACATATACGTGTAGAATTGAAATTCAAACTTAATTATGATTCACAATTGGAATAATATGAATCAGAAGTGTACATATATAACAAGTAATTAATGTTATAAAGTAACATTTAAATTCACAAATTACAACAGGCAGAAAGACGGCCTAGACCCAGGATGGGACGACCCACGTATAAGGTGGGTCGACACAGGGGTCAACCCGAACGGGCCCAGATTTGTTTTGTGTAACGTGTATTTCTGAAATCCACAGTTCATAATTTAGTTGATTAAACCCGATGGTTCAGACTTTCTCATACACCTATAAATAGACTAACATGGCCTGGTTGTAAACTCATATTTTCTAAGATGTTGCCTAGGCACTTCCATTCTCTTCTTCCTCCAAATATTTTCAGAAAGTTAGAATATTAGTTCATAGGGGTTCTGATTAAAGATTTGAAGATAAGAGATTTAAGTCTACAAATAGGTGTTCAGATTTCTGATCAATGTGAGGTAAGTTCTTGAATCTGATTTATATAGGTTTCTGTCTTTCTTTCCGTCTTCTTTTAGCATCGGATTTGTGAATCCATGGTTATTTGGATAGTGGATTTGGTTAGGAAAGCCATGGAATAATAGATCTGGATCAAATTCAAGGATTGGAAAGCTATTGGGAGAGTGGATTTAAATTATACCTTTTTAGATAAAGGTATATTTACCGTTTACATTCCCCGTCATTCTTAACTTGTTAAATAATTATAAGTTGTGATAGTTGTGGTGTAATTCATTTTCGATTATGTTAATAATATTACTGTTGTATAGATCTATTCTATGAATCTATTAATTGGATAATAGATATTTTGGACTGATAAAATAAAGGTACTTCATTGTCAATTAATTTCTTAGGAAACTATGACTGTTTGGTTCATAAGTGACATTAATTGTTATTAATAGAATTAAATGGTACGTGTGAAAATATACAAGATGGTAAAAGGAATTAATGTTACAACAGTAAAGGTTGGTACATATTAAGGAACCTAAAGAGGATAATAATGAACAGGGAATATAACCTATTATAACTGATTATATGAATGAGAATGGAATATAATAGGTGGGTCTGTCCTAGGGATAAGCGAAAATTATAACGTAGGTTATAATAAATGGAAATGAACTTATTGATAAACCTTAGTAAAGAAAACTAAGTAAATAAATAAATAATAACAAAAGGTGTGTTAAGAAAAGTCATGGTTAATGATAAAGAATGCAGTAGGCTTATTATTGGTAGACTTATAAATTATAATTATGAAGTCTAATAAAAGAAACTAATAATAAGCGGAAGCCCGCTCAGGCGGCATAAAACTAAATGAAGTAAGTAGCTAATTGTGTACTAAAGAATTTGGTAACCTGAGATAACAGTAAAATGAAATATGTTATACTTAAGTACCATGTTAACAGAAAACATGAGAATTGTAATAAGATATACTTAATTATACATTAAGTAGAACATGTTATTGTAACAAGTAAACCTGAAACTGAACAATGAATGACATGGTAATAACGTAAGAAGATTGTAGATTACTTTCGTTAATTACAATCTAGGGAATAACATGTTATAGGCTTATTAATGAATTTAAATGGGTTAAATTATATCACTGAATTAATAAGCGAGAAGGGTCCATTCCTTAGAGATATAAGGGGCTAGGAGAAAACCTGATAACTTGAATAAAAGTCGATAATAAAGTTAATCGGTAAGCTGATAAGATAGAACAAGTGCATGATTAAACAATTAGACATAGGGTCTAATAAAACGTTAGCATGAAGCGCTCGGACCAGTCCGCACGTCTGAAGGTGAAGAACCCAATGGGGTAGACTGTCGAGGTGTTTGGAGGCACGAGAGGAGCACATCCATCTAATTCTTCTTCTTGATATTCTGCTTGTTTGCTCTACGGGAGTTGAAGGAAGCACGTGGCTCCCGAGGGACGTGGTAGGGTACTACGTGGTGGTCCTCTATTGCGGTGCATGCTCAGGCTGTATTCGTAGAGGTTGCGTATGCGTGTTACCACCCGGTGAGTACACCTTGACTGCAATAGTAGTTTGGCAATCAAAACAATGTAGTGGTGTGGCTTTGCTGTGATTCAATGATTTTCCTATAGATAGGCTGGTCAGGACCAAATAAAGGATAGTAATCGTTGGGTACCTGTCATCACCAGTCATTGAGATGCGAAAAGACTAGAGCTAAACCTATTGACCATCAATCTTTCACTATCGAGACTTTGATTGCAGGACACACCAATTTGGATGTAGATTGTTTGTTAGGGCCACGTCACTTAGCTCTTGATGCAGTCTTTCACTGGTTGAGAGAGGGTAAGAGCAGTACCATAGCCACCATGAAAATGCAGAACATATTTTAGATATATGTACTTTATGTCTCTTTAGAAGACCTATATAGATGTGGAAAACCTCCCGATCGAATTTTGTGCATTCAGATGCAGCCGTATTACAAAATTCAGGGTACAGTAGACAGTACGTATGTGTGATAATTCGGATACGTGCACACTGCACCGGGTGGTGTATCGTTGACGCTAGAGCATTACTCCGTGCTGAGACCTGATTCGACCGAGGCAGTAGATAAAACGTACGTGTGAGGGTCTAGGTACATGCATACTGTTAGCCTGCTGTGTGACCATGATATGCAATGCCCAAGTGATCAAAACGTTGATCAGCAATCACTTGGATGAAGCGACGATTGTGTTGGAGAACTTAACATTTTTAAGGCTCTGGGTTGGATCTCAGCGCTTGATCAGTTCAGATTATGACAAGTACACCTCTGTCTTACAAAGCTGCATGGGTCAGATGTTCGAGTCGGATGGGTTGGATTGGACACTACCCAGAATGACACACTTGTACATTTTGGCAATTGGCTTCTATTTGGAACCAGTTCGGATCGAGGTAGCCAAGACCTGACCCACTTACCTCAAGCACCAACATTAGATGGATTCGGAAAGCATCATCGGATCGGATCGGATTATGTAGGGCCCGATCCGTTTGGCTTGATTTCTACATGCAACTAGAAGGCTTGTCAAAAATGAGTGTCGGCGCAGGTCGAATGAAGACCGATCTGATCCCCTTTTTTTCCTGTTTACCTAGAGCAGTTAACAAATCAAATGAAGCCCATTTCTCCACTTTCTCCACTACTTGTGAGCTTCCCTCTGATGCTGCCACGTGGCCACTCAACCCTAACCAACTCTACGCCTATAAACATATGTTCGTACACCATTTTCATGGGACTTTTCGGCCTCAAGGAAGCTCTACCTATTTCGGCCATGGCTGCCAATGAAGAACCTCCATCTTCTTTAATAAAATCAATGAATTCGGAGAGTATTATTCATTGTAAATGAGTGCTTGAGCGTCTATACTCATTGGAATTGTAATTTCTGAATGAACTGAGAAACTATGATGTGGATGTAAGCTTGTTAACGCCGAACCACTATAAATTTCGTGTGTTGATTGATTTTTCTTGCTTTTGGTTCATGATTCCTCATTATTCTCTGCAAAACATGATCAATTAGGTGTTAGGGCCATTTTTTGGTCTAACATTTTGGTGCTTTCACTGAGAATTGACTAGTTCTCAATCATAGATCTTCTCATCTACTAACGGATGTCGTACTTCATTGAAAGGAGATCCATATCTGTCCTGGTCGATTCAGTTACTACTCGAGTGCATAGATCTTCATGGCATGAGAGAAAAGAAATTCGCAAATTCTGAACATATTGGGATTTGGTTAGGATTGACTCCACGTTGCCTTTGACAAGTTTGTAGTTCTTCTCGGTTCGGATGGAGTTGGTGCGAACAAGATATGTTCATGTGCATCTTGGATCGGGTAAGATTTGGAGGCGAAAAGGGCCTCAGATCGGATAGAGAAGATGATTTGAAGATTTTTGAAGCTGATGACATTCGGAACGGTGCCACATGGCGATCATCCCGCTTGGTTCGGGATCGGAGGCTTGGAGATTATGACAGCGCATCAAAGATCGTGGGAAGATGGAAGGAAACCGCTCCGCATATTCAGGAACGTGGAGTGCAATGGCTGTGTTGGCTCTCCTCGGTTCGGATCGAATAAACGATGCTCGGTTCGGATCGGATATAGTTTTTTACCAAACCGACCCGACTTCTAACATCTGGGGCTAACCTGCATATTTAAGCATTATAAAAACAGGGTTCGGTTAGGGACCCGATACGAACCGGATGACAATCTGGAAACTGAACCAAACCGTGGCCCAGAACAATAAAAAATTGGAACTCCGATCTGACCTGAAGCAGCTATTTCTGGGAGAAAATACGTTTTTCGGTTAGGTCGATTGCCACCGGGACTGTGGAGCCCCAGACCCTCATCGGCGCTGCGCCCGGACCCGTTGACGGCCTCGCCTTCGGCTCAGAGCACGGTTCGCCTTCAGCTCGACATATATTTTGGCCAATAGCAGGCATCAAAGCTTGTCAATGAAGATTAGATGGATAGTCTGAGAATATCACAACAAGATGACAACGAATGGGATTTTTCCCAGAGCCGTGATACCTACTTACATCAGTAAGCCCGTGTGAGGAGCTATCGATCAGATTCAGCTTGTTATCATCAACAGTATATGAGGCAATGATTGTCTCATAGCAGCTTCCTCTTCCATAGCTCCGACGGTGTGTATATTTCATCAATGCAACTGATGTTGTTCCCTAACGAGCAGTGACCACCTTATTTATGTAACTTAAACCTATCCAATCGGCGGAGCATCGAATGACGGTTATATGGAACAATCTAAGCACTAATCCGAAGATGATTCATATGATCTTAGTGACCATGATTGTCAATAATAGGATATCGGAAAGCAGCCAAAGATCTTAACATCCCAAAGCTACACTTCAATTGTATGATGTGATGAATGAAATATGTCCTGCGGTTACCTCCCGAAAAACTCGGCTAACCTATGCAATGGCTATTTGTTGTCAACCGCATCGAGGAAGACTGATTTCCATCGAATAAGGTTTAGGTCAACATACTTTGGTGCCCAGAGTTAGGTACTAGTTGAACCACCACACACCATGATTAGACCTATGGATCCTCTCCTGGATTATAGCAACTTGACTACTCACCAGCCACCATACGACCTTGGTCAAGTGATGAGAGCTCGAGATTAAAGCAATTATGAATCAACCATTAGCTCCCTACTTCTTATTTCCATTGTGACATAACGCATGAACATTACTTAAAGTCTCACAAACTATGCTGTCATGTTCAAGCTTATCTTATCAAGGTCTAGACTGACCAGCTCCAACAGAATTCAAAACTCACATTGTAGCCTAAGTCTATTGCTAATATTCCCAATCGAAATTGGAGTGGGAATGGTCCGTGGTGACTAAGTTACTAGAAGATCCTGCTATTTGCCTAAATGGAATATGCCACACATCAGAGATGGAACCCAAATACGCTTCCCCTCCTGATGAGATGGACTGTGAAGGAGGCATCGACTTAGCAAACAAAGGAAACATCACATAAAGAGTTGCCCAATGATCTGCCCAAAGACATAGATCTCAGAGAAAATGAAGATTCGAGATGCAGGAGGGCGACAACTAACAAAGCAACTACCCAAAGATTGAAAAGCTCGCTTATTATTTGATGATTGCTTCGAGAAAACTCCGCCACTATTTCCAAGTTCATCTAATTATGATACACACTGATTGGCCAATACGATAGGTCCTACAACGACCCGAGGCATCTGGATGATTGCTCGAACGAAACATCAAGCTGAACCAGTTTGATCTCAATTCCCTCCTATAGAAGTCCATATGGGGGAAAGTATTAACCAACTCCACCATTGAGTTTACTATTCCCGAAGAGGACGTAATAGATGAAGAAGATGGCCCACAAAAAGAAAGATGAAAACAAGCACCTAGAAGATATACAGACGGTGCAAGGAATGGTCAATGGCCTGACCCCGGAGTTTTGATGATAATTCCTGAAGAATGGTCAATTTTCTAAGCCTCAGGATTGGAATTTTCCGCTACCAACAGCGATTCCAAATACAAGGCCCTAATCGCCGGCGAAACTCGTTAAAGAGTTGGGAGTAGCGTCATTGAACATCTTGGTAACTCTCGGATTGTTATTTGCTAGTTTCGGAGGGAATTCCATATGAAGGGACCATGACTCGCAGCTTACCTAGAACGGATAGAGGAGTCGTTGGATGGATGGGAACAATACACCATGTCTCATATTCTACACATAGAAAATTAGAAAGCGAATTACCTGGCCAAGTTAGAAAGCTCCGACAATCCAGAAGAGATGAAGATAATCCCAATCAAGACACTACAAACTCCGACCATTGATCAAACGGAAGTTGATCCAGTATTGGAGACCGAATTCGGAAGAGAGTCATGGAAAACTCCCTTTAGAAACTTCCTGCAGAACAGAGTGTTTCCAGCAAGGAGAAGTGATGGGCGTACCATCATTTGTTATGCCTCAAGATATGACAAGCAAAGCGACATTGCTTATTTCCCTGGGAAGGTTGTCCGAAGATTGAGAGCAACGAGTCCTATTGCCGAATACACCATCCTGAATGATTAGACAAAAGCACTCATCAAATTCCCACTAAATGGGACATGAATGAAGCTTCTGACGAAAGACGTCTTAGAGTTAGAAAGTGAAGATTCACAATTCCGTCCATTGATCGATTATCTGCCAAGTAACTTATGCCCCTGATGCTGGGGGCAATAGGAGATTCAAGCATGGGTTGTTGGTGATTACATCATCTAATTCAATGCTGATACATCACAATCCTGCATGACCGATTGCCTCAGTCTTTCCCGAAGAGTGGAGAGTTAAGGGTTTGGAATACTTAAGCCTGGATGCTGATTGATTGTTTGTGTATAATCTTTTATCTCCGACGCAGGATCGAAGGCATATCTGTAGACGGATGAGGCATGTTTTATCCTTATGGCCCCCGCACCAACTTCTTGATATGGAAGGGGCTAAGCTCCTGTAAGCATGGACCCATTTTCAGCCATGTCCTACTTCATAGCATGGAGAGTGAAAAGCTTCTCTAATCATAAATCTATTGTTCTCCTGCCAACTACCGTCCTAGCACCAATATGATGATGTGCTTCCATCAGCGGTACAGGCGTGAGTCCCTAACACTCAATCTTTGCCTTTAGCAAGGGGGTAAGAAGGTGATTTAAAGGAGATGCGACCTCGTCATTTGCTTACAGCATTTACCTAACTGCCTTCGTCGCTCCAAGACCCCAATCAAGGTCTTTTCATTCTTGGGACCACCATCACACGACAGTTTGAAAAAACGTTCATCACCAGCCAAAGATTTTGGCAACCATACCCGACAGAGATTGTCGAGGCAAAATGGACCTGCGAAGAGCATGCAATGCCATTTTCGTACAGAATGATATTCATTCCTTTAACAGGATTACTCTTTAACCATGACTCTTATATTTGAATGCTTTATGAGTTATTGATGTAATTAACTCAGATAAATAATATGTGGATGGTGTAGGTACCTAAGATTTGATACTGACCAGACTTCTAACACCCGCATATAAAAGTTATGGAGCAATACCATGACAAGCTTGACTTAACTGCTCGTTTACAATGACATGTCTTCCGTTTGAAAGAAGTTGTATAGCTCAAGGTGGATTCGAGATGACCATCCACTCCTTGGCTCATATGTGGCAGATCTAAAGATAATTATGCATCGAGTTTTGCATATTCAAAATCAGAATCCGATTTCAGATAGATGCAGTTCGACCGTCTACATAGCTCAATCCTATGTTTGACGCCATCAGATTACATGAATCCAAATAAAGGAGGCAGCATTGCCCATTGACATGCTTACTTTTAAATCATGCAATTTACTTTTACATGCTTCCCAAGTTATTGACATAACTAACTCATGCGATATGAATGATGCAGGTACCCAAAGTTCGGTGCCAATTACTCCTCCCATAGATTGATTAGAGGAACACAAAGTTTTTGCAAACATTCACCAACTATTTGCCTGACTAACTCTGATCCTCAGAGATTGGATAGAAGTACAAACCTAGGATGAGTGTACTGGGCGCGCCATGATTAAAGACCACTTGATCCGTGACTCTAGCTCTCATGATTTGCAGCGTCCGACCAAACTCCATCCCACAAGTCGATGGGATAAGAGAAACTTGATTATTGCGAATGGCCACCTCTACCCATGAATCGGAGATTAGGAGGTAGCACCTCGGTGAGTATGACCCAACCACTTGCCCAAAAAGCTCCATCTGCCAGAGTGAAGTATAGAGTACAGACTAAAAATAGAGTTCGAGAACGACGCTCGACCCGGCAGAATCCCACTCTTGGGATTAGAGCGCAAAAAGAAAGCCGGGGCGAATGACATGACCATTTTCCTGATTAACCCTAACTCTCATGATTTGAGAGAGAATATAAAGGACGGGAAGACGACGTGCCCAAGGCGTGATGGTGCACCACGATTAAAGACCGCCTTGATTACAATCTAACCTGGGCTTACATCAGGAGAGTAGAAAGGTGCTAAGATTAAGTACCGAAGACAATAGGCTCCTACCCCACTGAAGGATTGGGGATAAGATTGAAAGCTGAGCCGACGCCCCCCATAGAAGGATTGGGGCAACACAAGGTCGAACAAGCCCTGACTAGGCACTTTATTCATGATTGATTGGGGGTGCGCCCACACATCACCCCTCTACGATAAATTCTATATGATTAATTAGATACTATTTGATTGCATGGATTATGAATTGGAACCTTTATTTGATTGTGATATGCTTTATTACCTATTACTTAGAGATTCACTTCGTTTAAAGAGTGTAGGCTTGAACAAGATAACAGGACAAGAATGCGTGGGCTGCACTCGCGACAACCGTAGCAGGACAGTGGAAAATAAACAAAAGGGCCATGTCCAGAAGGCTGACACTGACGCCAATGCTAAACTTCTCAGGAGACTCAAGGCGACAACCGAAAGGAGGCCCTAAGAGTGATATATCAAATCAACATACACGCCCAAATGTGACTGGCCATAACCCAAGTGCAACGATGAGTGCCACCTCGCAAATACACTGAATGGAAAACGTGATAACTTGAGCACTTGGATAACTCAATCACTTAAGCTTTGAAAGCAATATCTCTCTTCCATGCATCCATGTCTAAATTTAAAAGGGATGTGATACAACTGCCAACCCTTCGCCATTACCCCTGGACTGAGGGCATACTGTTGAAAATATTTACTAATGACATAACTAATATGTTTGTGTCTAATTTATACCTCGATCTTGATAGTCCACTCGAGGACCATGGAATGGATGCAAAGTGAATGTTCATTTGCTAGTCCTAACCAACTTCCCGAATGAAAGACCCTAGATAAGGGGGCACGCCATTACTTTGACTTCTAGCTTGCAAGGAAGCGAACAGCTTGATACTCTGACTCAAAGGTGCGATGATCCCTCAGCATGTCAAGCTAGATATGAAATGGATGGTACCCTTGCTGATTTGAGAACTTAGATGTCTCAGCGAGATGAACTTCTCCGGAAACGACAGAAAATGATGGATAACTTCTTTTACTTGGATATATGGAAGGCCAAGTAACTACGACTTACACGCTGGAGCGAGCACCGTGGGAATTCAAGCGACAACAAACTTGGCTCAAACACTCCCTGCTCCGTGGTCCAGACCATATGAGACCCTAGGACAAGTTGGCATAATTGTCTTTAATGAAACAAGATGCAACCAACCACCTCCTAGGCATTTGTAGCATGCAATTTCTGACTGTAACATTTTGGATGAAAAACGATGGATATGCAAGAGCCGCTGAAAACTTAAACGGAGCCCGACCAACCTCTGCTCCAATTCAGATGAATGTTTAAAATCCATCTCAACCTCAACACGAGGCTCCCTATGTAGGGGGAAAACGAGAGCATTTGAGACAGCCATAATCTGACTTTATCGCCACCTGACTCCGAACCTCAGAGCTTGGATGGGAACCAAAGACTAACATGAGATAGACATGAACAAACCATTTTGTATCAAACTCTAACTCACAGCTTGATGAGGGAGTATGAATTCAGAGAATACGTGGATTTGATGATTACCGTTTAGTAAAATCCCCGTGGATGGGGAGTTCGGGATACGAGCTTCGAGTAACATAATTTGATTATCCGCCAACTTTAGGCACATTTATTATTATCGGAGTTCCGCAAGATCCCAGACTATAACCAAAAGAATGACTCCTCAAGAACAACCTGCATACATCCGAGTAGCAGATCACCATCTAGAATTAAACAACAAAAGCCTGATTGACGGCTATTACATATGCGCAACCAATAAGCTAGAGGTTGGCTTCCACCCACTTCGAGACTTCATACAGGGGGCACCAGAGCTAAATTGGACAATTGGCGACAACTTCTCAAAGACAAGGGCCAGATTGCTAATATTAATTGATGCTTCAACAGAGCTCTGGCGAGACCCTGCATGCATTCCTTGAAAGATTCAACACTGCAGTGGCATCTGTAAATCGACCTAGACCATACATGGTTTTGATTGCACCAGTATCCGGTATTCTGGATATCTCAAACTTCAAAATTTCGCTGCAACGATACCCACCAAGAGGACTTGGCGGATTCACCTCTAAAACAAACCTTGGTATCTCTCTACTATAAGATTTTCCTAGAAACGTTGGAAAATGCTATACTGAGACAGACATATTCATGCAACAAGGGGGTGCTAATGTTGAAATGGACGATCTCAATGTCTTCACACAAAATGGAGCACCATCTGACTCTTGAAATGATAAAGGCAAAAGAAAAGCCCCAAGAAAGACTGACAGGAATTTACAATTCCGGAAAAGACTAATGTCATTAATCAGTCCCGTGATCTTGATTTTCAAGCTTAATGAAACCAAGCATGAGAGACAGACTCAACAACACTATAATGGCTATTTCGGATTATGCAAATGCATGAACGAAGGAGCTCGAATAACTCACTAATGATGTTCGCTCACTTGTAAGATTGACGAGCTTACTTAACTTTGTGGCTGATGCGAGGAGAGTATCTAAGTTCGCTGATACTCAATAAGGTGATACTGCTTTCTGACTAAACATATGGGATGACCCCGACGCGAATGTAATTCGACCATTCGTATATACAACTCCAACCCTTGATGACTTGGAAAAGTGCACAGAATGACACAGTGTGACTAAGATTGCTTAACTAGCATATCTAACCCGATGCGGCGGAAAAACTATAAAGGCTAAAAGACTGGATGTCCGATTGACCTAGCATAATCCCCATTGATGCTGGGGGCATAAGCACTGACTTCGCTCGTCCTCCACTGATGCTGGGAGCATCACCTTCAATCGACCGATTGACTTTGAACATGACCCTGACTCAATGCATGATTCAGAACGTACACATTATATCTTTAGAATATGACGTGATTAATCTCGACCATCCAAGTGAGCCAACTAACAGATCAAGCATGAATACAAAGACTTGATCCGCAACTGCATCAAATGGAGAGTATGATGAACTCCTCTGCTACCTTACAATTGTGATAATCCTACCAGATATTGGTTTGCATGATTCAACAACATATCGTACTGACTCGTATGTGATCACGGGATTATAAAACGATCCGGAGTGATCATGGTTTTCAGATGCCCTAATATTACGATCAGATGTAATCATGGAGTCCTAGATTAATATGCTGATATAGAGATAGTCCAAATCCAAGCAAAAATGACAGATTCATATGCTGACTCTGATGCGCTCTGTCCCAACGGTCCAGATGCTAGCTCAAAACACGAAGATTCTGACACCACACTATGACTTGGATGGCGATTTTATACATTGACTTATATATAAAAGAAATCATATCTTAGTAATGCACTTGACTTTTTTAGGAAGGTGACATCGTGTAGCAACATCCTGTATGCGTTTAGAATCACGCTCAGGAGCGAACGATCTTGTATGACTTTTGATGAAGGAATTTCGACCTCTTGACTCGACGGGGTATAAACGATTACTTGATCATCTTAACTTCTTTGGCCATAGATTTGGCATCAATGAGCACCTATGGATGCGGTGTCATATATGACAAGCCGTCTACACAATGAAGAGTTGAAATATCAGAACTGCTCAAGAGGACATGACAATTTGACAAGCCCTTCTTGAGAATGAGTGACATCCCAGAAAGACTCAGCGTGACTTGTTCAAAGCATATCTCATCTAAGATGAGATGTACTTTGGGGGGAAAAATGTTAGCTTGCTTTTTGACCAGGCTTTCCAAAGCCCAAGTGATCAAAATGTTGATCAGTAATCACTTAGATGAAGCGACGATTGTGTTGGATAACTTAACATTTTGAAGGCTCTGGGTTGGATCACGGCTCTTGAATCGGTTCGGATTATGACAAGTACACCTCTGCCTCACAAAGCTGCACGGGTCGGATGTTCGAGTCGGATAGATTGGATTGGACACTACTCGGAATGACATATTTGTACGTTTTGGCAATTGGCTTCTATTTGGAACTAGTTCGGATCGAGGTAACGAAGATCCGACCCACTTACCTGAAGCAACAACATCATATGTATTCGGAAAGCATCATCGGATCAGATCGGATTATGTAGGACCCGATTCGCTTGGCTTGATTTCTACATACAACTAGAAGGCTTGTCAAAATAAGTGTCGGCGCGGGTTGAATGAAGACCGATCCGATCCCCTTTTTTGCCTATTTACCTGGAGCGGTTAACAAATCAAATGAAGCCCATTTCTCCACTTTCTCCACTACTTGCGAGTTTCCCTCTGATGCTGCCACGTGGCCACTCAACCCTAACCAAATCTACGCCTATAAATATATGTTCGTACACCATTTTCAGGGGACTTTTTGGCCTTAAGGAAGCTCTACCTATTTCAGCCATGGCTGCCAATGAAGAACCTCCATCTTCTTTAATAAAATCAATGAATTCGGGGAGTATTATTCATTGTAATTGAGTGCTTGAGCGTCTATACTCATTGTAATTGTAATTCCTGAATGAATTGAGAAACTATGAAGTGGATGTAGGCTTGTTAATGCCTAACCACTATAAATTTCGTATGTTGGTTGATTTTTCCTACTTTTAGCTTATGATTCATCGTTATTCTTTGCAAAACATGATTAATTGGGTGTTATGACTATTTTTTGCACTAACAATACCTCACCGGGTGGTGTATTGTAGATGCTAGGGCATTACACCATGTTGTGATCTGATTCGACCGAGGAGACTGGATATGCCAGTTTGTTCGCTTACGTAGTATAGCGATGGTAGTTCTGTGCGGAACGTGGCATAGTTATATGGAGATTCACACATTGCTCAGGCGTAGGATGAGAGTTGCATATGCTTCCGTGGCGCGACGACGGTGACCGGCGAGAAGGGTACCATGGGAAGTACCTTGATATATTGGGGGGTAGCTACATATATGCTATATTAGGTTAATTTACTGGGATGTAGATATGTACGACGTGTATGTAAATCCTTGAGTGCTATTAACCCAAAACAATCTAATAAACAAGAAAATGTAACTGAACGGTATATGCAGGGTTATTAAATGTGTATTTTAAGTCCAGTCACCAGAACTTGTGTTCTGACCCCTTCTTCATAACTACTCGCGGGTTAGGTTTATGGAAGAGATATGATAGCTTTGGATACTGGTTAGGCAGTATTATTACTTTGGTAAGGCTATGTTTGATTATATTATATTTTATCCATTCCTCTGTGAGATCTTTTCTAAGCTCTGATATATTTTATATCTCTATCTTTTCTGCAGGATACCAGAAAGCCAACTTTGGTATCGATAGGCTGGAATTTTTGAAAAAAATCCGGTCTGTCAGAATCGGGTTATCACACAATCTTGAGCCAAGACTATGCAAGTCATGGAGGGAAACCATTCTATTGAACTGAGGACGCAATTGAAGTGGAGAATTGGTTATTTCATTATGAAAGGATTTTTGCTAATCTTGGACTTAGTGATGAGCAGAAGTGGAGACTCGCCTCTAAAAAACTGCAAAGAGAAACATTTTTCTGATGGAACAGTTTCATCATAGGTGTAGTAGAAGAAGAGATGTCACAGGGTGAGTTCATAAGGAGATTTGAAGAAAGGTTATACTGAATTGCTAGGTTTGGTTTAGTCGAGAAATTATTTGAGTTAGAGAAAGGAGACATGTCGATCCTTGTGTATGCTGCAAGATTTGAGGAGCTTTCTCGTTATGGTTATGCTGATGCGGGTACCATCCTTAGGACGAATGGAAACTTCATTAGAGGATTAAAAATGGAATAGGTTAAATCTACTTTAGATCACATTTGAAGTCCTTGTGATATAGTGGTAGAGATGACATTGAGAAATGTAGATATGATTGCTTTCTTGGATAATAAAATAGCAGCTGCTCAAAGTAGGCAAAGTCAGAAATGAAAATTATATCCAAATAAGGGAGCTTAAAAGGACGAAGCTAGCAATAAATGAAAAGTTAAGGTAATTTACTTTAAGTGCAATAATAAGGGTCACTACGCAAATGAATGTCATTTGGGAGATAAGAAGATTGTTGTCGGGAAGAAGAATGTCTAGTGTTTCAACTATGATCTGACATTTCATTACAAGAATAAGTGTTCAGGGCTTGCTGAAAGAGAAGTATTTGCTTTGGAGCCTTTTGCCTAAAAACTGACCGCTAGGGAGAAAGGGAAATCGATAATGGCAAGCATATTTATCATTCCTAGCTTATCTATTAAGATATTGTTTCATACTGGTGCATTACATTCTTTCATATCTCCTTACTTGGTAAATAATTATCTTCAAAACTACCATATCTTGTTACTTCTTTAGGGTAGTCAATCTTATAAGGGATTATGCAGCTTACACTCTTTGTATTATCCATTGTTTGTGTTCAATTTCAATTGGTATTGAGACAATATTAGGTATGGATTGGTTAGATAAATATGATGCTAGGATTCATGCTAAGCTAGAAATATATCATGATGACGCTTTAGTTGTAGCGATCAAAGTGTATATTCGGTTAAGAATGCAAGTTCATAGATTTATCCACTATTAGGAGCGAATGGAATAAGATATTTTAATAATTCAATTTCCCATAGTAAAGGAGTTTACACATGTTTTTAAACCAATTATAGGATTACCACTTAAAATAGTTATCAAGTTTGGAATAAACCTTGTACTTGGAGCTAAACCAGAGAATAAATCATCACAAGATGATACCAACCAAGATGAAGGAATTCAAGGTGCATTTATTGGACTTGGATGGAAAGAGTTTCATTAGACTAACCAGTTCGCCTTGGGAAGCAGTTGCGGTTTACATAAAGAAGCCTGATGGATCATTAAGATTGTGCATCGGTTATCGAAATGTCAATGAGAAGACGGTGAGGAATAAGGGAATCGATGATCTCTTTGATTAACTAAGTGAAGCCTATATGTTTTATTAACTATATATTTCTACCGAATTCCATCAACTGCAAATAACAAAGAAAAGTATTTCATTGACGACGTTTTGAACAAGAAATATTTCATATGAGTGGTTAATCATTTCATTCAGGTTAAATAATGTGGCTTTTATCTTTGTCAATTTTGTGAAATGTATTTTCTGAGAGAACTTAGGTAGGTTCATATTAGTACTTACCGATGATGTTTTCGTATATTCTAAGAGCGAGCAAGATCATGAAGTTCATCTTAGGGTAGTTATAACACCCCATACCACTTAGCACAACCCAAACGAGTCATATAAGAAATATGGAGCTTTTAAGGTATAAACTAAAAAAACTTTACAGAGTCTAAGATTCAAAGACAAAAAGTAATTATAGCGGAAGCATAATATTTGGAACTCTCAGAAAAGTATTATTCCATAACTAAACAAAATGTCATTGCATCAAAATCTCAAAATTACTTTAATATCAAAATACATACTATTGATGTCAAAATATCCCACTCTTAGATCTAGTTACATTAAAATAAGGGAACATAATGAAAATAAAATTGAGAACATATCAGATTGAAGCATCCAAATTATGTCAAAGTCTGTGAAAAAAATCTGTCATTTCCTGTATGCTTATGGGTGAAGAGAGGAAATGAGAGCAAGTTAGACATAAAGTCTGATGAATGAAAAATGGGCCCTAGAATTTTAAGAAACTAAAAGAAAATAGACTTGATAATAGTTCTATTGTTACAAAGAAAATGTATCCACACACAATTTAAGGTAATTTCTGAGATATCTAGATTGTTAAAGTTGATTGTTTACCCAATAACTCATACCATATGAGTATTTTAATAATTAATTCCTATTTCTACCAAAATTAATTGACCATTCCTAGATAACATCAAGCTAGCATGATAGCATGCCCGTTGCACTGAATGAAAATCCATTGGGACACCAAAACTTATCATCATTCATTTACGGGTCCACCAGATGGACAAAATCTAATGCAGAGATGAAATAGCGAATTATTTACCCTGATCAAATCCCGCACATTCGGTCGGCGCCAGTACACAATAACTTATCATCACCCATTTCGACCACTTACTTACCCCCAATCAACATGGCATGCCCAATCCCCAATACATGAGAACATCAGTCTTCTAATTTGAATTGTATGTTATCGATACGGTCCTAACAAACAATATTATATCATGCTCCCCATACTTGGTCACTATGATCTGACTTTTATTTGTTTGCTCGTCCCCAAGATCCAAGTCTTAATTGTTTGCTTAACCCCCCGGATCTGAGTCTTTCCTATGATATTTAACTTTAATCAGGACAAGTTCTAATATCATAATATGTTTTTTTCTATTCCATTCTGAATTATAAAGCGTGTCATAATTTATTCTCAAGTATTCCAAGGGTTTCTCTTTTTTAGTCCAATTTATTTTTATTATGATAAACGATTGTTCGAGTTAAAAGAAAATGAAAAATAAAAGAATATAAGAAAACATAGAGTCTCACAACAAAATCGAAAACATAAAATAGTAATAATGACAGATCAACTGCCACTCCAAGATAAAATGTATATCAAAGTTAAAAACAAATCTTATTAGCTGGACAGTTATAAAAATTCCGACCTTACAAATGCTAATAAGTAAATTAAAATATAATGGAAATAAAGTAATGTGATAGACAAACTTCCAACTCTACTCTTTGAGCTCACATCCAATAAAAGACAACCTAGGAAACAAGCTCAGTCTGACCCGAGCATTATAATGAAATAATACATGGATCGGTTTGGAATACTAATTCAAGAAAACTCAAATAATAGGAAACATACCAAAATTATGCAAGACCATGCCGCTAATCGCGGAACGAGGTTTTACCTCACAAGAACAACTTATATTAATAAGCATCAACACAAAACAAAATCACCGAGACAACAAGGAATGTGTGTCGTATGTAAAATTTACCAACATAAAAGTAAGGATTAGTTGACGTAAATAATCCAAAGTTTAACCAGTCCGTCCGTATTAATCCCAAGTTTGCGTTATTTAAAAATAATCCCAAGTTTGGGGGGTCTCCTCCCATATTGATCCCATTTCTCCGATGACTTGTTATAGCAGGTTTCAAGTTTTAATCGTTTGCTAATTAATAACCTTTGTTAACTTAAAAAACCCGTTTTAGTCCTTCAAGTCATTAAACTCCCTTTCTTAATCTTCGTCCTCCCGACTGTAAACCTGGGATCTGTAGCTATTCCAAACCCAACTCGGCCATGAATTTCAATCTTCACTTCCTCCTTCATTACTCCACTAAATTCCATGCCACCACCTCCATCGTTCTTCTCTCCGCAAGTCCTTCCTTCCCTACCCCATCACATACAACTCACACTCCCCAGACAAACCCTGACTTTCAGCATGATTCGCCGCCATACCATTATACTCATGCCTATTCCTCAAAAGTTCATTCTTCTTCTTATTCATTGCTGACTTAAATTCATTCTTCTATTCGTTTCTTCAGCAAGTTCACTTGCAATCATACATAAACACTCACCAATCGGCAAGCAAACAGCTACAAACTTCCAAGCAAAGCCAACCTGCACCACAAAGATGATAGTTAGGAACCCAGCAACCTCCATTATATACCATCTGCCATCACCGCCCAAATTATACTTTCACACTGCCGAGTCCTCACTTCTTTTTTTTACTGAGTTTAATTGCACAATAATATTTTCTTAAGAACATGTGCGGTTGAGGCCATTCCCATAAAACAATGACAATTACGTTTGTTTGCAATTCAAAGATAAACATGCAATGGTACACTTGTGCTCAAAAGTGGTATATATATCATCTGCAGCTCATTCTCCAGTGTGAGAAAGATTACAAAGGCGAAGCACATTGCAATTTTTTCTTTATGGAAGATTGCAAAGCCTCCAAAAGCTTTGGCATTAGCTTCTTGTTGGTGACAATTATGCCTGTCTTCGCCTATCAATGCAAGTGCAATGGCATATTGGTCTCCTCTTGACCAGGATCTACTCGTAAGTCTCCTGAATCCTCTTCAGCAACCATTGAAAAGGAATCAAAAGGAAGTTCTTTTCTCAAAACAAGACTGACCAATAATTGGGAATCATAATCGACCACATTAACAGGACTCGTATCTGCTTTTGAATGTACATCCGATTGCAAAAATGGCCTTCTGCACCATTTGGCATAGGCGAGGCTAGCGAAGCAGCGTTCTTGGCAGTGGCCAGATCTTTCTCGTAGGAAACCATGGCAGAAGTGGCCAACCCATGAAGCGGACAACCTTTACCCCCAAAATCATGAAAAAAGATTTCCACGCACAACCCATGAAGCGGCCAATCACTGCAATTTTGGATGTATAGTCCTCTCAGGAATTTGATTTTGCGATTTCAATTTCTATTTTTTCCTTTCAATTTTGAACGAGAGGAGCGATTTTTAAAGTCTGGAGATGTAAGCGAGGAGAACAACAGAATTTGAACGCGAGAAGAACAGATAAATTTTTTGAAGCGACCAAGAGATGCAACCATTTGAATTGAGATTTGTAGAAAGTAAGAGATTTGTAGAAAGAACCCAAGTGGAGTAAAAAAGAAAACGATGAATAAAGAAGAAGAATGATTTATCCATGTCAGATTTGGGAAAGTAAAAAAAATTAAAACCGGCTGTAGCAGGTAAATGGTCTAGTGGGATCAATTTAGGAAGGCAACCCCCAAACTTGGGATTATTTTTAAATAATGAAAACTTGGGATTAATATGGGCGGACCGGTTAAACTTTGAATTATTTATGTCAATAAATCCTAAAAGTAATACCAGATGGGAGGACCCCTCAAGATTATACTCACTATATTTGGTACTTTTTTTTAGTGGCGAAAGTTTTTTTTTTTTTTTACATGATCCTCCTCTCCAGAGAATCTCCTCCCGGGCTTACTCAACCTTTCCGGGATCTCTTAACACTAGTATAAACGTACCAATATATTAGTTTAAACATTAAACCTATGTTGGAAATAACACATAAGTATTTTGTTTGTTTATACTTATGAATCCAGAGTTATAATATTGGAAGCATAGTAAATTGATTAAGTAAATATAATCAAATTACACAGCTAACAAAAATGTAAGTTTGTCATTCTCCCAATTTTCCGATTATATATATATATATGTATGTATATATATATATATATATATATATATATATATATATATATATATATATGAAAATCACTGCTCTTACGAGGATTTACATGAATTATAGGTTAGGCTAAAATCATACCTTTGTCACAGCATGGAAATTGATACCTAGTTAAAAGTTCCAACTCAAGCCATTTTCAAACTTCTTTATGAGTTACAAGTATTCCCCTTTCATTACCAATGCCTAGTGCAAAAAGTTCCGACAATAACAAAACGTGTATTTTAGTAATTAGTTTGTTCTAAAACCTTGATTTCCAGTTCACGTTAACACAAAACATGATTCTTCCAGTCCATTGCTTGTATCATTTGTCAAGCTATATTTGTTTCTTAACCATGGGTTGTAAGATAACTCTGTATATATAATTATACAACAGATTTCATTATATTAAGCGATTCTTGTGAATATATTTCATGTACACAGCATGACTAAGCATTTCTGTAACTCATAGTGCATATATATATATATATATATATATATATATATATATATATATATATATATATATATATATATATATATATATATATATATATACACACACACATATACATATATACATATACATATACATATCTTTCTTCTTTACTAATAATCGAAATAGGTTTGGTGTCACACTTTTTTGGTGTACACGCAAACTACCGAAAATGCCCTTTACTAAATACAAACACATATCATAAAATAATTAAATCAAGAAAGAAACGGAAAGTAATCAAAGTTAAATAGCAATGTTCCTTTAATTAGCCATGTGCGCCAGTAATGACATTAATAGAGATGTAAATGAGAATAACGTTAAAAAAAGCAGAAAATTAAATCTAGAAAGGTAATGTAAATGGAATTAAATCATGCGTATGTTTGAATTCGAAAATAGATACACATCGTAAATGGAATTAAATCACGTGTATGTGTTGAAATATTTATTTAAAGAGTATGTGCACGCGTATTAAGAATGGAATTTTTTCAATAAAACAAAAAAAATGTTTTGAGTAACAGTCACATGAATTAACATGCATGAATTAGAAACAGATAAAATTAATGCGCAGTAATGAGAACAAAAAAATAAAAAGAAACTATTGAGCAAATAAATATGCAGAAAAACAAAATGAGTAAAAAATATACCAAACCATGTACCAACGACATATTTTTATTTTGTTGAATGGCTACGCGCGATATCACCATGCGCGGAGCGCGTGCCTATACGTCTCGTATGTGTATATATATATATATATGTATATATATATATATATATATATATATATATATATATATATATATATATATATATATATTAGTTCCTTCATGTACCCTAAACAATGCCACTTTTACTTAAAGTATGTCCTGAAATCGAATTACTTCAGTACTTTGCTCATGCGCTTCCTGTTATATATATATATATATATATATATATATATATATATATATATATATATATATATATATAGACACACACTCTACAAATAATTTTCATATCCCAAATAGTTTCTCTTTCCCCACCGTATTCCTCAAAACCCGAAACCAGTCAATACTTTATTCATGCATACACAACAAATTATATTGCATTTAAGGTAATCACACTTTTTCTTTTTAGTTCCAGTCAGTCAATTAAATGTCTTTATACCGCAAACTTATATCAACCAGGTAACTTTAATTAATTTTGTTCATCTTTAAGTTATTACTTTTCTGCAGATTTGCATTTCAGTTTATGTTTCTTTACATGTAAATACAGCTAATATGCATGCAAAATATGCCTGACCACCAGAGTTTAACATGCCAAACAGAGACTGTATTAATATAATGCCATGCTACTTCTTCCTATAAGCATCCTGGCAATAAGTTCAAAGTATAATACCCAGACACACTACATTAGTTTCAATCTTCCTTAATATAACCAAGTTTTTACTCCAAAATAGCTTTAATAAAACTCAAGCCAAACTGTGTTATTTATAATTATGTTGCACTGAGATTTACCATGTACCTTAAACACATATTTATTTATTTAGCTGAGTCTATGGCTATTTCTTCCTGCCATCTATTTCTTTTTAAATACGAAAAATAGGCATAACTAGACCATGCTTCCTTTTCACAGTCAACATGGTAGCATCCCATCAGCACATAGTTTATACGTAGCCGTTTAATATTGTTTCTTTACTCTCTAAAATTCTAGTTGTACTCACTTCCAAATTATCAACAAGAAAGCAATCTCATGCAAGCATATTATATCATAAGGATGTGCTTCTCAACATCTACATTTAACTGGAGCTACCCAAACTGCTGGGACAATTACTAAGACTTAATAATTTGAATGTAAACATACTCTTATCAGGTATTGGGTTTACTCATTTAAATTATACTTCATTCACTTTAATATGCATAGCAAATAAAAGTAAAGTTCCTTTTTACAACCTGATAACTTAGCTCCTTACAAACATCAACTCAATAACACTACCTTTACTCTGTTTTTAGTATCAAAAATAGGGTACAAGTAAGCCTATTGCTACCTCCTTATACTTATTTATAAGAGCATTTTTCTTGTTTGGCCCCTTTTTTTTTTTTTTCACATTTAGTTTTTTTTTTTTTTTTGAAATATTGCAGTCTTAGCCTCCTTTTGGTCAACTCAGCGCTGAGTTGACCAACAAAGAAGAATTCTTATTGACGCAATCATTGATTGCGCCCATAAATTTTCCTGTTTTTTTTAAACCCTACGGGGCGCAGTCATTGATTGCGCCTAGATTTTTTTTTTTTTTTTAAAAAAAAAACACATGGGCTCAATCAATGATTGCGCCCAAAAAGTGTTTTATATATATATATATATATATATATATATATATATTATAAAAGCAGATAGTTATACCAGTTATACTTACTTTACCTTTCCTTCTCCCATTTACCATTATAACCCATTTCTCAGTCCAAACCCCAAAACCCTAAACTTCTAATCCTTTAAAAGATATCAAAATCCAAGTTGATTAAAGATCAAAGTTAAGAGGAAGCTATTTTGGCCATTTGGAGTATCAAAAGGTATGAATTTGGTTTTTTTATGGTTAATTCTATTTTACCCATCTTAGTTAAAATTATTTTGGTTTTAGAATAGAATGGAATGGCGCCAAATTATATTGGAACTATATGCTATTACGATGGAGAATTGGTTATTGATGAACATAAATGTGGAATATATAACGGTGGATCTAGAAAAACCGGCAAAAGTTTTAAAAGGGTCAAATTTCGTACAGTTGAAGCAGGTCGTGTATAAATGTACTAAAATTAATCCGGTTGAGTTTGACATTGAGTTAGTTTGCAATTGGTCGACAGATTCCGGATCTAAGGCAATTAAAATCAAAGACGACGATGACGTTGAAATTATGTTGTCATCTGTGTCAAAATCTATTGAATTATTTGTTATGAAAGAGCAGAGATTGTCAATAGAGCCAGCCGTTACTCCAGTGGTATCGGCTCCCGCAGCTTGTTATCTATATCTGAATATGAGCGTTCCCTCGTATGAGCAACAATAAATGTATTTTGGGTTTAATCCGTACATGAATTTGAATCATCCATCGCTACCGGGCTATCCATATCCGATGCAGGAAAGTGTCCAAAATATAACGCACGGGTAAATCGAAATTTAGAATTCTCCCTCTTCACAATACTACCATTGTCTTTTGTATGGTTCTAAAAAGTGTGTATATTTCAGGTTTGTACCGAATTACCTCACGACACAAAATTCCGCCCGACCATCTACAAGTTACCGTTGTTCGCCGATGGACCCAATGTGCACCGAAGTGTATCGGATGACCCAACAGTAAGTTACTAGTGTTATCGCTATAGATTTATGTAGTGTATTAAATGTACTTTAGAGTTTGCTGCTTGCGTACTACAGGTATCCCACACAAGCCACCGAAGCAGAACGTAACGCTGAACCCAATATTCCTGATGTCGACATGGAACTAGAGGATCAAGATTTGAGAGAGGAAAATCCAGATCCTTCACTTGACAGCATGACCGTTGTTAGCATTCCTGATAATGATACATCATGGTTTAATGTAATGCGAGTAGACAATGCTCCCCTAAATTTTGATTTGGGAGGCGAAGACAACGCGGCCGAAGATAGTGATGAGGAGTTGCCGGAGTTTGAGATATCATTGGATGATGATTTATGCAATGCACAAATGACAGCTAGATCCGTGGTTGCAAATATGCAATTCAACAACGAAGTTTTCTCGTCGTCTTGCCTTCAAAATGGTTTCAAAGTAGGTATGATGTTTGAGAGCAAAAGCAAACTCCTTCAACAGTTAAGTGAATGGTCGATTTTGCATGCAGTTTCGTTTAAGCCGATCAGGTCGAACAAAAAGAAATACACTGCTATTTGCAACATTGATCCCAATTGCTCGTGGAGAATACATGCCATAGATTCTAAAAAAACGCAGAAAGGTTTGTGGGTTATTAAAAAATACCCAGTTGAACATAGTTGTGTAAACCTGACAGTGAACTCCAATCATAAACAAGCAACATCGACTTTTTTGGTTCCGAAGATCATGCCGTTTGTGAAATCGGATTTGAGTATTACCCCTGGAACAGTGCAAGTTTTAATACAGGAACAACTATTTATAAAAAATGGTTATACAAAGGCATGGAGGGCATTAAGCAGAGCAATCGAAGGCATTTACGGTGACTGGGCCGAGTCATACTCTACCCTCCGTCAATATTTTGATGAACTTATCAAAGCCAATCCGGGGAGTGTCACACATATAGTAGCCGAACCATGCGGAGTTTTTGTAAGGGCATTTTGGGCTTTTGGGCCATGCATTGAAGGATTTGTGCATTTTCGTCCTTTGCTTTCCATAGACGGTACACATTTATATGGAAAATACAAAGGCATGTTACTGGTTGCGACTGCTGTCGACGCAAACGATTCACTTTACCCGTTGGCGTATGGGATTGTGGAGGCCGAATCAACCGATATTTGGGGTTGGTTTTTTGTGTGTATACGAACATTCATCCGTAGTGTGCGAAATCGGCGCATCACTTTCATTTCCGATAGGATGAAGGGCATACCGGTTGCTTTGGAGAACTCTTGGAGATACCCGCACAAACACAGATATTGCGCCAGACATTTAAAAGCCAATTTTCAAGCTGTTGGATTCAAAGATCAAAATCTGACCGGTTTGTTTTATGCAGCAGCATGCGCTTCGGAAGTGGTTGATTATTAAAAGATCCGTGACAAAATTAAACCAACTAACGTTGATGCACATAATTGGATTGAGAAAAGTTTGGGGGGAAGGAAGAGAACTGGGCTCTGTGTTTCGATGACGGTGGTAGATTTCATGTCATGACGACAAATGCTTATGAAAGCTTTAATGCTGTACTTAGAGGTGCACGATCATTGCCCGTCAAAGCTCTTGTTGCGCGTACGTTTTTTCTGTCGGTAGATTATTTTTGTAAATGAAGAGAGCTTGTTATGCCAGCGACGACAAAGCTAACTCCCAAATGGGAGTTGAAGATATGTGAAAGGGCAAATGAAGCTAGACGTTGCCGCATCGTCCGATATAATGAAGGTGAGTGGGGAGTAATTTCGCATGTCGGCAAGGAATACAGAGTTTTACTCGATCAAAACAATTGTTCTTGTACGTGTAGAATTCCATTACTTCAGCACCTTCCATGCAAACATGTAATGGCGGCTTGTTCTAATGTAACCAACGGGGCTAATCGACAACACCATGACTTTGCCTCGAAGTGGTATTCGGTGAAGAAGTACTACGCAGCTTACAAACCGGAATTTCATCCTATTTCAGATAAATGTTACTGGAGCGAATTCTAGGGCAAGTTTTATTGCTACCAACAGTGCGTAGATCAGCAGGGAGACCCAAATCAACTAGATTTAAAAACACAATGGATGAAATCCTGTCTCCTAAAACGAATAGATGCAGTAAATGTGGAGTGGTTGGTCATAGGAGAAGTTGTTGTAAGTCAGTAAATTAGGATTTCGTATCGTTTGAACTATTTGTAATTCCCAGTCTATGTTTGAACTATTTGTAATTCGTAGTTTATCTTTGAACTATTTGTAATTCGTAGTTTATGGTTGACCTATTTGTAGTAATGTTAGAATGCAATCGAATTTATTTCTTAACTCCAGTTCCGACAATACATTGCTGCAATACCATTTGAATACGATGACTAATAAATTGTTGCAGACTACATCATCATTTAGATACGTTAATACACTGATACAATAGCATTAGAATACGATGAATAATACATTGTTGCATACTACATAAGCATTTGGATACAGTAATACACTGGTACAAAATACAAGTCTTGCCTACTCATTGGGATATCGTGGTAACTGGGATTCTAAATCCGAGTTAAGTTGTTTCAGGCGAAAAAACTCCTTCTTCAGGCGGTCGTTCTCATCTTGCATCTCCAATGCATACTCATGTCCTCTTCGGCACATCGGAGGATCAACCCACTCGGTATACTCACAAACTCGGAAGGTGTTCGGATAAAGTTGGCTCATTTCGTGTCTAGCACATTTGTATAGCCTACGCCCTGTACTAACGCTTCTATTTTTGTGAACAACCACGCAGCAGGCCGACCCGCAGTAACAAAGCTTTCTTGGTACCGCCTCGCTGATTGATAGAGGTCGGTATCGATTTGTATATTTACCTCCATGCACCGCAACAAATGAGTTTGGGGTGCACCGCCAAGATGATTTGGGAGTTCTACCATGTCCAATGTTTTAGGGTCGGGGTAAACTTCTTTTCCCGGTCGACGGTGATTTGGGGACACTTATTGGGAATCATCAATAACCGTCAGGCGGTCATAAGCTTTGGACTCCAAACTTTCCCAGGCTTTTGACAAAATGTCGTCGTCCGTTACCCATTGATTCATCCTACACAGGCATGTACGTACCTTTGTTAAATCTTGCTAAATTGATTGCTAAATATTGCTAAATTCATTGCTAAATCTTGTTAAAGATAATTTCATGTACGTACCTTTGTTAGAGCACAATTTTGCTAAAGAGAAGGAAGCACACAACTTTGTTCTTCAAATTACTAAAGGCTTGAAGTGAACATGGGTTTTGGTAAAGTGGCAGGAAGAAAAGGCAAATGAGGAATTTAATTTCACTTTTGTTCTATTTACTTTTGCATTTAATGGTCAAATAACAAGTGGGTAATAGGCACCAGCTATATATTGTTGCTGTTTTGACCAAAAACAAGGGCATCTACCGTAATTTATTCCTCCTACACACCTCACACCTTGTTATATACTTGTTCACCTTCTTACCATACCTCCTCCTTGTAATACTAAGACAAAATGCCTTCTTGGCCATCCTCCTCCGACTCCGAAGAAGAAGCGTATGAGCGAATGGGACTTCAAGAGTATGCGGACGAATTCCCAGAGCTAAACCTGTTGGGACTTCAAGATTTTCAAGCACCTCAACAAGTTCAAGCCCCTCAACAAGTTCAAGCCCTTCAACAAGTACGTCAACAAGTTCAAGCACCTCAGCAATTTCAAGCACCTCAACAAGTTCAACCACCTCAAGAAGTTCATGAATACATGGTTGAATCTTATCCCGTACAATGCTATTGCGGTTATGAGCTTGAAGTTGTTGTTAGAGCTGATGGCAACAATATAGGTCGCCGCATTCATATATGCACATAGTTGTTGTTATCCCGTACATTTCCAAAAGTACATCAAAGCCATCATTCCAACAACTCGTCCACATTGACCATCCACTTGACAAAAGCCCATTTTCAATACTACTATGACTACTACTTTTCAGTTCACGCAAATAAAAAAACAAGTCTAAATGCCACTTAAAACAAACCCAACTTCAACAACTAATGTTTACTTATTTTTGGACCACTGCACACAACTTTTCCTTTTCTCCTTTGAGTCCGTTGAGTTGCCCACTGCGATGTGCCTGGCTGCGATGGACCGTGCACGAACTCAATTTGGGTCGGCTGAGAAGATGCCTCTTTTCTTTTCCCCTTGTCTTTTCTTGTCCCCTTGTCTTTTCTTGCGGACTTACGAACAGGAACAACTAGAGGCGATGGTGGTCGAGCAAGCCTGTTCTTCCTCAAAATCGACTGAAGAATGCGGGTAATGCTCATGCAATTAACCTTTGTCGGCTCCGGCACCTCCGCCGATATCTCCTCAACTAACGCGGCGGTATGGTAAATTGCATCGGTCTGCAATACACATATTGTAAGCACGTAGTTTAAAATATCATTTGTGTTAAAATACCATGTGCAAAAAAATGTACATACAAGACCACGTTCAAGCGGCGCTCTTGGGATGTAAGGTTCATCGCCTTGCGGAACATATAAAGGTGGATCAATGGAAAGAATAATATACCGTCGCGTGATGTTCCAATACCATGTGTAGTACGCCATATCGGATGCGGTTCCGCACTTTGCTCTTGGACAAATTCGAAGCGATTGTTCCATGTATTGACTGCCGCTTGATAGGCCCCGTTGTCCCGGGCATCAATTAAGTTGTGTAGTGGTTTCTCGGGAATATGTTGGAGAAAGCCAAACTGTCTCATCACTCTTTCCGGTAGGTGATACGCGACGTCGTTAAAGCAAATGAGCGGAACGCATGCTTGCCAAAGCTGGACTGATGCAACGCACAATGCCGGTAAATTAGGAAGTGCCTCGGTGTATGGGGTCCATGAAACAGCGTCGTAATTGAGTACGACTAACTCGTTATGATAGAACGAAACGTTGTGTCTAGGCGTGAACAACGAGCTCTTCGGTCCAACTCACCTAATGAAAACATTAAATTACATACTTTCTACCAGAATTTTAATAAACCCTATGTTCAAGATATACTTTTAGTAATATTACCTCAAAGCAAAAGGCAATGAAACATCAATTGGCACTTTCTTCTTCATAGTTAATCTCCCAACGGGGAGATACGACCAAGACCACATCTGTAGACAAGTAAAAGTATTATAAAACATAGGACACAATGAGTAAAGAAATATCCCTTAAAAAAGAACACTAAAAAATTAAATACCTGAACTAATGTAAGGCAACCTCCAATTGAATCGAGCCGCCCAAAAGCCATCCGTGTTAGCTCCGCATATGTGAAGCCAAGAACGGCGCTACCCCA
The DNA here is from genome assembly GCA_030737875.1 of Allium sativum. Classification (NCBI taxonomy): domain Eukaryota; kingdom Viridiplantae; phylum Streptophyta; class Magnoliopsida; order Asparagales; family Amaryllidaceae; genus Allium; species Allium sativum. The sequence continues at coordinate 693,876,832 of CM060923.1, forward strand.
AGCATACTCACGGCATAAATCAAAGTCCTCCAATTAATGTAACCATCTAAGCCAAAAACGGCATTTCGAATGGTCGCAAACCAAACGGGAAGTGATAATGTGAAGGATAATGGCCCGCGTACGCTGCTCCATTTGTTCTTGAGAAGCATCCTCGGGAATGTCATCGGCTAATTGCTGCCTAAACCACGACATACTAATCATCTCGGACCCGTGCCACTCGACTCCTGGAGGAGATAGTCCTAGCAAACTCTCGCACATTTCCGCATAATCATCGGATTCTGGAGTGGTGATCGGACGACCATCGATGGGTAAGCCAAGAAAAATCGCCACGTCCGCCAATGTGATCGTCACTTCACCGCATCTAAGGTGAAATGACGATGTCTCCGGTCTCCATTGATCTACTAAAGCTGCTATATGATGGCGGTCGATTTGTATGGATCCAAGGCGATGTATCAAGAGAAAACCCGCTCGATCAAGTAGCTCTAACACACCGACACGTTTTGAAGTGACCAACTTTAAGGATGATGAGTGCTCGATGGTTTCAACTGCAGTTTTGAGCTGCCACACAATAACAAAAGTGAAGTTTTGATTAGTTAACACGCAAAAATATTCTCGAGCTCTATAATGAAACTAGTATTGAATGGTGAGTTTTGGTTACCGCCATCAACTCCGGTTTGTTTGAACGTTGTTGTGCCTCTAAATATAAGACGCTACCATCAACAGGTCCGGGCGCCATCTCCGCATACTCTGAAATATTTCAATGCTAACAAATTAAGATATTTCAATTCGATTGTCAAGACATTTACTTGAATCTGACAAAACAATTTTCCCAATTTGCTAACATATTTCAATTCGATTATCAAGACAAATTCAGATATTTCAATGCTCACATAATGAATTCCCCAATTTGCTATACAATTTCCCCCAATTTGCTATAAATTTTACAAATACTTTCTAACCCAACAATAGATCCTACCAATTCTCAAATCTATGCAAATTCAACATAATGAAATCGATTACCAATCTTCAATTCTCCACAACAAACTTAACATGCCATTTCAAACCACAAGAAAAGGCTCCAATCTCAACAAAACTCTCAAGCAATCGATGTATAAAATTACAAGAAAACTCAAGGAAACCATCAGTGCATAAAATTACAAGAAACCTCAAGGAAACCCTAAACCTAAAATCTGAGATAACCACACAAAAATAATTTCAAAAATTACCAGTAGCTTGCTCCCGTGTTGAAGAACTTGCCATGTTAACTGTAGAAGCTGAAATTACTTGAATATAATTGGTGTTTTAAATTTGGATTTGGAGTTTTGATTTCGGTTTTTGGTTTTGGGTATTAGGGGTTTTTCTATTTTGATAGATGCTAGAACTTTTACCAAGTGGACTTCGTTTTTTTTTTAAAAAAGGTAACCTTACGGGGCGCAATGATTGATTGCGCCCCGTAGGGATTTTAAAAAAAAAAATTACTTTCTGGGCGCAATCAATGATTGAGCCCATAAGAAATCTCCACTTTTGGCCAAATCAGTGCTGAGTTGGCCAAAAGTGGGCTATTTTTGTAATTTTTTGTAAAATGAGGCTATTTGTGAAGAAAAAAACAAGGCCAAAATAGCAAAATTCTCTATTTATAAGGATAATTCACATATGTAGGCCACTTTAAAAAAGATATAACAGATTTAATTTCAAAAGTAATTACAAAAGTAGACCTATTTTGTCCAGGTGTGTGTATAGGCGAGTTTTGAAAACGCGCCTTTGTGCGAGTTTTCAAAACTCGCCTTCGCAATTGAACTCTTTTGAACACATTTTAAATAAGCCAAACATTTTATAAGAACAACATACAACATACAAACCTCGTTCGCCTAATTCAATAAAAACACATTACTATGACCCAGTACAACATAAACAAGAGCCAACGAAACGACTTGAATAAGTCCCAACATAACCAAGACACAACAATACAACATAACTTAGACCCAACGATACAACATAACCACGACCCAATACAAGTGGTCAGTGTGCATGTGATGTCCCTTTAGCTAAAGTTAATTATGGGGCCGAACCGATATGACTACTCGATATGATAGTTATGGGGCTGAACTGATATGACTAATCAGTATGCTCACTTCAGAAATTGTCCCCTTAGAACACTGTAGAACTGATATAAAGTTAAATGTTAAGTTAAATCCTCACTCCATACTATATACATTTTAGGCTGACATGCTGCGAGTTCCTAGGCATTTGTCAACAATAATGCGCATGTGAATGGGGACGACCCTGTTTTTAACTCCTTTGTGCAGTGAAATGTTTAAATTTTATGTGGTTGGGGACGATCCTGTTTTCGCTATATATAGCGGCTTCTCGGAAGCCGGCTAAACACGGAAAAACCGCTCCTCCTTTCTCTTTCACCATGCTGAAACACGAAAAAGAAAGTGTAGGCTCCACCATGGACAATGGGAAAATGATGATGAAGCGGTAGCAAATCAACAACCTGGAAAAGAAAGGGTGGTTGAAGGGCGCGTTGTCGAGCCACTAGGTCCGGGTGGATCCGACCCTATTTGCCGTTGTGGAGAAAAATCGGTCAGGGTTGTTTCGAAAACAAAAAAAATGCGGGTCGTCGATTTTTTGGTTGTGAAGCCTACGAGGACCACAAGGTTTTTCCTGACAAAATTGATTGTTGTTACTTTAAGCAGTGGATTGACCCTCCGATGTGCGAACGTGGAGTTCAATATGCACTAGAAACACAAACGAAATAAGACGCTTGAACAAGATCGTAGATGATGCAGCTAGAGCTGAATTTTTCTCACGTCCGTGGTAAGTATACGTGGAAACTATCTTAATTTTTTTTACTGTACTTTGAATTTCTTAATGTTGTAATCGTCGTTGTTGTAAGCTTCTCAGTTACATAATGCAAAATATTAAAATTTCTGGAAGTACGAACATTGCTGATAAAAAATCATAAATATTGATGTAAACTAATAGCAACATTACAACTATGAAGTAGCAACATTACATCTCCGCAAAGCAGATTTTCTACAGTAATACATCAGATTAAACAATGTCGTGCAGGGTTAAAGGAGTACGTAAAGCAGATTCTCTCCTGATATGACTAGTCAGTGCTGGGTTAAAGGAGTACGTAAAGCAGATTCCCTACAGTATTGCATCAGACAAAACAGTGTCGTGCAGCACGTAAAGCAAGGTATACCAGTGACCATTTACATCATTGGTTGTTTTACCCTTTATTCACTAGTACACTACGCAACTATATATCTCTGTCGAATTACTCACAACTTACCTCACTCCAACAATTTCGTTTTCGACTACTCCGTGCTTTACCATAACTATGCCTTCTTGGCCCTCATCTCCAGACTCTAATGAATAGGCGTATGAACAGATGTGACTTCAGGATCTTGCAGATGAACACGAGTTTCTAAACGAACTGAACTCTCAGCTTGGACCACCGTCCGAACAACGGCCCGTCCAACCTCCACATCAAGCCCAAGTACCAAACGTTCAATGCACGCGTGAACAGTCCGTCGTTGTACCACGACAAGAAGTTGGTTCTTATCAAGTACCACATGTTCCAATTCCTTATGAACAGGAAGATGACTCTTATCAAGTTTGTTGCTACAGTGGTTATCCGGTTGAAGTTGTGGTTCGTGCAGATGGCAACGATATTGGTCAGCACATTTAGCAATGTCCATCCTACCCGAAAGGATGCAATTACTCTGAATGGATAGACGAACCTTTTGCCCAAGGGGAATAACATATGCGAACGAACTCGAACAAGAAATTAGATGTCTCCGAATCGTTAATGAACAGTTGCAGTTTAACCCTAAGTTTTAGTATCTATTTCTGTGTTAGTATCTATTGCATCCTAAGTTTTAATACTTATTTCTGTGTTTGCATCTGTTGCAATCAACTTTGTTATGTTTGGTACCTTTATTTATTATGTTCTGGTATGTTTATTTATTTCTTAGCTTTGAATAAAACTAGCGTATGTATAATTATTTGGTACGTTTAGCTATATGTCATTCAGTTTCCTTGTTTGCCATCCATATTTTCGGTTTTGATATTCTTATTAACTAAACGACGTTTGAACATATAATTTATAATATAATATAATAAAAAACAAGCTCCCAAGGTCGCGGTAGTTCCTAGTTTTACGCATTGAAATTTAACTGAATATATATGATTCGTTCTACATCGGAATTCTTTGAAATAAGAAACGTTCGAATCTAATGAACTATATTTTTATAATGGAAGAGAAAAATGAAGATTTCATGCTACAGATTTTTAGTTATGTCCAAATCAAATCTTTAAAAAGTCACTGCGGAACCGTTTATAAACAACATCAATTTATTTATAGTTTATGCAGAATTTTTATAAAATATTAACTGAGCGTCGATTTTAATGTACAAGGGAGTAGTCAACATAGCACTACGTCACCGTTTTGTAACAAGGCTAGTTTAAATGTGGTTTTATGTGTATCCTAGTTTGAATGTGGTGTTGTGTGTGTAAGTTGTTAATTGGGGGAGGATTTACTGAAGGCGTGTTTTGGAAACTCGCCTATGTATTTTAATGAAGGCGAGTTTCCAAAACTCGCCTTCAGTACTCAAACAGGTCTACATTCGTAATTATTTTTGAAACATGGCTATTCTCGTTATTGTTTACGAAAACAAGGCTGAGTAAGTGAATTCCTCTATTTATAAAGACAGTTTCACTATGATCTTGCTTCACAAAGAAGTCAGCATATACATATATTATTTATATGTCATACTTTCTTCCATCAACCCATAATATATATGCATACATCAACTTCAAGCATCATTCATTATTACAAAGTTACATATTATACATCCATACCATTTTAAGTTACAATTAGCGATGTAAACCAGTTTCATGCATCGTACATAAACATTCTCAAAACAGTATGTATATGCTTCATATTAAACTGCCGCCTCTTCCTATTATAATTATATCATACTTAATTTCACCCATTTCCTTAGCTCAAACACTTGATATTACCATCATCTATTCTGCAAACAATCATTAGACTTCCCCATTATCAATGAGACACCCCAAATGATTGCAAAACAATCAAGAAGGTATCAGACACTCTTGTCTTGCATGAGTATAAAATATTTCATATAAACAATGATATGATCAAATTATTCAAGTCTCATATATAAATAATAATATGATTAAGTTATATACTCTTCCATATTGTTTTCTAATGTAACATCAACTCACATTCTACCACGTTATTTACCAAGTTATGATTATTCAGTAGTCATACTTCCAAGACTTCTCATCCACTGCTAATTTGTCAAACATGAGTTCATGCATGAGTTAATATATATATATATATATATACATATACATATACATATATATATATATATATGTGTGTGTGTGTGTGTGTGTGTGTGTATGTTATGAGAATTGAGCATATGCGGAAGCGCAATAAATAGGATCTAGATTTGCTAATAGAACATCAATCTAATCTGGTAACAATTATTCTATTACATCAACAAACTAGTAAATAACTATAGTAGAGAAACAAAGAGACATGATATTTATACTGGTTCCACTATCCTCGAGATAGTGTATGTCCATTCCAATAGAGAGAGATTTTATTCCACATGAGAGAATTACAAGAGATTACAAAATAAGAGTTTACATATCCAAACCTCAATTAGGTTTAACAAGAAGAGACACCATTGGGGATCACTGGCTCCAGGCCAGGACGGGTTTACACTAAAGTCTACCCCTCAATATATATATATATACAGTGCAAATCTATGTGAGTCATCAATTAAATTACCAACATATGGTAATAATATAATGGAGGCAAATTACCATAGCAACAAATGTGCAAACATAGGAAGTAAATCAATCCGTTTATTTAGCATAGATGGAAGAAATTAATTCCTTCATTTATTTATCTACCACCTCATTAAATGCAATCAATGCATTTCCATTATAAAAATATTTACTTTCCATTCTTTGCAAATTTGTTCCAATCAATTTGTGATTTTGTATCACCAAATTTAACACTCCACCTTGATGCAAAATCACATATCTCCAGCACCCCACCTTGAGTCAAATTCTCTTCTCATCATAAAACTCTTCCACAGAACTCCACATTTAATCAAAATCTCACAACGAGATACACCAAAAATGAATATTTACCAAATGGGTTCCAGAAAAGCCACTCCCCATCACACAATTGTTAACGAGCTCAGACTACGTCCCCGTCCTCCAACAAAATGTTGCAGTTATCCAAAATAAAAAAAGGCAGATTCCAAAGTAATCTCAATACCACCAAGACCAAAAAATTATTCTCTCAATTAAAACCAACCTCGATTTCAGGGCAACGAGATACACCCAGTCGATTTGAAAGGATTACGACCACACCTCAATTACAAATACAACCCACCGCCTGCAAAAGATGCATCTACCACCTGAGCTGCACTGTGGATCAACCAACGGTCTAAAAAAATGCTTGTAATTCCACAAGGTTTCCATCGTCTTTGTGGATTTCAAAACTCGAAATCCGTCTTCCGTTTGACATGATCTCTTCATATCTGGGATCCTTCGAGCATCATCAACGTCTAAACCCTTGTCGGTACCATGATCCTCCACCTTAGGACCATAAGCAGTGACCATATTAACCTCTCCACCTTGCTGTGGACTAGGTTCTTCAACCGTCACCCACCTTCTTCTTCGTCTTCTTCCATCTTCCCTCATCCATATCAGAGGGCTTCTTCACAATAAACTTCATATCACGTCAAAGTTTCCAGATTGGAATGCTCTTCACTATCGACATAATCTCCTCTACCAAAGTCTCCTTTTCTCCAAAATAGTAATAACACAGTCACCACTGAATCTACCAACCTTTGTAGAAATAATTGATGCACAATTTAAAACAAATCGCCTCGCTCTGATACCAATCTGTTATGAAAATTGAGCATATGCGGAAGCGCAATAAATAGGATCTAGATTTGCCAATTGAACACCAATCTAATCTGATAGCAATTATTCTATTTCATCAAAAAAATAATAAATAACTATAACAGAGAAACAAAGAGACACAATATATATATTGGTTCCACTATCCTCGAGATAGTGTACGTTTAGTCCAACAGAGAGAGATTTTATTCCACATGAGAGAATTACAAGAGATAACAAAATAAGAGTTTACATATCCAAAACTCAATTAGGTTTAACAAGAAGAGACACCATTAGGGATCACTGGCTCTAGGCCAGGATGGGTTTACACTAAAGTCTACCCCCTCAATATATAGCCAGTGCAAATCTATGTGAGTCATCAATTAAATTACCAACATATGGTAATAATATAATGGAGGCAAATTACCATAGAAACAAATGTGCAAACATAGGAAGTAAATCAATCCGTTTCTTTAGCATAAATGGAAGAAATTAATCCCTTCATTTATTTCTCTACCACCTCATCAAATGCAATCAATGCATTTCCATTATAAAAATATTTACTTTCCACTCTTTGCAAATTTTTTCCAATCAATTTGTGATTTTTTATCACCAAATTTAACAATATATATATACACATACTGTGAATTTTATGCATATCAAACCATATTATACAGTGCATAATAGGACAGTAAATCTCCCACGTTATGTAAGTCAGCAAGCATAACACAAAATCAACAATCACTTTTTGAAACATACATTTAGACATACAACCCATGCCATCCATTTTCCCATTGTTTCTTACTTTCTTAAGCTAGCCTCTTCATCATTTTCTGAATTAATGTATTCAGTATCTTGAGTTCATCTCCTTGCATTGAACACCATGTGCACACTGTTTTGGATCCCCCTATCCGTTAACCCATCACACAAAGGCCTCAGGGCATTAACATGTCGTATGCATGCCTAGTTTACCACTTGAAACCAAATAGATCAATGCTATGACTCCATTCATGTTTAATTACACATTTGTTTATCCTTATTATTACCTATCTCTTAGCATTAATTTACCCACCCATATCCCTAGGTTAATCCTACAGGCACCCTTGATAAATATGTATATATCAGCTAATTCAACATCTACATGAATACTGCATACTCTATAACAAACATTCACTCATTCAAGTCTAACAAGTAGGTCCTTATTCACATCCATCACACACACTAGCAACTCAATCATCATTTCTCAAGGTATTTTTACAGCAATATATCATACAAAACCATTTTCATATGCAATCTTAAATCTGTTTATATTTACATTACTGTAAGCATAGGATTAGAGGCATATAGGAGCCTCTTAGACCCAGATTCTCTCACTTGAAAGCTTCATAAAGGAGTATATATGGAGAATAATATTTGTGCAGAAGATCGGCAAATATACTCTATATTGAACCTCTTCACTCTTTTAATATGGTATTAGACATAAGCTTGTAACTCTTTTGTCCATGCTGCCTAATCCCTATCATTCAATCCAACCTCAAAATAATAAATCATGATTATACATATGCAGGTTTTAAGCTATATATTTGTTTCATATAAATCATTTTGTCAATCAAAAATGCAGCAATAAAATAGAAGCACAGTCTCTATTTTCTTCATTTAGAATGACCATATACATATGTAGTAAAACATAAACATATTCAATAAGATTTGGATGCCTTTTCCTACATGCTGCTATTCCTCCATTTTTTATCGCATTTTCTATTTATTTTCTATTGAAGAAAGATCATTAACCCCCGGCCATGTTTTTTGCTAGTTATAAGTAGCATAGCTCTAGGGTTTCTAGGTGCGGGTGATGTCAATCTTACCCTTGTCTAGGTTATTTTAAGGCACCAATATGTATTACATGCTTATCTACCCATTTCTACTTTTATTTGATTAAGAAGCGGTCGGTTTATAAAGTTAGAATGAGTGTAATTTTTCCAATTAAAAGGTTTTTTTACTTATTTCCACTTTTACCCCTATATCATGCTATTTGCATTGATCTTATCTCTCTCCCGAGCCAAAGAATTATCATTGGTGCATCTTTAATATATTACCCAATATCATCCCATTTCTTTCATATTAAAACTTGATGCATTCATTTATATTTGCTTTTAGGGGTGTAAATCGGTCGGACCGGACCGGACGGAGCTGTGTTCAGTTTCTATCCTAAAAAAATTCGGACCGAACACGGACCGGACCAAAAAATTTCTCGGACAAATTTCGTTGTCCTAATCCGTGTCCTAAATAAAATCGGTCGGACACGGACATGTTCGGACCGATCGGACTCGGTCGGACATGGCCATTTATTTCACATTTTGTACATTTTACTAGATTTTCTCTCAACTATATGTCGAATTACAGGTAATTCGGACGAATTCGGACGAGCTCGGACCGGACATGATTTTTTTCTCGTACAAATTTTGTTGTCCTAACTCGTGTCCTAAATGAAAATCGGACGGACTCGGACGGACGTATTTCGGTCACGGACACGAACGGACGTCGGACATTCGAACAAAATTTACAGCCCTATTTGCTTTTCTTTTATTCAGTGGATATACCCTTGCCTTATGTAAATCTCTACTCAATGTTCATACATACATTTAAATATATGTCCAATGATTTTCTATTAAATAATTTACATGAACACATTCTGTAAATCAGCATGTTTATGTAAGCTTTTATTTTCAAAGGCTAATGTGTTTCAAACACTCTTTTTTCATTTTTTCTACAATTTATTCATTTATATTATCGGGGACTCTTTTATACATTGCACACACTTATCATTACTTTCAATAGTTATAACATACATATTTTATATTTCATATAAACCTGAATCCCATATGTTTTGTTTATAAACACTTCCATGTATTTATATTTTAACTTCAATTTAAACATAGAATCTTGTTAGTGAAAGATGTTCTATTTTAAAACTTGTAGTTTAATTTACTTGTGCACCTTACACGCACCTATGCACCCTTGCACAGTCAACATATATATATTTCATATATATATATATATATATATATATGTGTGTATATATATATTATATTCTTTAAATCATTCTTTAATCATCCTGAATAAATATTTAGAAAAATCTTACACCAGAACAACACTCCATTTAGAAGAGCGCACGACGCTTTTTGAGTGAAGCAAAAAATTGATCCAAAAATTTGAATCATACAGGAAAAAAGGTTCATTTTCCTAAAAAAAGGACTGCAGCACTTACTTCGGACTATGCCACTTACAACAACATCCAATCTTACCATGAACAAGTAATTAAACATCGCGAAGATTTTATCTTTCCGATGCAATTAAAATACGAAAACTCATAAATTCATAATCAGAGGAATAGAATGAGAAATTTTCCAACAAATAATGACTAGGAGACTGCACTACCCTGACCGAGAGTATACCTCTAGAATATACTGAGAACTTTGATGACTCTCAAAAACGTTCAAGCCGGACCCCGTACAATTCCGAGAATCCAAGTATTTCACATTTGAACACAACCGAATCCAATCTAGAGTAAGTTTGATAATATCCTAATGGGAGCAACCCTACATATCTTGACTTCAACTCGCTCTTTTGGTTTAGCCATTTCAAACAAATGATTATAGTGCTCTAACAAAAACAAGTTGTTTTAATTTGACGATACAACTCAATAAAGTTGAACCAATAGTTGTTAAATAAACTATCGGGAATATTCAAAAATGAACATATATGGAATTTAAATCACATTCCCTTATCGCTATTAATCGATCCCAAACTTATAATATATCTTAATTAAAATAAAATCAAATAAGAAGAGGTAGTGTCAGCCTTGGGCATCATCCGAAAAATGTTCTCAAACATCGAGATAGGGGATAGTTTGTATATTTCGACATCTAGTGATAAGAGTGTAACTAAATATTTTCCATATAAGCGATATCATTTATAGAAATTTCTTTCCATATTCGTATCAAAAACCTTTAAATTTCAAAACTCAAACTTATGCTTGGTTTTCCACATTTATGATATTTGAACGACAACATTTTTAACAATATTCTTTCAAACATTAGCTTTTAAAGAGATAACTATTATTCCAAGTGTGTTTAAAATAAAAGTTGAAACCAATGTTAATTTAAGATATCGATTTCGATAGAACCCCAACACACTTCATAGAAAGATTTAATTTCATACCATTTTTATTTAAGAAGGGAATTCATATTTAAAACTATCATCTATATGATCTAAATGATATTATTTATCCAAAAAGGATAATATATCAAATTTAAAGGCTTTAGTATACTTAAAACAAATATTAACCGTTTGGAAAAACAATTTATGTAACTCCTATAAAGCCCTTTTAATATTCTCAAAAGGAAACGAACCTAACTTATTTATAAATTGTTAGACAACATTAATTATCCTAAAAGATAGTTAATTACATTTATGGTCTTTCAAAATCAATAAATTGATTATTTTGCAAACCTTCGTCAAATTAATTAAGTTTTAAAAACCTTTTATAACTTGGTTAATAATTCTTAAAATCCTTATTATTCAATTAATGTGATTAGTTTTATTCATTTAATTAATTTAATTTAGTTCAATTTGATTTCCTTTTAAAAGTAAATAAAACAAACCAATAAAGTCAGAATCTCATTGGTTAAAATATGAGACTGGAACTAAGGGATCATTTGTTAAATTGATTATTAAGTTTCAATTAATATTAATTAAAATAAAGTTTTAATAACTACAATAAATAATTAAATTTTATTAATAATCTTTAGAATAAATAACCAACTTTCTGTTTGTTACTCATATACAAAACTCGGGCTCAATTGTCATTTGGTAAAATAGATAATTGAATCTCATTATTATTTACTCGAATAATAAATAAATTTATAAATATCACTAATAAAAATGATAATTTTATTCAAATATTGATCCTATGAAAACACAAGATTACATTAAACAAAATGTTTAATTTACTTCAATTTTCAACAATATAAAAATATATAGGAATACACATGAGTAATGAAGGCAATAAATAAGTATAAGCAAACGAATGCAAACATAATATAAACATAAATGAAATGATGAACGCAAATCACATATGAACATAAACAAATGAACAATTGATTCCTTGTTGACCACATATAAGTATGTATTTTCAGAGTGTTCTGTAGTGACCTAATCGAAACGTACACTCCTTCTTTCCTTTTATATTGTCCCCTACAACAAAATGGTTATTTTTATGCATATAGAACAGATAATAATCTAAATAATTTAAGATGAATCTTCTTCTTAAAAGAAGGTAATGTCAAAGGTCACCCATTAATAGATGGGGATATATATCGACAACCACCAAAAATGCAATAAATCACCTAAACAATGAAACAAACAATCAAACATATCACACAAATAAATACTGATTCAACAATAGATATTTATGTTATACGATATGATAATATAGTACTCCAGAAAGTATGAGAATTAACTCTCCATCCATTTCAATTGAACGATTCACGTTGTTTTATATAATTTCATACAGGCATTTGAAATTACATAAAATTCCAGATAGGTCTAAATCAGATCAATCCAACTCGTACATGTAGTTTTCAAGAATACAAACCTAACACAACTTGTTTCACACAAATATAACCTCGTATGAAAAAGATACACGTTATATAAGTTTTGACATGAATTAAAACAGTTTATATAATAATCAACATCATCAGCTTTCCTTGTAAATAAATCATGGCCAAAACATGATTACACCTCCAAGCTTCGAGCATAAATACATGCCACATTCTCTCATCCTTCGCTGCCACCATAGATGACCAGACCATCGCTTGACCTTACCTATGTCATCTGAACTCTGAGCCATCCTACGGCCACGAACGCTGCTCGACCAATCGCGGTCATTTGCCTGGAAAAGCCTGTTAAACAATACCGTTCAACTTATGAAATCGACCACCACCAAATGCCTCTGCACTGTCACTACTAGCTCGAGCACTTCCTCCTCTTCCTTCGCACTTCAAGTTGCCTCAGCTGAAAACCTACTTTCTGCAAGCAATCCACAAAACATGAAAAGAGATGGCGATGGTTTTGAGGAGAATCCAGCCACCCACGACCTTTGATTGTTGAGCACCTGGCATGGATCAACTCCAAACGACGATGCAAACAACTTTCTGGTTGGGAGTTTTCCCAAATAGTGGATGGATTGGAAGATTAAATTTTGACCATTGATTGAAGAAAAATGGAGGATAGGTGCTGGCACGTTTTTTAGTCAAAGTTGTCACACATCAAGTATTTGGTGAGTGATGCGCTAAAAAGTCAAAAAACACAAAGCAGTTGGGTCGAAGCTACGTCGCAAACACAAGGAAACCCGAAACATATATCAGATGGCCTCTTTCGGGCCCAACGAACTCTTAGTCAAACCGTCATCCGAGAAGAAGGTGAGCTGTGCTCCGAGCCGAAGGTGAGCCGTCAAGCGGGTCCGGGCGCAGCGCCGTTGGGGGTCTGGGGCCTCATAGTCCGATTTTCTCCATGCCGGAAGCCCAGATTCCTTCACTTCGGACCAGCAAAGTCGCGGATTCCCTCACTTCACATTCAGACACTTTGACTCTCTCGACAACATGATTCTGGTCCCCTCCTCTATCAAATTCGTATCCCCCGGTGGGTACGAATTTCGCACCCTTCTGGGGGTGCGAAATTCCGTACCTCCCTAGTGGGTGCAAATTTTGCACCCTTCCGGGGGTGCGAAATTCCGCACCTCCCTGGTGGGGTATGAATTTCGCGCCCCTCCAAAAGGTGCGAAATTCCGCACCCCCTGGTGCGGTGTGAATTTCGCACCCCTCCTAGGGGTGCGAAATTCTATGTCCCTTGGTGGGGTGCGAATTTCGCACCCCTCGCTAGGGGGTGCAAATTTTTTGTAAAGAGGCCTTTGTTTAGGTGCGAATTTAAGGGGTTGTGTTCCCCCTTTCCTACCTACTCCCACCTAACCTTCTTCCTATAAATACCCCAAGCCTTGGCCTTTATTTGGATCTTCCCCCTTGGAAATTTTGTACCTTGAGAGCTCCAAACACTCATTAATGGCTTCCAACACCTTCACCATAGCCATTGGAGATGGCATGGACAATTAAAACATAGCATGCATGTTTTTCATCAACACTTGAACATTAACAAGGATTGTTATGCTACTTTTGAAATTCATGGGCATGAACACTAAATTTGTGTATTGTTGACCAAGTCAACGCTTCTCAACAAAAAAGAAGAAGGGCAATTTGCTCAAAGTGTAGAACAAACATATATTTTGTTATTCTATTGTAACAATTTGAACTTAGCTATTGTCCGAACTTGTACAACTTTGTAATCGACAAAAGATATGATGAATGATGATTATAAAGTAGGCGTAGGCATTACTGCCGAATCACCATAAAAGCCGTGTCTCTCTGCATTTATTTACTTTATTACGTATTTGGATAATTGTTCACACATACACGTTGGGTGTTGGCGTGCGACAATTTAGCTCGTCAACATTTTAGCGTGCCAGGAATGGGACGCATAGCTTTGACCTCTACATCGGATTAATTACTTGGATTTATCTTTATATTTTGTCTTTGACTTCAACTTCACTCGCTTTACACCATGGGTAAGCGCAAGAAGCTCCCAGCTATCACAGAAGCTCACGAAGCGACAGGAGATGAAAGATGTCATGAACTTTCTTCGACTGAAGTTCCATCGAATTATGTCACTCGAGAGGACATCGATGGAATGATTAGGAACCTCTCCACGGATTTGAATGCTCGACTCGAGTGGTAGGAAGATGCTTTCAATACCTTTCACATTCGTATTGAAGAGAGAATAAGAAACACTTCGAGGCCTACTGGCCAGGCCGATATTATCGGAGCTAGTACCAATGTTCCTCCACTTACGACTCGGGACTTGGGGGAAGCCCCTCAGGATAATCAGCAGGCCGACACGACTCCACAAAGCGGAGCCACTCCCGCTACACTCGGGGACACCCCAAACCCCGATGCTCCTCCAGCCTATGACACTTTGGCCCGACAAATCACGGGCTCCGCTGTTGGTACATCGCTCAAGTTCCAGTGCGTGCGGCTTTGGATGGTAGAGCTCCCATGGTTCCTGTGAAAACCCGTAACTTCCTCGTAAAGGAAAGCGTCGGATAGTTCGAGAACAAGCCACAACAGAACACAGACGGAAGAACATTTCATTGTATATTACAACAATGCACCAGAATACAAGAATATACAGAGTATAAATGAACATTACACAGAAATATCAGAGATTTAAATTACATTTAAATACATCGCAGCGGAAAATAATACAATACACAACTAGAAGAGATATACGGATACAAAGCTTTTCGGATATCATTCCAGCTGTAAACCAAGATCGTGTGAATATAAATCTGCAAAACCAAAACTACTAGCTGCCCGTGTCGAAAATAAGGGCACCCAGAGTTTAGGTTAAAACAATAAACTCCAGGTCAGTCATGTGACTGGTGTGAGAACTAAAACAGTTATTTAAAACTTTACTTTAAAAGAGAGTAATTCAAGGGACCACGCCGTATGACACGGAACAGGTTTCCTCCCAAGAATACTAGTGCATAGAATAAACAGCGCAATGCTTTTTCGAAAAATGGAGCTATTATAAGACCCAGGTCCCATCACACAATGCAACGCAAGCTGGAGGATAGGGTTTTCCCTTATAACAGCCAAACATGCTTGGTACGTTTAAAACAAATCATTTGATACTATAATAAGTGTATAGTGTCAAAACAATTCCAATAATAAATATCAATCATAGACGACATGGGTACCATATATCATGTCGCCATACTAGTTCTACAATTAAAACCGAAATACACGTATTGGAAATTGGATTTCCATCATGGTGGCTCCTGATTCGAAAGATCGATCGCGGAATGCAATTCACCACGGCTTACGTCCCCACAAGAGAAAACACCGTCTGCATCCGCACATTTGGGACCAGAGTACCACCACGGCTTACGTCCCAGCGAGAGAAAACACCGCTTACTCTATATATCCCTGAGCACTAGGCTCATCTCGGTCGAACGAATCCACGACACCACTAAGGTGCCCATCCACGAAAAAGCATACTGATCAAACCATCAGTTTGCCACCATACCGGGGTGTGAGGCTCGCGGATCAACGCTATACACAAAGCCATGCTATATCAGCTGCGCTTTGATCATCAACCACCAAACTTTGCTTTTCAACAAAAGTCTGGATCACTGCATCTCAGCATGCCACACTATCAATCCATATCGTACCACTGATTTCTGCCAATATATAACCTCTGAGCTCATATGTCTCAGAGAAGGGCGTTAAACAAGAGAATAAATTCTCCGCCGCCAAACAGATATATATTTAGTAGAGATCAACAAATACAATATAAAGGAATACAATGTCAGACACACCATCCATTTACAAGTCCGTTGTAGGTCTAAACGAAACCGGAGGCACTTTCCTCGCATATCCATCCATCTCCAAGTACGTCTGGACGACCACCAACTATTTCCATCCTCTTGGGTGTACAGCCCAATCAGGATCGTCAGTAATTATCCGAACGATGTGAAGACTTCCGGTCTTTAACCACCGTCTTCATCTTCGACATATCGTCGAATCGGTTATTCAGAATGGGTATAAACCCGGCCTTCCCGAACAACCCGCGTATATTAAAAACGAATGTTACACAAACACAGCATACGCCTCATTCTAATTCAGTAGCTACTAACCGTAAATCAACAAGAGAACAATTTCCCAAATATTAACCCCGAAGGTCGAAACCAACATCAGATCAATACCCAGGAAACCATTCTTCTTAGCTAACCTACAGCTAGTTTCTAAATTTCAATTCTTAGGGAAAGGTTCCCATTAATTTTATCCAAGATAAATTCTTTAAAATTTATCCTTTGATCTTCCTTTGGATGTCATTTCAAACCAAATTATGGTGTTCCCAACTAGTCGAGATTAGCGAACCACACCGAAGTAATTATTTATTTTATTTCCCAATCCCAACCTATTCATCCCATGAAGCAAAACTGGTAATACTCCATATCTAACACCACGGTGTTATCGGTAAAATTAATTACCATTTCACGTTCGAATCTAATTAAAGATTTAACTATCGCTTTGGAGCAAAACTGGTGATACTCCATTCTCGCTCATTTTCTAAAGTTGATAATTTAAATTATCAATTCCCCATTTCAATCTAATTGCAGATTCATTAAAACTCCTTTTACTGGGTTAAAGAACTAGGTGTTATTTAAAACACAGTTCACGACAAACCCAAATCACATTCTATTTATTATCGGGTTAAAGAACTAGTGTTATTTAAAACATAGTTCATGATAAACCCATGAATCAATTCTGGTTTAATTTAATTCAAATATATTAGGAATTCCGATTATTTAAAACCCCTTTTTAAATCTCATTTATTTATTTAAAAACAAATCGGGTTTTAAATTTAGTTCAAACTAGTTCATTTTGATAAAAATCTATTTTTATCTTTTCAAATATGGAGTTTTTCATCCCAAATTTTCCCAAATCATTTCTAATGATTTTAAACAAATTATTGATATTTTTAATAATTTTATCAAGGCCCGTACAGTCGATTTCCAACAACGGCCATCGAACTGCACTTACAACGACCTTTTTCAAATTTGATTTGGACGTATCTCCAAATCCAACCGTTAGATTTCAAATTTCTAATATTCGTTAGAAAGCTCTTTTCGATACGAACCCAACGGTTCCGGTTTTAGGAGAATTCGACGGTCGGATCTCCCGTAATGTCCGTTTGAAATAAATGGTCGAAATTCACGAACTGCCGCGGCGCGGCGCGTTCTATTCAGGCCATTTATATTATATATATAATATATATAATATATATTTCGTTGATTTCTATTTAAAACGAATTATATAAATAGTTTTAAATTCGTTTCAGAAACAATTTCAACTTCCATTTCAATTCAAAGCAAAATTGAATTCTTCTTTATAAATTCGTTTTTAAAATTCATTTCTATTCAATTCAAATTTCAATTCAATTTGAATTCATTTCAATTCTCTTTCAATTCAATTTGAATTAGTTTTCAATTCAATTCAATTTAATTTTAAAGTTGTTTTTTATTTGATTCAATTTAAATTGGTTTTCTATTCGATTCAATTCAAATTGGTTTTCTAATCGATTCAAATCAAATTCGTTTTATATTCAATTCATTTCGAAATCGTTTTCAATTCATTTCATTTTGAAATCGTTTTCAATTCATTTCATTTCGAAATCGTTTTCAATTCATTTCATTTCGAAATCGTTTTCAATTCATTTCATTTCGAAATCGTTTTCAATTCATTTCATTTCGAAATCGTTTTCAATTCATTTCATTTCGAAATCGTTTTCAAAATTACTTTTCGATATTCATTTTAAAATGAATAAAATCGATATAAATATCGTTCACGTCAAAATGGCGTCAATCTAATCAACACGGCTTCATATATTTCTATTTTCAAATATTCTATTTCAAATATTTCTTTTTCAAATATTTCCTTTTCAAATATTTCTATTTCAAATATTTCTATTATTAAAATATTTCGTTCAACACATGACTAATCTCAACGGATGAGTACTGTCAACACATGAACCTTTATTTTATATTGATAAAGATGTAAATTTTATTATTAAAATATTTCGTTCAACACATGACTAATCTCACGAATGAGTACAGTCAACACATGAACCTTTATTTTATATTGATAAAGATGTAAATTTTATTATTAAAATATTTCGTTCAACACATGACTAATCTCACGAATGAGTACAGTCAACACATGAACCTTTATTTTATAATATTCTTTATTCTCTAAATTAGAATGAGGCCCAATCAATCACCATATAAAATTAATTATATGGATTTCCATACATCACACGCATATAATAGCATTGAAAAATAATCAACCATCAACCAAAGTGCACTACACTGTATAAGCATCAAATATAGATATTTAACGCTTATAACAGCCTGTCAATCAATTGATCGACATGTTTAATCAATCAGGATGAGTGAACTTCAAATTTCATCCCAACACCCGTGTGGGGTTTCAAACCATCAAACACAGATTTTAGTTGTGCAGTTGGGCGATGTGTAAAATTTATCGTCCCAATCAATGTCATCCAAATAGGTGTACATAAACAAACCGTCTGGTTTGTAAATGAATATTTATTTATTCACATTCACGTTAAAAATTATATTTTTAACGATAAAATATTTTATTCCAACATATGAATTTCTATTCAGTTCATTCTTTAAATAAAATGACATTTTTATTTTTCTAACATATTTTAGAAAAATTTCGGTGGCATAACGGCACGATACTAGAAACGGGACAAGGCCTAGCCTTATCCCCGGTCTAGTGAAGGCCCACGCCATTCACACATCAATCAAAATCACCAAACAACCAAATTCAAATCAGATCATCTAACTAATCTATGCAACCAAACAAACAAGTCCATGGTCTGTGGACGATTGTGTCGGGTGCTACTAAGCACCGTCTGCATCCTAGTATATATATATAACTAGAAAAAGAAATTGAAAGGTGAGAAGTTCTCACCAATAGCTATCCTAACTCCACGGCATTCCTATTGTAGAGATCTTCGTCGTTCTCGCCTTTTCGTCCTCTTCGTTGCCTGTAGCCACTACATATGTAAAAATCGAATTTTTACTATGCTATTCAATATATGAAAATCGAATTTTTACTTCGCTATTCAATATATAAAAAAAACCCGAATTTTTACTATGTTATTCAATTTCATATCCTTTTATCTAAAAAGGCCGAATCTTTTCAAATATAAAGATTAAATCTTTTTACCGCTCTAACATATGTGTAAAAATCAAAATTTTTATAACAGTGAATACATAAAAAAAAGCACATTTTTAACATCAATGTTATTTATATATCGAAGTCACGTTTTCAAACTAGAACAAGTTCATATAAAGATCATATTTTTCTATTTCTAAAAACAATACTTTTCTATTTCTAAAAACAATACTTTTCTATTTCTAAAAACAATATTTTCTATTTTCTATTTCTAAAAACAATATTTTCTATTTCTAAAAACAATATTTTCTATTTATAAAAACAATATTTTCTATTTCTAAAAACAATATTTTCTATTTCTAAAAACAATATTTTCTATTTCTAAAAACAATATTTTCTATGAAACCAATGTTATTATACTTTAGAAATCACCTTTCGCTGTTAATCCAAGCATCATCGTCAAAACAGAAACCGCTCCATTTGTTGTTGTCGTCTCTGCTCCTTCCGTGGACCGTCGCCACCACATCGGGGACCACCATCCCCTCCAACGTCGCATGCTCCTTCTATTTCGACCAGACCCGCCCCCCAACATCCCTCCAGTCGACTTGATTTTTCCCAGAGCTGCGGTCCCTTCTCGAGCTCGCCGGCGTTGATTTGCGCCACCGGAGGGCGAGCGCCACCAGCGGTGGTCAGAGCTCCCATAGCCGAGCTGATTTGTCGTTGGGTGGTTGACCAGAGGCCACGTGGGGGAGGAGATCGGAGCATTCAAATTGGGGAGGTTTGGAGCCGTCGATTTCAGAAGAGGGAGGCACGGTTTGACCACAAAGATAAGGATTGACTGATACTTTAGGGTTAATGGGGCTTTTATATTAAATATTTTATTTTATTTTTAATTCCCTAAAAGGTTGACTTTTATTTCTAATCCTAAATCACACCCAACGACTGTCACCTCTAGCTAATTACCCCCATTCCGAACACAATGGGATATGTTTCGTAACCCAATTTTAACATTTCGATCAGTTTCTGTTTAAATTAAAATATAAATATATATATATTCAATTTAAACGCACATTTCAATTTAGCGGGGCCACATACTAACTCGAAAAATCCCAGAAATATATTTTCTAGCTTCGTATTGACGATCCGGTCCTAACAAAACTAGTTTCGTCGAATTCTGAGACCGTTAGAAAAATGGCCATTTTCCAGTCGATTAAAATCAACTGAAACTGGTCAAACGCGTTTTCCTTTGCCACGCTCACATATTGATTCGAAAAATTATGAAATTTGGAATCTAGCAATAATTTGACATCCCGGATCCAACAAAAGTGGTTTCGTCGAAATCCGAGGTCGTTTGCAAAATGTCTATTTTTTATGGGCCTGAATTCCATAGCGACTATTCAGAATTTTCAACTGGACATATCTTTTGATACCCGCTATGAAATTTCGATTTTTCGGATTCGTTGGAAAAATATTACCAATTAGATCCCAATGTTTTTGGTTTCACTAAAATCCGGATTGTTTTGCACTCGGTACATTCAATTGAAGTTTGAAATCGAATTATCGAACTACCGCGCCATTTTCAATTCTATTTATAATTATATATAATTATATTCTAACGACGACGTATATAAATATATACGATCGAATTATATTCAAAATAAATTTTTCGCCGATATTATTTAAAATAATTCATTTTAAATAATCAAAATTCGCTAAAATTGCCAAAATAAAAAATTTAAACTGGCCCAGAATTTCCGGGTTATTACAATCTCCCCCACTTAAAACTTTTCGTCCCCGAAAAGGAACAAAGTCGAAAGTGGTTTGATTATTCAGCTCAACTTCCATTGTTTTGATTACGGCTTAAGTTCTTCAACTTTTCAGTTGCTAAGAACTTTTCAAAAATTTCAAAAATTTGGCTAACGCCCTAAATTTTCGAAAAATTTCGCCATAACCTCCCCTGCAATGGGAGCATCGGGAAATCTCAAATAGCTTCCCCGGTCCTTCAGATCTCAAAAAGAAAAAGCCAAGCGGCTAGCCAATAGGCTCATAAAATCATCATCACCCAAACAAAACAGTAAATTATGTAATAAACATGTACCTATTTGTTGGGCAAACAAATTTTATTCTCTGCTCTAGCCTCCTTGCTATGACCTGTTCAATGTAAGTATATGTATATGCAAGCAAATGCGACCAATTTTCAATACAACTCACTATTCGGTTCAATTAGGCTAAATGGTTCAAAATTTCCATTAATCAAAACAGTAATCAACAACACAACCATCAATCAATTAGTTGATTAGCTTTTTAAATGCATAACTTTGATATATAGTCAAAAATCAGATTTTTGATGCCAAATCACAACAATAAGCCCCATCTAATTTTGGTTCTCACACGAGTCAATAGGAAATATATAAATATCACACCTTCGACACACGAACTCTAATTCTGATGATGTAGCTACAATCATCAGAATCATCTCCGGGCGACTAGAGTGTGAATCTATATCTATCCAGTATATTAAAACTTCAAATACACGCGGATCAGACGTATACGCAAAATTTATATATACCGGATTGCCCGAATTCATATAAATAAATAACCAAATACGAATAATTGATTTATATTTCAAAACAAGATTTGTTTTCACTTTTATTTTTAAAAATTTACTCTTCACACTCGTTCTAGGATACAACTGATCCCATCTCTAACGAGTCATTCCCATTGGATATTACTAATCCAATTTCTGATGAATTCTTCTGTATGGTTCTAATGTGTCTTGTTCTCTGAGCTTTGTAAACCAAAGCTCTGATACCAACTGTGAAAACCTGTAACTTCCCCGTAAAGGAAAGCGTCGGATAGTTCGAGAACAAGCCACAACAGAACACAGACGGAAGAACATTTCATTGTATATTACAACAATGCACCAGAATACAAGAATATACAAAGTATAAATGAATATTACACAGAAATATCAGAGATTTAAATTACATTTAAATACATCGCAGCGGAAAATAATACAATACACAACTAGAAGAGATATACGGATACAAAGCTTTCCGGATATCATTCCAGCTGTAAACCAAGATCGTGTGAATATAAATCTGCAAAACCAAAACTACTAGCTGCCCGTGTCGAAAATAAGGGCACCCAGAGTTTAGGTTAAAACAATAAACTCCAGGTCAGTCATGTGATTGGTGTGAGAACTAAAACAGTTATTTAAAACTTTACTTTAAAAGAGAGTAATTCAAGGGACCACGCCGTATGACACGGAACGGGTTTCCTCCCAAGAATACTAGTGCATAGAATAAACAGCGCAATGCTTTTTCGAAAAATGGAGCTATTATAAGACCCAGGTCCCATCACACAATGCAACGCAAGCTGGAGGATAGGGTTTTCCCTTATAACAGCCAAACATGCTTGGTACGTTTAAAACAAATCATTTGATACTATAATAAGTGTATAGTGTCAAAACAATTCCAATAATAAATATCAATCATAGACGACATGGGTACCATATATCATGTCGCCATACTAGTTCTACAATTAAAACCGAAATACACGTATTGGAAATTGGATTTCCATCATGGTGGCTCCTGATTCGAAAGATCGATCGCGGAATGCAATTCACCACGGCTTACGTCCCCACAAGAGAAAACACCGTCTGCATCCGCACATTTGGGACCAGAGTACCACCACGGCTTACGTCCCAGCGAGAGAAAACACCGCTTACTCTATATATCCCTGAGCACTAGGCTCATCTCGGTCGAACGAATCCACGACACCACTAAGGTGCCCATCCACGAAAAAGCATACTGATCAAACCATCAGTTTGCCACCATACCGGGGTGTGAGGCTCGCGGATCAACGCTATACACAAAGCCATGCTATATCAGCTGCGCTTTGATCATCAACCACCAAACTTTGCTTTTCAACAAAAGTCTGGATCACTGCATCTCAGCATGCCACACTATCAATCCATATCGTACCACTGATTTCTGCCAATATATAACCTCTGAGCTCATATGTCTCAGAGAAGGGCGTTAAACAAGAGAATAAATTCTCCGCCGCCAAACAGATATATATTTAGTAGAGATCAACAAATACAATATAAAGGAATACAATGTCAGACACACCATCCATTTACAAGTCCGTTGTAGGTCTAAACGAAACCGGAGGCACTTTCCTCGCATATCCATCCATCTCCAAGTACGTCTGGACGACCACCAACTATTTCCATCCTCTTGGGTGTACAGCCCAATCAGGATCGTCAGTAATTATCCGAACGATGTGAAGACTTCCGGTCTTTAACCACCGTCTTCATCTTCGACATATCGTCGAATCGGTTATTCAGAATGGGTATAAACCCGGCCTTCCCGAACAACCCGCGTATATTAAAAACGAATGTTACACAAACACAGCATACGCCTCATTCTAATTCAGTAGCTACTAACCGTAAATCAACAAGAGAACAATTTCCCAAATATTAACCCCGAAGGTCGAAACCAACATCAGATCAATACCCAGGAAACCATTCTTCTTAGCTAACCTACAGCTAGTTTCTAAATTTCAATTCTTAGGGAAAGGTTCCCATTAATTTTATCCAAGATAAATTCTTTAAAATTTATCCTTTGATCTTCCTTTGGATGTCATTTCAAACCAAATTATGGTGTTCCCAACTAGTCGAGATTAGCGAACCACACCGAAGTAATTATTTATTTTATTTCCCAATCCCAACCTATTCATCCCATGAAGCAAAACTGGTAATACTCCATATCTAACACCACGGTGTTATCGGTAAAATTAATTACCATTTCACGTTCGAATCTAATTAAAGATTTAACTATCGCTTTGGAGCAAAACTGGTGATACTCCATTCTCGCTCATTTTCTAAAGTTGATAATTTAAATTATCAATTCCCCATTTCAATCTAATTGCAGATTCATTAAAACTCCTTTTACTGGGTTAAAGAACTAGGTGTTATTTAAAACACAGTTCACGACAAACCCAAATCACATTCTATTTATTATCGGGTTAAAGAACTAGTGTTATTTAAAACACAGTTCACGATAAACCCATGAATTAATTCTGGTTTAATTTAATTCAAATATATTAGGAATACCGATTATTTAAAACCCCTTTTTAAATCTCATTTATTTATTTAAAAACAAATCGGGTTTTAAATTTAGTTCAAACTAGTTCATTTTGATAAAAATCTATTTTTATCTTTTCAAATATGGAGTTTTTCATCCAAAATTTTCCCAAATCATTTCTAATGATTTTACACAAATTATTGATATTTTTTATAATTTTATCAAGGCCCGTACAGTCGATTTCCAACAACGGCCATCGAACTGCACTTACAGCGACCTTTTTCAAATTTGATTTGGACGTATCTCCAAATCCAACCGTTAGATTTCAAATTTATAATATTCATTAGAAAGCTCTTTTCGATACGAACCCAACGGTTCCGGTTTTAGGAGAATCCGACGGTCGGATCTCCCGTAATGTCCGTTTGAAATAAATGGTCGAAATTCACGAACTGCCGCGGCGCGGCGCGTTCTATTCAAGCCATTTATATTATATATATAATATATATTTCGTCGATTTCTATTTAAAACGAATTATATAAATAGTTTTAAATTCGTTTCAAAAACAATTTCAACTTCCATTTCAATTCAAAGCAAAATTGAATTCTTCTTTATAAATTCGTTTTTAAAATTCATTTCTTTTCAATTCAAATTTCAATTCAATTTGAATTCATTTCAATTCGCTTTCAATTCAATTTGAATTAGTTTTCAATTCAATTCAATTTAATTTCAAAGTCGTTTTCTATTCGATTCAATTCAAATTGGTTTTCTATTCGATTCAATTCAAATTGGTTTTCTAATCGATTCAAATCAAATTCGTTTTATATTCAATTCATTTCAAAATCGTTTTCAATTCATTTCATTTCGAAATCGTTTTCAATTCATTTCATTTCGAAATCGTTTTCAATTCATTTCATTTCGAAATCGTTTTCAATTCATTTCATTTCGAAATCGTTTTCAATTCATTTCATTTCGAAATCGTTTTCAAAATTACTTTTCGATATTCATTTTAAAATGAATAAAATCGATATAAATATCGTTCACGTCAAAATGGCGTCAATCTAATCAACACGGCTTCATATATTTCTATTTTCAAATATTCTATTTCAAATATTTCTTTTTCAAATATTTCCTTTTCAAATATTTCTATTTCAAATATTTCTATTATTAAAATATTTCGTTCAACACATGACTAATCTCAACGGATGAGTACTGTCAACACATGAACCTTTATTTTATATTGATAAAGATGTAAATTTTATTATTAAAATATTTCGTTCAACACATGACTAATCTCACGAATGAGTACAGTCAACACATGAACCTTTATTTTATATTGATAAAGATGTAAATTTTATTATTAAAATATTTCGTTCAACACATGACTAATCTCACGAATGAGTACAGTCAACACAAGAACCTTTATTTTATAATATTCTTTATTCTCTAAATTGGAATGAGGCCCAATCAATCACCATATAAAATTAATTATATGGATTTCCATACATCACACGCATATAATAGCATTGAAAAATAATCAACCATCAACCAAAGTGCACTACACTGTATAAGCATCAAATATAGATATTTAACGCTTATAACAGCCAGTCAATCAATCGATCGACATGTTTAATCAATCAGGATGAGTGAACTTCAAATTTCATCCCAACACCCGTGTGGGGTTTCGAACCATCAAACACAGATTTTAGTTGTGCAGTTGGGCGATGTGTAAAATTTATCGTCCCAATCAATGTCATCCAAATAGGTGTGCATAAACAAACCGTCCGGTTTGTAAATGAATATTTATTTATTCACATTCACGTTAAAAATTATATTTTTAACGATAAAATATTTTATTCCAACATATGAATTTCTATTCAGTTCATTCTTTAAATAAAATGATATTTTTATTTTTCTAACATATTTTAGAAAAATTTCGGCGGCATAACGGCACGATACTAGAAACGGGACAAGGCCTAGCCTTATCCCCGGTCTAGTGAAGGCCCACGCCATTCACACATCAATCAAAATCACCAAACAACCAAATTCAAATCAGATCATCTAACTAATCTATGCAACCAAACAAACAAGCCCATGGTCTGTGGACGATTGTGTCGGGTGCTACTAAGCACCGTCTGCATCCTAGTATATATATATAACTAGAAAAAGAAATTGAAAGGTGAGAAGTTCTCACCAATAGCTATCCTAACTCCACGGCATTCCTATTGTAGAGATCTTCGTCGTTCTCGCCTTTTCGTCCTCTTCGTTGCCCGTAGCCACTACATATGTAAAAATCGAATTTTTACTATGCTATTCAATATATGAAAATCGAATTTTTACTTCGCTATTCAATATATAAAAAAAACCCGAATTTTTACTATGTTATTCAATTTCATATCCTTTTATCTAAAAAGGCCGAATCTTTTCAAATATAAAGATTAAATCTTTTTACCGCTCTAACATATGTGTAAAAATCAAAATTTTTATAACAGTGAATACATAAAAAAAAGCACATTTTTAACATCAATGTTATTTATATATCGAAGTCACGTTTTCAAATAGAACAAGTTCATATAAAGATCATATTTTTCTATTTCTAAAAACAATACTTTTCTATTTCTAAAAACAATACTTTTCTATTTCTAAAAACAATACTTTTCTATTTCTAAAAACAATATTTTCTATTTCTAAAAACAATATTTTCTATTTCTAAAAACAATATTTTCTATTTATAAAAACAATATTTTCTATTTCTAAAAACAATATTTTCTATTTCTAAAAACAATATTTTCTATTTCTAAAAACAATATTTTCTATGAAACCAATGTTATTATACTTTAGAAATCACCTTTCGCTGTTAATCCAAGCATCATCGTCAAAACAGAAACCGCTCCATTTGTTGTTGTCGTCGCTGCTCCTTCCGTGGACCGTCGCCACCACATCGGGGACCACCATCCCCTCCAACGTCGCATGCTCCTTCTATTTCGACCAGACCCGCCCTGTAACACCCCGAATTTTCTATTAACACTAAAGTTGCTAAAATATTAATAAGTGTGTAAGAGGGGGGATGTATCTAATATGAATATAAAAGTGTGTAAGAGAGGGGATGTATCTAATATGAATATAATAATATTAATAAGTGTGTAAGAGAGGGGATGTATCTAATATGAATATAAACGTGTGTAAGAGAGGGGATGTATCTAATATGAATATAATAATATTAATAAGTGTGTAAGAGAGGGGATGTATCTAATATGAATATAAAAGTGTGTAAGAGAGGGGATGTATCTAATATGAATATAATAATATTAATAAGTGTGTAAGAGAGGGGATGTATCTAATATGAATATAAAAATATTAATAAGTGTGTAAGAGAGGGGATGTATCTAATATGTATATAAAAACAATAATAAGTGTGTAAAAGGGGGGATGTATCTAATGTGTACATTGTAGGATATATATATATATATATATATATATATATTGCTGAGTGTTTGCTGAGTCACTTCTGACTCATTGCTGAGTCAACAAGATAAACCCCATCTTGTCTGAACGGCTGCGGTTATTTCTAGGTTAAATCTAATGGCCTAAATGCATTCTAAAATCTATAAATAAGTGGGTAGACCCTAAACCTAAATCACTTGTAAAATTAGAGAAGCTACCGTCATGCTGCTGCCATGGAGTTCAGCGTAGCCGTCACAAACTAAGAAGAGGAAGCCTAATCATCTACAACTAAATCTACACAAATCAAATCAAAAGATCTCTCTTTCTCTAATTCTTTTCTTTTGTTGGTGAGTATGATGATTCTCACAAGACTATTACAAACTAATTTGACTCAGTTATGAATGGATCACAAGAAAGTGATGTGATTTGTAATTGTAAATTCTATATATTGTGGATCTCTTATTATGTTATTATGTTGTCGTATGATGTAAATTATATATGCTATGTCATGCTATGTTGTAAATTCTCTTATGCTATGTCGTGCTATGTTGAGAATCATGTCAAGCTATGTTATACTATCATACTATGCCATGTTATAAATCATGCTATATTATGTTGAAAAATCATGCTGTTGGATCATGCTTAAAGTTATGTTTTTTTTTTCTTAATTTAAATGGATCTTGTTTATGGGAATTTGCCTATTAGGTTAGGTGTACCCATAAACTTGAAACTATAATTAAATAAAACTTGATTATGGGAATTTGCCTATTGAGTTAGGTGTACCCATATAAAACCATGTTGTTAAAAAATTAGATGATGTTGATTCACACATGTTCATATGTAAGTTTATGAAAATTGATTGAGATTATATTAGGTGAAGTTTGAACAAGTTGACACCTTTAGGTCCATGACATGTATAATCTATGCAAGTTGGACATATGCAAGTTTCACCCCTTATTATGATTCATTTGGTCACATATACATGTTGTTATTATGATAATCTCTTTTATGCTATGAGTTAGGCTATTCGAGTCTAACATATATTTTGCGAATAAACGTTCAAACGTGGGGTAGGGGTAATATTAGGAATTAATAAATTGGGTGCAATTTTGTAAGATTTTGCATACCATGAATGGATGTCCATAATTGAGTCAATTATGGACATTGTTAAAAATTGGAAGTAATTAATAATTCAAGTAGGGAATTATTAAAATTGGGGGAAAGTGGATTATTATTAATAATCAATGCTTAGGACACGAGGTTGGACCCGTTTGTGATGTAAACCTGCCCGGACCCGCCCGGCAAATCCAGTAGTCACAAATGTCGGCCCAATGTGAGAGGTCCTAGGCCCAAACTAAAGCATAACAGTTGTAAAGACACGAGGTTAGACTCTTTTATGGTGTAAGACTGCCCGGACCCGCCCGGCAAATCCAGCTGCCATAAATGCCAGTCTAATGTGAGAGGTCTTTATGAGGTTATGGCCTTAATGAACTAAGAAATACTTAACCAGATAATCATGTAAAGTGGGACATGAGGGTTAAGTAGGTGCCTTGGGTGGCATGAGGAATCTGGTGGTTGCCTTTAGAGGCATTTGAAATACGATTAGACTTAACCAAACACACATGTAAATGAACATGACTAAGTGGGTTAAGTGGGATGGACTAATGGGGACAAGCTTAGGTGGAATGCTTGTGGCAAATAGTGGGGGCCCATTTCAACCAGTATCCCAAAACGTATCTTTGTGGGCTCGACCCAAGTCGAGGACGGGACACGCATACTGGGTTTGACTATAAGAGGCCAAAACAGGGAGCGGTGGCAACGCAAGTCCAACGGGTTTCATATGCGTGTGTGGACCCGGGCTGGTAGGTAAGACGTTGTTGCATCGTGTAGGTATAAGCCGTGCATGTCCGTTGTATCAGGTTGCCACTTTAGGGGAGTGATACACCCCACTATGGGGCCAGCACGGGTATCTACGAGTTAGGGAGCCGATCGAATAATGGGAAGTAGGGTACACCTAGTGGAGATAGGGGCAGGCGGCACCTATGTAGTCAGCTAGGGGTACGTAAAGCCATTGGGAAAGTTTCTAAGTGAAGCTATGTGGGATGAATCTTTAGGGTGACTGGTGTGGTGCAGTATAGTGTTTATCCTTTAGTATTTAGGAGCGCCTATAACGTTGCCTTTAGCGATTGTCTATGTCCTTAATCTGCTCTTCATAGACATTTTCTTGTTTTCCAGCTTATGCCTTAGTCCAGTTATTTTGGTAATAGTATTGTAGAATTATCATATTCACCAGACTTTATGTCTGACCCCCTCTTTTCCATCCTTTTTCTCCCTTCAGGTCCGCAGGTTGGGCCAAGTTCTAGTGGAGTCTAGTTGGATCGCTTATCTTCTGGAAAGCTTGGACTGCTGAAGTAAAGTCCAGCTTGTTATCTTTCTTTTTAATGGCAATTCATGTAATGGGATTATGTACTTGTTTTATCAAGATAGATATTGTACTTGACATTGAATATGGTGTTATGATGTAATCAAACATGTTTTGACTTCTGCTACAATGAAATAAAGTTTTTGAATTTCCAAGTACTATTTTATATCTGTCTTGTTGTAATTTTACTGTTCTATATTCACTTAAAACCTCCATGGAAGTTAATGCATTCCCTTTGTGAGTGACATTAATGGACGTGGGGTGTTACACGCCCCCCAACATCCCTCCAGTCGACTTGATTTTGCCCAGAGCTGCGGTCCCTTCTCGAGCTCGCCGGCGTTGATTTGCGCCACCGGAGGGCGAGCGCCACCAGCGGTGGTCAGAGCTCCCATAGCCGAGCTGATTTGTCGTTGGGTGGTTGACCAGAGGCCGCGTGGGGGAGGAGATCGGAGCATTCAAATTGGGGAGTTTTGGAGCCGTCGATTTCAGAAGAGGGAGGCACGGTTTGACCACGAAGATAAGGGTTGACTGATACTTTAGGGTTAATGGGGCTTTTATATTAAATATTTTATTTTATTTTTAATTCCCTAAAAGGTTGACTTTTATTTCTAATCCTAAATCACACCCAACGACTGTCGCCTCTAGCTAATTACCCCCATTCCGAACACAATGGGATATGTTTCGTAACCCAATTTTAACGTTTCGATCAGTTTCTGTTTAAATTAAAATATAAATCTATATATATTCAATTTAAACGCACATTTCAATTTACCGGGGCCACATACTAACTCGAAAAATCCCAGAAAAATATTTTCTAGCTTCGTATTGACGATAGGGTCCTAACAAAACTAGTTTCGTCGAATTCTGAGACCGTTAGAAAAATGGCCATTTTCCAGTCGATTAAAATCAACTAAAACTGGTCAAACGCGTTTTCCTTTGCCACGCTCACATATTGATTCGAAAAATTATGAAATTTGGAATCTAGCAATAATTTGACATCTCGGATCCAACAAAAGTGGTTTCGTCGAAATCCGAGGTCGTTTGCAAAATGTCTATTTTTTATGGGCCTGAATTCCATAGCGACTATTCAGAATTTTCAACTGGACATATCTTTTGATTCCCGCTATGAAATTTCGATTTTTCGGATTCGTTGGAAAAATATTACCAATTAGATCCCAATGTTTTTGGTTTCACTAAAATCCGGATTGTTTTGCACTCGGTACATTCAATTGAAGTTTGAAATCGAATTATCGAACTACCGCGCCATTTTCAATTCTATTTATAATTATATATAATTATATTCTAACGACGACGTATATAAATATATACGATCGAATTATATTCAAAATAAATTTTTCGCCGATATTATTTAAAATAATTCATTTTAAATAATCAAAATTCGCTAAAATTGCCAAAATAAAAATTTTAAACTGGCCCAGAATTTCCGGGTTATTACAGTTCCGGGAATCAGGATTGCTCCCGATGTGGCCCCCCAAGTTGAAATCCAACCAGACTTTATCCTTAATCAATTGATTCCCAACTCAGACTTGAACATTGGGGGCACCAATGCCGCTTTGGATAATTTAAATCAGTTGCTCGCTTTTGGAAATGGGTCGGTGGTCGCAAACGTCCTCCGTCGGTTCACTCGAGGAGATGCTTCTTCTATGAACATGGATTGCGTGACTCGCAACCTGCTTTCTTTGGATATCAGGATTTCTCGGAACCCACTTGATTTCAAGCTACCAGTCTTGGATCCTTATGATGGCCACAAGGACCTAACCGCTCACCTCATGAGATACATTCAACATTTGGAAGTTCTCTTAGCTTCGTAAAATGTCATAACCAAGTGCTTCTTTCTCTTCTTGACAGACATTGCTGCAATGTGGTACAGGCAGCTGGAGCCGGACTCCATTACTTCTTGGAACGCTTTGATTACCCGATTTGTGGAACAGTTTAGAGTCTACAAAGCTCACCCAAAAAGCGTCATGACGATCAACAGCATTAAGAAGAAGTCTGGAGAGACTCTGACGATGTTCTTGAAATGGTTCAGTCGCCTCAATCGACAGACCTGACCCTTCCATGGTTTTAATGGTTGCAGTATCTGGCATTCTAGATAAATCTGAATTCAGGACTTCACTGCACCGAGATGCTCCTAGGGATCTTGGGGAATTCTATTTGAAGCGGAAAGGTTCCTTCGATAAGAAGATGCGAAGGACGACAATAGCAAGAAGGTTTTCGACGTTAATGCTGTTAGGACGTGAAATCTTCTGATTTTGGGAAAGCTAAAGATTCGGCACAGCAACCTCCTTTTGGGAATGGTCGTAAAAGTGCTAATAAGCAACATAGGTTCTCGACCTACTCGGAGCTTACTCACACTCTCAAGGAGATCTACCAGGAAATTTACCTTGTTGCCCCCTTCAAAAAGCCTCCCGCTCGGGATCCCCCTCGACAACTAAGTAATCCTAGCCGATATTGCATATTTCATGAAACTGATAGTCACAATACAGATTAGTGTCATCATCTTAATAATCCTATTGAAGAGCATGTAAGAAATGGAGAGCTGGTACGGTTTTTCCGTGCCCCTCAAAGGAATCGGGACAGACCCGAGACCAGCAACCATCGTGGCATCATCGTCAACTAAATCTATCAATGGGCCTGATGTCTAGGGTACAAGCCTCCCTAGCATCAGTATCTTATGGCTTTTCAGTCTTCTAGTCTTATTATGTTTCTCTATGGCTCTCAAATAATGCGCTCCTCACTTATGGCTTTCTCATTCTGGCTCTATAAGCTTGGTTATTTGGGCTTTGGCCCACGACATTGGCTTTGAGGACTTTATTCCTTCGGATGTATCCTTCCTTTTGGTTATTAATGAAAAGTTTAATTTTCTGGCTCTGAATTGAGAATAGTTATGTTTGTTTACCTATGTAACAGGAACCATTGAGATCCTAGGCATGCTCTTCACGAGCAATAGACTATTCGCTTTCCTCTACGAATGAACTTGAAATAAAAAAACGGCCAAGTCTTCTTACCCATGCACAAGGGAAGGCCAGCTCCCTAGGCATGCTCTTTACGGATGACGAATCGTTTGGTTTTCATGTGGCTTTAATAAGGATCCCTAACTTTTATAACTTTAATAAAATTATTTCGCAATGTAAGGATGCTTACTTGTGAGGTATGAAATCGATAATGGGATTGCAAACTCTAATAATCGACTGGCTATCTCGGCCTCTCGTCCTACTTCGACGAGATGGCCGTGACTCGTGATGTGTATCGGATCTTGTACGATCTCGATCGTTTGGATCAGTGGGTCTCTTTGTCAGCGACCTTGGTTTAGTGCGGGTGGACTTGTCCGTGACATGACAAGGATATCCACTCGTGGATTTATGGAGAGTATCGGATCTTGTACGAGCATGCTCATTTGGACTAGTTGGTCATCTTGTCAGCGACCTTGGATTACATCAGGTGGACTTGTCAGTGACATGACAAGAATATCCACTCATGACTATCTATGCCTCTTGTCTTACTTCGATAAGGTCGCCTTGACTCGACTTGCCAAGGTCATCTCCCCAACGCGAGATTTCCTTGAATGCCACTTGCCAAGGTCATCTCCCTAACGGAGATTTCCTTGAATGCCACTTGCCAAGGCCATCTTCCTGACACGAGATCTCCCTGATTGCCACTTGCCAAGGTCATCTCCCTAACGCGAGATTTCCTTGAATGCCACTTGCCAAGGTCATCTCCCTAACGCGATATTTCTTTGAATTCCACTTGCGAAGGTCATCTCCTTAACGCGAGATTTCCTTGAATGCCACTTGCCAAGGTCATCTCCCTAACGCGAGATTTCCTTGAATGCCACTTGCCAAGGTCATCTACCTAACACGAGATTATCTCCCTAACGCGAGATTTCCTTGAATGCTACTTGCCAAGGTCATCTACCTAACACGAGATTTCCTTGAATGCCACTTGCCAAGGTCATCTCCCTAACGCGAGATTTCCTTGGATGCCACTTGCCAAGGTCATCTCCCTAACACGAGATTTCCTTGAGTTCCACTTGCCGAGGTCATCTACCTTATGCGAGATCTTCTTGAATTCTACTTGCTAAGGCCATCTCATCAATGTGATATTTCCTTGAATGCTCTAACTTGCCTTAGCCATCTCACCAACGTGAGATCGCATTGAATGCATTCAATCAAATGAATACGATGACCTACGGAAGCCTTGTCAGCAACACGAGAAGACTGCTCACATATGGTTATGTGTATCCCTTTTCTATGCAGGTTGTTGGGCTCCTCCAGTCTCTCAGATACTCTTGCTGTTCTGGCTTTCTATTGATACGATCCTAAGCGATCATTAGATTTATTTCCTTAATACGATCCCAAGCGATCGTGCTCTTCCACTAATATGATCTGAAGCGACCATGGATTTCTGGCTTATCGGTTTTGATTTCCTGGATAATACGATCCGGCGTGGTCGTGGCTAATCGGTTTTATGAATATAGAAGCTCGCTCTGGACTTCTCCTGACTTTGATTTCTGGATTTCTCTTCTCCTCGCAAAGCACACCTTACTTTGGTCAAGCATGATATGTTTTGGGTGCCAAATGTTGGCATGCTTTTTAATCAAAGCTGTCACACATCAAGTTTTTTGGTGAGCGACGCGCTCAAGCCTAAAAAAAACAAAGCAGCTGGGTCGAAGCCGCATCGAAAACACAAGGAGACCCGAAACCTTTACCAGATGGCCTCTTTTGGGCCCAATGAACTCTTAGTCAAACCGTCATCTGAGCCGAAGGTGAGCCATCAAGCGGGTCCGGGCGCAGTGCCGGTGCGGGTCCGGGGTCCCACAGTCCGATTTTCTCCATGCTGGAAGCCCAGATCCCTTCACTTCGGACTAACAAACCCACGGATTCCCTCACTTCGTATTTAGAAACGTCGACACCCTCGATAGCACGATTCTGGTCCCCTCCTCCATTAAGTTCGTACCCAAGATGGAGTGCGAATTTCGCACCCTTCCGAGGGTGCGAAATTCCACACCCCTCTGGTGGGGTGCGAATCCGCAACCCTCCAGTGGGTGCGAAATTCTGGACCCCCTAGTGGGGTGCGAATTCCGCACCCCCTGGAGAGGTGTGAAATTATGCACCCCCTAGAGAGGTGCGAAATTCCGCACCCCTTGGAGAGGTGTGGAATTCCGCATCCCCAGGTGGGGTGCGAATTTTGCACCCCTCAAGGAGTGCGAAATTTCACACCCGGTGAAATGACCCAAACTCGCCTGTAAGGGAAAGCTCGGACTGAGTTGAGAACACGACAAATCAGAACACAAACAGACGAACATTTCATTGCTATTACAATAATTTACATCAGAGTACAAGAATATACAGAGTATGAACAAATAATATACATTTGATAAATATCAGAGATTTGCACGTTACAATGCAGCGGAAAATAATACAAAACACAACTGAAAGAAATACACAGATATAGAGCGTTTCGAAAATAGCTCCAGCTGTAAACTAGGATCCTGTGAATAGATGCGAAATTTCTATAAAGAGGCCTTTGTTTGTGTGCGAAATTAAGGGGTTGTGGCCCCCATTTTCTACCTACTCCCACATAACTTTCTTCCTATAAATACTGCAAGCCTTGGCCTTTATTTGGGTCCTTCTCCCTTGAAATTTTTGGACCTTGAGAGCTCCAAACACTCATTAATGGCTTCCAACACCTTCACCATGGCCATTGGAGATGGCATGGACAATTAAAACATGGCATGCATGTTTTCCATCAACACTTGAACATTAACAAGGATTGTTATGCTACTTTTGAACTTCGTGGACATGAACATTGAACTTGGATATTGTTGACCAAGTCAATGCTTCTCAACGAAGAAGAAGAAGGGCAATTTGGTTAAAGTGTAGAAAAAACATATATTTTGTTATTTTATTGTATCACTTTGAACTTAAATATTGTCCGAGCTTGTATAACTTTGTAATCGACAAAAGATATGGTGAATGATGATTAGAAAGTGGACGTTGGTGTTAGTACCGAACCACTATAAAAGCTGTGTCTCCCTGCATTTATTTACTTTACTGATTATTTGGATAATTGTTCACACTTATACATAGGGTGTTGGCGTGCGACAATTTTTCTCGTCAACACTAGGGTTTAAATCTGAGATTGTAAATAAATGAAATGCTTATATATGCTCCTTTAAAACACTATTCATAGACTCCAAAAAGTTTCTAACTTGAAATCTGTAACAACCCGCCCAGAATGACCCTTAATTCCAACGGATCATTGGTTCCCGCAAAGAAATACTAAAAACTGATATCACAAAGCAGTCTATACGAAATTAAAATCTCACACAGCCTAAGGGGTAAATACAATAACTTGATATAGAAGGACCTTTAATCAAAACCATGATAAATGTTAGTCACGATGAGTCTCAAGCAATCATAAGAGGTACATCAATAATAGTTATCCCAAGAATATAATAATACTGTCATAATTAACTAAAAGCCTCAGTCATCCGGCTCCATTGCTGTCCTGAGCATCCTCACCTACTAACCGGTTTATGTTAAGAGGAGGGAGGTCTGAACATAAAGTTCCAATGAATGAAAATCATATATGTTTAGAAATGACAATTTCCTGTATTTGGAAGTGCAAATTCTTTATGTTATGTCCACGCAAACAAACGTGCACAAATAAACATATGAGGCAGACAACCTAGCAGTCACTTAAGGCCTATATGTAAATATAAGGGCGGACATCCTTACAATCACTTATTACCACCAACAAAGCAATCTAAGGTGGACATACCTACAGTTACTTAATACCCCACGAGTTGGCCTGTACCTAGCCACTTAAGGCTACTTCCTAATTTGTTAAGGGTGGACATCCATACAGTCACTTAATACCCTTTGGTGGACCCCTAACCCCTTAAGCCCTCATCTGTAATGTCAATGCCACAAAATATATGTATCCTTATAGTTCGAGAAATAGTATCGACCACTTACTACCAGATTTAGGTAGGAATACAACTTTATTTAAGACCCCTTGGAGAACCCTCTTGTTACTATCTTGATGTCCCTACGGGTGAACTCCTAGCTACTTAATACTTCCATTTGACGGTGGTTCCTTTAGACCATCCATATAAACCGTCCCTATTTCAACCGTTACCAAGCCCCTAGATAAGAGGCGAACATTACTTGGAGAACTACCCTACTCAAACGCTATCATCTATAAAGACCATTTAATACCTTATTAATAGAAAGACGGATCCAGTAACCACTTAAAACCTCGAAGGGCGGGCCCCATGACTTGGGTCCGGAACCAAGGAGTGAACCTTAGGAATGGACCTAGTCCTAACCGCTTAATACCCAATAAGAGGCAGGTCCGCCAATTAATACGTTTTCCTAAGGCATGACTACTTAACACATGATACACACACACGCGCGCGCTAGACATCTCACATTAGGGCGACCACTTGAAGACACTGGATTTGTTAAGAAATTTCGGGTAGGCTTCTACTACAAGTTGGTCCTAACCTCGTACCATAGTGTAATAACTTTAATGGCCCATGACACCTAGACATCTCACATTAACCTGACTTACTTGTAGATGCTGGATATGCCGATCGGTTCCAAGTAGGCTTACTACATGTAATGGATAACCTCATGTCTACATGTCATTGATTATAATTCAAGGCCATTAACTCACACACATTCATATAAATTCCTATAGCGACATAAAAATTCATTTTCCTAATTTAAACATATTTATCATGCACTCAATATGCGTTAATATTACGTTTAACTACGCTACAGATATATATATATATATATATATATATATATATAAGTAGACGTAAATTATGTGAATGAGAATAACGTCCTAACCACATTTGAAATGTCAATCCTATCATCTACAATTAAGGTGTACATGTCAATTTTCCTAATCAACATGCTCTAATATGCATGTTCACAATTTATGACAAAAAGAAAAATAACTAAATATATAAATAAACTTGCACCCTAGGCTTGAATAGTTATTTGAATAATATGAATATAAGCAAGATGTAATTTATCCAAATACATATGAAAATCCTTGCTTTTGACACTGCTTCACTTTTATATTTGTATTGTTTACAAAATTTAAGATAATACATTGAAAATTATACATTCAAATGAATCTATTTAGAGGACAAATAATTTTTACAATATACAAATATCATATTTTTGACACACAAAAATATATGAACACAAAATAAGAATTAAGTGAATCAGAACCCAGAAACTAAGGATTTCTCAGCATCCTAAGTCTAAATCTCCATTATCCAAACAACTCAAACCCAAAATACAGACACTTTTGATTGACCATTCCAATGACAAATAAAGTATAGGAATAAGGGAGTTTTAGCATTTTATTATCGTTTATACCGAATCCCATATAGGCATAATATTCCAAACTACAAAATATAAGAAATAGAAACTTATATGGTTCCCACTCACAGTGCTTTAAGGATGAACAACAACATATTTTGAGTAGAATTAGGTTTGCATCTAGCCTTTGCAAACGTGCTCCAATCTTTATACTAATATATATATATATATATATATATATATATATAATAATCAAATGAATTAGAGTCTTATGTATATATATATATATATATACAAACTAAATTCCAAAATTCTCAAACCTATATAAATTGTAGAATATAGAGGATAGAATTGGGGTTAGAGAAAGAGGAGAGAAATCAAATCTTAGATTTGGAATTATCAATGGCAAGTGGATAGTGGAGGCGTAAGAATGAAATGAAGAATAGGGTTTGGGAGAGGTTAAGAGGGTGGTATATATAGTTGCAAATGTTAATAAAGATCGTAGGATCTATTAGATTAAATCCAGGCAGTCCTTGTATGCAATTTATATATAAACCCCAAAAAAAAAACAAGCCTTGACAACCCTTTTTGTACCCGAGCAGTCGTCCCCTATGCTAGGAGCGGTCGACCCCTTGGGTCGTGATTTGTCCACAAAATTTATTCTCTGGTTAATGGCCAAATTTATTTATTACATTGATTTCTTCCCTTTGTTTGCTTATCTTTGTCTTTTTTTTTGAATAAACAAGCGTACTTAATTACATAAAAGAGAGTTACAGACAATTTGACTTGGCCAAAAATATTACAACTCACACAACGAATACTTTATAACAAAATAATATGGCAACTCAAACAAAAGAAAACACATCACAATCAACACTGAAAACATACCATAAGAACCACACATTAGAAAACCCAAAATAGCAAGCATGATATAACACTAGAGAACTCAAAACCAACACTGAGCTCCAGAAGACATTGAATCAGCCCTAAGCTTAAAACTTGCAAAAACAAAACCCAGAGCATCCAGATAGCTAGAAGCCAGACCCCAAGAAAAAAATAAACAACCAACATCTGAAATAAATCACTTCAAGATAACTGGAGACCATAATAGCAATAACTCAGAGCCTACTCCAAACTAAACCAACAACAATCCAGTAACACAACCTGCAAACGTAATAAAAGATAGGGAAACTCCACAAACAACTATCAAGAAATAAACAAACCAAACTGCAGCACCAACAAAGCACCCAAACAATTTCTGCAACAACAGCAACTTCAGGAAATGAAAACCACCAAACACCAGAGAGGCATATGAACCCAACAGTACTAAAAACTCAAAATTCAGTAAGAAATTACTTCTTATATATGCCTCCATTCATCACTCCACCTGTACTACCTCCTTCCTCTCTTATTTTCTTTTCCTTAGACCTAGTTTTGACATAAGACACAAGCTTAACCCACTCAGGATTCATTTCAACCAAGGGTTCATCACTAATAACTACATTATCTCCTTTTAGTTTACCACCATTGTTTTTTTTAAAACTACTAGTAGAGGAACAATCTGAATCATCTAACATACAATCTTGAATAGTGGTATTATCTACCTGATTCTGATTAATTAAAGAGGAAATGCATACCTTAGTTTGAAATGAAGAACCTCATGATTTCCAGCAACTATATGAGGCATTTCTATATTCTTATAAGTCTCGCCTTTGTTTTCTATACAAACATCTTTAACAGTTTCACCCAGAATATCTTTCTCAGTCCTATCCACAATATTATTATCTTTAGCAATCATATCTTCAACATTACCCACTTCAATGGCCATTCCATCTTTATCCTGTATGTACACATTAGAAGCAGCTAATACAGTAAAAGGATTAGATTTAATGACATTTTTCCCTCAATAATATTGCTAGCTGTCCTTCCATCACCATTCTTCTTTTTACAACCACTCTTAGCAAACTTATTCACATTGGAATACAAATTCTTCTCTGAGATATCAGTATAAATATTATCTTGAGAATCCAATCTCTTATCAATATCCATTTTTTTAACCAGACTTGGATTAACCTTAGGAGCCCATACTTAAAAAGCTTTACAAGCATCACTGGAGTGTCCCAAAATTTTGCAATTATAACATTTCATATGAACTCATTCATACACAACATTCTACCACAGAGTCTCCCTATTATAACACTGTATAAGAATTTCTTCACAAAAATTAAATTCAAAGCTAACTTGTACCAAAATTCTTACATAAGAAATTCATACAAAACCCTCAGTTACACTATCCAGTTTGATAGGGTGTCCTAAAATAGATGCAGTTCTACTAATGGCTTCTACAGACCAACTATCTAAATCCAAGTTAGGCAACCTAATCAAACATGGATGGAATGAAGAAATTATCTAGTTAATTTTAAATTAGGTTGCCACTTTTTCATAAATATCAACATTTTGTTATAATAATACGGCCCAAATACTAAAATGCTCCTACAGTCATCAGCATTTTCACACTTTTATGATAAAATACCCATTGTCCCTCGAAAAAAGATGATAATTTTTGTTAGTATTCCAGTTTCTACCTATGTATTGCTTTAAGAAATTTAGAAAGGTTTATTCCCAGATATATAAAAGACAATAGAGTTAAACCATTTTTCTCTAGCTTTGTTAGTCAATTCCTCACTGATAACTGCTAATTTAACATTATTCTTAAACTCTGGCTCAAAGAATTTCAACTAGATAGACAATTGATAGGACTTTTTTTCCAAAAATTACATCTATCCAAGCTCTCGATTGTTTAAAACTAGCCTTAATTGCATGATCTTAATCTTTTATCACTAGATCTGGAAACTCCAATTTTGATTTAAGATTGGGAAGAACAGAAATATCTTTTCTTGAAGAGGTCTTATGCTCTACATGTTGAGAAGATGGATGAGAATCAGGAGGAATCCGAGAGAGGTAGTCTGGATCAGAAAGGGAAGCAATTTTAGATTAAGATTTTGGAAGAGAAGAAATAGAAGTCACCGTAATCTTCTTTTCCTTCTAAATTCCTGTAACAACCGATTTTAGTTCGCATTTGTTTACTTATCTTCATCCTCTATTATATAAATATATACATATAAATTTGAATTTACTTGGAATATTCTTTTAATGCTAATCCTCAATTAATATATTCCAGAGTTATATACATATTTATTTAAAATGCAAACCATGTGTGTTAATATTTACGCACATTTTGTTTTATTAATACCTTTTACGTACGGAATCCGTTTTCAGTAAATAAAATATAAAAACGGATCAGAATCTCGCCACGAATGCAACTATAATACTTTCATGGCCTAATTCCATATTAGTCAAAAATCTTAATTTTAGTCCATTAATATTTGCTTAATTTATTATTGTATATATTCAATTTAATTATCCGTGTCTATTTAGGGTATATTTTATGAGGTGTTACATTCTTTCCCCCTTAAAAAAGATTTCGTCCTGAATTCTTTTCGAGGAAGAAAAAACATAACTCACTCCAACAAAAATGTTATACACCCATGTTATTTCATAAACGTTCATAATTCATAGCGATTATCCACTGCAAACTTGCTAGTGTGGGCTCAATCCTAACGTGTAAGTGTAACATGTGATGTTGTATGCACGCAAAAGTTCCTAACATGCATATAATTTCTATATGAGTGCACGGTGCATTTGTATTGCAACCATCTCCTACCATTCAATCTTGCAACCACAATGCAACCATAGAAGTCCTAAATTTTCATGCCTTCCTTCGAATTCTCTCCCGAATGTACTCGAACCAGTCTAACCGATTAATGCAGAATCTTGAAATCTCTTGCTCCAAAATATCTACGGTGGCATAAGACCCCCAAGTTTCAGTCTTTGTCCCTGTTTCTTGATTAAGCCCTACGAAGATTTGTTGTACGGTGAATATATCTTATCAAACATAAAACTTTTATGGGCTCTCATCATCAATAATATCGTACATCTCCTTAACTTTGGGAAATCCCAAAATATAATACCTATTCTCTACACTTCACAAGATGCCTAATCATAATAGACTTTTCCCATACTCTAATCAAAATTTTGGTTCTAGTAAAAATTTGTCATTGGTTATTCCATCAACACTTTGGCATTTTAAATGGCCTCCTTGAATTTCTTTAAGAACCCCACTAATTACCAAAAAGATAATTATGATACTCCTGAAAGAGGATAAATATTCCTATTATGTAAGAGATCCAAGACGCAACTCTTCCTCTTATTCCTAAAGCTCTGGTTGTCTTCAGTTTGTCCTTCCGTCTTCGAATGAGATGTGACACCAAAAAAATAATTCTTAAACCAAATTTTGTAAAATTAATGTTCAAACCTATACTAATAACTATAATATTTTTTTTATGTTCCAATTTGTTGGAACTTAAATTCCAAAAAAAGGTCCTTTGCTATAATTTCCATAAATTTTCCTAAACAATGACATTGACATATTTAAAATTACAGGGCTTGGGTATTGTCTTATTTCTAATGGATGGTATAATGTATGTGTTAATACATAAATTACACATCACACCCTTTTCATTTTTATGTATATTCCTTATAATTCCAAATATAGTTTTTTTTGTGAAAAACAACAAAAGG
Organism: Allium sativum; assembly: GCA_030737875.1. Taxonomy (NCBI): domain Eukaryota; kingdom Viridiplantae; phylum Streptophyta; class Magnoliopsida; order Asparagales; family Amaryllidaceae; genus Allium; species Allium sativum. The sequence goes on from CM060923.1 coordinate 693,920,633, forward strand.
ACTTATTTATAAAAATTAAGCAAAATACCCTTAAGAAAACCAAAACACGATCATACCCAAACTAAAATGCCTAATACAAACCCAATGTTTAAGCCTATTACTTATTATCATGCTTTATGTTCTTATTCTTGAGGATGACATTATCTACGGCTAAACTTCTCCTTCACTAAATATTGCAAAAAATCACAAGACCCCATACTACCTCCTTTTAGGCTACAAATCTAATTCCGTTATTAACTTCCAAACCCCATAGATGGTAGATCGGTAAGCTAAGTATCCCTATGAATTCCTCTCTTACTCATTTATCTTAAAATTTAATAAGGGTTTCAGATCCCAACATCACAGGCATAAACATGGATTCATTACTTATATCACCTTATACCCTTATCCAATCAATACAAGGGACCATTTGTGATCACAACCTAAAAATATTCTTTTGGAAGTTTTATCCTACAACTATCTGGTTCATATGGTGCTGAGGTTTAATTACTTTTATTCAAATTCCTTTGGATGCCAATCCATTCCTTTAAATTTTCCACCTTTTTTCTTTCTCATAAATGCAGTCCATCCATTCTCAGAACCAGACCATTCCATGAATACTTAACTCTTTCAAGCTCTTTTAAGCTTGAAACTAAATCCATTTTCTCCAAAATCCATTTATTTTTATTAATTAGTCCTCATAATTCGCTTTTGATTTCATCGATTGCAAATTTACTGCCCACTAAAGTTGCAATTAATATCCATGAATTTTTCTTTGAAATCACGAATTACGGTAAGTTACATTGCACTTATTTATTTATTTATATATACTAACCGCTAGATACAGATATAAATGCACTAACTCCCAAACTATACTATTTAGGGCAATCTAATTAACAACCAACCCTTGATTCTGGAAATACCATAACTCACCATCTTCTCAAATAGAAACTTCTGGGACTGATGCTAAAATTTCTAGATAGTTTGTGTAATTTATCCTTCCTCGGTCCTACAACCTAATTCTAACTTACCTAATTTGCTACACCTATTACTCCAGAGTATTTATAAGGTGTGTTTTTTTAGTGATTACATAAAATATGTTCTTATGAACATTGTTATATCCTCTTTACCTCTCAAGTTTGTACAAATTCAAAAAAGGTATTTAATACCTTGTTAAAACCCAAGATCTTAATTTTTTGCAAAGATTTAATTCTTACTGAGCTAATACATGTCTTAATAAAACATTCCTTATTTAGAATTTATTCCAAAATGTTACAATAAGGATTTAAATACTTCTTTTTGAATGTTAAACAAATGTTTAGAATAAGAGTAGAAACGCTTTTCTTTTTAAACACATAATTTTATTAAATAACTGAACGCTAACCATTTAAACTTTCAGAAAATAGAACCTTAATTAACAACAAGAATGAATTATGTAGTAATTATGTTTTTAAAAAAAGTCTAATGAAATTTATTACTACATTTTCAAAATACATTATTACTTCATACAATAATACTTCGAAGCATTACTCAAGGTTTCTGTACCTTTTAACAATAAAGCTTAATAACTTCTTTACCAAATGTTTCAAATGAATGCCCCATTTTTAAAATTATAATATTTATCAAATGCCCATAAATTCTTGAATTAAGAGTAAAATAACCTCCATTGTATTTTATTTGTATTCTGAATGTCAGTCTTTAAAGTTCTTTAAAATGACAAATGTTTTGAGGTAAATGCTTATTTTTATTCGAAAATACGACTTTAATAATTCAACAATAAAATAAGTAACAATTAAGCCTTTTTTTACATATTCATTTCTACATCCTTCATTTATGCTGTTACTTCAAAAAATATGTGTTAAAACATTGCCCTAAGACCTCATTCATGTTAGTAATACAGTTTAAAACATTTAGTGTCATGCACATATACTCTTATCAAATTTTACGTTAATGGTGCGTTTTAATTTAGGAAATCCTTAATTACTTATTACACTTTGTCTGCACAATAAGGGTATGTTTCAAAAATTTAATTTAATAGCCATAAAGAAATCATAAATTTCTAAGTTAATTTACTGGAGTAGTCATTTCCATTTATTCTACTTTGGTAATTTACTTCCTCTAATACCCCTTATTATAAGGGAATTTTACTATATCAAATTCTGCCTAAATTATGGCCAATGAATTATTTCTTCGTTCTCTTTCAAATGAGTATGTTTATTTTGATTATCCAACCAAACTTTTATATGTCTCCTTTTTCTTTCTCCTTTTTATTTTTAACTTCAATAATGCTACTATGACAAAAAAAGTTTTTGTCAAAAAGTACACCATAGACAAAAAAATAGGAGGCCCATCCCTTGAATTACACAAATACCCCCCCCCCCTGAATTCAATGCTTACCCTCCTGAATTCCAGAATTACCCCCGTTTCTTATTTTTTGACAAAAAAAAATTCGGGCTTTCTAGCACTACCCTTTTAACTTAACGCCAAATTTATTGTCGCCATTTGTATAGGATTCAGAAGAAAAAAAATCCTTTCAAATTCATTTAAAAATTAAAAGTTTGTTATATCAAGGTCACGACAATTATAAATTTACCATTATAATTGTTCACTGCTCGATACTTACATTTCTTATCTTTTTTAAAGCTCATAACTATAAATGTTTACTATTATCCTTTAATTAAAGAACCCAACTTCTGTTTTACCCTAATGTTTGTATTTGTCGTTTATCTAATAGAAGAAATAGTAAGCTTTTCAAATTTCTCCAAAAACATTTAATTTTTCAAAAAACATATTTTCAATTTTCTTTCCTTAATGAAATTATTATGTAACTTGAGCCTACATCAAAATTTCCTTTTTCAATTAATTTAATAGTATGTCAAAAATTACTTTTATAGGTTTCTTAACATTTTGATCCTTTTGTTCAAGCCTCCTGACACACTATTTTACGGAAGTCTACCTCTTTTATTAATTCTTTTCTTCCATGTTCTTATTTTCAATTCTTGGCATTCCTAATTGCTTCCACTATAAACGTCTTTTATATCCATTTTATCCCTTAAATAACAATCATTCTTGTGAACATTAAATTAAAAATCGAATAATTATACCTTTGAATAAATGGCCTTAATTACTTCCTTAATATTTTCAATATCCTTTCACCCATTGACCATTTAGTGCTCTATAAAATTCAAAATTCCATATTCACTAATACAAAAGTTTTATTCCATTTAATAAAAGGTATTCTTTAACTTTTCCTGAAACCCTTAAACCTCTATGCTACGGATGTAAATTTTTCCTTTTCCAAATTATTACTATTAATTTCTCACTTATCCTTTCCATAAATGATAGTTAAGTCACCAATTTATTTCCATTAACTGCCTATTTAATTTGGGAGTTCACTCTTTTTCACATTTCCAACTTTTCGGTTCTTACATTCCTTAGGTTCTTATAGGCTTCTAAAATCAACAAGGGAGCTACTGAATCGCTGTATGAATTCTAGGAATTTTCTAGAAATTAAGGTAATTCTTTCCTAAAAGGTCCTACGGATAATATTTTCTAAATAAATACGTACTTTAAATAAATATATATACTTATATATAGCAAAACTTTTGAAAATCCCTTTCCGAAATAACAAGCACGCCTCTAATACGTACATTGTTCCCGTAATCGGGTAACCTACAGCCGACACCAAATGCAACAAACCGCCTGGAATAGGACTAAATTCCGAAGTAGTAAAGACACATCGGAACTTAGCGCCATTCTTAACGGATCGTTGGCACCTATAAGGAAATACTTAAAACATATATCACATAGCAGTCTACATTAAATCAGAATTTCACATAATGGAAGGGATAAATATAATAACTTCAAATCGATGTACCTTTAATTAAAACCATAATAAATATTGGTCACGGCGAGTTTCAAGCAATCATAAGAGGTACATCAATAATAGTTATCCCAAGAATATGATAATACTGCCACAATTAACTAAAAGCCTCCATCGCCAAAGTATCATTGATCAACACTGATCCCAAGTTTCCTCACCTACTAACCTGTTTACGTCATAAGGGGGGATGCCATAACATAAAGTTCTGGTGAATTAAAATCATATATGTTTAGAAATGACTATTTCCTATATTTGGCAGTGTAAATTATTCACGTTACGTCTACGCAAACAAATATGCACAACTAAACATATGAGATAGACATACTAACAATCATTTAAGGCCTATATGTAAATCTAAGGGCGGACATCCTTACAGTAACTTAATCCCCACAAAGTAATCTAAGTGTAGAGATACTTACAGTCACTTAATACCCCACGGGGCGGGTTGTACCTAGTCACTTAAGGCTATTTCCTAATTTATTAAGGGTGGACATCCCTATAGTCACTTAATACCCCTTGGAGGACCCCTATCCCCTTAAGACCTCGCCTCTAATGTCAACGTCACAAAATATATTATTGACCAGCTTTTTAGCAAAAGCCGTCACAACTCAAGATCAAGGCTCATTTCTCGGATACAGATTCAGTTACCTATCCTCGGGATCAACCTCCATTTTAGATCGGTCGACTATGATTCAAATCGAACCAATCTCACAGCAGGCATATAACAACCCACCATTTTGCCTGACTCTCGTCGGTAATTAAACAAACTTAAATCATTTAGAAAGACGGATGGTTATGGGTACTAAAATATTTGAACGCAAATAACAAAACTTTTTCATTTCATTACAAAATTTTACATCAGAGTTACAAATAATTCAGAGTATACCATAAGCTCAGCGGAAAAAAATGCTCACAGCGGAAGAAGTGAGACCAAAATGAAACTCTAGCTCCAAACTAAATCCTACTTGGAAATTTAACCTGCAAACTAAACTATAAGCTGCTCGTGCAAAAGTTTGGGCACCCAGAGTTTAGGTAGGGAACAATAAACTCCAGGTCAGTCGTATGGCTGTTGTGAGAATTCAAAACAGTTATTATTCGGCTTTATTTTAGAGTTGGGAACATTCACCTGACCACGCCGCTAACGCGGAACGGGTTTATTCTATGTGAATTCCCGCGCACAGAAATTTGCAGTGACTTTGGAAAAAATTATGATATCATAAGCTTGTCCCACATCACATAATGCAAACGCACTCCATATAGGCGAGTTTTGCCTTATGATAACCAAAAACTCTTTAATACGTAAAATCCTCATTTAATATTATCATTAGTACATAGTGTCGGAAAATCGTTTCGCAAATAAATATTGAACATAGCCCCCATAACCCTAATTGGTTATATTGACATATAGATATACAATCAAAATCGCATGGGCTCGTATTGGAGATTGGGTTTCCAACATGATGTTTCCTGACACAAAGATCATTGGAGAACACGAAGCTAAGTATCTCACGGTTAACATCCAGACAACGGACACCGAATACATGGCGCAAAAGTATATATCCCGGATAACATCCAGACATCCGACACCGTATGTACTTTATTCCCTCAGGTTTTAAGGTAGATCTACCGCCGCAGCTTTCGATTTTCACTAGAGAATGGATACAACCTAACTGCCAGTTTATCATCAATCCGGGGTGTGAGGTTCGTCGATGTCACAATATTCACAAAGCTACGCTTCAATAAGTCGTGCTTTGATCATCACTAGCTCGTTTCATACCTCGAGTATGCCAAATTGACAAATCATGACATATCACTGATTTTGATCAATGCATACCCTCTAAGTTCATATGACTTTGAGACGAGGATAATATATTGCCACAAATCCAATATTTATTAACAAAAATCAGTGTCATGCAGTCAATTTCAATGTCAAACACACAATCCATACAAGTCCGTTCTGGGTCTGAATGGAACAATAACCCGAGAATATTCAAATATATTCACATTTCATGCCACTTATAACCTCGTATTGGGTGTACGGTTCGATCCGAGACATCATCAATCCACCCAAACAATTCGAATATACACGGTCTTCAGTTATCGATTTTCTAGTCTTCGGTTTCTTTATAATGTTGTATTATTATTTGGAATGGTTTTCGTACCTATATCCGATCCCGGACTTCCCAAATAACAATCGTACTTTAAACAATAGCTATGGATTTTACGTGTTTCTCAATTCAAATTCCCTTTCCAATCGTTATCAATTCCTTCCAAATTAAGGTTGGATTTATGCAATTCTAGAAAATCCCGTTATCATCTTAATCTTTCCTTGAAATTCAACATTCATTTTCCCAAACCTTATATTTCAAAACAAACTTCATTTATTCATCGCTATTCCGAATCTACCAAATCTTTATTTGGATTTGAATTTCCATTTATGATGATTCCAATAATTAATATTTCAAATATAAGTTTAAATAGAATTTAATCAGCTAATATTTGATATTGATTCACAAACTCAGGCAAACACTACCAGAATCTGGATATGGATATGTTTTAATATTTCTGATCGTATTTCTCTGCTCTTGTAAATTTATATTGAATATCAGAAGACTAATTCTACCCAATACTCATTCCCTTTTTAATTCAAATCTTATTTAATTTTCATATATTTAAAATTCTTTCAAACAAATCCTTTTCCATAATGATTCATGTTTTATAATCTTTAAATTCAAATCATTTCAAAGAAATAGTATAATAACGTTAAAAGCGTTACAGAAAGCGTTGTAAAATGGTTATTTATTCAATTACATCCAAAATTATTTTAAATTCACAAATCTTAACTCAAATCACTTTTAGCTAATAAAATATAATTTATCATATTTTTCTGGATTTATAAATAATTTTTATAAATCAAATTTATTCGATTTTCCATTACGGTCGTCGAACTGCACTTATAGCAACCTTTTCAAATTTTAAAATAGACATAACTTGAAAACTATACGTTGGAATTTGAAAATTCCTCTTTTATTCAAAAAACCACTATTAATATAAATCCATCATTTTTCATTTCAAGTCAATTCGATTTAAAATGTTCAAGTTATATCCTTTTTTGAAATTTAAAATCGATATTAGCGAACTATCGCTATGCGACGCGTTTGATTCATGCTGTATAACTTTTAAGTGTAAATCTTCTCGTTCCTTTTCCCAAAATGGATTACATTTCATAACTTAGAATAAAATCGTATTCCAGATCTCTTTTCCTGAAATAATACATTCATATCTCAACTTAAGTTCAAAACCATTTTAAATCCCAAATCCCATTTCAAATCAAATTAAATAAAAATTATCTTTAATTTAAAACTCATTCAATTATTTTTCCAAAACCATTATGGAAACAAAATTCGCATAAAACCAAATATTCCATTTTCCTTCAAATTCTTCATACCTCATTTAATTGAATATTACATGGTAATATTTCCAAATCTTGTTCAGTCATTTCCAGAATTACTATTCCAAAACCATTACATTAAATTTCAACTTTTATTTCAAAAATAACTGATAATATATTTTTATCAAAACTCGGGTAATCACTTATAAATAACCGTTACAAAGACAATGTTATTTGCATATGCCTAACCATTCTTCGAATGTCATTTTATCATTTAACTAAGAATTTCAAACCTTTGAAATCCAATTCAACTACATCTTCCATTATTATTTTGATATTAAAAATATTATTTATGGAAACGAAAACTTTCTCGTTTGATCGTATAAATCCATGACTGCAGTGTGTGACGCAACCATAAGCAAATTAATAAATTAACTATAAACATCAATTCATCCATCAACATTACACAATTAACAATCATTTAATTGTGTGTCAGCGTTACAGTCAATGACGCTAAGTGTGTAGTGTGTTGCAACTACGTAAACATTCATCCAAACATTTCATAAAATCATCCAAACCCACAAATAATCAACTAATGTTATCAAATAAAATAATTAACCACACTACTAGTTTAAAGTAATTTAAATTAGAATTCTCAACTTTGAGGTTGTTCAAATGATGAAATTTATGAGGCTGACGCAGATTTTTGGATAACATAACCTTTAATCCGAGACTCTCAAGCATGAAAAATCCTAAATTTTATACTGTGAATCCAAAACAAGGACACACTGTAGTTTAAACACAAACTAATACTCATATATATTCTTATAATTCAAATCCTTTTTTTTGGGAATCTTTGTACCACTTCATTTTCACCTAGTAGATATCAGATCTGAACTTTAATATTTCAGGATTCAGTATACATATATTCGCGAGTTAGTACGGATAGCAAAGAGCATACAGTAATAGAACTACATCCGACATTTGTAGTCATTAAATATTATTATTGTACTTTCGATTAAATAAAATATACATAAGCTAAATTCCCTACAGTTGAAAATAACACCAACATTTTTTTTCCAGTAAATTGAACACCCAGAGCCGGCTCGGTGTTGTGGGTTGCCCTAGGCAACGCCCAGACGTCATACCAGTAACGGCAGTAAGCCCCGAAGAATGTTGCTCCTCGGAAAAAAAATGGACCAGTAAGCCCCAAAAAATGCTACACCTTCCAAAAATTCAAGCAGCCTGGAAAATTACATGACCGAGTATTGAACCTGTGACCTCATGAACAACAATAACATGCAATAACTTTAGCCTTAACTACACCAACAGACCTCATGAACACCGCAAGCTTGTCTTGGATATTATCTAACTTTTAAGTACCATATGTACATGCATGCGCCAGATGCAAGCTTTCGACATTTTGAGGCATAAATCTTTGGAGAGGCGGAAAAGCTGTTGAGAACAGACAGTTTAAAGAAGAGGAAAGAGAGAATGGTCATGCGGGGAAAGCTGAATAGTGGAAGCCGACGAGATTTTGAAGGGGACAACAGACAAAAAGAGAATGCAACAGCTCAAGGAATGAAAAAGGCAGGGTGGCGACATCGGACTGGATGGACTGGAGTTTGTCAGGGTGTGTTGTAGCAGGTGGTGGTGGCTTCTTGGCGCAGCTAGCTGGCAGTTGGGAGTGGAGCCGGAGGGGGAAGAGGTCCTGTGTTTGGGGGAAGAGAAAAGTGGAAAAACATGGTGGAAAAGTGGAGGATTTGCTAACTATGGGAATATAGAAGGGGGGCTTTTCCTCCCATTGTTTGCGTTTGATTTCAAAGCTTCCTTCTTCTTCTTCTTCTTTTTTTTGAAAGTTGCTGAACATTTAACAATTAACATTGAGGAAGAAGTATACGCATGGGATTTACAAATGGCAAATGCGTACGGGAAAGGAAGAGCACATCTCCTTTTTATGGACAAATGTCCCTTGTACAAGCTTAATCTCACATGTGTATACTCTTTGGTTTTAAAATTTTCTTTTTCCAGGAATTGCTGAAGAAGGCCATGCAAGTGGAAGCGGAGGAGACATCGTCCGGTTTCATGTAGCATACAATTGACTCACGTTTTTATTTTATTTTTAATCATTGACTGTGAATAACTCCAACTAACAATATAATCAGGTACAACGATGTGCCATGATTCCAAAACAAAATATAAAATAGACCGGTTAATCGATTCTATAAAGTGTCTTTTGGACAACAGTTACCCTAAAATAAGTTATAAAAATATCTGTTTATTTTCCAACTAAAAATTACGGTAAAATTCAAAAAAATATATTTTAAGACTACTTGTTCGGAAACTGAACGAATATTTTGAATAAATATTTATTTATAATTTATATTTAACCAAACAGCTCTGAATCTTAAATCTTTACAAAATCCATATACATAATAGTTTAAATCTTAATATATTAAACATATTCCAAAAATAGTTTTTCTATTAAAAAATCATTCTTATAAAACAGAATAAAATATTTATTTAAACTAATACACTAAAAATAATAAATCGGTATTTATATTTAAACCTTTTTTTAAATTCAATATGTAAACAGAAAATCCAAACTATATTATAGAAATTCAATTAAACTTAGGAAAACTTTGGGTTGTTACAAGGAAAAGTGTCCTTCCTCAGATTTGGCATAAACTCCCGAAGTCAATCCAACCGATTAAACGAGTCACTCCTGGAAGATCGGATCAAGCCTGGAATATCATACCTAAGATATCAGACCGAATTATATGCTACAAACGAAGCTTGATTCTCAAGGCTATAGAGTCGGTCAAATTGGGCTCGTTCAATTTCCCTTTCTCTAGATTCAAAGGACCACAAACGACTGGATAATTGCGAAGATGACCTACTTTGTTGTGCATACACCAAATCTTGGCTTCACGTACGTTGTAGATATCGAGAAGAACTATTCGTTAGCAGGAGAATAGAACCCACCGCCTACGATTACTTTTCTAGATCAAGTAACATGTGGTTGGCCCTGAATCGGATGACGGCTACATAGCAACCCAGTCGGCTCGACTTCTCGCCTATAAATACATCATTTCCAGAAATGGAAAGGATATGGGATTCTCTACAGAAAAGCTTATGCTCGGCACTCCAAAAATAGCCCTCCACACTTCAAATATTCAGCTTCATAACATAAGGATTTTGTGTATAAACTACTTCTTTCTCTACATTCTATCAATCAAAACAACTGTAACTTATAATCGACGGTATAAACAGAGATTATAACGTGGAAGTAGGCTTGATTGAAGCCAAACCACTATAAAAATTATGTTGCGCTCCCTATCTTTATTTACTTTCTTTCATTTTGTGATTGTGATTGTGTGTTATTTACACACTTTAGGGGGGTAAGGTGACTGTCACTAGGCCAACTTTTGATGTTAACTCTTTGGCTCGCTAGGTGGAGGCGCTGCTAATCTTCAACCACCTTCAGAAATTCCTAAACTTGAGGATTTGATATCTACTTATCAAAGATACAATGATAAAGAGGAAGAATGATGCAACATATTTCCATGCTCAAGTCGTTGATGCAGCAAACGCAGCAGTAATGGAGGCAAGCCTAGAGGCATCCCCTCACGAAGAATTGTCCCGATACTTAACCAGGGACGAGACGGACATAGTTCTAGCCAAACTCAGAGCATAGATGGCACACCAGGATGGACTCCTCAAAAAGCAGCCGGAAATGATCAACATCTTCTTCGCTCGAATGAAAGGAAGGCTGAGCAACTCAGCATCATTACTTGCACCAGCCGAAGCTGGGGCAACAGCTAACCTTTAGGTTGATGAAATCCAAGCCCCAAACAGGTCCACCTTTCTACGTCCACCTGTTTCAATTTCACTTCTCGATCGATTGATTCTCAAGTCAGATCAATCGATGCAACCTTCGGATTGGCTAGAGTCTGGTTTGATGTAACCCCTGGTTTGGTCCGACGTCTTACCGCAAATAGGACTTATGCATCCTCCCGCACAGCCTTCCCAGCATGTCGATCCAAGAAGGGATAGGGGCAACAATCCTCCGTCTCACCAAGACCACTCTACCATACCAGCTCCTAATGTGACGGAGGGAAATGCTACTGCAAACCAATCTGATATCTCCCCAGGCGGGGGAAATGCCGAACCCCGAGCCGATAACGCTTACCCTGGCTGGTCTGATCCTGCAGACATGGACAAGATTCGGCCCAACACACATGTCGATCGAGAGGATCCATTCAATCCCAAACCATTACAAGAAGCTCATGACCATGTAATGACCCGGTTATTTCGTCGGTTAATATTAAATATTTAATATTTTTTTAAATATTAGGTTGACAATATAAAAGAATTTTTATATTGAGTTATTGATTTAATATCAAAATATGATTTAATTTAGAATAAATCGAATTAATAAATAAATAATTGGACTCGAAATTCAATACTGAATCGAGACGATTCAGAGATGATCAATATAAATCTTAGTTGAGTATAGACGATAATAAGGATAATTTAATAAAAAAGAATTAATTTTTTTTGAATTTAAATTAGTTATATTTACATTAATATCTCCTTCAGGTGATAAAATTAGACTCCGTAGCTCGCTCCAGTGTGTCCAGAATGGTGAGTTATCCCTAGAACTGTTAGTTGTTGGGTTCAGAGAGGAGTTCAGAATTAGGGTATATTTTGATTTTAGGATACCGGATAAAAGTTAATTAAAACGAATTAAAATAAAATAAAGTAAATTCTTTCTTCTTGTTGACATAAACTAAACCCGTGTATATCTCCATCTCCACACAAAATAGCCTTGTTATTCAATTTTTAACCACGCAACTAAAAAATTGCTTTGTGCTAAAGTTTCCCCTTCCTCCGTATGTTATAAAAATCGAGATACTTGCGTTATCTCCTTTCATTCAGTTCACCGAAACTCAAAGCCATGCCTCCTCACATTTGAAAAACAAAGCTCCATTAATAAAATCAAAGTCGTATTCATCTTAGCCGCAACAAACGAATTTCCTCCTCATGTTAAGAAATTGAAATCCTCCAGTAAACAAATAAAAAAAGGGGGAAACTCTGAATCGAATTCGATTCTGAACCGCGAGCAGGGAAATGGCATCGCGAATGATAGTAGGGAGAAAAGCTTGATTTCACTATTTAGGGATTGGCTTCAAAGGGTACCGCGATGTGATTTTAGGGGATGGCGATTGAACACCACTGGTTACTTGAAGCTCGACGTCATGCCAGTTCAAAGCCTGAGATGCTCGCGATAGATGGGTGCGATTCTGGTTATGATAATGAGATCGAAGAAGTGGATTTCTGATATTTATGGAGGTGTGCGATTTAATGGGGTTCAAAGATGAAACACGACATAAATCGAGTCGCATGTGGAGCTACAGGGAGGATCATAATTGGTTAATACAGAAGCTTGTCTGTAGGGCTGATTGGTTTAAGGTGTTGTGGTGAGGTTGCAGTGATGAAATGCTAAGTGGGTTTCGAATTTTGGAGTAGTTGGAACTGTTAATGGTGAACTTGGTGTTTGCTTGGTCTGTTTAGTGAAGGATAATGGACCGTCTAGTTAAGGGCGATGGCTTGTATGCTGGGTAGTAAAGGAAGAAGCATTGGCAACGACCTGTATATTGAAGCAGGGAAGAAACAGGGTTTTAAAAATGGTGATTAAGGTAAATAAATTATTTATTAATTTTAATTAATAAGTTAATGCACATTTTAGATTATATCAAGACTTATAACACATTTATATATGTTATAAGATGACAGTTTCAATAAAATGGAGTATAGTGGAAGTCGTATGGGAAATTACTTCGAAATGATTTTTGGACTAAAGTGAAGTAGAGTGAGCTATGATTTTCGATTAAATTAAACAGGCCGTTAAATTTAATTGGAAACCGAATCGCTGTTCTGACAATAAAAACCAATGTGAGTAAATCTCACTCACCTTAATTAGAATTATTTTTATGTCGTTAAAAATAATTGTTGTTGCTTGTTTGAATGCTTTGTGGTTGATTTAAATATATTAGTTATTTAGGGTTGACTATTATATATATATATATATTGGGTTGATGATTGGATTGTTCCTGCAGTCTCATTAGCGGATGCCCGCAGTTTCATAGAGGACGATTTCCCTATGCGCCCCACAAATATATATTAGTGGATGACCTTCATACCACGATATCCTGCCTCGAAGTAGGATGGGTATTATTTATGTTGACTAATATATTTTGATGCAGGAAAACAGGTTAGCGGGATCCAACTGGATCCCTCAAAATATATTATCTGTTTGTTTATTTGTTTGCATATATACTGTCATATATGATGGGTTAGAAAACCTGAGATAAATAATTGGTTGTTTGGCATTTAAATATCACGGGGCCTAAATGTTGATATTTAAAAATATCATGAAAAGGAATTTTTCAGATTTTAAAAATGAAATTCTATTTTCTAAAATAGAATTTGAAATTTCGAATAGAACAGAAATATTAACTTGTTTTAAAGAATAAAAACAAGTAGTTCATTTATAAACGAAGTTTATAAATAAAGTGAAATGAATTACCATTGGATAATTCAGAAAATAGAAATATAATTGTGACTTTGGGAAGGGAAATATATTTTTCCAAAGAACAAATATTTTATTTGAAAGCGAGACTTATTTAATAACAGAGTTTATAAATAAAGTGGAAAAATAATCATTTAGATAATTGGAATATTTAAATTCAAATGTGAATTTAAAATAAAAATGGGAAAATCGTTTTAAAGAAATAAGCGATGGAAAATTTATTTTGATGTTCAGAATAAAAATTGAACTAAAATAAATCCATAAGGATTTAGGATTTTTAATTTCGATTAATTCGAATTTATTTAAATAGAAGTTAAATCAAATAAGATTTTGGTTTTAAATAGATTTCGAAATGAACTTGTTTAAATATAAAACAAGTAAATTTATAAAGAATGTTTATAATTTGGTGAATAAATTATCAAGAGATAATTGGTAACTTTAAATTCAAGTATGAATTTGAATAAAGAGAATTCAAATAGAATTTGAATATAGAAATTGAAATAGAATTTAAACATAGAAAATTCAGATAGAATTTGAATAAAGAGAATTCAAATAGAATTTGAATAAAGAGAATTGAAATAGAATTTGAATAAGAGAATTCAAATAGAGTTTGAATAAAGAGAATTCAAGTTGAATTTGAATAAACCGAATTGTAATAGAATTTGAATATAGAAATTGAAATAGAATTTGAATATTGAAAATTCAAATGGAATTTGAATAAAGAGAATTTAAATACAGAATTTGAATAAAGAATTGAAATGGAGTTTGAATATAGGAAATTCAAATAGAATTGAAATGGAATTTGAATATAGAAGATCGAAGTATAAATAAATTTATTTCCAAGTTAGGGGAAATGACAAATTTTAGAAGATCGGAAATATTTTGTTAAAGTGGAAAAATAATCATTTAGATAATTGGAATATTTAAATTCAAATGTGAATTTAAAATAAAAATGGGAAAATCGTTTTAAAGAAATAAGCGATGGAAAATTTATTTTGATGTTCAGAATAAAAATTGAACTAAAATAAATCCGTAAGGATTTATGATTTTTAATTTCGATTAATTCGAATTTATTTAAATAGAAGTTAAATTAAATAAGATTTTGGTTTTAAATAGATTTCGAAATGAACTAGTTTAAATATAGAACAAGTAAATTTATAAAGAATGTTTATAATTTAGTGAATAAATTATCAAGAGATAATTGGTAACTTTAAATTCAAGTATGAATTTGAATAAAGAGAATTCAAATAGAATTTGAATATAGAAATTGAAATAGAATTAGAATATGGAAAATTCAATGAAAATTCAAATAGAATTTAAATAAAGAGAATTCAAATAGAATTTGAATAAAGAGAATTGAAATAGAATTTGAATAAGAGAATTCAAATAGAATTTGAATAAAGAGAATTCACATAGAATTTGAATAAAGAGAATTGTATTAGAATTTGAATATTGAAATTGAAATAGAATTTGAATATAGAAAATTCAAATGGAATTTGAATAAAGAGAATTTAAATATAGAATTCAAATAGAATTGAAATGGAATTTGAATATAGGAAATTCAAATAGAATTGAAATGGAATTTGAATATAGAAGATCAAAGTATAAATAAATTTATTTCCGAGTTAGGGGAAAACGAAATTTTTTTGAAGATCGGAAATATTTTGTTGAATTGGAAAATTGGATTTGATATATATTAAATATATACCAGAATGGAGTTGAATTTAGTTTAAACGAAGTTTAAAAGTTTATATATATAAATATAATTAAAACGAACTCACCGCGGCGCGGTAGTTCGTAAATTGGCAATTGGAACTTCAATTGAGTGTATAGAAGTCAAATTAAGTCGAAATTCTTTGAAATAGGAACCATCAGTACTAGTTAAATAATAGTTTTCTAATAGAAGAGGAAAATCTAGATTTCGTCTGATAGATTTTGAGTTATGTCAAAATCAAATTTTTAGAAAAGCAGCGCCATAACCATTATTAAACCATAATGGTTTATATAAATAAATAAAGGGATTTTTAGCAAATAAAAACTTAGATTTCTATCATATAAATCCGGACTTGGGTTATAACATGATTATGAACCCAAGTGAAGTAAATGAAATGATTTCTGAAAAAAAATCATATTTTTGATTGCTGAATAGAATTAATTAAGCAAAAGAAGAATTAGTTAATTAAGTTTAAGATTGAGTTCAGCTTTGAATAAGTAAATTAAACTTGTGGATTCATATTCGAATCAAATATGAAACTTGAGTTTACCAAAATGGAATTGGAGTGGTTTTAAGTAAATTAAAGTTATATTTGAATATGTTATGTTCAAACAAAAAGTGAAATATCCAAAACAGTTAAATAGAAATTAGTTAATGGAATTTTTAATTGAAGTTGAACTTTGAATGGAAAATGGGATTTGAGAACTTATATTCAAAATTGAATATGAAACATAAGTTGAAAATGGAGTTCAATTAGTTGTAACCAAGTTAAAATATATTTGAATATGTTATGTTCAAATATAAAAGTGAAATAGGGAAAGAAGTTAATTAGCAACTAAATTAACGAATTGAGTTAAAACGATTGGATTAAGTTGGAATAAATTGGAATTGAATAAGTATGTATTAGACAAGTATGGAATGAAGTGTTAGAAGGGATATAATTAGAATGCTCGACAAAGAGGTATGTATTTAATTCGTATATGAGATTTTATGCGCCGTATCGGCAAGCCGCTTGGCTGTTTCTTTTTCTTTTTGGATTGGAGAGGGCCTATGTGGAAAGGTTTGAATTTTACCGATAACCCTGTACAAAGGAAGTTATGGCGAATTTTCCCGGGAATTTAAAGAGTTAGAATATTTTTAAGAAGTTTGATAACTAGAAATCTATATATCAATATGTATAGAAGTTGATAAGGAAACAAACTTAAAAATAGAATAGTATAATCAAAATGGAAGTCTAAGAATAAAATCTAGTAAGAATAGAAAGAGAAAGCGTATACGTGTTTAAAAGTGAAGAATTAGTTGTATGGCATTGATTATTCGAGTAAGTAGCCTTATCTGTTTTGACGTTATGAATGTTATTCACTCAAGGTCTGAGAGGTTGTTATACCCCAACTTGATTGATTTCATTATTAACAAATAAATAGTAAGATTTCAGGCTCGAAGATCAATGTTGAATAAGAGTTAGTTGAATATAGTATTTGGGTTGTCGTACCGATGTTTTACACAACATCCATTTTAACCCAAATAAGTGTAAGCTTGGAAATAGAACAATAAGTATTTCCTAAGTATAGAAATAAACAAGTTCAGGAAAGAGATAAGTAATTGGAATATTTTCAAATTATAAATAGAAGATATTTTTCTAAGTACAGAAAATAAAAGAAGATATATGGAAATGTTTTCCAATTAACGTAAAAGGCCAAGATGATTATCGAAAATATTTGGTTAACAAATATTGATAAAGAAATGGAGACGTGACTTAATTAATGAAATATTAATTAAGAGCTCAGGGATTGTTTGATATTTGGATGAACACTTGTTTTCCTTCGATAGTTAAATCATCGACTATCGAAACACTTGTTTTTATTCGATAGTTAAATCATAGACTATCGAAATTTTGACCATCATTGTCAATATGGAGAGACCGGTTGGATTATTATCCAAAGAACCAATTCGTATTGGCATAAGCGTTGCAAACCAAGTAGCTAAATATATTGAAGACGGAGTAAAGTGCAAGGGCTGTTGTATAAGTCCTTGGTAGAGATTGCCTAGGATGGATGTACGGAATATTGCCTTCGGTTTCGTTCAATCCCAGAACGAACGTATATGAACGAATGTCTGACAGAATATTTCTAATGATCGCATATGTTGGACTGTACAAATACATATATGGTGGAAACGGATTAATTCCCTTAGCATAATATCCAGAATATGTTTGTGCAAATCAATTAATGATTAACGGATCTGACAATGTGGCATTCAAAGTGATTGTGCTATCAATGAATGGCAAGTAAGCGTAGCCTCAGGCCTCAACAACCAGGAAATGACAAAAATCGGGCAGGCAGCATGGCTATGTGGTTAGCTCCCATTAGGGTGTATTATCACCTATCTAGAGATTCATTTAATTCCTTATTTTATTTGGTATTGTCCCATTCGAGAAACGGTTGCTGATCCCAACCGTTGGTGAAATACATTCGATACACTCAAGCGAAACGAGTGGTCGGTCATGTGTGACTGAGTTGCAAGATGTTCTTGTTGAACTCGGTGTATTCTCCTCTAGAGATACACCAGCGACAGGTGGTTCCATACCTTGTCATAGTCGGAATCCAATATCCAATAAAAGCCCGCGGTTTATGAATTGTTATTATATATGTGGAACGTAAGATGTAAACGTTCCACTAAATTGTTATTTATTTGATTTAGACACTATCATAATATCAAAATTGTTTTGATATAAAGATTATCGTTCCTTTCAAAGGGATTTTGAAAGTTAAATCAAGTGTTTGGATTCTCATAAGGGAAAAACCCGTTCCGTTTTATACGTCGTGGTCTTATGAGATATCATTTTGTTTCTGAAACTGTTTTAAATCGTTTACTCATACCAGTCCCATGACTTACCCAGAGTTTATTTTGTTTTGTTTTACCTAAACTCTTGGGTGCCCAAATTTTGTATGGGCAGTCAAGTAGTTCAGGATTTTACAGATTTATCTGAAGGAGCTTGGAGCAGGAGGCTTCAGTGTTAGTTATATAGAGATTTGTTCAGCTGTGCTGTAAGTGTTGTACTCTGATAATGATATGTTATACAGTTAAAATTTTGTATTTCAAAAGTTATGATATATTATATTTTGTTCCGGTGCAATGTGAGATTCTGTGTTGTTATTTCTGTTCTTCTTCCACCTTTTTCTTCTAAAAAAATGACTCATATTTTCGTGATATTTGGGTTGGTTGTATGATGTATGTAATCAACTATGATATTACGGATTTGCGGGCTATTACAGTTGGTATCAGAGCTGGTTGCTTAATTGGTACGGATGATAGGGGGTTCTCGCTTCGCAGTTTAGTTGCGAACGGGAGACTCTTACCCCTACAGGTCCTGCAATATAGCGGGTTGGTCGAGTCGAGAGGCTGGTCATAAAGCATGGAGTTGGGGTACCGCTGTAGGACACGATGGGAGGTTAGCCTGCTGCTTGGGGGTTGAGGGATGGTTGCAAAGCCTACCAAAATCGTCGGGCTATTACAGTTGGTATCAAAGCTTAGGTTGAGCGAATACCTATGCTTTGTTGGGGTTGTGCTCAATAGAGATAGGGTCAGTAGTACCCTAGAATGAGTTGAGTGTATATATATAAATATGAGAGTGCGTATTTGTTAATCGATATAAAAATTTGATTTATATTATGTTGGCTAGTCTGTTGAGTGGCTTATGAATTCTGATCGAATTGTGGGACACCACGAAGTCGTAGGAATTTCTAAATACTTGAACAGATAAATTCAACATATTATTGTTTTAAAGTGGGTAAATGAAATAATTTTGCCCAAAATTCTATTTTTTGATATAGAAGTAATAATTTTCTTAAATTATTATAAAACATGGATGTGTTGATTGATATTATTATAATCAAATGAGATTATAAAAATTTAAATGGTTATCTATAACTAAAAATAATTTGTATATGAATGAAATATACAAATGAGATGAATTAAAATTTAATTCAAACTAGAATTTGGAATTTAAATCCTGGGAAGTTTGAAATTATTTTCTAAAGTATATTAAAATAATATAGCCATGTTTGGAAGGATTTTTTAATAAATACCATTTTTGTATGGATTTTGAAAGTGAGAAAGCATTGAACTCACTTCAGTGGCCGGAAAATTATTCTGATGAGGATTACAACATCATCAGTGTTCATTTTCGAGTTTCTAAGTGAAGGATTGCTGCCTTAGAAAAGTTTTTGATGAAAAATTGTTTGAAAGAAAACAAGTTTTTTTAGAAAATTCAAATGTTTTTGAATTTGAGATGGAGATAAATATATGCGTATATTTATATGATTTCTAAAAGATTTGAAATAAAAACTCGGGTATTTGAATTTAGGAATTTAAATTTAACTTAAACAAGTTAAACGGATCGAGGTAAATAAAGTGATTAAAATCAATTTGAATATGACTGAATACATGTGAATGAATATAAATTAGATATGAATGAATGGTTTGAAATCATTCGAAGTAAATAAATGAAGACCAAAAGTTTTGGTATAACTAAAATTTGCTGAAATATAAAATGTTGAGTTTCAACATAAGTGAGATGTTGAAAAAGGTAATGGATTAGTAGCATTTTCCTGCCTTATTAATTTCGGGGACGAAATTCTTTTAAGAGGGGAAGAATGTAATGACCCGGATATTTCATCGGTTAATTTTAAATATTTAACATTGTTTTAAATATTGAGTTGACAATATAAAAGAATTTTTATATTGAGTTATCAATTTAATATCAAAATATGACTAAATTTAGAATAAATCGAATTAATCGTAATACATAAATAATTGAACTTGAAATTCAATACTGAATCGAGATGATTCAGAGATGATCAATATAAATCTTAGTTGAGTATAAACGATAATAAGGATAATTTAATAATAAAGAATTAATTGTTCTGAATTTAAATTAGTTATATTTAAATTAATATCTCCTTCAGGTAATAAAATTAGACTCCTAAGCTCGTTCCAGTGTGTCCAGAATGGTGATTTATCCCTAGAACTGTCAGTTGTTGGGTTCAGAGAGGAGTTCAGAATTAGGGTGTATTTTAATTTTAGGATACCGGATAAAAGCTAATTAAAACGAATTAAAATAAAATAAAGTAAATTCTTTCTTCTTGTGGACATAAACAAAACCCGTGAATATCTCCATCTCCACACAAAATAGCCTTACTGTTCAATTTTTAACCGCGCAACTAAAAAATTACTTTGAGCTAAAGTTTCCCCTTCCTCCCTATGTTACAAAAATCGAGATACTTGTGTTATCTCCTTTCATTCAGTTCATTGAAAATCAAAGTTGTGCCTCCTCACATTTGAAAAACAAAGCTCCAGTAATAAAATCAAAGCCGTATTCATCTTAGCCGCAACAAACGAATTTCCTCCTCATGTTCAAAAATCGAAATCCTCCAGTAAATAAAATAAAAAAGGGGGAAACTCAGAATCGAATTTGATTCTGAACCGCCAGCAGGGAAATGGCATCGCGAATGATAGGAGAGAAGCTCGACTTCACTATGTAGGGATTGGCTTCAAAGGGTACCGCGATGTGATTTTCGGGGATGGCGATTGAAGACAACCGGTTACTTGAAGCTCGACGTCATGCCAGTTCAAAGCCTGAGATGCTTGCGATAGATGAGTGTGATTCTGGTAATGATAATGAGATCGAAGAAGTGGATTTCTGATATTGGTGGAGGTGTGCCATTTAATGGGGTTCAAAGATGAAACACGACATAAATCGAGTCGCATGTGGAGCTACCGGGAGGATCGAAATTGGGTAATACACAAGCTTGTTTGTAGGGCTGATAGGTTTAAGGTGTTGTGGTGAGGTTGCAGTGATGAAATGCTAAGTGGGTTTCGAATTTTGGAGTAGTTGGAACTGTTAATGGTGAACTTGGTGTTTGCTTGGTCTGTTTAGCGAAGGATAATGGACCATCTAGTTAAGGGCGATGGCTTGTATGCTGGGGTAGTCAAGGAAGAAGCATTGGCAACGACCTACATATTGAAGCATGGAAGAAACAGAGTTTTAAAAATGGTGATTAAGGTAAATAAATTATTTATTAATTTTAATTAATAAGTTAATGCACATTTTAGATTATATCAAGACTTATAACACATTTATATATGTTATACGATGACAGTTTCGATAAAACGGAGTATAGTGGAAGTCGTATGGGAAATTACTTCGAAATGATTTTTGGACTAAAGTGAAGTAGAATGAGCTGTGATTTTCGAACTAATTTAACAGACCGTTTAATTTAATTGAAAACCGATTCGCTGTTCCGACAATAAAAACCAATGTGAGTATATCTCACTCACCTTAATTAGAATTATTTTTATGTCGTTAAAAATAATTGTTGTTGCTTGTTTGAATGTGTGACAACCCACCCCGCACCAACCGACATCTACTCCAAAAGTGCGCTGTACACATGTCCAGTTAGCACGGAACGGTCATCAGAAGGAAAGAAAGAAGACAAAGAATCAACAAGAAACCTGTAGAATGTGTCACAGCGCATGGAATAAAATATAATCACAACATATACTTGACATAAAACAGGTGAGACAGTGCATAAGCTGAAAACAAACTATCATAGCAGCGGAAAATCCAAATACAGCTTATGTTCCACATCATCATTATTACAACTTTTCAAATTGTCTCTAAAGGTAAAGCAAGATAAGGGAGGTACACTACTAATGCCCAAGTAGTGACCACCAATGACACAGAGAGAATATTATATATATATATATCATACGTGGAAGCCTCCTGCTCGCCTCCGGATCAGCTACTCGTGCATCACCAGCTAACCTGTCTCTAGTCTGCTCGTGAGAGCACCCAGAGTAATAAGAAGAGACATAAAACTCTGGGTCAGACAAAAAGTCTGGTATGAGCGATAAGCAGCTAAACAGAACAATAACAGGTATACTAAACCATACCTGAACCTGGACCTGCAACCAAAGAGTTAGCACTACATACCGTACAATACTCTAAGGTGCCACTGAACAAATGGTGTAAAGATAACGGGGTGGGGGTGTGCATGTCGTAATGATGGCAAACAAATCAACCATAGCAACCATACTCACATCTCCCACTCAGTGCGTAAAGTATACGATATCCACTACCTTGGTCACCTATCCATTGGGCCATGACGGAATCCAATCCCGTACAACTATCACTACAAGCACACTATCCGTCTCTCAGTGGTGAACCACAGTTATGAATACCGACAACCCCTTTGCACGTGCCCCGCAGCAAAGCCCAATCATGAAGTGAAATTATTGGTTCCCATCTGGATCCTAAGCTCTAACTTCCATTTGGACTACCTTTGCATCTCAGGTTTTTAGTCGTCACCGGATCGGTTCGATCATAACTATCCTCCTCTGGCGGTTCGGTTCGGCCATTTATAGTGCTCAAGCTCCAGCTCAAAATACAATACTCAATCTTCACGTTCGATTCAGATATATGCAACTCGGTTCAGTTCGAATATATGCAACTCGGTTCGGTTTGGATATATGCAACTCGGTTCGGTTCGGATATATGCAACTCGGTTCGGTTCGTCACGCCTTGCCTTCGGTTCGGGTCGAGATGTCCAGGCTCCAGTCCGATCCTCCTCCCAACCTCCGACCCAATCCGCTTCTCCTATTCAGTTCATATGGCCTTTCTCCTGTGCCAAGCTCCAGTCCGGTACTCCTCCTCCGATCCGATCCGAAACCCTGCAGTTCTTCCTGCAACTTCCAACGACTGTTTATACGCCACTCGACGGCATTTTCGAACATTATAACTATTCTAAACAATCATAAATCATACCATACAGTCATAGCAACACGTATTATCGACCACAAACATCAAAACAACAACTTGATAGGATAAAATGGATCAAACATACCCAAAACCCATGTTTTTCCTTTAATCCCCCTTTATCATGTTTAAGCATACAATTAGCAAAACTTATCCAAATGAGCCAAAATTTCTAACATAGGCCTAAAATAATATTTTAGAATTTTTGAATATTTTTCCAGATTTTAATCATGCATAAATTAGCTAATTATCACTAATCACCCCTTAATCCCCCAAATTCCGGGATTTGCAAAATTAGTCGAAATTAACCCAAATTCATATCAGAGGCATAAAATGATGTTTTAGAATTTTAGGAATTTTTCTAGATTTTTCTGAGCCATAATTTCGCTAATCTTCGCTAATTACCATAACTAGCCGTAATTAGTGAAAAACAATGCAAATCACTCACCTTAGCCACAAACAAACTTTAGATCTGAATTAATCTCTGATTTGGATCCAATCCCTATGTGTTCCAGCAGCTCTCTCTCTAATTTGGTGCTACCCTCCCTTGATTTGATGTAGTTTTACGTAATCTTTGATTAGAAAGTGATTAGAGACGATTTGAGATGAAATTAGAAGGTGGAGGCCATTACTAGGGTTTCAGGAATGAAAGTGGCGGCTCAAAACTGAAATGATATGATTTTCCTAATCCTTTCAGCCCTCCCATAACCCTAATCCCGAAATGGGTTATGGGCCTAGCTGTTAACTACCCGGTTTAGCCCAATTAAGGTGTTTTTCACCTTCTAAACCTTGTTTCAGCCTTATCTCCCAAACGGTAAGTCCGTTTGGCTAATGTAACCATTCTACGGAAAGAGAAACCATCATTCAAATCCAATGGAAGTGGTTTCCAGTCAAAACTCCTTTCCAATCAAAAGTTATGACCGAAACAAGATCAGCTAGGGGCAAAACGGTCATTTAAAAATCGGCAAAAATCATGAACATGAGAAATTACCCCAGTAGTCGTTTCCCAAAGCCACATGACCATACGACTTCGTATGAGAAAGAAATAAATATTCTACGATCCTCCGATGCGTAGAATGCGGGTTGTTACATTCTCCCTCCCCCCCCAGGAAATTTCGTCTCCGAAATTCCTTAACCAAAACATACAAAGAATTCCGCATGCCTATCAATCATTTTCAAAAAATAAAACATACAAAACAACACAATAAGCCTATTCTAGCATGCGGTTTACTAACAAGGGAAGAACTATCACTACCAAAACCTTACCAGGCAAAGAGTTCTGGATACTTCTTCCTTATATCCTCCTCTGTTTCCCAAGTACAGTCTTTTTCATTCTCACCCCACTGAACTTTGACTAGTTTCACCGCCTTCCTTCGAAGCTGCTTCGTATCGTTCCCAACAATACGCATAGGCTTGCGGTTCTCAACCGCCTCGGGTTCAACCTCGCTATCGTCCAACTGATCTACTGAAATAGCCACATTAGGGTCTTGCACAAACTTCCTTAACTGGGAAACATGAAATACGTTGTGAACTCCCGCCATCTTGTCAGGTAGCTCTACTTCATATGCCAAATTCCCAACTTGCTCGATGACTGGGAATGGACCAATAAATCTTGGTGCTAACTTACCTCTCTAACCAATCTGAATCACATTCTCAATGGAGAGATCTTGATGAACACCAAGTTGTTAGCGAAGAATTCCAAATCTCTTCGTCTCTTATCAAGATAAGTCTTCTGCCTATCTTGGGTAGACTTCATTCTCTAATATACAATTCACTCAAATACCATCATGACTTGACCTAGTCCTTGGTAAACTATCAATATAATTCATTTGAGACTTGTTCTCAACGGTTGTGACAAACCACTAAGCTTCCTTTGCTCAGCTTTAACTAACTGGCAATTAATGCATTTGGACATAAACTTCCCAACGTCTTTCTTTATCCTTTCCCAGTAGTAGATTTGCTCTATGTCTCAATACATCTTGTTACCAATAGGATGTATAGTCAATTTTGGGTGATGATATGCTCTAAGTACTTCACCTCTTAGTCCATCTACGTTGGGTACAACTAGTCCCTTATTCTTTCGAAGCCACCCTTCTCGATCAAATCCTTATTTGTCATTCTCTTTCCATCGATACCCATCTCTACCATAGAGATGGTTTCCAATAGATTAGGATCGTCCTTCTAACTGGAACCAATCCACTCAATCAAAATCAATCTAATCGTCAAGTTTACTAGTGTTTCTGAATCCAGTTCACTCTTGGGCCCGAAATCATATCCTGTGATATACTTTAGTTGCTTCCATCCTAGAAACAAAACCCCTAAACTGGCGTGTCTCCTACTCAATGCAACTATTACCGCACCCAGATCCTTTACTATGATCACTCTGCCTCATGGAGTCATGGCGACTCCACTGCACTGATCCATAGCCACTAGTCCTTTGCTATGTCCACTCTGCCCCATGAAGTCATAACAACTCCACTGCACTGGCTCATAGCCTTACTAATCTTTTACTATGTCCACTTTGCCCCTCGAGTCATGACGACTCTACTGCACCGGCTCATAGTCCTACTACAATCACTTTGTTCCCCATCGCTGGAACCCTACAGGTGATAGTCTACTCAAGGGAAGAAAAATAGGAACAACATAGCAAACATAACATCCATCAAACAAGTCCTACCTATCACCTGCTAAATTCACAAACACATCGACACCTACATGACTGGTCTAACCAATCCCAATATGTCGATTCTAGTATGTCTGGGTCAACCAACATCAATAACTAATGGAAGCCCAGCCTCCATACATAAACCGATGCCTACTTGACTGGTCCAACCAATCCCAGTCCAATGGAAGCCCCGCCTCCCTATGGACTACCGTACGTCCAACGTACGTTTATCCTCCAAGGATAACTAGATCACGTCCAACGGATCCAAGGTAACTGGCGTCCCCAGATACCCCTGCTTTTAGTCCGCCTAAAATACTTGAGTCCAACTCAAGTCTATCCATTTTCTTGCTGCCCTCTTGAGTCCAACTCAAGCCGAATCAAATTCCTTGCAGCCTTCTCGAGTCCAACTCGAGTCAATCTATAACTCAGAACCAGTCTTGAGTATCCAGTACCGACAAACTATAGTCCAACGTGAGTTGTCGTATCCTTATTCGTTGCATCTCTAAGATCAACGAACACCCATTTTCTTTTACGAGTTCAAGTCCAACTTGAATCGTCCTAATCTTCTTTGTATCTTCCTTGATCAATGAACACATCCTATTCCTTCAAAATTCTACTATCCAATAGAGAACATCAACATAAGGCCCTAAACAATCCATTACTTTGCATCTTTCTCGAGTCCCACTCGAGTCATCTCATAATCCTATCGAGTTTAACTCGGGGCAGTTCATACCATCGAATAGTCTTATCCTGTCACAGTTGCCCATCACTCCTCGAGTAAACCAAGGTATCATCCAATGAGAATCGCAACGACTACTTATCCCTCACGCAAACCATCCTAGTCAAACTCGACATTCCCCAAGCACAAGCCCCAAAGGCCTAAACCAATATCAGACAAGCACCCAAGGAACATCTCCTCCGAGTTCGGACAACCCACGTGAGGTGATACTAGCAAAACAATCTAGCACTGGAGCACTCATTTGCCTCCCAGAGATAACTAGAACTTATTACAACGATAACCTCTTAGCTTCCTTAACTCCAGTTACTATCGCCATCACTAGGTAGGTACCTAATACCACCCTATTCCTTTAGAGTAGATCGACTCCCCAAAATAATGCTAAACCCAGTAAAGCCCAAAACAAAGCAATCACAAGGAAACATACTTCCATGACTCGATAAGACCAGGCACAACAAATCATACTAAGATCAGTCGAACCACCTATCAGGTTCGTCGCAATTAGAGGTCTATCGACTATCTCGGGTTTGTCAAACAATACCCGAACAGAAACATCTTAAATAGAAAGCATACCTTTTATAACGACACTCTTTCCCTTCTGCGCCGCACTTGGAGCATTCGACGAAGAAGGAACAGCGTTGATAGCATACGCTTTCACAATCTGCTTCTCCCTAGGAGGTTGTAGACAATCATCCTTATGGTGTCCCGCCTTGCCGCAGTTAAAGCACTTCCTTTCCCCAGGCTTTTCTCGACAATCTCTGGCATAATGGCCCTTCTTGCCACAACTAAAGCATTCGCCATCTTTCTTATTTTTCTTATTCTGACCATCCTTGGTCGGGTTCTGCTTCCTCTTGCTTTGAGAATTCTTCTTGCCTTCACCGCCTGCTTGCGGCTTTGGCTCCTCTATAGATGCAATAGCAACTTCGGTCTTCGACTTAGGGAAAAGGCTCTCTGACCTTAATGCCTTTCCTACAATAGATTCGAACGTCTCATCGATATGGTTTATAAGTCTTTCCCCCAAATACCCATCCAAGCCAGTTATGAACTTCTCGTTCTTCTTTTCGACTGTATCGATAAGGGACCATCCATATTTCGATAAAGTGTCGAATTCAGCGATATACTCCGAGACTGCTCTACCATTCTGCTTAAGCTCCAAGAACTTCTTGAACAGTTCTGATTTATGAGCAGCTGGAATAAACTTATCACAAAAGCGAGTCTTAAACTGATTCCAAGTAACTTGATCTTCTGGAGTAGCTGTTCTAATGGCATTCCACCAATTCATCGCTCGCCCTTGCAGCTGACGAGACGCTAGCCTTCTCTTCATCGCATCCTCAATATCCAAGTCGTCGAAGATACAATCACAGCTATCCAACCAATCCTGAACATCCGTGGCCGACTCCGTTCGTGGAACGGCTTCCCACCAAGACTAGTATAATCCTTATTTAGCTTGGCGAAATCGGCCCTAGGCGCCTGCACTACTGGACCACCACCATTTCCGGGATTGGGAACTGCCCCTTGAACATCCCTAAGCATCTCCCTCATGAAGTTAGTGAACATCGTCCTCATATCAGGAGCATTCCCATTATTGGTCCCCCTACCAGCACCCCTAGCATATCGGCTCATCATCAATCTGTAAAAGGGGAAACGACTAACGACCCCATAGTGGTGCTAGTGCAGTACAACTTCATTCTTATACTACTAATAGTATATACATATATATCTTTTGAAAACCAAATTAATCACAAATACGCGCTCTCATATACGTACTATCTCTCCCTAGTGTCTTTCCCTAGGTTAACTACGCAACCTAGAGCTCTGATACCAAATGTGACGGCCCGCTCCGCACCAACCGACATTTACTCCAAAAGTGCGCTGTACACATGTCCAGTTAGCACGTGACGATTCGTCAGAAAAAAAAGAAAGAAGACAAAGAATCAACAAGAAACCTGTAGAATGTCTCACAGCGTATGGAATAAAATATAATCACAACATATACTTGACATAAAACAGGTGAGACAATGCATAAGCTGAAAACAAACTATCATAGCAGCGGAAAATCCAAATACAGCTTATGTTCCACATCATCATTATTACAACTTTTCAAATTGTCTCTAAAGGTAAAGCAAGATAAGGGAGGTACACTACTAATGCCCAAGTAGTGACCACCAACGACACAGAGAGAATATTCTATATATATCATACGTGGAAGCCTCCTGCTCGCCTCCGGATCAGCTACTCGTGCATCACCAGCTAACCTGTCTCTAGTCTGCTCGTGAGAGCACCCAGAGTAATAAGAAGAGACATAAAACTCTGGGTCAGACAAAAAGTCTGGTATGAGCGATAAGCAGCTAAACAGAACAATAACAGGTATACTAAACCATACCTGAACCTGGACCTGCAACCAAAGAGTTAGCACTACATACCGTACAATACTCTAAGGTGCCACTGAACAAATGGTGTAAAGATAACCGGGAGGGGGGGGGGGGGGGTGTGTGCATGTCGCAATGATGGCAAACAAATCAACCATAGTAACCATCCTCACATCTCTCACTCAGTGCGTAAAGTATACGATATCCACTACCTTGGTCACCTATCCATTGGGCCATGACGGAATCCAATCTCGTACAACTATCACTACAAGCCCACTATCCGTCTCTCAGTGGTGAACCACAATTATGAATACCGACAACCCCTTTGCACACGCCCCGCAGCAAAGCCCAATCATGAAGTGAACTTATTGGTTCCCATCTGGATCGGAGCTCTAACTTCCATTTGGACTACCTTTGCATCTCGGGTTTTTAGTCGTCATCGGATCGGTTCGGTCATAACTATCCTCCTCTGGCGGTTCGGTTCGGCCATGTATAGTGCTCAAGCTCCAGCTCGAAATACAATACTCAATCTTCACATTCGGTTCAGATATATGCAACTCGGTTCAGTTCGGATATATGCAACTCTGTTCGGTTCGGATATATGCAACTCGGTTCGGTTCGGATATATGCAACTCGGTTCGGTTCGTCACGCCTTGCCTTCGGTTCGGGTCGAGATGTCCAGGCTCCAGTCCGATCCTCCTCCCAACCTCCGACCCAATCCCCTTCTCCTATTCAGTTCATATGGCCTTTCTCCTGTTCCAAGCTCCCGTACTCCTCCTCCGATCCGATCCGAAACCCTGCAGTTCATCCTGCAACTTCCAACGACTGTTTATACGCCACTCGATGGCATTTTCGAACATTCTAACTATTCTAAACAATCACAAATCATACCATACAGTCATAGCAACACGTATTATTGACCACAAACATCAAAACAACAACTTGATAGGATAAAATGGATCAAACATACCCAAAACCCATATTTTTCCCTTAATCTCCCTTAATCATGTTTAAGCATACAATTAGCAATATCCAAATGATCCAAATTTTCTAACAGAGGCCTAAAATAATATTTTATAATTTTTGAATATTTTTCCAGATTTTAATCATGCATAAATTCGCTAATTATCACTAATCACCCCTTAATCCCCCAAATTCCGGGATTTGCAAAATTAGTCGAAATTAACCCAAATTCCTATCATAGGCATAAAATGATGTTTTAGAATTTTAGGAATTTTTCTAGATTTTTCTGAGCCATAATTTCGCTAATCTTCGCTAATTACCATAACTAGCCGTAATTAATGAAAAACAATGCAAATCACTCACCTTAGCCACAAACAAACTTTAGATCTGAAATAATCTCTGATTTGGATCCAATCCCTATGTGTTCCAGCAGCTCTCTCTCTGATTTGGTGCTACCCTCCCTTGATTTGATGTAGTTTTGCTTAGTCTTCGATTAGAAAGTGATTAGAGACGATTTGGGATGAAATTAGAAGGTGGAGGCCATTACTAGGGTTTCAAGAATGAAAGTGGCGGCTCAAAACTGAAATAAAATGATTTTCCTAACCCTTTCAGCCCTCCCACAACCCTAATCCCGAAATGGGTTATGGGCCTACCTGTTAATTACCCGGTTTAGCCCAATTAAGCTGTTTTTCACCTTCTAAACCTTGTTTCAGCCATATCTCCCAAACGGTAAGTCCGTTTGGCTAATGTAACCACTCTACGGAAAGAGAAACCATCATTTGAATCCAATGAAAGTGATTTTAGGTCAAAACTCCTTTCCAATCAAAAGTTATGGCCGAAATAAGACCAGCTAGGGGCAAAACGGTCATTTAAAAATCGGCAAAAATCATGAACATGTGAAATTACCCCAGTAGTCGTTTCCCAAAGCCACATGACCATACGACTTCGTATGAGAAAGAAATAAATATTCTACGATCCTCCGATGCGTAGAATGCTGGTTGTTACAGAATGCTTTGTGGTTGATTTAAATATATTATTTATTTAGGGTTGACTATTATATATATATATATATATATATATATATATATTGGGTTGATGATTGGATTGTTCCCGCAGTCTCATTAGCGGATGCCCGCAGTTTCATAGCGGATGATTTCCCTATGCACCCCACAAATATATATTAGTGGATGACCTTTATACCGCGATATCCGGCCTCGAAGCAGGATGGGTATTATTTATGTTGACTAATATATTTGGATGCAGGAAAATAGGTTGGAGGGATCCAGCTGAAATAAATAATTGGTTGTTTGGCTATTAAATATCACGGGGCCTAAACGTTGATATTTAAAAATATCATGAAAAGGAATTTTTCAGAATTAAAAAAAGAAATTCTATATTTTAAAACAGAATTTGAAATTTCGAATAGAATAGAAATATTAACTTGTTTTAAAGAATAAAAACAAATAGTTCATTTATAAACGAAGTTTATAAATAAAGTGAAATGAATTACCATTGGATAATTCAGAAAATAGAAATATAAGTGTGACTTTGGGAAGGGAAATATATTTTTCCAAAGAACAAATATTTTATTTGAAAGCGAGACTTATTTAATAACAATGTTTATAAATAAAGTGGAAAAATAATCATTTAGATAATTGGAATATTTAAATTCAAATGTGAATTTAAAATAAAAATGGGAAAATCGTTTTAAAGAAATAAGAGATGGAAAATTTATTTTGATGTTCAGAATAAAAATTGAACTAAAATAAATCCATAAGGATTTAGGATTTTTAATTTCGATTAATTCGAATTTATTTAAATAGAAGTTAAATTAAATAAGATTTTGGTTTTAAATAGATTTCGAAATGAACTTGTTTAAATATAAAACAAGTAAATTTATAAAGAATGTTTATAATTTGGTGAATAAATTATCAAGAGATAATTGGTAACTTTAAATTCAAGTATGAATTTGAATAAAGAGAATTCAAATAGAATTTGAATATAGAAATTGAAATAGAATTTAAACATAGAAAATTCAGATAGAATTTGAATAAAGAGAATTCAAATAGAATTTGAATAAAGAGAATTGAAATAGAATTTGAATAAGAGAATTCAAATAGAGTTTGAATAAAGAGAATTCAAGTTGAATTTGAATAAACCGAATTGTAATAGAATTTAAATATAGAAATTGAAATAGAATTTGAATATTGAAAATTCAAATGGAATTTGAATAAAGAGAATTTAAATACAGAATTTGAATATAGAATTGAAATGGAATTTGAATATAGGAAATTCAAATAGAATTGAAATGGAATTTGAATATAGAAGATCGAAGTATAAATAAATTTATTTCCAAGTTAGGGGAAATGACAAATTTTAGAAGATCGGAAATATTTTGTTAAATTGGAAAAATGGATTTGATATACCTTAAATATATATCATAATGGAGTTGTATTTAATGTAAATGAAGTTTAAAAGTTTTTATATATAAATATAACTAAAAAGAACTCGCTGCGGCACGGTAGTTCATAAATTGGCAATTCGAACTTCGACTGAGTATATAGAAGTCAAATTAAATCTGAATTCTTTGAAACAAGAACTGTTAGGACTAGTTACATAATAGTTTTATAATGGAAGAGGAAAATCTAGATTTCGTCTGATAGATTTTGAGTTATGTCAAAATCAAATTTTTAGAAAATCAGCGCCATAACCGTTATTAAACCATAATGGTTTATATAAATAAATAAAGGGATTTTGAGCAAATAAAAACTTAGATTTTTATCATATAAATCCGGACTTGAGTTATAACATGAATATGAACCCAAGTGAAGTAAACGAAATGATTTCTGAAACGAAAATCATATTTTCGATTGTTGAATAGAATTAACTAGGCAAAAGAAGAATTAGTTAATTAAGTTTAAGACTGAGTTCAGCTTTGAATAAGTAAATTAAACTTGTGGACTCATATTCGAATCAAATATGAAACCCGAGTTTATCAGAATGGAATTGGATTGGTTTTAAGTAAGTTAAAGTTATATTTGAACATGTTATGTTCAAACAAAAAGTGAAATAGGCAAAACAGTTAAATAGAAATTAGTTAATGGAATTTTTAATTGAAGTTGAACTTTAAAAGGAAAATGGGATTTGAGAACTTATATTCAAAATTGAATATGAAACGTAAGTTGAAAATGGAGTTCAATTAGTTGTAAACAAGTTAAAATATATTTGAACATGTTATGTTCAAATATAAAAGTGAAATAGGCAAAGGAGTTAATTAACAACTAAACTAACAAATTGAGTTAAAAAGATTGGATTAAGTTGGAATAAATTGGAATTGAATAAGTATGTATTAGACAAGTATGGAATGAAGTGTTAGAAGAGATATAATTAGAATTCTTGACAAAAAGGTATGTATTTAATTCATATATGAGATTTTATGCGCCTTATCGGCAAGTCGCTTGGCTATTTCTTTTTCTTTTTAGATAAGAGAGGGCCTATGTGGCAAGGTTTGAATTTTTCCAGTAACCCCGTACAAAGGAGGTTATGGCGAATCTTCTCAGAAATTTAAAGAGTTAGAATATTTTTAAGAAGTTTGATAACTAGAAATCTATATATCAATACATATAGAAGTCAATAACGAAACGAACTTAACAATAGAATAGTATAACCAAAAAGGAAGTCTAAGAATTAAATCTAGTAAGAATAGAAAGAGAAAGTGTATACGTGTTTAAAAGTGAAGAATTAGTTGTATGGTATTGATTATTCGAGTAAGTAGCCTTATCTGTTTTGACATTATGAATGTTATTCAGTCAAGCTCTGAGAGGTAGTTATACCCCAACTTGATTGATTTCATTTTTAACAATCAAATAGTAAGATTTCAGGCTCGAAGATCAATGTTGAATAAAAGTTAGTTGAATATAGTATTTGGGTTGTTGTAACGATGTTTTACACAACATCCGTTTTAACCCAAATTAGTGTAAGCTTGGAAATAGAACAATAAGTATTTCCTAAGTGTAGAAATAAACAAGTTCTGGAAAGAGATAAGTAACTGGAATATTTTCCAATTATAAATAGAAGATATTTTTCTAAGTACAAATAATAAAAGAAGATATATGGAAATGTTTTCCAATTAACGTAAAAGGCCAAGATGATTATCGAAAATATTTGGTCAACAATTATTGATAAAGAAATGGAGAAGTGACTTAATTAATGAAATATTAATTAAGGGCTCAGGGATTGTTTGATATTTGGATGAACACTTGTTTTCCTTCGATAGTTAAATCATCGACTATCGAAACACTTGTTTTTATTCGATAGTTAAATCACAGACTATCGAAGTTTTGACCATCGTTGTCAATATGGAGAGACCGGTTGGATTATTATCCGAAGAACCACTCTGTATTGGCATAAGCGTTGCAAACCAAGTATGCTGAATATATTGAAGACAGAGTAATGTGCAAGGGCCGTTGTATAAGTCCTAAGTAGAGATTGCCTAGGATGGATGTACGGAATAGTGCCTTCGGTTTCGTTCAATCACAAAACGAACGTATATGGAGGAATGTCTTACAGAATGTTTCCAATGATCTCATATGTTGGACTGTACAAATACATATATAGTGGCAACAGATTTATTCCCTTAGCATAATATCCAGAATATATTTGGGCAAATCAATAAATGATTAACGGATCTGGCAATATGGCATTCAAAGTGATCGTGCTACCAATGAATGGCAAGTAAGCGTAGCCGCATGCCTCAACAACCAGGAAATGACAAAAATCGGGCAGGCATCATGGCTATGTGGTTATCTCCCATTAGGGTGTATTATCACCTATCTAGAGATTCATTTAATTTCATATTCTATTCGGTGTTGTCCCATTCAGGAAACGGTTGGTGATCCCAACCGTTGGTGAAATACATTCGATACACTCAAGCGAAATGAGTGGTTGGTCATGTGTGGCTGAGTTGCAAGATGTTCTTTTTGAACTCGGTGTATTCTCCTCTAGAGATACACCAGTGGCAGGTGGTTCCATACCTTGTCATAATAGGAATCCAATATCCAATAATAGCATGCGGTTTATGAATTGTTATTATATATGTGAAACGCGAGATGCAAACGTTCCACTAGATTGTTATTTATTTGATTTAGACACTATCATAAAATCAAAAGGGTTTTGATATAAAGATTATCATTCCTTTCAAAGGGATTTTGAAAGTTAAATCAAGTGTTTGGATTCTCATAAGGGAAAAACCCGTTCCGTGTTATACAGCGTGGTCTTATGAGATATCATTTAGTTTCTGAAACTGTTTTAAATCGTTTACTCATACCAATCCCATGACTGGCCCAGAGTTTATTTTGTTTTGTTTTACCTATACTCTTGGGTGCCCAAATTTTGTACGGGCAGTCAAGTAGTTCAGGATTTTACAGATTTATCTGAAGGAGCTTGGAGCAGAAGGCTTCACTGTTAGTTATATAGAGTTTTGTTCCGCTGTGTTGTAAGTGTTGTACTCTGATAATGATATGTTATACAGTTAAAATTTTGTATTTCAAAAGTTATGATATATTATATTTTGTTCTGCTACGATGTGAGATTCTATGTTGTTATTTCTGTTCTTCTTCTACCTTTTTCTTCTAAAAAATGACTCGTATTTTCGTGATATTTGGGTTAGATGTATGATGTATGTAGTCAACTCTGATATTACGGATTTGCGGGCTATTACAGACCACCTCTATCCATCACTCGTGGGCCACACCGAATGGGCCCTAAGAACTCATGGCATACTTCCACCTCGTCTGGGATTCTCACCCATGTCCACGGTGCAGAATTGGATTTATGGCAAAAACTTCTTGTAGATGGGAGTTAGATTGCTAGTATCATCATGCGCTTCACCAGAGGTGCCTCCTCTTAACAAGACGTGGATAACATCCATCGCAGTCCATTCACATAGGAAATCAGGAATTCTCGAAATCCACCGAACTTCAATCTTCCAGTCTTGGAACCTTACAATGGGAGGACAAATCCCATCATACATTTCATGCGCTACATGCGTTATCAGCATCAGTCAATGTCATGGCCAAGTGTTCTCCTCTCTTCCTAACTGATATAGCTAGCATGGGTTTCGACAGCTAACAAATGAATCGATCAACAACTGGAATATATTAGTCACCCACTTCATCGAACAATTCAGATTTCACATATCTTGACCGAAGAGCATCATGTTGTTCACATCCATTAAACAACGGTCCGGCGAGACCCTATGCTTCTTCTTGGAAAGACTCAACGCGAGTGTAGCTTCGACCAATCGAGTCGAGCCATCGATGGTGCTTATGGCCTCCATGCCTAGTGTCTTGGATCGAACAGATTTCAAGATTTCCCTTACTCGGGATCTCCCTAAGGATATTGAAGACTATTACTTCGAAGTAGACAGATTCCTCTGGCAAGAAGATGTTAATATCAGGATGGAAAATCTCGAGGTACTTGCTACAAAGGATGGAGGACCATCCACTACTACCTAGAACAAAGGAAAGGAGAAAGCCTCGAAAAAGAACGACATGAATGTGCGGTTTTGGATAGAGCCCAGATATGAGCAATACACCGAGCTTAATTCCTCACTGTTGGACATACACCTCGATATGCGATGATCTCTTCTTTTTCCAAGCCTCCCAGGAGGGAGTCGACCCAAAGAGAATGTGAAACAGGAAAGCACCGCGTGTTTCATGATATGGTACGTCATGACACCAATAACTGTAGACATTTGCGTGATCTCATTGAAGAACGGATTAGACGTGGAGAGCTACCTGAGTATGTTAAGAAATCTGTAGTATCTGCACCACCACCGCTACCTTCCTAAGCTCCTCATATCGGTTCCCGAGCTCCTCGAAACGGGAAGGATCTCGAGGCTAGCAATTGCGGCATCATCATCAACTGATCTTCATTAAATCACTATGAATACATCCTATCTCTTAGGAAATAAAATATTTATTTCTGTGATGTTAAATAAAGTGGCTATGTTGAAGTACATATGTACGGGGTTAGGATTTAATCCTAAGGCGTGCTCTAGATTCAACTATAAACCCATTAGGATTTGTTTTGGTTTTGTAATAGTTATTGGCAACAATAAGATTTATTTCTCGAACATGAATTATGTTTGATGAATGAAAGTACTTTGCCAGGATGTGGCAAAGTCTTTAACCCAAAAACGAGCATGGCTTATGCTCGTCCTAAAGGTATGGCTGATACCTAGGTATACGATTCACTCATTAGGATGTGATGAACCTAACTTTCTCTCAAACTGAGCATGGTTCATTCTCGTTTCTAAAGTATGGTTGATACCTTTCCTAAAGCTCTACTTGTCAGGATATGACAAACTTAAAACTCTCCCAATATAGGTATGGTTTATAACCCACTTTAAACTTCTGGGTATGGTTTATATCCCTCTTTGGCTTATCCGGCATGGTTTATACCCCATTAATTTTCGGGCCTCTAGGTATGAATTGTACCCCTCTTTGGATTTACAGGTATGGCTTATGCCTGATGAACCGAGCTTCCTTGTCAGTATTTGATGAGAAAACTCAATCACAATCTGTGTATGGTTTATGCTCCTAACAAACACCAAAACATGGCCTATGCTTAAAGCATCGAACGACATTGTCGGGAATTGACATGTCAATTTTAAGCTCTTTACAGGTATGGATTAGCTTGACAAAGTCTGGGTGCTTCTGCCTTTTCCCTTAGATCGACCCAATGAGGTCGATGATTTTGCGGAACTCTTGGGTTTCTATTGGCCTTAATACGATCCTTAGCTGATTATCGGTTTTCCGGCCTTAATGCGATCCTCAGCGGTGGTCAGTTTTCTGTCCTGAATATAATCACAGGTAATCGTCGATTTTCTGGCCTTTTCATAATATGGTTCGGCGTAATCATGGCTCTCTAGACTTCTACTGGATTTATCGAATATCCAGAATATAACATCCTTTGCCAAAAAAGATATGTTCTGGGGGGTGAAAGTGTTGATCAAGTTTTAGCAAAAGCCATCACAACTCAAGATCGAGGCTCATGTCTCGGATATCGATCTAGTTACCTATCATCGTGATTGATCTTCATTTTGGATTGATCGACTATGATTCAACTCGAACCAATCTCACAAGCAGCAAAAGTGTCCTTCCTCAGATTTGGCATAAACTCCCTAAGCCAATCCAACCGATCGATCGAGTCACTTCTGGAAGATTGGATCAAGCCTGGAATATCAGACCTAAGATATCAGAATGAATTATATGCTACAAAATGAAGCCCGGTTCTGAAGGCTACAGAGTCGGTCAAACTGGGCATGTTCAACTATCCTTACACCGTATTCCAAGGGCCCTATATGCCAGGATAATTGCGAAGATGACTTACTTTTCTATGCATACACCAAATCTTGATCTCCACGTACGCCGCAGATATGGAGGAGAACTATTCATCAGTAGGAGAGTAGGACCCGTCGCCTACGATACTTTCCTGGATCAAGTAACACGTGGTTGACCCCAGATTGGGTGACGGCCACGTAGCAAGCCAGTCGTCTTGAATTCTCGCCTATAATTACATCATTTCCAGATATGGAAAGGATCTGGGATTCTCTACAAAAAAGATCATGCTTGACACTCCAAAAACAGCCCGCCAAACACTTCAAATATTCAGTTTCATAACACAAGTATTTTGTGTATAAACTACTTCTTTCTCTACTTTCTTTCCATCAAAACACTATAACCTGTAATCGACAATATAAACAGAGATTATAAAGTGGATGCAGGCTTGGTTGAAGCCGAACCACTATGAAAATTATGTTGCGCTCTCTGTCTTTATTTACTTTCTTGCTTTCTGCGATTGTGTGTGGTTTACGCACTTTGGGGTTGACTGTCACTAGGCCAACTTTTGATGTCAACGTATATACCCTCCACATAGGTCGAGAAATAGTACTAGCCACTTACTACTCGGTTTAGGTAGGAACACAACATCATTTAAGACTTCCCTGGCAGACCCTTTTGTTACTATATAGTTGTTCATATAGGTAAAATCTTAGCTACTTAATACTTCCCTTAGAAGGTGGTTCCTTTAGGCCATTCGTATAATTCATCCCAAGATCAGCCCTTACCAAATCCCTAGATAAGAAGCAACATTACTTGGAGAACTATCCTACACATACGCTATCATCGATAAAGACCGTTTAATACCTTATTAAGAGAAAGGCGGACCCAATAACCGCTTAAAACCTCAAAGGTTGTGTCCTATGACTTGGGTCCAGAACCAAGGAGTGAACCTTAGGAAAAGACTTAGTCCTGACCATTTAATACCCAACAAGAAGCAGGTCAGCTACTTAATACCTTTTCCCAAGGCAAACCTACTTCACACACGATATGCATATGTGTGTATATATATACACACAGTCACACTACACATCTCACATTAGACCAACCATTTATAGATGCTAGACTTGCGGGCGGTTCCGGGAAGGCTCCTACTACTAGTTGGGCCTAATATCGTATAATATTTTAATAATTATAATGACCCATGGTATATTGACCTTTCACACTAACCATACTTACTTTTGGATGCTGGATATGTCGATTGGTTCCGGGCAGGCATCTACTCCAAGTAATGGTTAACCTCGTATATATGTTCCATTAATTATACTTCATGACCATTAACTCACACACATACAAACAAATTCCTATAGGGATATACAAATTCAGTTTCCTAATTTAAACGTATTTATCACGCACTTAATACGTATTAACATTACATTTAATTACGCTATAAACATATATATATATATTTGAAATGTCAATCCTATCAATTGCAATTAAGGTGTACAAGTCAATTTCCTTATATAACATGGTACGACATGCATATTCACAATTTATGACAAAAAGGGAAATTACAAAATATATGAATAAACTTGCACCCTAGGCTTGAATATTTATTTGAATAATAGAAATACAAGCAAGATGTAATATACCCAAATGCATATGAAAATCCTTGATAAATGCATATGAAAATCCTTTATTTTGACACTGCTTTACTTTTATATTTGTATTATGTACAAAACTTAAGATAATACATTTCAAATTATACGTACAAACGAATCTATTTGGAATAGATGTTTAAACCTATAAATTTTACGATATATAATTCTCATGTTTTTGACACACAAACATAGATCACCACAAAATAAGAATTAAGTGAATCAGAACGCAAAAACTAAGGATTTCTAAAGCCTCAACGTCCTAAGCCTAAATCTCCATTATCTACAAAATACAAACCCAAAATACGACACTTTTGATTAACCATTCCAACGACAGATAAAAATAGGATTTGGGGAGTTTTATCATTTTGTTAACGTTTATGTTAAATCCCATATAAGCATAATATTCCAAATCCAAACTGCAAAATATAACAAATAGAAACTTAGATTGTTTCCGCTCACAGTGCTTTAAGGATGAACAACAACAGATTTTGAGTAGAATTGAAATTAGGTCTAACCTTCGGAAACATGCTTCAATCCTTATATTAGTATATATAAGAATCCAACGAATAAGAATCTTAAATATATATATATATAAACTAAATTCCATAATTCTCAAACCTTTATATTTCTTAGAATAGAGAAGATAAATAGAATTAAGGTTAGAGAAAGAGAAGAGAAATCTAACCTTAGATCTGGAATTAGCAATGTGGAGGCGTAGGGATGAAATGCAGAATAGGTTTTGGGAGAGACTGGGAGGGTGGTATATATAGTTGCACGTGTTAATATATATCGTACGATCTATTAGAATAAATCCAGGCAGTCCGTGTATGCAATTTATATAAAACTCTAAAAAAAACACGCCTTGCTAACCCATTTTGTACCAAGAGCGGTCAACCATTATGCTAGGGGCGATCGACCCCTTGGGTCATGATTTCCCTAGAAATTAATTATCCTGGTTAATGGCTTAATTTATTAAGCATTTATTTATTACATTGATTTCTTTCCTTTGTTTGCTTAACTATGTCCCCCATTATATATAAATACATACAGAAAAATTCGAATTCACTTGGAATATTCTTTTCGTGTTGATCCCCAATTATTATATTCTAGATTTATATCCATATTTATTTGAAATTCAATCCTTATGTGTTAATATTTACGCACATTTTGTTTTATTAATATCATTTACATACGGACTTCGTTTCACTAAATAAAATATAAAAACAGATCAAAATCTCACCACGACTGCAACTACAATACTTTCGTGGCCCAATTCCAATTTATTCAAAATTCTTAATTTCAGCCTATTAATTTATTATTGTTTATATTCAATTTAATTATCTATGTCTTTTTAAAGTATAATTTATGGAGTGATTCAAAACCAGATGTGCTCACTGTCATCCATAGCTAATAACCTACATTCTAAAAACAATGGAACTTGTTTCGAGATCTAATTCAAACATATTAACAGTTATTTTGAAAATCAAATTATAAATTCAAAACATTTATCGATACGTGTTTGTATCGCGCATGACCAAAAAACAAATCTGATGGATACGAAAATTGAAATCTTACAGTAGTTTACTATTCCGAATATGATATAACTGGTTTGTCGAATTTCGAAATCGCTTGAAAAATGGCTATTTTTGATATTAAAATATTATTTTATAATACGATCTAAATATCGAATCAAATCCAAACAATTTATTATTTGTCAATAATTCACTACATGGATTTATAACCAATATTAATTAAATTGTGTCAAATGAAATTATCAAATTTATTTCAGTTAATACTTAATCACAATTTCAATGATTTAAATAACCACTAAACTGGAAATCAACTTATTAAATTCCAAAAATCCAACCACTAAAATATTTACAATATATTAACTAAATTTCTTGCTTGTTACACAATATTACTTATATTCGCTACAAGAAAAACAACCTTTTATAGCATTGAGCAACATTAAATGAAAGCGTTTATACAATGAATGCTAATTTAAATATGTAGAGAAAAGAAAGTTAACGTGTATACGCTATATCATATTACATAAGTAGGTGGGATGGCCTGTTATTGATGAAATAAGCGCAGATTACATCTCAAGTTTCTTTTCTTTTCCTCCCTCTTTTTCCTAACCTGTGTTCTTACTTTGCCCTAAAAATACAAAAACAAGTGATGATACCTCAAAATTTTATTCCAAAACTAAATCGATATTTCACTAAGGTACCGTTTGCAAGCCCAACTGGATAGATTAAGTCGGCGTCTGAGTCTGGCGCATCGGACGCATCAAGAGACGTGGGGCCCACGCTTTTACCCCTTCAAAGTGGAACGTTGGAGAATAGCCATTTGCGTCTGACACGTTCGACGCGTCAGGACGCCGAATGGCTTTTCCCTAACATTTGTTTTCCTTCAATTCCTATATAAACCGTACCCTCATTTCACTATTTCCCTCACCCAGATCAGCCCAAATCGGAGAGTTCTCCAATTTTTTCACGAATCTGCGTCAACATTTTCAAGTAAACATTGTTATTTTTGTATTTTCATCTCAATATCTAACACATATGTTTTTTTGGAATTTTTTGATTTTTTGTTTAGAATGTCAGGTAGCCAATCGTCTTCTACCTGCACTATCATCGACCGAAACGATGAAAGAACCAACTCTTTTATTGACGTTTGCATGGACATCTTACCGCAACGTCAAGGATCTGTGGCACAATGGTACGAGGACGTTGTTGTGCTTTTAAACCTATGCACTAACCTCAATTACAATTCAAGCCAAATGAAGAATAAGTTTGACAATTTCAAGAGGGACTGATTTTCGTGGAACTAGCTAAAACAGATTTCTGGCGGGTATTGGAATGAGGAGAAGGACACTGTTGGTGTAACCGACGAGTGGTGGGACACGGTACCCGCACAGTGCCACAAGTACAAGCATGCATCTCCCAGAAGATTTAGAGAGATGGACGCTCTTTTTGGAGGCTCCATGAATACAATAGAGTGTCAGTTTATAGTTCCACGAGCCCCCCAGTTAATATGAATTTCGCAGCCTATCTCTACAGTGATTTTATCAAGGGCGATACTTGATCGGCACTTTTCTATGGAATAGATCAGCACAAATTTTGAAATAAAATACTGCAAACACACAGGTGTGTAGCATGCAGGTTGAACACAGGGAGGAAAATTAAATTTTATTATTTATATATTTCATGGGTGAGTTAGACGAATTTGAGGATTTGATTGAAAACAATAAAATTAGGATCACTGTTGAATCTAATCATACTGTCAATCACTAATGAAAATTAAATTGCGAAGACAACTTGTGCTCTACCAGATGTAATTGTATAGATGGGACAAGTTGCTTGAAAAATAAATTGCAGAGAAGAAATAAATATAGAAAATAAAAGTGCAAAATAGAAATAACAAATAGAAATAAAAATTAGAATTACCATTGAATCTAATCAGACGATCAATCACTAATGAGAAAATAAATTCAGTAGAAAACTGTCCTCTACCAAATATAATTGAATAGACGGCAAAAAAAATTCTAAATCCAAGAGGAGTATAGAAAAGAAACAAATGCTCTCAATTCATGGATAAAAGTTTACAATGGGATTATGTAACGTCCCAGAAATTTTGACAATTGGAAAAGGGATTCATTAAAGATTTAAATACGAATAATGAAATATATCATTTGTGTGACGGCCCGCCCCGCACCAGCCGGCATTTCCTCCGAAAGTGCGTTGTACACATGCCCGACTAGCACAGAACGGTCGCCAAAGAAAGGAAAGAAGAGAATGAACTAATCGAAAACCTGTAGAATGTCTCATAACGCATAGGATAAAATATAATAACAACATACTTGACATAAAACAGGCGACACAGTGCATAAGCTAAAAACTAAAACCAACATCAACATCATTATCAGAGTAGCGGAAACACAAATACAACTTATTACAACTTTCCAAATTACCGGGTCTAAACAAAAGAAAGAAAGGGTGCACTACTAATGCCCAAAGTAGTGACTAGCATCGACACAGGGAGAATATCTATATATCATTCGTGGTAGCCTCCTGCTCGTCTCCGGTACAGCTACTCGTGCATCACCAGCTAACCTGTCTCTAGTCTGCTCGTGAGAGCACCCAGAGTAATAAGAAGAGATATAAAACTCTGGGTCATACAAAAAGTCTAATATGAGCGACAAGCAGATAAATAGAACAATAACAGGTATACTAAACCATACTTGAACCTGGACATGCAACCAAAGAGTTAGCACTACATACCGTACACTACTCTACGGTGCCACTGAACAGATGGTGTAGAGATAATAGGGGTGGGGGTGTGCATTTCGTAGTGATGGCAAACAAATCAAACATAGCAACCATCCTCACATCTCTCACTTAGTGCGTAAAGTATATGATATCTACCGCTTCGATCACTAGACCCGTCGAAGTAGTGATAGAGTTCAGCTTGTACAACTACTTCTACTACCAAGCTTACCACATGGAGGCATGACCAAATCTTTACAAATGACCCCACTTCATTGGTATATAGCTCTTTAGACGTACCTAGGCCACTATGGCCCTGAATCCGTTCACGTACCCCCTACACATAGTGATCCAAAGTTATAGACATCGACAACTCCTTAGCACACGTCCCGCAGAAAAACCCAACTCATGAAGTCGACTCGATGATTACCAACTAGATCCTGAGTACAAAATTCCCATTTGGACTACCTTTGCATCTCGAGTTTGGGTCTTCA
This sequence comes from Allium sativum, assembly GCA_030737875.1. Taxonomy (NCBI): domain Eukaryota; kingdom Viridiplantae; phylum Streptophyta; class Magnoliopsida; order Asparagales; family Amaryllidaceae; genus Allium; species Allium sativum. The sequence continues at coordinate 693,965,509 of CM060923.1, forward strand.
TCTCCAGATCGGTTCGGATCTCCTCCTAGCCATCGGTTCGGCTCGGCCTTCAGCTCGTAGTCATCAACACGGTTCGTGATTAATACTCTTCACTGGATCAGATCGGGTACCTCAAACTCCTCCATGATGCATCGGTTCGGGTCGCGAGTGACCACTCGGGTCGGTTCGGAGACGCGGTTCGGTCCGGATAGGGTGCTCCAACTTTAGGTCCTTCATGGCCATCTCTTCACGTGCTTCCAGGCGGTTCGGGTCGGACTCCTTCTCTTGAGTGGTTCGGATCGAGTATGAGAGGCAGTTCACAGTTGATGCTCGTGGACCTCACACAGACGGTTCGGTTCAGAGGAGATGGCATGGTTCGTGATGTGGCTCTACGACCCCATAGGGCGATCCGATCCGACCCTCAATCCCCCATCCAATCCGAATTCCCGCACTTTGTCCAGCGAGCTGTTTTATGCCATTCGATGGCATTTTCGACCATTCTAACTATTCTAAACCATCACAAAGTATATCATACAGTCATAGCAACATATAGAAGTGACCATAAACATCAAAATAACAACCATAGCATGTAAATTGGATCAAACATAGCCAAAACCCCACATTTTCCCTTAAGCATGTTCACGCATAACATATAATAGGATTAGCAAAACTTAACCAGATTAACCCAAGTTTCTAACAGAGGTCTAAAACATCATTTCGAAATTTATAAATATTTTTCTAGATTTTTAACATGTTTAAATTCGCTTATTAACAATAATCACCCTTATTAACTGTAATTAGTGTAAAAACAATGCTAATCACTCACCGTTGCCACAAATAAAATTTTCATAACTGAAACCTCGCTGATTTAGGCGAATACTGATGTCTAACAGCAGCTCTAATACTGATTTGGCGAAGATCTTCTTTGATTTGGTGTTGCTAAGCTTAATCCTTGATTAGAAAGTGATTTGGGGATGTTTTAGAGGTTGGAGGCCATTATTAGGGTTATTAGGAGGTAAGTGATGGCTAGAAAATTGAAATGAAATGAAAACCTAGCTCATTTCAGCCTCCCCATAACCCTAATCCCGAAATGGGTTATGGGCCCGTTTACTAATCACCTCATTTGGCCCGGTTAAGCAGTTTTTCACCATCTGAAACTTGTTTCAGCCATATCTCCCAAACAGCGAGTCCGTTTGGCTAATGTGACCATCTAAGGAAAGGTAAACCACAATCCGGAGCCCATGGAAGTGGTTTCAGGTCACAACTCCTTTGATCAAAAGTTATGGCCAAAACAAGACTAGTTAGGGGCAAAACGGTCATTTAAAAATCGGCAAAAATCACGAATATGGGAAATGATCGCAATAGTCGTCTCCCAAAGTTACATGACCATACGACTCCGTATGTGAAAGAAATAAATATTCTACGATCCTATGATGCATAGAATGTGGGTCGTTACAATTTGAGTTGAATTAAATTCCATATTCAATTCAGAATGGTTGATTGAGGATCAAATATTTATTGTTAAATATTTAAACTAAATTGGATCTGAAATACGACTAAAAATATAAATGGTTGAATTAAATGTAAATGTAGCTAACGTTAATTTAATTGGAAATTTATTTGTTGAAATATGTGGAAATTGGCTGTGGTATGTGTGTATTTGTGTGTATAAAGAGATTGAGTTTAATGTTCCAAATTTGGAAATGAATGGAGTTATTGCTGAACAAACGAAACAAAAAGAATGAACCGATAAACAATTTAAAAATAAAATAACGTCCTATACATGCAAGTTCGGATTTCAACTAGAATAATTTTGTTGGACTCAGAACGCGAAGGCGAAGAAGTACGTATGATTTTTGTCGTATTTGGGAATTGTGTTCATGATACGTGTTTTGAGCGTTACGGGATAATTCATAGAAGAAACTAATATTTAGTTAAATCAAATATCACCTTCCTCAATATAATATACACCAACCTCCATCTGAACACGCAGACCTAACTAAAACCTGTTGATTTAATGATGTTCTTATCCCTTTATTTCCATCTATAAAATCACGTTTCCTTCCCCAAAATTTCTTCAGAAACAAATAGCTTTCCCCAATTCATTTTTATGGCCGAAGCCAAATCCGATCCTTTCCCCTAAATCGCTCCTCTCTCCTCGGTAATAGTTGAAACCCTTTGTAACGACCCACATTCTATGCATCGAAGGATCGTAGAATATTTATTTCTCTCACATACGAAGTTGTATGGTCATGTAACTTTGGGAGACGACTATTGGGGTCATTTCCCGTGTTCATGTTTTTTGCCGATTTTTAAATGATTGTTTTGCCTCTAGTTGATCTTGTTTTGGTCATAACATTTGATTGGCAAGGAGTTTTGACCTGAAACCACTTCCATTAGATCCGGATGATGGTTTAGATTTCTGTAGAATGGTAACATTAGCCAAATGGACTTATCGTTTGGGAGATATGGCTGAATTAAGGTTTAGAGGGTGAAAAACATCTTAATTAGGCTTAACCGGGCGATTAGCAACTAGGCCCTTTGGGAGATTTCGGTATTTGGGGTATTTAAGGGATATTAGGGTTAGGGATTTCGGTTTTTACTCAATTTCCAGCCGCCACATATATCATAGAAATCCTAACAATGGCCTCCAACATTTAGAATCATCCCTAATCATCGTTTAATCAAGGATTAAGCTTAGCAACATCAAACCAAGGAGAAATAACACCATTTCAGAGTTAGAAGTGCTGTTAGACGCTGGAAATCGCCCCAAATCAGTGGAGTTTCAGTTTTTAAAGTTTAATTGTGGCAAAGATGAGTGATTAGACTTGTTTTTACACTAATTATGGTTAATTAAGGGTAATTAGTGTTAATTAGCGAATTTAAATATGATTAAATTCTTGAAAAATATTTATAAATTTTGAAATATTGTTTTAGGCCTCTGTTAGAAATTTTGGTTAAGTTTTGCTAACTATATCATTAGTTATACTTAAACATGATTAAAGGGAAAATATGGGTTTTGGGTTTGTTTGATCCATTTTAACTTATCAAATTGTTGTTTTGGTGTTTGCGGTTGGTTTCACATGTTGCTATGACTGTTTGGAATGTTTTATGATTGCTTAGAATAGTTAGAATGGTCGAAAATGCCGTCGTGTGGCGAAAAATAGTTGCTGGAAAGGTTGAAGGAAAATTGTGTAGGGAACTGGACCGGACCGGATTGCTCGTTCCGATGGTGGAGCACCATTGCGAGTCAGATGAAGCACCACGACCTCGATCCGCTCGTACATGGAAATGGTTCGACCAACGAACCGACGGAGGAGTGCGATCCTACCCTGAAGCGAGCATCACGATCCGAAGTACGCCGACCTAGTGGAAGAACCATGAACCGACCCAATGCTCTGGAGAAGGACATCATGAACCGATCCGAACCGAGGGCCATGGCACAGCCCGCAAAACGTTGAACAAGAGGAGGAAGCACGAATCGGTTGTCTCTTCCAGACCTACCTGACCAGAAGCACCACGAGCCCCCTTGGAAGATCACGAACCGAAACAAGGAGCGTGGCATGAGCCGAACATCCGAACCGATCCGGAGGAGACCAAAACCCGAGATGCAAAGGTAGTCCAAATAGGAAGTAGAACTCAGGATCGAATTGGGAACCAACGAGTTAACTTCATGAGTTGGACATTGCTACGGGACGTGTGCTAAGTAGTTATCGACGTCCATAACTTTTGTTCACCACTGAAAGACTTATGTTAGGCTATGGATCAGTGTAGTGGGGCAGTTATTACTTCATGGGGGCAGAGTGATCGTAGCATGGCCATGAGCCAGTGCAGTGGAGTTATCATGACTCCATGGGGTAGAGTGGACATAGCAAAGTATTAGTGGTTATGGATCAGTGCAGTGGAGCCATCATGACTCCATGGGGCAAAGTGATCGTAACAAAGTATTAGGTGATCAAAGCGGTGGATATCGTACGCTTTACGAACTGAGTGAGAGATGTGAGGATGGTTGCTATGCTTGATTGTTTGCCATCAATATGACATGCACACCCCCACCCCCGTATCCTTTACACCATATGTTAGTGGCACCTTAGAGTATTGTACGGTATGTTGTGCTAACTCTTTAATTGCAGGTCTAGGTTCATGTATGGTTTAGTATACCTGTTATTGTTCTGTTTTGCTACTTATCTCTCATACCAGACTTTTGTCTGACCCAGAGTTTCATGTCTCTTCTTATTACTCTGGGTGCTCTTAAACGGGTAGACTAGAGACAAGTTAGTTGATTGTGCACAAATAGCAGTCCAGAGATGAGCAGGAGGCTCATACGTACTATTCTCTATATATTCTCCCTGTGTCGCTGCTGGTCACTACTCTGGGCGTTGGTAGTGTACCTTTCCTTTACTTTGCTTTAGAGAAAGTTTTAAAAGTTGTAATAAAGATGATGTGTAACATAAGCTGTATTTGGATTTTCCACTGCTATGATGGTTTAGTTTTCAGCTTATGCACTGTCTTTCCTGTTTTATGTCAAGCATGTTATTATTATATTTTACTCCATGCGCTGTGAGACATTCTACAGGTTCTTTGTTAGCCCACCGTTAGGCTTCCTCCCCTTTTCCTTCTTTGGCAACCTTCCCGTGCTAGTTGCACATTGGCACAACGCACTTACATTGGAAATGTCGGCTGGTGCGGGGCGGTTCGTCACACTTGGTATTAGAGCCCAAGGTTGCGTAGTTAACCTAGGGAAGAAACCAGAGAGAGATATTACGTATATGAGAGCGCATATTCGTGATATTTTGGTTTTCAAAAGCTATATATATACTATTAGTATATTTAAGGATGAAATCGCACTACATTGGCACCACTAAAGAGATGGTTAATTGTTTTCTCCTTACAGGTTGAACGATGAGCCGATATACGAGGGGTACTAGTAGAGGAGCTAATAATGGGAATTCTCCTGAGGATGATGTTCACTGAACTCATGAAAGAGATGCTTAGGAATGTTTGGAGGGTAGCTCCTAATGCTGCAAATGGTGGTGGTGTAGCGGTGCTGGTGCCTAGGGTCGATTTCGCCAAGCTATGTAAGGATTACACTAGTCTTGGTGGAAAGCCGTTCCACGGAACGGAATCGGCTACAAAAGTTCAGGATGGGTTAGATAGCTGTGAGCATATCTTCGAATACTTGGGTATTGAGGATGCGATGAAGAAAAAGCTAGCATCCTGTCAGCTGCAAGGACGGGCGATGAATTGGTAGAATGCTATTAAGGCAGCCACTCCAGAGGATCAAGTTACATGGGATCAGTTTAAGGCCCGATTCAGTGATAAGTTTATCCCACCTGCTCAGAAATCGGAGTTGTTTAGGAAATTTCTGGAGCTTAAGCAGAATGGTAGGGCAGTCTCAGAGTACATTGCAGAGTTTGATACTTTATCGAAGTATGGATTTTCCCTTATCGATACTGCCGAGAAGAAGAACGAGAAGTTTATAACTGGTTTGGATGGATACTTGGGGGAAAGTCTTACTAAACACATCGATGAGACGTTTGAATCGATTATGGGGAAAGCATTGAGGTCAGAAAGTCTTTACCCGAAGTCGAAGACTGAAGTTGCATCTGCAGAGGAGCCAAAACCGCAAGCAAGCGGTGGAGGCAAGAATGGTTCTCAGAATAAGAGAAAGCAGAATCAGACCAAGGAGGGCCAGAAGAAGAAGAATAAGAAAGATATTGAATGCTTTAGTTGTGGCAAGAAGGGCCATTATGCTAAAGAATGTCGAGCAAAGCCAGCGGACAGGAAGTGCTTCAAATGTGGCCAAGTGAGACATCACAAGGATAAATGTCTGCAACCCCTTAAAGAAAAGCATATTGTGAAAGCATATGCTATCAATGTTGTTCCTTCTTCGTCGAATGCCCCAACTACGGCGGATAAGGGAAGGAATGTCGCCATTCAAGGTATGCTTTCTATTTATGATGCTCCTGTTCGAGTATTGTTTGATACCGGGGCTTCCCATTCCTTCATATCTAGTTACCAGGTAGATAAGCTGGGATTGGAACCCGATATAGTCGATATACCTTTAGCGGTGACGAACCCGATTGGTGGTTCAACTAGCCTTAGCATGATTTGTCGTAATGTGGTCTTATCGAGTCATGGATGCATGTTTGTTTGTGATTGCTTTGTTTTGGGCTTTATTGGGTTTGACATTATTTTGGGAGTCGGTTGGCTCCAAAGGTATGGGGTGGTGGTAGACTGTGAGGGATTTTTGGTGACAGTTAGAGTGGATGATGGGCAGAGGGTAGTGTTTGGTGGTCTACCTAGTGATGGGGTAATGGCTAGTTTTCTAAATTCCCTCGACATCCTGCATAATTAGTTGTCAGAAGTGCCCGTGGCTGGCTAGTATCCAGACGTCTTCGAGGAAGTGACCGGACTTCCGCCACACCGAGAGATTGAGTTCCATATTGATTTAGTGAAAGATGCTAGACCTATAGTGATGCCACTTCGTCGTATGGAACTAAGGGAGCAGCGGGAGCTCGAGGTGCAAGTAATCAATCTTTTGAAGAAGGGATTTATCAGAAGAAGTGTTTCTGAGTGGGGAGCACCAGTTGTGTTTGCTACCAAGGCAAATGGTTCCCTTCGATTGTGTGTGGACTACTGCGAGTTGAATAAGGTGACAAGGAAGAATAAGTATCCTTTACCGCGGATAGATGATTTGTTTGATCAGTTGAGTGGCGCGAGAGTGTTCTCCTAGTTGGATCTCGCAACAGGTTTTCATCAGTTTAGGGTGGAAGCTGAGAGTACAGCTAAAACAATCTTTCGGACGCCGTCTGGATTCTATGAGTGGTTGGTCATGCCATTCGGGTTGACCAATGCACCAGCGTATTTTGTGGATCTTATGAATAGTGTATTCAGAGGTCAATTGAATATGCTTGTTCTTGTGTTCGTAGACGATATCTTGGTTTATTCGAGGACAAAGGAAGAACAAAAGGAACACTTGAGGATAGTGATGGAGATGTTGAGAAAACACCAATTGAGAGCAAAGTTTTCTAAGTGTCACTTCTGGAGGAGGGAAGTGAGATTCTTGGGTCATGTTGTTTCCGAGAATGGTATTGTCGTGGACCCTGCGAAGGTGGCAATGGTACAGGATTGGTCTATGCCCAAGAATGCAACAGATGTAAGCAGTTTCTTGGGATTAGCTGGATATTATCATAAGTTTATCCAAGACTTCTCCAAGATAGAAGCACCGTTGACTCAGTTGACCAAGAAGAATCAAGCTTTTGTTTGGGACGAAAAGCGCGAGAATGCATTTAAGAGGCTAAAGGAAAAGTTGACATGTGCACCAGTGTTAGTCATTCCTAAGGGGAATGAAGAGATGACAGTATACACAGATGCATATGGTACCGGGCTAGGTGCTGTATTGATGCAAGGATGTAGGGTTGTAGCTTATGCTAGTCGACAACTGAAACCGCATGAGAAAAGATATCCTACCAATGATTTGGAATTGGCAACGATCTTGTTCACATTGAAGATGTGGAGACATTATCTCTTGGGAGAAAGATTCGAGTTGTTCACCAATCATAAATCGTTAAAGTATCTTTTCTCTCAAAAGGACCTAAATCTCTGACAACAAAGACGGTTAGAATTCTTGGCTTCCTATGATTTCGATATCGCATATACACTAGGAAAGGGCAATGCGGTAGCTGATGCCATGAATAGAAGTCATGCCAGTTTAGGGGCTATGTTTCTAGAATGGAAGCAACTGGAGTACATCGCTGGGTATGATTTCAGAACAAAGTGTGAATTGGATCTAGAAATGTTAGCAAGTTTAATGATCAGACCCACTTTGATTGAGCGGATTGGTTCCAGTCAGAGGGACGATCCTAACCTATTGGAAATCATCTCAAAGTTAGAGATGGGAATCGACGAAGAGATGAACAAGTACGGGCTTGATCGAGATGGATGGATTAGAAAGAATGGAAGAGTAGTTGTACCCAATGTCAATGGATTGAGAGATGAAGCGCTTAGAGAATGTCATCACTCAAAACTGACCATACATCCCGCTGGTAACAAAATGTATCGAGATATGAAGCATACCTACTACCGGGAAGGGATGAAAAGAGACGTTGTGAAGTTTATATCTAAATGCATGAACTGCCAACTAGTTAAAGCTGAGAAAAAGAAGCCTAATGGTTTGTTACAACCATTAAAATTCCAGAATGGAAATGGGAACAAATCTCAATGGATTTCATTGATGGGTTACCAAGAATTAGATTGGGCCATGATAGCATTTGGGTGGTTGTGGACCAATTGACTAAGAGTGCAAGGTTTATACCCGTCAAGTCGAACATGATGATAACTAAGTTAGCGGAACTGTATATAAAGTGGGTAGTGAGATTTCATGGAATACCCAAAGGCAGTGTGAGTGACAGAGATCTGTTGTTTACTAATGGATTTTGGAGGAGCTTACAACAGGCGTTAGGATCAGAATTATATCTCAGTACCGCGTATCATCCTCAAACCAACAGTTAGACAGAGAGGGTGAATCGTATATTAGAAGACCTCTTAAGAGCTTGTATATTGGATTTGGCTGGATCATGGCATGACCATTTACATCTAGTGGAGTTCGCATATAATAATAGTTATCAATCCAGTATTGGTATGGCTCCATTTGAAGCTTTGTACAGAAGACCGTGCAACTCACCGTCATGTTGGTTAGAAACTGGTGAGAAGTTTGTGCTTGGACCAGATGTCAAGATTTCTTCATTGAAGAGCGTGATATGATTTGGTAGGAGAGGCAAGTTAACACCAAGATTTGTTGGTCCATTCTTAGTTCTCGAGCAAGTTGGAAATTTGGCATATAAAGTTGAATTACCAGAGAAAATGGTAGGAGTTCATAATGTATTTCATGTTCCCCAGTTAAGGAAATTTGTGCATGACCCCGATGCGACTATTTCACCTGATCAATTAGATGATATCGAAGTAGAACCCGAGGCGGTTGGGAACCGCAACCCGATTCGTATTGTCGAGTAAGATACGAAGCAACTTCGAAGGAAAGCGGTAGATCTAGTAAAAATTCAGTGGGGCGAGAATGAGAAAGACCATACTTGGAAAACAGAGGAGAATATGAGGAGGACATATCCAAAACTCTTTGTCTAGTAAGATTTTAATTACGACTTAGTTTTTTGCAAGGTAGGATAGACTTGTTTGTTGTTTTGTATGTTTGATTGTTGTGAATGGTTGGTATGCATGCGGGATCCGTTGCTTGTTTCTTAGTTAAGGATTTTCGAGGGCGAAATTTCTTAAGGGGGGAGAATGTAACGACCCGCATTCTATGCATCGAAGGATCGTAAAATATTTATTTCTCACACATACGAAGTCGTATGGTCATGTGACTTTGGGAGACGACTATTGGGGTCATTTCCCATGTTCTTGATTTTTGCCGATTTTTAAATGACCGTTTAGCCCCTAGTTGATCTTGTTTTGGCCATAACTTCTGATTGGTAAGGAGTTTTGACCAAAAATCACTTCCATTAGATCCGGATGATGGTTTATCTTTCCGTAGAGTGGTCACATTAGCCAAAAGACTTACCGTTTGAGAGATATGGCTGAATTAAGGTTTAGAGGGTGAAAAACAGCTTAATTGGGCTTAACCGGGCGATTAGCAGCTAGGCCTATTGGGGATTTCGGTATTTTGGGTATTTAAGGGCTGTTAGGTTTAGGGATTTCGGTTTTCACTCATTTTCCAGCCGCCACATACATCACAGAAACCCGAACAATGGCCTCTGTCATCTAGAATTATCCCTAGTCACCGTTTGATCAAGTATTAAGCTTAGCAACATCAAATCAAGGAGAAATTGCACCGTTTCAGTGTCAAAGCTGCTGTTAGACAATAGAAATCACCCCAAATCAATGGAGTTTCAGTTTTGAAAGTTTAACTGTGGCAAGGTGAGTGATTAGCCTTGTTTTTATACTAATTATGGTTAATTCAGGCTAATATGTGTTAATTAGCGAATTTAAACATGATTAAATTCTGAAAAAATATTTATAAATTTTGAAATATTGCTTTAGGCCTCTGTTAGAAATTTGGTTTAATTTGATTAAGTTTTGCTAACCCTATCATTAGTTATACTTAAACATGATTAAAGGGAAAATATGGTTTTTGGGTTTGTTTGATCCATTTTAACTTATCAATTTGTTGTTTTGGTGTTTATGGTTGGTTTCACATGTTGCTATGACTGTTTGGAATGTTTTATAATTGCTTACAAAAGTTAGAATCGTCGAAAATGCCATCGTGTGGCGAAAAATAGTTGCTGGAAAGGTTGCAAGAAAATTGTGCAGGGAACCGGACCGGATCGGATTGCCCGACCCGATTGTGGAGCGCCACTGCGAGCCAGATGAAGCACCATGACCCCGATCCGCTCATACATGGAAATGGTTCGACCCACGAACCGATGGAGGAGTGTGATCCGACCCTGAAGCGAGCATCAACATTCGAAGTACCCCGACCTGGTGGAAGAAGCACGAACTGACCCAATGCTCTGGAGAAGGACATCACGAACCGATCCGAACCTAGGGCCATGGCACGACCCGTGAACCGATGACCAAGAGGAGGGAGCTCGAATCGGTTGTCTCTTCCAGACTGACCCGACTAGAAGCACCATGAGCCTCCATAAGATGACGAATCGAACCAAGCAGCGTGGCATGAGCTGAACATCCGAACCAATCCGGAGGAGACCAAAACCCGATATGCAAAGGTAGTCCAAATAGGAAGTAGAACTCAGGATCCAGTTGGGAACCAATGAGTTAACTTCATGAGTTGGACTTTGCTGCGGGACGTGTGCTAAGGAGTTATCGACGTCCATAACTTTGATTCACCACCGAAAGACGAATGTTAGGCCATGGATCAGTGCAGTGGGGTAGTTATTACTTCATGGAGCAGAGTGATCGTAGCATGGCTATGAGCCATTGCAGTGGAGTTATCATGACTCCATGGGGCAGAGTGGACATAGCAAAGTATTAGTGGTTATGGATCAGTGCAGTGGAGTTGTCACGACTCCATGCGGTAGAGTGATCGCAATAAAGTATTGGGTGATCAAAGCAGTGGATATCGTATGATTTACGCACTGAGTGAGAGATGTGGGGATGGTTGCTATACTTGATTGTTTGCCATCACTATGACATACACACCCCCATCCCCGTATCCTTTACACCATATGTTAGTAGCACCTTAGAGTATTGTATGGTATATTGTGCTAACTCTTTTGTTGCTAGTCTAGGTTCGGGTATGGTTTAGTATACCTGTTATTGTTCTGTTTTGCTGCTTATGGCTCATAACAGACTTTTGTCTGAGCTAGAGTTTTATGTCTCTTCTTATTACTCTGGGTGCTCTTAAACAGGCAAACTAGAGACAAGTTAGCTAGTTGTGCACGAGTAGCTGTCCGGAGACGGCCAGGAGGCTTACACGTACTATTCTCTATATATTCTCCCTGTGTCGCTGCTGGTCACTGCTCTGGGCATTAGTAGTGTACCTTTCCTTTATTTTTCTTTAGAGACAGTTTTAAAAGTTGTAATAAAGATGATGTGAAACATACGCTGTATTTGAATTTTCCGCTGCTATGATGGTTTGGTTTTAAGCTTATGCATTGTCTCACCTGTTTTATGTCAAGTATGTTATTATTATATTTTACTCCATTGGCTGTGAGACATTCTATAGGTTTTTTGTTAGTCCACTATTAAGTTTCCTCCCTTTTCCTTCTTTGGCGACCGTCCCATGCTAGTTGGACATTGACACAGCGCACTTTCATTGGAATTGTCGGCTGGTGTGAGGCGGGTCGTTACACCCTTTTCAATTTAATGACCACCGCACCCATGTAATATTAAAGAACTCCCACTTTCAAATCAAATTGTTGAACCACCCGTTCACCATACCCAAATCAAAGTTTCATCCATCTGATTGAAGGATTGTACGCCATCTATGGTCTTCGGTAAGGAACGCGTCGAAATCGCTGCTCTTCATCACCACGGTAGTAGTTGAGTATTGTTTCTCATGATTAATTTTTCGTTCAAGTAATTTTACTTTGGTTTGAACTGCAGGTTATGAGGAGTTTTTGTTTTGGTAGTGTGCTATTACCTTGTTGTCCTGTGAAGTTCCCCTTGATTTTTTTCATAGATTTGGGTCATTACAATTTTGTTACCTGTGTCATTCGGATTATTCGACCTTTAGTTTCATGTGACCCCTTATCAATGTTCCACTTGAGTTATACATACGAATTGGGCCTCTTGACATATGCAAGCCTGTTGTTTATTTTCATGGAATTTTTACTACATGTATGTTTAGTTCCGTCCTTTTTCTTGCTGACATAAGTGATTGTAGTGCATGTTCTGTTAAGATATATTATTTTTTTGCTGTCAGATAAAAGTTATTAATGGTTAATAGAATCGTGTAATGCTTATATATAAACATTGGCACCCTAGTACCCTTGTCTTTCTATATTTGAATGGTCTTCTTATTTTGGGCGTACAGATTTGGTAACTACCCCAGTATATGCTGTATTTGTTTTGAACATGTACATTTTCTGTTCAAATGAAGTTAGTAATGGACAACAGGACTTGTAAATTTCTATACAAAACTTCATATGAACCTATAAGTCATCAGACTTACATAAAATCTCAATTCACAAACAGTAGTATTTTATAATGACAGGGGATGAAATTGTATGTGAGTATCCTATTGGTTTGAGCTTGAATACAAACAACAGTATTTTATATGATAGTAAACACTTATAAAACTCTTTGTAGTTTAAAATTTATCATAGATGATTCAACATTGTTGTTCATTGATGATTATTGAGTGTATAAGATCATTTCTAACATAATAATCATGCCTATACCTTACTAACCTTAGAGGCATGCATCAATTCTGATTTAATTAAAAATTTGGATTAAGGTATATTTGGTGAACACCAGAACTGAGTATATTGGAAAATGCAAGTGTTATGGCTCTTTGTCAACATATATATATATATATATATGTATGTATATATATATCATGTGTAGCCTGCATATAGTTTTTATAAGATGAATGGTTAATAAATATATGATGGAGGATTTTTATTGTCATGTGTGAGACTGAAAATGCACTAATGTTTTATTTTGAACATGAAATATTAATGGAATCTGAACCTATGTTTTTGGAATCTCGGCACTATAACTGGAATATTAGAGTATAGCTCACCGTTGTACATATTTTGGCTATTCCAGGCTTTATATAGTTTTTGCTCGGCTATCCCACTCTTGTGTATATGTGTATATGTGTGGTGGCCGATACACATATGTGTATACACATATTGTTATGTGTGTATATACATATTGTCGGCATATGTATATATATAAGTATACCCGATATCTTGATACTTACGTGAGCTATTATGACATAACTTGAAATTTTATTTCGTACCCGCCATGAATTACACTATACTGTGTTGCATTTGCCACACTTACTGATCATTGTGCTTTTTTTTCTCTCTTGTATTCTTAGTTGCAAGTATGCATTTGGGGTAGCCTGCATGGATATTATTTTTTGATATTATTTGGATCATGCTATGTCCTATACAAATGTTGTCTAATTTAAAACGATTTATAAAATACGTTTTAAAAGGAAATCGACGAAATATATATAATATATATATTATATATATAATGGCCTGAATAGAATGCGCCGCGCCGCGGTAGTTCGCGAATTTCGACCATTGACTTCGAATGGATATTACGAGAGATCCGACTGTCGGATTCTCCTAAAACCAGAACCGTTGGGTTCGTATCGAAAAGAGCTTTCCAACAAATATGAGAATTAGAAATCTAATGGTTGGATTTGGAATTATGTCCAAATCAAATTTGGAAAAGGTTGGTGTAAGTGCAATTCGATGGCCGTTGATGGAAATCGACTGTACGGGCATTGATAAAATTATTAAAAATATCAATAATTAGTGTAAAATCATAAGAAATGATTTTAGAGATGAAACCAATTGGGGTTTGAATAAATCTTTAATTAGATTTGGATGAATGAATGGTGATTAAATTTACCAAAACACGTGATGTAATTAAACCAAATTTACTTAGTTGTTGATATTGATTGTGGTTGATTGATTGTTTGGATGGTGCTCGGCCAGTTTATGAGCAGAATGTGCTTTTACATTTAGCATTGGGTTGGGTAGAAATACTGGTATGCTAACACCTTGTGAAACACTTCATGACTTGACGATAAGGTGTTTAGCGATGTTGTGTTCATTTCAAATTTAATGAATGATTGGAAATGATATTTTTCTTAAGTGAAAAGAAATGTATTCCCGATTTTGGACAGGGAATGTTTTATAAAACAGAAAGGATTTCGAGGCCTAAAACCCGATGATTTAGCAATGTATTATGTTTTACAAATTGGTTCATCGCGTATTCGATTAGTTGCTATTGATAAAATATCTGTTGGTGGCGGAGAATTTATTCTCTTGCTTAACACCCTTCTTTGAGACGTACGAGCTCAAAGGTTATGTGATTAATAGTGACTGATCATCTGTGTGAATTACTGATGTGAAGTACTATATTTTGAAAGTACTTGTGGTTATTATGTTGTGAAATGATTTTCCCTACTTCGGGATATGAAATGATTTAGTATGTGGCTAAAGATTCGGGTTACCCTGAGACTAAAAGTATGGGTGAGAGGGCGGTGTATGCTTTCCATGTGTGGGAGGTGCACCATCGGTGTAGCCTGCTCCTATGTGGGGTGGGTGCACATTTATATATCGAGTTGTTGGGTGCGTACCCTTTGCCTTGTCGATGGGGAGCACAAGTTTTGGTTGCATACTTGTTTGTATGCATTGTTATGTTTTGGAATTCATATTTCCAAACGATTTGATTTGAGATCCCGTAGTGAAATATAGTTTGACATAGAAAGTTAGATATGTATTTCAAATGATTTGAAATAAGAAATCGGGAATAAAATCCAAAGGAATAATTTCTGTAAATTGAATTGGATTTGGAAAATCTAAGTGTGGTGATTAATTTAAATGGGTAGATTGGGATATTGCATGTTGATTGATGCATAGTAGATCTATATATCTATATTGATTGTTGTTTATACACTGGCATTCATGGGGATAAAACCGTTCCGCGTTAGCGGCGTGGTCCCGTGATATGCCATATTATTAAATAAGTTAATTATAACTGTTTAGAGTTTCTTACACCAGTCTCATGACTGGCCTGTAGTTTGCTTTTCCCTTGCAAACTTGGGTGCCCCTATTTTCCACACGGGAAGTCGAGTAGTTTTATTTTGCAGATGTATTGAGCAGGATTCTGGATTGACGCTTTAAGCTGTGTCCAGGCATTTACAGTCTTCCGCTGTGTAGTTTATATTTCCGCTGTGCACTGTATTACATTTATTGTAAAATCATCTTCCGCTGTATTGATTATATTTCGATATACTCTGATATTATGTACTCTGATGTAACATTATTGTGATGTTTATAAAAGTCTTCTATTATTTGTTCTGATGTGTTGTATGCCCAGAGTTAGCGCATGCGGGAATCGAACGGTCTTGGTCGATTTAGCGATCGATTAGGTCCGGGCGAAATCCGATTTAAAACTTTCTGATGTTATATACCGATAAAGAATCTTCTTTTGCGAGCTACTAAGCACTTATATGTGAACTACATATGTGCTGCTTAACTTGGACTTGATACATTTCTGCAGTTCCATGGGTTTTTGAACGCTCATCTAAATATTTTGTTTAGATTTTACTATTATGTTCAGTTTGTATTGAAGTTAATTTACTTGAACAAATGATTAATCCTGACTCGAGTGTTTTATGTTTTTGCATGGAACGCTCAGGTCAGACTTGAGTGTTACAGATTTTAAAGATCACAGCTTAGGATTCGAAGTTGGAGAAGCTGGGGTTCCGAAGACGCGCACTCTGAAGTTTCAAAAACTATTAAATATTTTCTTGTATTCAAGTTGTTTAAAATTTTCCAATGTATAGAAAAAATATTTTATCCAAAATTTTGATTTATAAATAAAAGTTTATTTTGTTGTTCAATATTGTGTTATTTTTTTATTCTGTGTTTTCTATGTTGACTCTGCTTTTAGACTCTATAAGCTAAATAACGATCCTTCGATTTGGACGTTTTAAGTTGGTTTAATCACCAGTTTGAAGCGGTCAAAAAGGCGGGACGTTGCAAGTGGTATTATAGCTTTAGTTTATTCAAAGCTTAGCTTATTGAGTTTAAAAGCGAATCTTGAAAATAAAAAGGGTTTTGAAATATAAATTTTGAAAAATAAATTTTGAAAAAAATAAATTATTTTAATAATATCAAGTATCTTGAAATTAGTACTTTGAAACTAATACAGCGGAAACAAAAATTTATTTTGAGATTTAAAATTTGTCCGGAATCCTTGGTCTTCGAATCTATATCTATGAGAGCCAATCTTCGATAAGTCTCCTTATATTTGAATTTTTAATCCATCATTAAATGGTATCTAAGGCAGATAAGTATAAGAGAATGAATCAATTGTGTATTTTAATAATTAAAGATAATTGAAATTTATAAAATAATTGTTTATATAAAGACACCCAGCAAAGCTTCAACAAGAAAAACCCCATGGTAGCAATTTAAAAAGAATATGGCCAAATTTAATGGGTTTTACTTGTTGACATTCAGGAGTGCAATGGTAATATAAAGTATGAATTCTAATAGGGTAAATGCTTAATTGTCCTAAGAATATAAGATAACCGTTGTAAATCTCAGATAGTTAAAATATGGGATTTCTTACTTGTGTAACACGTATACAGAGCTTAGAAATGATGAAGTTTACAAGATTGTTTTAAATAGAGTGATACCATCAGCTTACATTCATACGTTCAAACTGATATGGGTTAGGACATGTTGCATTGATATAATGAAGTTTACAAAATAAGAACATAACAGTGGTGTGGTCTTATATATAAAAATATATATTTAGTCCCACGTCTATAGGAAGAGAGTAACAGACTAACAGTTATACCTATGTAGACAAGTTATAGGCTCTCTAAAAGAATGAACAATTGATAAAGATAATATTATGGGATCCTGAATATTACAATGATTTGGATATGTTTTTATATATGTGAATTACACCTAGAGATCGTTGTTTAGAGTATAGAATATATACGTGTGAACTGGTATATTCACCTTACCTTTGTGCAACAGCTAAACCAGAAGGGTTTATGAAAAGAAAAATGTATTTGAAGAGAGAAGTTAATTGTTATTGATATATGTATATGACAAGGAATTACTGAGATAAGTGCACTTGTTAACTTCTGATAGAACTGGGACTCGAGTACTTTTAGAGTTATGTTGATTAGTGTTTGCTGGATATTTAAAAAGTAATGTTTTAATAAAATATATGTATAGAAGAAGTTGCTGAGGTCCTAGGAGATAACATGCACATATGTACATCTAAATTATAAATGAGTAAATATCTAAGGACCTGCTCACTAAGATTAGCAAGTAGATATACAATAGAATCACCTTTGCTCTGGATCAAAAATCAAAATGGTTTAGTAAAAGAGACTATAAGTTAAAGAGGCAAGTTATTTTACTGTTTGCAAGAGGATAGAACAAAGTGAATAGTGAGATGCGTATCTACCTGTTTGTTTTAGGTGAATTTTGGAAATCAAAATGATTTAGAACTATACGAAATAACCAATGTTTACTTGATATTTATAAATGGTGTATTGATAAAATATGGGCTTATGAGACATAGCTGTGATAAATGATGATAGTGGCACTATGTTTATGGAAATAGAAATTAGAATCTGGACTGAACCTTGTTGTATGTACTAAATGTAACACAGTTACCCTTAGAAACAATTACGGTTTACATAATCCAATTGCATGCCGATGTAAAAAAAAGGTGATCTATTCGTACATAAAATGTTGGGTACTCGTATCTAAAAGATTATAATAGCTAGGTAATATCCATACCATATAAATATATAGATACATGCAACTACATGGCCAAAGGACCCATGTAAAGCCATATAATATGGGGCATGCTGGCATAAATGTATGTGCAGATCTGAGGAATAATTATCACACAAGAAAACTTGTATATACTTTACATAAGAACATGACATATAAATAGTAGCAAGTTGACTATATAGTATCCAGCAGTATGTAAAAGGAGGGTATGCAATTATAAGCAATATTCCTAATTTCGAACATGTGTATAAATTTGAATGTGTGGCCCAAGGTTAAAGATAACCTCAAATAAGGCAAAATGTCAAATATCAATATTACTCATCAATTAAAATATTAATAGGTTATAATTTCAAAAGAATGATTTAATAAATAAACCAAATTAATTAATCTTTGTTATGCTATGTGGTGATTAATTACTTATAATTAATCAAGATTCTTTTGCTAATAAATTAAACTTTGATAATGGCAATGGAAAACATGTATATCTTCTCATATACAAGTTATAAATTGGAAGTGTACGAATATATCAATATTTGGTGATGAGGGATCCTGGAATTAAAGGGTTGGGAAGGATAACTCTTAAGCAGAGGACGTAGGGTTGTTGTAATATATATATATATATATATATATATATATATATATATATGTATATATATATAAATGCTAGAAATTTTGGGGTCCTCACAAAGGAATAATCGAATATATGAATTCGATAGTAAGTTATAAACTCGTGAATCAATTAACAAGAAGTGAATTGTAAATGGGGGTTATGAATTGAACAAGAGTATGATTTAAAATTTTGAAAGGTTTGAACCTGTATTAAAATGAAATCAAAGCTAGTTTAATGAGTCAAGTTCAAATCTCGATAAAAAGGAATAATATTTACTTTTTAGAAGTAAATAACGTTTGAAAGAAAATATGTTGCAAATGAAATTGGGATAAGAAAGATGAAGTTAGCCAGTTCAGTGAGATTATTCTAAAGTTTAAAATATAAATCAAATGTGATTTTCCGAAGTTCGGAATATGGTATCGGATAACAGATTATTCGAAGGAAAGTTATTTACGGAAAACAATTATGTCAACTTTTAGAAAAGTACCATTTACTTCCCTTTTTAATTAAAATTTAATATATTTTTGGTTAATTATTTGTATATTCAGAATAAAGAATAAAAGATATCTTAAAGTTAAATATTTTGAAGGCGCGAATTATTGTTATAATCAGCGATTTTCGTAAAAGAATCAATTTTTTAACTTGAATTTGGAAGTTATGAGAATAAGTGTTTTTATTCGAAGTTGTGAATTATATCTGTTTCAAAGTTAATAATGTTGTTCAATTAAGGTCTGAGAGGAAAATATACCCCAACTTGATTGACTTCATTGTTGACTAAAAAATGGTTAAAGTTCGAAAGCTAAAGTGGTTAAATGGAGTAAGAAATGAGTGTTAGCAGTTAAGTGAAAATAGCGGTGTGTATTTAATATCTTTTCTAGTCCAAATAACGAATTTAGAAATACTTCTCCCTGAGAATAAAGTATATTTTCTATTGAAATTAAAGATATGCAAATATATGGAAATGTTTTCCAATGGTAATAGGAGATTTCTAGAAGTAGAGAAAATGAATATAGTTGGAAATGTTTACAAAAGATAGTGGGAGGCCAACATAAATCAGAATGGAAAGAATTGAAGAACAAAGAGTCGCACGTCGAAAATGAAGAGCGGCTGAATGTAAGAGAAATGGATTTGCAAATGGAATCCCGGACTTTCATAAGAAATGATTTGATAAGGAATTCTAAATTTAGAAACTTACTGGAGATTAGTTGAGTTGAATAATTTCCTGGGTGTTGGTCTGATGTTGGTTTCAGCCTTCGGGGTCGATACTTAGGCAGTTGTTCGCTTGCTAATTTACGGTCGAAGGATGTGAATGTGAAGGAGTGATAATGCGTGAAGAGAAATTCTGGAATTACGAGAGAATTGAATGAAGTAATGAATTAAATAATTAGGGATTTGGAACAAAATTTGGTTTATAACCAATAGTGGCATAGATCTGGGTTGGTTAAAAATTCAAAACTGAAATTTTGAAATCAAAATGAAGAGAATATTCGAGTTTGGATATTGGATACAGAAGTTTCCGAAATGTATATGGAAAAATATATAAGAATGCAGTGAATTAGAAAACTAGTGATTTGGAAAATAATCGATCCGAGATAAAACCAGATACAAAGGATTTAAATAAAAACTAGATGTTTGAAATATGATTTGGGAAGAAAATCTTATGTAAATGACATAAGTATAATTTATGAAATAAAGTACTGCATGTTTTCAAGTCAAGAAAGGAAAGTACCATCCTTCTCCTTTGAATTTCGAGTTTAGTTGAGGTGTGCTGCTGGTGGTAGTAGGTTGCCAGGACATAAAACTCGAGTTGTCTGAAAGAACATGACCGTGTAGCATAATTCATAGGGTTGTAGATGGCCTACGGCGGATGGATGTTTCTTGGGAGAACCAAGCGTAACCATTGTGTCTGATGCGATCTACAGTCGTGATTATGGCGTAGTCCGCAGAGCTGTGAAAGCTTATGGGTATGGATGTTTCCTTGGGGACCTAGGCATAACCATTGTATACCTGCGGTCCACATGGCATATCTACAAGTGAAAGAGACGTGACCATTAGAGTTACTAAAGGTAGAAAGGAGCCATGCGATGTTGAGATGTCTTAGTAATGTTGAGCCACCTGTTTGACTGCAGCACTGTGTCTTCGTGACTGGATTTGTCTTTGTGACCTGATTTGTCTTTATGACTAGTTTTGTCCTGGTGACTTTATTTATCTTCATAATTTGATTTTTTTCTGGTAACTTTGAGATAGAGCGGTCAACGCTCAGTGACCTTAGATTTTCCTTGATTCTTAAATATCTTCTGTTGACCTGTCCATGACGAAATTCTCAAGGAAGAGATTTCCTATAGATACAGATGTTTTCTAGGGGATCTAGACAAAACTATTGTGTATCTGCGATTCATGAACAATCACATTGGTACTTTCTATATCATTTTTCAAAATAATTTTTGAAATATTTTTCACTGGAAGTTGAAGCAAGGATATATTGTACTTGAAGATTTTAGTCGTGCGCCTGGCCAGCGTATGCCTAACATCTGTCGAAACGACAATAGCCTTGTAAAACTTCTAGTTATCAAATACTTTCAAATCAATAATTTGAAATTTAAATAATTAAAAGGATTTTGAAGTATTTTAAACCTTGGAGTATTAATACAAATATTTTCTGCACAAATTTTGTATAAAAGTTAAAAAAAGATTTCGGATTTTGAAAAGGCTCAAGTCGACAGTTTGTATCTTAAAGAGGAGACGATATTTACACTCTTCAATGAGTGTTGGGAAATATTAAATGGATTGAATTTAAGAAGATGTGTTTGAACGGGGATTGTAAGGAATAAATGCAATGATGGATAAGTAAACGTTGACAGATGAGGTTATAAGGAAATTGGAATAATAAACCCAACTTATGCAGAGATTGAAATTTGAAAAGAGATTGGTTTTGGAAAGAAATTTGGTTTATCGAGTTAATTGAATATGATGAATAAACAAGGAGGATTGATGACTTAAATATTGATATTTAAATTAGTTGTGGAAAAATGTCACACAAATATGAAAACTTGAAGTACACAGTGGAATAACTCTAAGATCTATTCTTTTCGAGGACAAAAAGTTTTAAAGGGGGGAGATTGTAACGTCCCAAAAATTTCGACAATTGGAAAAGGGATTAATTAAATATTTAAATACGAATAATCAAATATATCATTTGAGTTGAATTGAATTCCATATTCAAGTCAGAATGGTAGATTGAGGATCAAATATTAATTGTTGAATATTTCATCTGAACTGGATTTGAAATACGACTGAAAAATACAAATGGTTGAATTAAAAATAAATGTAGTTAACGTTAATTTAATTGGAAATTTAATGTTGAAATATGTGAAAATTGGCCACGGTACATGTGTATTTGTGTGTATAAAGAGATTGAGTTTAACGTTCCAAATTTGGAAATGAACGGAATTATTGATGAAAAAACGAAATAAAAACAGTGAACCGATAAAAAATTTAAAAATAAAATAACGTCGTATACATGCAAGGTCGGATTTCAACCAAAATAATTTTGTTGGACTCAGAATGCGAAGACGAAGAAGCAAGTATAATTTTTGTCGTATTTGGAGTTTGTTTTCATATTACGTGTTTTAAGCGTTACAGAATAATTCATAGTATAAACTAATATTTAATTAAATCAAATATCACCTTCCTCAGTATAATTTACACCGACCTCCATCTGAAAGCGTAGGCCTACCTAAAACATATCGATTTAACGTTGTTCTTATCCCCTTTGTTTTCATCTATAAAATCATGTTTCCTTCCCCAAAATTTCTTCATGAACAAATCGCTTTCCCCAATTCATTTTCAATGGCCGAAGCCAAATCCGATCCTTTCCCCTAAATCGCTCCTCCCTCCTGGGCAATAGTTGAAACCCTTTTCAATTTAATGACCACCGCACCCATGTTAGAATGAAGAACTTCCACTTTCAAATCAAATTGTTGAACCACCTATTCACCATGCCCAAATCGAAGTTTGGTCCACCCGATTGAAGGATTGTATGCCATCTATGGTCTCCAGGAAGGAATTCGTCGAAATTGCGGCTCTTCAACAACACGGCAGTAGGTGAGTATTGTTACTCACGATTAATTTTTTATTTCATTAATTTTACTTTGGTTTGATCTAAAGGTTATGAGGAATTTTGGTCTTGGTAGTGTACTACCTTGCTGTTCTGTGAAGTACCCCTTGATTTATTTTCATAGTGTTGGGTCATTGCTATTTTTTTAACTGTTTCATTCGGATTATTCGACCTTAAGTTTCCTGTGACCCCTTGTCAATGTTCCACTTGAGTTATACATACGAATTGGGCATGTTGACATATGCAAGCCTGTTGTTGATTTTCATGGAATTTCTACTATATGTATGTTTAGTTCCATCCATTTTCTTGCTGACATAAGTGATTACAGTGCATGTTCTGTTAAGATATATTATTTGTTTGTTGTTAGGTAAAAGTTGTTAATGGTTAATAGAATCTTGTAATGCTTATATATAAACATTGGCACCCTGGTACTCTTGTCTTTCTATGTTTGAATGGTCCTTTTTTTAGGCGTACAAATTTGGTAACTATCCCTATATGTGCTGTATTTGTTTTCAACATGTACATTTTCTGTTCAAACGAAGTTAGTAATGGACAGCAGGACTTATAAATTTCAATAACAAACTTCATGTGAACCTATAAGTCATCAGACTTACATAAAATTTCAATTCACAAACGGTAGTATTTTATAATGACAACGAATGAAATTATATGTGAGTATCCTACTGGTTTGAGCCTGAATACAAACAACAACATTTTATATGATAGTAAACACTTATAAAACTCTTTGTAGTTTAAAATTTATCATAGCTAATTCAGGATTGGTGATCATTGTTGATTATTGAGTGTATAAGATCATTTCTAACATAATAATCATGCCCATACCTTACTGACCTGAGACACATGCATCTATTCTGATTCAATTATGTGACAACCCCAGTTTCGAAAGACCAATCTTTTTTCCAAAACTCCAATCTATCGAAACTCGGATTGAGTTGCCCTGGTATCCTACAGAAAAGACATAGACATAAAATATGTCAGAGCTCAGAAAATATCTCATAGTGGAATGGATAAAATATAATATAATAAAATATAGCCTTACCGTATTAACAATACTGCCTAACCAGTATCAAAGGCTATCAGGTCCCTGCCACAAATCTAACCTGCGAGTATGTTATGATGAGGGGTCAAAACACAAGTTCTGGTGATTGAATTTAAACTATACACTTTGGATAATCCTACATATACCGTTCAATCATATTTTCTTATTTATTAGGTTACTTGTGTTATCTGCACGCAAGGCTTACACACACGTCGTACCCATTTACTTTCCAGTGGATTCACCTACTATAGTATATATGTTGCTACACCCAATATTAAGGTACACCCCACGGTACCCCACTCACACGGTCTCCACCGTAACATTATCGAAATATACGCAGTCCCTCATCCTACATCGTAGTGACGTACGGTACGTTCCACATATATCTATCATTACTATGCTACGTAAACGTACTGACTACCACCTTTGTTTGAATCAGACTCCATACCGGAGTAATTCCCTCAAGTCTACAATACACCACCCAAAGCTGACATGCATGTATCTAGACTGTCCACCATATGTATCTTCAATTGTAGTTCGATGCCTCAATCGTACGTCCTCTAATGTGCACTAAGTTCCGTGGCAGGGCGATACAAGAAGCATGGAACTTGGTCGGTAGCTTTTCCATATCTGTACGGACCCGTCTCTAAAAAGCCTTTATATGCAGATATCCTAGGGTCTGTTTTGTGGTGGCTATGGCCCCACCTCGGCCCCTCTCTCAACTAGTATAGACTACCAGAGCTAAGCGACTGCCCTACGCAAACAATCTAAACATCTATGCGGCGTCTCCCCTCAACCCCTTACCCCGATAGTGAAGGGTGAAATGGTATCATGGTTTAGCTCGAGTCTTTCCGCATCCCACTGGCTGCCGATGATGGATGCCGGATGGTTTACTATCCCTGTTGGTCGTGTCCCTCTGCCTCCTCGTGAGGCAACCGCCGAACCACCCTAGTGTCACCTCGTCACAGCATTCTGACTGCATAGCTACATCTGTAGTCAAGGCACTCCCACCTAATAGTTAAGTACAGGCCCAACCTCTGCAGGCACAGCCTAAGACATCTGCCGCCGCACAGAGGACTACTACGAGCACTTATGTACCTCAGGAAGTCTATGCTTCCCCTTCTAGTCCTTCGGGGCCGTCAGAACAATGAGATGAATGTGCGCTTCTCCTCGTGTCTTATAACACCACGATGATATACCCTGTTGGGTTATTCACCCTCAAACGTGCGGACTGGTTTAAGCGCCTCAATTTAATATGTTATTAGACCCTATGTCTAAACATTCTTTTATGCACTTGCATTACCTTATTAGGTTTCCTTTTTAACTTGGTTATTCTCATTCACATTGAATTCTTATTCAAATTTCCAAGTTTCTCTTGCTTATTAATTTCAGTTATAACTTAACCCATTTAAATTTATTAATAAGCCCACAACATGTTATTCTCCAGATTGTGGCCCAAGGTCTGTAATCTACAACCCCTTTTTATCTTCTTGTTGATTTCATCATTACAATAACATGTTTTACTTAATATGCAATTAATTATATCCAATTCACTTGTTTTCTAATTAACATGTTACTTACCATGTATGATTAAATATAACTTATTTCATTTCATAAGTTTTCCTCATTCTTTCTCATTAATCATAATTCCATTTTACATTGTCAATACAAATTATCCTTGTTTATTTATTAACTTAGTTCTATTAACTAAGGCCCATTAATAAGTTTCTCTACCCGTTTATTGTAACCTATTTTATAATTTCCTCTTGTCCCTAGGACAAGCCTAAACATTCTTATCAATAGGTTTCAAACTCCCATGCTTACAGATTACTTAATTTATAAGTAAATACAATATACTTCCCCCTTTTCTTAATTGGTTTCAAGTTTTCCCCTTTGCTGATTACTTAATTTATAATTAAGTGTCTCTTAACTCAATTCACCAGTTATCCCATTCCCTCACTAATTTATTATAACCTAAGTTATAATATTCACTTGTCCCAAGGACAAGTCTACCTATTATACAACATGTTATTTATTTATAATAGGTTACTATCATTCCCCTCTTAAACCATTTACCATTGTAAACCATTATTCTTCACTCACTGTAATATATATTCCTTACTATTAAGGAAAATACTTCTTACACCTTATCAGTTTGATAGAAGGAATAATTGATTTATTTTCATAACGTATTCCTATCTAAATCCATGGTAGCAAGTAATTTCTTTACTTTTCTTTATTTACTATGGCTTACTTGCAGAAATAAGTCATTTAGGAAAATACATCACTTTTCCTTCTTATCATAGTAACTCGGTTCATTTCATCCCTTCCTTTCTTATTTTCTGAGTTAGAAATTTAATTACCACCATTGCCATTTATTCATATCTTGTCATATATATATATATATATATATATATATATATATATATATATATATATATATATATAAGCACCAGACCTCTCACATTAAGCCTACACTTATGGACACTGGATTTGCCGAGCGGGTCCGAGCAGATTTCTACCACAAGTTGACTTAACCTTGTGTCTTAGCACCATTACATGTTTTTAATTTTTGTACTTAGGCCTCTCACATTAGGTTCAACATTAGTGGCTGCTAGATATGTCGGTCGGGTCCGGGCAGACTTCCGCCACTAATGCAACCTAACCTCGTGCCATAAGTGTAGTTACAGTTTCTAATTAAAATCCTAGGCATATTCATCTTCCTTCAACCATTTATGTTCATATCAAATTGCGCTCCCATATTAAAGTCTCAAAACATAATATATGTTATGTTCCAAAATCCTATTACAAATTATGCCCTAAATCCCAATATGTGCTGCATGTCTTTCAACATGTAATTAACTTTATTTAAAATAAATTGTAATTCTCCAATAGTGTATAATTTACCCAAAATCTCAACTATTTTAATCCAACAAGTTTAACATGTCGTTTACTCAATAATATGCCCCAAGCACATTATAAAATTACAACAATAGTAATCATTGCCGACATTCTAACATGTTTAAACAACATATAATCATTCCAATACTTTAACTGATTCATCATACGAATTATTTATGTTAACATCTCAAATTGTTATAAAAATGAATCATAATTAACTTGGCAATTTCACAATTTATAACAAGGGGAATGCTAAACGATTATCATAATATTATCTAAAGGCTATAGTTTGAACCCACTCCCCTTTCATGCTTTTCACAAATTTTGGATCTGGTCCGTTCTATCATTGTGACAACCCAAATTCCAACATACCGATTTTTTTTTTCAAAATTCTAATCCATCGAAACTCAAGTTGTTGTGCTCTGGTATCCTACAGAAAAGATAAAGACATAAAACAAGTCAGAGCTCAGAAAATATCTCATAGCGAAATGGATAAAATATGGTATAATCAAAACATGGCCTTACTGTATTATTAATACTGCCTAACTAACTAGTATTCGAAGCTCTCATGTCTCTGCCACAAGTCCAACCTGCGAGTATGTTATGAGGAAGGGGCCAGAACACAAGTTCTGGTGACTGGATTTAAACTATACACTTTGGATAACTCCATATATACGGTTCAATCATATTTTCTTATTTATTAGGTTACTTGGGTTACTAGCACTCAAGGCTTACACACACGTCATACCCATTTACTTTCCAGTGGATTAACCTAATATAGCATATATGTAGCTACCCTCAATATTATGGTACACCCCATGGTACCCCACTCACACGATCTCCACCGTAACATCATCAAAATATACGCAGTCTCTCATAGTGACATATGGATCTCTATATAACAATGTTATGTTTCACATATATCTTTCATTACCATGCTACGAGAATGTATGGAATGCCACCTTTGTTCGAATCAGAATTCATACCGGAGTAATGCCTTCAAGTCTACGATACACTACGCAGAGCCGACATGCATGTATCTAGACTGTCCACCATACGTATCTTCAATTGTAGCTCGATGCCTCAATCGCACATCCTCTAATGTGCACCGAGTTCCATGGCAGGGCAATACAAGAAACACAGAACTCGGTCGGAAGCTTTTCCACATCTGTACTGGTCCGTCTTTAAAAAGCCTATATATACAAATATACCTAGGGTCTATTTTCTTGGTGGCTATGACCCCATCTCGGCCCTTCCTCAACTAGTAAAGACTACCAGAGCTAAGCGACTGCCCCGACGCAAACAATCTAAACATTCATGTGGCATCTCCCCTCAACCCCTTAACCTGATAGTGAAGGGTGAAAAGGTATCTTGGGTTTAGCTCGAGTCTTTCCACATCCCATTGGCTGTCGATGACAGGTGTCCGACGATATGCTATCCTTGTTGGTCCTGAACCTCTGCCTCCTAATGAGGCAACCGCAAAACCACCCTGGTGTCACCTCGTCGTAGCATTATGACAGCATAGCTACATCTGCAGTCAAGGCCACTTATCTAGTAGTTACGCGCAAACCCCACCTCTATGGACACAGCCTAAGACATCTGCCGCCGCACAGAGGACTATTAGGAGCACCTTACATACCTCAGGAAGTCGCGTGCTTCCCCTCCCAGTCCTTCAGAGCCGTTAGAACAATAAGATAAATGTGCACACCCCTCAAGCCTTATAACACCTTGATGATCTACCCTGTTGGGTTATTCACCCTCAACCGTACGGACTGGTCTAAGCGCCTTACTTTAGAATATTGTTAGAATCTATGTCTAAACATTCTTTTACGTTCTAGTCTCTCCTTGTCAGGTTTCAGTAAACTTGGCTATTCCAATTCATATTGAATTCTTATTCAAATTTCCAGGTTTCTCTTGCTTATTAATTTCAATCATACAACTTAATCCATTTAAGTTTACTAATAAGCCCACAACAAGTTATTCTCTAGATTGTGGCCCAAGGTCGGTAATCCATAACCCCTTATTGATTTCATCATTACAAAAACAGGTTTTACTTAATACGTAATTAAGTATAGCTAATTCACATTTTTTCTAATTAACACATCACTAACCATTTATGATTAAATATAACTTATTTCATTTCATAAGTTTTCCTCATTCTTTCTCATTTAATCATAATTCCATTTTATATTGTCAATACAACTTATCGTTGTTTACTTATTAACTTAGTTCTATTAACTAAGGCCCATTAATAAGTTTCTCCACCCGTTTATTATAACCTATGTTATAATTTCCTCTCGTCCCTAGGACAAGCCTAAACATTCTTATCAATGAGTTTCAGACTTCCAAGATTACAGATTACTTAATTTATAATTAAGTACAACTTCCTATGTTTTATATATTATCCTCCTTTTCTCAACTGGTTTCCAGCTTTCCCCATTTACTACTTACTTAATTAATTGTCCCTTGACTCATTTCGCCAGTTATCCCCTTTCCTTATTAGTTTATTATTACCTAAGTTATAATCTTCACTTGTCCCTATGACAAGTCTACCTATTATACAACATTTTCATTAATGTTATTTATTTATAATAGGTGATTATCATTTCTACAAGTTATGCTTAACCTAAAAGGTGTCTTTAATTACATAACTTTATTATTTCTACGGGTTATGCATACCACTAGGTGTCCTTAATTACATAACCTTATCGGGCTAAGTTTGTGGGCTTATATGTAAATATTACCCACCCCTTCAGATTTGCTTAGCCCGCCCACCATCCAACCAATTTTACTTAACCCTAACATTAGTTCATACTCATACAATCCCTATGGATTAGACTAGATTAAGTAGTCCAATTAATTATCATGTCCATTTATGGTTTATAATGGGCTAGACCTCCCACATTAGGCCTACAACTTGTGGATGCTGGATATGCCGGTTGGGTCTGAGCAGACTTCTTCCATAAGTTGGGCCTAACCTCGTGTCATAGCCTGTCTCGTATTTACACACTTATACCTCTCACATTAGGTTCAACATTAGTGGCTGCTGGATATGCCGGTCGGGTTCGAGCAGACTTCCACTACTAATGCAACCTAACCTCTTGTCATAAGTGTAATTACAATTTCTAATTATAATCCTAGGCATTCATTATTAACCAATTATTTAAACCTATGCTTTATAGGTGTTAATTCCCATTTACCCAATTATATTCATAATGGATAATATGTCTAAATTCATATTACTCGAATTATTCCAATTCATATTTTACATATGATCCCATTTGCGCCCAAATCATCTTTCTATACTTATGATCCAGTTTAAGATCTTTAAACATAATTTGGTTGATGCCCCAAACTCATATTTATTCGATTCTACGTTAACATGAATCTATATAATCATATACTTACTCCAATTATTCCATATATATATAATTGGGGCAAATTTACATGTAAACTTTTTTAGCACTCCAATAAATCCAATATATGAATTTTCCCCATATGTTCAAATTAACATTATAACATGTAAACATTCTAAAACATTATAACATGTAAACATTCTAACATTTCAACTGATTCAATATAGGAATTATACATACTAACAATTTGACGTTATATCATGCTAATCATTCCCCCAATTTAATAGATTCTGCATATGAATTTCCTGATCTATTCATATTAAAGTCTCAACCTGTTATAATAGCAATTTATAATTAAACTGGCAATTTCACAATTTATTAAAAGGGGAATGCTAAACGATAGTTATAACATTATTTAAAGGCTATATTTTTGAACCCACTCACCTTTCATGCTTTCACAAATTTTGGATCTGATCCGTTCTATCATCCATCGTTTTCCTTTCCCCTTTAATTTGATTTGAAACCTAATAAAGTGGATCGACTATTTTCATTAAGAGAGAAGAGAAAGAAAATAGAAAGAATATGAATAGATTGGATCTGGAATGTTACCTTGCTTTTCACGTAATTCTGAACGCCTTTAAATAAAATCACCAATTTCTTCCCTCTAGATCTTGATTT
Organism: Allium sativum; assembly: GCA_030737875.1. Classification (NCBI taxonomy): domain Eukaryota; kingdom Viridiplantae; phylum Streptophyta; class Magnoliopsida; order Asparagales; family Amaryllidaceae; genus Allium; species Allium sativum. The sequence goes on from CM060923.1 coordinate 693,996,203, forward strand.
ATGATGTTATAATTTACAAATCAAAATTTCTGAATATGTTTGAGGGAAGAGAGAGAGAAAGAGGGAGCAATGGCGGAACTCAAGCGTAGCCTTCGAATTATGACATTCAAGGTTAGGCCTAGGGTCCTATTTATGGGAGCAGCGGAGGAACCAGGACCCTGAGATCAAAATCTAAAACACCAGAATCGTCAACGTCAGAAAAGAGAGTTTCAGATTTGCGGTTGGGTCGACCCCTAGATCGACCCCCCTGTTGGTGGGTCGACCCCCAACGGTCCATTTTTCCTCCGAACATTCCCGCCACAGATTTTGATCTTTGAACTGATTTTTGAATTTTCTCGATATATTCGTTTTATATATATATATATATATATATATATATACACACACACACACACACATATAATCTCCTTATATGTATACAAACTTCTAATGCTCATAACTTCTTCATACGGTGTCCGTTTTACGCAAACTAGGTGTCTATCTTGACCAGAATTTCAAGACGGACGCAATGGCATAGTCCGTTTTAGTTAATTCTAAATATTTGATTAAGTAACCCTTATTTTATTATCTTAAAAATATGGTGTGTTACCTTCTCCCACCCATAGGAAATATCATCCTAGAAATTTGATAAGGGTAAAATCAATTAACCCTCGCATAATATACATCCACTATGTGTGCATCCAATTCTTGCAAACATTGTGCACTTGTGCAAAGTGAAGTACAACACAATAATGCCTCCTATGTGTCTGCAAATTTCTAAAAATCCTTTTAAAATATGATGCTCACATCCTAAAAATACTGGCAAATCTACATGAATGCTAGATTTTGAAAATCAAAAAGCTTTTTCATCTAAATTTTCCCGCACTCTTACTGAGTAAGAGTGTGGTTCATCCAATTGTTGCATCCATAATCCTACCAACCAACTTTATTTTTCGAATTTCATAAAAATCTAATTTTTTAAATTCAATTTCTTAAGTTAAAAAGGTGGAAAATGGAAAACTCCGCATCTCCCGCTTTTACTTTTAATCTTTTCCTAACCGTACTTGGATTTTTATATAACTATTTGCAAAGATTCCCTATTTTCCTATCCAAGCACAGCCCGCATAAGAAAAATTTCCTTGTTACTGACTTTCTTTTTCATCTTATCTTGTATTTTTTTGTCTTTATCCACCTTTTCTCATAATCTTCCATTTTTGTTGCTTTATTGAATTTTATGTTTCCTTTTCAGTTGTACCTTTTTCTCTTTTCTTAGCTTACTTAATTATCTGATCTTAGTTTAAATTTATATAAGTCTCTAGTCTTCCAACTAAAACAGGAGAACAAACACCCTACACAGCTACTACTAAGGGCCAAGAATCTTGGGACTATGTCCTCCCCTCAGAATGAAAAGTCCAAACTATGGGATCTACGATAAATTTAGGTGTTATCTTAACTACCCAACAAAATAACGGAACGATCCCAATAGAAATGCGATAACGGGTTTTACCCTTAACATGAACATTAGCAATGGGATCTAAACACTTACTTGCCCTTTTCTATCTGTGCTACTAGTGTTCCAATAATTATTTCAAGCAACATACTAGGCTTTCCAATGCTTACATATTCTACGGGAACTCACTACTATTCCAAGATAATTCTTGCTATTTACTTTATAGCCTCAAAACTTTTCCCGTCTTTCCTAGGCACTAGTCCTTACCTACTCCATACTTTTTAATACATTGTTTGGCCCTTTTTTTTCAAAAATTAAAAGTGTCAAAACTTTATTTTCCTTATGAAAAATTTCTTTTGCCAAACCAGAAAGCATGTCATCTTAAAAATGTAAATCATCATCATTTTTTTTTTCAAATCACAAATCTAGAGTAGATACGAACAACTATTTTCTCTATCGGGTTTATGACTTGTTCTTACCTATAAGGTCAGTTCTTTTTATTACTCCAAAGTGCCAACATCCACTGTATTCTTATTTTCTATAACTTATTTTGTCCACCTGCAAAATTATCTTAAAATAATTTATTAAAAAGGGTTGTCTTAAGAATAAAGGTTCTAAATCTTTCTTTATTAAAAATTCTTGTATGAAATACAACAAGAAAACTAACGAGCTATACATTCTCTATAATGTACACCTTTTATTGATAGAATTTTATCTTAGAATTTTTTTTCGCAAGAAATCACTATTTGCAAAATATAACACATTTTACTTTAAAACTCAACTCGATATGTATACTTTACATATTTAAAACTATAACTTTTAAGATTAAAACTTGAAAACTCCATAAACCATTTTTCCAAAACTTTAATAATTTCAAATTCTAAAAATTTAACAATGGAGTTAGACTCAAAGCGGGTTTCCAATTTTTTTCCAGGCTTTCTTAGACACTCCCCAAAGTCAATTCTCTCAACTATATATATATTCCTAATGCACTTTGTTTTCCTCTTTTTAAACTTTTCCAATTTATAAGGTTTTCAAGCCCACTAATCCAAAATAATAATCATATGAGATTCACTTTGCTTCCATACAAAATACATTGTACACTTCTCACCCAAATTACCTAAGGGTCTCAAAATTTTCTTATTCATTCGTTTAGTGCACAAAACAAACATCCCATTTCTTACCATGTTATATTCTTTCTATTTAGTGGGCTCCTCTATGGATCTAGGTATATATATAATATTTATAATTTAAAAAAAATACAAATACGTTCGCTCACTATTTATATAGTAATTCTAAACCTAAGCTCTGATACCAGATCTGACAACCCGAATTTCGATAGACCGATTTTTTTTTCGAAATTCCAATCCATCAAAACTCAAGTTGTTGTGCTCTCGTATCCTGTAGAAAAGATAGAGGCATAAAACATGTCACTGCTCAGAAAATATCTCATAGCGAAATGGATAAAATATAGTATAATCAAAATGTAGCCTTACCGTATTATTAATACTGCCTAACCAGTATCCGAAGCTATCAAATCTCTGACACAAGTCTTACCTACGAGTATGTTATGAGGAGGGGGTAAGAACACAAGTTCTGGTGACTGGATTTAAATTATTCACTTTGGATAATCCTACATATACTATTCAATCATATTTTTTATCTATTAGGTTACTTGGGTTATCAGCACTCAAGACTTACACACACGTCGTACCCATTTACTTTCCAGTGGATTAACCTAACATAGTATATATGTAGCTATAGCCAATATTAAGGTACACCCCATGGTACCCCACTCGCACGGTCTTCACCGTAACGTTAACGAAATATACACAGTCCCTCATCCTACGCCATAGTGACGTACGGATCTCTATTTAACAATGTTACGTTTCACATACTGTCATTACCATGCTACACGAACGTATGGACTGCCACCTTTGTTCGAATCAGAATTCATATCGGAGTATTGCCCTCAAGTCTACGATACACTACCCAAAGCCGACATGCATGTATCTAGACTGTCCACCATACGTATCTTCAATTGTATCTTGACGCCTCAATCGCACGTCCTCTAATGTGCACTGAGTTCCATGGCAGGGCGATACAAAAAATACGGAACTCGGTCGGGAGCTTTTCCATATCAGTACAGGCCCGTCTTTAAAGAGCCTCTATATATAGATATACCTAGGGTCTACTTTCGTGTTGGCTATGGCCCCACCTTGGCCCCTCCCTCAACTAGTAAAGACTACCAGAGCTAGAGACTGCCCCTACACAAACAATCTAATCATCCATGCGATGTCTCCCCTCAACCCTTACCTCGATAGTGAAGGGTGAAATGGTATCTTGGGTTTAGCTCTAGTTTTTCCATATCCTACTAGCTACCGATGACTGGTATCCGATAGTCTACTATCCTTGCTGGTCCTGACCCCCTGCCTCCTCGTGAGGCAACCGCCGAACCACCCTTGTGTCACAATGTCATAGCATTGTGATTGCATATCTACATCTGCAGTCAAGGCCCACCCATCTAGTAGTTATGCGCAGATCCAACCTCTGCGGACACAGCCTAAGACATCTGCCACCGCACAAAGGACTACTAGGAGCACCTTACGTACCTATGGAAGTCGCGTGCTTCCCCTTCCAGTCCTTTAGAACCGTCAGAACAATCAGATGAATGTGCGCTCCCCTCGTGCCTTATAACATCTCAATGATCTACCCTGTTGGGTTATTCACCCTCAACCGTACGGATTGGTCTAAGTGCCTTACTTTAACATATTGTTAGACCGTATGTCTAAACATTCTTTTACGCACTTGTCTCTTCTTGTCAGGTTTCCATTTAACTTGGTTATTCCAATTCATAGTGAGTTCTTATTCAAATTTCCAAGTTTCTCTTGCTTATTAATTTCAGTCATATAACTTAATCCATTTCAGTTTATTATTCAGCCCACAACATGTTATTCTCTAGATTGTGGCCCAAGGTCGGTAATCTATAACCCCTTGTTGATTTCATCATTACAAAAACGTGTTTTACTTAATACGTAATTATGTATAGCTAATTCACATGTTTTCTAATTAACACATCACTAACCATTTATGATTAAATATATCTTATTTCATTTCATAAGTTTTCCTCATTCTTTCTCATTTAATCATAATTCCATTTTATATTGTCAATACAACTTATCGTTGTTTACTTATTAACTTAGTTCTATTAACTAAGTCCCATTAATAAGTTTCTCTACCCGTTTATTATAACCTATGTTATAATTTCATGTCATTCCTAGGACAAGCCTGGACATTCTTATCAATGGGTTTCAGACTTCCAAGCTTACAGATTACTTAATTTATAATTAAGCACAACTTCCTATATTTCATACATTTTCCCCCTTTTCTCAACTGGTTTCCTGCTTTCCCCACTTACTACTTACTTAATTAAGTATCCCTTAACTCATTTCTCCAGATATCCCCTTTCCTTATTAGTTTACTATAACCTAAGTTATAATCTTCACTTGTCCCTAGGATACGTATACCTATTATACAACATTTTAATTAAAGTTGTTTATTTGAAATAGGTGATTACCATTTCTACAAGTTATGCTTAACCTAAAAGGTGTCTTTAATTGCATAACTTTATTATTTCTACTGGTTATGTATACCACTAGGTGTCCTTAATCACATAACCATATCGGGCTAAGATTGTGGGCTTATATGTAAATATTACCCACCCTTTCAGATTTGCTTAGCCCACCCACCGTCCAACCAATTTTACTTAACCCTAACTTTAGTACATACTCATACAATCCCTATGGATTAGACTAGGTTAAGTAGTCCAATTAATTACCATGTCCATTTATGGTTTATAATGGGCTAGATCTCCCACATTAGGCCTACAACTTGTGGATGTTGAATATGCCGATCGGATCAAGGCAGACTTCTTCCACAAGTTGGGCCTAACCTCATGTCATAGCCTGCTCTTATTTGCGCACTTAGACCTCTCACATTAGGTTCAACATTCGTGGCTGCTGGATATATCGGTCGGGTCCGGGCAGACTTCCACCACTAATGCAACCTAACCTCATGTCATAAGTGCAATTACAATTTCTAATTGTAATCCTAGGCATTCATTATTAATCAATTATTTAAACCTATGCCTTTATAGGAGTTAATGCCCGTTTACCCAATTATATTCATGATGGATTATATGTCTAAATTCATATTACTCAAATTATGCCAATTCATATTTTACATATGATCCCATTTGCGCCCAAATCATATTTCTATACTTATGATCCAATTTAAGATCTTTAAATACAATTTGGTCGATGCCTCAAACCCATATTTATTCGATTCTATGTTAACATGAATCTATATAATCATATACTTACTCCAATTATTCCCTATATATATATATATACATATATATATATATTTATATAATTGGGGAAAATTTACATGTAAACTTTTTTAGTACTCCAACAAAACCAATATATGAATTTTTCCCACATGTTCAAATTAACATTATAACATGTAAACATTTTAGCATTTCAGCTGATTCAATATAGGAATTATTCATATTAACAATTTGACGTTATATCATGCTAATCATTCCCCTAATTTAATAGATTCAACATATGAATTTCCTGATCCATTCATTTTCACATCTCAACTTGTTACAACTGCAATCTATAATTATACTGGCAATTTCACAATTTATTAAAAGGGGAATGCAAAACGATGGTCATAACATTATCTAAAGGCTATAGTTTAAACTCACTCACCTTTCATGCTTTCCCAAATTTTGGATCTGATCCGTTCTATCATCCATCGTTTTCCTTTTGCCTTTAAATTGATTTGAAACCTAATAATGTGAATCGACTATTTTCATTATGAGAGAAGGGAATGAAAATAGGAAGAATATGAATAGATTGGATTTGGAACATTTCCTTACTTTTCACGTAATTCTGAATGCCTTTTAATAAAAACACCAATCTCTTCCCTTTAGATCTTAATTTAGGATTTTCTAGTTTACAAATCTAAATTTCGGAATATGTTTAAGGGGGGAGAGAGAGAGGGAGCAATGGCGGAGTTCCAGCATAGCCGCCGAATTATGAGATTTAGGGTTAGGCCTAGGGTATTATTTATATGAGTAACGGAGAACCAGGACCCTCAGATCAAAATCTAAGACACCGGAATTGTCCACGTCAGAAAAGAAGGTTCCAGATTCGCGGGTGGGTAGACCTCCACGGTCCATTTTCCCTCCGAACTTTCCCTCATGTGATTTTGATCTTTGATTTTTCTTGATATATTTATTTAATATATATACATATAAGCTCCTTATATGTATACAAATGTAATGGCTGGATTTTTTTTAAGCTTCTGACATTCATTTTAATAAGGAAATTTAAATGTATCTAGAAGACTCGACCAATTTAAATATGTATAATCACTTATATGTATGTATATACATATATGATTTACACTATAACTTAATACACACAGGATATATTAACTAAATGTTTTAACAACTTAAGAAATAATGGCGACACATTTTATAACATTAGGAAGTGTAGGGAAGCTAGCAACATGAAATAAGTGTGGAAATTCCTATTGTACAACTAACATGTATAAGTTGTCATATACTAAGCAAATTAGTAATGAGATTAACACCTATATATTTCTATATTTATATATATAAGTATAACATGAAAAGTATAGACATATATATACATTTCTATATACATATGCTACGGCCTAAGTATATATATAAGTATATATATACACCAAGTTCATTTGCAAGAAGTATAGTCCAACCTTTAAACAAAATCAAGTCCAAAACCCCATCATTTAGAAATAGATTTTTTGAATTTAATCATCACCTAATCCCTACACTATTACTTGTGGCTGAACTAATAATGAAGACAAACAAAATATCAAAGAGGAAAACTATTTTCTCTTAAGTTTTGTGATGGTAAGTATTGAGAGCATTTAATGCAAGCAAGGGGAGCATTTAATGAAAGCATATAGTCTTGTACTTAGGAGAGACCAAGGAGACGTTGGTAGAAATATCTCTTGTGGAAAGTACTTTAAAAAAACATGCTGTATAATGTTTAGGCCATTCAAATGAGAGAGAAAGGGGTAGGTAGAAGACGTGGGTTTTTACTGTTAAAAGCATAAGGGAAAAACTATTGTTTAAAGAGAAGAGTTGGCCTATATATACACCATCATATCCATGCAAATCGTCTTTCACAAACACAAGAACACTTTGCTGAAACAAAAACCATCTACGGCAAGAAATTTGTGAAAGCTTTTCAGGTGAGTAAACTTTAACTGCTTTGATTTGTTATTACCTTGACTGCTATAAAATGCACACAAGTCATTTAAGTGTACATACTTGTTAGGATGTGTTAATTACTACTCTGTAATCAAGGTCTGTCATTCCAAGTATTTCGAGTTAAGGAAATTTTGAATCAAAAAAAATTGTTTCCAGTTTCGCTGTAGCACCACGCCGATAAACTGAACTCTCCGGTTGAAGGAATTTGAATTGAAGTGCATACAGAGAAGTATAGAAAACTGCAGAATGCATGACCCATTGTCAACTTAAAGTAGATTGTTTATATTCAGGTTTGATAAGTCATGCACCAGAAGGAGAGTACTCTAAAATGGCTCCATTTAGTATATTAAGTTTTGACATAAAGTGTGCTGGCTTTTGATTGAAGTTGGGTGAACAACTAGTTTTTGAGTGCGTAGATCAGAGCACGATCTAGGCGCGGAAATAGGATCAGTGAGTGGAGATACACATGTTGGAATGATCTGAATGGGTGAATGGTGGGGCGGATGTCGGTTCACGTGCACAGTTGTGCACATTGAAATGAAGAAGAAGGAAGTTACGGCATTAGCAGTAAGTAGGGTGCGGATTCTTTGGGTCCTGGTTGTTTGGTATGTGCATTTGGGCTAAAAGGACAGGAATAGCTGATAAACAGTAGGGTATAATTAAGCATGTTATAAAAACATAATGAAGAAGAAAAATATGCAGTAAAACAAACTGGAAATAGAAGTACAATAAGTTAACAAATGAAAGAAAGAACAAGAGAACGGAAGTAATAGTAAAGCAGTGGCAACTTATGTTTAGTCATGTATTATATCGGTGCTTGTCTTTTACCTGACCTATAGCACTTGGATTAAAAGAATAAGATGTGCTTGCTACGGCTATCCGACGAGGTGAAGGGTTGGCGACAGGGCAGACTGACGGAGGAGTTGTGCTGGCAGGGATGGTGACTGCGGTGCCTTATGGGGAAGGGGTCCGTGTGTTTTAGTGAACGGAGCAAGTGGAGTAAATGTTCAAAGAGGCGCACTGTAAAAAGGAGAGTAAAAGGGAGAGGTTGCTGTTAAGGTGGAGGGGAGCTGCTGTTATATGTACTGATGCTATTACCATCTTTGAGCCGAGACTTCAGTGGTTTGCAAAATTATAAAGCCTGGTACTACATTATTTCCCTGGCAAATATCAAAAGTTGACAACAATTTGGGTCTTAGTTTCCTGGCATCTTGCCAAATTGTAGATCCATGTATTCGACCTCTTTTTAAGAAAGGCGACGTAGAAATAAGGGCATGGGGTTATGGTGTATGTTGTTCAATACCTGAGCGTGATAAAGTGAGAGAAGGAAACAAAAAGGGAAATCGTATGGATTCACCATGGATTTCGAGGCGGATCAAGTGGCATGGCACGAGTTTTTGGCAAGCAAGAAAAAGAGTGTTTGGGCAAGGAGAAATCGATGATCACCCCATGGTGACCACACGATTTTGAGATGCCAACGTTCGGCTTGGCAAATACAAGCGAAAACCGATTTTCAAAGCAAGAATTTAATTAAATCAAAATTAATTAAATTAAATAAATAAATAAAATTAATCAGTAATTAATTAGATTAAATAAAAATATAGTTTTTATTTAATATGGCGTAAACAAGTGGAACAGTCAAGACGACAGTAAGGTCCCAGAATCGAAGTTGTTCGAAGAAGTTCGTCGAGTTAGAACCTGAGTTTTAAAGGATAACCAAATTTAAATAAATTATAAAACAATTTAATTAAGTTTAAATAAAAGAAATAAATATTTGACGAATCAAATCGGAGTAGAGAACATCGTCTGACAGTCGATGATAAGCAAGATAAAACACCGTGTGCGTAGCACGGGCTGGTTCTATACACTTGCAAGTATTGATAAAAACTGTAAAATATCTTGTGTGCGTCGCACACACTTTAACTATACAATCGTAAATGATATTTAAGATATCTAGATATGAACCAGAGAATTATATACTATTATGTAATGAGAAATACAGGATGTGCAACTAAATTAAAGACGGTTAAGCTGAAAATAAATTTCCGATTATAAAAGATATTTTTGGATATCGTCTCGAAGAGTCCGGAATTTCACATTTTCCACTTCGACTCGAATATTACGATGTGTACCGGAAATCGATAAAGATGAAGAATGCAAGGACTATTTCAAAATAGTGTCTACGGTCTGTTCAATCCCAGGACAGATCCGAATAGTCGGATGTCTGACAACGTGTATCGATCAGATTTTACACATCGACTTTACATAAGTGTATTATGTTGGTGGCGGAGAGATTCGTTTCTTTAGCCTTATACCCAGAATATGTTTGTGGAAACCAATGAGTGATCTGTCAGATAGGACGGTGTGATATTCAAAGACGTTGAAGAATAATCCGTCAACGGTAACGTGACTTCAAACCTCACAACCCGAGAAAGACAATAGTTGGGCTAGGCAGCATGGCTAGTTGGGTCATACCCAAGCAGGGTATATTATCACCATCTAGAGTAAACTCCTTTTGTTTCTTAATCTATTTTCACTGCTGTTACCTTCGGTAATCGGTGGGTCATTCCCAACCGTGGAGGTGGTAATATATTCGTTACACTCAAGCTAAATGAGTGGACGGTCATGTGTGGCCGGGTTGCAGGATGTTCTTATTGAACCCCAGTGTATCTTCTCTAGAGTACACTGATCGGTGGGTGCTCCCATACCCTGTCAGTTAGAAACCAAATTTCAAATAAGCGCTCGACGGTTTTAGATTTTATTCTATGTACGTGAACGTGAGGTGCAAGCGATTCACTAGATGATTATTTATTTAATAAATACTATCGTAAATATCAAACGTTTTGATATCCAAATACAAGGGTCATTTTCCATATGTTAGTTATGGAGTTGGGCTTAAGATTTCTAAGTAATTGAACCTATAAATAACGGAACACCTTATTCCTTATTTCCCTGTTTACATCTTTTTAACTGTGTTTACTCACACCAGTCCTCTGACTGACCTGGAGTTTATTTTCTGTGTTTTCCCTAAACTCTTGGGTACTCATAATATTTATTACGAGTAGGCAAGTAATTCAGGTTGGCAAATGGAACCTCACGAAGTTCAAGTTGCAGGACAAGTCTAGTAGTTTTAACTACACCTATGTATCCAGTTAGATTTGTATTTCCATATCATGATGTATTATTATGTACTATGATGATGTAAGTGTTGATGTATTATGATGTATCAGACCCTATGATGTAATATATTTGTATTTTTAAATTCCGCTGTGAGATTTCTGATAACTTCTTATTCTTCTATTCTATTAGTTCTATCTTTTCTATCCCATCCTCTAATTTCTTTCAATAATGACACGGTTTTCGGAGGGTCAAAAATCGCGCCGTTACAGTTGGTATCGGAGCCTATAATCTTCGGAAACGTTTAGGCTTTGGAATAGTGAGAGAGCGTATTGTTACTAAAAACTATATTTTAATATAGGTAGATCGTAGTTACTTAGGAAATCCTTTGACATATTTTTCTGATGAGACATTAATTTTCAATCCGTGTACTCAGGGAGTTGAAAATGAGTTCTCGTGGAGGAAGAGGCCGAGGAGCAAGCGGAGCAACTACGACAAACGGACACACTGTTAACCAGACCCAAGTGGATACTACGTAAGCAATCCGAGCACCAACTCAGCCTAACTTTGCTATGGTCTGTAAGAATTACACAACTCTGGGAGGAAAGATTTTCAGAGGTACTGAATCACTGGTCGGAGTCCAAGCATGGATTAGATCGTGTGAGAAGATTTTTAAAGGACTGAGGTTGGATGACGAGCATAAGCGTCTCTTAGCTTCATGGAATCTGGAAGGAGCCGCAGCAATATGGTGGGATGCCCAAACTGCTAACACTCCTGAGGAAAACTTTACTTGGCCCATGTTCAAATAAGCTTTTGAAGGTCAGTATCTACCTGCTACTGAAAGGACAAGGATGTACCGAGACTTCATTGACTTAAAACAGGAAAGCATGTCTGTCGCTGAGTACGAAAACCAGTTCAACGCACTTTCAATCTTTGGACCGGAGCTGATAAATACTCTTTTGAAAAAGAACGAGATGTTTGTTGCTGGTCTTAGAGATAATCTGCAAGGAAGGATGATGGGACATTTGAAGGATCCATTTGTGGAACTAGTAGACCTAGCACTCAGATATGAAGCATTAGATGCAAAGAAACCAGGAGCGAGGATCCAGACTGGGGAGACGAGTGGGGAGAATGCCATGAAAAGAAAGGTCAACCCAGATTGGAAGGATAATCAGGGCCAAGCTAAGACGGGGCAACAGACTGTGGAAGGTAAATTTAAGAATGTGGTGTGTCACAACTGCAAGCAAAAGGGACACATAGCACGATTCTGTAAACAAAAAGGGAACCAGAAACCCCAGCAATACCCACAACAGCAACAGAAACCCCAGCAATACCCGAGACAGCAACAGAAACCTCAGCAACAGAAACCTCAGCAACAGAATCAGAACCATAATCAGAGGAACGAGATGGTAGTGAAGAATCTGTGTTTCAACTGTCATCAACCAGTACACATGGTGAAAGACTGTCCATTGATGAAGAGGGCACCACAGCCTAGGGTTTTTACAATCAAAGATGAACCGTCTACTTCTCAGAATGTGAAAGGGAAGGGAGTGATGGAAGGTACTTTACAGTTTAATGGAATTTACCTTCGTGTTTTATTTGATACCGGCGCTTCACACAGTTTTATTTCAGCCGAAACCATAGATCAGTTTGACCTTAAACCAATTATATCACCAAAACCCATTTGCGTATCAAACCCCATTGGGGGAAAAACTGAGCTTAAAATGTGTTGTGAGGATATAACTCTCTTATATCTCTCACACTCTTTTCGATTTGACTTCTATGTTCTAGACTTCAAAAGTTTCAATTTTATACTTGGATTAGACTGGTTAAGCAAGTTCCAAGCCAAGATAAAATGTGATAAAGAAATCATAACCCTTATAACTAGCTTAGTGCGAAAATCTAGAATAACTTGTGGGAAACCGAGAATTCACACCTGTAGTTTTCTATACGCTTTAGAAGCACCTCAAGAAAGTCTTGACACTTTGGAAGTAGTAAGAGAATTCAAGGACGTATTCGAGGAAGTTGGAAGTTTACCTCCGCATCGAGAGATCGAATTCCGAATTGATTTAGTCCCAGGAGCTAGACAAATGATTCAACCAAAGAGACGGATGGCTCCCAAGGAAGTTCAGGAATTAGAGAAACAAACTCGGGATTTGCTGAGTAAAGGCTTAATCCGACCAAGTTTTTCTAGTTGGGGCTCTACGGTGGTTTTTGTAGTGAAGTCGGATGGATCTTTGTGACTGTGTGTAGACTATAGAGAGTTGAATAAAGTAACCATCCGAAATAGATATCCATTACCTAGAATTGATGACCTTTTCGACCAATTGCACGGAGCAACGGTATTCTCCCAGATGGATTTAGCAACAGGATTTCACCAATTGAGAATCTCTGAAGATTGTATCCCTTTAACAGCATTCAGAGGCCCAGATTTCTTTTATGAGTGGTTGTTTATGCCGTTCGGACTAACCAACGCACCAGCTTTCTTCGTAGATCTGATGAACAGAATCTTTAGGAAAATTCTTAATAAATTCGTTCTCGTTTTCATTGACGATATTTTAATCTTTTCAAAAACCGAAGAAGAGCACCGTGGTCATCTTAGGGTAGTGCTAGAAACTCTAAGGAAGCACGTGTTGAAGGCAAAGTTTACAAAATGTCACTTTTGGAAATCGGAAGTGAGATTTTTGGGGCACATAGTAAACGGAGATGGGATATCAGTAGACCCAGTTAAAGTAAATGCAATACAACTATGGAAACAACCTCAAACACCAACCGATATTCGTAGTTTCCTAGGACTAGCGGGATACTATCGAAGATTTATCCGAGACTACTCCAAAATATCGTCACATCTGACCAAGTTAACAAAGAAGGGCGAAAAGTTTATGTGGGACCCAAAGTGTGAAAAATCGTTTCAAGTACTAAAGAAGAGATTAACAGAAGCACCAGTATTAGCTGTTCCCGATGGAACGAGCGGATTTGCAGTATACACCGATGCTTGTGTAAGAGGAGTAGGAGCGGTGTTAATGCAGAAGGGACAAGTGATTGCATATGCAAGTAGGCAGTTAAAGATTCACGAGAAGAATTACGCAACTCACGACTTGGAGTTATTGGCAGTCGTTTTCGCATTGAAGATGTGGGGACATTACCTGCTACGGGGGAAATTCGAACTTTTCACCGATCATAAACCATTAAAGTATCTGTTCACGCAAAGAGATTTAAATCTGAGACAACAGCGGCGGTTGGAATTTCTTGCGTCATATGACTTAGATATCATTTATACACCGGGAAAAGCGAACGTAGTGGCAGATGCCTTGAGTAGAAACGCGATATTATCACTTTTGGAAGTCACACCGACTCTCCAAGAAAGGATAATGAGTAATCAGGAAAGGGATGCCAAACTAGAAAAGATTATTCGAGGAGTCAAAAACGGAAAAGAGACTGACTTCGAGTTGGACAATCAAGGAGTATTGAGAATAAACGGCAGATTATGCGTACCTGACGTGGATGGAATAAGACAGGAGGTTTTAAAAGAATGTCATGCATCAAAGTTGAGCATCCATCCAGGAATTCATAAAATGAATCACGATATGAGACGAGTATTCTGGTGGTCAGGAATGAATAAAGATATCATTACTTTCGTAAATGAATGTCTATGTTGTCAGCAAGTCAAGGGAGACCATCAAAAGACTGCTGGACTATTACGACCATTAGAGATTCCCAACTGGAAGTGGGAAATGATATCGATGGACTTCATCGATGGTTTGCCAAGAACAAGGAGAGGCTACGAAGGGATTTGGGTAATCGTAGATCGGTTAACTAAGAGTGCGCACTTTATTCCAGTGAAACCAACGCGCACTACCATAACATTAGCCGAAGTATTCATGAAAGAGATAGTACGACTGCACGGTATTCCAACGAGCATTGTAAGCGACAGAGATACCATTTTCACAAGTAGATTTTGGGAAGCTTTGCAGAGAACGTTGGGAACGAGATTAAATTTCAGTACATCTTACCATCCTCAAACGGACGGTCAGACGGAAAGAGTTAATCGTATATTGGAGGATCTTCTAAGAGCGTGTATTTTAGATTTTGGAGGGTCGTGGGAAGATCATTTACACCTAGTAGAATTTTCATATAATAACAGTTACCAGGCGAGTATACAGATGGCACCATATGAAGCATTATACGGAAGACCTTGTAAAGCGCCAGCATGTTGGGTAGAGTCCGGAAACAAATTGGTACTTGGTCCGGATATGATACTAGAAGCGACAACAAAAGTGGAATTAGTGAAACTGAGAATGAAAGAAGCCCAGGATCGCCAGAAAAGTTATGCCGATCAAAGACGAAGAGATTTAGTATTCGAGATAGAAGATCTAGTTTTTGTGAAGATCTCACCAATGAAGGGAGTAGTAAGATTTGGAAAATATGGAAAGTTAGCACCAAGATATGTTGGACCTTTCCGCGTCTTAGAAAGAATGGGTTTTCAAGCATATAAAGTTGAATTACCAGAATATATGGCGGGAATTCACAACGTATTTCACGTATCACACTTGAGAAAATGTATGCACAATCCATCACTAATTCTGGAACCCTCTGTTCAGCAAGAGATAGAGATTGAGCCAGACTTGACAGTGATTAGACATCCATTCAGTATTATTGACCGAGAGGGAAAGCAACTTCGCAACAAAGTAGTGAGGCTACTAAAGATCCAGTGGAGCGAAAACCCGAAAGACTGTACGTGGGAGACCGAGAAGAAGATAAAGAAATTATACCCAGATTTTCCTACGGGTTAGGTATGATTTACTTGGGTATGGTTAAAATGTAAGAAAATTTCGATTTCTACATTTCTGTGAGCATTTGCATATGTGTGTTATGATTCAGTTTATTAGGACTTATGAACTCTCTTGTATGTTTACATCACTGATGAGTTCTATTTTCTTGTTTACTGTTAGATGGCACCAATATGGAAGGCCACAGCAAGAAAGAGGGTGACACCACTCCAGTTCCTTATGCTACATGCAAAGAGACAAAGGGTAGGAGATTCCGACAACAACCGAGAGAGATCGCCCATCGACGACGAGGGCACACACATATCATCAGAAGGATCAGTGCTGGGAAGGAACGAACCAATGGAACAAAATGGAGGACACCAAGACTTTACAGATGAGGATGAAGCGATAGAAGAAGGTGGAAGTGTTGACGGTTATGGTGAAGGAGATGAGGGTGGAGAAGAAGAAGAAGAATATGAGGAAGAATATGAAGAAGAATATGAGGAAGAATATGAGGAAGAATATGAGGAGGAAGAAGACCAAGTTGTTCCGGGAACCCCAGTCATTGTACCTGAAACCCCAGTCATTGCTACGGGAAACCAGCAAGAAGAGCAAGTGGCCCAAAGGACAGTGATATGGAATAGATTGGAACAAGTTCTCGTCGAGTTTCGCATGGTAGGAGGAGGAGTACAAGTATTCGGTGAGTATGGATATCCCGTGGTGAGGCTATATTTAATACCACCAGTGGGTCTGATTTATATAGAGGATGACGAGGAGGAAACTGATGCAGAGGACGTAGTTGAGGTCCTTAATATATCTGATGACGAGGAGGTCGTAGAGATAATAGATATCTCGGACGACGAGTAGTAGGACAGGGACTCGAGGAGGATAGTTACGTATGTATATTTTGGGGCAGTTTAGAACTTGAGTAGTCAAGTCTAGTATTATTGTATGTATCGAGACTAGTGATAATATAGAACTAGTCGTATGTGTATGTGTACTAAAGAAATCAGTTTATGAAATATTTTCTTTTGGAAACTTTCTATCTTTCTTATGTAATTTCGGGGCGAAATTCTTTTAAGTGGGGTAGTCTGTAATGGCTGGATTTTTTTTAAGCTTCTGACATTCATTTTAATAAGGAAATTTAAATGTATCTAAAAGACTCGACCAATTTAAATATGTATAATCACTTATATGTATGTATATACATATATGATTTACACTATAACTTAATATACATAGGATATATTAACTAAATGTTTTAACAACTTAAGAAATAATGGCGACACATTTTATAACATTAGGAAGTGTAGGGAAGCTAGCAACATGAAATAAGTGTGGAAATTCCTATTGTACAACTAACATGTATAAGTTGTCATATACTAAGCAAATTAGTAATGAGATTAACACCTATATATTTCTATATTTATATATATAAGTATAGCATGAAAAGTATAGACATATATATACATTTCTATATACATATGCTACGGCCTAAGTATATATATAAGTATATATATACACCAAGTTCATTTGCAAGAAGTATAGTCCAACCTTTAAACAAAATCAAGTCCAAAACCCCATCATTTAGAAATAGATTTGAATTTAATCATCACCTAATCCCTACACTATTACTTGCGGCTTAACTAATAATGAAGACAAACAAAATATCAAAGAGGAAAACTATTTTCTCTTAAGTTTTGTGATGGTAAGTATTGAGAGCATTTAATGCAAGCAAGGGGAGCATTTAATGAAAGCATATAGTCTTGTACTTAGGAGAGACCAAGGAGACGTTGGTAGAAATATCTCTTGTGGAAAGTACTTTAAAAAAACATGCTGTATAATGTTTAGGCCATTCAAATGAGAGAGAAAGGGGTAGGTAGAAGATGTGGGTTTTTACTGTTAAAAGCATAAGGGAAAAACTATTGTTTAAAGAGAAGAGTTGGCCTATATATACACCATCATATCCATGCAAATCGTCTTTCACAAACACAAGAACACTTTGCTGAAACAAAAACCATCTACGGCAAGAAATTTGTGAAAGCTTTTCAGGTGAGTAAACTTTAACTGCTTTGATTTGTTATTACCTTGACTGCTATAAAATGCACACAAGTCATTTAAGTGTACATACTTGTTAGGATGTGTTAATTACTACTCTGTAATCAAGGTCTGTCATTCCAAGTATTTTGAGTTAAGGAAATTTTGAATCAAAAAAAATTGTTTCCAGTTTCGCTGTAGCACCACGCCGATAAACTGAACTCTCCGGTTGAAGGAATTTGAATTCAAGTGCATGCAGAGAAGTATAGAAAACTGCAGAATTCATGACCCATTGTCAACTTAAAGTAGATTGTTTATATTCAGGTTTGATAAGTCATGCACCAGAAGGAGAGTACTCTAAAATGGCTCCATTTAGTATATTAAGTTTTGACATAAAGTGTGCTGGCTTTTGATTGAAGTTGGGTGAACAGCTAGTTTTTGAGTGCGTAGATCAGAGCACGATCTAGGCGCGGAAATAGGATCAGTGAGTGGAGATACACATGTTGGAATGATCTGAATGGGTGAATGGTGGGGCGGATGTCGGTTCACGTGCACCAGTGCACAGTTGTGCACATTGAAATGAAGAAGAAGGAAGTTACGGCATTAGCAGTAAGTAGGGTGCGGATTCTTTGGGTCCTGGTTGTTTGGTCTGTGCATTTGGGCTAAAAGGACAGGAATAGCTGATAAACAGTAGGGTATAATTAAGCATGTTATAAAAACATAATGAAGAAGAAAAATATGCAGTAAAACAAACTGGAAATAGAAGTACAATAAGTTAACAAATGAAAGAAAGAACAAGAGAACGGAAGTAATAGTAAAGCAGTGGCAACTTATGTTTTGTCATGTATTATATCGGTGCTTGTCTTTTACCTGACCTATAGCACTTGGATTAAAAGAATAAGATGTGCTTGCTACGGCTATTCGACGAGGTGAAGGGTTGGCGACAGGGCAGACTGACGGAGGAGTTGTGCTGGCAGGGATGGTGACTGCGGTGCCTTATGGGGAAGGGGTCCGTGTGTTTTAGTGAAAGGAGCAAGTGGAGTAAATGTTCAAAGAGGCGCACTGTAAAAAGGAGAGTAAAAGGGAGAGGTTGCTGTTAAGGTGGAGGGGAGCTGCTGTTATATGTACTGATGCTATTACCATCTTTGAGCCGAGACTTCAGTGGTTTGCAAAATTATAAAGCCTGGTACTACATTATTTCCCTGGCAAATATCAAAAGTTGACAACAATTTGGGTCTTAGTTTCTTGGCATCTTGCCAAATTGTAGATCCATGTATTCGACCTCTTTTTAAGAAAGGCGACGTAGAAATAAGGGCATGGGGTTATGGTGTATGTTGTTCAATACCTGAGCGTGATAAAGTGAGAGAAGGAAACAAAAAGGGAAATCGTATGGATTCACCATGGATTTCGAGGCGGATCAAGTGGCATGGCACGAGTTTTTGGCAAGCAAGAAAAAGAGTGTTTGGGCAAGGAGAAATCGATGATCACCCCATGGTGACCACACGATTTTGAGATGCCAACGTTCGGCTTGGCAAATACAAGCGAAAAGTGATTTTCAAAGCAAGAATTTAATTAAATCAAAATTAATTAAATTAAATAAATAAATAAAATTAATCAGTAATTAATTAGATTAAATAAAAATATAGTTTTTATTTAATATGGCGCAAACCAGTGGAACAGTCAAGACGACAGTAAGGTCCCAGAATCGAAGTTGTTCGAAGAAGTTCGTCGAGTTAGAACCTGAGTTTTAAAGGATAACCAAATTTAAATAAATTATAAAACAATTAATTTAAGTTTAAATAAAAGAAATAAATATTTGACGAATCAAATCGGAGTAGAGAACATCGTCTGACAGTCGATGATAAGCAGGATAAAACACCGGGTGCGTAGCACGGGCGGGTTCTATACACTTGCAAATATTGATAAAAACTGTAAAATATCTTGTGTGCGTCGCACACACTTTAACTATACAATCGTAAATGATATTTAAGATATCCAGATATGAACCAGAGAATTATATACTATTATATAATGAGAAATACAGGATGTGCAACTAAATTAAAGACGGTTAAGCTGAAAATAAATTTCCGATTATAAAAGATATTTTTGGATATCGTCTCGAAGAGTCCGGAATTTCACATTTTCCACTTCGACTCGAATATTACGATGTGTACCGGAAATCGATAAAGATGAAGAATGCAAGGACTATTTCAAAATAGTGTCTACGGTCTGTTCAATCCCAGGACAGATCCGAACAGTCGGATGTCTGACAACGTGTATCGATCAGATTTTACACATCGACTTTACATAAGTGTATTATGTTGGTGGCGGAGAGATTCATTTCTTTAGCCTTATACCCAGAATATGTTTGTGGAAACCAATGAGTGATCTGTCAGATAGGACGGTGTGATATTCAAAGACGTTGAAGAATAATCCGTCAACGGTAACGTGACTTCAAACCTCACAACCCGAGAACGACAATAGTTGGGCTAGGCAGCATGGCTAGTTGGGTCATACCCAAGCAGGGTATATTATCACCATCTAGAGTAAACTCCTTTTGTTTCTTAATCTATTTTCACTGCTGTTACCTTCAGTAATCGGTGGGTCATTCCCAACCGTGGAGGTGGTAATATATTCGTTACACTCAAGCTAAATGATTGGACGGTCATGTGTGGCCGGGTTGCAGGATGTTCTTGTTGAACCCCAGTGTATCTTCTCTAGAGTACACTGATCGGTGGGTGATCCCATACCCTGTCAGTTAGAAACCAAATTTCAAATAAGCGCTCGACAGTTTTAGATTTTGTTCTATGTACGTGAACGTGAGATGCAAGCGATTCACTAGATGATTATTTATTTGATAAATACTATCGTAAATATCAAACGTTTTGATATCCAAATACAAGGGTCATTTTCCATATGTTAGTTATGGAGTTGGGCTTAAGATTTCTAAGTAATTGAACCTATAAATAACGGAACACCTTATTCCTTATTTCCCTGTTTACATCTTTTTAACTGTGTTTACTCACACCAGTCCCCTGACTGACCTGGAGTTTATTTTCTGTGTTTTCCCTAAACTCTTGGGTACTCATAATATTTATTATGAGTAGGCAAGTAATTCAGGTTGGCAAATGGAACCTCACGAAGTTCAAGTTGCAGGACAAGTCTAGTAGTTTTAACTACACCTATGTATCCAGTTAGATTTGTATTTCCATATCATGATGTATTATTATGTACTATGATGATGTAAGTGTTGATGTATTATGATGCATCAGACCCTATGATGTAATATATTTGTATTTTTAAATTCTGCTGTGAGATTTCTGATAACTTCTTATTCTTCTATTCTATTAGTTCTATCTTTTCTATCTCATCCTCTAATTTCTTTCAATAATGACACGGTTTTCGGAGGGTCGAAAATCGCGCCGTTACAACAAACTTCTATTCCTCATAACTTCTTCATACGATGTCCGTTTTACGCAAATCAGGTGTTTATCTTAATCAGAATTTTGAGACGGACGCAATGGCAAAGTCCATTTTACTTAACTCTGAGTATTTAATTAAGTTATCCTTATTTTATTTTTGTAACGACCCGGATTTTTCGAACAATTTATTTTAAATACTTAATATGGTTTTAAATATTTAGTTGATTAGATAAATGAATTTTTATATTAAGTTATTGATTTAAAAATCGAATTCGATTTAATATCGAATATATTAGATTACCATAATACAAAAAATAATCCAATTCGAAGTTGAAAACTAAACTAAAACATTTCAAATGATTTATAGAAATAGTATTTGAATATAAACGATAATAAAAATAATTTATTATCAAAGAATCTGATTATTTCTGAATTTAAATTATATTATATTAATTTAATATGGTATATACGTTCAAATTAAATTTCATGATATATTCCGTTCAGTTAAGAACAACGTTATACTATTGAAACATCGGCCGATATGTTAAAATAGCGGTTCGTGATATCAGGTTATGGACCCTGAGATTTTTGATTTGTGGATAAGATCGAAATCAAATCGGAATCAATTTAAAAAGAAACAAAATCTCTTTAACTCAAATCACATTAAATATGATGTACCCTTATCATAACACTTCTTAATACTTAAGTCTCTTCATCTATAAATCGCGACTTCCCTGCTTGTTATACTTCTGTTGTAATCGAAAGATTCAGGCAAACGAGATGAAAATGACCACTGCTCTATTTACTTTGAATTCATTCCTCTCCACTTTAAATTAAAGCCTTTTCCCCTCTTTACTTCCAACAGTTAAAATGCCTCGATCAAAAATTGAAGCTTCAGAAACAATAAAAATGGTCGATACTCATATTTTATAAAAAAAACGGGGGCGCAATTCAAATCAAAAACAGTAGGGCATTTTGGCGCTTGAAAATTGGGTTCGAACAACATCAAGGAAGATGATATGGGGATTCATGATTTAGGGTTCGCGAGTTCAACTCGACGTGGTGTTGGGAGTTCACGACGCTGGTTTGGGGGAAGTCGAGTATTCTACATCGCCTTAGGGTTTGAGGCACGGAGAGCTAATGGTGTTGGAGGTCAAGTAAAAAGGCGCGATAGGGTTTAGCAACTTTGATGGGGTGTTCAAGATCTGGAGTTCGACATGTTGGTCTGGTCTGTAGAGTTCGAAGTTGAAAGGAGCCAAGTCGATATTTCCTGTAAGGTCAGAGATGTGTATTGGTGAAGAAATGGTTAACAAACGAGGGGTTTACTTCGGATCTGGTGAAACGATGGAGCAGTAAGTCCTGGTGTACTTTCTAGTGGGTTGTAGCGTGTCGAGTTCAAAAGGGTATGGACTTGGTACGACACTTTAGTGCTGGAAATTTGCTGACTAACAATGGGTTAGAAGGGCAGGGTCAACATGGAAGGAGCATTTGAATGTCAAGTGTTGTTCAAATAGTGAATGGTTGGGTATAGAAGGTGATGCAACAAGACTGAGGACGGTTAAGGGTTTGATGGTGGAGCGTGGTGATTTACAGTATGCTTTAGTGGGAAATTTCAGTAATAGAAGATAACAAATTATTGATTTAAACAGTGAAAAAGGGTAGATGTTCTATCAACACGCGAGTATGGTTCGAACATGGTGGTAGCCTACAGAAGTCGATTTCAAGCAGTTTATTGAAGAGAATAAATCATGAAAATAAGGTATAAGATTTTTATTAAATAAAAATCATATTTATTTATTTTGTTAACAAATATATAGCTCATATAATTCGCATGTTTTAAAAATACTTCATTTAATTTATACGAGGTCCAAAATAATAACACAAGCTAAGTTGGACACGTAACGGAATATGGAATTCGCTTGGGAATCTTTGGGATCAACTGGAATCAGAATGAATTGAAAATTATAAGAAAAAAAATCAGGTGAGTAAATCTCACTCGTATTTTATTTAGAATTATTTTATTTGCTAAAATAATTGTTCGTTGGTTGTTTGCATGCATTGAAATATTATTGTGGCTATTGAATATATATAAGTTATTTAGGATTGGTTTTTGTGGTTACTATATATATATATATATATATATATATATATATATATATATATATATACACATATATATATTGGTAGTTGGATTTCTGTAGTACCATTAGCGGATGCCCACAGTATCATTAGCGGATGACCCGATACGCCCCATGCTATGATAGTGGATGACATTCTATACCGCGATATCCTGCCTCGAAGCAGGATGGGTATTATTTATGTTGGCTAACGTCTGTGGATGTAGGAAAACAGGTTGGAGGGATCCAATTGGATTCCTCAAAAATATTATTATTTGTTTGTTTTCACATATATTATCATACGTGATATGTTGATTGATCATTGAATGGTTTGATTGTTTAAATATCACTAGGGCCAAAATGTTGATTTATAAAAATCTCGTGAAAAGAGAATTTGAGATTTAAATGGGAAATTCTATTTTTTCTAAAAATAGAATTTGAAATTCGAATGGACTAGAAATATTAACTTGTTTGAATAAGTAAAACAAATATTGAATTTATAAATGATATTTATAAATCAAATAATACTGGAAATAGAAGTATTGAATTTATAAACAATGTTATAAATTAAATAATACATGAAATTGACGTAAATTTATAAATGGTATTTATAAATAAAATGGAATGATTTTCATTGGATAATCAGGGAATTGATATGAATTTATAAATAAAGTGGAAAAATTATCATTTGATAATTTGAATATTAAAATTCAAATGTGAATTTAAAAATAGAAATGGGGAATCGTTTTAAAGAAGTAAATGATGAAATTTATTCTGATGTTCAGAATATACATTGAATTAAAAATAAATCCATATGGATTTATGAATTGAATCGATTAGATCGAATTTGTTAAATATAGTATTTCCAGATAAGAATATTTAAATCGTATTAGATATAAACTAAAATTAAATATGCAAATAGATTCTATATATAGATAAGTTAAAAGAGATAGAATATTCCAAAACAAGACTTTGGTTTTGAATAGATTTCGAAATGGACTTATTTAAATGTAAAACAAGTAAATTTATAAACAGTGTTACAAATATGGTGAATTAATTATCAAGAGATAATTGGTAACTATAAATTCAAGTGTGAATTTAAAAATAAAATTTGAAATCATTTAGAAAAGGGAAATAGAATGTCGGCTTTTATTTCGGAATTCGGAATATAAAATGAATTGGGTTTCAAATGGATTTGAAATGGAAATTTGTTTTAATATATAAAACAAAGAAGTTGAATTTATAAATGATATTTATAAGTCTGGTGAAAATAAATTATCATGAGATAATGTAGCAGTTCAAATTCAAATATGAATTTAAAAATGAATAGGAAAGTGTTTTGAAATGGGATGATTGATTATATTTCAGAATCCAAAATATGAATTTGAATTGAGAAAAATCCAACGAATTTATAAATGAAATCCGATTTATATAGAATTCTATAAAATAATTAGTCAGAGGGATTTGGAATCGAAATTGGATTTGATAAGTGAATTGGGTTAGTAAATTCATATTCGATATCGAATGTGAAACTGGAGTGAAAATGGAATTCAATTGGTTCATAAGAAAATTAAAATCATGTATGAACGTGATATGTTTAATTAAAAAGGGAAATAGACAAAGAGCTAATTTAAAAAATAAATTAGCGAACTGAATTAAAATAATTGGATTGAGTTAGAATAAATTGGGAATGGACGTATATAGGTTAAGCAGGTTTGGAATGAAGTATATAAAGATTATAATTTGTGCTCCCGACAAAAAGGTACACGTTTAAATTCCATATGAGATTTTATGCACTGAATCGGCAAGCCACTTGGATTTTTGATTTTCTTTTTAAATGGAAAGGGCCTAGAGAGTTGAGTTGAGGTTTGAACTATCGACTGGTACAAAGGAGATTATGGTGAAATTTTCTGGAAATTTAAGGAGTTAGAATATTTTTAAGAAGATTTGATAATTAGAAATTGATATATCGATATATATATATATAGAGTTCGATAATGAAACGAAATTAAAATAGAATTTTATAAACAAAAATAAAACCAGCAAATTTAACGTGATAAAAATAGAAAGAGAA
This sequence comes from Allium sativum, assembly GCA_030737875.1. Classification (NCBI taxonomy): domain Eukaryota; kingdom Viridiplantae; phylum Streptophyta; class Magnoliopsida; order Asparagales; family Amaryllidaceae; genus Allium; species Allium sativum. Next base: position 694,021,496 of record CM060923.1, read on the forward strand.
AGGTATACACGTTTAAAAGATATGGATAATTGTTTTAATATGATGTTAATTAGTCGAGATAAGCAGTCTTGTCCGTTTTGAAGTTCATGACGATTTCAGTCAAGGTCTGAGAGGTAATTATACCCCAACTTGATTGATTTCATTTTAAACTGATAAATAACAAGATTTCAATATTGAAGATAAATGTATAAATAAGATTTAGTTGAATGCTGTATTTTGGGTTGTTGTAACGATGTTTTACACGACATACGTTTTAACCCCAAGTATATGGAATTTTGGAAGTATAACGAGTATTTCCTAAGGATAGAAATAAAGGAGTTCGGGAAAGATAAATAATTGGAATGTTTCCCAATTATAAATAAAAGATATTTTCTAAATATAGAAAATAAAAGAAGGCGATATATGGAAATGTTTTCCAAATAGCGTAAGAGGCCAAGATGATTATTGAAAATATTGGGTTAACCAATATTGGTAAGGAAATGGATAAGTGATTTAATTAATGAAATATTAATTAAAGGGCCCAGTGGTTGTTTGATGCTATGAATGGATGTTTGTTTTTCTTCGATAGTTAAATAACCGACTATCGAATTGTTTGCCAATATCGTTGTCAAAATGGAAAGACCGGTTGGATTATTATCCGAGAACCACTCCATATTGGCAGTAGCATTGCGAATCTTATTATATGAAGATAATCGAAGACGAAGTAAAGTGCAAGGACTTTTTCTATTAATATATAGTGTGCCTTTGGTTTCGTTCAATCCTAGAACGAACGTATATGGATGAATGTCTGACAAATTATTTCCAATAATCGAATATATTGGTTTGTATAAATATATATGGTGGCGGAGGATTTATTCTCTTAGCATAATATCCAAAATATATTGGTGCAAATCAATTAGTGATTAATGGATTTGGCAATGTGGCATTTAAAGTGATTGTGCGATCAATGAATTGTAATTAATCATAGCCTCAAGCCTCAACAACCGGGAAATGACAAAAATCAGGTAGGCAGCATGGCTATGTGGTAGCTTCCATTAGAGTGTATTATCACATATCTAGAGAAATTCATTTAATTCCTTATTCTATTCGATGCTGTCCTATTTTAGAAACCGTTGCTGATCCTAACCGTTGGTGAAATACATTCGATACACTCAAGCGAAATGAGTGGTCCGGTCATGTGTGGCCGGGTTACAAGATGTTCTTGTTGAACCCAGTGTATTCTCCTCTAGAGATACACTATCAGAAGGTGGTTCCATACCTTGTCATAGTTGGAAATGCATTACCCAATAAGTGCCCGCGGTTTTGATTATATATTATGTATATGTGGAACGTGAGATGCAAACGTTCCACTAGATTTCTATTTATTTGATTTATACACTATTATAATATCAAAAGATTTTTGATATAAAGGTTATCGTTTCTTTCAAAAGGATTTGGAAAGTTGAATCAAGTGTTTTGGATTCTCATAAGGGAAAAACCCGTTTCGTGTTATACGGCGTGGTCTTATGAGATATCGTTTATTTTCTTAAATTGTTTTAAATTGTTTACTCACACCAATCCCATGACTGACCCAGAGTTTATTTTGTTTTGTTTTACCTAAACTCTTGGGTGCCCAAATTCGTACGGGCAATCAAGTAGTTCAGGATTTTTACAGATCTATCTAAAGGAGCTTGGAGCAGGAGGCTTCAGTGTTAGATATATAGTATTTTTATTTCCGCTGTACTGTAAGTGTTGTACTCTGATAAGTGTTTGTTATATAGTTAAAATTTTGTATTTCAAAAGATATGATTTATTTTATTTTGTTCCTCTATGGTGTGAGATTCTGTGTTGTTATTTCTGTTCTTCTTTAACCTTTTTCTTCTAAAAAATGATTCGTATTTCTGTGATATTTGGGACGGACGTGTGATGTATGTAGTCAACTCAGATAGTATGGATTTGCGGGCCATTACAGGTGGTATTAGAGCTTAGGTTGAGCGAATACCTAAGCTTTGGTAGGATTGTGTTCATTAGAGATAAGGTCAATAGTACCCTAGAATGAGTTGAGTGTATATATACTAAAGACCGTATTTGTTAATTGATATAAAAATTATTTATATTGCATTGGCTAGTTTGTTGAGTGGTTTATGAATTCTGATCGAATCGTGGGACGCCACGAAGTCGATAGTGATTTCTAAACACTTGAGCAGAGTAGTTCGACGGGATATTGTATTAAGTGAGTAAATGAAATAAATTTACTCAAAAATTCTATTTTTGATAGAAAAGGAAAAATTTTCTAAAATTATTATATTATATGGATGTGTTGGTTGTTAAAATTATAATCGAACGAGATTATAAAATTTGAATGGTTATATATAACAGAATAGCATTTGTATAGAAATAAAATATATAAATGAGATGAACTGGAAATGGATTTAAATCAAAATTTGAAATTTTAAACCTTGGGTGTTTAGAAAAATATTTTTTTGAAGTATGTTAAAATGATATAGCTTTGAAAAGGATTTTTGGAATGGAAAACCATTTTTAAGTGGATCTTTGAAAGTGATAAAGAACTAAACTCATTTCAGTAGATGGGAAATAATTCTGATGATGATCGCGACATCATCAGTGTTCATTTTCGAGTTCTAAGTGATGGATTTTTACCTTAGAAAAGTTTTGACAGACATTTGTTTGAAAGAAATCAAGTTCGATTTGAAAATTCAAATGTTTTGAATTTGTGATGGGTTTTAAATATAGGTATATGTTTATATGATTTCAAAGGGATTTGAAATAAAAACCCAGGAATTTGAATTTTGGAATTTAAATTTAACTTAAGTAAGTTAAATGGATTAAAGTGAGTAAATTGATTAAAATCAATTTGAATGAATATGAATTGAATTTGGATATATTGGCTGTAAATTATTCGAATTAAATGAATGTAAGCCTATATGATGTGGAACATGAACGAAAACAAAAGTTTTGTAGGAATTGAACTTTGTTGAAATATGTAGACTTGAGTTCAACTAAATGAGCTTTGGAAAGTTAATGGGTTTGAAGCACTTTTCTACCTTAGTAATTTCGGGGACGAAATTCTTTTAAGGGGGGAAGAATGTAACGACCCGGATTTTTCAAACAATTTATTTTTAATATTTTATATGGTTTTAAATATTTAGTTGATTATATAAATGAATTTTAATATTAAGTTATCGATTTAAAAATCGATTTCGATTTAATATCGAATATATTAGATTACCGTAATAAAAATAATAATTCAATTTGAAGTCAAAAACTGAATCAAAACATTTCAAATGATTTATAGAAATAGTATTTGAATATAAACGATAATAAAAATAATTTATTATCAAAGAATCTAATTATTTCTAAATTTAAATTATATTATATTGATTTAATATGGTATATACATTTAAATTAAATTTCATGATATATTCTGTTCAGTTCAGAACAACGTTATACTATTGAAACATCGGCCGGTATGTTAAAATAGCGGTTTGTGATTTCAGGTTATGGACCCCGAGATTTTTGATTTGTGGATAAGATCGAAATCAAATCAGAATTAATTTAAAAAGAAACAAAATCTCTTTAACTCAAATCACATTAAATATGATGTACCCTCATCAGAACACTTCCTTAATACTTAAGTCTCTTCATCTATAAATCGTGACTTCCCTCCTTGTTATTCTTCTGTTGCAATCGAAAGCTTTAGGCAAACGAAACGAAAATGGCCACTGATCTATTTACTTTGAATTCATTCCTCCCCACTTTAAATTCAAAGCCGTCGCCCCTCTTTACTTTCAACAGTTAAAATACCTCTTTTAAAAATCGAAGCTTCAGAAGAAATAAAAATGGTCGATACTTATATTTTATAAAAAAAGGGGGGGCGCAATTCAAATCAAAAACAGTAGAGCATTTCGGCGCTTGCAAATTAGGTTCGAACAACATCAAGGAAGATGATACGGGGATTCACGATTTGGGGTTCACGAGTTAAACTCGACGTGGTGTTGGGAGTTCGCGATGCTAGTTTGGGGGAAATCGAGTATTCTACATCGCCTTAGGGTTGGAGGCGTGGAGAGCTAATTGCGTTAGAGGTCAAGTAAAAAGGCGCGACAGGGTTTAACAACTTCGATAGCAACTTCGATGGGGTGTTCGAGATGTGGAGTTTGACATGTTGGTCAAGTCAATAGAGTTCGAAGTTGAAAGGAGCCAAGTCGATATTTCCTGTAAGGTCAAAGATGTGTATTGGTAAAGAAATGGTTAACAAACGATGAGTTTACTTCGGATCTGGTGAAATGATGGAGCGGGAAGTCCTGGTGTACTTTCTAGCGAGTTGTAGCGTATCGAGTTCGAAAGGGGATGGACTTGGTACGGCAGTTTAGTGCTGGAAACTTGTTGACTAACAATGGGTTAGAAGGGCAGGGTCAATATAGGAGGAGCATTTGAATGTCAGGTGTTGTTCAAACAGTGAATGGTTGGGTATAGAAGGTGATGCAACCAGACTGAGGACGGTTAAGGGTACGATGGTGGAGCGTGGTGATTTACAGTATGCTTTAGTGGGAAATTTCAGTAATAGAAGATAACAAATTATTGAGTTAAATGGTGAAGAAGGGTAGATGTTCTATCAACACGCGAGTAAGGTTCGACCATGGTGGTAGCCTACATAAGTCGATTTCAAGCTGTTTACAAAGGGGAATAAATCATGAAAATAAGGTATAAGATTTTTATTCAATAAAAATCATATTTATTTATTTTGTTTAGAAATATATAGCTCATATAATTCGCATGTTTTTAAAATACTTAATTTATACGAGGTCCAAAATAATAAAGCAAGCCAAGTTGGACATGTAACGGAATATGGAATTCGCTTGGGAATCTTTGGGATCGTCTGGAATCAGAATGAATTGAAAATTATAAGAAAAAAACCAGATGAGTAAATCTCACTAGTATTTTATTTAGAATTATTTTATTTTTTAAAATAATTGTTTGTTGGTTGTTTGCATGCATTGAAATATTATTTAAGGCTATTGAATATATAATAGTTATTTAGGATTGGTATTTGTGGTTACTATATATATATATATATATATATATATATATATATATATATATATATATATATATATATATATATATATATATATATATATATATATATATTGGTAGCTGAATTGCTGCAGTATCATTAGCAGATGCTCGCGGTATCATTAGCGGATGACCCTACACGCCCCATGCTATGATAGTGGATGACCTTCTATACCGCGATATCCTGCCTCGAAGCAGGATGGGTATTATTTATGTTGGCTAATGTCTCTGGATGCAGGAAAACAGGTTGGAGGGATCCAACTGGGTTCCTCAAAAATATTATTATTGGTTTGTTTTCACATGTATTATCGTATGTGATGTGTTGATTGATCATTGAATTCTTTGATTGTTTAAATATCACTGGGGCCAAAATGTTGATTTATAAAAATCTCGTGAAAAGAGATTTTGAGATTTAAATGGGAAATCCTATTTTTTTCTAAAAATAGAATTTGAAATTCGAATGGACTAAAAATATTAACTTGTTTGAACAAGTAAAACAAGTATTGAATTTATAAACGATGTTTATAAATCAAATAAAAATCGAAATTAAAGTATTGGATTTATAAACGATGTTATAAATTAAATAATACATGAAATTGAGGTAAATTTATAAACGGTATTTATAAATAAAATGGAATAATTTTCATTGCATAATCAGGGAATTGATATGAATTTATGAATAAAGTGGAAAAATTATCATTTGATAATTTGAATACTTAAATTCAAATGTGAATTTAAAAATAGAAATAGGGAATCGTTTTAAAGAAGTAAATGATGAAATTTATTCTGATGTTCAGAATATACATTGAATTAAAAATAAATCTTTATGGATTTATGAATTGAATCGATTAGATCGAATTTATTAAATATAGTATTTCAACAAAAGAATAATTAAATCGTATTAGAAATAAACTAAAATTAATTATGCAAATAGATTCTATATATAGATAGGTTATAAGAGATAGAATATTCCAAAACAAGATTTTGGTTTTAAATAGATTTCGAAGTGGACTTGTTTAAATGTAAAACAAGTAAATATATAAACAGTGTTATAATTATGGTGAATTAATTATCAAGAGATAATTGGTAACTATAAATTCAAGTGTGAATTTAAAAATAAAATTTGAAATCATTTAGAAAAGAGAACGCCGACTTTTATTTCGGAATTCGGAATATAAAATGAATTGGGTTTCAAATGGATTTGAAATGGAAATTTGTTTTAATATATAAAACAAAGAAGTTGAATTTATAAATGATATTTATAAGTCTGGTGAAAATAAATTATCATGAGATAATGTAGCAGTTTAAATTCAAATATGAATTTAAAAATGAATTGGAAAGTGTTTTGAAATGGGATGATTAATTATATTTCTGAATCCAAAATATGAATTTTAATTGAGAAAAATCCAATGGATTTATAAATGAAATTCGATTTATATTGAATTCTATAAAATAATTAGTTAGTGGGATTTCGAATCAAAATTGGCTTTGATAAGTGAATTGGGTTAGTAAATTCATATCCGAAATCGAATATGAAACTGGAGTGAAAATGGAATTCAATTGGTTCATAAGAAAATTAAAATCATGTATGAACGTTATATGTTTAATTAAAAAGTGATATAGGAAAAGAGCTAATTTAAAGATTAAATTAGCGAATTGAATTAAAATAATTGGATTGAGTTAGAATAAATTGGGAATGGACGTATATAGTTTAAGCAGGTTTGGAATGAAGTATATGAAGATTATAATTTGTGTGTCCGACAAAAAGGTACATGTTTAAATTCCATATGAGATTTTATGCACCGAATCGGCAAGCCACTTGGCTTTTTGATTTTCTTTTTTAATGGACAGGGCCAACAGAGGCGAGTTGTGGTTTGAAATATCAACCGGTACAAAGAAGGTTATGGCGAAATTTTCTGGAAATTTAAGAAGTTAGAATATTTTTAAGAAGATTTGATAATTAGAAATCGATATATCGATATATATAGAGTTCGATAATGAAACGAAATTAAAATAGAATTTTATAAACAAAAAGAAAATGAAAACCAGTAAATTTAATGTGATAAAAACAGAAAGACAAATGTATACACGTTTAAAAGATATGGATAATTCGTTCAATATGATGTTGATTTGTCGAGATGAGCAGTCTTGTCCGTTTTGAAGTTAATGATGATTTCAGTCAAGGTCTGAGAGGTAATTATACCCCAACTTGATTGATTTCATTTCAAACTGATAAATAACAAGATTCCAGTATTGAAGATAAATGTATGAATAAGATTTAATTGAATGCAGTATTTTGGGTTGTTGTAACGATGTTTTATACGACATTCGTTTTACCCAAGTATATGGAATTTTGGAAGTATAACAAGTATTTCCTAAGTATAGAAATAAAGGATTTTGAGAAATAGAAATAATTGGAATGTTTCCCAATTATAAATAAAATATATTTTTTGAATATAGAAAATAAAAGAAGGTGATATATGGAAATGTTTTCCAAATAGCGTAAGAGGCCAAGACGATTATTGAAAATATTGGGTTAACCAATATTGGTAAGGAAATGGATAAGTGATTTAATTAATGAAATATTAATTGAAGGGTCCAGTGATTGTTTGATGCTTTGAATGGATGTTTTTTTTCTTCGATAGTTAAATAACCGACTATTGAAGTGTTTGCCAATATCGTTGTCAATATGGAAAAACCGGTTGGATTATTATCCGAGAACCACTCCATATTGACAGTAGCGTTGCGAATCAGATTATATGAAGATAATCGAAAACGGTGTAAAGTGCAAGGACTTTTTCTATTAATAAAAAGTGTGCCTTCGGTTTCGTTCAATCCCAGAATGAACGTATATGGACAAATGTCTGACAAAGTATTTCCAATGATCGAATATGTTGGTCTATATAAATATATATGGTGGCGGAGGATTTATTCACTTAGCATAATATCCAGAATATATTTGTACAAATCAATTAGTGATTAACGGATTTGGCAATGTGGCATTCAAAGTGATTGTGCTATCAATGAGTTGCAAGTAATCGTAGCCTCAAGCCTCAACAACCGGGAAATGACAAAAATCGGGCGAGCAGCCTGGCTATGAGGTTTACTTCCATTAGGTTGTATTATCACCTATCCAGAGAAATTCATTTAATTCCTTATTCTATTCGATGTTGTCCCATTCGGGAAACGGTTGCTGATCCCAACCGTTGGTGAAATACATTCGATACACTCAAGCAAAATGAGTGGTCGGTCATGTGTGGCTGGGTTACAAGATGTTCTTGTTGAATCCAGTGTATTCTCCTCTAGAGATACATATCGGAAGATGGTACCATACCATGTCATAGTTGGAAATGCATTACCCAATAAGTGCCCGCGGTTTTGATTGTATATTATATATATGTGGAACGTGAGATGCAAACGTTCCACTAGATTTCTATTTATTTGATTTAGACACTATTATAATATCAAAAGAGTTTTGATATAAAGATTATCGTTTCTTTCAAAAGGATTTGGAAAGTTGAATCATGTGTTTTGGATTCTCATAAGTGAAAAACCCATTCCGTGTTATATGGCATGGTCTTATGAGATATCAATTATTTTCTCAAACAGTTTTAAATTGTTTACTCACACCAGTCCCATGACTGACCCGGAGTTTATTTTGTTTTGTTTTTCCTGAAATCTTGGGTGACCAAATTTGTATGGGCAGTCAAGTAGTTCAGGATTTTTATAGATCTATCTAAAGGAGCTTGGAGCAGGAGGCTTCAGTGTTAGATATATAGTATTTTTATTTCCATTGTGTTGTAAGTGTTGCACTCTGATAAGTGTATGTTATACAGTTAAAATTTTGAATTTCAAAAGATATGATTTATTATATTTTGTTCCGCTGCGATGTGAGATTCTTTGTTGTTATTTCCGTTCTTCTTCTACCATTTTCTTCTAAAAAAAATGATTCATATTTCTGTGATATTTGGGTTGGACGTGTGATGTATGTAGTCAACTCAGATAGTATGGATTTACGGCCCATTACAATTATCTTTAAAATACGGGGTGTTACAATCATCCATAGTTTTCCTTTCCCCTTCAATTAGATTTGAAACCTAATAACATGGATCAACTATTTTCATTAACAGAGAAGGGAAAGAAAATAGGGAGAGTATGAATAGATTGGATATAGGATGTTACCTTGCTTTTCACATAATTCTAAATGCCTTTTAATAAAAACACCAATCTCTTCCCTCCAGATCTTAATTTAAGATTTTCTAATTTATAAATCTAAATTTCTGAATATGTTTGAGGGGAGAGAGAGAGAGCAATGGCAGTGCTCCAGCGTAGCCGCCAAATTATTATGGTAAGGGTTAGGTCTAGGGTCCTATTTACAGGCGTAGTGGAGGAACCAGGACCCTTAGATCTAAATCTAAAACTCCATAATCGTCCACGTCAGAAAAGAAGGTTCTAGATTCGCTGGTGGGACAACCCTTAGGTCGACCCCCCTGTTGGTGGGTCGACACCCAACGGTCCATTTTCCCTCCGAACTTTCCAGCTCATGATTTTGATTTTTGAACTGATTTTTCAAATTTTTTGGTTGTATTTATTTAATATATATATAAGCTCCCTATATGTATACAAACTTCTAATGCTCATAACATCTTCATACGGTGTCCGTTTTATGCAAACCAGGTGTCTATCTTGACCAGAATTTTGAGACAGACACAATGGAGCAATCGGTTTTACATAATTCTGAATATTTAATTAAGTTATTCTTATTTTATTATCTTAAACATATGGGGTGTTACATTCTCCCACCTATAGGAAATTTCGTACCCGAAATTTAATAAGGGTAAAATCAATTAACCCCTCGCATAATATACATCCATCATGTGTGCATCCAATTTTTGCAAACATTGTGCATTTGTGCAAAGTGAAGTACAACATAATAACGCATATATGCCTAAGCAGTACCTCCTATGTGTATGCAAATTTTCTCAAAAATCCTTTCAAAAATATGATGCTCACATCCTAAATATACTGCAGTTCTATGAATGCAATATTTGAAAATCAAAAGGCTTTTTCATCCAAAATTTCCCACACTCTTATTGAGTAAGAGTATAGTTCATCCAATAGTTGCATCCATAATCCTACTAACCAAATTTATTTTTCAAATTTCAGAAAAATCTAATTTTCTGAATTCGATTTCTTATTGTACAAAAAGGTGGAAAATGGAAAACTCTGCATCTCCCGCTTTTCTTTTTTCAACTTTTTTCAAATTGTACTTGGATTTTATGTGACTACTTATAAAGATTATCCTATTTTCGTATCCAAGCACACAGCCCACATAAGAAAATTTTCTTTGTTACTGATTTTCTTTTTCATCTTATCTTGGAAAATTTTATCTTTATCCATCTTTTCTCATAATTTTCCATTTTTGTTACTTTACTGGATTTTCTATTTCCTTTTCAGATGTACATTTTCTCTTTTCTTAGCTTATTTAATTATCTGATCTTAATTTAAATTTAAATAAGCCTCTAGTCTTTCAACTAAAACAGGAGAATAGTCACCCTACACAACTACTACTACTAAGGGCCAAGAACCTCGAGACTATGTCCACCTTTGTCAGAAAAATCCAAACCATGGGATCTACGACAAGTTTAAGTATTACCCTAACTTCCCAACAAGAACAATATAATGGAACAATCCCAACCGAAATGTAGTAACAGGTTTTGCCTCTAACCTGAAAATTAGTGACAGGGTCTAAACACTTCTTGCCTCTTTTTCTATCTAGTAGTCGCCACTAGTTCTAGCTGTGTACCAACAATTATTTCAAACAACATCCAAGGCTTTCCAATGCATACACATTCTATGGGAACTCGCTATTATTCCAATATAATTCTTGCTATTTACTTTATAGCCTCAACACTATTTCCGTCTTTCCTAAGCACTAACCCTTACCTACTCAATACTTTTAAAACATGGTTTGGCCCTTCTCATTTAAATTTCCTTCCAAAAGTGTCAAAACTTAATTTTCCTCATGAAAACTTTCTTTTGCCAAACCATAAAACATGTCATCTTTAAAAAATATTAAAGCACACCCCATGGTACCCCACTCGCACGGTCTCCACCATAACATTATCAAAATATACGCAGTCCCTCATCCAACATCGTAGTGACGTACGGATAACAATATTACGTTCCGCATATATCTATCATTACTATGCTGCGTAAACGTGCTGATTACCACCTTTGTTCGAATCAGACTCCATATCGGAGTAATGCCCTCAAGTCTACGATACACCACCCAAAGCCGACATGCATGTATCTAGACTGTCCACCATACGTATCCTCAATTGTAGCTCGATTCCTCAATCGCATGTCCTCTAATGTGCAACAAGTTCCGTGGCAAGGCGATACAAGAAGCACGGAATTCGGACGGGAGTTTTCCATATCTGTATAGGCCCGTCTTTAGAAAGCCTCTATATGCATACCTAAGGTATGTTTTCGTGGTGGCTATGGCCCCACCTCGACCCCTCCCTCAACTAGTAAAGACTCTAAGAGCTAAGTGACTGTAACACCCCACGTCCTTTAGTGTCACTCAGAAAGGGAATGCACTAAGTTCTGTGGAGCATTTAGGGTAAAAGATGCAGATAAATTACAAGAAAGAAAAAATTAAAACAGCGGAAAATAAAACTTTACTTTATTGATAAAATAGTTTGTACAACAATTGTTTTCCAATATCAGAGTATCATCTGTCTTACAAAATAAAGAAGCATAAAATAACATTTATATTCCCCAATGTAGCATAAGCCAGCCATAGCAGCAGAAAAAGAGAGCCTAAAGCACTTTGTCAAAGAATCTTCGAGCTTGGGAAGAGTGACGGTCCAATTTAACATGAGCTATACTATTCCCTACTAAACTACCTGGGGGGAAACGGAAGAAAAGAAGACGAAAGAAAATTGGGTCAGACATAAAGTCTGGTAAGTTCAGTTACTTCTAGCATGTGAACAAGGAAAAACAAAACGACATGAATTAACTGAATACAAGACAATACCATGATGATAGGGCCAACAAGATAGGATAAGATTAACACAAGATATGCTAAAACAAGATAAATTGGATATGCTTTAATACTTTCTCCGCTTCGCTATTAACCTGTTATTATGGTTTCTATGTCTCTGCACCACCTATCTAGTGTCCCAACTAGAAATCTGTCTAAAATGATAACGCAATCCCAGTAATTGTGGTTGCCTTTAGGCGTACATTTATTATTTATTACCTAGATCTAATCTAGGGTTTTCTTATCGATCGCTTCCTAAATTCAACTAGGGTTTATGCGACTTATCTAATACTTCTCGGATTCAGGATTTATGCCACCTAGGTCCAACTAGGGATTATGCTACCTGTCGAACAATGCCCCTAGTCTAGGACGCACTACCTAGAGTGGTATATGTTCCTAGACTTTCCCCACGTATGTGTCACGAATCGTTTATCGCTGTCTAGTTGCACATGTCATGAAATATGCGACCCGAGTCCCGTGGTAGGGCTATTCTAGAAACACGGAACTCGGTCGGGAGCTTTTAGATATCTGCCAATGCAGATTCTAAGATCTGTTTTTTTCTAGTGGCTATGGTCCCACCTGACACCTCCCTCAACTAATGAAAGGCCACCCTTGAAAAATTGAGAACTACACGCAGGCCACCTATGCCCCACTGTCTTATGGCCATCCTCACCCATAACTAGATAGCAAGTATATGGTCTTTTGGAGTTCTCCGCCTTTCCGCTTTACGTATCTCGACTGACTCAAGATGGTAGGTAGACGACGAGTTGTTATCCCAGGGCTACTGGTCTCGTCGAATCACGTTGGTCCATCCTAGTCTTTAGGTTGCCTTATATTGCAACCAAGGCATACCCTTGGTTCTTCTAACGTAGACCTTAACCTTTGTGAGCCCAGGAGGATCATCTGCAGCCTCACAGAGGGATACCAAGAATACCCTCACGTCCTCTCGAAGCCTCGGGCTTCGTAACGCAATTCGTTGGAGCCTTTTTTTAAGATTAGATGGACGTTCGCTCCTCCTCGTGTTATACTAAAAATTACTACTTAGTTTTCCTAACTAAGGTTTACCACTTAGTTTCCTGAATTGTCGTTTTCTTAACTAAGGTTTACTACTTAGCCCCTTTCAACTAAGGTTTACTACTTAGTTCTCTTTCTCATCAAGTTGCATTGGTTAAGTGTCATTAGCTGATACAAGTTAACTTAACCCATTCATTTGTCATGTTAAACTGGTGAAGTTTTATCAGTAATTCACGTTGACTTAACCTTACCAGCATCAAGTTATATTGGTTAAGTATTTACTTAACCCTACTCATTCTTCTTGTATTCGTTAACTGTTCCTTTTTAACTTAACCTTGCCTATCTGTTTTAACTAACATGTTATAACGGTTAAGTGCTCCCTTTGTTAACTTAACCCTAACATTGGTTTGATTAACATGTTCTAATGGTTAAGTATTGTCCCTTCATGTTTTTAACTTAACCCTATTCATTTATCACACTATGATGGTTAAGTGTTCAAGCTTACTTAACCCTACGGTCTGGTCCAGCTAACATATTAAAATCGCTAAGTGTATTAAATTTACTTAACCCCAACCTCTAGTCTAGTTAGCATGTTAAATTGGCTAAGTGTATTAACTTTACTTATCCCCAACCTCTAGTCTAATTAACATGTTAAATTGGCTAAGTGTATTGAATTTACATAACCCCCACTTTCTAGTTTGGTTAACATATTAAATTGGCTAAGTGTTTTTCTTAGTTACTTAACCCCTACAAATCTTGTCTTGTTACCATGTTAAGTTGGTTAAGTGTTCTAGTTAACTTAACCCTATCGTTCTAACTTAACTGTGTTAAGTTGGTTAAGTGTTCCTATGGACTTAACCCTCCCATTCTAGCTTAACTGTGTTAAGTTGGTTAAGTGTTCTTATGGACTTAACCCTCCCATTCTAGCTTAACTTTAATTGTCTAATTAAAGCACCAGCCACTCACATTAGACATGTATTGTTGTGGCGGCCGGTACGCCGGTTGGTTCCGGGCAGTCTTACGCCACAACTCAGTCTAACCTCGGGCCTTTATCGGGCTCAATGCCTTAACCTCCCACATTGGATAGGTATTGTTGTGATCACTGGACAGCCGGGCGGGTCCGGGCAGGTTTACATCACAACTCAATCCAACCTCGGGTTAAGCATGTCGTATTGTCTAAATTTACTTTTCTCATTTAGGATAAATTCTATAAGTAAATTTTCCCTAATTTACTTATTCCATTATTACTCTTTTAATGTACATTGTCAACATGTATTATTATGGCCCATTTTCCCTATATATCATATTTATAGTTTTTGGTATGTAAATTATACCAAATTAAGTGTCACTAACCATGATTATTCTAAACATGACAATTACTCACAATTATGACTAAATTCAAAATTTGTGCTAATATACTTATTATGCCAAATTAACTTTGATTGAACCAATTCTGATTTAACACCCTAATTTACAGTTTATGGCAAGACTAGAATTATTATTCTAGTTTACCGTTTACGCCTAAAACTTAGCTTACTTGCCAATACTAAATTTAATATGTCAAATTACATATTCCACAATACATGTCAAATTTTCAAATTTGCGTTCTAATATACATGCCATAATACATGTTCTAAATTATGTCAATCATAATTATGTTAATGTTCCATATTATGCCAATTTCCAAGTTTACAACCATGTTTAAGTCAAATTTATGATTTGCCCAAATCGTATTCCCATCATTCGTGTAATCGTGATTTACTCCTAGATTATAGATAAATCTAGCTTCGTGGATAAAAAGGGAATGAACCAAAATGCCATGAAAAGATAGACATAATGACTAGTAGAAGATGATAATTCACTAATCACAGATCTAACAAATTACACTGAATAAATTGATTAAAGCATCGAAGGCCTATAGATCTGATAATATTATGACATAAAAAGGGTTGAACAAATAACATAGGTTCAAGTATATGGGTTGATCAAACTTAATAGATAAATTCCCATAATCAAGATCCAAGGATAATTAAGAATAAACCGAATAGATAATCAAGTTTAGATCCAATCTCACAGTCATAATCCTAGGCAATAATATCATGTTCATGAATCATAGGTAATTATCCACTATTGTCATAGTCATAGGCATTGGTTTATGCTCCTAGTCAAAGGCTTATGTTCATAGTCAAAGGCTTATGTTCATAGTCAAAGGCTTATGGTTTCAAAGGCCACAGTTCCATAGTCATAATCTTAAGCATTGGCAATTTAGTCACAATGTGTTCTAGGCCATAATCAAGAATCAGATCCAAAGTCATAAACAATCATAGATTCAATGAAATGATAAGGCATATTTCTTATATTCTTTTAATTTCATGTCACAAATAGAGAAGGCGTTCATATCTAAAAAGTAACCGACTTACATTGATTGGATCTAGAAAAGAATAGAAAGATAGCGTTGCTTGAAGCCGTTGAATCTTTACTTGAATCCAAACTTGTTTTGAATCTTCTCTTGAAAGACTTGAGTAGGATATCCTCATCTTGATTTATATTTTATTTTAATTTATTTATTTAGATTTAGAGGAAGAAGAAAAAGCCATGTCCATCAAGAATTTGTGCAGCATAAGGTTAGAGAAGAATGGTGCAAAGAGAAGGAGACTAGGGGCTGTTTATATAGGATTGCAAGTTAATTTGAGCCGTCGATGAAGCCAAGGTTAATCAAAGCCATCCGTTCTAAAGAGAAGCCAATTATGTTCACAATTACTTTCTTAATGTACATTATTAACATTTATTATTAAATTTGTATGCACATTAGATACATCCCCCTTTACACATTTATTATTAAATTTGTATGCACATTAGATACATCTCCCCTTTACACATTTATTATTAAATTTGTATGCACATTAGATACATCTCCCCTTTACACATTTATTATTAAATTTGTATGCACATTAGAAACATCTCCCCTTTACACATTTATTATTAAATTAGTAACTTTAGTGTTAACAGAAATATGGGGTGTTACATTCTCCCCTCCTTAAAGGATTTCGACCCCGAAATCTTCAAGTCGAGAAGAATGTAAATCCTACCATCCAATCATCCATCTACTCAACCATCAAACACAGGCATCCATTGTCCTTAAAGACTTCTAATGCTTGTATGTTCATATGCATTGTGTGTGTAAATGTCTTTATCTAATGCAAAATCAGGCGGTCTACTGATTCAGTTGACCTCCTTAATGCAAATCATGTCAGTGCCATGCGTCCAATATGTATGCAAATCCTAATGATACATATTATTTCTATATGAGTGCACAATCATTCACTCAAATGCGACATCCATATGATAACACATTAAGTTCAATTCATAAACAAATACATATATGTAAATGAAATATGAAGGCGTCTGAGCTGATCTAGTGCCTAATACGTGTGTATATGCATTCACGAGCAACCACTAGCAACCATTCGCAACCATCAACCATATCATGTTTCAAATACATGTTTACATCCAAAAGGGTTTCTACCTAAGGATCGATGATACGTCCTAGAGGATATACCTTAAAAGCTATAAATTAGTATGCATAGAATTCCTAAAAAAAGGAATCAAGGATGTACCCTTAAGAAAAAGGGTATGAGGCGCGTATGCCTTATCTTCAATCTCACGTATCACGTCTTCTTCAGCTTTACTCAACTGTACGTTAACAGATTCAACTTCACGATTGCGAAGTTTCTTGACCTCCATTTCCAAAATAAACAAATGTCAACCATGATACTGAGTGTATATACTAGGATGATCAGAGGTCTCCCCTCTTAGCTTATCCATCATGCCATAACTATGAGGGTGAAAAGGTCACTACGTACTTTTTACCTCTCTTAAGGTTAGTCCTTCTCTATATAGAGCGCCTGCCACAGCTATTCATCTCTCAAGCAAACCATCCTAGTCGAACTCGACATCCCTCAAGTACAAGCCCCAAAGGCCTAAACCAATATCAGACAAGCACCCGAGGAATGTCTCCTCCGAATTTGGACGATCTACGTGAGATGATCTAAGCAAAAACAACCAAACACTTGAGCACTAGTTGGGATCTTTTACTATACAAGTACTAAGGTGCAGAGACTCAACTATGGAAGCAAATATGAACAAATAAGAACTGCTAAAACCAAAAGAAAGAGTACAAAAAGAAAAGCTAGACTCTTCCAACAGAACTTTACTAGCTTTCTCCTAGGTACGCTTAGTGGTGAAAGCATGTACTTGCCCTTCTGAAAATCGTGTCCTTTGTTCTTAATTATATGCACTATTCTGCCATAGTAAAGACACTTCCTCTTGTCTTAGGTTTTATAATCCCTTTCTCCTTCGTGAGCCAAGTCTACATCCATGAATTCCTCATCCTTGGGTTGTGCTCCTTAGCCAAACTCCTCATCCTCTTTCGTGTGTAATCATGTTGACAAATCTCTCGAAAGCTGCCTTCCTCATACAGAAAACCCTACTAAGCTTGAAAGAAAACTAGCCGCAGGTGAAACTACTACGGTTATAGATGGAAGTCGGGCACTACTTCGCCCTTCGATGAGGTTACCTCCCAGAAAGCCAGGAGCCCCAGAGACTCAAGAAAGAAGGGGACAAGAATTCAAATAGAGAATCAGAAGATAGTGCGTATGGCTTTTGGGGAATATGCCTTTAAAACAAAACTTTTCTTTTGAAAATGCTTCTTTTAAAACTGTTTGAAAATAATAATTTTTTACAAATCTTTTATCTGATCCGGTAACCTTCAGCTCTGATACCATGTGTAACACCCCACGTCCTTTAGTATCACTCACAAAGGGAATGCACTAAGTTCTGTGGAGCATTTAGGGTAAAGGATGTAGATAAATTACAAGACAGACGAAATTAAAATAGTAGAAAATAAAACTTTACTTTATATAAAATAGTTTGTACAACAATTATTTTCCAATATCAGAGTATCATCTATCTTACAAAATAAAGAAGCATAAAATAACATTTATATTCCCCAATGTAGCATAAGCCAGCCATAGCAGCAGAAAAAGAGAGTCCAAAGCACTTTGTCAAAGAATCTTCGAGCTTGGGAAGAGTGACGGTCCAATTTAACCTGAGCTATACTATTCCCTCCTTAACTACCTGGGGGGGAACGGAAGAAAAGAAGACGAAAGAAAACTGGGTCAGACATAAAGTCTGCTAAGTTCAGTTACTTCTAGCATGTGAACAAGGAAAAACAAAACGACATGAATTAACTGAATACAAGACGATACCATGATGATAGGGCCAACAAGATAGGATAAGATTAACACAAGATATGCTAAGACAAGATAAACTGGATATGCTTTAATACTTTCTCCGCTTCACTATTAACCTGTTATTATGGTTTCTATGTCTCTGCACCACCTATCTAGTGTCCCAACTAGAAATCTGTCTAAAATGATAACGCGATCCCAATCCCTGTAATTGTGGTTGCCTTTAGGCGTACAGTTATTATTTATTACCTAGATCTAATCTAGGGTTTTCTTATCGAGCGCTTCCTAAATTCAACTAGGGTTTATGCGACTTATCTAATACTTCTCGGATTCAGGATTTATGCCACCTAGGTCCAACTAGGGATTATGCTACCTGTCGAACGATGCCCCTAGTCTAGGACGCACTACATAGAGTGGTATATGTTCCTAGACTTTCCCCACGTATGTGTCACGAATCGTTTATCGCTGTCTAGATGCACATGTCATGAAATGTGCGATCTGAGTCCCGTGGCAGGGATATTCTAGAAACACGGAACTCGGTCGGGAGCTTTCAGATATCTGCCAATGCAGATGCTAAGGTCTATTTTTTTCCAGTGGTTATGGTCCCACCTGACCCCTCCCTCAACTAATGAAAGGCCACCCTTGAAAAATTGAGAACTATACGCAGGCCCCCTATGCCCCACTATCTTATGACCATCCTCACCCATAACTAGATAGCAAGTATATGGTCTTTTGGAGTTCTCCGCCTTTCCGCTTTACGTATCTCGACTGACTCAAGATGGTAGGTAGACGACGAGTTGCTATCCCAGGGCTACTGGTCTCGCCGAATCACGCTGGTCCATCCTAGTCTTTAGGTTGCCTTATATTGCAACCAAGGCATACCCTTGGTTCTTCTAACGCAGACCTTAACCTCTGTGAGCCCAGGAGGATCATCTACAGCCTCACAGAGAGATACCAAGAATACCCTCACGTCCTCTCGAAGCCTCGGGCATCGTAACCCAATTCGTTGGAGCCTTTTTTTTATAGATTAGATGGACGTTCGCTCCTACTCGTGTTATACTAAGAATTACTACTTAGTTTTCCTAACTAAGGTTTACCACTTAGTTTCCTGAATTGTCGTTTTCTTAACTAAGGTTTACTACTTAGCCCCTTTCAACTAAGGTTTACTACTTAGTTCTCTTTCTCGTTAAGTTGCATTGGTTAAGTGTCATTAGTCGATACAAGTTAACTTAACTCATTCATTTGTCATGTTAAACTGGTTAAGTGTTATCAGTAATTCACGTTGACTTAATCTTACCAGCATCAAGTTATATTGGTTAAGTATTTACTTAACCCTACCCATTCATCTTCTATTGGTTAAGTGTTCCTTTTTAACTTAACCTTGCCTATCTGTTTTAACTAACATGTTATAACGGTTAAGTGCTCCCTTAGTTAACTTAACCCTAACATTGGTTTGATTAACTTTGTTCTAATGGTTAAGTATTGTCCCTTCATGTTTTTAACTTAACCCTATTCATTTATCACACTCTGATGGTTAAGTGTTCAAGCTTACTTAACCCTGCGGTCTAGTCTAGCTAACATATTAAATTGGTTAAGTGTTCTTATGGACTTAACCCTCCCATTCTAGCTTAACTTTAATTGTCTTATTAAAGCACCAGCCACTCACATTAGACAGGTATTGTTGTGGCTGCCGGTATGCCGGTTGGGTCCGGGTAGCTTACGCCACAACTCAGTCTAACCTCCGGCCTTTATCGGGCCCAATGCCTCACCTCCCATATTGGATAGGTATTGTTGTGATCACTGGACAGCCGGGCGGGTCGGGGCGGGTCCGGGCAGGTTTACATCACAACTCAATCCAACCTCGGGTTAAGCATGTTCGTATTGTCTAAATTTACTTTTCTCATTTAGGATAAATTCTATAAGTAAATTTTCCCTAATTTACTTATTCCATTATTACTCTTTTAATGTACATTGTCAACATTTATTATTATGGCCCATTTCCCCTATATATCATATTTATAGTTTTTGGTATATAAATTATACCAAATTAAGTGTCACTAACCATGATTATTCTAAACATGACAATTACTCACAATTATGACTAAATTTAAAATTTGTGCTAATATACTTATT
Organism: Allium sativum; assembly: GCA_030737875.1. Lineage (NCBI taxonomy): Eukaryota > Viridiplantae > Streptophyta > Magnoliopsida > Asparagales > Amaryllidaceae > Allium > Allium sativum. The sequence continues at coordinate 694,042,013 of CM060923.1, forward strand.
ATGCCAAATTAACTTTAGTTGACCCAATTCTGATTTAACACCCTAATTTACAGTTTATGGCAAGACTAGAATTATTATTCTAGTTTACCGTTTACGCCTAAAACTTAGCTTACTTGCCAATACTAAATTTAATATGTCAAATTACATATTCCATAATTCATGTCAAATTTTCAAATTTGCGTTCTAATAAACATGCCATAACACATGTTCTAAATTATGTCAATCATAATTATGTTAATGTTCCACATTATGCCAATTTCCAAGTTTACAAACATGTTTAAGTCAAATTTATGATTTGCCCAAATCGTATTCCCATCGTTCGTGTAATCGTGATTTCGTCCTAGATTATAGATAAATCTAGATTTGTGAATAAAAAGGGAATGAACCAAAATGCCATGAAAAGATAGACATAATGACTGGCAGAAGATGATAATTCACTAATCACAGATCTAACAAATTACACTAAATAAATTGATTAAAGCATCGAAGGCCTATAGATCTAATAATATTATGACATAAAAAGGGTTGAACAAATAACATAGGTTCAAGTATATGGGTTGATCTAACTTAATAGATAAATTCCCATAATCAAGATCCAAGGATAATTAAGAATAAACTGAATAGATAATCAAGTTTAGATCCAATCTCACAGTCATAATCCTAGGCAATAATATCATGTTCATGAATCATAGGTAATTATCCACTATTGTCCTTGTCATAGTCATAGGCATTGGTTTATGCTCCTAGTCAAAGGCTTATGTTCATAGTCAAAGGCTTATGCTCATAGTCAAAGGCTTATGTTCATAGTCAAAGGCTTATGGTTTCAAAGGCCACAGTTCCATAGTCATAATCTTAAGCATTGGCAATTTAGTCACAATGTGTTCTAGGCCATAATCAAGAATCAGATCCAAAGTCATAAACAAGCACAGATTCAATGAAATGATAAGGCATATTTCTTATATTCTTTTAATTTCATGTCGCAAATAGAAAAGGAGTTCAAACCTAAAAAGTAACCGACTTACATTGATTGGATCTAGAAAAGAATAGAAAGATAGCGTTGCTTGAAGCCGTTGAATCTTTACTTGAATCCAAACTTGTTTTGAATCTTCTCTTTAAAGACTTGAGCAGGATATCCTCGTCTTGATTTATATTTTATTTTTATTTATTTATTTATATTTAGAGGAAAAAGAAGAAGCCATGTCCATCAAGAATTTGTGCAGCATAAGGTTAGAGAAGAATGGTGCAAAGAGAAGGAGACTAGGGGGCTGTTTATATAGTTGCAAGTTAATTTGAGCCGTCGATGAAGCCAAGGTTAATCAAAGCCATCCGTTCTAAAGAGAAGCCAATTATGTTCACAATTACTTTCTTAATGTACATTATTAACATATATTATTAAATTTGTATGCACATTAGATACATCCCCCCTTTACATATTTATTATTAAATTTGTATGCACATTAGATACATCTCCCCTTTACACATTTATTATTAAATTTGTATGCACATTAGATACATCTCCCCTTTACACATTTATTATTAAATTTTTATGCACATTAGATACATCTCTCATTTACACATTTATTATTAAATTAGTAACTTTAGTGTTAACAGAAATATGGGGTGTTACAGCGACTGCCCCTACGTAAACAATCTAAACATCCATGTGGCATCTTCCCTCAACCCCTTACCCCAATAGTGAAGGGTGAAATGGTATCTTCGGTTTAGCTCGAGTCTTTCCACATCCCACTGGCTGCCGATAACGGGTGTCCGACGGTCTACTGTCCTTGTTGGTCGTGTCCCTCTGCCTCCTTATGAGGCAACCGCCGAACCACCCTGGTGTCACTTCGTCACAACACTCTGACTGCATAGATACATCTGCAGTCAAGGACCACCCACCTAGTAATCACGCACAGACCCAACCTCTACGGGCACAGCCTAAGACATCTGCCGCCACACAGAGGACTACTAGGAGAACCTTACATACCTCAGGAAGCAACATGCTTCCCCTTCCAGTCTTTTGGAGCCGTCAGAACAATCAGATGAATGTGCTCTCCCCCTCATGCCTTATAACACCACGATGATATACCCTGTTGGGTTATTCACCCTCAAATGTGCGAACTGGTTCAAGCACCTTACTTTAATATGTTATTAGATCCTATGTTTAAACATTCTTTTACGCGCTTTCCTTACCTCATTAGGTTTCCTTTTTAACTTGTTTATTCTCATTCACATTGAATTTTTATCCAAATTTCCAAGTTTCTCTTGCTTATTAATTTCAGTTACAACTTAACCCATTTAAGTTTATTAATAAGCCCACAACATGTTATTCCCCAGATTGTGGCCCAAGGTCTATAATCCACAACACCTTTTTATCTTCTAGTTGATTTCATTATTACAATAACATGTTTTACTTAATATGTAATTAAGTATATCCAATTCACATGTTTTCTAATTAACATGTCACTTACTATTTATGATTAAATATAACTTATTTCATGTCATAAGCATTCCTCATTCTTTCTCATTCAATCATAATTCTATTTTACATTGTCAATACAACTTATCGTTGTTTACTTATTAACTTAGTTCTATTAACTAAGGCCCATTAATAAGTTTCTCTAGCTTTTTATAACAACCTATGTTATAATATCCTCTTGTCCCTAGGACAAGCCTAAATATTCTTATCAACGGGTTTCTGACTCCTAAGCTTACAAATTACTTAATTTATAAGTAAGTACAATATATTTTCCCCCCTTTTCTTAACTGGTTTCAAGTTTTCCCCTTTACTGATTACTTAACTTATAATTAAGTGTCTCTTAACTCAATTCATCTATTATCCCATTCCCTTACTAGTTTATTATAGCCTAAGTTATAAAATTCACTTGTTCCTAGGACAAGTCGACCTATTATACAACATGTTATTTATTTTTAATAGTTTAGTATCATTCCCCTCTTAAACCATTTACCGTTGTAAACCATTATTTTTCATTCACTGTGATATATATTCCTTACTATATTAAGGAAAATACTTCATGCAACTTATCAGTTTGATAGAATGATTCAATGAATTATTTTCATAACGTATTCCCATCTAAATCTATGGTAGCAAGTAATTTCTTTACTTTTCATTATTTACTTTGTCTTACTTGCAACAACGTTTTCAGAAATAAGTCATTTAGGGAAATACATCACTTTTCCTTCTTACCATACTAACTCAGTTCATTTCATCCCTTCCTTTCTTAATTTCTGAGTTAGAAATTTAATTACCACCATTGCCATTTATTCATATCTTGTTATATATATATATGCACCAGACCTCTCACATTTAGCCTAAACTTATGGACGCTGGATTAGCCGGGTGGGTCCGGGCTGACTTCTACCACTAGTTGGCTTAACCTCGTGTCTTAGCACCATTACATGTCTTTAATTTTTGCACTTAGGCCTCTCACATTAGGTTCAACATTAGTGGCTGCTGAATATGCCGGTCGGGTATGGGAAGACTTCCGCCACTAATGCAACCTAACCTCGTGCTATAAGTGTAGTTACAATTTCTAATTGTAATCCTAGGCATATTCATCTGCCTTCAACCATTTATGTTCATATCAAATCGTGCTCCCATGTTAAAGTTTCAAAACATAATATATGTTATGTTCCAAAATCCTATTACAAATTATACCCTAAATCCCAATATATGTCACATGTCTTTTTACATGTAATTAACTTTATTTAAAATAAATTGTAATTCTCCAATAGTATATCATTTACCCAAAATCTCAATTATTTTAATCCAACAAGTTTAACATGTCGTTTACTCAATAACGAATTATATAATTACAACAATAGTAATCATTGCCCACATTCTAACAAGTTTAAACAACATATAATCATTCCAATACTTTAACTTATTCATCGTACAAATGATTCATGTTAACATCTAAACTTGTTATAACAATAATTTATAATTAACTTGGCAATTTCACTATTTATAACAAGGGGAATGCTAAACGATAATCATAATATTATCTAAAGGCTATAGTTTAAACCCACTCACCTTTAATGCTTTCCCCAAATTTTGGATCTGATCTGTTCTATCATCCATAGTTTTCCTTTCCCCTTTAATTTGATTTGAAACTTAATAACGTGGATCAACTATTTTCATTAAGAGAGAAGGGAAAGAAAATAGGAAGATTATGAATAGATTGGATCTGGGACGTTACCTTGCTTTTCACGTAATTCTGAATGCCTTTTAATAAAAACACCAATCTCTTCCCTCTGGATCTTAATTTAATATTTTCTATCTAAATTTCTGAATATGTTTGAGGGGAGAGAGAGAGAGAGAGTGCAATAGCAGAGCTCCAGCGTAGCAACCAAATTATGAGGGTTAGAGTTAGGTCTAGGGTCTTATTTATAACCATAGTGGAGGAACCAGGACCCTTAGATCTAAATCTAAAAAAATCAGAATCGCCCACGTTAGAAAAAAGGTTCCAGATTCGCGGGTGGGTCGACCCCTAAGTCGACCCCCAACGATCCATTTTCCCTCCGAATTTTCCAGCTTGCGGTTTTGATTTTTGAACTAATTTTTCTAATTTTCTGGATATATTTATTTAATATATATGTATATATAAGCTCCTTATATGAATACAAACTTCTAATGCTCATAACTTCTTCGTACGATGTCCGTTTTACACAAACCTGGTGTCTATCTTGACCATAATTTCGAGAATGGCGCAGCCCATTTTACTTAATTCTAAATATATAATTAATTTATTCTTATTTTATTATCTTAAAAATACAGGGTGTAACAAATTAAAAATGTGGATTAAGATATATTTGGTAAACTCCAGAACTGAGTATATTGGAAAATACATGTGTTATGACTCTTTGTCGACAAATATATATACATATATATATATATATATATATATATACACACATATATATCATGTGTAACTTGCAAATAGATTTTATAAGATGAATGGTAAATAAATCTATGATGAAGGATTTTTATTGTCATGTGTGAGACTGGAAATGCACTACTGTTTTGTTTTGAACACGAAACATTAATGGAATCTGAACCTATGCTTTTGGAATCTCGGCATACTACACTGTAATTGGAATATTAGAATATGGCTCACTATTGTATATATTTTTGCTGTTCCAGGATTTATATAGTTTAGCTCGGCTATCCCACACTTGTCTATATGTGTATATGCGTGGTGGCCGATAAAATATGTGTATACACATACTGTTATATGTGTATATACATATTGTCGACATAGGTATATACATAAGTATACCCGATATCTTGATACTTACATGAGCTATTATGACATAACTTGAACTTTTATTTCGTACCCGCCACGAATTACACTATACCGTGTTGTTGCATTTGCCACACCTGCTGATCATTGTGTTTTATTTTTTTCTCACTTGTATTCTTAGTTGCAAGTATGCATTTGAGGCAGCCAGCATGGATATTACTTTTTGATATTATTTGGATCATGCTATGACCTATACAAATGCTATCTGTACCGCATGAACCATATATATATTGCTAATTTAAAACTTTCTGATGTCATATACTGATAAAGAACCTTCTTTTGCGAGCTATTAAGCATTTGTATGTGAACTACATATGTACTGCCTTACTTAGACTTGATACATTTCTGCAGTTCCATGGGTTTTTGAATGCGCATCTAAATATTTTGTTTAGATTTTACCATTATGTTCAGTTCCTATTGAAGTTAATTTACTTGAACAATTGATTAATTCTGACTCGAGTGTTTTAAGTTTTGCATGGAATGCTCGGGTCTGGCTCGAGTGTTACAGATTTTAAAGATTACAACTTAGGATTCGAAGATTGGAGAAGCTGGGGTTCCGAAGACGTGCATTCTGAAGTTTCAAAAACTGTTAAATATTTTCTTATATTCAAGTTGTTTAAAAGTTTCAACTATATAGAAAAAATATTATACCCAAAATTTTGATTTATAAATAAAAGTTTATTTTTCTATTCAATATTGTGTTATTTATTTATTTTGTGTTTTCTATGTTGATACTGCTTTTAGACTCTGTAAGCTAAATAATGATCCGTGGATTTGGACGTTTTAAGTTGGTTTAATCACTAGTTTGAAGCGGTCAAAAAGGAAGGACGTTACATATTACATCAGTATTTATAGTGGATGTAGCTTCCTTTCTAAGTGAATTTTGGGCCTAAGAAAAATCTATAAAATATTTTCTTCACAAAGCCAAAAGATATTATTGCATGAGATATTCCTTGGAGATCTCCCTCTTTGACATGTGGCAGTTGTTTGGGCTTCCTTTTGGTAATGATCTTATCAAAACTTCTTCTCTATGGCAATTAAATATGAAAGATTTCTGTTTGATTTCTTTGAGAGGAATATGCCAAACAATTCAAATCTTTATTAGTGCATATATTATATACATAAATATGAATATATATACATACATACATACATACATACATATACATATATATATATATATATAATAACACTAGTCTATATATTCTTCACGGCAAAGAAGCCAGTGTGTATGTTCCTTTCTTCCGCAAAAATATGGCTTGGAAGGAATTGAACTCAGGTCACTTGTCTAACTTTCCAAGCCTTTATCAGTGTGTTACAGCTTCCTTTGTGATTGAAGACTTGTTGATGTGGGAAAACAGCTTTTTTCTTAGCAATTGGTCTTTAATTGAATGAAGAAGACATTTACTGAACCTGTGGAAACACATGAAAAATACCCAAAATAATATTTTTTTATTCACAAAAGATAAAATATAAGAGCATAAAATAAACACATTTCTATGTTAATCAATACTGCTGAGATCTCTAGCTGTCCTGCTCGTGAAATGCTAGGCAGAGTGTCTGTCCGTCTTATTCTACTCATCTTGTGATGTCACAGGACGATATTATCGCTGCTTGCATGGATGTTGCTCGTGATACAGATGGCTATGAGGATTGGGAGGTGGCGGTGTGCGTGACGGAGTATCAAAGCAGAGGGCATAACCCTTTTCTTTCTCTATTGGACAAGCCGGTGCAGCTCAGGAAATGTTTCTGTTATTTAGTTGATAAGCTCAGGAGAAATGCTATGTAGTGTTGATTTTGTATTTTCTTCTTTTTAATTTTGCATTTTAATTACTGCACTTCGTATTCTGAAATTTGAATTCTTAAATTTGAATTCTGCAATTTATATTTTTCGTTGTACTACTTTATTAAACACAAATAATAAAATAATAACAATTCACATTCCAATTTACCATTTTCGTAAAAAAAAAACATTATTCCAAGTCCCTTCCAAATGCCCCTTCTTCTTTCGGTTTGTTTGCATATGCTCCCTAAACCACGTATCAATTCACGAATCGAACATAAATTTTCCCTCTCTTTTGCAACTAGGCTTTTTATGATCCTTTATCTTTCTTAGTCTTGTTTGCAGGAACAAGAGCAAAAAAATTCTCTCACCCTCTCATTTTGGTTACAGGTACTAACAAATTGAAATTTTCATTTCTAATTATTTGTTTTTATTGTATCAATCTAGCTTCTTTTACGCTGTCACCATCTCTTTAGTTCCCGATACTATTGATTCGTCCATGCTAGCTGGTACTTTCGAATTTGACTTGAATCCTATCTTGTTGGTCTTTCGGAAAAGCATATGAATAATGGGTATACACCCGACACTCCTAGCTCAGTTGGTTAGAGGTGGACGAATTGGGATAAGACATAGGTCTCAGGTTCGAGGGCCACCTCTTCCAATTTCTTGGGGTGACTACCTGGGCAGTGTGAAGGCGTTGAAAAATCGGCGCATATCACTATCCGTGGGGTTTACTAAGACCGACAAGCAATAATTTGAGTGAAGTTTTAGGTTCCACACGTAAATAAAAGAAAAGCATATACAAATTTGGGACAAGCCTACGCAAGTGCATACGTATGGTATAAATGAGAAAATCATAACTCATGGTCTTTATTCTCATATATATGTGGTTGTTAATGAAATTTGACACAGCAAAAATTAATTTTAAAAGTTCAATCATAAGTCCTATGAAACTATGCATTTATTTTACTTAAATGTGAGACCAGTTGTTGTGAGGATGCACAACTTAATCGTTGACACTTAAAAGTTAGCATATAAAGTTGTTAATAGGTCTAGCATACGATCTGAATGATAAAAAATGAATCATTCGTACCAAACTTGTGAATTCATGCCACAGGGAGGAGGATTCTTTTGGTTAAGCATTTTATATGTCACCCGTTTTCTAGCATTTTGTTTGAACATCAGGCTAATGCTTAACATATTTTTACATGGTCTAGCATATGTAATTAATGAATTACCATGCTTTCTTATAATGGTTAGCCAATTAAAAATGATCATACTTCACAAGGTTAAATATAAGTTTAAACAAAAATAATGAAGAAATTTAAGCCAATCCTACGAATTAATTAATATAAAATGTCGGTTAGTAATAAATCAAGGCAAAATTTACTGAAAAAACAACATAGGAATACATAAACATCAAAAACAAAATAGACGAGAAGCTCAGCTCGAAATCTATTCCATTGGTATCTGTATCAGTTTTAAAGGAATATCTTAAGTAGCTTATATTTTCTGCTTATTTCAATAACAGAATGACTGACTTATGTTGTATACAGAACACAGAAAATTAATTATGTACTAACAATAAACACAATTTAAATGGAAGCATATTTGAGACATAATTATACGTTTATAAGGGAAACGATTTCAAATATAGTTAGACTTCAAACTTGAGTATATTTACAAGGGAAAGGAAAAGGGAAAGAAAAATAATTCTATTAGTGGGCTACTAGTTTTTTTTATTTGCATTCTGTATACTTAGTTTGATGGCACAAATCAAATAAGCTGTTAATAATGACTGATATATTATCATCAAAGCATGCTGAATTTATCTGTTTATCTTAAATATTAAATTTAAGCCGAATCTACTATGTTTTCATTTTGAGATAAAAGGACTGATCATCCGTGTATTAGACGGACCCATTACTAATCGAGTCAAGTCCTTGTCGTCTTTAACTACATGAATCAATGCTTTATTAACATTTCCAAGTTACATATAGCTTGTTAAAGAAAGTACAACAACGTATTGACAAGTATGTTGCCCACATCTAATTGAGAAACCTAGCATTTACTATCATAGATTTCAACTTAAGGAAAATGTTGAAAGGTAAATAAAAAAAGCATTCATTTTCACAATTTAAGAAATTACAAGTAAATGTATATTACAAAAATATGATGTTAACTTAATATGGTAATGATTTTCAGTTTCGTTTAGTGCTACAACACCGCTTGTTAGTTTCAAGTTAAACCACTGAACGTTTCTGGGGAAGTGTTTGCATTCTCCACATTTGCATTTTGTAGTTCTATTGTGATTATTTGCTGCAGAGGTTGATCGTTAATTATTTAGTTTATTAATCCAATCATTTTATCTATCTATGACCACAGCATCTAACATGCATTGAATTTTTTTTTGATTTGGGAATAATACTGTATGCATGGAATTTTATTACCATACAAACAAATTACGTAAGGCAAAAAGCAAATGTAAATCACCTAAGTACAAAAGAAAGAATTTCATGTTAAAAGAGTTTTGAAATAAATCTTGATTGTAATTTCACAGAATAGATTGATATAGTAGAAGAGAAAGTAATATTGAATTGAAATGAATGAATTTACAATATGTTACATAGCCATTATATAGGCTAGACTAAATGTAATAAACGACTTGGGTCTAATGACAGTCTTTAGTTAATTGGGCTTCGTCCATGTGATATATATTATCTTTTGTGTAGCAGACAGATCCATTCATTCTTTTACTCCCCCTCAAATCAAGATTAGGGTTTTCTTCTTCGTGCTCTTCCAAATGGCAATCTGCTGATTTGACATGTCAAATCTTGTCTTCATGGATGCAAGCTCTTCCTTTTTTCCTTCTTTACTTAAATTGCTTCGTTTTCCTCCGGATTTCCAAGTTTGAGCTTCATTGACTATTGCTTTGTTGGTGTTAGGGTTTGCGGCTGTGAAGCTTCTGCCTTCCATGCTTGTGTCAGACACTTTGGTGAGCTTTGCATCAACTTTGTGGTGAGTAATTTCGACAACCTTTAGCTTATCTCGAAACCTCATGAAATTCTGAAGTGATAGTGCTTTTGTTCGAGTATCGACACATTGGTAAGTTGCTGGTACATGTCTTACCTCTATGTTTCCTTTGATTACTTGTTCCGTGACTAAGTGTTGATCTATTTCAATGTGTTTGGTTCTCGAGTGTAAAATAGGGTTAGATGTCATGTACATTGCACTTTGATTATCACACCATAAGATCGATTTGTTTGTTTTGATATTTAATTCAGACAGTAATGATGTGATCCACATTATCTCGGATGCAGCATTAGCCACACTTCTGTATTCTGCTTCTGCACTGGATCTAGATATTGTAGATCACTTCTTAGAACACCAAGATACAATGTTGTTTCCCATAAAAATGCAATATCCAGTCGTAGATTTTCTGTCATCAGGGTCTGAGTCTGCATCAGCATAGCCAGTTATATTGTAGTTGTTGCTTGCCTTTATATGTAGTCCATAGTTTATTGTAGGTTTTAGATATCTCAGTATTCTCTTCACTGCTTTCCAATGGTTATCCAAAGGTGCCTGCATAAATTGACATACTTTATTGACACTAAACACAATGTCTGGTCCAGTGATAGTTGCATACTGTAAAGCACCAACTACACTTCTATACTGTTTAATGTTACATATGGGTTCTCCCCCTGTGTTTTGAGAAATGTTGGCTGCTTGTCATAGGTGTAGGCATTCCCTTTGCATTGCTCATTTGAGTCCTTTCAAGCATCAACTGCTAGTCATAGGTGTAGGCATTCCCTTTGAGATAAGATGATTTCTGTTGATGATCTTCTTATGACTTCTATTCCCAAAAAATATTTTAGTTGTCCAAGGTCATTGATAGAGAATTCCTTGTCCAGTCTCTTGACAATTGAATCGATTTCATTTGTATTATTACCTGTCACAACAAGATCATCAACATATATTAGAACATATATTGTAGAGTGTTTACTAGCTTTTATGGATAGTGAGTTATCAGATTGGGCAGATTGAAATTTCATTGAATACAATGTATTTTTCAGTTTGTCAAACCAAACTCGTGGGGTCTGTTTTAACTCATATATTGCCTTGTTAAGCTTGCAAACATATTCAGAGTTTTCACAGTAACCCTGTGGTTGAGTCATATATACATCCTCTTTAAGTATGCCATTGAGAAATGCATTATTGACATCAAGTTGTCTTAGTGACCATCCTTTACTTATAGCAATACTGAGAATAATTCTATTTTTAGATGATTTAACTACAAGAGAGAATGTCTCCTTGTAATCAAATCCTTGTTGTTGAGTGTATCCCTTCGCAACCATCCTTGCTTTGTATCTATTTTTACTCCATCTAAGTTCTTTTTGATCCTATAAGTCCATTTGCACCCAATTATATTCTTATCCTTTGGTGGTTTCACTAGGCTCCATGTTTTATTTTGTATGAGTGCTTGATACTCTTCATTCATAGCTGCTTTCCACTTTGTATTAGTTTTTGATTGATCATAACTTGTTGATTCTTCTAGTAGGGTGACAGCTGTGAAAATTTTGGGTTTGAAAATCCCACTTTTGCTCTTGTTACCATAGGATGTTTGGATGTTGCTTGAGGTACATATATAGGTTGTTCCCTTTAATTCTCACTTTGATTGCTTCCTTCTTCTGCTTCATTGTTTTGATCACCACTAATATTGTCACTGATGTCATCACTTACAGGTGATTCTCTGTTGTGGTCTGAATGCTGATCAGTATCATTATTTGATGGTGCTGATTTGACATTGCCATGCAGTGGTTCACCTGCACTTATTATTTCAGAATGTACAGGTATAGATGGTGTGGATACACTTGTGTCATACACTTTATTTGTAGTTTTTATAATTTCAGACTGATATGGGAAAATTCTCTCATTGAATACAACATGCATGCTTATAAAAACTTTTCCATTCTCATCCAAACATTTATATTCCTTTTGATTTTGAGCATAACCTATAAAGCTACATGGTTTTGACCTGAAGTCTAATTTGTTTCTATTATATGGTCTAGTGTATGGGTAACATAGACATCCAAATGTTTTTAGATAGTGGTAGTTTGGTTTGACATTCAATAGCTTTTCATGTGGATTATTTCCCTTAAGTACTTTAGTAGGCAGTCTGTTTATCAAATACACAACTGTACTAAAGGATTCTGGCCAAAATTTTAGAGGCATTTTAGCATTAGCTAGGAGTGTCAAGCCAGTTTCTATGATATGTCTATGTTTTCTTTCCACAAGATCATTGTGCTCAGATGTATATGGACATGTAATTCTATGAACTATTCCCCTTTTTGAAAAGTAGTCTTTCAGGGGTTTATATTCAGTTCCACCATCTGACTGAAAAATTTTCACATGTGAATTTGTTTGTTTTTCCACTTGTGTTATGAATTGTATAACTATATCACATGTTTCAGATTTGGATTTCATAAAATAAATCCATGTGTATCTGCTAAATGCATCTACAAATGCTATGTAATATCTATATCCATAATCTGAACTGATTGGCGCAGGACCCCATAGATCAGTAGCAATTAAATTCAGGGGTTCTGTGTATTCAGATTCAGATGCATTGGTAGGTAATTTATGACTTTTACCCATCTGACAGTATTTGCAAACATGGAATGAGCGAGTTTTATCAAATTTAACATTGTTTTCAACAAGAATTTGCTTTACAATATCATAACTTGGATGAACAAGTTTATTATGCCGCACATTTAAGGTACTGCAATGATTTTCATCACTGATTTCACTATGATTACACAACACATTTTTTTTCATATCACTATTATAGTGACTGGTTGTGAACTTGTATAGCCCTTTGGCCTCATTGCCCTGCAATATAATAGTTTTTGTAAGTATGTCCCTGACCAAGCAATATTTTGGATGAAATTCAAAATACACTTGGTTATCATTAGCAAACTGAGATACACTTAAAAGATTTTTCTTAATATCAGGGACTCTTAATAAGTTGTTCAATATTAACTGTTTATTCCCATTGATATATCCACTACCAGTACGAGTAATAGAGATTGACTTACCAATTCCCATGCTAACAGACTTACTACCTTTGTACTCCCTACATCCAGTGTTAAGATTTTCCAGATTATTTGTTTGGTGATTTGTAGCTCTTGATTCAGGGTATCAATTTTCATCATTTATATGATCAATTCTTGCAATGTCAGATTGTCCAATATTGTCACTTTGACTGCCTTGGTCTAATTGGCCATTTGCCACATTTACATTAGGGTTTCTTTGATTTGTATTGGCCTGATTTGGGTAAAACTTTGATTGAACCCGAAATAGCACTTGATTGTTGTATGTCCAACCCTTTCACAGATTTGACACTTTGATCTATTTCCTGTATTATTGTTCCTACCCTTGTCTCTGGCTCGACTACAAAAACCACCCCTTTGTGCTTGATTGTTGTTTCTTGTATCCTTGCCTTTAGTGTTGTTAGCATAGTTGATTAATAGATCTGATTCTTGTGGTTTCTTGCTTTCCAATCTTGCTTCATGTGCCAAGAGTATTGAATGTACCTCTTGTATTGGTGGTGTTGTTTTTTGAGAGGAGATGATATCCTCTACAACCTTATATTCATTTCCTAATCCATGTAAAATAGTCATAACATGTTCAGATTCAGGAACCTTTTGACCAGCGGCCTCTAACTTGTCACATATGCTTTTAATCTTTGCAAGATATTCTCTCATATTGTTATTGTCCTTTCTTGAATTGTGCAACTGTCTTCTATAATGCATGATTTTTGCAGAGGATTGAAAATTGGAGTTCTTTTCAATGTTGTCCCATATTTCATTTGCAGACTTACATCCTATTATTTGAGATAGGAGATTGTTGCTTATTGATGATAGCAACCTTGCACTTATCAGTCTGTCTTGTCTGTGATACTTTGTATATTCTTCATTTGGTACAAACTTGTTTTCTTGATCAGTCACAAGTTTTGCTGGAATTTGCAGGGTACCATACAGGTGTCCTTCCAGTCCATATCCCTCTATGGCAGTTTGCACCTGAAACTTCCGCAACAGATAGTTGTTTTCATCAAGCTTGGTTGTGATGAGTTGGCTTTGAGGACTTATCACAGTTTTGACCAGTTGATCAACTGTTGTTGGTGGAGGCACAGGAGGATTTGAGGATGTAGTTGATCCAAGAACAGATCCTTGTACAGGAGTTTAGTCCACCATGATGAACTCTGAGATGAACAGAAAAATTCAGAAATTAGGAATAGTTAAGATCCAAAGCAGGTCATCTTCCTGATGCCGAAGAAGTTGAATGATACTCAGGTATGTTGCAATTAGTTTCCTATCAGGTGATGACAACTGTGTGATGACTGGCACTGGTGTGACACTTTCTTGAGTTTATTTCTTGATTTTCTTGGTGACAGAAGATGATCTTTCTTTGATTTTTCAACTATTCAGGTTCGAGCAGATCAGATTTGATGCAGCTAAGTCAAACATTGGCGAGGCACCGATCTGATGATGAAGGCCAACTCTCAAATGATGAGTTTTCAACTCGGATGAGAGGATTGCCCCAGATGATGACAATTTTTTGATGGGTTAATTTCTCTTTCCACAACAGAAAATTTGTTTTGATTAATTTGCTATTAAGCTCTCTGGCTCTGATACTATAAAAGAGTTTTGAAATAAATCTTGATTGTAATTTCAGAGAATAGATTGATACAGTAGACGAGAAAGTAATATTGAATTGAAATGAATGAATTTACAATATGTTACGTAGCCATTATATAGGCTTGACTGAATGTAATAAACAACTTGGGTCAAATGACAGTAGACTTTAGTTAATTAGGCTTCGACCATGTGATATATATTATCTTTTGTGTAGCAGACAGATCCATTCACTCTTTTACATGTGCCACAAATATAAACACCCATTGATTTTAACTATAATAATTAGTCCCGGCCTCTTCATATATGTGAGGGAAAGGCTGTGCGCACTAATCGACCACCCCCAGAACCCGGAAATCCGTGAGAATAGTACTAGGAAGGTAGACTGCCTGGGAAGTCCTTTCATGCCTGAGTACGGGAGCCTTTGGCACTGGGTATCCACTTGTAGTAAACTGTAAAAGTATACTAAAATATAGCTTGACTTCATGCAGATCTGGATCTATAATTTGTTAATACTAGAAAGCAAAATCTGACATTCAGAAATAGGGAAATGAATTGCAATTTCTTACTGTGTCTCATTGCTAATAGTTACATGTTCAAATATGATAACAAAAGATTATTTCCATTGCATGATTGTAGTACTGGACAACGTAGATCATAGTTGAATTTAAGAGCATAATTAATGCATGGTGAGTGTGCAGTAACGTAGATCAAGCTTGCACCAATTATGCACAAAAGAACAAATATTTAGAAATTGAAGAAGCAAGTCAAGGAATTGTCCTGCTAATAAATGTAGAATTATCTACTGACAGAATATTCAAGTCAAATTATACTATTAACTTTTTTTTGAAAGGCAATTAAAATTTTATTCACACTAAAGTCAATTTACTGAGAATTACAATATCTCAACATACTTTTATCTCTTATCTCTCAACTAAACAACACTAATTGTACAAGAGCTACACAGTACACTCTAATCTCTGAACTGCGCAGTACTGCGAAAAGAAAAACAAATGTAGAAACAAAAATGGGACTCAGAAAGAAAAACTCGATACTGTCCACAACTGTCACAGTAGGCATTTCCTCGGCAACATGCTTTGAATTTCTACATAAAGAGATTAGCCAAACTAACGGACTTGCATATCCAACTAGCTAGCCTGCATACCAACTACAGTATACTTGCACAATGAAATAGCTACCTACCAAATAAGCCTCAAGCCAATGTCCATCAAAGAAACTTAAAACTGAACACCATTTGCATGACCATATATCACCACAGTATCTTTGTACAGACCATGTATCACCACAGCAACATCCATCAGAGAACAAATAATACCCAATAAAAACAACTAAACTGTATTTCTTCTGGTATGCCTTTGCCTGACTTCAGCTTACTACTTAAAGGAAGCACTACCCCCGTTTTGTAATCAAGACCCTTATCTAAATCTTTCCAAAATTTTCGTTTCAATCTCTGAGAGTTAGACGATCGAGGAATAGAGCTAGCACAACAGAAGATAGTGAGGCCATAGAAGTATTAACTGTTGAAGTATGCGATACTATATGTTGGATTGAAGAGGTCGAAGATAGCTTCGAGTTGAAGATGACCGTTCGCAAATCGGAGCTCGTATGTAGGAGTTATGAGTTGGAAGGTGTTTGCTGTCAGTAGGAAGCGGGACAGACGTATGTCATAGGGGATGACAGACGTCTGACTACAGGGTGGTGATTTCCCGAGAGCTCAGACAGACGTCTGACACATGAGGGACAGACGTCTGTGCTGAGTGCATATGCCCAATTAATCTTTGGAAGTTGACAGACGTCTGTCAGGTGATGCGACAGACGTCTGACCGGGTATTAGGCTATTTCGAGCTGGAAATTAGCAAACTGATTTGTGACTAATTACGGGGTAATTTGGATAATTGGCCAAACCTCTATATAAGCTATTTTTTGAAGTGAATTAGGTAGGGCTTGAAAACGTGATTTGGGATCAAGGGTTTATTTTCAAGGGAGAATTAGGGTTTATAACCTAATTCAAATTCTTCAATTCTATTCTCCTCAAACTCTTTTCTATATTGAAATATAGTGATCATTGGATCAATCTTTTGTATTCCTTTCATCATGGTAATAAAATACTCTCTTCAAAGTGGATGTACACTAACAAGATGTTAGTGGAACCACTATAAATCGATGTGTGATTTATTTTTGCTACTTTGTCATTAGATTCTTGCCTGTGATTGAGATTTGGATTGTTCGTGATTGGTTGATAGTGATATTGTGACTAGAGTTATTGCTTTGGTTGTTTTTGCAAGTCTAACAATGATCTAGTCTTCCGCTAGTGCATTGTGGTTTAGATATCGGATTCGAGTGGTCTTGAATCAGATTAATCACAATGGTCACAACAGTTGGTATCAGAGCTGTTTGGTGCTTGTTAGGTGTTTGTGAAAATTACAGAAACGGATAGTAGCTAGGTATGTCCTTCAACCGGAAGTCTGAATAGTGTGGCGCCTTATGTACGGGGTTCGTATGCGGCGTCGAGTTCTCAATTGGTTATTGACAAGTGGAATGGTAATAATGACTTTGAAAAGTGGCAATGGAAAATAAAAGCGGTTCTTAGGCGGAATCGGGTGCACCAAGTAGTATTTGATACTCACTTATTTCCAAGTGATATCTCGGATGTTGAGAGAGAGGAGATGGAGGAATGGGCTTACACTACTCTTCAACTTGCTATAGGGGAGAATGTGATCTCCGAAATTAGTGGTGAGACTACCGCTAAAGGTATTTAGGACAAGTTAGAAGAACTTTATATGAAGAAGTCACTCACTAACCATTTGATCTTGTTGCGTAAGTTTTTCACCTTCAAGATGAAGGAGGGTAATTCGCTTAAGGAACATTTGAATGCCTTTGATGACTTGCTCATGAAGATGAAGGTTGTAACACCCCACCTCCGCTAGGGTCACTCGCAAAGGAATGCACTAGCTTTAGAGGGGTATTATTGGTAAACATGTATAGAAATATTACAAGACAGAACATATAAAATAGCGGAAGTAAAATCAACTTTCACATCATTAATAAATAAGGTCTAAAGCCTTTTACATCAGAGAATTTCTTACATGGAAACCTGTCTTGTAATAGTAAAGAAGCATAAAAACCTTTTCATCAATTATTCCCCAAGTAAAACAATAAAATAGCCATAGCCAAGAAAAGTCCAAGTCATGCGTGATGACCTTCAAACAGAAGAAGTCCAAACTAACAATAGCATTTCCTCCCTGTAACCTAGGGGGGGGGGGGAAGAAAACGGGGTCAGTCATAAAGACTGGTAAGCCCTATCTACTATCAGTATATAAACTAGTAAAGTGAACTGGCATGAGGAACTGAGATGAACATAAGTATGATGACAAGATAGATAAGCTAAAGCAAAATAACATGATGCACTACTGTACCAAGATACACGAGTGTGTCATGATAAACTACGGTGTCAAGATAAATCAAGGTATCACATTGTTAGGTTTCTATCAAGTATACTATCCCAAGGTATCTATCCTGTATAACATCCCACGGTATCTATCATGTATATTTCCCCTAGTTCTAACATGTATATTTGCTCTGCACCTTTCGTACTAATATCCCAACCCGCGTCATGTGTTAACTATGAATGTCCCTTGCCCAATGTCATGTAATGGTCCATGTCAACCTAATATATAGCATATGTAGGTTTTCCTAACTCGTATGTTTCTTTCCATGTATAAGTTCAGTCCTTTGCCGTAGGCCATACGGGCTTTCCCATGTGAACATTTTATCCTTGAGGTTATTTTGGACTGCTACCCTTGATCTAGTTATGTTTTCTTACCATGAACTATCGCGTGTCCACTTAGGATTTATGCCACCTAGGACAACTAGGGATTATGCTACCTAATGAACGTTTCCGTGTCTCGGTTTGGGTTCAGCCACCTAGGGCCACTAGGGATTATGCCACCCGTCAACCGCGCCCTTTATCCCATGTATGTATCGTGAATCGTTTTCCATGTCTAGATGCACATGTTCCTCAATGTGCCATCCGAGTTCCGTGCCAGGGCAAAACAAGAAATACGGAACTCGGTCGGGAGCTTTAAGTCGTCTGCTGATGCAGATATCAAGGTCCGTTTTTGTACCCGTGGCTATGGTCCCATGTGACCCCTCCCTCAACTACTGAAAGGCAATCCAAGAAAAATCATGTATGAGAAATACACTAAGGCCCATCGATGCCCACTTCCAGATAGCCAACCTCACCCATAACTTGATAGCTAGTATATGGTCTTTTGGGAGTTCCCTGCCTTTCCGTACGTACACGATTGACTAAAGATGGTAGGTAGTCGGCGACGTGCTATCCCGGGGGAAAATCAAGTATCGTCGACTCCACGCTAATCCATCCCAGTCTTTAGGTCGCTCGCATAGCTACCAAGGCATACTCTTGGCTCTTCTACCGCAGACCTTAACCCCTGTGAGGCCGGGTTTCATGGACCACTCGCCACCTCACAGAGGGATACCAAGAGTACCCTCACGTTCCCCGAAGCTTTCACTTCGTCACCCAGTTCGCTGGAGCTTTTATCCTAGTCAGATAACTTGCTCCTCCTCGTATACTAAGCGATGACCTACCGTACCAGGTTACTCATCTCTTTATGAACTAGTCCCATGTCCTTAGCTAAGAATTATTACTTAGTTACCCTTAACTAAGGTTTACCACTTAGCCCCTCTTTCCGCTATCCTTGTTAACTACGATTTCCAACCTAGTCCTCTGAGCTAGGGTTTTGTCAAATGGGTTAAGTGTTGTTATCCAAGTTCGTGACTTGACCCGCGTACAAATCATGTCAAGATTGGCTAAGTACTTAAGTTCAAGGCTTAGCCCTACAAGTTGGTTAAGTGTACCAAGAAGCTCATGACTTAACCCTATCAAGTCAAATTGGTTAAGTATTTATTTGCCTTAACCCTATCAGATTTTCATGTTAGATTGATTAAGCATGGATTATCTTAATCCCATCAGATTATCGAGTCGGATTGGTTAAGTATGGGTTAGCTTAACCCCGTCCACTAATCGTATTACAATGGTTAAGCCTAATCTTAAAAGGTCTCGTGACTTAACCCTTATCAGGTCCACCTATTAGATTGGTTAAGTATAGGTTACTTAACCTCATCAAATCATCACGTATAATTGGTTAGGTATAAGTTACTTAACCCCATTAAATTATCATGTTAAATTGGTTAAGTATTGGTTACTTAACCCCATTGAATAACCAAGTTTAGATTGGTTAAGTGTTTAACTTAACCCCATCGAATTCCCGTGTTTAGATTAGTTAAGTATAGATTACTTAACCCCATCTAATTACCGTGTTTAGATTAGTTAAGTCTTAGTTACTTAACCCCATCTAATTACCGTGTTTAGATTAGTTAAGTCTTAGTTACTTAACCCCATCTAATTACCGTGTTTAGATTAGTTAAGCGTAAATTACTTAACCCCATCCCCTAACTGTCTTGTATGGTTAAGTGTCATTAAGAAATCAAGCCCGGTCCCACTTAACCTACCCATTTGTGTCATATCGGTTAAGTGTCATTAGTCAAATTTACTTAACCTTATCATGTGGCATTAATTTAATTAATGCACTCTCAACCTCTCACATTAGACTTTGTTGTGGTTACTAGTTAAGCCGGGCGGGTCCAGGTAGATTTACACCACAACCTAGTCTAACCTCGGGTCTTAAGCGCGACATGACCCACTTCTCACATTGGATCCTATTGTTTGTAGCCATTAGTTAAGCCGGACGGGTCCGGGTAGATTTATGCTACAAACTCAACCCAACCTCGAGTTGGCCATTTTCATGTTTGGTCTAGTGTCTTGTTACACTTACAACCCATACGTGTCAAGTTTCCAAGTCCCATGCTCATAGCCAAAGTTACATGTTGTCACATTTATACCAACTTACCCAAATCATGTTTCATGTCATTAAAGTTTCCCCATAACCTAACCCCAACGCTTTTAAACTCGCATATACATTCACAACAACGCATAATGGATTTAAAGAAGGAACTTGGCAAAGGCATGACAAAAAGGGTATAAGGCCACAAGTTAAAGATGGTGGAAATGAGGCATAAATGTGCTCACAAACTTGCATGTTACATTGTCAAGCCTCAAAAACATGCATAACATTCAAACTTGGCAAATAGGTGATACATGGTCATAGATGACATGAAATGATGACAAGTAACTCGCATATAACATCACATAATGGTTATGACTTCATATGCAAGTTAACCTAAAGGTTATGAGGGTTCTCATGTTGCATAATGCAACATTTCAACATAAAGGTTATAGCTTTTAACCCACAAGATCAAGGTAATGACTTTATAGACTTGCATAGCATGATAGCATTTATCATACTTAATGATCAAACCCAAACTTGCAACATTCATTTAACTTTATAGTTAATATCTAAGAGTAGGAGGGGGCTTACAATGCTATGAAGGCACAAATCAACATATAAAACAAAGATTGAGACGAAGCCATTCATGCTATCACCCAAAAACCCCAAAAGAACAAGCTCCAAATGAAACCCTTGAGCAAATATCAATAAAAATCCTTGCTTTGAAGAATAAAGGTTTCAACTTTTGCTTTGAATGAAGTTTATGAGCTCTCATGCAAGATCCTTGCTTTTTGGTCAAGAAAAGGTTGCAACTTTGGCTAGAATGCAACTTATGAACTCTCATACAAACATGAAATCACTCAAATGATCATAGAATCTCTCATGAATGAAGAAAAGAGGCTCCTTTACTTTGAAACTAGCTTAGAACACTTAAGCTATCATGAAGAAGAAGATGGAGGCCATTGGTTGAAGTGGAGGCCATGATGAGGAATCATTTTGGCATAGTTTAGTTGTAGGATCAATTTATGAGGGTTTTAGGAGAGGGTTATGGGTCTTTTTATAGAAGACTAGGATAGTTTTAGCCATAGGATAAACCCTAGTTTAGATCCTAGCCATCCAAAGCATGTCTTGGGGAAGAAGTCAAGTCTAAAAAATGGAGTGGTGTCTTAACCAGGCCTAAAAATGGAGTGGTGTCTTAACCAGGCCTAAAAATGGAGTGGTGTCTTAATTGGGCTGAATTTCAAATCTGTTTTCGGATTTGAATTTTCTTGAAACTTTGCGAGGCCATATCTCGGTCATTCGAACTCCGATTTACGAAATTTCGGACTCTATTTCGCGTATTTTTCCGAGACGAACGCAATGGCGCAACCCGTTTATCCTGATTCAGGTTTTATAATTAAATTCTGCCTTGATTCTTTTCTTAACACGTTGTTAAAATTCGGGTTGTTACATTCTCCCCTCCTTTAAGGATTTCGTCCCCGAAATCTCCAAGTTAGCAAGAACGTATCCTACCATCCATCATCCATCTACTCAAAACATCATCCACAGGCAACCATTGTCCTTAGACGATTTCTAATGCCATATGAACACATGCAGAAAGTGTGTGTATATGTTCCTTAGCTAATGCTAATGATCAGGCTTGAATGATCTTTCTAATGCAAAGTATGTTTAGTGCCATGAATCCAACATGTATGCAAATAATCCTAGTCATATAAGTACTACATGCGTGCACAAACATTCATTCATATGCAACATCCGCATGACAACACATTCAATTTCATCCATAAACAAGTATAAATACTCGTGCATATGCAATATGAAATGTGAGTGCGTCGATCTAGTATCTAATGTGTATTCGCGCATCCACGAGCAACCACTTGCAACCACTTGCAACATATCAAACATAACATGTTTCAAGCACATGTTTACATCCAAAGGATTCTACCTAAGGTTCCCAAGATAAGATCGAGGAGATAAACAAGACAAACTCCTTACAGGGTTTGCAACAGAAACAGGACCGAGAGGATATCCACCAAGCGATAGCATGCAAGCAAGCTCTACAGGAGAACCAGGGATCAACCATATACTCTTAAAAAGAGATATGATGCGCGCGCCTAAGCCGCATTTCCTTGAGCTTAATTCCATTGTGCCTTGACCATCTTTGACTTCATGATTTTCGTAGCTCCTTGATTCCCATTTCCAAGATATGAGTTGGAACTCATTTCACTGTCGCCTCTCGTTCCACTTTCACTTATCCTTTCCCTAGCATACTTGGCTCAAATATATCCGCGTACTCATGCAAGCTCTCCAAAATTCACTAGTGAATTTTGGATCTCGTTTACCGATGCCAATCCCTGTTGCCAAGTGTACCTACTAGGGTGATCTCGACAACTCATGCACTAGCGAAATGAACCATTCGCCTTAGTGGCGAACTCTACTCGAGCAGATTACCAACGAATGCATCATGAGATTCTAGGTAACTAACCATGAAAGAACCCAAAAGGTTACACAGGACTTCGAGGGTATTACCAAAGCAAGCCAAGAGTCTGACTACCCTCTTTTCAAAACCGAGAATGGTATCCCTTACTGGATAACCACTTTACCCCTAGAATCCATCCATGGCTCAGCAATTAGAAGTACTGCTTCTAATCTCAACACTTGGCATAGACGTTCTCAAATCCAACAAGTCATGAATAAATGGACCAACTCTCCAACCAGATTTTGGGACAAAACTGGGATCCTTTACCATGCTAGTACTAAGGTGCAGAGACTCAACTATCTAAGCAGACTTAAATGATACGATGATCAAGACAAAGTCTGGACGGGATGATAGAAAAGAACGACTGAACCTTTACCAGAAACGGTACCATCTCTTTTAGGCACCCTAGAAATGGGAGCGCCCAATTGCCCTCTCCGATGATCTTGTCCTTGTCCTCCTTGATGGCCTAAACCATACCAACAAGTTGCTTATCCTTAAGCTCGCGTCCTTTATCCTTACTCTTATTATCCTTCCTTGTACCACGGCAACAGGTCTCTCGAGAACCACCTCCATCCTACGGAAAACACCCACGTGGCTAGACAAAGATTAGTCACAGTTAGGACTACTGTGACTACAGATGGAGGAAAGAAAGGAAAAGAGATTCAATCAAGGAATCAAAGGATAATGCTAATGGCCTTTGGGGAATATCCTTTTAAAACAAACTTTTCTTGAAAAATGCTTCTTTGTAAACGGTTTTTCAAATAGTTTTCAGAAGGTTTTAAAAACTTTTGCCCAGTCTGGTAACCTTCTGCTCTGATACCAAATGTAACACCCCACCTCCGCTAGGGTCACTCGCAAAGGAATGCACTAGCTTTAGAGGGGTATTATTGGTAAACATGTACAGAAATATTACAAGACAGAACATATAAAATAACGGAAGTAAAATCAACTTTCACATCATTAATAAATAAGGTCTAAAGCCTTTTACATCAGAGAATTTCTTACATGGAAACCTGTCTTGTAATAGTAAAGAAGCATAAAAACCTTTTCATCAATTATTCCCCAAGTAAAACAATAAAATAGCCATAGCCAAGAAAAGTCCAAGCCATGCGTGATGACCTTCAAACAGAAGAAGTCCAAACTAACAATAGCATTTCCTCCCTGTAACCTGGGGGGGAAACGGAAGACAAGAGGCGAAACAAAACGGGGTCAGTCATAAAGACTGGTAAGCCCTATCTACTATCAGTATATAAACTAGTAAAGTTAACTGGCATGAGGAACTGAGATGAACATAAGTATGATGACAAGATAGATAAGCTAAACCAAAATAACAGGATGCACTACTGTACCAAGATACACGAGTGTGTCATGATAAACTACGGTGTCAAGATAAATCAAGGTATCACATTGTTAGGTTTCTATCAAGTATACTATCCCAAGGTATCTATCCTGTATAACATCCCACGGTATCTATCATGTATATTTCCCCTAGTTCTAACATGTATATTTGCTCTGCACCTTTCGTACTAATATCCCAACCCGCGTCATGTGTTAACTATGAATGTCCCTTGCCCAATGTCATGTTATGGTCCATGTCAACCTAATATATAGCATATGTAGGTTTTCCTAACTCGTATGTTTCTTTCCATGTGTAAGTTCAGTCCTTTGCCGTAGGCCATACGGGCTTTCACATGTGAACATTTTATCCTTGAGGTTATTTTGGACTGCTACTCTTGATCTAGTTATGTTTTCTTACCATGAACTATCGCGTGTCCACTTAGGATTTATGCCACCTAGGACCACTAGGGATTATGCTACCTAATGAACGTTTCTGTGTCTCGGTTTGGGTTCAGCCACCTAGGGCCACTAGGGATTATGCCACCCGTCAACCGCGCCCTTTATCCCACGTATGTATCGTGAATCATTTTCCATGTCTAGATGCACATGTTCCTCAATGTGCCATCCGAGTTCCGTGCCAGGGCAAAACAAGAAATACGGAACTCGGTCGGGAGCTTTAAGTCGTCTGCTGATGCAGATATCAAGGTCTGTTTTTGTGCCCGTGGCTATGGTCCCACGTGACCCCTCCCTCAACTACTGAAAGGCAATCCTAGAAAAATCATGTATGAGAACTACACTAAGGCCCATCGATGCCCACTTCCAGATAGCCAACCTCACCCATAATTTGATAGCTAGTATATGGTCTTTTGGGAGTTCCCTGCCTTTCCGTACGTACACGATTGACTAAAGATGGTAGGTAGTCGGCGACGTGCTATCCCGGGGCAAAATCAAGTATCGTCGACTCCACGCTAATCCATCCCAGTCTTTAGGTCGCTCGCATAGCAACCAAGGCATACTCTTGGCTCTTCTACCGCAGACCTTAACCCCCTGTGAGGCCGGGTTTCATGGACCACTCGCCACCTCACAGAGGGATACCAAGAGTACCCTCATGTTCCCCGAAGCTTTCACTTCGTCAACCAGTTCGCTGGAGCTTTTATCCTAGTCAGATAACTTGCTCCTCCTCGTATACTAAGCGATGACCTACCGTACCAGGTTACTCATCTCTTTATGAGCTAGTCCCATGTCCTTAGCTAAGAATTATTACTTAGTTACCCTTAACTAAGGTTTACCACTTAGCCCCTCTTTCCGCTATCCTTGTTAACTACGATTTCCAACCTAGTCCTCTGAGCTAGGGCTTTGTCAAATGGGTTAAGTGTTGTTATCCAAGTTCGTGACTTGACCCGCGTACAAATCATGTCAAGATTGGCTAAGTACTCAAGTTCAAGGCTTAGCCCTACAAGTTGGTTAAGTGTACCAAGAAGCTCATGACTTAACCCTATCAAGTCAAATTGGTTAAGTATTTATTTGCCTTAACCCTATCAGATTTTCATGTTAGATTGATTAAGCATGTATTATCTTAATCCCATCAGATTATCGAGTCGGATTGGTTAAGTATGGGTTAGCTTAACCCCATCCACTAATCGTATTACAATGGTTAAGCCTAATCTTAAAAGGTCTTGTGACTTAACCCTTATCAGGTCCACCTATTAGATTGGTTAAGTATAGGTTACTTAACCTCATCAAATCACCACGTATAATTGGTTAGGTATAAGTTACTTAACCCCATTAAATTATCATGTTAAATTGGTTAAGTATTGGTTACTTAACCCCATTGAATAACCAAGTTTAGATTGGTTAAGTGTTTAACTTAACCCCATCGAATTCCC
Organism: Allium sativum; assembly: GCA_030737875.1. NCBI lineage: Eukaryota > Viridiplantae > Streptophyta > Magnoliopsida > Asparagales > Amaryllidaceae > Allium > Allium sativum. The sequence goes on from CM060923.1 coordinate 694,068,402, forward strand.
GTGTTTAGATTAGTTAAGTATAGATTACTTAACCCCATCTAATTACCGTGTTTAGATTAGTTAAGTCTTAGTTACTTAACCCCATCTAATTACCGTGTTTAGATTAGTTAAGTCTTAGTTACTTAACCCAATCTAATTACCGTGTTTAGATTAGTTAAGCATAAATTACTTAACCCCATCCCCTAACTGTCTTGTATGGTTAAGTGTCAATAAGAAATCAAGCCCGGTCCCACTTAACCTACCCATTTGTCTCATATCGGTTAAGTGTCACTAGTCAAATTTACTTAACCTTATCATGTGGCATTAATTTAATTAATGCACTCTCAACCTCTCACATTAGACTTTGTTGTGGTTACTAGTTAAGCCGGGCGGGTCCGGGTAGATTTACACCACAACCTAGTCTAACCTCGGGTCTTAAGCGCGACATGACCAACTTCTCACATTGGATCCTATTGTTTGTAGCCACTGGTTAAGCTGGGCGGGTCCGGGTAGATTTATGCTACAAACTCAACCTAACCTCGAGTTGGCCATTTTCATGTTTGGTCTAGTGTCTTGTTACACTTACAACCCATACGTGTCAAGTTTCCAAGTCCCATGCTCATAGCCAAAGTTACATGTTGTCACATTTATACCAACTTACCCAAATCATGTTTCATGTCATTAAAGTTCCCCCATAACCTAACCCCAACGCTTTTAAACTCGCATATGCATTCACAACAACGCATAATGGATTTAAAGAAGGAACTTGGCAAAGGCATGACAAAAAGGGTATAAGGCCACAAGTTAAACATGGTGGAAATGAGGCATAAATGTGCTCACAAACTTGCATGTTACATTGTCAAGCCTCAAAAACATGCATAACATTCAAACTTGGCAAATAGGTGATACATGGTCATAGATGACATGAAATGATGACAAGTAACTCGCATATAACATCACATAAGGGTTATGACTTCATATGCAAGTTAACCTAAAGGTTAAGAGGGTTCTCATGTTGCATAATGCAACATTTCAACATAAAGGTTATAGCTTTTAACCAACAAGATCAAGGTAATGACTTTATAGACTTGCATTACATGATAGCATGTATCATACTTAATGATCAAACCCAAACTTGCAACATTCATTTAACTTTACAGTTAATATCTAAGAGTAGGAGGAGGCTTACAATGCTATGAAGGCACAAATCAACATATAAAACAAAGATTGAGACGAAGCCATTCATGCTATCACCCAAAAACCCCAAAAGAACAAGCTCCAAATGAAACCCTTGAGCAAATATCAATAAAAATCCTTGCTTTGAAGAAGAAAGGTTTCAACTTTGGCTTTGAATGAAGCTTATGAGCTCTCATGCAAGATCCTTGCTTTTTAGTCAAGAAAAGGTTGCAACTTTGGCTAGAATGTAACTTATGAACTCTCATACAAACATGAAATCACTCAAATGATCATAGAATCTCTCATGAATGAAGAAAAGAGGCTCCTTTACTTTGAAACTAGCTTAGAACACTTAAGCTATCATGAAAAAGAAGATGGAGGCCATGGGTTGAAGTGGAGGCCATGATGAGGAATCATTTTGGCATAGTTTAGTTGTAAGATCAATTTATGAGGGTTTTAGGAGAGGGTTAGGGGTCTTTTTATAGAAGACTAGGATAGTTTTAGCCATAGGATAAACCTAGTTTAGATCCTAGCCATCCAAAGCATGTCTTGGGGAAGAAGTCAATTCTAAAAAATGGAGTGGTGTCTTAACCAGGCCTAAAAATGGAGTGGTGTCTTAAACAGGCCTAAAAATGGAGTGGTGTCTTAATTGGGCTGAATTTCAAATCTGTTTTCGGATTTGAATTTTCGTGAAACTTTGCGAGGCAATATCTCGGTCATATGAACTCCGATTTACGAAATTTCGGACTCTATTTCGCGTATTTTTCCGAGACGAACGCAATGGTGCAACCCGTTTATCCTGATTCAGGTTTTATAATTAAATTCTGCCTTGATTCTTGTCTTAACACGTTGTTAAAATTCGGGTTGTTACAAAGGCCGTTGATTTGAAGATTGAGGAAGAGCAAAAGGCAATTATATTATTGTGTTCGTTGCCGGACTGTTACACGGGTTTCTCAAATAGTTTGATCTATGGCCGGGATTCCTTGACTCTAGATGATGTCAAGACGGTTCTTCTTAGTGAGGAGTTGAGAGATCAAATGAAGGAGATGAGTCAGGATAGTAGTGGAGCTAGTAGTGGTCACGGGTTGTTTGTGGAGAAAGAAAAGAATGTGAAGAAAGGAAACTGGGGGCGTTCTAAATAAAGAAAACCCAGTGGAAGAGATAAATCGAAAGAGAGAAATGGCAAGTGTTTATTTGTAAGAAACCGGGACATTGGAAAAATGAATGTCCGGACAAAGATAAGAAGGAAGTAGCATCTTCATCTGTGGCGGTGGAGAGTGGGGATGGTGAGATAGATGAGAACGTGTTGACGGCGGTAGCAACGGGTGTTTCGTGTAACTAATGGGTACTCGATTCGGGTCCATCGTATCATATGACGCTAAATAGAAATTGTTTTTCATCCTTTTAGGTCAAAAAGGGAAATGCAATTGCTATGGGAAATGGTGCTACTTGCAAATCGATGGGTAGTGGCTCCGTGCAAATAAGGATGTTTGATGGAGTTGTCGCACGCTCACCAATGTTAGCTATGTTCTAGGACTTAGAAAGTCGCTTATATCTTTGAGGAAATTGGATTCTCTAGGATGCATGATCACTATCGAGAAGGATTGTTTGAGGGTTTCGAAGGGGGCACTTGTGGTTATGAAGGGTGCTAGGAATCATGGTATATAATTGCTTCAAGGTGTGACCGTAGAAGGTGGGACTTGTGTGGGTGTTGATAGTTCTCCCGACTTGGATGCGACACGGTTGTGGCATTTGAGATTGGGTCATGTCTCGGAGAGGATTTTGGATATTCTTCGGAAGCGGGAGATGATCGAGGGTGAGAGGTTCAACAAACTAGAGTTTTGCGAGGAATGTGTCATGGGGAAGCAAACAAGGGTATCATTCGATGAAGGCAAGCATGACTCAAAGGAGGTTCTTGAGTATGTTCATTCGGATGTTTGGGGACCGACACTGGTTGCTTCTTTGGGAGGAGCAAGGTATTATACTTCTTTCATTGATGATTTGTTTTGAAACATATGGGTGTATGTAATGCGGGCCAAGTCGGAGACATTTGCTAAGTTCAAAGTGTGGAAGGCTCTTGTTGAGAATGACAGTGGTAAGACTTTGAAGGTGTTAAGGAGCGACAATGGCGATGAATATGTTTCGCATGAATTCTTGGAGTATTGTAAGCATCACGGAATCTGGAGACATTTTACTACGCCGGGAGATCCACAATCTAATGGAGTAGCGGAGAGGATGAACCGAACTCTACTTGAGAAAGCTCGTTGCTTGATATTGACATCGGGTTTGTCTAAGGGATTTTGGGCCGAAGCTTTGTCAACCGCGGTGCATATTGTGAATCGAATTCCGTGCTCGGCCATTGGTAACAAAATTCTGGAGGAAGTGTGGGTAGGGAAGAGTGTTGACTTGAGATATCCTCGTGTGTTTGGTAGCCCGGTTTATGTGCATGATCCGGGGAATGATAAGCTTAGATCTAGAGCATTCAAAGGGGTCTTGCTTGGTTTCATGGATGGCGTGAAAGGCTATCGAATTTGGAATCCGGAAACGAAGAAGGTTCTTAATTCTCTTCATGTCACTTTTGATGAGTTGGCTTTATTCAAGGTGAATGAGAGCTCATCGGACGTTCCGGATTTGGTTCATGGTGAATCAAAGGAGAAGGAAGTCATTCCCACATTTCGTTCAAGTGGTAGTAGAGTTGAAGAAGTTCGTGGGGTTGAAGCGTTTGACGAAACATCACATAGTCCACATGGTTCCTCTAGTGATGTACATGATACTAGAGAAGTTTCGGCTCGAGGTGGAGCCGAAAGGGGTTTGGGTAATGGTATTGCTACTTGGGTTGGTCAATGTGCAATAAGGCCTCCCAAAAGATATGGTGATTGGAACTATCTTAGCTTTTGTGATCATTTATACTATGCTCTCAATGTAGTCCAAGATGAGCCGATGGACCTTGATGATGTAATGGAGTCGAGAGAGAGCTTGAAGTGGATTTGCGCCATGGAGGAAGAGATGCAATCACTTATGAAGAAACGAACTTCGGATTTCGTTCCACTTCCTCAAGAAAACCTTGCTATAGGGTGCAAATGGATTTACAAGGTAAAGGATGATGGAAGGTACAAAGCAAGGTTAGTGGCAAAGGGGTTCTCACAAAGGAAAGGAAAGGAGTATGATGAAATTTTTGCACCGGTGGTTCTCCATATTTCTATCCGGGTTTTACTAGCCATATTTGCTATCCATGACTTGGAGTTGGAGCAACTTAATGTGAAAACCGCCTTCTTGCATGGAGACTTGGATGAAGACATCTACATGGATCAATCGAAAGGGTTTGTTGTAGATGGTAAGTCTAAATTGGTTTGCAAGTTGAAGAAATCACTATATGGATTGAAGCAATCACCTAGACAATGGTGCAAAAGATTTGATCATTTCATGCTTGAAAGTGGCTTCCATCGAAGCACCAAGGATGCTTGCATATATTTCAAGAGGCTGGGAAATGATTGTTGGGTGTATTTACTCTTGTATGTGGACGATATGCTCTTTGCTTCCAAGGATCAAAATGAAATCAACAAGTTGAAGATGCTTTTGAAATCGAAATTCGAGATGAAGGATCTTGGAGAAGCAAGAAAAATCTTGGTCATGGAAATCGAAAGGGACCAAAAGCGTTTTGAGTTAAGATTGGCTCAAAAGGAATACATTAAGAAAGTGCTTTTTCGGTTTAGCATGGAGGATGCAAAGGCGTTAAATTCACCTTTACACTTGCATGTGAAGCTTTCGGAGAAGGGATCACCTATCAGGGATAAAGACAAGGCTTATATGACAAATGTGTCAGATGCAAGTGCGGTTGGTAGTTTGATGTACGCAATGGTGTGTACAAGGCCCAATATTGCAAATGCCGTCGGGGTGGTTGGTCGGTATATGGCTAATCCCGGGAAATCGCATTGGGAAGCCATGAAGGCTATTATGAGATACTTGAAAAGCAAAACATCTCATGAACTTGTCTTTGGCAGTAGTGATGATAAGAGTTGCAAGTTGATTGGTTATTGTGACATGGACTACGCCGGTGATAGGGATCGGAGGAAATCAACTTCCCGGTATGTCTTCACACTTGGCGGGACAACCATTAGTTGGAGATCGCGATTGCAAACCATAGTTTCTTTATCCACTATGGAGGTGGAGATGATTGCCGATGTGGAAGCGGCAAATGAGGCACTCTACTTGAAGCGATTGTTGTGTGACTTGGGTTTCAAACATGAGAGTGTTGATGTTCGATGTGATAGCCAAAGTGCTATCCATTTGGTGAAGAATTTGGCGTTTAGCTCGCGGACCAAGCATATTGAAGTGAGAGAGTCATTTCTTCTAGCCATGGATGAGGGTAAGCTAGTATACCTTCGGAAAGTGCACACAAAGGATAATGCGGCGGATATGTTTACGAAGGCATTTTCGTATGTTAAGTTCGAGCATTGCTCGAACTTAATTCACTTGTTGAGTTGCTAGGTGCCATGGGGTGGCATGGGGTGGAGAGAGTGATTTTGTTTGTTCATGGAAAGGAATAGCAGTGAGAGATTGGAAATCTATCTTCATGGTAAGTACTTGTTACACTCTCGAGTACATTTTTTGGTGAGACGGTTTTTCGATTGAATGTTTTCAACAATACATTGGCGGGTGGGGGCATTGCCCGAACTCGTTGGTGTAGTGCAATAGGCGGTGGCCATGCCGGAGCTCATTGGGGAAACATTTAAGTTTTCTTGGTCGAAGGTAGAAGGAAATGCTTAGGTGCATTGGATTGTGGAGTTGAGATGGTTATAGTATCGACGTGGAGTGTTGAAGTATGCGATACTATATGTTGGATTGAAGAGGTCGAAGATAGCTTCGAGTCAGAGGTGACCGTTTGCAAATCGGAGCTCATATGTAGGAGTTATGAGCTGGAATGTGTTTGCTGCCAACAGGAAGCGGGACAGACGTCTGTCATAAGGGAAGACAGACGTCTGACTACAGGGTGGTGATTTCCCAAGAGCTCAGACTGACGTCTGACATATAAGGGACAGACGTCTGTGCTGAGTACATATGCCCAATTAGTCTCTGGAAGTTGACAGACGTCTGTCAGGCGATGTGACATACGTCTGATTGGGTATTGGGCTATTTCGGGCTAGAAATTAGCAAGCAGATTTGTGACTCTTTCGGGGGCAATTTGGGTAATTGGCCAAACCTGTATATAAGCTATTTTCTGAAGTGAATTATGTAGGTCTTGAAAACTTGATTTGGGATCAAGGGTTTAAACTCAAGGGAGAATTAGGGTTTATAACCTAATTCAAATTCTTCAATTCTATTCTCCTCAAACCCTTTTCTATATTGAAATATAGTTGTCATTAGATCAATCTTTTGTATTCCTTTCATCGTGGTAATAACATACTCTCTCCAAAGTGGATGTACACTAACAAGATGTTATTGGAACCACTATAAATCCTTATGTGATTTATTTTTGCTACTTTGTCATTAGTTTCTTGCTTGTGATTGAGATTTGGATTGTTCGTGATTGGTTGATATTGGTTTTATGACTAGAGTTGTTGCTTTGGTCGTTTTTGCAAGTCTAACAACGATCTAGTCTTCCGCTAGCGCATTGTGGTTTAGATATCAGATTCGAGTGGTCTTGAATCAGATTAATCACAACAGTTACAATATTAACTATTGGAAATGTTAACCCAGAACTAGATACAATTGGAGGAGGTAAAATGAACCATGATGGTGGCTTTAAATGAGCATATAGGGTAGTCAAACTGCTAACATTATTACTTGAAGATGGTTCTTACACTAAAGGAGGATGAGAAAGACATAGATGCAGTTGAAGAAGAAGTACTAGAATTGTTAAACAAACAACTAAAAGAAGATTGAGCAGATAAACTTGTAGCAGATGAAACATTTGTAGCCGTAGACGAAAAATTCGCAACATCAGCTGATTCATCAAACAAATTACCAAAAAAAAAGGAACATTATCTGTTATCTACTCACCAGAAAATCTGCCTTTCCTTTGAACTAGAGATTCACAAATTCTAGTAGATTTTGCACTTGAAACATTTTTATCTCTGAGGCCCTCACCATTAACATAATTTGTGCATTTGATTCAGAGCCAAATCCAGAAGATACCTCCTTGCCATTATCATAATCTTTACTAAATATAAGAGCATGTATATTAACACTAGCGTCAACTCTAATATTGCCAACATTACACTCGGGGGCTAAAGCTTCAAATGGATTAACACTAGAATCCGCCCCCTTTTGTTCTTATCAACTATATTCCCTTTACTAATTAACTCACTCTTTTTCATCCAAATCTTCATAGCTTTTGTATTAATAGTATTCCATTCACTATTGGTAGTTTTTGAACCAATCTTATTTTTATAATTACCACCAAAAACATTATCTTTGATCAAAACAGAAAGTAAGGCTTTGTTTGTTTAAAGTGCTAAATTATGAATTCTGATTGCTGAATTCTACTTTCTGAATTCTAAAAGCTGACTGCTGAATTCTGAATAATCACTTGTTCGTTTGATTACATTAAGCATTCAGAACAAAAACAATTCATTCAACATTCAGAACAAGAAATAAAAGGAAAAAATTCTGAATGATTATGTCTAAATAAATTATTTATTCAGAACACTGATGAAAAAAAAACATTCTGATTTATAATTCAGAACTTCTGAACAAAAACAAATGCAGCCTAAGTTGTACTTCAATATTGAACGAAGACTGTTACTTTATTAAATAAACTGACATGGCTTTTATAGCCTACAACTCAGAAATAAACAAAGAGAGATATTAGGAAGTAGATCCTGAAAACTAGCTCATTGAACACAACATAAACGAATAATAAAAGGTATTTTTTATTCTAATCCATGGTTTTAATAGGTTAATCCACCATTTTACTTTAATAGGTTAATCCACAGCTATTTTGTAAGTTAATCCGCGAGTGGTTTAACTTAAAGATTTCACCCTATTATATAGCTAACAATCGATTTTATGCTTCTTCTTTCACAACTCTGCGTTATTACACAATTATTTGTGTTGAATTGTCCCTCCCATTTGATAAATTAGTAACAAATAAACATGTGTTAAAAATAGAGTTGATAGCACTTGAATTCAGCGAAGAAGTAATCAATTAAATACAAATACCTCACTAATTATCCCTGAACATAATCAGACATGATATTGTAGTAGATGAAGATGAAGACTCCAGTAGAGGAGTTCTTCTCAAATTTTTTCAAATAGCTTAATATTTCGAAGATTTTGCAAAAGAAGCATTTGTCAAATAGGTCAACATGAAGCATTTCAAATAGTACAGTTCATGTTCATTTTTTCAATGTACATGTGGAACTCTTTTTCTGCTTTTTTCTTAGGACTTACTCTTTGTATTACACTGCAACGTATTACACATAAGTGCAAAAGTCAATGTTATTAGAGTGTGGATAAAAGAAATTACCTTTTTTATATCATACATATCGTATAATCTATAGTACAAACATACAAGTATATCATACAATTTACTTCATGTCTTCACATTTCACATGTGGTGCTTTGCATTGTCTGATGCTCCTTCCAAATGGTCCATGCATGTCCCTGTAACTCAGGAAAAAAACATTATTTTTGTTATAAAATTATTTGTAAAATATTGGAAATATAAGAAGCAATGATCTGAGATTTACCAAATGATACACTTAGTTAAGAAGCTTAATAATTCTAGTGAAGACAAGCAAGTTTCACTGGTAGTTTTACTATATCCGGACTAATATGGCCATATATATAATATAATAAACATCATATATTATGATTATGATATTGTCACACCATAAAAACTCCACAAGCTCAAACAACACCATACTATGGTCGATGTGCAATCTGATTCAAGTATTTGATCATCTAATTGTAGCATATCACTATTATGAATAATAAAGTACAACAGTAAATATAAAGCTAAGTTATATAACAAGTCGAATAACCGCATATAATATTATGATTACCATATCAAAATTTGATTTTCCAGGATTGTCCGAAGGTTGTTCTAAATCATCCATCATGTTTTTATTTTCTTCTTTCATGGTTTCAACTAGACATTCGTCATTATTTATTAGTTTTGAATAAAACCCTTGATTTCCTGCAATTTCCTTATTACTGTAAGAACCATCTCCCTCATTAAGATGTAAACATCTTCTCTTCTCAGACATGTTTTTATCAATTTTTCAAGATTTCATAAAATAGCTAACTACAAATATATGTGATAATGGTGATATTAAAAAAATTACAATTTTTATATAATGAATCAACTAAAAAAACCTAAACAAACTACTTACTATTATTACGTCGAACTACTCTGCTTAAGCTTGGATTTAGATGCTAGGATTCTAGAAACAAGAAGACAACGAAAAACGCACAGAAGAAGAGAACATAATTATGTTTTTTCTGTGGATACATTGATTAAAATTTAAATTTTAGTAAAAGTCAACGATCCTATAAAATAGGGTGGATTAACTTACTAATATTATGGATTAGAACAAAAATTACCATGGTAAAAAAACAGATGCACCCTATTCTTCAACAAAGAACGATTCTTTGTTGCCTCGGTCTTCACATGAAAAACCCCAACAAGTTCCTCCCTTAAACTGGAAGTGCTTACCAAGCATCAAACTTAATTTACGCAAGGTTTTACTCTAAGCAGACCTCGTAACTTAATGAATTGTTCCAGCTTCATAACTTTTGTCATGATGTCTGCCACTTGCTCTTCTGTTCCACAAAATACTAGCTTCATAACTTCTTGATTCGTCGGGTTATGCAAATAATGATACCTTACATCAATATGCTTTGTTCTTCGATGCATCACTGGAATTTTTTTGAGAGCTTAATTGACGAGCTATTGTCACAACAAATCTCAAAACACTTACTTTGCTCAAAACCAATCTTATCAAGGATAGCTTTCACCCAAACAAAATGGTATACATAATAGGTCGCAGCCACATATTCTGCTTCCGTTGAGGATAACGTGACACTAGCTTGCTTTCTAGAACTACAACACATGGCTCCTTCACTTAGCAAGAAGACATACCCTGAAGTCCTCTTCTTGTCATCCATGTCTCTGGTAGAATCACTATGGGAATATACACTAAGTTTTGTACCAACAACAGGCTCCCTTTTGCACAATAAACCGAAATCTAGTGTACATTTTAAATAACTCAAGACTCTTTTGACTATTTGCATATGTTCCTCCCTTGGCTTGGCCATAAAACGAGATATCAAGCGCACAACAAACATCATGTCTAGTATTGTAACTGTCAAGTACATCAAGTTGCCCACCAATTGCTTGTATATGGTTGCATCAACTTTTCACCTTTTTTTCGATAGCTTGGTTCCTAGAACTATGGGATTTTTTACACGATTACAATTCCACATAATGAATCTTTCCAGTACCTCTTTAGCATATTTCTTTTGACACATGTGGATCCCTGTTTATCCAAAAAAATCATGCACATATCGATAAATTGAATTTAAATAAAACATATGGGTCGGTCACTAGGAGCACACATTTAATCCACTGGCCAATAATGCAATAACATGGGTCGAGCCCCATGGTGGTTCGTACACCATCTCTGGTCAGTCATGCATTCAAGTACAAGAGGGGACACACACCTCTTGGGTTGTACATCCACTTGGGTCGCATATCATAAAGGGTCGTTCAACATTCTGGTCGGTCAAGCACTATAGGGTCGTTCAATAACATAGGGGGTCATACATCTGATGGTCGGTCGAGCTCAATATGGTCATTTGCACACTACTGATTGGTCGAGCATCTTGGATAAGACAACTAGCGACAATTGGCATTGGCATATTCGTAATTAAAACATGAATGACCCATAGTGTGCATATATGATTTTCAGCTCATCACTTCATTAAAGCTTCTCCGGTAGATAGGTTAGGGCTTCCATATTTTTAGGGATCGATTCTTAGCTCCACGAAGTGCTGTTCAATCGTTTTCTCCGCCGTTCTAAGCCATTCTAACTAATATCAAGCCTTCTCCAATCAAGTTTCACCATCAAATCATCCGTGGAATTCTCCAAAGTCATTTAAGTGTTCGAGAGATCATAGATCTACATCTATACTCGTCATACTCAGAGAAATAGGGTCATTCATTAGTAGATTTAAGTGAATCATAGTGTGGAAGAAAGGAAAACGAATGTAAAAGTAATAGTCATGTACTTTGTAATAATTGTTGTGATAATTAAAGTTCCTTCTATAGTGGATGTAGGCTGTTTCTAAGTCGAACCACTCTAAAATCCTTTGTTCTCTACTTTTTGCTTTTTTTTGTGTTTGTGGCTCCGTAATATCAAACCCTACCTTTTGGTGAATTGTTCTAAAAATACCTTTGGTGTTGTTGTCATTTTTTGATTACAACATTTGGCGCATGCCGTGGGGCCATGTTCACATTCGCATTCGCATTCTCAAAACTAAGATTCAGGCTAACTGATGAATTCTCTCTGAAACTTAAGAAACAATCCAATATAATACCGCCAAAGAATAAGGCAAGTAAGACTGTTAGAGGAGGATCAGGCGATGATGTTAATGAAGAAACACCATTAACCAACCACTTTGAAGTTGGCGAAACTTCAGTTGATGGAGTCGGTGTAGCGAGAACCGAGCTAAAGGAAGCTGTCATAGGCCTAACACAGTAAATGGATATCTCAAATAAAGCCATAATGGAAAATTTAGAAGCTCTTTTCACTCTACAGGTTGCCACGGCAAAAGTGAATGCTAAATTCAATCATACAGAGAATGCAGGCTCTTCCTCCTCGAGTCCAAACCGTGAACAGTCCAACTGAGAGGTCACCAATCTGAACAATGCTGGTCATGGAGAAACTAAACCAACAGCTCGAGACCATTCTGTAAAGGCTACTTCTCGACAAGTGACTAGCTCTGCCAAAGGGGAACCTTCCCATGAGGGAGGCATAGGGTCCAAATCCCTAGCCGTGACCGTTTTTGCTTAGGCCAACATCCGGCAAAGGAGACGGCGTCCACCCCGCAGATCATCACAACGAGAGGGAACGCCTGTCAGAAATGGTTCGATTGATTATGAAATAGGATAACGGATGGAGTTACGATAAAAAAGAGTGGGAGTTTTCTCCAACTAAAATTGCACTCACAGAAAGAATTAAGATGACTTCGTTCCCAAGAAAATTCAAACCGCTAACTATGCAAGCTTACAATAGGATGGGAGATCCCATATACTTGGAAGGGGTAACTTTAATCTGGTTCACTAATTTGCCCTCAAAGTCGGTGGATGACTTCTCCACCTTGGAAAAGTTGTTCCGGGAACAATTAAGGCTTCAATCTACCAAAGTTAGAGATGTAATATCACTAAACGAATTGGAGCAGAAACTAGGCGAATCAATTAAAGCTTTCCGCACTCGCTTCAATGCCGCTATGGAAGAAGTGGGAAATCATGAACCCCGACTAGTGTTAATGGCTTTGAAAGGGGCCATAAACAAGAAGTCCGCATTCGAAAGGTTGATTAAGATAGAAAAGCCTAATACTCTAGAGAAGTTCTATGACAAAGAAGAGGAGTTCATCAGCGTTGTAGATGATCATTCTTATGCCTTACCTGCTACCGAAGGTAATGTGTTAGCAGATAATAAAGATAGCGGAGCACAAGGGAATCGAAAGAACCTCGAAGGTCAGAAGTGGGGCAATGATGCTAAGGACAATCAGAGCAATAAGAAGCTCCACTTTTTCAAAAATTCAGAGTTGACCTTGCTTACTAATACTCTGGAAAATGTGTTTCTTGCTACAAAAGACATCGAAGACTATCCGAAGCCGAAGCATCAAGAGGTTAATGATGCTAATATAAGTTCAGGAAGGTTTTTCCACTTCCATAACCAGCCAGGCCATAACATTAACGAGTGTAGGCACTTGAAAAGCTTGATTGAGGAATTAATCCAAAAAAATAGGCTTCAGCAATACGTAAAGAATCCACAAAATGCTCAAGTTGTGCAAGGGCTGAGTACTCCTATGGACCAACCTGGATCAGGAGAGAGACCCTCAGCCCTTGTCAATTCTTGGCCAGTCATTAATACAATCTCGTGAGGACCTTACCCAGGTGGAAGAAGCTAGGGGGGGGGGACATGGAGAAGTATGCCAATGAATTGAAAACCCCTTCAAAGGAAGAGAAATGCAAGGTCCTAAGTAACACATTTCCAATAAAGTTGCCAAAGACTTCAGGCGAGGATGTAGTGTATAAGGACAGAGACTCCGATGGATTGCTGACGCCAACGGTCGATCCCATGGTTGCTACCGTTGGCATCGGTTCGTCTATAGTGAAAAGGGTGTTGGTTGATAGTAGGGCATCCGTCAATGTGCTTTTCATTAATTCATTCAGTCAAATGAAATTTCCTATAGCGGATGTACGAGCGTACCCGAATAATATACATGGATTCGTCGGAAAACCTACTCAACTAGTGGGCGTGATAGACCTCCTTGTGGAACATGGTGAAGGAGAGAAGAAGGTTGCAATGATGTCGACTTTCGTCTTGGTCGACAAACTTTCAGCTTATAACACATTCCTTGGAAGGCCAGCATTGACCGAGATTAAGATTGCACTAGCTCCATAGTGCCTCACCATGAAATTTCCGACTGAAAAAGGGACATGCATGATTAAAGTTTATCAAAAGATGACTAGAGAGTGCTATATGGCAGAATTGGTTAAAGCTAAAAGAAGGATATCAGAAAGAATGCGGGGGCTCCCCTCCACATTCGCGACACCACCTTATAGCAACTAAGGCGAGGCCTCTGTAATGGCGAATAAAGCAAGGCCCAGGAGGAGATGCATCCAAGGAAGACCAGTACAGGGGAAGACCGCGCAACACTAGCTGAAGCCACAATTTTAATCCCAATTCATAACGATGATCTAAATAAGGTGTTGAAGATAGGCTCTCAGCTGGGCCTCAAGATGAAAAAAGATTTGATTATGTTTTTAAGAGAAAAATTTGATGTTTTTGCTTGGAGTCACTCCGATATGTGTGGAATATCTCCCAATGTAGCAGCACACAAGTTGAATATCGATCCGAGCATGACTCCAGTAAAATAAAAAAGGCGAACTCAAGAACCTGAAAGATCTAGAGCACTCAAAGAGGAAGTTTATAAGATAATGGAGAATGACTTTATACATGGATTCCACATATCCTAATTGGGTCTCTAATCTAGTACTTGTGAAGAAATCCAATGGCAAATGACGAGTGTGTATCGACTACTGTGACCTCAATAAAGCATGCCCAAAGGACAGTTTTACAATACCCAGAATTGACCAGCTTTTTGATTCAACCACGAGGAATGAGCTTCTATCTTTCGTGGACGCTTATTTGGGGTATTACCAAATAATGATGCACAAGCCAGACCAGGAAAACACCAAGCTTTATAACAGACCTGGGCTTATACTGTTTAACGCACTAATTGTTAGAACCATGGAAGTGTATGTTGACGACATGCTAGTTAAGTCAAAGAAGGCAAAAGATCATTTCGAGAATCTCGCCAACATGTTCCATATTCCCAGGAATTATGGGATGAAGTTAAACCCATTCAAATGCTCATTTGGAGTCGCATCTGGAAAATTTCTTGGGTATATGGTTAGTGGCAGGGGAATCGAGGCCAATCTCACTCAAGTCTCAGCTTTGTGGTAGATGCGCGTTCGAAGAGCAAAGAGAGAAATTCAGAGCCTAAACGGAAAGGTAGCTACTTTGAGTCGATTCATTTCAAAGGGGACAGATAAGTACATTCCAAGTGCCAAACAGATTTCGAGGAGATAATCGAACACATGGAATCACCACCAATGTTATCAAAGCCCAAAGATGGAGAAAGCTTATTCCTATATCTGGAGTATCATCTCACACGTGCAGCTTTAGTTTGAGAAGATGAAAAGGTTCAATGGCCGGTATATTACATTAGTAAGCGACTTACCGGGGCAGAACTGAATTATCCTAAAATGGTGAAGCTCGCATACAGTTTACTTATCACCTCAAAGAAACTTCGACCGTACTTCCAAGCCCACTCTATCAGAGTTCTCACGGATCAGCCTCCAAAGCAAATCTTATTTCGTCCAGAGACTTTGGGAAGATTGTTAAAGTGGAATATTGAACTTAGTCAATACGACATCACTTACCATCGCCGAAGAGAAATCAATGGGAAAGTTTTATATGGTTTCGTCATAAAATTTACAGATAGAGGGGAGGAGAAGAACCTTCTGAAGCAATCGCCAGATGGAAGTTGTTTATTGATGGGGCTAGGAATGATTATTGTTCCGGGGTAGGGATAGTTCTAGAAACCCCTGAAGGCCGATCAATAAGTTATGCTTTAAGGTTGGAGTTTCCCGCAACTTACAACGAGGCAGAGTATGAAGCACTAATGCTAGGCTGAAAACCGCAAAAGAGTTGAGCTTGAATGCCTTACAAATCTTCAGCGACTAGCAGCTACTGGTATCCCAGGTCCGGGGAGAGTTCCAAACCAAAGGAGGAAATCTTCCATCTTATCTGTGCATGGCCAAGGAACTTCTCGATGATTTGGAGTACTACATGATATCCCACATTCCTAGAGAAGAAAATATGAAAGCGGATTCACTTGCGAAGCTGACTAGTACTGGAGATGCTCAGATACTGGTACTAGTTCCTGTTGAAGTCCTTTCAAATCCTAGCACTGATGATAATGACATAGACTGGGTCACAGAAACCGTCGTAGAGCCAAAATCATGGATGACTCAGATCAAAAATTATCTCCTCAAGGGGGTGCTCCTAGATGATTCAAAGAAACGAAAGAAATTACGTCAAAAAGCATCTTTGTATCTCATCCAAGACGATCGTCGATATAGGTGAGGCTTCTCTATGCCTCTACTTCGATGTCTGATTGGTGAGGAATCTAGGGAAATCTTAGCAGAACTTTGTAAAGGAGAGTGTGGAGTCATACAAGAGGACAGAATCATCCAAGAAAATTCTACGTTACGGCTATTTCTGGCCGCATATAAACTTAAACTCCACAACTTGCACCAAGAAATGTGATCGATGTTAGAGGTTTGCAAAGATCCCAAGGGCACCATCTACAGAGTAGACCCAAATGGTCGTTCCATGGCCATTTATAGTCTGGGGCACCGACTTGATTGGAGTACACCCTACAACAAATTCCAGTTTCAGATATGCCATTGTGGTTGTTGATTTCTCCACTAAATGGGCTGAGCAGAGCCATTGGCCACCATCACTTCAAAAAAAAGGTGATCAACTTTGTCTTGAATAATATCATATGCAGATTCGGTGTGCCATAGAAGATAATCACAGATAATGGAACATAGTTCGAGAGCAATGAGTTCAAAAGCTTCTGTAAAGGTACAAGATTCAAAAGAGTTTTGCAACAATTTCTCATCCGCAGGCCAACGGGCAAGTCAAAGAAGTAAACAAAATCATAAAATCAACTATCAAGAAGCATCTTGAAAAGGCCAAAGGTAGTTGGGTAGACGATCTTCCACTTGCACTATGGGCGTTTCGCACGACACATACATATGCAGTGAGGCACATTTCGTTCTCTCTAGCCTTTGGGTTCGAAGCTATGATTTCGATAGAGCTGGAAGTACCTACTCCCTGCAGAATTCATTTCAACCAAAAAAAGAATCAGAAGTTGCAACTTGAAGCACTTGACCTGCTTGAAGAAAGGAGAATTGAAGTGGAACTTAGATGTGCTTCCCACCAAAGGAGGGTTGCTAGGCACTTCAATTCGAATGTCAAACAAATAACCTTTGGGGTGGGAGACATGGTGTTGAAAAAGATAATGATCGGAACTGGGGTTTTCGAACTTAACTATGAAGGATCTTTATTATAAGTCAGACAATCCTAGACGGTACTTTCAAACTAAAGACAACAAATGGAGCAATAATCCCAAGGGCGTGGAGTAACATTCATCTATGTCACTATTACAATTAACTTTTCGTTCATGTTCCAATAAAAGTTGTAAAAACTTTCTACGTATTGTACTCAACATTGTATGTATATAAATGAAAGCAGTGAAGTTGCTTGCCTGAATTGTACCTTTGCAAACTCTTGTATAATTATTCAAAGATGTTAAAGTCGATTTTGATTGCAAGCCATCAAACGATTGCCCACCAACAACCCAATGAGACCCCAGGTGACCTTCACAGCAAATTCCGATGGGGAAAAGCTCGAGCGATCAGTGTCATGAACAACCTTCGCGACAAACAAGGAGGTGTAAAGCACCGCCTTGCAAATAAAGAAGGAAGGCCACTAAGAGTCGGACAGTTAATGGGCACAGCATCAAACCTAATAGACAAAAACACCTGCAAATTCCACCGTAGGGGCACCTTCTTAAGTAAGGGTTAATGTAACACCCCTAAGTCCCACATCGTGGGAGCCTGTGTGAGGTGGGTACTTATATAGTAGAGTCCATCTCTTACTAACGCCGAGGCCTTCTGAGGAACAAAACCCCACACTTATACCATGACTAAGTTAGGGACAATATCTTGCGTGAACGGAGGTACGGGTTGTTACAG
This sequence comes from Allium sativum, assembly GCA_030737875.1. NCBI lineage: Eukaryota > Viridiplantae > Streptophyta > Magnoliopsida > Asparagales > Amaryllidaceae > Allium > Allium sativum. Next base: position 694,086,124 of record CM060923.1, read on the forward strand.
TGGTATCAGAGCCAATACCCCGCCGAAATTGTGACTCCTGTATGGACCACAGCGCCTGGGTGAGGTATTTGTGAGTCAACGGAGATGTTGGGATCTGTAGGAGGGGAGAATGTTACACCCTTAAGTCCCACATCGTGGAAGACCGGGTGAAGTGGGTACTTATATACTAGAGCTCATCTCTTACTAATGTCGAGGCCTTTTGAGGAACAAAACCCCACACCTTTATGGTGGCTAAGTTGGGGACAATATCTTGTGTGAACGGAGGTGCAGGTTCTTATTGTTAAGGACCTCAGTTCGATAAATCACGATAGATTCTGATAAAAGAACTGACGTCTGCCTCGTGGAATAATACAACATCAAGCTGGAAGTACCAGCACAAGGTCAGAAGGACTGGTAAACACAAGGTGGAAGGACCAGCACCATGTCAGAAGGACCGACAAACCTGAGCTGGAAGTACCAGCATTAGGCCGTAAGGACCGTCAAACGCAAGATGTAAGGTCCAATGTCAGGTCAGAAGGACCGACAAACCTAAACTAGAACTATCAGCATCAAGCCGGAAGGACCGGCAACAAGCTGGAAGGACCTGCATAAAAAGAAATTCCTAGTCGTCAAAGGGTACCCAATTGGATTGTCAGTGTTAAGAAGTACATGACTTATAATGACCCTTATTCTACGTATCGGAGGATCGTAGAATATTTGTTTTATTTTCATATGAAGTCATATGGTCATGTAACTTTGGGAAACGACTATTGGGGTCATTTCCCACTTTCACGATTTTTGCTGTATTTAAAATGACTGTTTTGCCCATGACAAATTTTATTTCTCCCATAACTTTTGATTGATAAGGATTTTTGACCTGAAACCATTCCATTGGATTCAAATGATGATTTCCCATTCCATAGAGTGGTCACAGTAATCAAACGAACTTATCATTTAGGAGATATGGCTGAAATAAGATTTGAAGATGGAAAAGACAACTTAATTGGGCTTAATTAAATGATTAGCAGCTAGGCCCGTAACCCAATTCGGGATTAGGGTTATGGGATTGCTGAAAGGAGCTAGATAAACTTCTCCTTTTGTTTTTCTAGCCGCTACAAACCTTTCTAAAACCTAATTATGGCATCTAAATCTCTCTCTAATCATAAATTAATCAAATCTACATCAAATCAAGACGGATTAACACCAAATTCGAGGTAGAGCTGCTACACTACATTGGAATCCGAGCCAAATGAATAAAATTTTCAGATCTATCATTTATTATTGGTTAAGTTGAGTGATTTGCATGTTTATATACTAATTAGTGCTAATTAATGGTAATTAGTGAAAATTAGCGAAATTATACATCCAAAAATTATGGAAAAATATGTATAAATTCTGAAATCATATTTTATGTCACATATACGAAATTGGGTTAATTTGGATTTTATTTTGTCAATCCTGGAATTTAGGTTATTAATGGAAAATCATGGATTTGGGTATGTTTGATCTAAGTTAACATATGAAATCATTGTTTTGATGTTTTTGGTTGATTCTACATGTTACTACTGTTGTTTGGTATGTTATGTGATTGCACAAGAAAGTTAGAATGGTTGATAACGCCGTGGTCTAGCGAAATTAGCTTGCTGGAAAACTGTAGGATTTCGGTTCGTGACACGACCCGTATGGTCACGATCCCTATGGTCACGACCCCCATGGTCGCGACCCCTATGGTCATGGCCCTATGGTGACCACAACCACAATAGTGACCATGAAACCTATGGTGACCACGAGCCAATAGTGATCACGAGCTAATGATGACCACGAACCGAGCCGTGATGGTGACCCCGATCCGAGCCGGGTTTGAACTTCCAGCGCGCGATGACGATCGTGAACACTTCTGAAGACTAGCTCCAATTCGACCAGAACCCGAGATGCAAAGGAAGTCCAAGCGAAAGGTTATCACTTAGGATTCAGATTGGAACAAACAAGTTAACATCAAGGGTTTGGCTTTGCTGCGGGACGTGTGCAAAGGAGTTATTTATTTCTATAACTTTGGTTCACCATTGAGGGAGGTGGCATGTAGACGAACCAGAGCCAGGGTTGTGTGGACTGGCTGACCCATACCCCAGAGCCAGGGCAATGTGGACTAGGTAGGGTTATTGACTATAGACCAGGGCGGTGTGGTTATAGAAATAGTTGTACGGAGTCCAGGGCTGTGTGGACCCATTATGGCCCCAATGGATTTGGTGACCAAAGCGGTGGATATCGTATGTTTTACGCATTGAGTGAGAGATGTGAGGATGATTGCTTTGTTTAATGTTTGCTATCACCATGACACACACACTTCCATTTTACACTCTATGTTAGTGCTACCTTAGAGTGTTGTACATCTTGTTGTGTTAACTATTTGGTGGCAGGTCCAGGTCATGTATGATTATTTATACCTGTTCTTGCTTTATTTTGTTATATAAAATTGCTATCGCTCACACCAAACTTTTTTTAACCCAAAGTTTTATATCTCTTCTTATTACCTTGGGTGCTCCTAAATGAGCAGACTAGTGGCAGGTTAGGTGGTTATGCACAAGTAGCTGTCCGAAGCCGAGCAGGAGGCTCCACATACTATAAATATTCTCCTTGTGTTGTTGCCGGTCACCGCTTTAAGCATTAATAGTGTACCTCTTTTATTTCCTTTTAGAGACAGTATTTTAAAGTTGTAATAATTGGATATGACACTATATTTTGGATTCCGCTACTCTAATGGATATGGTTTAGTTTTCAGCTTATATAATGTCTTTCCTGTTTTATATCAAGTTATGTTATTATTATATTTTATTCTATTCGTTGTGAGATTAACTATAGGTTCTTTGGTAATTCATCATTTCATCCCTTTTGACGACCGTCCCGTGCTAGTCAGGCATTGGCATAGCACATTTCGGGGAAATGTCTTATGGTACAGGGCGGTCGTCACACTTGGTATCGGAGCCTAGGTTGCGTAGTTTAATCTAGGGGAAGACATCAAGGAGAGATAGTATACGTATATGAGAGCGCATATTTGTGATATTTTGGGTTTCAAAAACTATATATAACTATTAGTATATTTAAGGATGAAGTCGCACTGCACTAGCACCACTAAGGAGATGGTTAATCATTTTCTCTTTACAGATTGAACGATAAGCCGAAATACGAGGAGCACGGTGAGGAACCCCACACCGGAGTTGAAGAGGGATCGGGTTCAGGGGCCAATAATGGGAATGTCCCTGATATAAGGATGATGTTTACTGCCTTCATGTGAGATATGCTTAAGGAAGCTCATGGAGCAGCTCCTAATGCTGCTAACGGTGGTGGTGCAATAGTGCAGGAGCCTAGAGCCGATTTTGCAAAGCTTAGAGAGGATTATACTAGTCTTGGTGGGTAGCTTTTCCATAGAACAGAATCGGTTATGGAGGTCCAGGATTAGCTTGGTAGTTGTGAGCGCATCCTCGAGGATATGGGGAATGATGATGCAATAAAGAGAAAGCTAGCATCACGTCAGCTTCAAGGACAGGCAATGAAGTGGTGGAATGCCATTAAAGCAGCTACTCTCGAGGATCAAATTACTTGAAATCAGTTAAAGATTTGCTTCAGTGAGAGGTTTATTCCAACGAAACAAAAATCAAAATTTTTCTCGAAGTTTTTGGAGCTTAAACAGAATGGTAAGGAAGTCTCAGAATATATTTCTGAATTCAATACCTTATCAAAATATGGATTATCTTTTATCCATATTGCCGAGAAGAAGAATGAGAAGTTCATAATTGGTCTAGATGAGTAGTTGGGGGAAAGAATTGTAAACCATATCGATGAGTCCTTCGATTCTACTATGGGAAAGGCATTGAGATCAGAGAGCCTTTGCCCTAATTCGAAGACTGATATTGGTGAAGGCAACAAAAATTCCCAGAATAAGAGTAAACAGAACTAAACCAAGGATGGTTAAAAATAGAAGAATAAGAAAGACATCGAATGCTTTGGCTGCAGCAAGATGGGCCACTATATCAGAGATTGTCAATCAAAGCTAGAGGAGAAGAAGTGCTTCAACTGCTACCAAGTGGAACATTTCAAGAATAAATGTCCACAACCCCCTCAGGAGAGGCAGATCGTGAAAGCATAAGTTATCAACATTGTTCCTCCTTCTTCGAATGCCCCAACTGTGACGGAGAAGGGAAAGGGTGTCATTATTCAAGTCATGCTTTCTATCTATGAAGTTCTCGTTCGAGTATTATTTGATACCGGGTCTTCCCATTCCTTCTTATCTAGTGACCTGGTAGATAGGTTCGGACTGGAACCTGACATAGTCGATAAACATTTAGTTGTGACGAATCTGATCGATTGTTCGACTAGCTTTCACTACACCAAACAGCCTGTTTTGTAACATTTTCGCGGACCCTATTAGTAACGGTTATTATTGTTACTGTTTTATAACGTTTATTACCATTATATCTAGTAATAATAGTAATAACTATTACAATAGCCCATATTTTTGCACGCATGGGCTGGTTTGGTAATTTTCCTTCCACTCATGTTTCTAAGCCCTTCCGTTCCTTTTCATATTCGCCATAACACTTAGATCCCCAAATTCTGCAAAGCCGTCACCTAGGTTTTCTGACCAGTTTCTTTCATCTCCATCACCTACTGATCCATTCTCTACCGACGCCGACTTCGATCCGTTCAACTGCTCAGATATCTTTTCTGACCAATATTCTTTCTCCGCCGACGCCCCAGTCTCGTGCTTAATGTAGACTGATATTTATGGGTCAAAGGCCTTTATTTCATGATTAACGTATTGAAATGTTTAATGTTTTCTTTTATTACTGCAAGTAGCAAGTAACTACCTCAAATTTGTTACAAATTCGTTAGATCTGTTAATACATACGTTCATTTTTTTCATTTATTATGTGATTAACATATTGTGATTAACGTATTGTGATTAACTTAATTTGAAAATACTTCATTATGAACAGGTAAAATAATAGTTTAGAATTGTTCTAAATTATAATATATATAAGAAAGGTTGCAACGAAAATTCAAAATTGTTACAAATTACCACGAAATATAGAAGTTATGCTTCATAAGTTAGTAATGTTACAATAACTTGCAATATTAACAAAAAGAGTATTTAATAGGTGCACATATGGTAAAAAGTTAAATTACAGAAGTAATAAGTAAATTATTCTTACATAAACAGGTCCTAAAGGCCAGTTTAACAAGCTTGCAAAGAAAAGTGAGTTTATATTCATTTTATCCAAAATATTATGAAATCTATCTTTATTTCAAACATTTGTTTTATTAAAATCAGGCTTGGCCTCCCCTTATGTTAACATGGAAATTTAATGTATGGTGAATTATACACTTCTTTATTTCAAACATATCTTCCTTTCAAACTTGCAAGCTATCTTAGTATTTAACCACTTCAGGGAAATATATTGTCACAAACAAAATGAATAACTATAGTGTGATGGTTTGTGATTGTTACATTACCTAAAAAGATAAGATTATCTGTTTCCGTTAATGAATAACTTTCACTGCATATAAACAAGCTTAAAACAATGAATTTGGTACAAAATTTGTCCACAGCTGTAACTCAAAAAAAATTATGTGCAATATTTTTGAAAATACATACCTTTTATACCTTATAATTGATGACATTGGTGTAATATTTTAGTCAAGTGATTTCCCTTCTAATTGAGTGAACATACTGGGTAAAATGACTGAGTGAATCAACACACTAGGTCTCATTTTGTTGAAAATACATATCTTTTATACCTTCTAATAGATGACATTGGTGTAATATTTTTGGCTTTCCATTGTTCCTGTGTGTAGGTTGAGCTTAGATTTTAAGTACTGGCAATTGAAGCATCAACGACAACGATATTTTGTAAGTACTTTTTCCTCTCCTATTTACAGCATCATACATTGTTACATTTCTTTACAACAAATAATTGAATCCACTATGTAATGAAGTAGATACTTTTCAATATAGTTGGACAGTCTTTAGTTCACCTATTAAGCTACATATCTTCTATTTCGTACTTTTTCGATTTTGTTCATTCGTCCACTCTGGTAATCAGCTGTGAATTTTCGATAAATTACACAGTCATACCATTCATCACCTTTTTTTTATAAAGAAACAATATTTGTATTAGCATGAAATGCAAAACTAATATATTATGTAGCCATAGAGGCAGTAAATTTAATGATTTGCCACATGTTTTGTTAATGATAACTGATTTTTACTACCCGGTATGTTCATGTTTCGGAAAGTATTCACGTTGCAATTAATTGAATGCTCTATCTTTGGTTTTTCCTTCAAACCTTTCCCTTAGCTTGCTGATCTTGAAGAATGTTTGTTAATTCGGTTTATTGTGTGAATGATTTAGTTAAAACAAGTTAATGTTCTTTGAATATTGGAATTTCAAATTCTAAATGTCAATGGTTTAGTTTTCTTTTGCTTATCGTTGTCTTTTGTTTATAGATGTCTTTTGTTTGATAGTTATTTAGAAACTGCTAACTCTTTCCCAAGAATTTGTACATGTTTAGTTTGGTGTTTAACTTCTTGATAGGTTAATCTGGTTAGTACTGATAGCTTGGAGTTTATTTTGTGTACTGATCTGAGCGTTTTAGTAGCAGATCTTGTTATAAGATCTTGTATATTCGTAATCAATGAACTATTGTGAACTAGGAATGATAATAATTATGCTGGTTGTGATAATAATTATTTTTTAAAATCAGTGCAATTTTTTTATTTTTTAAAACAAGTGTGGTGCAGTCTTTTTATATAAAACAAATGTTGTTGTTTTTTAAACAAATGCAGAATTTTTTTTGGAACAAATGCAGTTTTTTATAAAAAAATCAGTGTAGTTTTTTTTTGTATTTCTTTCATTTGTAAACTTGAATTATGGACCAAAAATCAGTGCAGTTTTTTTAAATCAGTGCAGTTTTTAAGTCCGTGCAGTTTATTTTAAATCAGTGCAGTTTATTTTAACTATTTCTATCAATGTTTTACTTTGCAAAATTGACATCTTGGAGTGAGAACACTTTACATCATTAAAAAACCAAAAATAATCATGTGACATAATTAGTATTTGAACAGAGTATGAAATGGATTAGGTAGTGAACTATAGTTCTAAATAAAAACGAAATTTCTTTGCTAGACTGCAGTTACATGCAGAATTATCCTTTTTGTGTCATGGACATTATCCTTTTTGTGTGTTAGCATCATGGTTTGAGGTTTCATCCGAAACAACGAGATCTCGTTCATCTCGTCCCGGTCCCGACACTCACCGGGACGGAACATCTGATGCTACCTCCATTCGAAAACCCAGAACATTAATCATGATTCTCTCAGCTAAAGGGACCAATTCCTGAAGAACTGTGCACACAACTAAAAATAACCGGATATGAGATAACTTTTCGAACCGTTTGCAGTTTCAATCCTCTGGCAACTGAGGTAAAATGCGTTTAGAACCAATTTGCCATCCATGGGCACATAAAATTTGATTGCTTTAGGATGGATTAGGTTGTTCCTAACTTTTCCCGAGTTTGATTTTTCCATTTTATGTGCATACATCATGTTATGTGTGTTAGGCCTCAAGGGACAAACTGGAGCAACAGTTTTATATAAGAAGCTCCTATCGATTCGTAGCCATAGGGAAGGAAAAGAGCCATGCATGGCGACTGTTACAGTTCTCATGAAACAAGCATTTACATAACTATGTTTGGAAAATGACAATCAGCAGTAAATTTAGGTTCTAATTTTGTTCAACGCGATTGACTTACCTGCGTAAAGTAACAGTTCAGGCGACCCGTAATTCGAGAGGCAGGGAGGGGGTCATTGGATTGAAACAATGGAGTTAACAAAGTCATTGGGAAGAGTATGCCTTAAGATATGAGGTATTAAGTAGCTACTAGCTAGTGTTATTATATGGTCTTCCTTTTTCATAAGAATGTATTAAATTGTCTGGTGACATTTTGTGCAGTGTCTGTTGTATAGTATCAGAGATGAGTGCGCCTCGGGATATGTATTAAATTACATGAACCTATCTGAAATAGAAGTATTAAACAGTCAAAATCTGCTAAGTTCTTATTAAAAATATATTAAATGGCTTTGTTATTATCTTCCATATTGTTGGATAATATTATAATAGATGCATGAGACTAGGAAGAGCCTTTCGCCTACAGTTGGAAGTAAATTGCAGATGCATGAGACTAGGAGGAGCCTTTCGCCTACAGTTGGAAGTAAATTGCGCAATTGCAAAGTGTAAGTAACAGGACAATTATATTATAAAGCCTAATATTGGTGTCATATGTAACACCCTGAATTTTCTATGAATGTTAAATTAACAAATTTAAGAATACTAAATTTCAAATGTGAGAATTAAGGGAAACGGGTTACGCCATTGCGTTCATCTCAGAATTCTGCTTGAGATATAGTCCGAGTTTGCATGAATTGGACTTTGTATGAAGAAGATATGGCATTCCGAAGTTTCAGAATTTAAATAAATTAAAAACAGCTCAGGTTCAGAAAATTTGAAATTCAAATTCGAACAGGGGAACAGGCTGGGCGGGAATTCTCCCGCCCAAGGGCCAGGTCGACCAGGTGGTCGACCTACCCATACAAGTTGACCAGGGGTCGACCTACCCCCCTCCCCCCCGGGGGGTAGATCTGAAAGACGCTGTTTCAACTCATTACTGAGTCATTAGGGCTGAGGTGTTATCTATCTTGACTGGATGGTCTTGATTGCTTCTAGGGTTAATCTGACGGCTCTAAAGTAATTAAATTTCTATATAAGCAACCTAACTCTCAACCTAAAATCACACTAATTCATACCAAGAGCTGCCATGCCATCAATGGAGGACCTAGAGTAGCTGCCGTTCTCTTTCAACCCAAAAGCAAGATAGAAGCAAGAATCAAAATCTAATCTAAATTAGAATAACAGTTAGTCTACATCAAAGGCGAGCAATTCAATTTAGAATACAGATCCCAGAGAAACAAGACCGTTCTTTTTTTTATGAGTATAATTTCTTTCACAAATTAATTAATTAATTTAATTGAGAAAAGTTATAAATGGGAATTGTGAGAAAATGACTTTGAATCATGTGATGCTATCGTTGAAAGTTGTGTTATTGTGGATCTATTTCATATGTTGAATTTTATGTGTTTAACTTGATTCATCTTATGCAAGTTTGGGATGTCAAATCATATGCTAGTTTATGAATCTTATGCAAGTCTGTAGGTGGATTATACTCAAGTTCATATGTGAATCATGTAGATGTATATGCTAGTTTATACGCAACCATGTGACATTAATTTACATGTTTATATCCACATGCAAGTTAACATCTTTGTGTTTAGATCTACACTTAGATCCATGGCAGTACATAGTTATGCAAATTTATGTTCTATATGCCCATTGCCTATGCTAGTTTTGTATGTGAATCATATGCTAGTTTGAATGGAATTCATATGCAAGTTATAGGAAAACCATATCCATATGTGTAAGTTCACATCTTTATGTTTAGATCTATATTTAGATCCATGACAGTTTATACAAATTTATGTATATCCATTACCTATGCAAGTTATTGGCTATGCAAACTTATGTCATGATTCTTAGATCCATTTTATGTGTTACGCAAGCAGTGATGTGGCTTTTCTTTTTATAAGTTAGACTATCTGCTAGTCTAACATATGTCATATTAAAACGAACGAATAGCGTAGAGACAATGGGAAAAATACTAAATATACATAATTGTGAATTGGCATAAAATGGCCTTAAAAGCATATAATTAATATGAGACATTAATTGGTATAAATTTATATACCTGAAAATTATGAACATAATTTAGGTGACAATTATGGACATAAATTAATTTGGAATTTATTGACGAATTTGAACAGGGATATTAATCCAATTTGGGGTTAAATAATTATGTGTAAAAAATAACCACCTAAGACACGAGGTTAGACTCGTTTGTGGTGTAAGATTGCCCGGACTCTCCCGGCAAATCCAGCAACCACAAAAGGTAGTCTAATGTGAGAGGTCAAAGGCACAAAATTAAATGCGTAACAATTTTAAAGACACGAGGTTAGGCTTGTTTGCGGTATAAGACTGCCCGGACCTGCCCAGCAAATCCAGCAACCGCAAACGGTAGTCTAATGTGGGAGGTCTTTATAAGGTTACGGTTGTAATGAATTAAGTAACACTTAACCAGATAAACATGTGGTGGACATGGGGGTTAAGTGGATGACCTGGGTGGCATGTGAAATACGATTAGAAACACTTAACCAAGTTGGAAACATGTAAGAAGACATGAATAAGAAGGGGTTAAGTGGGAAGTTCTAGTGGTGACCAAGCATAGGTGGAAAGCTTGTGTCAAACATGGGGACCCTTTTCAAACCAGTAACCCATTAAGTTCCTTTGTGAGCTTGAGTTAGATCGAGGACGGGACACGCTTACTGGGTTTGATTGTAAGAGGTCAAAACGGATTAGCAGTGGCAACGCAAGTCCAGCGGGATCATGTGCGTGCTTAGGCCTAGGCTGGTAGGTAAGACGTTGTTGCATCATGTAGATATAAGTCGTGCATCTTTAGTGGTATCGGGTTGCCACTTTGGGGAGTGATACACCACACTGTGGGACCAGCACGGGTATCTACGAGTTAGGGAGCCGATCGCATGGGGGTAGTGGGTACAACTAGTGGAGATAGGGCAGGCGACACCTATGAAGGCAACTAGAGGTACACGAAACTACCATTATCATTATTATGTTCAGTAGGCGGGATCAATTTTTAGGGTGACTAGTAGTGGTACAGTATAGTAATTATCCTATAGTGATTAGGAACGAGATTAATGCCGGAATATTCCTCTTGTATGTTTTGTCATGCCCACTTGTTTCACGGTCATACCTTGTTTTACCAGTTTATGCCTTATCCTAACTACTTTAATAATTATATTGTTAAAGTTATTATACTCGTCGGACTTTATGTCTGACCCCCTTTGTTTTTGCATGTTTTCTTCCTTTCCCCCTCCCCAGGTTCTCAAGGTGGGACTAGTACTAGTGGAGCTTGATCTTGGATCTCTTTCTCTCTCTCTTTTGTAAGTGCTTGGATTGCTGAAAGTAAAAGTTCAGCTCATCTCTTTATGGCTACTTATGTTGGGGTTATGCTTTTTATTTTATGTACTCAAAAACAATTTGTCAAGATGGTTACTAAGTGTACTTTGTTTTTCTATTGATTTATGATGTCGTAATCAAACTATTTCTCCGCTGCAATAAATGTTGTTTTTGAAAATTTTCAAGTACCAATATATGTATCTGTCTTGTTATATTTTGTTCTATTCACCAATAATACTACATGAAAGTTAATGCATTCCCTTTGAGAGTGACATTAATGGATGTGGGGTGTTACACATGGTATTAGAGCCAGGTTAACAGAACAGATAAGAGATTTTGAAAAACTGTTTTTCAAAAGCATTTTATAAAGAAATACTTTCAAAAGTATGTTTTAAGCAGAGTATTTTCAAGAGAAAAGTTTGTTTTAAAAACATTACCCCCAAAAGCCATATATCTTTCCTTCGATTCTCCATTTTGAATCTCTTCCTTTTTCTTTTTTAGCATGTCTGTGGAACCTGAGATACCCGAGGGCATACCGATACCAGGCTGGTTTAGAAGGTATCTGGAGGCTAGGGCCACTACCGCAGGCCCAACAAATGTCCCTCCTCCCCAGCTGTAGTCGCTCCTCCTCCTCCCCCGCCTCGCGTTGATATTTTTTCGAAGATATGCAAAGACTTTCGAGCAATGGGCGGAAAACCTTTTCACGAATCAGAGACATTTGTTGAAGCTCGAAATTGGCTTAAAGAGGTAGAAGATCTGTTTGGTAATTTCGAGGTAGAAGATGGAAGGAAGGTCCAGTTGGCTGCTTGGTTCATGAAGGACGAAGCTTCATTTTGGTGGGAAGTCACGAATGGAGAGCGTCTAGTGGAGACATGGATGGATTTCAGGCGCAGGTTCGAGCTAAAATTTCTCTCATGAGTAGAAGAGAATTTATATTTGGAAAGATTCTTGGCGTTGAAGTAAGGAAATTTGTCAGTAAAGGGGTACGTCAACAAGTTCAATTAGTTGGCGAGATTTGGCTTAGACATGGTAAACTCACCTGAGAAGATGGCCCTGAGGTTCGTTAAGAGTTTGAATGAGCCGCTACACGGGTTGGCTATGACCAATATTCCGATGGGGGCTACCTTTGAGAGATTGGTTGACATGGCGCTTATGCATGAAGAGGAGAAGGGTGCTAATGCTAATAAGGCACCGGAGAAGAAAGGGGATCAAAAGAAATCACAACAGCAAAACGAGAAAGGCGGTAAGGATAACAATGGCAAGGGAAAGAAAAGTGTTTTAATTGTTGGATACCAGGCCATCTAAGCAAGGACTGAAGGAAAAAGAAGAAGACTGGCTGCTTCCACTGTGGAGAGGAAAGACATCTAGTTAAAGACTGCCCGAGGAAACAGGGACAAGGGAAAAGGACAGGGTCCACATCTGGAGGGCAGATTCAGGCTCTTATGGCTCCAGGGTAGGCAAGAGGGCAGATTCAGGCTCTCATGGCACCAGGACATGAGAGAGGTATAAACATTTCTGTTGAAAGTTTGGTTTTTCTGTTTGATCATCCTGTTCGTAATTTATTTGATTCTGGCACATCACACTCATTTTTGTCTGCTTCGTTAGTTGAAACACTGCACCTAAATACTAGTCTAGTTACAGATCCCATAGCAGTCTCAAATCTTATTGGTGGTTCGGCTCATCTTTCAATGATTTGTCGGGATTTGAGAGTGTATATTTCGAGCGTTGAGTTTGAATGCAATGCCTTCGTTCTTGGCTTCACGGGCTATGGATTGATTCTAGGCATGGATTGGTTATCCAGTAATGGTGCTGTCCTCGATTGTGAAAGGAGAGTGATTAGACTTATGACTCACCTTGGCAACACTCTCGAAATTTCTTGTAACCCCATACATTCTGTTATGCTTAGTTACCTAGAATCTCTTGGTGCGTCTATTGAAAACTTGCAGTCTGTTAGAGTAGCCCGTGAATACTCAGATGTATTTGAAGAGGTGAAGGGCTTACCTCCAAAGCGGGAGATAAACTTCCGCATATATCTTGTTGATAATGCAAAACCCGTAGCTCTATCCGTTAGACACATGACTCCTAGGGAGAGAAAAGAGCTCAGTAAGCAAGTCAAAGAGCTGCTCAAAAAGTGGTTTATAAGGCAGATTATTTCTGAATGGGGTGCTCCATTAGTATTCGCAACCAAAGCGGATGGTTCACTTCGCCTATGCGTTGATTATAGGTAGCTAAAAAAGCTGACCAAGAAGAATAGGCACCCACTTCCTAGAATAGATAACTTGTTTGATCAGCATGTACATGCGTCTATTTTCTCCCAACTAGATTTAGCTATCGGGTTCCATCAGCTAAGAGTGGCTGAAGACAACATTGATAAGACCGCGTTCAGAATCCCGGGTGGTTTCTTCGAATGACTTGTCATGCCTTTCGGCTTGACAAACACACCCGCTTAATTCGTTGACTTGATGAGTAGGGTGTTTAGAGAATTCCTTAATAAGTTTGTGGTGGTCTTCGTAGACGACATCTTGATCTTCTCGAAGAACGAGGAAGAGCATGCTTTGCATTTAAGGGAAGTAATGGATACTCTTCGTACACATCAGCTGAAGGCCAAATTCTCCAAATGCCACTTCTGGAGAGAAGAGGTGATGTTTCTTGGGCATGTGGTATCCAAAGAAGTGTTAGCCGTGGACCCCGCAAAAGTAGTTGCGGTGCAAGAATAGAAGGTTCCACGGAATGGAACCGAAGTCCGAAGCTTTCTCGAGCTAGTGGGCTTTTACCGGAAGATCAATAAAGACTTTGCAAAAATCTCAGCCCCACTCACAAGATTAACAAAGAAGAACCTAACTTTCGCTTGGGATTTGGATTGCGATATTGCTTTCCAACATTTGAAAAGGGCTCTAACAATAGCCCCGGTTCTGACATTGTCGGATGGGAGCAAGATGTTTACCGTATACACGGATGCATGTGGTACGAGACTAGGTGCTGTCTTGATGCAAGAAAGGAGGGAAGTAGCTCATGGAGGCAGATGGAAGTACATGAGAAAAACTACCCAACCCACGATCTAGAGTTGGCTGCCATCGTCTTTGTGCTTAAGTCTTGGCGCCATTATCTCCTAGGTGAGAAGTTTGAATTGTATACTGACCATAAATCGTTGAAGTACCTTTTCTCACAGAAAGGTCATAACTTAAGACAGCAAAGGTGGATGGAATTTCTGGCCTCCTATGACTTTGAGATTTCCTATACCCCAGGCAAGGGCAATGTGGTTGCAGATGCCTTAAGTAGAAAGAAGCTGACCTTGAGTCCTCTCTTTGTAGAAAGGAAAAGCTTGGAATATATAGAAAACTTTAATTTTAGACCCTCCTTTGAAATTGTGCCTGGTCTGTTAGCATCACTAGAGGTGCGGCCTACTCTTTTGGATTCAATAGGAACCACGCAACGAGAAGACCCTCAGCTAGTTGATGTGATGGAAAAGCTAGTTAGGGGTGATGTAATAACCCGGAAAATGTGAACCAATTTTAAAATTTTAAAATTGATTATTACCAAAGAATTTGAATAATTGAAATAGCATATTTCAATAAAATAATGAATTGGGAATAGTAAGGCAGTTTGAAAATTTGAATACAAACTTTGTCTGACTGTACCAGGTGGAAAATATAACGGATTTTAGCAAAACTGAAAATATTTAAATCTGTTTATGAATACCTTTCTAACGAATCTGAAAAATCGAAGTTTCATAATGGGAATCAAAAGTTATGGCCAAATGAATTTTCAGAAAGGTCGCTATATAACATATATAGCCCTTGAAAATAGATATTTTGCATACGACCTCAGAATTCGACGAAACCACTTTTGTTGGGTCCGGGATGTCAAACTATTGCTAGATTTCAAATTTCATAATTTTTGAAGCTAGTATGTGAGCAGGGCAAAAGAAAATGTGATTGGTCAATTTCTGTTAAAATGGATCGACCTGAAAATGGACATTTTGCATATGAGCTCAGAATTGGACGAAACTGGTTTTGTTGGGACCGTATCGTCAAAACAAAGCTAGATTTATTTTTCAGGAATTTTTCGATTCAGTTTGTGGCCCTGGCAAATTGAAAGGTACGTTCAAATTGAATATAAAATGTTTTATACTTTAATTTGAAAAATAACTGACTATAACAGTCGAATTGGCCAACGAAACATATCCCATTGTGTCCGGGATGGGGGTATTAAGCTTGGGGCGACAGTCGTTGGGTTTGAAAAGGAGTTTGGTTGTAAAAACACTATTTAAAAAGTTAATTAAAACCTTGGCCAATCATATTTTTCTATTCATTATTTAAAATAAAAAAAATCTCCGGAAACCCTTTTCCTCTTTCTGCTTTCGACGGCGCACGTTACTCCATCCTTTCCGGCCACATTCCCCTCGCTCCGACGATCTTTAGGCTGTGCCACCACCTGATCTTGAAAGCTCTCCTCCCCCTCTCTAAATCAATACCCACCTCGCCTTCTATTGTTGACTGTTCGACGAGATCCAAGGGCTCGAAGTCACCGCGCATCGCACCGGAATCCACCCTCGTCGCTGCATCGTTCCGAGTGAAACCACCTGGCGCAGGCACGCCCCTCCGCGCTCTCCATCGTGGCGCAACCTGATCTTGTCCCCGTGCCACGAATCAAACGTTATCAGCAACCCTAGTTTCGAGCAGGGTTCAGAAGGTAACGGCCTTGTTATTTTGAAACAGAATATAATGCTTCTAAGCGTTGTTAATGATGATTTTGGTTTAAAAATCATATCTTTACCATACGTTAATGAAATTTGATGAAACAGGAGACACCGTGACCGCAAGGAGGATCTCTACCATCTAGCAGAAGACGCGGATTTTTCTGATCTTCCTACGATTTTTAGCACTACAAAAACCAATGTGAGGAATCTAAACTGAATTGTGTGAATGGAATCATGTTGTATAAATTATATAAGCGAAGTGTAAATTATATACGCATTGTATACCTCATGTACATGTGTTGTATAAGTTATATTAGCGATGTATAAATTATACAAGCGTTGAATGAAACATATATGCTTAGAATTGTGATAAAATGCAAGTGAATTATAGAAATAATATATATATATATATATACACTCCCCTAGTCCACAGACCATGGACGATATTTATTGCTTATGATTGACGTGATATTATATGGTATGACGAATGGTTGGAAATAATTGTTTGTGGTTGATATTGTGGTTGAAAAACACCTTTATGGTTGAAAAATACCCTCTTGTGGTTGAAACAAATTAGAATAGGATTGTGGAAATGAAAATAAAACATGCCGCCTGCGTGCGAACTAGATGCATCATCCCCATTGTCAAAAACCGCGAGGTTTTAAGGTAGAGCGAGGAGCCGTACTAGGGACGGTCCCGGTTTTAACTACCCTGCCGTTATGCTGCCGAAATTTTCTGAAATATTCATGTGTTAGAATAATTTTTATTCATTGAAATAAATTATATATGTTGAAACCAATATTCATGTGTTGAGTTGAAATTCATTCGTTGAGGTTAAATTCATGTGTTGAATATTATTCGAATTTAAACAAATAGATTTAACGATAAAAATCACATTCTTATATAACCAATATTCATGTGTTGAGTTAAAATTCATTCGTTGAGTTGAAATTCATGTGTTGAATATTATTCGAATTTAAACAAATAGATTTAACGATAAAAATCACATTTTTATATATATACAAACTATAGAAAATATTCATGTGTTGAGTTGAAATTCATTCGTTGAGTTGAAATTCATGTGTTGAATTTTATTTGAATTTAAACAAATAGCTTTAGCCATAAAAATCAAATTTTTATATATATACAAACTATAGAAAATATTCATATGTTGAGTTGAAATTCATTCGTTGAGTTGAAATTGATGTGTTGAATATTATTTGAATTTAAACAAATAGCTTTAGCGATAAAAATCACATTTATATATATATACGAACTATAGAGAATATTCATGTGTTGAATTGAAATTCATTAGTTGAATTGAAATTCATGTGTTGGATGTTATCGTATTTTAAAAATAAAATGAATAGACAATAAAAACTACATCTTTATTGTGAATATGAAGTGTTAAAAACATTCATGTGTTGAAAAATATTTTTGATGATAAAAATATTTCTTTTATCATGTATACGCTTTGATAAAAATACACACGTGTCGAAATAAATAATAGTTTGCTAGAAATATTTTTATTAGCCTTGTTCTGCATATATATACATGTGCTGAACATGGAAAATGGATTAGCTGTAGAGTAAAGAAATTATTTGCGTGCCCGACAAATAGGTAAGCCTTGGTGAGTTGGTTGTGCAATTTTATTTTTATATCAACTCCTGTGAATGCCATTGGATGCGGAGTGCTGGTTATTCTGTGTGAAATAATAAACATCGCCATAGGATAGTAACAATTAATTTTGAACTACACTACATGGCATACTTCTTGACGATAGGCATACTTCATCATATTCCACATAAGCAATTGGAGCTTGTGTGACGAGGTGGAAGATTTACCGTATGAGCGAGAGGCTTGTATGGCGATGATTTTATACTACAGGTTGAACTGATGACTGATATGGACTATATAAAATATAACGATAAATTGCCAGATTAATAAAAACCCCACACGGATCTGGAGTTGACAATAATCACGTCTCTCTAGTCATTAGATACGACACATGGACTATTTATTTCCACACGGAACGGGGTGACGAGAATTTATTCTCTAGAGTTATTATCTATACACGCTCCCCCGTAGACACCAGAATATATCACTATAAATATGTGGATGCTTTATAGGATTTATTGGGTACCTAACACGGCCCAATAAATTTCCAAACCCCTTCCCGTACAAAGGAGGTTATGGCGAAAATTTTCGAAATATTAAGGCGTTAGTGAAATATTTGAAGTGAAAACGAAGTTGAAATTAATAAATGAACTATATTTGAAATTATAGAATGAACTATATTTATATATATAAATATAAATATAATTAAAAGGAATCGAAACCGTGCAGTTTGTGTTTTGGAATCGTAATTTGAAACGATTGGTACGAGAAATCCGACCAACGGATTTTCCCGAAACTGCAACTGATGGGTTTGCTTTGGAAATATCTTTCCAACGGCACCAACCTTGTAAAAATCCAACGGTTGGATTGTCTGGAATGTTTAATTCAAATCCGAAGAAAAACAGCGCCAGAATCGTTTATATTTATATATAAATATAAATATAATTAAATTAAATCGAATAACGACACTGCAGTTCGAATTTTGAAACCGTAACTTCAAACGACTAGTGTGGAAGATCCAACCGTCGGATTTTCACGAAACTGGAACCGTTGGGTTCGCTTTGGGAATATCTTCCCACTGATATAGACTTTGTAGAAATCCAACGGTTAGATTTTCCGATATGTGTAAAACAAATTAGGGGAAAAACAGCGCCAGTGCCATGGCACGACCTGAAACGTCGTTTAATTAAATATGGCCATTTTTAAATAAATAAAAATGGCGAAAAATCGTTATAAAATATTATAAGCAACATAGATTGGAAATAAACCAATTTGGCTTGATTTGTTTGATATTTGATGGTTGTATGTGTTTGACACGAAAATTAAACTAAAGAATTGAAATGTGATCGTCGAATAATATAACCATGGAAAGAATTGATTTGAATTCTAATTACGTGAATTATTTGAAAAGGCCGAGCTAACCCTCATTTCAAATAATTGATCAAGCGATTCGAATGGGAAAATACAAAGATGATTCAAGACCGACGATCTTCGTATCGGTTGGATGGGCGCTGCTGAGGTTCCTGACTGGAGTAGCTACCGTGAAGGAACGGAAGTAGTAGCCATCTGAACGTATGTGTTGATTGGACGGATATACGAGGAATTTGACGCCTCCGGTTTCGTTCAGACCCAGAACGGACTTGTAAATGGACTGTGTGTCTGACATTGGATTTTGTTCTATACTGATTGATCTCTATTAAATATATATCTATTTGGCGGCGGAGAATTTATTCTTTTGCTTAACGCCCTTCTTTGAGACGTACGAGCTCAGAGGTTATATATCGATAGAAATCAATCGTATGGAGTGGATTGCCTATGTGGCATGCCAAGATGCTGTGATCAAGGCTTCTGTTGCAAACCAAAGTCTTGTGTTGATGATCAAAGCACGGCCTACATAGCTTGGCTTTGTGTATAGAGTGGATTCACGAGCCTCACACCTCGGTATGAGTTAAAGCCGGGATACTGACCGCTGGGAGAGCACGACGTTTCTTTCTAGCTACGGTGGTGTCAGTGACCTACCAGCCCTGACATTTATATCTACTTTTCACCTTTGTGGTTGTTGGAATGCGAGGTGCCTCGATTATAGGTCTGTAAGGACCGGAAACGTGTGTTCAGGAATAATTAATCCTCAAACGTAAGAGAGGACCGGTCCAGCCGATCCAGGGGTTACCCAGAGTGTGTAGTCCTGAGGCATTTGCTAGAATGTCTCGAAGCGGAGTGGAGCTTGCCCCTTGCCTCGACTCATGACGGAAATCCAATTTCCATTACGAAATAACGGATTCGATTGTAGAACTAGTATGGCGACATAGTAGATGGTAGCTATGCCGCCTATGATTGATATTTATGATGCTATTCGTTTTTGAAACATATATGCACTAGCAATAATATCAAATGATTTTGCTTGGTATTAAGCATATTTGGCCATTATAAGGTAAAACTCTATCCTCCGGCTTGCGTTGCATTGTATGATGGGACTTGAGTCTTATAATGGCTTCATTCTTTTTAAAAGCATTGCGTTGTTTTGAAAAATTTACTTTGTTTTAAATGCACCAGCAATCACTGGAGTAAACATTGAGTCCTATGATTTGCTTATTACTGTTGTTTAACCGTTAAATAGATTTCTCATACCAGTCCCCATGACTGACTCGTTGTTTGTTTTACTTTGCAAACGCGGGTGCCCTTATTTTCACACGGGCAGCCTAGTTCACAGGTGACAGGTTGTTTTTGGCTCTGCACTGTTGCATAGAGTGCATTTTGGCTCATGGCGAGGCTGACTTCACAGAGATGACTTTGAAATTTTCCGCCATTATTGTACTTATATTATGATTCCGCCACAGGCGATGCAGACTGCTTTACTTTCAGTACTTATTATCGTATGTATATGTACCGCCTTCGGCGATGTAGACTGATACCCTTATTATGTCTCACTGCATGTATATATTCCGCCTCTGGCGATGGTGACTGATCACTTCCCTTTTATTTACTAAGTTATATCCTACGTTGTGCTATTCTGATGTTGTTACATGTTATGAATCCGCTGTCATATCCGTGTAAAATTATTCTATTTATTGTTTTTGGTATTATCTGTACTCTGCTATGATGATTGATGTGTTATATTCCGATGATTATCCTTAATACCGTCACACGGATTTTGGGATCGTCACAGGTGAGACATCTAGTCACCTCAATAGATACTCCATCAATGATAGGGGTTGGCTGAGACAGAATGGAAGATTATGCATACCACAAGTAAGGGATTTTGCGAAGATGGTTCTCGAAGAGGCACACCATTCCAAACTGACCATACACCCAGGCAGAGACAAGATGTATAAAGATATAAAAAGGGTTTTCTTTTGGAATGGCATGAAGAGTGATGTAGCTAAGTTCGTCGCTAACTGTTTG
The DNA here is from genome assembly GCA_030737875.1 of Allium sativum. NCBI lineage: Eukaryota > Viridiplantae > Streptophyta > Magnoliopsida > Asparagales > Amaryllidaceae > Allium > Allium sativum. The sequence goes on from CM060923.1 coordinate 694,106,962, forward strand.
ATATGCCAGCAAGTCAAAGCGGAGCAGAAGAAGCCCAGTGGTCTGCTTCGTCCCCTAGAGGTCCCACAGTGGAAGTGGGATAGCATTTCGATGGACTTTGTTGATGGGTTGCCTAGGTCAATAAGGGGCAATACCAGTATTTGGGTAATAGTGGACAGGCTCACTAAAAGCGCTCACTTTATACCTTTTAAAAGTAGAAGGACTGCCTCGTACCTAGCATCCATTTATCTCAGAGAAGTAGTTCGGCTCCATGGGATACCCTCCACCATAGTGAGCGGTTGAGATCCTATATTTACGAGCGAGTTTTGGAAGAGTTTGCAAGAGGCGGTCGGCACCCAATTATGCTTAAGCACAACTTATCACCTCTAAACTGATGGTCAGACGAAAAGGGGGAATAGAATATTAGAAAACCTCTTGAGATAATGCATTTTTGATTTTGGAGGGACATGGGAGGATCATCTTCCTTTGGTGGAATTCGCATACAAAAATAGCTACCATGCCACCATAGGGATGGCGTTCTTCGATGCTTTATATGGATGACCATGCCGATCACCAATTTGTTGGTGGGAGTCTACAGACAAGCTCGTACTTGGACTGGACATGATTAGAGAAACCTAAGAAAAGCTAGACTTGATAAGAAGACAGATGAAGGCTGCACAAGAAAGACAGAAGTCCTACGCAGACAAAAGAATGACCGACCTTGAGTTTAAGGTTGGAGATAAGGTGTTCCTTAAAGTATCTCCTTCGAGGAATGTCATTCGCTTTGGGTCCGTAGGAAAGCTAGCACCAAGATTTGTGGGTCCATTTCCTATCATTGAAAGGAATGGGACGATGGCTTACAGAGTAGAGCTACCCAAGAGACTGGCTGGAGTCCATAATGTTTTTCATGTTTCTCAACTACGAAAGTGCTTACGTGAATCTACGGAAGTGGTGAAGCCAAATATACTAGAGGAAGTAGAAATGGAACGAGAAGCGACTGTTAGAAGAGTTCCAACTCGTATCTTAGGTACGGAATTCAAAAAGCTACGCAACCGTGAAGTCAAGCTTGTTAAAGTTCAATGGAGTGATGCTGAGGAAGACACGACTTGGCAGACTGAGAGGAAAATACACGCAGTCTACCCTTTCTCTTTGAGGGTACCTCCTTGATCTCTTTTTCCATAAGTTTATTCATGCCTATATCTACCTTTTTAAGTATATTTCCTCCATCCTATTCTTTACCCTTAGGTAGAAACCGATGGATGTAAACATGTTCTTGAAACATGCTATGGTTGAAGGTTGCAAGTGGTTGCTAGTGGTTGCTCGTGGATGCATGTACACACACTTTAGGCATTAGATCGGCTCAATCACTTTCATATTGCATATAAATGTGTGTGCATATTTAAATTAATGGATGTATAATGGTTGTGTTATCATATGGATGCTGCATTCTTATGAATGGTTGTGCACACATGTAGAAGTAATATGTATTTCTTTCGCATACATAATGGACGCATAGCACTATCATGATTTGCATTAAGGAGGTCAACTAAATCAGTAGACCGCCTGATTTTGCACTAGATAAGGAACATATACACACACTTTTTGCATATGTTCATACGGCATTAGAAATCTTGTAAGGACAATGGATGCCTGTGTTTGATGGTTGAGTAGATGGATGATTAGATGTTAGGATATACATTCTCCTTAACTTGGAGATTTCGGGGGCGAAATCCTTTAAGGAGGGGAGAATGTAACACCCTGAATTTTCTGTGAATATTAAATTAACAAATTTAAGAATACTTAATTTCAAATTTGAGAATTAAGGGAAATGAGTTACGCCATTGCGTTCGTCTCGGAATTCTGCTTGAGATTGAGTCCGAGTTTGCATGAATCGGACTCCGTATGAAGAAGATATGGCCTTCCGAAGTTTCATAATTTAAATAAATTAAAAACAGCTCAAGTTCGGAAAAATTCAAATTCAAATTCAAATAAGGGAACAGACTGGGAGGGAATTCTCCCGCCCAAGGGCCAGGTCGACCAAGGGGTCGACCTTGGGGTCGAGAGACCCATACAGGTCGACCAGGCGGTCGACCTACCACCCCCCCCAGCAGATCTGAAAGATGACGCTATTTTGACTCATTGCTAAGTCATTAGGGCTGAGATGTTATCTGCCTTGACTAGATGGTCTTGATTGCTTCTAGGGTTAATCTGACGGCTCTAAATTTATTAAAATTCTATATAAGCAACCTAACTCTCAACCTAAAATCACACTAATTCATACCAAGAGCCGCCATGCTATCAATGGAGAACCAAGAGTAGTCGTTGTTCTCTTTCAACCCAAAAGCAAGATAGAAGCAAGAATCAAAATATAATATAAATTAGTATAACAATTAGTCTACATCAAAGGCGAGCAATTCAATTTCAGAATACAGATCCCAGAAAAACAAGACCGTTCTTTTATTTGTGAGTACAATTTCTTTCACAAATTAATTAATTAATTTAAGTGTGATAAGTTATAAATGGGGATTATGAGAATATGAATTTGAATAATGTGATGTTATCGTTGACAGTTGTGTTATTGTGGATTTATTTCATATGTTGAATTGTACATGTTTAACTTGATTCATCTTATGCAAATTTGGGATGTTAAATCATATGCTAGTTTATGAATCTTATGCAAGTCTGTAGGTGGATTATACTCAAGTTCATATGTGAATCATGTAGATGTATATGCTAGTTTATATGCAACCATGTGACATTAATTTACATGTTTAGGTCCACATGCAGGTTCACATCTTTGTGTTTAGATCTATACTTAGATCCATGGCAATACATAGTTATGAAAATTTATGTTCTATATGCCTGTTGCTTATGCTAGTTTTGTATGTGAATTATATGCTAGTTTGAATGGAATTCATATGCAAGTTATAGGAAAACTATATCCATATGTGTAAGTTCACATCTTTATGTTTAGATCTATATTTAGACCCATGATAGTTTATACAAATTTATGTATATCCATTACCTATGCGAACTATTGGCTATGCAAACTTATGCCATGATTCTTAGATATATTTTATGTGTTATGCAAGTTGTGATGTGGCTTTTCTTTTTATAAGTTAGACTATCTGCGAGTCTAACATATGTCATATTAAAACGTACGAATAGCGTGGGGACAATGGGAAAATATTAAATATACATAATTGTGAATTGGCATAAAATGGCCTTAAAGGCATATAATTAATATGAGACATTAATTAGTATAAATTTATATACCTGAAAATTATGGACATAATTTAGGTGACAATTTCGAACATAAATTAATTTGGAATTTATTGACAAATTTGAATAGGGATATTAATCCAATTTGGGGATAAATAATTATGTGTAATAATTAACCGCCTAAGACACGAGGTTAGACTCATTTGTGGTGTAAGACTGCCCGGACCTGCCCGGCAAATCCAGCAACCACAAATGGTAGTCTAATGTGAGATGTCAAAGGCACAAAATTAAATGCATAACGATTATAAAGATACGAGGTTAGGCTCGTTTGCGATATAAGACTGCCCGGACCCGCCCGACAAATCCAGCAACCGCAAACGGTAGTCTAATGTGGGAGGTCTTTATAAAGTTACAGTTCTAATGAATTAAGTAACACTTAACCAGATAAACATGTGGTGAGACATGGGAGTTAAGTGGGTGGCCTGGGTAGCATGTGAAATACGATTAGAAACACTTAACAAAGTTGGAAACATGTAAGAAGACATGAATAAGAAGGGGTTAAGTGGGAAGTTCTAGTGGAGACCAAAAATAGGTGGAAAGCTTGTGTCAAACATGGGGACCCTTTTCGAACCAGTAACCTATTAAGAATCTTTGTGAGCTCGAGTTAGATTGAGGACGGGACACACTTACTAGGTTTGTTGTAAGAGGTCAAAAATGGGTTAGCGGTGGTAGCGCAAGTCCAATGGGGTCATGTGCGTGCGTGGGCCCGGGCTAGTAGGTAAGACATTGTTGCATCGTGTAGATGTCAGACGTGCATCTTTAGTGGTATCGGGTTGCCACTTTGGGAAGTGATACACCCCACTGTGGGACCAGCACGGGTATCTATGAGTTAGGGAGCCGATCGCATGGGGGTAGTGGGTACAACTAGTGGAGATAGGGGCAGGCGGCACCTATAAAGGCAACTAGGGGTACACGAAAGTACCATTATCATTATTATGTTCAGTAGGCGGGATTAACTTTTAGGGTGACTAGTAGTGGTGTAGTATAGTAATTATCCTATAGTGATTAGGAACGAGATTAACGCCAGAATATTCCTCTTGTTACTTTGTCATGCCCACTTGTTTCACGGTCATACCTTGTTTTACCAGTTTATGCCATATCCTAATTACTTTAATAATTATATTGTTAAATTTATTATACTCGCCAGACTTTATGTCTGACCCCTTTTTTTCCGCCTCATTTCTTCCTTCCCCCCCTAGGTTCTCGGGGTAGGACTAGTACTAGTGGAGCTTGATCTTGGATCTCTTTCTCTCTCTTTTGGAATTGCTTGGATTGTTGAAAGTAAAGGTTCAACACATTTCTTTATGGCTACTTATGTTGGGGTTATGTTTTTTATTTTATGTACTCAGAAAACAATTTGTCAAGATGGTTACTAAGTGTACTTGGTTTTTCTGTTGATTTATGATGTTGTAATCAAACTATTTCTCCGCTGCAATAAATGTTGTTTTTGAAAATTTTCAAGTACCAATATATGTATCTATCTTGTTATGTTTGTTCTATTCACCAATAATACTCCATGAAAGTTAATGCATTCCTTTTGAGAGTGACATTAATGGACGTGGGGTGTTACATCATAGGTCCCTGAGGTTAGGTTCAATTGACTAGCGGTACGCTGTGAAGAGCTCGCTTTAAGGACTTGAAGCATTTAGAGGTCATTGTTTTTGGATATAGGTTTAGATAAATATATATGTATGTGCGAGTATGTGTGTGTGTCCTTAGAGAAGGTTACATTGGGCATATTGTATGCGCATATAGGATTTTAAGGATTAATTAGCTAAGCTACTAGGTGTTGAGGAACATACTCCATAATAGCAAATAAAAATACTAAAAGGTATAAGGGTTAGACAATAATATGTAGGAAGAAACTAGCCATTTTATACTGTAATGCATTAATGTTGCTTTGATATCTAATGTGGTTGCATATCAGTTTTGAATGTTGCTATAAATTAAAAGTTTTTTAATTTATCATATTCATTTTATTTATAATTTTGTAACATGAATATGTTATCTATCTAATTGCATTATTTTTTCATTTACAAAAATATAAGAGGCACGAGTAAAGTTCTTGTTAATGTCGGATCCTACTTCAAGAGAGTGGATTAGAACTCGACATAGGAATGCCAATGAACATATATAAGGAGTTCAATATTTTATGGACGTCAATCACCACCCGACTTTGAAATGTGTAGCTGCCCTTGTATGAAGTGTAGAAATTCGAAGAAGTTGTCTTTTGAAATGGTTGAGAAGCACTTAATCATTAATAGTATGGATCCAACATACGATGAGTGGTTTTTTCATGAGGAGAGAAGCAACATTGACGTTAGGGTCACTAATACACCAAACATTTGATGCTTACAACTCCAATCAATCTCGAGAGGAAAACCCCATAGAAGATACTCTTGGAAACTATATTGATGATGCATACGGAGTATATGATAGCGTAGAAGGAATGCATGATGGTCGTCAGTGGAAAAAGTATCATGATTACAAGGGAAAAGCAAGCGAAAAATTATACCCCTCTTGTGAAGATGGTATTACAACATTAAGTGTCATTGTAGATCTTCATAGTTTGAAAGAAGACTTTAATTGGTCAGGAAAGAGTATGACAAATTGTTGAAGCGATTGAAATGGTGTCTTCCAAAGGAGAATACAATACTTGAGAAGTACTCCACAATGAAGAAAATGTTAAATGATTTAGGATGAAAGTAGAATGTATACATGCTTGTGAAAATGATTGCATATTATTTTTAAAGGAATATAAGGATGCAGTGGAATGTCCTCGATGCCATACTTCAAGATTTAAAACGAAAAAAACAAGCAAAAGTGGGAAAAATCACAAAACAACCACGAAAAGTATTGAAATACTTTCCACTTATTTCGAGATTAACAAGGCTGTACACAATGCCATGGATAGCCCGAAAAATGTTGGGGCATAGTGAAGCAAAACCTTGTTGGAATTCGATGCGTCATCCCACTGACATTGCTAAATGGAGAACACTTAAAAACAAATGGCCCGGGTTTGCTAGGACTGGACGAAATGTTTGGCTTGGCATTGCTACTGACGAGTTCAATCCTAGTACAAACTTATCAAGTAGTTATAGTTGTTGGCCTGTGTATATGGTTCCTTATAACTTACCCCCTTCGTTGTGCATGAAACCAGAATTTCAAATGTTGTGTTTGTTAATTCCTGGACCAAGGGCACCAAGTCAAGATATCGATGTCTATTTGGAACCTCTTGTGGATGAGTTAAAACAACTTCGGATTGGAGTGCTTGCACATGACATGGAAAAGAGAGAATATTTCACTTTGAGAGCAATGCTAATATAGGGAATTCATATCTACCTGCATTTCGAAATTTATCTGGTTGTGTAATACATGATTATAAAGCATGTCCTGTTTGTGCAACACAAACAGAATTAGAACACATCAGCAATAAGATTGTTTATATGAAGTATAGAAGGTTTTTGAAGAGTGATCATCCATATAGAGCACTCAAACATGGATGGTATAAAGATACGGAGGATAAGAACACTACAACAGATTTACCTTTTAATAGCATGTGAAAAACGCTATAATAGGCTACCATAGCATTAGTGACGATGCTATATAACGACTTGTTATAATAGCCTCGATATATCTTATAGCTCTAAATTAAATGCTATTGTATCAAACATTTTATAGCACACATGCATCGGTATGAAAAGCTTTTCACAGCGTTCCACCCTTGCTAATTTATTGATTTGCTAGAATTTCATTTTATTTTTTATAGTATTAACCATGTTTCCACAGCAAATATTCAATGATATAAAATAATTTTCCATAGCGGTTTACTTTTCTCATAAGTCTTTTTTTTTGGTATTTTTTTTTCTATAGCGTTTTTTCCTTTGATATGAATTTTTATATTTTCATTTGCTTCTGTAGTGCTCATTTTCAGCTATTAATATGTTTAATATAACACCTTTTTTCTATGATGCTCTTTCCATAATGCACTATTCTGTCACTTGAATTGAGCACATTACAGACAATTAAGCAATAAATAATACAGTATTATACATTGCAATAAAGAGAACACATTTGATTTCAACATTTTATTTCAACGGACAAAAAAAGGTCTTACAGTAGTTGATATAACTAAGTTTGTACACAGTTAATGGCTAAATTAGTTTAGACATACTTCCAAAACAAAAATACATCAAAAATACCAAGTCCCCGGCCTGTAAGCTTGTTCACAACATATATTCCAAAACCTGTAATTCGTAGTAATGCAAGTTAAAAAGTGCAATCTTTTAGGTGTCGTAAAAAGGTGTGTTGACTACAAACCTTTGAGTTTTGCTGCATTCGGATTATACGGTTCAATTCATCAGCAATTAAATAGCAAAACACAATGTAGAAAATGCAAAATAAAGTGCAATAACATATAAAAATAGTGTTATTTTTGCTGTAGAAGAGCTAGTATAGGATGCCCTGACTTAGAGGTTGTGGCAGCATTGAGCATATTGCATGTAAATCCACCTAGCATTTGTTTTTATCAGTATTAGTACATTTACTGTTAGATATATCGTATCATAAGTTGAAGTGATGGTTCCGGTTGCAGTAGTACACCTTGCACATAGCCAAGACACAATTGATGCATCGCTTCTTTGAAGAGCCATTGTGAATGCCTAGTCGAATTTGTGTTCGGATATCAACCTTGACAATTCTATTGTTGGATCATAAGGGGCCTCGATTTGTTGAAAGAAATAACACCTGCAAGTTATTATGTAAGGGGAAAAAAATTTGTTTACATTGCGAATTAGATTCATTACCGCTAAGTAGGATGATATGTTATTTATTCTCAGTACATGTCAATTGTATCTAATTAACAAACCGGAGTCTGAAGTAATATTACCTCTGGAAATTACTTATGATTCTACATATGTCATTTTGTATTCAATCTATTCAGTTGACCGTTGCTTGAAGCATTGTGCTACAGAAGTTATAATTCAATTTGTTGTAGTTGTTGTATCTGATTGGTTTTCCTGTGTTTAGGCTCCATCAAAAATTTGTTATTGGCTTAATGTAGTATTTACCCCCAGTTACGCCATATGTTATCATGAAAAGTCAACTTGTAAATAGTCCTATAATGAAATACATTTTGGACCATTGAGTATTCTGTATTCATGTAGTTTTTGAAAATGCCTTTCCTTGATATTATTATCTAAATGTTATTCGTTGTGCGAGTATTCCCTACAAACCAAAAAATAATGTGCCTAAGAATAGAAGCTGCATAAATAGATTGTTCATTTTTCGCCGAAACAAAAAAAAAAATCAAGGAGTGAAATTGGTACCATCTCTGGAAGTCCACCCATAGAACCATTTTTTGCTAAATTCCAGTCAGATTTAGTGCATTTGTGCTTCCTGTTACAACAGATAATATCTTGAGCTGGCCATCTACTAGCTCACTACTGAGATTGTTTGTTATTGAAGAGGCAGAATTGACTACATCCTGGAAAAATAAGGCGGTCCAAATACTTTGATTAACCGATGTGCAATGAAGTAGATATACATAATGGAAAAATAAAAAATAAAATGACACAAATGAATAAATTTGAAGAGCAAGTGAATCAACCAGCAAATACAAAGCATTGGACTACTATGTAAAATATTTTTAGTTGTAAGTTTTGATTAAGATTCCATCCATGTATCCTGGAATGGAAAGAGATGTAAAACTGATGGAAATAATAAGATTACAAGGATATAGAATAGTTAGTCTTCAATATGCATAATCAGACATGTTTTCTTTGTAGAATGAAAAATGAAAAAACCACACCATTACTAAATCTCCTAAATACAAACTTCACAGGTTAGAAGACCCTTTTAGATGAAATGTTTGTTCGGTCTTTCATCTGTCATAATATTATTTCCATCCAATTTGTTGTGTGCCCTTTGACCCCAATTGCTCGGTCTTTCATCTGTCTATCTACTTCACAAATCATTATATTATATCCATCCAATTTTTTTTGTGTCCCCTGACCCCAATTGCTCGGTCTTTCATCTGTCTATCTACTATACTGATTAATTCATCTAATTATTAGATGTGGGGCTGCGATGAGATGGGCATAGGAGGACATGGAGATTTGACCATGGATGATTTCATCTGAATAATTATTGCCACCAGAGAGTATAATAAAAGAAAGAAAATGAATTGTGCTTTCTCTTTGAGAACATTGATCACTTTGATCTTAAATCTCACTATTTTTTATCAACCAGGTTAACCAAACACCTATCAAAACTAGTAAAGTTTGTCTGATCAAGTTTCACAACGTTCCATATTAACTCAGCTCAACATTATTTACATAAAAACAACCAAATGCTCCAAATAATCAAATACTCCAAAGAAACACAACCAACCTTTCCTATACCAAGGAAATAATTTGCAACTAAACCCTCCAAAATAATTAAATTACAGAAAGGTTAGCACCTAATTACAAAAATGATCCATAATTAGGGCATGTGCTTCAACCAGGGATTTTCTTTTTCCCAGCTTAGCCGCAAGATTTAACTTCTGTATATAGCGGTAAACATGAGCATTATCACCAATATCACTTAGCTGCCTATAATATTCTGCATAGCTAATTATTTTTTATTTCCATTGTTGACCGCTAAAAAGGTACAGGTTGACAGAACATGAAGAATGATAAAGGGATGATAAGTTGTGTTCAGATGACATATGCATACATCACCCTCGATCATACAAATGGTTTATGACATAAATACAATCATCCACCGCATTATATCAACGTTAAGTCAAGGATGGAATATTTAAATATTTAAGAATAGAACAAATGCTAATGTTCAGTGTAAAATGCTAATCATACCCTTAAAGTAATTGCCAACGAAGAATGTGCAGAGTCGAATTGTTGTTAAGCTGCAGCTGTGTGCACTAATCCCTTTCTGGAAGGTTTATTCCACTTGATCGAACGATGCCTTACATAATTGCTCAAATGTTGGAATCACAGACGATCCCAAACAAGATCTCAATGTTTCCTGTATTGCTATGCCTAGTTGTATAAGTTCATCACTAAGAGGTTGACAACCATGTAAACAAATTTTCTGAACTGTAAATCCAAAGGTCTGGAGATTGAATCTCTCAGACATCATTTAAATTTTCAAAATAAAAACAGAATATATAGTAATTTCATGCCAAGAGAGTCCCATAAAGAACAAAGTTAAAACCTTGTATTTTTATCCAAAGTATCAGGAAGTACAAAATGTCATTATGAACTCGATATCTGAAGAGCTCGTTTTCCTGAAGTTTGGAATCATGCTTGAATTTATCTAGCAATTGTGCCTTCAAGCTTTGAATTTACTGATTTATCGAGCTGGTTAACAGCCTTGTCTCCAATACCTCTCTGCAAAATAAATGTAAACTTAGTACATATAGGCGGATTACAACAAAATACATGTACAGGCGTAGGATCAAGAAGTAGGAACCTGGAAAGAATCAGCTCCGGTAGAGGAAATGCATTTTTCAATAATGGGAACGAGCATTTGATTTAGCATAGGACCTACAGTAGAGATCTCCTTCTTAAATGTCTTCTCCACCATAGCAGGCAGATCCTTGGTCATGTAACTTGTTAGCAAGCTTGTTAACTATTGCATGTGCTCCTTCTCAGCTTTATCATGCTTCGGCTCAAGCCAGTTTCAATCCTCTAGCCTTCTTTGTTGACTGATCCAGAGACAGCTGAATTCATCTGCTTTTGCAATTCCTCATGCATGTTTATAATTGTTCTCATACAGTAAATAAGACGGATAAAACATCATCAAACACATAATAAAAACTGCATAAAGTAATTGTTTTCATGTATATAGAACATTCATTTCTTATTGCACTCAGTTAAGTTGCTCCTAAAAACCCATTCATGTAAATACCACACATAATATAATCAGTGAAACTAGAATAAATACATCTCTGTGGCACTAAAATATCCTCAATCCATACGTAAAACACTCATCATCAGCAAAAATTAAACAAAGATCATTTTTCTTAAAAAGAAAAAACATGTAATTTATACAATGCATGGTGTAACTAAATTTAAGAGAATTAATTAGCAAATATCAGATTTGAGAAAGAAACCCTTCAAAATTCTTAACATTTTAAAAAGTTCATCCACTTGTATCAGGATTATTCGTTTCTTTAATTAGTTATGTCAAGCTACTAATTTATTATATATTAATACTTTGGGCCTTAATGGGGTCGGTCTTTTTTATAGGTGGGATCATCACTCATGTAAGTAATGAAACTTTGATGTCAAACTTTCATATAAATAAATTTGTTTGGGAAAATAATACACTAGTTCAGTTCATCTCAGAAATGAAAACAAATACCATGCTTGCCTTATATATGATAATCTCTTTGCAATTGCATCTCTACCAAAGTTTCCCTATACTGTTTCATCAAGCTTCAAAACGCACTTTACCATCCAAAGCATGCTCCATATGGTATTTGATATAAACAAGTTATTCAGGTGATATTCAAGTACAATATCTTCCACCTTAGAACTTGTATTATTCAATTTCACTTTTAAACAACCAATGTAACTCACATTGACTTCTAACTTATTTAATCCCTCCAACTCATGGTGTATCAGAACAGGACTAACGGTTATTCAATCCATACGCGTGTGTCACCGATAAACTATAAATGTACAACATCTAGTTACAAAGCAACACATGCCTGTGTCACTAATACAAAACAATACACAATCACGTAGTGTAGGTAGAATACACTGAGTCAGAAAGGAACAGATAAGAATACACTAAATTTCTGTAACTATCAGAAAATACTCTAAGCTTAAAAATCCATTTTGGACATTGTAAGGACAACCATAAATTTTGACATCTTATTTATACACAGCTATAGCAAAAACAACAAATTAAAGAAAAACCAAACTAACAATATTCAAGTAATAAAGGGCTAAGAAAATCATGCTAATGTTCATTCGAATCGAGGCAAGAGAAAATCATACCAATTTTTCAACCCAAAAGCAGTCATCTCCTCCACTGATGCATAAATGTGGACTTCCATCATCAGTTAATTGTATGATTTCATAACCATCCCTTTCCATGATGCATAGAAGTTTATTTCCCATCATCAATTAGTTTTAAAGTTTCAGGCTTTTCTCGTCACCTGATGCTTAATTTCAGATGACATAGCATAAAGAAAGAAACTGAAAAAAGTTAAATATACCTATATAGTAGATTCCTATGAAACAGAAGAACCTTCACTGTTAGTAGATAAACAAAGAAACCAGCCTCAGAAGTAAGCTAGTGCAACCTTCCTTAAGAACTAAATCTCGATAATATATTTATTGAAGGTATATATGCAGTAATAAAATTTCAATATTTATACATAGCAAATAATAAATCTCAATTGCTAAGAATATCAAAATATATCTTTTGTTTGGTTATTTTGTTCATTGATAAGAACATGAATGGTTTAGGAAACAAATAAAAACATTGTCAAGTAATCGAATTGCTTTGTTAATAGAGATATATCTATGCACCTAAAAAGTACACAATTTATTCCTTTACTAATATAGTAACACAAATATGATAAAAGCTTATTAATGTTATCAAACATAAAAAAACATTTGAAAGTGAGTATTAAGGGTTGCGTAAAATTAATACAAATACTTATGCTTATTCCACATTAACTGTTACATCAAAGCTGAACACTACATCAAAGTTATGCTAATGTGCGTGTGTGTGCACGCGTGCGCGTGCGTGTGTGTCTATACATATATCGTGGATATGTCTTTATAGTAATTACCATTTTCCTATTGCCATATCTAATGATAAAAAAGCGTAACTCAAGGCCCAAACTGAACATAAAGACACATGCTAATCGCTAAATGCTAATTTGGTGGTTTTTGAATTCGAGCATTTATCATTTGGAGTCATTAGTAAGATATAACAACCCGTAAAAACTTGATTGATTTTGTGGATCCTTCTTTTTTGGATCTGATTTAAAAACAAAAGTAGAATAGAAGAAGAGAGCAACAAGATAAACTTATTGAATACATGCATATCGAAACCAATAATCTTACTCTCAGAAGTATTTACATTAGTCTTCTTATATAAAAGAAAGATTTTAAAAGTTAAGAGAATTTAACAATATAGAAATATCGATGTTATTCTTCCAATATACATACCAATTCAATAATAGAAAACAAAATCCATAGGTTTGATATATTACTATATAAAAAAGTTTAGAAATTTATTTTTACTATTGTTTATAGTAAACATGATGCATTAATACCTTTTATATATATTGTCAACAATCCATTTGTATGCATGCTCTCATACTTGAAGCAATCAATTTTTATACAAAAATTAAATTAAGAAACTTAAGCATGAAATAAATAAATAAAGTAAACAAAGATGCATATGTCAATATACTTATAAAATTTTACACCGTATAATTTTGAATGTGTCAATTAGTATTTATTAGTAAACAAATTTGAAGTTTTACACACTTTGTACGTCTTCTAATATAATTTGCATTTCAACATAGTATATATTTTAATTAATAGATTAATGAATTTGCATTACATACGAAACTCATCTGTAAATTCCAATAGAATGCAGAGTCGCTTTATTCAAAGTAATTATAATCACTTAATTAACATTCTTATATATTTAATAACATATGTATAATTGTATATTCTCAATAGGAATAAGAGACTTCTTATGGTTAGTCAAGTTGTTGCAACCATAAAATAGTATCTCGCTCATATATTTAAAGTTTTAAACTAGTGGATTTTTTTAACCATAATGGTGCTCATGAAAAATCTGAATACATTGATTTCGTAAAATGCTAAATGTTAAATCAGTTCTCTGGCAATTAGGCATAAGTGTGCACCTGGTAAATTATTAGTTTTAGCAGTGGCGCTGCAGCGTATTACAGCAGCAGCCCTGTTGACCAACTGGAGACTAACATAACATGTTTTGAAGTGCCAAACTCTTCCAAATATTCATGCTATCAACAGGCTGGAAGAACATAATTTAAAAAAAAACACGTGTACGGTGTGTATCCAATAATAATAAACTATACTTTTTGTAAAAAAAAAAGGCATGCTTTCATGTTGTTCCCAAATCAACTTAGGTTAGACATATACCCCACTTAATATCATTCCAAATTTTACCAAATTATAATTTCCAAAACCGTTCAACAATAATATGTTTGACTGCATCCCAGAAAAATCCAAATTTTTTAGCTCCCTTAAAGCTGTAGGAACAATAATTTTTCTTTAAAGATAACGAGTGTCTAACCTTCTTGAAAGATAACTCACACATGCAAAAATAGATGTTTGAATGCTTCATCTTCTGTACGGTTTATTATAATTGAAAATATAAGCTGAACTTGACTAAGTAAGTAAAAATTTGTTGTATATGAATTGCAAATTATGAAGAACACAAAAAATAGTTTTGATTCATTCAGCTGAACCCTAATAATAATTATTGTGAATTTTAGTGTAATTATATTCAATAGAGAATAATATTAAAATAAATTCAAATTGAGAGGTTGGCCTTTTTGGTCAGGGCGATGGAGTTAGGAGATGATCAGCGAATTATTGTAGACAGAGACATGGTGGCAGCATGTTTTGCATGAATGAGATGAGATAGACATTGCAGAGAAATTAAAAACCATTGTAAGAGCAAAAGCAACATTTAAGGGTATTAAAACACTTGTTTTAATCCATAATTAATTAATCTTAAACCACTTTTAAACCAGTTCTCTGGCAATCATTAATCACGCTCTAATCATATTCAGTTTCAACCTCAATTTCATAAGCTACAATTTAGCCCGAGCATGCTGAATAACTATTCAGATATCATAGTAGTAATAAAAGTAAGAGGGTCCTGTTTATACCTGCAATCAGCAACAGATTTTTTGATATCTTTGATAAATAATATAATTAGGCCAGATTTTATTTCTTCATGGAGAACCTCTATCAGTTCAGTATTGACATACATATCAGAGTCTTCATATACAGAAGATTCAGGTCGAAGTGAATCAGTACTGCAAAACAAACCATGATCTTTTTCACATAACCCACCAAGATCGTTGCCATCATGAATCTGCTTGTATAATCTAACTTCGTGTTTTGATAACCCATTTTCTTCAAATGCAAGGATTACTTTGCGTCAATAACCAAAACTCGGACCTCTACAGTTCACAAATGGAAATTCTGATGAATGCACCTATCCCATATATCTAACCCTATCACCTTCTTTAAATGAATGATCCTTCGAGGGTAATGTTTTTGCTTCCTTGTTGGGTATGGATTGTGAATTAGATGCACCAATACCAGCCTTGACATTGGGAGCCAACTTTGTATGACGAAATATGCCTAAAGTGTCTGCAATAACAACAGCCCGTGCAGCTCTTTGCTAGGAATATAGCGTGAAATTCTCTTCCTTGACCTTATCCTTAACAGATTCGGCCTCTTTCGAGGAAGTATCACAAGGTAGCATAAGAGAAGTGTAATTTATTAGTACAAACTTATTAGTATTCAGCAACATCAGCAAAAATTATGGATCTATTCTACTGAACAATTAACAAATTATGAAAGACGAAATATTGATAGATAATATAGATCTTTGAACTTAAACTCCAAGAAGTGTAATTCTTACCAATTTTCATGCTACCGAACCTAGACACAATTCAAGAGCTATTCCTACTATCTGTGGGCACACATAGGGCAGATAACAATTTTCGTTGTGCCCAAAATTCAATACAAAACCATGAAAAATATTTTATAATCAAAAAATAAAAAAACCTCTGCTAACAATTTAAGAGCTCAGATCATTGTTCCCTATTGTAATTCAACTTTCTAATTGTCTTTTATTTCAACTTAAATGGACAGTGTGAACCCAACAGTGAATGTTTGCATCATCAGTTATGGTTATGGAAATCTATAAATAGAAACTCATCTTTAAAAAGTTATTCCTTACATCATATTAATTTTTTGGAGCTTTTAGATTATAAATAGCATTAAAATTACATCAAAAATTTTACCTGTTTTAGATGATTCTGTCCGTGATTATGATAAATCTCGAGTGAATCAGGGAGGCAATGAAGATTTATGATTGACTGAATCGACAATGGTCGAGTTACACGACGCTGAAGTGAGATGATCGATTCACCAGTGTACTGAATCGATGATGGTTACAGGATGTTGCAGAAATCTACGTTGTCACTACTCTATCAGAGATGGTTACTGGTGTTCCTGGAGTTTTTAGAAGCGAATTGAAAATTTTAGGGTTTTGAGGAGATGTTTGGTACAGCGGAATTGATAGTGTAAAATTTCATTTGCGCAGCCTTTTGTTTTCACTTTTTTTTGGCTCCCGCCTCCTTGATAGGCAGAGATCTAATATAGTGCAGTATTTGTTCTCGCTCCCGCCTGCTTGATAGGCAGATCTAGCATAGCACAATGTATTCATAAATAGCATAATTTATATGATATTTCATTTATTTTTATTTATATAGCACAATTTATTTGTTATGATCTTTTCTTTGATTATTTTTCTATAGCTCTTTAATATAAGGCTATGATACAATGCAATGTATTTCATATTTTCTTGTAGTGGAACCCCCAACACGATTGATAAGATCGACATTGCTGCAAAAGCTTGCTCATATAAGATATGTACTAGGTAAATTAACGAAAACTCAAAAACGTGTGATAGATTATACCGATTGTGATGATGAATATTTTGAAAATGATAACAAAGACAATGAAATATCAGCATGGTACAAGAAGTCTATTCTTTGTTCCTTAGAGTATTGGAGTGGTCATAAGGTGCGACATACTATTGATGTGATGCACACTGAAAAGAATGTAGCAGAGCATTTTATTAACATATTGTTTGATAAGTACTAGCATTCTTCTAAATTTGCATTCGACAAAAATCACAAGACACAGTGTTGTCAAGTTCTTAAGGATGCAAAACTTCCTTCATGCTTCCGGACTAAATTTAGCAAAGCCACCTAGTTTGAATATTAGATAGTCATATGACTATCATGTTATAATTCAGTATTTTCTACCTGTGATAGTTCAATATGCATATCCAAAGAACTATAATTTAAGACTGGCAATATTACAAGTATGCTTGTATTTCGATATTATTTGTTCGAAGGTTTTAAATCGAGAGCATGTCCAAGCTTCCAAAGATATGATTGCCGAGGCATCATGTGTGCTGGCTCATTATTTCCCACCTTATTTCTTTTACATCAGCATACATCTCATGGTGCATTTAGTTGATCAAGCATTATTATGTGGACCGGTTAAATATACATGGATGTATCCATTTGAAAGGTAAACATTTCATTTACATGATTGTTAACTGATTTATGTTCTACTAGTTACATTAAATGTTGTTTTTTAGAGCTATGAAGGAGTGTAAGAACATGCCAAGCAATAAAAGATTTGTCAAGGGATCAATTTCTGAAGCGTATCTTGTTTTAGAGTTCGTTAGATATGCAATGGAATATATGCCAAATCAACGTGATGGTAATCATAGTTCTAAAAAGAGCACCGTTTTTAGATGAGAACTATGGCGATACTTATGAGCGTTCCATTATTTAGCGTAAAACAATAAAAATTATCTGGCGTACAACGTGTACAAATTCGAAGATGGATATTTTTCAGAATAGACATTCCAGATAGAGATGATTATTATAGGTTTGTCTTTTTTACACATTAAAATTTATAAATACAAGTCCAATTTTTTTTTATTTTTTTATTTTTGTTTGTAGCGAATATCGATTATCATTAGAAGAGACTCAACGTGGTAAAAAGCGGCTCCAATCAAAGGCAAAAGTAGTAATTCAGTCTAAATTTATTGACTGGTTGCATAAAAATGTTTTTTGGATTACAATGAACTCACAATTTGATAATAAATAACATTTTTGAACATATTTTACTTTTTTTTTTAGTTAATGGAAAAAAACGCATGGACTTCCTATTATGGTATTATGTTAGTGGACCAACATGGGAAGCTAAAACTCATTTTAAATATAGAATCAGTGGTTATCTATTTCTCTCCTCAGCACTACGACGACACTCTTTCAACACAAGATAGTGGCGTTTGTATGGATGCAATTACAACATTTGTTGCAAGTGTAAAATGTTTAAATTCTATGGATGATGACACTACTTGGTATGGTATTATCCAGGAGATCATTGAAGTTGATTATTATGAATTTCAACATGTTGTGTTCTATTGCAAATGGGTCAATATTGTTGATAAAACACATGGTTATTAGGTTTGTCCTGACTCCAAATTACGGATGGTGAATTTGAAAAGGCTCAAAAGCAAAGATGGAGAGTATGATGAGCCTGCCATTCTTGCATTGGAAGCTAGCCAAGTTTTTTACATAAAGAACATACAAAAGAATTCTGATTGGTCCATTGTACGACACTCTCCTAAATGCATGATGAATAACGTGGATGATTATGAGATGCCAATGAACTTTCAATACATTTTAAAAGAGCAACCCAACTTAACAACATTGTTAAATTGTATTGAATCCAAATAGACATATTGGTTGATGTTGTTGACGTTGCTTTATTCATTTTGATACCTTTTCTTGATTTGAACATTCGTAAATGTTATCTATCAATTAATTGGTTGTGGATGTATCATCTTATGTAAGTATCTTCAGTTAAATTTTTTATATTATTAGGTTAATGCCTGCTAGAGTGTTTTTGTGTTTTGCCTCTGCTTTGTTAATTGTTTTTTTGGAGCATGAGTTTCTATTTTTATTTTGTGCTCCAAAACGAATGTGCTGAATTTTTTCTTGAGTTTCTATTTTTATTTTTGGTTGAAGGGGCATCCACCATTTCTACTTGTTATCTTTTAGAAATGTAAGCTACACCGTCTTTTTGCATTTCGTTCATTTATTTGCAAGTCAAAAAATTGTAATCATGCTAATGCAATAAAATTAACAGAATGTCAGGTTGTTCATCGAGACAAACAGAAGACACAGAAGATGTCCCTCCGCCTCCTCTAAATAAAAAGTACTTTATAAATTTTGAAATGGATGGTGCTAAAGGGAAAGATGGAAAGAGGTGGAGTTCCCGATATGGTTTTGTTCCGTGCATACATTCCGATCAGTTATGATGATTGGAGGAATGTAGATATCTTTTATAAAGATGCTTTATGAAAAGCAATATTGGTATCTTACTTCTCATTTAAATTTAATAAATCATAAAAAGTTATGGTGTTACTTTTTTTTTTTGCATAATAGAAGAATTTCTATTGGTTGATTCAGTTTCATTGGCAACTATTGTGATCTTGTTTCTTGTTTAAAGCCTAGAATAACACAAGTAATTAACTTACAGGGTTTGTTTTTTTGTTCTAATCAGGCATTGGTTGTTTTTTCTTTTGATTCTACAGAAAGAGTTTGATATGGATATAGATCCCAATAAAGCAAGACCTATATTAGAAAAAGGATTCTCACAAAAATTCAGAAGTGCAAAATCGAAACTACGTAACAAATACCTTAAGAAGGACGATGAACTTATACCTAGACGTATTGCAATGGAAAATCATCCTGATGATATTAATAAAGTTCAATGGGAGAGTTTTGTTGACATGGAGTATGGTGATAGAAAGAGAAAACAATGTATGCAAAATACATCAAACAAAGCAAAGGTTACTATAAATCATACATCAGGCAGAAAATCATACCGTACACTCTATGATGAATTGGTATGTAGTTCAGATTTCTTAAGTAAACTTTATGATAAATTATATTGTATATATTTATTTGTATATTTCAATAGAAAAACGAAAATCCGTAAAGTAAGCCTATGCGATCTCTTGTTTGGAAAATAGCACATATAAGCAAAAAAACCAGGGAAGCACTTCCGTGTGCCGCTGAAAAATATGTAAGTAATCCAAACCTTTTTTTTATCAAGCTCTAATTTGCAATTTTATTATTCATAGAAATTCCAGTCATTATTTTTAACATTTTCATATCTTCTGTGTTTACCTTATTTACTTGATTTCTTTATGGTAGACCAACATCTTGATCCGTAGAATTATAGTTGGTTTAATAATTGTTCAACAAAATGAATAAATAATTTTATGGTTTTGTTTGTTAGTTTTTTATCAAACAAATAGCAAAAGTCATTCAAAATTGGTTGAAAAATAAGATTATCTGGAAGAATTTATGTATGCTACTTTATTATCGTTGTCCTTTTAAAATAAATGGATTTATAGTATGGAAGCCAGGAGTTTGTTACTTTTATGTATTATTGATGCTATTGAATGTATGCATGCCATACATGCTTTCTGGAAATGAACAATTATTATTGCAGTGTTTACTTATGTCTTTGGTTGGATTTTGTTTGCTTTAGTAATAAGTCTTTAAGGTCCGATCTGTTGCAATCAGGCTCTCTTTGAAATTTGCAAATCTTAATTTTCCAATCAGCATTGACACCTTGGCTAATGCTTAGTCTATTAAATATATTTAGTGTTTTAGTGTAGCATGATAATAAACGCACTTTTTGGTGTCACGTTACCTTGAGAATCCTATTTGTATTTCTTTTTGTAAATCCTCTGCTATTCCAACTATTGGAATTTAATGATACAATATTTCCATATCTAATTAATTATGGAGATATGCATGGTAATTTAGTTACCTATTTTGTGCAAGGAATGAATGGAAAGAAATGGAAGGAATATTAATGAATAGGGGATATTGGAAATGTTTGTCATTTAATTAGTTGTCATGTTTCATGAAGAAAAGAAACGGAAAGAGACTAAAATTGCAAAAGGGATTGATTGATGGAGAAAAGGGAAATTATCAATCAATCATATGCCAATTAATTAATGGGATAATCGTTTTCCATAAATTGATTTATTTTACATAAATCAATTGTCTCATCCCCAAGTAATCTTTCTTCTATTTAAAGAGAGACATAGAGAATGCTATGTGATGAGAGATCATTGTATTCTTCATTTCTTTTACTCGAAATTAAAAAACTCTGTAATGTCTTGAATATATTAATAAAATCTCTTCCCCATTGAAGTGGACGTACACTATCTCGCGATAGTGGAACCACTATAAATTTGTGTGTTCTCTGTTGCTTTTATTTTTTTCCTGTGATCTGAGATTTATATTCATTTCAAGCTGTTTGTTCTATCACATCATTGCTGATCCTATTGAGGTTTTTCCGCTGAAAGGGATTGATCACCCCTTACAACTGGTATTAGAGCGAGATTCGAGGTGTTTGGTAGAATGGTAGGAGGAGATTGAAACAATAAAAATAATATGACAGTGCCAGTAGTTGCTCCATATGTCAAAGGCTCCTATGTGGCGTCAAGATCATAGTTGACAATAGAGAAGTGGAATGGTGAAGGAGATTTTGAAAAGTGGCAATGGATGATGAAAGTAGTTTTGAGAAGAAATCGCATTCATCGAGTAGTATTTGATAAAGAGATATTGCCTGCTGATATTTCATCAGTGGAATTAGAAGAGATGGAAGAATGGGCCTTTACTACTCTTCAGCTTGCTATGAGAAAGAATGTAATTTATGAAATCAGTCAGGAGATGACGGCTAAAGGCATTTGGAAGAAGTTGGAGGACCTCTACATGAAAAATCCCTAACCAACCATCTGATCCTATCGAAGACTTTCTTCACTTATAAGTCGAAGGAAGGTTCTTCAATTAAGACACACCAAAGTGTGTTTGATGACTTGTTGATGAAGACGAAGTCTGTTGAGTTGAAGATTGATGAAGAACAAAAAGCAATGGTTCTGTTGTGTTCGCTTCCAGAGCGATACACTGGTTTCGCTAACAGCCTTATCTATGGTAGAGACACATTGAAATTAGATGATGTGAAGACAGGTTTGCTCAGTGAAGAGTTGAGAGATAGGTGAAAGAGTTTGGTGTTGGTGATAGTAGTAGAAGAAGTAGTAGTTCAGGCTTATTTGCAGAGAGAGGAAGAGCAGAGAAGAAAGTGAAGAACAATAGGGGGCGTTCCAATTCTAGGAAGCCTAATTCGCGGAGTAAGTCTAAAGATGGAAAGTGCTATAATTGTAAGAAACCAGGCCACTGGAGAGGAGACTGTCCAGATTTGGAGAAGAAGACTGATGGTTCTTCATCTATTGCGATGGAGAAAGGCGGTAGCGACTTATTGAAAGCGGTTGTATCAGATGTTGCAGACCACTGGATTCTAGATTCTAGAGCATCATTTCACATGACTCCTAATAAGGATTATTTTTCTTCCTTCGATGCCAAAGAAGGATGTTCTATCCTTATGGGGAACGATGCTACATGCAATTCTATGGGAGTTGGTTCGGTTTGCATTCGCATGTATGATGGGATTGTTCGCACACATTCAAATGTTCGTTATGTCCCAGGTCTTTGGAAGTCATTGATATCATTAGGCCAACTGGCATCATTAGGATGCAATATAACAATTGTTAAAGATGGTTTGAGAGTTTCTAGAGAGGCACTTGTATTGATGAAGGGTGTTATGGTGTGAAATCTGTATGTGCTAATGGGTACCACTGTCCATGGAGAATTTTGTGTTGGAGTCGATAGTTCTAAAAGTTTGGATGCTACCAAGCTTTGGCATATGAGATTAGGTCATACTTCGGAGAAGAACTTAGAGTTGCTTCGTAAGAAGAAAAAATCAAAGGAGAAGTTGGACTTTTGCAAGGAGTGTGTATTGGTAAAGCAAACCAGAGTTTCTTTTGGCGATGGCATGCATACTTCTAAGAGGGTACTTGATTATGTGCATTCATATGTTTGGGGGCCAAACTCTACAGCTTCTATTGGTGGAGCATATTATTTTGTTTCCTTCATTGATGACTACTCGTGCTAGGTTTTGGTGTATGTAATGAAAGCTAAGTCGGAAGTATTTGAGAAGTTTAAGGTTTGGTTAGCTCTTGTTGAAAACCAAACGGGAAGGAAATTTAAGATTCTTAGATCCGATAATGGTGGCGAATATGTCTCCGAAGAGTTCCTCTACTACTGCAGACAGCATGGCATTAGAAGACATTTTACTACACCTGGTGATCGGCAATCCAATGGGGTTGCTTGGAGAATGAATAGGACCCTACTTGAAAAGGCTTGTTGCTTGATACTGACTGCGGGTATGTCTAAGGGTTTTTGGGCTAAAGCTATTTCGACTGCAGCACATATTATTAATCGGATTCCGTGCTCATCCATTGATGGGAAGATTCCATAGGAGGTATGGAGAGGGAAAAAACATTATTAAGTTATTTTCGTATATTTGGATGTCCAGTTTATGTTCACAATACAGGACATGACAAGTTGGAGCCTGTAGCCTCCAAATGTGTTTTTCTTGGTTATACAGATGGCATAAAAGGATATAGAATTTGGAATCCAATCACGAAGAAATTTATACATTCCATACATATGACTTTTGATGAGTCAGCAATGTTCAAATCTTTGGAAGGTTTATCAGAGGGTTCAGACTCAGTTGATGAGAAGCCTGAAAAGACCGAGATTCCCAGTTTTCAAACCCAAAGTAGAGCTATCACTATTGATAATAGTGACAGAGCAGTTGAAGATACATCACATGATAGTACACATATTTCCTCTAGTAGTGATGGTGATGGTCATGAAGCTAGAGACGATTCAGCTCATGTTGGAGCTCAAGGTGGAGTTCAAGGTGGAGCTGAAGGAGAGTCGGGCGATATAGTCATTCGGGCTAGTCAGAGACCAAAGAGAGCTCCAATTAGATATGGAGATTGGCAGTACGCAAATTTGAGCCTTGATGTTCAATTTGAGTATGCTTTACATGTAATTCATGATGAACCATTGAGCCTTGAAGAAGCCATGAAGTCGAGTGAGAACTCGAAGTGAAATTGCGCTATGAAAGAGGAGATACAGTCTTTGCAAAAGAACAAGACTTGGGATTTGGTACCACTACCTCAAGGATTCCGAGCCATAGGTTACAAGTGGGTGTTCAAGGTAAAAGATGATGGTAGATACAAGGCAAGATTAGTAGCCAAAGGGTTTTCACAACGAAAGGGGCTAGAGTATGATGAAATATTTGCTCAAGTTGTTAGACAAACTTCAATTCGAATCCTACTTGCAATAGTTGCCGCTTACGATTTGGAGTTAGAACAACTTGATGTGAAGACCACTTTATTGCACAGTGACTTGGAGGAAACCATTTACATGAAGTAGCCAGAAGGATTTATTGTAGATGGAAAGTCAAATTGGGTATGCAAGCTGAAGAAATCTCTATATGGTCTAAAACAGCCGCCTAGACAATGGTACAAAAGGTTTGATTCTTTTATGCTTTCACATGGTTTTAATCGTAGTACTAAAGATGCATGTGTTTATTTTAAGCATTTAAAGAATAATAATTGGGTGTATTTACTTTTGTATGTGGATGATATGTTGATTGCTTCCAAGGATAAAGCTGAAATTGATGCATTGAAATTGAAATTAAAATCAGAATTCGATATGAAAGACCTTGGAGAAGAAAAGAAAATTTTGGGGATGGAAATCCAAAGAGATAGAAAGCTTGGACTTTTAAGACTTACTCAAAAGGAATATATTCAAAAGGTGCTTGCTCGGTTTAGCATGGATGGTGCAAAGGCTATCAGTACACCGATGCCTTTGCATATACAGCTTTTTAATCAGGGCTCTCCGATCTCAGAAAATGACAAGGCCTATATGAAGAAGGTGCCTTATGCCAGTGCAGTAGGTAGCTTGATGTATGCTATGGTGTGCACTAGACCTGACATTTCTCAAGCTGTTGGATTAGTTAGTAGATACACGGCAAATCCAGGAAAATCACATTGGGAGGCAGTGAAGTACATTTTTAGATATCTTAGAGGAACGTCAGATTATGGGCTTGTTTTTTGCGGCAGAAATTAGGATTTCAACTTGATTGGATTCTGTGATCCAGACTATGCCGGAGATAGAGATAGAAGGAAGTCAACCTCAGGCTATGTGTTCACACTTGGAGGAACAACTATTAGTTGGAGAGTGAGGTTGCAGACTATAGTTTCTTTGTTTACTACAGAGGCAGAGTTGATAGCTGCAGTTGAGGCAGCTAAGGAGGCGCTTTATTTGAAGAAGTTATTGTGTGATTTGGGCTTCATGCAAGATGCTTGTTTGGTGAATTGTGACAGTCAAAGTGCAACTCATTTAGCTGAAAATCTGGCTTTCAGTTCTAGAACAAAGCATATAGAGGTAAGAGAGTCTTTCCTTATCTCTATGAATGAGGAGAAGTTAGTTCATCTTCAGAAGATTCATATAAATGAAAATGCAACAGACATGTTTACGAAGGCATTACCTGCTACTAAGTTCGAGCATTGCTCGAACTTGATTCACTTGATGAAGTGCTAGGTGCCACATGGTGGCACAATGGGGAAGAGAGTGACTTGGTTGAAGTTAATAGAAGATGTGGTATTCTTCTTGTATGAAGAGATAAGAGTTGGTTGTACAATGTCTACCTTGTTTTTTGAAAGCTTCCAACACTTTGTTGGTGGGTGGTGGCCTTGCCGGAGTTGACTAACGAAGTGCAATGAGGGATGACTTTAGCAGAAACTCATTGGGAAGCATTCACATTGGAGTCTCTAGGTTGCATGAGATATTGTATCTAGGTGGAGATTATTGGAATTTAATGATACAATATTTCCATATCTAATTAATTATGGAGATAAGCATGGTAATTTTGTTACCTGTTTTGTGCAAGGATTGAATGGAAATAAATGGAAGGAATATTAATGAATAGGGGATACTGGAAATGTTTGTCATTTAATTAGTTGCCATGTTTCATGAAGAAAAGAAACGAAAAGAGACTAAAATTGCAAAAGGGATTAATTGATGGAGAAAAGGGAAATTATCAATCAATCATATGCCAATTAATTAATGGGATAATCGTTTTCCATAAATTGATTTATTTTACATAAATCAATTGTCTCATCCCCAAGTAATCTTTTCTCTATTTAAAGAGAGACATAGAGAATGCTATGTGATGAGAGATCATTGTATTCTTCATTTCTTTTACTCTACATTAAAAAACTCTGTAATCTCTTGAATATATTAATAAAATCTCTTCCCCATTGAAGTGGACGTACACTATCTCGCGGTAGTGGAACCACTATAAATTTGCGTGTTTTCTGTTGCTTTTATTTTTTTCTGTGATCTGAGATTTATATTCATTTCAAGCTGTTTGTTCTATCACATCATTGCTGATCCTATTGAGGTTTTTCAGTCGAAAGAGATTGATCACCCCTTACACCAACTTTATTTATTTAGTGTAATTAATGTTGAAAACTCAACACTTAAAATACCATTTAAACCAAATACAAAAATTGTGAGAATTGATGTTAGTAATTTTCCTAAGATGGCTATGGGTTGCCATCGTGTATCCCACTCGAGACGTTTATTAGTCATACTCTTAAATCAACCGCCGAGACTACTGGTTAGTTTGGATTGATTAAACTGAGCACTTTTTTTTTGATTTTTTTGAAAAACTAGTTAACTTGACTTTCAAAATGTCAAAAAATAATCTATTTAAGTTGGTTTAAACAGAATCTAATTTATTTTTAGTTCTTGTAAAACACATCCTTATTCTCAAATTTGATGTTTTCCCCCTCCTATTCGGCACATTCGCTAATTTTAACTAATAATCATTATTATTAAAGGCAAATTAGGCCTGATCGGCAATAGATCTGAAGTAAAGAAAGGTGTCTTGTTCGAAACATCTCATTGAATTGGATTTGAAAGAAATTGACATTATCTAAATAGAATATCCAAATGCAGTATCAAACCGAAGCTTTTGGCTCAAGGTTTTGTTCAATTTGGACTTAAAATTGAAGAAGTTGTGATGTAAAGATAATTAGTACAACCTTGATGATTCTTTCAGGTTTAGATTGTGAAAATTGTTCTGCTGCTTTCAGTCTCTGTGCTTGCTTACCGTTTCGTTAGGTTTCAAACAAAGTTTGCCTAATAGATCTGGCTAACATAAGTTTGTTGGACAAAATATGCGGAATAAAGCTAGCCAAGTGTAACACATCAACTGCGATAAGATAAGCCGCACAAATTATACCAATAGGAATATTTTAGAGATTTTTTTTCTTTTCAATTGGCATAGTTTTGAAGTTTTATTACGTAAATAACCCGACCTTGAAAATACTTATGCTTACAGTCCGGCTAATTCAACGTCGAGTTGGTCAAAAACTTAGCTATAAACGTAATTATTTTCACAACCCTGCTATTTACATAATAAATTTCAGGATGAGGCAATGAAAAAAAAAACTATTTTGCATCAACAAATTGTCCTTGGTGTATATGCAACTAAGGGTAGAGGAAGTATATTCGTCTGTGGAAATGATCTATAAAATGCTATATCCTTGACGGTAAATGAAGAGATCGAAGGAATGAGGTAAATACAGGCGTCATTCGAGATGGTACCCTCATGAAGCATATTTAGTTGTCAAAATTTGATCAAAGACTCGCGCTTGTATTTATTGTAGCGCCTCACCGTAGTACTACACCATTCATCATGGTCTTCCATATATTCTTTCCTAATGTTCCATCGCCCGCCATACATTCTTCCATATATTCACCGTGGTGTTTGGATAAATTTAGGTCAGACGCATTGTTTGTGACAATTGAAAGTCCATTTATTATGGTCCCTTCTTTCCCCAACTTTCAAAAGGCACTAGGAAAGGTGCTTGTCAAGCAAAAAATCCATTTCGAAAAGTTTTCTTTGCCTCAATTATTGAACTGATCTTTGACTGTTGAATTGTCATTATCTTTAGTTTCTACTATCTTGTGTTGCAGCTTTTTTCTAATGAAGTTAACCCCAGAAACAGTATATGAAATATTATGCATGTACACATGCTTACTTATCCATGAAAATTTAATTTGTGTTTTTAGTGAAATTACGCTTAGTGCAGCAGTCACATCAAAAATAGACAAACGTAATTAATTGATGGTTAATGTGTGAATATCTATTTAAACTAAGTATAGCCTAAGCTTTGCATACTGCTGTGAAGCATCTCATCTGTAGTTCACATCCTTCTCATGAAACAGCACTAAAATGGCCATTATTAAGTGAAAACTTGGCCTAAATCTTGAGAGAACAAACCCCTCTTTACCCCCCTTAATCTAAATTTTCAAATAGGTTACTGCGAAATATTTGGAATTTTTTGGGTTAAATAACATGATAATTTTGAATTTCATACTCTATTCTAGTCTGCATAGAATATTTGATTCAGTGTACGCAATCCCACCATTCCCTGACAATGATACCGAATAGTGAATTTTCAAGAAGACATGAAGAAAATGTACTCTGCTAAAATACGAATATGCACTAAATCCCTATTAAATGATTGTAACAAAAACACCATGAAGTCACACATGACATATTCTTCATTGTAATTTGAGACCTTTGAACAAATGACAAAAAAGTAAAGGGATAAAGCACAAACTTTCGAATTTTTCGTGATATATGTCAAATAGCATACAACAAATAGAAAAGCTGTCAAAAGGGTTACGTATTCCTCTAAAGTTCTAACATTGTGTTTATTTGAGATAGTGTATGTTGTAATCAGGTTTAGGGTCTCTTGTGAAATCTGCATTTACATTAAATCATTTGGTGTTTGTTGTAACATCTTTCATTAAGTCATTTGGTATTTGTTGTGTAGCATGATAATAACACACTTACTGGGGACACGTTACCTTTAGAATCATGATAATAAACACACTTCTGATGGTTGCTTCACAATTGAGTTTATTTGAAAAGTGGCCACCAGTAAACGTGGGCATGAGGTTGTCAGTTTCTATAACGTAACATCTATTCTGGAATGTCAATTGCATGAATGTGTCATGGATTGCGGATTATCAGTTTTATTTCATATGCTGATCATCAGTTTGATTGATAAAAGCGACAGCCGATGCAAACAAATTTGATGTTGTTAAGTGCAGGCTCAGTTTATCAGTTTGACGTTGTTAAGTGCAAACAAATATGCAGATTATCAGTTTGATTTTATATGCTGAGTGGCTCAATTTACTGAGCCTTGTAGGATCAGTGTAAACTGAGCCTATGGCTCAGTAAACCTGAGTCAAGTGGCTCAGTTTACTGAGCCTATAAGGCTCAGTGTAACTGAGCCATTCGGCTCAGGTTTACTGAGCCATAGGCTCAGGTTACACTGAGCCTTGTAGGCCTAGTAAACTGAGCCATTCGGCTCAGGCTTAATGAGCCATCGGCCTCAGTTTACACTGAGCCAGGCTCAGTAAACTTGAGTTGAGTAAAATGAGTGTCAGACTTTCTTTGGTTGACCGAATGTCAGGTAGCTCTTTGTTTGTTTTTAATTGAGCATCTTCTGTTAAACTTTCTTTGTTTTTTAATTAGGCATAGACTCATATCATTGTATTTGTTGAACATCGTAGGCTTTGGTTGAAGCAACGGAAGCAAGACAAAGATTAGAAGGTGGCGATGATGCTCTAAGTCTAGATAATTTTGATAAGGATCCCATTGCTGAAGTTTTTGGAGATGATAAAAGAAGAAGTTATTGTCGTGCTATCAGCTCTACATGCAATGTAAAGCAAGCAAAAATAACACAAGCTTCAAAAGCAATTACCGCGGCAAAAGAGAATGCAACTAAGCAACAGTTAGCTAAATTGGAGAACAAACAAAATCAAATGCATGAAGACATCAAATCAATGAACTCGGCATTGGCGTACTTCCAACAATCTATGAAGCTTCTTATCAATCAACAAGGAGGGAATACAACACCACATGAAGAAGTTGCTTCCGATGAAGGTAATAGCAATCTACATACTTGTAATGATACGCATTTTGCCCGACCTTACTCGATCGCTAGATTGATTAAAATCGTTCAAAACCCGCATACGTTAACTTTGGGAATACAATACATTAGAACAATAACAGAAGACTTTTATAAACATCATAATAATGTTACATCAGAGCACAGAATATCAGAGCACACTGATAAATAAAATACAGCGGAAGACTTATTATAATAAATGTAATACAAAGCAGTGAAAACAAATACAACTAATACAACGGAAGGCTATCACGCTCTGGACACAACTTTAAGCTTCGATCCAGGATCCTGCTAAAGAGATAAGTATATGCAAAAAGCTACTCGACTGCCCGTATGGAAAATATGGGCACCCGAGTTTGCCAAGTGAAACAAACTACAGGTCGGTCATGGGACTGGTATGAGAAATCTAACTTAACTAATCTAATAATAAGGCTAATCACATGACCACGCCACTAATGCGGAACGGGTTTACTCCATTGGATTGACAGTGCATAAAACAAAGTAAATCGTTAAACAACACAATGCTTTTTAGAAAAACGAAACCATTATAAGACTCAAGTCCCATCACACAATGCAACGCAAACCGGAGGATAGAGTTTTACCTTATAATGGTCAAAAATGCTTGATACGATAAAAAGGGATTTGATATTATTATTATTGTATATATGTTTTCAAAAACAATTCAATCATAATGTATCAATCATAGACGGCATAGTACACCAACCTACTATGTCGCCTTACTAGTTCTACAATCAAAACTACATGGTGTCGTATTGGAAATTGGGTTTCCATCATGAATCGAGGCTAGGGATCGTCCTCTCTGATTTGAGACACTCTAGCAAATGCCTCAGGATTCCCCGCAGTGAAACCTTGGAGCGGTAGGGCCGGTCCACACTTAACAGTAGTGGATTAGATATGCCTGAACACATGCTTCCGGTTCTTTTGAACCTCCAATATAGCCACTAACAACCTATAAAACCGAGGTGCCTCATAATCCATCATCCACATAAGTAAAAATGTCAGGGCTGGTAGCTCGCTGACACTACTCTAACTAGAAAGAAACGTTTGCCCTTCCTACAATCTGTATCCCGTTTTTGACTCATACCGGGGTGTGAGGCTCGCGAAGTCACGCTATATACAAAGATACGCCTAAACAGGCGAAGCTTTGATCATCAACCACAAGGCCCTGCTTTTCAACAAAAGCCTTGATCCATGCATCTTAGCATGCCACATTGTCAATCCATACCATACCATTGACTCCTACCAATATATAACCTCTAAGCTCGTACGTCTCAGAGAAGGGTGTTAAACACCAAACAGATATATATTTAGCAGAGATCAACGAATATTGTATAAAGGAATACAACGTCAGACATACAATCCATTTACAAGTCCGTTCGGGGTCCGAACGAAACCGGAGGCACCTTATACCTCGCATATCCGAGCAATCAACAATACGTCTGGACAGCTACCCCTGACTCCCCTTCAAGGTAGCTACTCCAATCATGGGCCTCAGTAGCAACACATCTATTCGATGTGAATATCATCGGTCTTCAATCACCATCTTCAACTCTTCGACTTAGATCGTCGTATAATCATTTCAAATGAGATTGAACTCGGACTTTTCAAATGATTCTTGTATATATATATATATATATATATATATATATTAAAACCATTTCATATCGTCATTAGTATTTAATAACGATTTATTGCTATTTATATATATAAAAATAACTATATTCATTTAACGACGCTTCGGGTCGATCGGCTGCCCTGGCGCTGCTTTTATCCAAATTTGATTTACACTTATCTCGAAATCTAACCGTTGGATATTGGCAAGATTTTTATCGTTGGAAAGATCTTCCCAAAGTGGTCCTAACGGTTCCAGTTTTGAGAAAATCCGATGGTCGGATCCTACGGTATAATCGTTTAAAATTATGATTTCAAATCGCGAACTGCAGCAGCGCGATTCATTTAATTTTAATTTATATTTATCTAAAAATATAAATCATTTGGCCATTTCAACTACTAAGATAGATTTTTTTTATCGCATCTAAAATGACGATAAGAATATCACTTTGATTTCTACTCTTTATATCGTATCTAAAATGACGATAAAAACATCACTTTTATTTCTACTATTTTTATTGTCCTTAGAATGACAATAAAAATATGTCTTTTTATACTATTCTTTTTATTGTCTCTATTCTGACAATAAAAATTTAACATTAAATTCTATCCATTGATTACATCTACAATGTAAATTTAAAATGCCTCTTTTAATCTAATCTTTTTATTTACACCTAGAATGTAAATAAAAATGTAACTTTGATTCTATTCTTTATTTACATCTAAATTGTAAATAAAGATGTTACTTTAAATTTATTCTTTTTATTTACATCTACAACGTAAATAAAGGTGTCGCTTTATTTCTTCTTATTTTCACGAAAAATGTAACTTATTTATTTACATCAAAAATGTAACTTTTTAAATCCATGGTTTTATTTACAACTAACATGTAAATACAAGGTTCACTTTGATTTCTATGTTTTTATTTACATCTAAAATGTAAATGAAAATGTGTCTTTTCTAATTCAAGATCCTATTTACATCTAAAATGTAAATAAACATATAACCTTTCATCCTATGGTTTTATTTACTTTTGCAATGTAAATAAAATGTAAGTAAAAATTTCTCTTTTTAATCCATGGCTTTTATTTGCAACCAATTTGCAAATAAAAATGTACTTTTATGTTCATGTCTTTTATTTGCAACTAATTTGCAAATAAAAATGTACTTTTCCTCCATTTCATGTGTTTCTTTTTATTTACATCAAAAGTGTAAATAAAAGAAAATAAGCTCTTTTTAATTCTATGTTTTATTTAAAACAAAAATATAAATAAAATGGTGCTTTTTAATTTTGTGTTTTATTTACAATAAAAATGTAAATAAAATAAACACTCCTCAATCCTATGTTTCATTTGCATCTAAAAGTGCAAATAAAAAGTATAATTTTTTTTCTATGTTTCATTTGCATTTAAAAACGCAAATAAAAACAATTTGCCATAGATGACCTATCGCAACGAAAAACCATGGTGTTGCTAGCTACAATGTTGCCATTGCTATGCTGTTTTTTGTCTATTCCAACGCACTCTTCAATGTGTTAGCATAGATATCAAATTGTATTGCAGTAGCTATAGATATATTCAGATTAAAAAAGTTAAAAATATTGACTACCTCAGCGATCCACATCTTTAGTTAAAACGAAATCTCAACCATTCAATCAACACCCTTATTTGCACCTCACCCATTTCTAATTCCCGCTGTTATTTTCTTTTACCCGCTTATTTTTCATTTTCCCTAAATTTCCAAAATCAGTCAAAATTTTCATTTGGTTGAAATCCCTAAATATTCAAATTTCAATCCCTAATTTTCGTTCAAATCATCCCCAAATTTCCATTTCATTTTCGCTCTCACTCTCCATCATTATCCGCTGTCTTCAAAGGAACAAAAGAAAAAGCATTGAGTTAATTTCCAAACAACTGTGGCATGCATTTCTTTTCCTCCTACTCGCGAGATACTCTAATGGCGGACGAAGTCTAACTGGAGAAGGAAGATCCTGCATCAAACTTTCAGCTTGCTTCTCACTGGCTTACTCCTCGACAAGATCGGGTTTGCAACGGTGCTGCTAACACTTGTAATCATAGATTTTTGGGTTTGAATCTAGATCTGGAAATCTATCAAGGTTAATCCAATTCAAAATCAGACCGTGGGTGTTGTTCAGATCTGAACTTCATCACGCCAGCTACTGCTTCTATTGCCAGATATCTTTGTTTCTTGGATCAAATTGTGTATAAGGTTGATTCTAGTTTGGACTATAAGTTTTTTCTTAGATTTGAAGTTATTCGAACTTCATTTTTCTTTTTGTTACTTAGTTCCAGTGAATCAAAATTTATCACGACATGGATTTCTAGGGTTCTTTGAGTCGGTTTCTTATGTATGATGTGTGAACGGGAAACTTAATTGTTCAAAACTGATGTTTTTTATGTAATTTTAGGGCTCATGTAATCCCCAGATTATTTTGGAATTGTTACAAAGTGCACCGTTTTGTCAGCAAATAGAGCTGTTTTCGCATCTAAGGGAGCTAGGGCATTAACATTGTTGATTAATATTCATTGCAGCGTTTCTTGATGCCTAATGTTTGATGGTTCTCTTATACCACAGGTACTCTGAACCGGACAAATTGATTTAACTTAGTTTGAAATCAATCCAGCAAAATATAAGTGATTTTCATTTTTCAAGTTATACAAATCAAAAGCTTAACACATACTGTCAGTTTCGACCCAATTAATGTTCACACTGCTTACAAAATTCTTTGAACATTAAGCAGTAACAGACATTTGGTTAATTTTATCTGGGAGCAGTAACAGATCCCATGATAGGCAAAAAAGAAGCTTGTTATGAAAGATGATTGTACTGCCAATGACATTCCCATGAATCACAGCATACTGCTGTATTAGATAACATTAATATTAAATGTTTGATCAGCGTAGTACAAGGTATTTCCATATAAAATTTACAGTCTAGTAATATAACGTCTAGACTTGAATTATCTGTTTGCGGTTTGTTTGTAAATGACTGTTATATACTTGATTAATTTAAGTATCCTTTTTCTAGTTCAGCATGCATTTTTATCGTATGAAGAATCGTAGGTGTGTTGCATGCTTAAATCATCACAAAATATTTCTCTATAGGATAAGTTTCATATCGGCTGTTAGGAAGAATAATAAGAAACGCTTTTGAAGGAAAAGGGGGAGTTGTATATCTGAGCAAATCAGGGTGTCACACAATTGAGGTACACCCCTTCACATTTTTTATTACTTGTATTATAATTAAAAAAAATTCATTACAAAAATTGTCAACTGCACTTGTCTATCAACCAATCGCCCAAAGAACATAACGTTTGTTCCTTTTGTCTGTCAACCAATCGCAAAAAGAACACAACATTTGTTCCTTTTATAATACAATTGCTAGTACCGATGAAAAATGGATGATCGGTATTTGTTCGTTACTATATCGATGAACGGTTATTGCTTATGGGCAGCTTGAATTAAGTGGTGGAACTACTGATGCTTTGTCTTAGAGCTTTGGCAATTGGAAAAGCCAAGCTGAAAGAGATTAGAGCTCTCTTTTACAATTGAGGTAACTTCTTTTACACTGGGATGCAGGTCATTTTCTGTATTTTTTCTGTCTTATGGTTGTATGTTTGAGTCTGTATAAGAGTGAATCGAGTGACAATGTAGCGAGGAATGTATGTAAATATGAATGATTGTGTAATATACGAGTAAATGTACAATAGTGGAGTCAAAAATTTTGTACAATTTGAAATGTTGAAATAAAATATTTATTTAAATACCGTGTTATAATAATATTTATTATAATATTATGAAATCTTTGATTAATAGCAGTTGAGATGTAATTACTTTTAGCAGTTATAAAACAAATTTTAACAACTGCTAGAAACAGTTGTAAAAAAGTTTGACTTTATTACGATTGCCAGCTGTACTAGCTATATTACAACTGTTTTTGGCAGTTGTAAAAGGTTTTTTTTTTGTTCTAGTAGTACCTGTAGCAACATCTGTACTAATGTTACCATAAGGTCGCAGATGTGTTGGCTTTGACTCTAAGGCAAAAGGCAACCCCAAAAAAGTGTTGCCACAGACCTATAGCGACACTTTTTGGCATCTACTGCGTCATTTCTCTGGGGTTTCCATAGGCCATCTATGGCGTAGTGAAAGTATAATTCTTTTTCTATGTTTCATTTCTATGTTTTTATTTCATTCTTTTAATTTAGACAAAAAAGACATGTTTTAATGTAAATACATTTCAAAACATAAATCATATTTTATGATTCATTTGCATTAAAGAATGAATTTTAATGTAATTACATTTCAAAACAATGAATCATATTTTATGATTCATTTCTAAATCAAATGTCATCTTTCATTTTCACAAGACAATTCTAAATATAATGACATTTTGTCTTCACATATGTTTTCTATATGAATGACATATTTGTTTACAAACATTACCCTATGTATTTCAATTACAAATAAAGAATGATTTATTGTTTACATTTTCTATGTATTCACATGACATATAAAAGTAATTTTTATATATTAACATTTTTCTAAGTGTTCTAATGACATACAAAAGTATATTTTATATACTGACATTTTTCTGTGAACTTTAATGACACATAAAAGTAATATATTTGTTTTATCGACAACTCTAATTCAACAAAACAAATAAAGGTGATATTTTGTCTAACTTAGCATTTTATAACTAAATGGTATCTTAATCAATCCTAACATTTTATAACTAAAATGTTATCTTATCAATCTTAGCCTTTTATACCTGAAATGGTATTTTCATCCATTTTAGCATTTTATAACTACAATGTTATTTTCATCAATCTTAACACTTTCCTATTTAACAAAACGAATATTTTGTTTCTCACACTTTTCTATTTAAACAAAATGAACATTTTGTTTTTCACACTTTTCTATTTAAACAAAATGAACATTTTGTTTTTCACATTTTTCTATTTATAGGTTTTATTTACATGAGAAATGCAACATTTAAAATGAAAATGTTATATTTCTTACTTATGTAACATTTGAAAACTAAAAACGTTATTTCTTTCTAATGTCACTTTTTATAACAAGGTGTTATTTTAATCTAATGTCACATTTGATAACAAAGTGTTACTTTAATCCAATGTGCATTCTTTAACCAAAAATGTAATCTCATGCTATATTTTAGAAAAATGTTATTTTTCCCAAATACAACATTTAAAAAAAATGTTATTTATTTTGCTAATGCCATATTTATATGAAAATGTTATCTCCTTTTCAAATGCAACATTTTATATGAAAATGTGATTTCCAATCTAATGTAACATTTTACATAAAAATGTAATTTCTAATCTAATGTCACATTTACATAAAAATGTAATTTCTATTCTAATTGTCAATTCTAACATGAACGATATTTTTAGTGTGCTGCTGAAAGCACCCTGAAATGTGCTTCCTAACACAATGCTTAATTTAATCACTTTTAATTAATTTAATGTACTTCCTTACACCATTTTTATTCCTCCACTCAATCCCTAATCACCGAATGTATTCCATCTCCCGCCATTAGTTCAAACGTAAAACCTATTTCTTTTTATCATCTTATCTCGATCGATCAAATATAAACGTCGACATGATTTGCCTTCTAACATGATCAGCCATCTACTTCTTCCCCAATTGATTCCTCTTAAACCCTTATTCTCAATTTTATTGTAATTCGAGGAAAACTTATTTTAGTAATCATTACTATTGGATTTCTTAGCAACGAAGGGCAAGAACTTATACACGAACGAAGATCTCGCGAATAGTCAATGCACTAATGAAGACGATGAGGTTATTTATCTTAAAGTATTTTTGTATGGTTGGGTGCCAATTTTTTATTGCGTGGTGGTCAGAGGCATATGTGTGTCGGAAGGATGGTGGCGTTTAGTTATGGTGTTAGTAAGCACATTTCAGGGTGCTTTTAGCAACACACTATTTTTATTCTAAATTGACAATTCTAACATAAACGGTGTTTTTATTCTAAATTGACAATTATAAAATAAACGGTGTTTTTATTCTAAATTGACAATTCTAACATAAAAGGTGTTTTTAGTCTAAACTGACAATTCTAACATAAACAGTGTTTTTATTCTCATTCAACAAAATGACAACTTGGTTTTGTCAATTCTAATTTCAACAAAGATGAGAAATTCATTTTCAAATTAATGCCAAAT
This sequence comes from Allium sativum, assembly GCA_030737875.1. Taxonomy (NCBI): domain Eukaryota; kingdom Viridiplantae; phylum Streptophyta; class Magnoliopsida; order Asparagales; family Amaryllidaceae; genus Allium; species Allium sativum. The sequence goes on from CM060923.1 coordinate 694,144,925, forward strand.
TCATAAGATTAATGTTTTTGTTTTATTTGTTTGCAAATCCTACTTTTAACAAGTAACATAAACATGATATTTAATATGAATACAAATTCTATTAACATGACAGATAAAATGATGTTTTATTTTTATGACGATTCTATTTTTAACATGTAACATAACAATGGTATTTTTGTGTGTATACAAAATTTACACTAATATGAAAAATGAAATAATGTTTTTAATTGTCTGCATTTCTATTCGTAAGATTACAAATAAACATGATACTTACATTTGTGTGTAAACCTATTTGTTTTTTCAATGCTAATACAATGGAAAATGACATTTTTATTTGTCATAAACTCATTCATCTAAAGTAACGATTTTATTTTGTCTAGTTTATTTCAACAAAAATGTCATTTTTGTTTGACACCATGATCCAACAAATCAACAGATCAACAAGGCAGTCACAAGCAACACAAATCAAATCACGCATAACTACAAACTGAAATTACAGCGGATTGATAACGATTTCTAACACGATCATAATTAATAAATTATAATTATTCAAAATAAAAGAATTCTCACATCGATTTGTCTGAAAAGTTCAGATATGAACTTTCCTCAAATTCTGCTTTGCTCTGTTTCAGATCTAGTCAGTTTCACGTTGTAGATCTTTTCAATTCGAGTCCATCGCAATGAAAATTTCTGAATTTCGATTACATATGAAAGAGTTATGATTGTTTAAATATTTAAACATTTAAATTAATAATTACATTAACCCTTTGTCCACGTTCTTCTTCCACCTGGAGCAAACCAGTCGTTCTTCTCTGTTTAGAAAGAACCCATCATCGACCTATAAATCCTGTCGCCGAACCCACCAGGTGCCACCGTATTCCGATCAGAAGCCATGTCATCGACCGCCTACACCTCACCTTCCAACACCGTGAGCACCAGTGAACTCGCCGCCCATCAACGCCTAAGAACCCAGCTCGAAGGCCGCAAGTTTGAGAGGAAAAATCAGCCTCCTTGGGCGATGGTTTTAGACCATCACCGTACAGTTTTAAAGAGATTGGAATGCTCTTTCATTTTTGATTTGGAAAACAATCTAATTTGAATTATCTTGCATGAATTTAAGGGAGGAATAGGGAGCGTTCTGGCCATTAGAACGTATAGGAGGCAGCGACGGATCTGTGTAAGATAACTAGGGTTTTCTAAATTAGCTATTATTTGTAATATTATTTTATTGTTAATTACCCTATAAAGGCCATGTTTTAATACAAACTCCAATTCAGGCCCAACGATAGGCATTTCTAGCTAATGACCCCTATTCAGAACCCAATGGGCTATGTCCCGTGACCCCAAACAGCTGTTTTTAGCCTATTTTCTTTAACTTAAAATAAAAACTTCTATTTATTTAATTTAACCGTACATATAAATTAACCGGGGATACATATAGACTCTAAAAATTCCTGAAAAAATATTTCTGGTTATGTTTTGACGATACAGTCCTAACAAAACTAATTTTATCGAATTCTGAGACTGTTAGAGAAATGTCTATTTTCAAGTCTATTAAATTTGACTGAAACTGACAAAACACATTTTCTTTTGCCACACTCACATATTAATTCGAAATTTTTTGGAAAATTAAACTTAACAATAATTTGACATTCCGGTTCCAATAGAAGTGGTTTCGTCGAAAACAGCACTACAAGAAAACATTGATTTTGCGTCCGATTTTAGAAGCGGAAATTTCCGTCGCTAATTTGCGACGGATTTCCAAGAGATCTACGAGGGATATTTTCTTTGTTTTTCAATTTTCTTTTCTTTTTATTAATCACCGATGTTTTGTTCTTTCCCTCACTAATCCGCTGCAATTTGCGTCAGTTTACCAACAAAAAATTTCCGCTTCTATTTTCCGCTGCAAATGGAGACAGAATACCGACGGATATGTTTTGACGGTATTTTACAGCAAAATTCTAATGTATTTGCAAGAATTTTTTGTGTTATTTTCATAAAAGATGCTTTAGTGTTATTTTTTTACAATTATCAACATGTTTAATAATTAATTACAATGTGATTTTTTTTTTATTGTTTGATAATTACTTTTATATAGTCAATAATCACAATAAAATAATTTGAATTATTGAGTAATAGATAATATTACTATTAATTGATAATAATAATAATAATGATTACAAAAAAATTATTGAAAATTAAGACTAATATTCCATATTTAATATTTAGTTAATACTTTTTAATAATTATTGATTAATAAACAATCTTTGATGCTTAAAAAGAAAATTCATTATTTAAAATATATATTTAACAATTATAATTGGCCATTATTATTTAATAACAATTATAATTGACCAATATATATTTAATAGTCATTATTTAACAATCTTTCCTTTGGTGCGTCATATGGAATATTTGTGCTTTTAATAGTCATTAATAAACAAATCTTTCCACTCCACCATTATATATTTAATAGTCATTAAAAAGAAATTTTGTCATATGGAATATCTGCCGCTGTTTTCATTGGTGCGTTTAACAGCTGATTTTCATTCGGTGCGTTCAACAGCCGATTTTCATTATTTCCTTTTTTTTCTTTGCCCTCCTTAATTTCAATCGATGTTTGCCTTTTTTTTTTTTTTCATTTCAGCCGTCCCTCCACTTTTTTTCGTTTCCCACTCCTCTCTTCTCGTTTCTGCCGTTGCTTTACTTTTTCACTTTTCCCTCTCTCTTTCCAAAACCCTAAATCTAATTCGTCAGCTAACCGATGAAGGAAACCAAGATATTGACATAGATTCCAATTCGCATTATCGTTCGTTGCCGAGATTCCAAATTCCATTTTTTGGGTGAGGGTTTTGAAGCACTGCGGTAGTGAGCTATCTACTTGATTCCGAAGTCCAATTACTAAATTTGGTAAATTCACCTCCAACCCCTTTTTTTGTTGCGATTACTTTTTGATTTTACATAATCCTGTAATTTTTTTTTTACATCCCTCTTGTAGAATGTTGAATTTTGATTACTGCATGACGTGGATCTTAAAAGATGAATGCTGTACAAAAACCCATGTTCACATCCATTATATTTCTCTATTTTGTTGTGTATTTTTTCTTCTGTTATGGATCTTAAAAGATGAATACTTGATTGAAATGGATGCATCAAGAATGAACTCATCAGAGCCTCTTAGCATGACAGAAAACCCTAATCTATTGTTTTCTAACCCTAAATGTATAAGCACTACATCATATTGAATTTCACTTTATAGGCAATGCTTGATTTTTTGTTGTCTAGATCACCTGAGCTGATTATTCATATTATAAAAATGAATATCAGCTGAATCCATGCTTAAACTACATTGTTGTCATGTATATTTGAATATCAGGTATTTAAAAATGATTGCTGTCATGTATTATTTGTTGTTATGTATATAAACTAAATTCAACAATGATGTCGTATATAAAACTAAATTGCTGTCATGTATATTTGAATATCATGCTTAAACTAAATTGCTGTCATGTATTATAAAATTGAATATCAGATGGAAATTACCTATGAAGGGAAAAATATACTTAAATATCATGTATATTTCAGTACTGAGATGGTCTTTAAGTATAAGCTTCAGGCACCTGAATATCATTCACACTTGCATGTTTCTTGCATACAATTCTATAAACTTTTTGTGGTCTATCATCTTTTCATCTTTAAGGGATCACTTGCATGTTTCTTGCAAATAATTGCTTACAGGGGTTATGTTCATTTTCATAATCTGAATCATTTGGCATTGATGTTAATCACATTTAAAACCCTTGTAAAAGAAATTAATTATCTAATTTGTGGATTTTTTGCTGTTGGTGTACAACATACGAGAATTTGCTATCAAACAGTCAACCCTTCGTGCAACCAATCCCATTATCGGTAAGTTTCCTTTGATATAATTTATTAAATTACACTTAATTTAAACTTCATTAAATAGCACTTAATTTAAACTTCTCTGGTAAACTTTCTCTTTTGGTATTTGCAGTTAAAGCATCATCGACATCTCTACTTATAGGACCAGGCTGAATTAGGGTGGTAAATCAGAGTTTGGATTACTCATTAACAAAGGTACTGCTACATTAATTCTACTTATAGGATCATGCTGAATTAGGGTGTCATTTTTTTAGTCGTAACATATAGTGCTTTGTATCTATTTCCATCAACTAAATTGCTGTCATTATATCAATTCACTCTTACATTGCAGTCCAACCTTTTTTGGATAATACCATAAAAAAAATATGCTTGTTACAAAATGTGAAGCCAAAGCATTTTAAATTGAATATCTGAATTTCCTTGTTTGTGTATCAGCTTTTCTATGTGTCTACAGAACTAACAAAAAAAAAATTAATTGCAAGAAAACATGCTTTGCTATGTGTATCAGCTTTGCTATGTGTATCAACTTTGCCTAACCATAACAAACATGGTAGACTGGTAGTGCTTGAAAAAAGAGATGAAAACAACAATAACCAAGAAGCCTTTTTATGTTCTGAATTTTATGTATACACAAATACATAAAATAACCAAGAAGCCTTTTTGTTAAACTTCAAAAGTGAAGATACCGCTGATTTGCTATTTTTAGTTCTGAATTTTATGTATACACAAATACAGGGCCTATACGTCGTAAAACGATTAATTTAGAAAATAAAGTTAACAAGTAAAATAGGAAACAATTTATTTTTATTTTTTGTGTTTCGGAAACAACAAAAAAATGAGAAAAAATTCAGCTTTACGCCGTTCTTCCATGCCTTTTTGGAGATAATAGAATCCCTTCAATGTTATCACCTCCAACAATCTTGATCCTACCATCCCTACAGTAGCCACAATAATCTCCATATACAGCCCAAATTTAAATGAAAATTAAGTGAAGAAGGGATCATTCAATGCGGAAGGGTTGCGCCTGGTGTGCCTTTAAGTTTGCATAAGGAGGACTAGCCAGTGAGGAAGTGGACATGCTATTGAAGGTAGTTAAACATGATGTTGAGGCAGATAAGGATGAACAAGATGCAAATGTATTACCTGATGATGAAATGCCAGAAGAAGCCAAAGCAGGGGTAGATGAGGTCGATGTGTTTAAACCAGAATTATTGCTCACATCAACCGTTTTCTTTGAAAGATCAGTATCCTGTATATCAGCACTTTTATCTCTACCCATATCATGTAGATCCACAGTATTTTCATTTATATTTGTTTCGGCATTCTCATTATCAATAACTGTTTGAACATCACCATTATTCACATAGAGATGTTGGTTAAGTATGCATATCATGTTCCTTCATTGTTGTAATATCAGTTGATAATAGTATGTCAAATAAAAGGTGCAATGCACGCACTCTAGAGAATTTACCTACAATGTTTTATTAAACTGAATGCTAAATGAAAACTATATATCCATGAAATATGTAGAATGATTTTTCTCAAACAAAGTAGATAGGTATTCCTTTCCGGTATGATATGATCAAACCGATCGTTATGAAGATCTATTAATTGTACACTTATGAAACAAAAAAAAAACAAGCATGTGACTTTAACATGTCTTGTTAATTTTTTTCAATATTATTTATCTTTCTTTTCATAACTGTCTTCTTAAATTTTGCGATTATATATATTTCTTCAAAACTAAAATTGATGAAATTTTGGAAATTATTGTGTTCCGCCGTTATGTGGTTTTGTAGTTAATAAATGAGGTATTATTCTCAACAGATTTTGCAGTAAATTTTTTGCTGAAAGTTGATGGATATTTAGTATTTACCATGAGAAATGAAAACAATGTAGCCTCTGTCTTTCTTTACAAGGAATAATGTGCTGTTTTATTTAATAATACTGTACCTTTTTTTTAGCATACGCTTAGCCTAATGTTTCGGTGCCAATCCATATGCTTCTCTAATCATTAGCACTATCACGTTACTTTGCTTCATATCTTCAAACTTTTATTTTATTTTGTAATATGATAAGTCTGTACAAGTAATTGGTAATATGATAAGTCTGTACAAGTATCATGGCCTTTAACCTGTCTAAAGCACCACTACCATTAGTGCACATAACATATTAAAATATGTACATACCTGAATATTATTGACGTTGTCTTTATGATAAAAGGGTAGGAAAATAGCACAAAATGCATGTATTATTATTTATTTGGAGATGATTTATTTTCTATTTTTTCTTTTTTCCCTTCTTTTTCAAACTTCTATAAATGCTTTCAAATATCTCATACAATGGAAGGATTTTTTTTCCCCCTTTAATCTTTCCCTTTTCGCGTTCGTGTGCGAGCGGCATATCAGCAAGACAAGGGACCTATGTTGGGTAACTATTGCATTGTTACTATGACCGTGATCATTTCTAACATGCATGAATTGCTAAGAATTTGGTTCAAAAACTTTATGTGGCCTGTATGTTTCAGGTCTATAAGTGTTCAACTGATTTTATAATACTAGTTTAATAGTCATATCAGTATACTATATGTTTGATAAGTCAAACAGTTGATGTGTTCTTGGATAGATGTCGGGGATGCTGGTTCAGCAATTTCAATATCTCAGATTCTCATGTACCAAATAAACTTGACTAGGAATTCAACTTCGTGCTCCTAATTTTGTGATTGTGCAGCACCATTGATGCACTTGGTTAATATGTTCCTGAAAAAAATTATTTTCTAACAGGACAATTTCACGAGAGCTTGCACAGAGAAACTAGCATCAATTCGAGAGACAACCAGTGACGACATATTGGAGTTGCCACCAGAGACAGCTGATGACATATTCGAATCACTTGTGGTGCCAAATGCAAAAAAACGTTTTTATCCCATTGGGAATCTAGAGGTACTTCAAAGTTTTTTTTTCCTATTTATACATCGAGTTTCTCATGCCGTACATTTGACTAACCATTTGACTGAAAATGGTGAATTCACTGAGATATCGATGCCATTTTGATTGTGCCGTATTAAGTTATTTTGATAATAATAAAATACTAAAGCTATTGTTGTTGCGGGTACTAAATTTACTAATACATATACAAACACGTGTATTAAGTCCCTGCAACAGTCATTTAGTAAATTAAGTCCCTATATATTTAGAAAACCGAAAATATAAGGCAGCTTGCACTACCATAAAAATGAGCTATTAAAAAACCGAGAATAATACAAGTGTCAACAAAATCACACTTTATTGATCGCTATATAACTGGAGTGAATATGGCAGGTTTTAGGTCATTGGAATATGACTACTAATTATATAGCGTATTATTTTATAGACTGAATAAATTTATTATGCGTTGAACTGCAGATTATAATGAATTAATCGATATCCCTACTGATAATTGAGTGCAAATATGTTCACAAAAAATCTATCATTTGCCTATTACTTATGATTGTATATACATAGAGTAATAATATGTATTTGCAGTTGGAATTATGTATGCGGAAGTTTTCTTCATTCTAATTGAAGGTTGCACAACCCTTTTTTTGAAATGGAAAAAGGTTGCACAGCCCTTTTTTCTTCATTCTACTTGATTTAATATTTTGCTTGTATGCCTGCATAATAACACACAGTGGTAATCAAGTGTACTTAATGAGCATAAAAAGAACCATATGTATGTACATACAAAACCATGGGGCATGCACACACCTTACATGCTGTTTTGCTACTTCTGCATCTAACCAAGTATATTATAAGGAAAGAATGAAGGACATCAATATATTCATCTCTGAAAGTATGAATTGATGGCATTGTGTTGAAAGTCTGAAAGTATGAATGTGGCAATAGTTTTATACTGTTGTTTTTACATTTTTTTTTTTGTGTAATCTCTTTATAGCTTCCCTCTTCTCAACGTTCAAAGCGACATTGTGTTGACAATGAAGATGATGTTCATGAGCTACAAAAAACCGTTGAGGAAATGCGCTTAAAGCTCGAGAATGAGAGAGCAGAGCGGATTAGGATTGAGGCAGAGAGAGAGCGTGAGCGAGCTAATTGCCAAAGACTTGAGGAAGAGCAGGCAAGACTTGCACAACAACAAAAGGCTGACAGAGAAAACTTTCAAGCACAAATGAAACAAGTGATGGCAATGCTTCAGAGAAATGATGAATTTGATTATGAAAATCCTTCGCCATCGTCATCTTCATGAGTTACTCGGGTATGGTAGCTAGATATATTTTGTTGTAAATGCTTCTTTTATGAGTAAGAATGTTTAGCACTAGCTGAATAGTTTTGTTAGTTATAATTCAGCTTAGTGTATGTACGAATTGATGGATGATTATGGACGGTATTATTTATGGAATATTAGCTGTAATCAAAAAATATTGTTGTGATAAAAAAAACTAGCAGTTGCGTTTTCTTTTTTGTTAATGTCGCTCATTTTATGTGCATGCATATATATATACATATGTATATATATATATATATATATATATATATATATATATATATATATGTGTGTATATATATACATATGTATATATACATATATATAATTATCGACTAGTAACAGTGAAAGCTGGAAAAAATAATAATATACAGAATAGAAAGGGAATACCGACAGAAAATTTGCAAAATTTTACAAAAACCGACACTAAAACGTCGCTAAGCTGAAACTAAAATTATAAACATAGCGACGGTTTACCGACGGATAACAATGGTTGTACACGTGTAAATAGATAAGGTCGTCGGTAATTCGTCGCTAAATAGCTAGGATTTACCGACGGATAATTAAAATGCATAATGTTTTTCATTTATATTCGTCGGTAATCCCTTGCTAAATAGCGTGAATTTAGCGACGGATATGTATTTAATTATTTTATTATTATATATGTATCCGTCGGTAAAACGTCGGTGAAATAATTTACAAATGAAATGGTAATAAATCATAAACGACGGTAAAGTAACGGAGAACCGACGCTAATTTCCGTCGCTAAATTTTCCCAAAAACACCGACGTGTTTTTAACGACCACCTTGTTCTGCTGCAAATCCGTCGCTAAGTACCATTTTGCGACGGATTACCGACGGATTTTTCCGCTGCAAAATCAATATTTTCTTGTAGTGCAGAGGTCATTTGCAAAATGGCTATTTTTAATATTGAAATATATATAAATTCTACAACGACTATTCTGAAAATTAAACTGGGCATAACTCTTGATTCCCACTATGAAATTTCAATTTTCGGATTCGTTGGAAAGATATTATTAAATTAATTCTAATATTTTTGGTTTCACCAAAATCTGATTTATTTTGCAACTTGTACAGTCAGTCAAAGTTCAAATTCAAATTTTCAAACTACCGCGCTATTCCTATCTCCTATTATAATGAAAATAAATATATTCATTTTAACTTCGATTAAAATAATTTTTTATTCATTATTATTCAAAATAAATCATTTTAACTATTTAAAATCCAATTAAAATTTCTAGAATAAAAATTTTAAATTAGCCCCAAAATTCCGGGTTGTTACAATCTCCCCCACTTAAAATTTTTTCGGCCCCGAAAAGGAACGAAGCTAAAAGTTGTTTAATTGACTAATTCAATTTTAATCTATTATTGGTTTCAATAATTTCATTAGTTGGTTAACCTTTAAAATATATAACCTTTAAATATCCAAAAATCATATTTTCTAATATTGGATTATATACATAACCACAAATACATTAATTATAGACTTATCACTCTGAACTCATTCTAGGGCATTGCTAACCCTATCTCTAATGAGTTTCCTCATTCTAGGATATTGCTGATCCTATCTCTAATGAGTATTCTTATTGGATATTGCTAATCCAATCTCTGATGAGTCTTTTTTTCAGTTCTAATGAGTTGTACCTCAAAGATTTGAGCTAACCAGAGCTCTGATACCAACTGTAACGATACGCATTTTTCCCGACCTTAATCGATCGCTAGATTGACTAAAATCATTCAAAACCCGCATACGTTAACTTTGGGAATACAATACATTAGAACAATAACAACAAACTTTTATAAACATCATAATAATGTTACATCAGAGTACAGAATATCAGAGCACACTGATAAATAAAATACAGTGGAAGACTTATTATAATAAATGTAATACAAAGCAGCGAAAACAAATACAACTAATACAACAGAAGGCTATCATGCTCTAGACACAACTTTAAGCTTCGATCTAGGATCCTGCTAAAGAGATAAGTATCTGCAAAAAGCTACTCGACCGCCCGTGTGGAAAATATGGGCACCCGAGTTTGCCAAGTGAAACAAACTACAGGTCAGTCATGGGACTGGTATGAGAAATCTAACTTAACTAATCTAATAATAAGGCTAATCACAGGACCACGCCGCAAACGCGGAATGGGTTTACTCCATTGGATTGCCAGTGCATAAAATAAAGTAAATCGTTAAACAACGCAATGCTTTTTAGAAAAATGAAACCATTATAAGACTCAAGTCCCATCACACAATGCAACGCAAACCGGAGGATAGAGTTTTACCTTATAACGGCTAAAAATGCTTGATACGATAAAAACGGATTTGATATTATTATTAGTGTATATATGTTTTCAAAAACAATTCAATCATAATGTATCAATCATAGATGGCATAGTACCTCATCCTACTATGTCGCCATACTAGTTCTACAGTCAAAACAGCATGGTGACGTAATGGAAATTGGGTTTCCATCATGAATCGAGGCTAGGGATCGTCCTCTCTGATTCGAGACACTCTAGCAAATGCCTCAGGATTCCCCGCAGTGAACCCTTGGAGCGGTAGAGCCGGTCCACACTTAACAGTAGTGGATTGGTTATACCTGAACACACGCTTCCCGGTTCTTTTGAACCTCCAATATGGCCACTAACAACCTATAAAACCGTGGTACCTCATATCCATCATCCACATAACTAAAAATGTTAGGGCCGGTAGGTCGCTGACTCTACTCTAGCTAGAAAGAAACGTGTGCACTCCCTACGGTCCATATCCCATTTTTGACTCATACCGGGGTGTGAGGCTCGCGAAGTCACGCTATACACAAAGGCATGCCTAACCAGGCCATGCTTTGATCATCAACCACAAGGCCCTACTTTTCAACAAAAGCCTTGTTCCATGCATTTTAGCATGCCACATTGTCAATCCATACCGTACCATTGATTCCTACCAATATATAACCTCTAAGCTCGTACGTCTCAAAGAAGGGTGTTAAACACCAAACAGATATACATTTAGCTGAGATCAACGAATATCGTATAAAGGAATACAACGTCAGACATACAATCCATTTACAAGTCCGTTCTAAGTCTGAACGAAACCAGAGGCACCTTATACCTCGCATATTCGAACAATCAACAATATGTCCGGACGGCTACTCCCGACTCCCCTTCAAGGTAGCTACTCCAATTATGGGCCTCAGTAGCAACACATCTACTTGATGTGAAGATCGTCGGTCTTCAATCACCATCTTCAACTCTTTGACTTAGATCGTCGTATAATCATTTGAAATGAGATTGAAATCGGACTTTTCAAATGATTCTTGTATATATATATATTTTAAAACCATTTCATATCGTTATTAGTATTTAATAACGATATATCGCTATTTTATATATATATAAAACTATATTCATTTAACGACGCTTCGGATCGATGGCGGCCCTGGCGCTGCTTTTATCCAAATTTGATTTACACTTATCTCGAAATCTAACCATTGGATTTTGACGACATTTATATCGTTGGAAAGATCTTCCCAAAGCGGTCCTAATGGTTCCAGTTTTGAGAAAATCCGACGGTCGTATCTTACGGTATAATCGTTTAAAGTTACGATTTCAAATCGCGAACTGCAGCAGCGCGATTCATTTAATTTTAATTTATATTTCTCTAAAAATATAAATCGTTTGGCCATTTCAACTACTAAGATAGATTCTTTTTATCGCATCTAAAATGACGATAAGAATATCACTTTTATTTCTACTCTTTTTATCGCATTTAAAATGACGATAAAAACATCACTTTTATTTCTACTATTTTTATTGTCCTTAGAATGACAATAAAAATATGTCTTTTTATACTATTCTTTTTATTGTCTCTATTCTGACAATAAAAATTTAACATTAAATTCTATCCTTTGATTACATCTACAATGTAAATTTAAAATGCCTCTTTTAATCTAACCTTTTTATTTACACCTAGAATGTAAATAAAAATGTAACTTTGATTCTATTCTTTATTTACGTCTAAATTGTAAATAAAGATGTTACTTTAAATTTATTCTTTTTATTTACATCTAAAATGTAAATAAAGATGTCGCTTTACTTCTTCTTATTTTCACCAAAAATGTAACTTATTTATTTACATCAAAAATGTAACTTTTTAAATCCATGGTTTTATTTACAACTAACATGTAAATACAAGGTTCACTTTGATTTCTATGTTTTTATTTACATCTAAAATGTAAATAAAAATGTGTCTTTTCTAATTCATGATCCTATTTACATCTAAAATGTAAATAAACATATAACCTTTCATCCTATGGTTTTATTTACTTTTGCAATGTAAATAAAATGTAAGTAAAAATTTCTCTTTTTAATCCATGACTTTTATTTGCAACCAATTTGCAATAGAAATGTACTTTTATATTCATGTCTTTTATTTGCAACTAATTTGCAAATAAAAATATACTTTTCCTCCATTTCATGTGCTTCTTTTTATTTACATCAAAAGTGTAAATAAAAGAAAATAATCCCTTTTTAATTCTACGTTTTATTTACAACAAAAATGTAAATAAAATGGTGCTTTTTAATTCTATGTTTTATCTACAACAAAAATGTAAATAAAATAAACATTCCCCAATCCTACGTTTCATTTGCATCTAAAAGTGCAAATAAAAAGTATATTTTTTTTTCTATGTTTCATTTGCATTTAAAAATGCAAATAAAAAATATAATTATTTTTCTATGTTTCATTTCTATGTTTTTATTTCGTTCTTTTAGTTTAGACAAAAAAGACATGTTTTAATGTAAATACATTTCAAAACAATGAATCATATTTTATGATTCATTTACATTAAAGAATGGATTTTAATGTAATTACATTTCAAAACAATGAATCATATTTTATGATTCATTTCTAAATAAAATGGCATCTTTCATTTTCACAAGACAATTCTAAATAAAATGACATTTTATCTTAACATATGTTTTCTATATGAATGACATATTTGTTTACAAACATTGCCCTATGTATTTCAATTACAAATAAAGAATGATTTATTTGTTTACATTTTCTATGTATTCTCATGACATATAAAAGTAATTTTTATATATTAACATTTTTCTAAGTGTTCTAATGACATATAAAAGTATATTTTATATACTGACATTTTTCTGTGAACTTTAATGTCATATAAAAGTAATATATTTGTTTTATCGACAACTCTAATTCAACAAAACAAATAAAGATGATATTTTGTCTAACTTAGCATTTTATAACTAAATGGTATCTTAATCAATCTTAACATTTTATAACTAAAATGTTATCTTATCAATCTTAGCCTTTTATACTTGAAATGGTATTTCATCCATCTTAACATTTTATAACTACCATGTTATTTTCATCAATCTTAACACTTTCCTATTTAACAAAACGAACATTTTGTTTCTCACACTTCTCTATTTAAACAAAATGAACATTTTGTTTTTCCACCCTTATTTAAACAAAATGAACATTTTGTTTTTCACACTTTTCTATTTAAAGGTTTTATTTGCATGAGAAATGCAACATTTAAAATGAAAATGTTATATTTTTTACTTATGTAACATTTTAAAACCAAAAATGTTATTTCTTTCTAATGTCACTTTTTATAACAAGGTGTTATTTTAATCTAATGTCACATTTGATAACAAAGTGTTATTCTAATCCAATGTACATTCTTTAACCAAAAATGTTATTTTAAATCTCATGCTACATTTTATAAAAATGTTATTTTTCCCTAATATAACATTTAAAAAAAATGTTATTTATTTTGCTAATGCCACATTTATATGAAAATGTTATCTCTTTTTCAAATGCAACATTTTATATGAAAATGTGATTTCCTATTAATGTAACATTTTACATAAAAATGTAATTTCTAATCTAATGTCACATTTACATAAAAATGTAATTTCTATTCTAATTGTCAATTCTAACATAAACGGTGTTTTTATTCTAAATTGACAATTCTAACATAAACGGTGTTTTTATTCTAAATTGACAATTCTAACATAAACGGTGTTTTTATTCTCATTTGACAAAATGACAATTTGGTTTTGTCAATTCTAATTTCAACAAACATGACAAATTCATTTTCACATTAATGCCAAATTCATAAGATTAATGTTTTTGTTTTATTTGTTTGCAAATCCTACTTTTAACAAGTAACATAAACATGATATTTAATGTGACTACAAATTCTATTAGCATGACAAATAAAATTATGTTTTATTTGTATTGCGATTCTATTTTTAACATGTAACATAACAATGGTATTTTTTTGTGTATACAAAATTTACACTAACATAACAAATAAAATAATGTTTTTATTTGTCTGCAATTCTATTCGTAAGATAACAAATAAACATGATACTTTCATTTGTGTGTAAACCTATTTGTTTTGTCAATTCTAATACAATGGAAAATGACATTTTTATTTGTCATAAATTCATTCATCTTAAGTAACGATTTTATTTTTTCTAGTTTATTTCAATAAAAATGTCATTTTTGTTTGACACAATGATCCAACAAATCAACAAGGCAGTCACAAATAACACAAATCAAATCATGCATAACCACAAATTGAAATTACAGCGGATTGATAACGATTTCTAACACGATCATAATTAATAAATTATAGTTATTTAAAATAAAAGAATTCTCACATCGATTTGTCTGAATAGATCAAATCTGAATTTTCCTCAAATTCTGGTTTGCTCTGTTTCAGATCTAGTCGGTTTCACATTGTAGATCTTTTCAATACCACAACGAAAATTTCTGAATTCCGGTTACATATGAAAGAGTTATGATTATTTAAAGATTTAAACATTTAAACATATAATTAAATTAAAAATTACATTAATCCTTTGTCTACGTTCTTCTTCCACCTGAAGCAAACCCGTCGTGCTTCGCTGTTAAGAGAGAACCCATCATCGACCTATAAATCCTTTCGCCAAACCCACCAGGTGCCACCGTATTCCAATCAGAAGCCATGCCATCGACCGCCTACGCCTCGCCTTCCAACGCCGTGAGCACCAGTGAACTCGCCGCCCACCAGCACCCAAGAACCTAGCTCGAAGGCCGCAAGTTAGAGAGGAAAAATCAGCCTCCTTGTGCGATGGTTTTAGACCATCACCGTACAGTTTTAAAGAGATTGGAATGCTCTTTCATTTTTGATTTGGAACACAATCTAATTTGAATTATCTTGCATGAATTTAAGGGAGGAATAGGGAGCGTTCTGGCCATTAGAACGTATAGGAGGCAGCGACGGATCTGTGTAAGATAACTAGGGTTTTCTAAATTAGCTATTATTTGTAATATTATTTTATTGTTAATTACCCTATAAAGGCCATGTTTTAATACAAACTCCAATTCAGGCCCAACGATAGGCATTTCTAGCTAATAACCCCTATTCAGAACCCAATGGGCTATGTCCCGTGACCCCAAACAGCTGTTTTTAGCCTATTTTCTTTAATTTAAAATAAAAACATTTATTTGTTTAATTTAATCCTACATATAAATTCGCTGGGGCTACATACAGACTCTAAAAATTCCTACAAAAATATTTCTAGTTATGTTTTGATGATACGGTCATAACAAAACTAATTTCATCGAATTCTGAGACTATTAGAAAAATGGCTATTTTCAAGTCGATTTAATTTGACCGAAACTGATAAAACACATTTTCTTTTGCCATGCTCACATATTAATTCGAAAAAATTTGGAAAATTAAACTTAACAATAATTCGACATTCCAGTTCCAATAAAAGTGGTTTCGTCGAATACAGAGGTCGTTTGCAAAATGGCTATTTTAATATTAAAATATATATAAATTCTGCAGCGACTATTCTGAAAATTATACTGGCCATAACTTTTGATTTCCGCTATGAAGTTTCGATTTTTCGGATTCATGGGAAAGATATTATTAAATAGATTCTAATATTTTTGGTTTCACCAAAATCTGATTTATTTTGCAACCTGTACAGTCAGTCAAAGTTCAAATTCAAATTTTCAAACTACCGCGCTATTCCTATCTCCTATTATAATGAAAATAAATATATTCGTTTTAACTTCGATTAAAATAAATTTTTAGTCGTTATTGATTAAAATAAATCATTTTAACTTTTTAAAATCCCATTAAAATTTCTAAAATAAAAATTTTAAATTGGCCCCAAAATTCCGGGTTGTTACAATACTACCTCTATTGATGCCATTGGATCATCCACGAGAAATAAACAGTTGGTAGTGTTATTGCCGTCAACATTAAAGGAGGTATCAAAGAAATATGTGGGAGTGTAAAAAGTTTGTCATCATGGAACTGTGCTAGAAGGATAGAAATCCATTTTGGTGGAGGAAGTTCTGGATCCGGAAGCATTAATTTTTTATGCACCCCAAAATGGTATGTATACACTATCTGATCTTGTCGATGGTGGATTACTAATTTGGTCCATTAATCATTTGCGTTTTGTGTAATGGTTGTATGCAAAATTATGATACTTAGATGTTATTTTAGTATTTGTTATGAATGATGAATGGTATTATGATTGTATGTTAAATTGTGATGTTGGTCGAAATGGAATTTTCTCAAGGATATAAATTGTGATATGTTGTATTTGCTTTAAGTTATTGTTATATTATATGTTGTATATTATTATTGGTGTATGTTGTATGAAATTACCTATTGCAGTCTTGGTATAATATTCACGTTTGTAATAGTTATAACTGTTAGTATATTATTGTATGAAATAGTCAGTTTTATATGCTAACGGTAATAACTGTTATATATTTGATATTTGTAACAATTATTACTATTATAAAAATAATGTTTATAACGGTTATAAATGTTATAAAATTTACAGTCCTAACGGTTTTAAGTGTTACAAAGCACATACCTTATAACGGTAATAACCATTACAGTATGAACACTTTATAATGGTTTTAACCGTTATAATATTCATGACAACAGTTTGTCATGTATGTTGTTGTAATGGTTATAACTGTTACATAGATCATTAGTAATAGTAATAACTGTTATAAAAAGACTTTTCTGGTGTTGTGCTTTGTATGAATTTTCACAATTTAGTCTTATCGAGTCATGGATGTATGTTAGATTGTGATTGCTTTGTTCTGGGCTTTACTTGGTTTGGCATTATCTTTGGAGTCAAATGGCTCAAAGATATAGTGTAACATCCCGCACCTCCGTTCACGCAAGATATTGTCCCCAACTTAGCCACCGTATAGGTGTGGGGTTTTGTTTCTCAAAAGGCCTCGGCATTAGTAAGAGATGGGCTCTACTATATAAGTAGCCACTTCACACAGGCTTCCACGATGTGGGACTTAGGGGTGTTACATTCTCCCCTTCTACAGAGCCCAACGTCCCCATTGGCTCACAAACACCTCACCCAGGCGCTGTGGTTCACACAGGAACCACAATTCCGGCTGGGTATGGTGTTTGTGAGCCAACGGGGACGTTGGGCTCTGTAGAAGGGGAGAATGTAACACCCCTAAGTCCCACATCGTGGAAGCCTGTGTAAAGTGGCTACTTATATAGTAGAGCCCATCTCTTACTAATGCCGAGGCCTTTTGAGAAACAAAACCCCACACCTATACGGTGGCTAAGTTGGGGACAATATCTTGCGTGAACGGAGGTGCGGGCTGTTACAGCTTCATTCATTTTAATATGCCAAAAATGTCCATTTTGTCTAATTCACTTTTAATATACAAAAATGAGTATTTTGTTTTAGTCTCTTTTCTTAAACGAAAAAAAATGTTTATTTTTAATTTAATCTTTTAATGACACCAAGTGTTCATTTCTAATCAGTTCTTTTTAATGACACAAAATGTTCATTTTTAACTAATCCTTTTAATGACACAAAAATGTTCATTCATATAGGGTAGTGGTAGACTGTGAGGGATCTTCGGTGACCATTAGAGCAGATGATGGGCAGAGGGTGGTATTGGGTAGCCTAACTAGTGATGAGGTGATGGCTAGTTTTCTAAATTCCATCGACATACTGCATGATGAGTTATCAGATATACCTATTGCTGGCGAGTATCCGGACATCTTTGAGGAAGTGATCGGACTTCCACTACACCAAGAGATCGAGTTTCAGATTGATTTAATGAAAGATGCCAGACCTATAGTGATGCCTCTTCGTTGTATGGTGCCAAGGGAGCAGAGAGAGCTCAAAGTCCAAGTAGGTGATCTTTTGAAGAAGGGATTTAACTGAAGAAGTGTTTCTGAGTGCGGAGCACCGGTTGTATTTGCTACCAAGGCTGATGGTTCCTTACGATTATGTGTGGACTACCGTGAATTGAACAAGGTGACTATGAGGAATAAGTATTATCTTCCACGGATAGATGATTTGTTTAATCAACTAAATGGAGCAAGAGTGTTCTCCCAGTTAGATCTCGCGACAGGATTTCATCAGCACCGAGTAGTGGCTTAGAGTATATCTAAAACGACATTTCGGACGCCGTCTGGATTCTATGAGTGGCTGGTCATGCCATTCGGGTTGACCAATGCACCTGCATATTTTGTAAATCTTATGAATAGGTTTTTAGGGATCAATTAAATAAGTTTGTTCTTGTGTTCATGGACGATATCTTAGTTTACTCGGGCACAGAGGAATAACACAAGGAGGATTTGATGACAGTGATGGAGGTGTTGTGGAAACACCAATTGAAAGCGAAATTTTCTAAGTGTCACTTCTGGAGGAGGGAAGTGAGGTTCTTGGGACATGTTATTTCAGAGAATGGTATTGTCGTGGATCTTGCGAAGGTGGCTAAGGTGCAAGATTGTTCTACGCCCAAAAATGCAACGGACGTGAGAAGTTTCTTGGGGTTAGCTGGATATTATCGTAAGTTTATTCAATACTTCTCCAAAACAGCGACACCGTTAACTCAGTTGACCAAACAGAATCAAGCTTTTGCTTGGGATGAAAGGTGTGAGAATGCATTTAAAATTCTAAAGGAGAAGTTAACGTGTGCACTAGTGCTAGTTATTCCTAAGGGGAACGAAGAGGTATACACGGATGCATGTGGTACTGGACTAGATGTTGTGCAAGGAGGCAGGGTTGTGGCTTATGCTAGTCGACAACTAACACCACATAAGGAAAGATATCCTACCCATGGCTTGGAATTGACAGCAATCTTGTTTGCATTAAATATGTGTAGACACTATCTCTTGGGAGAAAGATTCGAGTTGTTTACCGATCATAAGTCATTAAAGTATATTTTCTCCCAAAGGAATTTAAATCTTCGTCAACAGCGATGGTTAGAGTTCTTGGCTTCATATAATTTCAATATCGCAAACACACCCAGGAAGGGAAATGCGGTAGTTGATGCATTGAGTATGAGACATGCCAATTTGGGGGCTATGTTTCTGGAATGGAAGCAACTGGAGTACATCGCGGGATATGATTTCAGACCTAAGTGTGAATTGTATCCAGAGATGTTAGCAAGTTTGACGATCAGACCGACTTTGATTGAGCGGATCGGCACAAGTCAGAGGGATGATCCTAATCTATTGGAAATCATCTCCAAGGTAGAGATGGGTATCGATGGTGAGGAAATGAACAAGTATGGACTTGATCGAGAGGGATGTCTTCGAAAGAATGGGAGACTGGTTGTACCCAACATTAACGGATTGAGAGATGAAGTGCTTAGAGAGTTTCATCACTCGAAACTGGCTATACATCCCAGTGGTAACAAAATGTATCATGACATGAAGCAGACCTACTACTGGGAAGGGATGAAGAGAGACGTTGTGAAGTTTATATCCAAGTGCATGAATTGCCAGTTATTTAAAGACGAATAATAGAATCCTAGTGGTATGTTATAACCGCTGGAAATTCCCAAATGGAAATGGGAACAAGTCTCAATGGATTTCATCGATGTTTCACCAAGGACTAGATCGGGTCATGATAGCATTTGTGTGATTGTGGATCGATTAACCAAGAGTGCAAGGTTTATACCGGTCTAGTCAAAAAGAACAGTGGCTAAGTTAGCGGAACTATATATAAAGTGGGTATTGAGATTTCATGGAGTACCTAGAGGTATTATGAGTGACCAAGATTCGTTATTTACTAGTGGGTTTTAGAAGAGCTTACAAGAGGTGTTAGGGTCAAAATTACATCTCAGTACCGCGTACCATCCTCAAACCGACGGTCAAACAGAGAGGATGAATCGTTTATTAGAGGATATCTTAAGAGCTCGTATATTGGATTTTGGAGGGTCATGGGATGACCATTTGCATCTGGTTGAGTTCGCATATAATATAGTTATCAGTCTAGTATTGGTATGGCTCCATTTGAAGCTTTATACGGAAGACCGTGCAACTCACCATCGTGTTGGTTGGAAATCAGTGAGAAATTTTTGCTTTGGCCAGATGTAATAAGAGAAACTTCAGGTAAGATCAAGGTTATTCAACAGTGAATGAAGGCTGCCCAAGATAGGAAAAAGAGTTATGCTGATAAAGACGAAGAGATTTGAAATTCTCAGTTGGCGACTTGGTATTCGTCAAGATTTCTCCGTCGAAGAGTGTGATTCGGTTTGGTAGGAGAGGTAAATTAGCACTAAGGTTTGTTGGTCCATTTCCAGTTCTCAAACGAGTTGGGAATTTGGCGTATAAAGTTGGATGGTAGGAGTGCACAACATATTTCATGTTTCTCAGTTAAGGAAGTTCATACATGATTCTGGTATAAATATTTCACCAGATCAGTTGGATGATATCAAGGTAGAATCCACGGTAATTGGAAGCCACAGAACGATTCGTATTGTCGGGCACAATACGAAACAACTTCATAGGAGGACGGTAAAACTGGTTAAGGTCCAGTGGAGAGATAATGAGAATGACTGTACTTGGGAAACCGAGGAGAACATAGGGAAGTCATACCCGAGGCTCTTTACCTGGTAAGATTTTAATTGTGATATTGTAATTCCCTTGTTAGTAAACCACATGTTGGGATAGGCTTGTTGTGTTTATTATGTATGTTGAATTGTTTGTAAATGGTTGATAGGCATGTGGGACACCATTGTTTGTTTTCTTAGTTAAGGAATTGCGGGGGCGAAATCTCTTAAGGGAGGAGAGTGTATCGACTCGTATTCTATGTACTAGAGGATCGTAGAATATATTTTTTAGTTTCATACGAAGTCATATGGTCGTGTAACTTTGGGAAACGACTATTGGGGTCATTTTCCACATTCACGATTTTTGCTGGATTACCGTTTTGCTCCTAGCGAATTTTTTTCACTTGTAACTTTTGATTGGTAAGGATTATAGACCTAAGTCCACTTCCATTGGATTCCGATGATGGTTTCCCATTCCGTAGAGTGGTCACATTAATCAAACGGACTTATTATTTAGGGGATATGGCTGAAATAAGATCTGAAGATAGAAAAAATAACCTAACTTGGTTAAATTAAGTGATTAGCACCTAGGCCCATAACCCAATTTGGGTTAGGGTTATGAGAGGGCTGAAAGGGGTTGGAGAATCGTCTCCTTTAATTTTTATAACCGCCACAAACCTTTCTAAAAGCCTAGTCATGGCTTCCACCTTTTAAATCTCTCTCTAATCACAAATTAATCAAATCTACATCAAATCAAGCCAGATTAACACAAATTCAAGATAAAGCTGTTGCACCACATTGGAATCCGAGACAAATTAGCAAAAGTTTCATATCTATCATTTATTATTAGCTAAGATGAGTGATTTGCATGTTTATACACTAATTAGTGCTAATTAGGGGTGATTAGTGAAAATTAGCGAAATAATACATCCAAAAAATATGGAAAAATATGCATAAATTCTAATATCATATTTTATGTCATATATATATATATATATATATATATATATGAAATTGGGTTGATTTGGATTTTATTTTGTTAATCTCAGAATTGGGTTGATAGCCATGAACCGAGCCATGATGGTGACTCCGAACCGAAGCAGATTAATCTTCTGCCATGCGACGATGATCATGAACTGTTCTGAAGATCAGCTCCAATTCGACTAGAACCCGAGATTCAATGGAAGTCCAAGCGGGAGGTTATCACTTAGGATCCAAATGGAAACCAATGAGTTAACTTCAAGAGTTGAGCTTTGCTGCAGGACGTGTACAAAGGAGTTATCGATTTCTATAACTTTGGTTCACCATTGAGAGAGGGGGCATGTAGACGAACCAGAGTCAGGGCGGTATGTACTGGTTGGCGCATGCCCCAGAGCCAAGGAGGTGTGGACTAGGTAGGGTTATTGACTATAGACCAGGGTGGTGCGGTCATAGAAATAGTTGTACGTAGTCCAGGGCGGTGTGGACCCGTCATGGCCATAATGGATTTGGTGATCAAACAGTGGATATTCTACGCTTTACACACTGAGTGAGAAATGTGAGGATGATTGTTATGTTTGACGTTTGCTATCACCGTGACATACACACTTCCATTTTACACTTTATGTTGGTGTTACCTTAGAGTATTGTACATCATGTTGTGCTAACACTTTGGTTGTAGGTCCAGGTCAGGTATGACTATTTGTACCTGTTACTGCTTATTTTGTTATATAGAATTGATATCGCTCACACCATACTTTCGTCTGATCTAGAGTTTTATGTCTCTTCTTATTACTCTAGGTGCTCCTAAACGAGCAGACTAGAGGCAGATTAGGTGGTCATGCATGAGTAGCTAACCGGAGACGAACATGAGGCTTCCATGTACTATATATATTCTCTCCCTGTGTTGTTTCTATTCACTACTTTGGGCATTAGTAATGTACCTCTTTTATTTCCTTTTAGATACAGTATTTTAAAGTTGTAATAATTGGATATGAAGCTGTATTTTGGATTCCGCTACTCTGATGGATATGGTTTAGTTTTCAGCTTATATACTGTCTCGCCTGTTTTATATCAAGTTATGTTATTATTATATTTTATTCAATGCACTGTGAGATATACTATAGGTTCTTTGGTAATTCATCGTTTCAACTCTTTTGATGACCGTCCCGTGCTAGTCGGGCAGTGGCACAACGCATTTCGGGGAAATATCTAATCGTACGGGGCGACCGCCACATGACCCGATTACGACAAATGCTGGGGTAAAATCAGTGACCTCCTTGAAGGCGTCCGATAACTTGCATAGTGTTGAAAACTATCAAGCAGAGGCATACTATACAAAGTTTAAGGATAGTCAACGAAGTTGGGTTTTCTCGGAACTAATAAATTTGGACGCTCAAGATAAGTTGGCTAAAGTAAAAAAAAAAAAAACTTTGTCAACAAACAAAGAACTTCCAGGATATTTATCCAAAATAAAGAAAACTTAACAAAGTTGAATATTTCTATGTTCTAACGACTTGTGATGATTCATGACATGAGGGCAACACCAATACATTGGCACGAATCAATGCTCAAAAAAACATACCATGTCTACATCACAAAGTCATGTCAAATAAAAATGACTTGTATTGTAAATGTGAAAAGAAATAGGTGCAGAATGGAAACGAAAATGTATGATAAAGCTAAAGCAAAAGGCTTAATACAGCAAGCAGAACGCAGTTTCATCACAACAACAAAACAAGTCAAATACGGCAGTTTCAGACACGAATGTGCACAAAGTGATAAGCGAGGACCGACACTCGCATATACAATCGATCTAAATGCAGTACGTAAAGGAAATAGCAAAAAGTAAAACAAGATGGTCACGAACGTTGCTTCTTCTTTCCATTCTTGGAGTCACCATATCTAAGAGATAGCTTGGTAGAAGAAGGAGGAGGTGTAATGGCTGGCTGGTTCCCATCTTTGACTATTTGGCCACTAGGACTCTCATGGGAGGATACAGTGTTGATCCCTTTCTTCCTAGCTGTACGCTTTTTCCTTTGTGTCCCGAAGACGATAAAGACTTGGTTTTCTGTTCTTCTTGGACCTCGACATCTTTTCCAAGGGTCTCATCGGTTTGGTCTGAATTTTCATCGCTGGGGATATAGTCAGCATTATCATCCAAGTTAACACGTGCGACAATTTGCGTATCTTATGACCCCGGAGTTGCAACAGCAAGCAAAGATGCATCATCTGGAGGAGAAGTAATAACTGGGGCAGAGGAATCAACATTAAGATCGATTCAGTAATGATAGCCTTAGTCTTCGTTGTGTTGCCAATAGTAGGAGAAATTGTGATGAGATTAAGTCTAATGCAAAGGTATAATGAGCTTGGAATGCAAGGGTACCAGGTGAACTAAAAAAGTCTCCAAGTATGACACAGTTTGGTCAATTCAGTATTACCAGGAACTGGAGGATTCCTGTACTCTACTTTGTAATTATCTGCATTATCACCATCATCACCTTCCACGTCTCCATTATGCTCCTCAGCATCCATCATGGTACTATGCTCCTCAACGGTTGCATCTTTCTCCTTGAAAAAAAAAACAGAAGGATCGGTGGGAGGATTGTTCGGAGTTTGAGAGCTAGAGGCCTCAACATTGGCAGGATCGGCAGGGGCACTAACATTAGTTATGTCCTAAGCTTGTTTTCCAGAAGGTCCGACCTCACTACTCAACAACCATTTCTTTTCCATCAACTGAATCTTCGCTTCAGCCAAGGTTGCACGATCTTCTTCATCAAGGAGAGTTTCCAAGAGGTAGTCTTTATCATCATTGCCTTTAGCACATTTAGTAACCTCTTCCTAGGCTAAGGCCAAGGTAAATGAATAATCATTTCAGCGTAGGCTCCCACGGCTCATGATGTTAAAAACATAGAATTTGAATAATGCAGTGTCTGTGGATGTCTTATCTTTCTTATGGCAGTCACAACTTTGGCTTTATCCTCTTCAAGCAATTCAATATTGGTACTTATCACGGAAAGAGCCATACTTCGAGAAGTAATCTTGTTTTGAAGGGTAGTATTCTCTTGTTGATAAGTAGCACAAGCATCCCTTTTAATAGCTAATTATGACTGAGCAAGTTGTCGGCAGATTGAGCCTCTTGAACTTGAGCGATTAGCATGTTCTCCCTCTATTTGGTAGCGGCTAGCTCTTCTTTGAGCTTCTTATTCTCATCCTCTGAATCTACCAGCTCTGTGTTTCATTTAGTAAAAGGTGCAATGGTTTTGTCCCGATATTCAAAAACATTGACCAGCTCAGCTTTTTCATTCTCTAATGTGGCAATTTGATCAATGTTGATTCCATTAAGCCTCTGAAGTTCATGTGCAAAAGTATACCATAAGCCCAGTTGTTGTATGGCTTCTGACTTTGTCTAACTGAACCTTAAGTCGACTCTTAGCTGTATCCAACCATGTAAACATGTGAATCTTTAAAGGATCGAATGATTCAAGAATGTCTCACTTGTCAGAAGGGTATATGTCTAAGTTGAGGTACATCCCTCTTAAACACCAACCCTGAAATCGGTCAGTAAAACTAAAGTTGGCTGGTCCAGGAGTATAGCGAGTTTGTTTATAATCACTTAAATATTAGCAGGAGTTAGAGTGACAGATGAAAAAGTCAAGGACAAGCGATCGGAAGTAGTCTGAATATCTAGCATTGGAAATTTGTCCGACTTATGATGCTTCCAAGAGTCATCCTTGCCTCGATTACCCTTATCACTCTTCTTCATCGGTTCCTTTTCTGTTTTTCCTCTTCTTTCCTCTTTTTTGCTTCTAGAATATCCAGTGTTCGTTCCTCCACCTACTTTGCTCCTTAGTTTTCGAGAGCTCAGGAGTTTGCTGAGGCTGATGGGAAGGTTGTGGATTCTGAAAATGATGAGATTGATGATACTGCTTTGAGTATTGTGGATGACGGCTTTTAGGGGGTGCTTTGGATCGTAAAATTTAGTGTGATGTTCAAAGTTCTTCGCAAATGAATGACTCGATTCTGGACCTAGAAAAAGGGCAAAGCAAAATTTCAGTACTTAGATTGAGAAGTACTAGGGCAAATTCAAAAGTTGATGCAAAATATTACAAACTTATAGCACAAGTAAAATGCTTATCAATTTTCATGTAGTAACGAACCCATGGGTAATGAATCTAAGTTAATCCCTATGTCCACAAGTGTTTTTCCAGGTGGAGGATGTCGAGATGAAACTGTTACAATCCTAGTTTTCATAACCGATGTTGTCAGATCCGAAGTCATAATATCACCTTGGATAAGGTTTCTAGCTGAGCTAAGGTCACTCAAATTATTAAAAGTGTCTAAGAGGTTTTACCCTTGAGTATCTTGAATAGTGGGGTTCTTGCCAACATTCTCAGCATCAAAATTGTCCTCAAAATTCGCTCTAGCATCTTCAGATTGTTCAATCTCCTTCATTAGGTCCGAAATGGTTTTCGAAATGGTTTCATCCTCCTCAACCTACTCAGTTTCCTTTGTAGGATCCAAGGTAGTACCTTCCTTCTCAATCTGTTCGGATGAAACCATGAGACTCTTATCCTCATGTTGTTTAAACACCTCTTCCTCAATAGGAGCCAGTTTATTCTTAGGAGGTGTCTTGCTGCTGCCCACAGAATTTGAGCACTTCTTTAGAGAGGCTTTCTAGTTGGGGATTTACCAGTAGTATACTCCTTATTGGCTGAGCCAGGCACAAGAGATCGTGAAGGGGGAAGCAAATGTTACTAGTGGAGGAATCCTTTTGTAACCAAGAATTTTCTACTAAGTTCATTCTCACTAATAGCCTTTAAAGAATCAAGAAGAGCTTGATCGAAGGCAGCATATTGATTAAAAGGAACTTCTATAAAATAAAGAAAAATTTGGGGATCGAAACTTAGAAGGAAAAAAGAAATAAAAGACTCTGAGTAAATATGTTCACCTCTTGGCATTCATTGGCCGTAAAAGCCTTCAGGGCACCGAATGTATAAATATTGATTCGAGAACCCTCAAACACTTTCTTCCAGATCAGTAATAATTTGAGAGCTCTGACTATCAACAAAAATAATTGACGGATGATCCTTCTTCCTCCTTTTAAAAGAATATAAAACAAATCTCCTGAAGGGTAGGTGTGCTTTGTTTGACCCTCATAAAAAGTACATGAAGCCCCATTAAAATGAAATAACCATCCAGGTGCAATTGATACGGGGCAATAGCTAAGCACCGAAGGATTGATTCTAAGTATAGATTGAAGGGATGAACTTCTCTGCTAAATAGCATGTGAGATTAACCGTAACATACCCAGTAGGTGGAAGGTCACCAAAGTCCTCCTTCCCGGAAATTTGGCCTTATCCTTTTCTAAGATTCCAAATTTCTTACCTATTTGCTGGTATAAACTAAAAGAAATTGTCGTTTCGTGTCTTTCAAAAGGTTCATTGACAAGAGGTCGGGGCTGAGGAAAATCATGATTAACATTTACTCCGGGAACAATAGCCGATGTAGTCTCAATAGAAGTTCCAACTTCGGTAGACGTAGTAGTTTCCTTAGGATTTTGGCATGACTGTTGTCTAGTTTCCATTTCTACACACAAGTAATTATGTTTGAAAATGAATCACAAGTACGTGCTTCCCAGCTCAAAAGGGGCATAAAATGAGGATCGGGATTTAAAATTAGCATGTACTAATTATCTGAATCCAAGTGTCATTGAAAGTTGATCTTAGAATGATCATACTTATGTAGGAAATATTCGATTTAACTATAAACGATCAAACATAAACAATCATGTGCAAATATGTCGTTCAATCTGGGTAATATACAGGTTATGCCGCATGTTTATTTTTAACTTTTTATACTAATCTGCTATTGATATGAGTAGTCAATATCAAAATAGTAAGCTCAAAAACATGCGAATACTTTAGCTATTATAGGTTTAGCAGTACAAGAAGATTTGACAATCATGTTGGGGATCTAACGCAAGAAAATCTCCAAGTAATGAGAACATGCCAAACAAGCTAGGTCTAGCATGACCAACCCAAGATAAGTCAAGCATGCTCGACCCAAGCCAGATCGTGCATGACTAACCAAGCTTAGTCGAGCATGCTCGATTCGAGCCTAGTCGTGCATGACCGACCCAGGCTTGGTCGAGCATGGTCGACCCAAGCCTGGTCGTGCACGACCATCCCAGGCTTAGTCGAGCATGCTCGACCCAAGTCTGGTCGTGCATGACCAACCAGGCTTACACTACAAGAAAAAACTAATTTTGCAGCGGTGTAATCCGCCGGTAATCCAACGCTATATAGGTATTAGCGACGAATTACCAACGAATTTGACGGGTCGGTAAATTTCAAGACGGTATTTGTGTCAAACTTTCGCGACGGATTTTAGCATGAGTTCTCCAACCATTTTCCGTCATTTCTCTCAATATAAAATTTTAATTTTAAATTATTTTAAAATTTATTCGGCGATGTTTTAGCGATGGATATGTATATTTGAGAAATTATTGTTTATAAATGTCCGTCAGTAAACCCCTGCTAATTAGAAAGGGATTTATGGTGGAATATATTTTATTTAAAATATTTTTTTCGATAATTTGTCGGTAAACCGTTACAATTTAGTAAGGAATTAGCGGCATATTTTTATTTAAGTGAACATTTCATTTAACATCATTAATTGGCAATCCGTCGCTATTTCGCTTCTTATCAGCCTATATATATACACATACATACACACACACACACACACACACACACACACACACACACACATATATATATATATATATATATATATATATATATATATATATATATGAGAAACGTTCAAGAGAACCCCAAATAGTGCAGCACCCCTTTTGCCTCCCTGATTTCCACCACATTCTCGTTTCTCTCTCCTTCCACTAACTCTCTCTCCCTCCACTAAATTAATTATAAATACTTGGTTGTGGTTCGGGTGCAAAAAGGATGCCCAAAAATAGGGGTGCCATATAACCCTCCTATATATATATATATATATATATATATATATATATATATATATATATCATCCAACTGTGAATGCTAAAACAAATAGCACATCGAAAAAACAAAGTTAAATTTACCAACAATATTAATTTTGAACTGAAAAAAAGCATTCATAATCACATACAAAAAAGAATATCCATAATCCTTCATTAATTCATACACGAAGCTGAATTATGATCAACAAAACTTTTTAACTGATGCTAACATTATCCCATGTACAAACACGTATCATGTCGTACTAATACCACATAACATTATATTTACACTAAAATAAGCCTTAACAAACCTAATCAATCCACGAAGAAGACAACGACGACAAACGCAAAACTCTTTATCAAAACCCCTAAGCATTTTAATTTTGTAAACTGTATGTTGATTCTTCCTTCACCTGGCCATAAAATATACCTGATCACCTCCTGACTCTTGCACCAGCGGTCAAGTAAGAAATTTCAGACTTTCAGCACCTTTTCCCTAATTGATTGTCTCGGCAGACTTCAACACTCAGATCATTTCACACTTCTTGTCCATCCCATATAGCATGCACATCCTTCCTCATTTTGTACCCTTAACAATGCAACTCAATTTATGGCATGGTACATTGAATTTCTTGTTCGTTAAACCACTTTTTTCATACTACAACTTTTAAGTGTAACATGAAACTATCAAAAAAATATTTTATATAATATAAATAAATAAATATGAAACTATCAGCTTTTAAGTGTAACACGAAACAAAATTCATCACTAATTAAGTAAATAAATAAATATAATTATTTTATATTATATATAAAGAAACAACACCAATGTTATAGCATTAAACTATCAGAACATTAGTATGGTGATATCCTAAACTGGAACACATTGAAGTGATAGAAAATGATACTATAAATAAATAGACCTATCCTCTAAAACATAATGAATAAATAAATAATGGAGGGACTAAAGGTAGTTGATCCATAGAAACCCAATTCATTTATTGGCAATGTTTTAGAGGATATAATCATATATGCAATTTAATTGTTAAGGTAGATATTCATGCATAAGAATATCCAATAGAGAAAAGATTAAACTATCATAGTACAACATTGAACAATTTCCTTCTTTGGTTATTGAAAAACATGAGATAAAGCAAGGCATGCAATAATCATTATAGGAAGAGGTATTAGTTTATTCTTAATAGTTGGAATAAAACATTAAACATAATTGGTAAAAAAAAAAGGTATATCTCCTAAAGATATTAATTCAATAGCAACATGAAAGTTTGTTCCTCGATTCTCAAACTCATGACTTTAAAGTGGTATACATCATAATAAAGAGATTTGGTTATTACAACCATGAAGATATTTGGGTGTTATAGAATACGAACTGAGAAGCAAGATCCATATATAAATAAATATATAATAACATACCTTTAAAAGGGTGCTTAAGACTACATTGTTATCCATGAATATATATCATTAGCATAGCACTAATAAAGTCATTTACCAATTTCATTTGTCTACATTACTAATTGACTCTATGTGTGTGTGTATACATAGGGAAATATTTAAGTACCACTAAAAACATCTGAACATTCTACAAAATTATAAAAATGCTAATAGAAAATAAAATTGACTTGATTTTAATATTGATCTGCATGACATTAAGCTGAGAGCAACAACAATAGTATGCACAAAACGATACCCTGGACAAGAAAGCAGCAGCTAACACATGACCATCATATCTATCTTGTGTTAGCATCAAGAACTGTAATGTTATGTTGGCATTATAATGATGAGTATACCATTTGGTCTAGATCAAAATCAGTCATAATAATTATATAAAATTATTTATAATAATACACTAACGCTAAACAAGCTGAATGATCACTAAAACATTTTAGCTTGTACATTGGAGATACTGAAAGAAATAAAAGCCCAAAAGAGAACCTATAGTACATAAAACTGAGCATAATACCTGTAACATATCATTACTAACTGTTTAATCTGTTGTGGCAGTATGCAAGGCTATGAAAATTACCATGTAACATAAACTTCGAATTGATAAATGAAATTAATTGTCATCTGTTCGTAATCAATAAAACCATTTAGTACCGGTGGTAAAATAATATCAAATGGCACAAAACAACTGTATGAACTAGTTATAAGTCGAAAGTCTCGTAGATAAGTAGATTAGGGAATCTACCTTTACTTCAGATAAAATTCTCTTATTTAAAGCTGCAACTTATAATATCATTTCACATTTTTTTCCGTTCACATAACAGGATCTAGGATTTAAATTTTTTAGGAGACTTTTTTTTACTACCATTATTTTGCACAAAGAGGAGGGTTAGCACTTCACATTGCCTTAGGAAAGTTGTAACAAGACTCATGAAGACTAAAGGCGCGATCAAGGTTGAAAGTACAATACTGATAGAAGAAATGAATGAAAAATGCAGATTCGGTATAAAGAAATTTTAACACGAATAAAGGACAGTTTGATAAGAGGATTGCTGAAAAAGATAAGGAAAAGAAAGAAAGAATTTAGGGTTGGGGGGAGGTGCACGGCTGTTGACATAAACAAAAAAACAATTTTAATGATTACTCTTCACTAGCAATATGGTGATTTTATTTAATATTTATATAACAAAGCTACCAAGCGTAAGTGACAAAGCTACAAATCTGGAAAAGAATCTGGCTATGGAAAATTACATGTTTACATGACTATATCTTTTTCTACTGTGTTGGCTGACGCTTCCTCTAGCAGCCTATGGTTCCAAACTGATAAAATATGGCCATGGAATTTGTTAAGGTTTAGCTTACACATACGTACACAATGTTAAATCAATTATCTAAAAAATTGTGCTATAATCCTTATATCCAATCCTATTTTTGGTAAAAATTAACATATATGTTAGATCGGGAATTAAACTGATCAAAAACTCATGTTTTGGATCCACACAAAAAGGGAGAGAAAGAGCAGGGAGGGGGATATTTGTAAATACACCTAGTAACATCGATTCAAGCAAGAAATCAAGCAAGGGAAAAGCAAGAAGCATCATGTGATTATTTATTTATTTTCCTTCATTAGGGTGTTTCATTTTTCTATAGTTGGAAAAATATTTATTTTAGGATTTTGAAGGAAATAGATGCTTTTGAAGTGTTGATCCATTTTTTTTTTCTTTTTCTAGTAAAATGATTGAATTCTAGGAATTTTGAGGTATTGTGCAGTATTTGAATAATTGAACTTTGTTTTTTTAACAAAGTATTTTTATCTTGAGGGCAAGAATTAAGCAATTCAGAAAAATTATGTCATTTCAGTCCTTGTTTCAAAGATCGAACTATAGGCCGAACCGTGTTGATGTAAGATTTAAGGAATTAATAGTTTAAATCGATCAGAATGTTAGAACCGCATTTACCTTTAATTGCTATTTTACTATCTTAAATGTAAAATTATTTCAATTAATTTTAAAATATATCTGATCATAATTATTATATCGAAATTTAAGGCAACTATTATTTAACATTAAAAATACCAATAATTTACACTGATAATGCACTAACTAAGGAGGAGGGTATTCATCCTATTTATGTTTGTATGTATAGCGTTGGTTAGCAAACATACTAATGATCATTACTGTGAACATTTCAAATATTAATGTTGAAATATACATTTCAAATATGAAATATATTAGTGTACACCTACGGACAAGTATGACTGCTCATAAGGAGTCCCTTATAATAATTCTATAGGATAAGGAAACAAAATAGGTCATTTAGACAAACACAAAACGTGCATTGACCTAAATCAAAAATCCGTTACATATACTTATGCAACATAAAAGGTAGGAAATATTCAGAATATTACTACCACATCCCACCTCTAGCTAAATGACCGTACTTTTTTTTATCAAATGTTACTACTTACTGTAACATAATTACATATATAAAACGGCTATTTGAAGATCAAAATCATTAACCTATGCGACGGTTGAACTAATCGATCAAAACACTTACATTCTGAACAAAGTAAAATAAAGCAATCTATACTGAGACTTTATAATCCTTATAATTAATCAAGGTAAAGCAGAATGTTTTGTAATATACATTTTAGCAGGATTTATAATTTTTATAATTAATCAAAAGCAGCCAATATATACCGTACACTAGTAGCAACTCAAGTGTTCAGCTACTAACTTAGACTTATAATAGAAATGGTGAATACAAAATTGTAACACATATGACTAACTGGTTTGCAATTCCAAAGCTCAATGTGAAACCAGATGTCTATAAAGGTCGAATAGAGAACTAAGAATTGCAGATCGGATAGATATTGAACGAAAAAGCATACCTTGTTCTTCCTCACTTCATAGTCCATTAATTAGCCGTCGTTCAGATTTTTCATCTTTCTTCTTTTTTCAACGAAGATTGAAAGTCGTGATTAGACTCATATCGACTTTACATCAAAAGAAATAAATAAATAAGAAATTCGCTCTGATTTATAATCGGATTGGAGAAAGCTAACCTTTATTGTCTCTGAATGATTTTCCTCTTATGTAACTCAACCGTTTAAGCTATCGTCTGTGCAAATGTCGAAAGCTAGGGAAGATTAACGTACACAAACTAATTCTTATTTTTATTTAAGAAGAAGCGAATTAGGGTTTTGTAGATTTGATAAGAAAAGTATCGTGTCTTTTGGAGTGGCGGAGATTAGCGGGAGATGAGAAAAAGGATAAAAGCGGAAGCGTGCAATTTGGAGCTTCCTGATCGAGACCTGCTAATGACAAATAATTTGTTAAATGCAAAATTAATTGAGACCTATCAATAATCAAGGGGCCTAATTTCTGCTATTTTGCAATTAAACCCCCGAAAAGAACATGGGTTTAATTGCAAAATGCACGAATCCTGATCTCCTGATTGGCTGGGTTCTGGTTCAAAAGAATGGGTCCAGACGATCACCCCCCCCCATTATTTTGTTCCTAACTAGTCGTGTAAAAAAAATAAAAAAAAATAAATTTTCAAATTTTGGTCTTTAAGTTTATATTTTTGTTGTAGTGGGAGGTGCCTTTTTTCCCGGCTGTAAAAGGACACTAGAAGGTTTGTTACAATTGAATGCTTTATACTTCTTGAATAATTTTCAACATATTATAATTATCAATAAAAAATATAGGATCTAAATTTGTAATTTATTCCAGTAGAATATCACATTCAAACATTAAGTATATATCATTGTTACTTGTTACTCCTTTATTACAACATTAATTATTAAATGATTACTATTATATATATTATTAACTGTCATATAACTAACATTAATCATTAGATATTTATTACTGAAAGTTAATTATTAATTATCAAACATGAGGTATAAATAACAGGTTATTATTATTTACTTTGAATTTTTTTAAAACTTTAAATTTTTAAAAATTTTAATTTAACAGTTAGTTTTCATTTTTGTATCTCTGATGAAAATTTCAAATTTTGTATCTAAAATAAATTTAAAAAAACTGCAAGTTTAATTATGAATATTAAACAATTATATAGAATAATACTATGATTATAAAATATTGATAATAATTATTATGTATTAGTTATTAAATATTGTTTGCATTGGCTGTTTCATGACTTTTGGAAGAAGTAGATGTATTTGGGTTAGGAAGCGATGCTGGTGAGAGAGGAGTTGGTGAAGTGGAAAAGAAATAGTAGTTTTGAAGTGTACGGAGATTGACACAGGCGAATTCAAAGAGATTTAAGGTATGATCGACTCACGACCGTCAGTTAATTACAAATTCTTTATTATAATAGTAACTTTAATTATTAGATGGTTAAAATCAACTCGCGACCATCGATTATCAAAAATATGTTCAAGAAAAACCAGTTTCTAAAAAGTACATAACATTCAATGTGTAATTATAAACTATTCATCATAATTGAAAACATATTCAATACTTACTATGTGTGAGAGAAGATAATTACATGTGAAAATCTTTAAATGAGCATGGATATAATAACTAGTATGGTAATGTTTGTATTCTTTGAATTTCAGAACTCTTTAATCTTATAAAATCTCTTATTTTAAAATTTTGAACATTTTACAAAATTTTATATTTATTTCAAAATTATGAAAACTTCAAAATTTTATATTTAAACTTTGTATTTATTTTAGAAAATAAGAAAGTTTTAATTTAATTAATACGTATTAAACATAATAATCAATTATAATTATTGAATTTTAGACAATTTTTACTTTTTAATTATTAAATATTACTTATTAATCATATATTATTAAACATTACATCTTAATATATTTTTTGTAGTTAATTATTAAACATGTTAATAATTATAAAAAATGATACTAAAGCATCTTTTACAAAAACAACATAAATATCTCTTGCAAATACATTGGAATTCTACTGCAAAATGCCTTTGAAACATATCCGCCGGTATTCTGCCATAATTTGCAACGGAAAATTGCAATGGAAATTTTTCATTGGTAAATTGACGCAATTTGCAGCGGATTAGCGTGGGATAACACAAGGCGGCGGTGATAAATAAAAAGGACAAAAAAATGAAAAAACCAAAACTATCCCTTGTAGATCTCATGGAAATCCGTCGCAAATTAGCAACTGAAATTTCCGCTTCTAAAATTTGACGCAAAATCAGTGTTTTCTTGTAGTGTTAGTCAAGCATGCTCGACCCAAGCCTGGTCGTGCATGACCAACCCAGGCTTAGTCGAGCATGCTCAACCCAAGCCTGGTCGAGCATGACCGACCAGGATCTGGTCGAACATGCTCAACCCATAATGTGTCGGCAAGCATGTCAAGCAGATTACGAAATTATGTTACGGTCCGAAGTCTTTTAGATGATCAAACCTATCTAACTGTGCTCAAAATTTTCTGAGTTCAAATTGAAGTTCATACACAACAAAAGGCAACTCAAAGTATCACCAAAACTAAATGTTATCACGGCAATGGCTAAATTTAAAGAAAAATCGGGAATTGTTCACAATCAAATGCAATCAATGAGAACATACCATGATACTACAGCAAATGCAATAAATATGAGCTCAAATACTGGTTAGTGTGCAATGCTTGTTTCCAAAAAACCAGAACAAGTTGAAGCATTGAATCGACGTGAGGAATTGCTACATTAAGTGCTCATTCAATACACATGCCTTGTCAAAGAGATCATACATCAAAGTTTAAAGTGTTGGTACTCATATACATCCAAGCATACAAGGCTTTAACTCTAAGGCATTTTATCGAACATGTCATATGCATACAATTCAAATCAGAATTTAGGGGGTCTCATATGATTCGAATTCCTTAATCACTCATATACAACATTTAACCCAATCCAATTTTATCCATTCCAATTTCCAATCCTAAAAATCACCAAAAATTCAACCTAAATTCAGGTTGTACCCAGATACCTTATCGGTTCGAAACCTAACTGTTCCCCATACCAAGTCAACGTGAAATTAAATGGATAATCGCCTGCGACAAGCACGGTGCTTAAATATTGAAGGAAGAATCCTGATTTGGTTTGAAATGAAAGAAGCTCATAGCAGAAATGAGAATCGATGATGGATTTGGGGCTTTAGTTGATTGAAGATGCAAATCCAATAAGAAGAG
This sequence comes from Allium sativum, assembly GCA_030737875.1. Lineage (NCBI taxonomy): Eukaryota > Viridiplantae > Streptophyta > Magnoliopsida > Asparagales > Amaryllidaceae > Allium > Allium sativum. Next base: position 694,181,605 of record CM060923.1, read on the forward strand.
AAATGAGCTCGAATTGATTCGATGCAGAATTCCTCAGAAAAGCACAACCGCCATTAAGATGTTTTCTTTGGTAAAATGAATAAAGTGCTAGAATGAATTCTAGAGAAAATATAAAGCAACAAAGTTGAACAGGCTGGTTCGACCTAGTGGATTAGCCCAAACCAATGGGCATGCTCGATCCATGGAAACATGTGAGGACTCGTTCGTGCATACCTCAGTGCGACAGACCCATGGAGACATTCACCGACCAAATCATACTATATAGTTTGGACAACCGTCCCATGAGAAATCAAATTTAATCTATCAAATTGTGCTATATTTAATAATTTTGAAGCCTGTAATTTTTACAAATAAAAATTACAAACTTCAAGGGGCAAATGTTTATCTGTGAATCATGCACATATCGATAGATTGAATTAAAAAAAAACATATGGGTTGGTCACTAGGAACACATATGGGTCAGTCGTCATTTAATCCTCTAGTCAGTCGGTCATACAACAACAAGGGTCGAGCATCATAGTGGTTCATACACCATCTCTGGTTGGTCGTGCATTCAAGCACAAGAGGGGTCGCACACCTCTTGGATCGTACATCAACTTGGGTCAAACATCATATAGGGTCGTTCAACATCCTGTTCGGTCAAGCACTAGAGGGTCGTTCAACTTCCTAGTCGGTCACAAGCGAGGTCCAAGCATCACTATTGGTTGGTCGTGGAACACAGTGGGTCGTGCATCTGCTGGTCGGTCTAGCTCAATCCGATCGGTTGCATACTACTGATCGTTCGAGCATCTTGGACAAGACAATTAGCAACATGTGGCAGTAGCATTTTTGTAATTAAACATGAACGACCCATAGCTTACATATATGAGTTTCAGATCACCACTTCATTAAAGCTTCTCATATAAATAGGCCATGGCTTCCATATTTTGGTGGATCGATTCCTAGCTCCACGAAGTGCTGCTCAATCGTTTTCTCCGCTGTTCTAAGACATCATAACTTCCATTAAGCCTTCTCCAATCAAGTTTCACCAACAAATCATTCATGGAATTCTCTAAAGTCATTTAAGTGTTCGAGAGATTGTAGATCTACATCTATACTCGTCATACTCAGAGAAATAGATTCATTCCTTGGCGGATTTAAGTGGATCATAGCGTGGAAGAAAGGAAAATGAATGTAAAAGCAATAGTCATGTAATTTGTAATAATTGTGGTGATAATGAAAGTTCCTTCTATAGTGGACGTAGGCTATTTCTAAGCTGAACCACTCTAAAATACTTTGTTCTCTACTTTTTGCTTTTTATTTTGTGTTTTTGGCTCCGTAATCTAAAACCCTACCTTTTGGTGAAGTGTTCTAAAAATACCTTTGGTGTTGTGGTTATTGTAACACCCCATATTTTTTGTGAACGTATAAGTAACAAATCAGAGGATAATTAATTTTTAAAATAAGAATCAAGGGAAACGGGTTGCGCCATTTTGTTCGTCTCGGAATTCTGCATGAAAACGAGTTCGAGTTTGCGAGAATCGGAGTTTGTATGAAGGAGATATGACCCTCCGAAGTTTCAGGAAATTTCAGAATTGAAAACAACTCGAAATTCAAATTCAAAAATTCGAATTCAAACCCAGAAGCGGGCTGGGCGGGAAATTTCCCGCCCAGGGCCCAAGTCGACTGGGCAGTCGACCCCCCAGGACCTAGGTCGAATGGGGAGTCGACTGGGCAGTCGACCCCCCCCCCCAGACTAGGTCGACTGGGCAGTCGACCTGGGGGTCGAGCCCTGGTCGAACCTGGTGTGTGTTTGTGCGATTTTGAAGGCTGTGACGTGTTTTGACGGACCTGAAGAGTTCTAGGGTTAATCTGAAGGCCTAAATGAGTTCCTACACCTATAAATACATCCTAAGACCTAGCCTTCTCTACACACAATTCTATTCTGCTTCTTCTCTGCCTCTGTTCTGAATAAAAATAAAAATGGCGTCACTACTCTGCTGGAATCAAAACTAGAAGCTAATCAACATCAACCTAAGCAACTCAATTCAAACTAGAGATTAAAGCTTCTGCAACGATTCTATGACAATTAAAGTTCTTTCTTTAATCCAATCAAGGCAAGTGCAGTTATTTTCCGATATAAAAGTTAATTCTGATTGTGACATGAATTGTAAATCTGAATCTGAGGTTATATCTGTTCTGTTCTGTTTAGATCATATTTTATATCTCTTTCCTCTTTCTGTTCTATAGCCAGGCTACCACGAGCCTGAGCCGATCTCATAAGAGATTAACATACGCTAAAATGTTTGGGACAGTAAAATGAATGATGCATAAATTGGGCATGCCCAATAGGTGACTAATTTGAGGAAAGAATATGGACTGTAGCTGGAACATAAATCTGAGATATATGACTGGACATGTTATATTTATAACATAAAGGGGTATTGAACATATGATTTGAGGACACGACATAAAAAGGCATATAATTGGACATAAATATAGACTGTATTGAACATATGGCTTGGGATAAAGATAATATGGCTTAGGTATAAAGATTTACATTAAAGTAGGATATCTATTAAATGTAAATAAACACCTAAGTAAGGGATCTTTGGGATATAGGACATGCATAGTAATCGATGGCTATATTTGGTATAATTTATATATGGATCTTCTGTACTATGCAAGTTTGGTAAAAAAAAATGAAACATATGATATATGGTAAGTCATGACCATAGTCTGTGCTATGTAAATTTAATGCAAACATGGGGTATATGATCATATTGTGAATCACGACTATTATTTATGCATGTGAACTTAGGCAAGATTTATAATTAGGCAAGATGGGTCAATGAAACCTTAAGGAACAATAAAATCTGTTATATTTGCCTAATTTAGTTCTGCTATATTTGCCTAATCTGCTAGTCTGTTATATTGCTTAATCTGCTAGTTCTGCTCTACTGCCTAGTCTGCTAGATCTGTTCATCTGCCAAATCTGTCATCTGCTAAGTCTGCTGAAAACGCCAAATCTGTTATCTGCTAAATCCGCTAGTTTGCTTAATCTGCTAAATCCGCTAAGTCGTCTAATCTGAAAAATCTGTTATCTGCTATATCTGTTGAGTTGATATAATTAGTCTGTTATTGACGTAATCTGAATCAGCTATGAATAATTGACATGTATATTAGGCGTGGGTATAAATGGTAAATCATAAATTAATTGGCCGCAAAGATAAACATGGCTAACTCGAGGTTAGAATGAGTTTGCGGCGTAATTCTGCCCGGAACCGCCCGACATATTCCAGTGGTCGCAAATAATAGGTTCTAATGTGAGAAGTTAGTAATAACATGCTTGAAACCCGAGGTTAGACTCAGTTTGCGACAGAAACCTGCCCGGAACCAACCGGCCTAACCAGTAGCCGCAAACTGTCAGTCTAATGTGAGAGCTCTGGGCATTAATATTTATTTAATGGAAATCTAAGATAAATATGATGTCTAAAACGTGTTGGGCGGATAGGGTTAAACCCACTAGAATGATGAATTTAATAAATCTGTTCCGTGAATCTGTAGGCCCAATTACAAAGTTAGACAAATCTGTAAATCTGTTAAATCCGTATATCTGATCTGTTAGTCTGAAAACTCATCTGATCTGTGAACTAGTTGATCTGAATTCTGTATGTCTGAAACTTGTAAATAAGTTAATCTGAAATCTATTAGTCTGGGGACATAAGGTTAGGAGGGGAATTACTTGTGTCATCTGTTGTTTGGGACCCATATTATTTAGTAACCCTTTGTGGTATCAAAACTTTGACCCAACAGTAGGTGGGGTCCGGGCACGCTTACTGAACTAATTATAAGCGGTTCATTCTGATAATGGCGAGGGGTGTTGATGGTGCGTTCCAACCGGGTCATGTGCGTGCATGGATCCCAGTCTGCCTCTGAGGATGTAAGATGCCGTGGCATCTGTAAATAGGTCTGTGCCAATTGGTTGTCACTTTAGGGAGTGATACACCCTACTGTGGGGCCGACACGGGGTATTTATGTATTAGGGAGCCGATCGCTTGGGGTAGGGTTTTAGGGTGCACTTAGTTCTGTCTGTTTCTGTTGGTACCATCTGTTTCTGTTGGGTGGTAACACCTGTCTGTTTCTGCGTGGTACCGTCTGTTCGGGAGGTAAAGGCCCAATTACTAGTGTACACCTAATTCTACATTCTGTTTTCGTAGGGATTAATCTGACTGTTTCTGTTCGGGTGGTAAAGGCCCATCATTAGCTTTCTGCTTCTATGGAAATTATTTTGTTTCTGTTTCTGCTTCGGTTTAGACATCAGGGTGACACCTAATCCTGTTATACTAGTATTAGTGCAGAGAAGTGTAAAGCAATAACTTATATCATTCTGTTCTTCTGTTATATCTACTACACCTGCTACAGTTATCTCTCACCCAGTTTTATGTTCATGTCATGTTATTATTATCTGTTCATAACTGAAAATCACTGGACTTGCTAGACTTTTTGTCTGACCCTTGTTGTTTCGCCTCCTTTCTTCCGTTTCCCCCTCAGGTTTTGTAGAAGGGAATACTCTAGCTTGATCCAGATTTCTTCCGCTTGTGGTGCTTAAAGTATGGCTTGTCTTCTTCTGTGGGGATTATGATTTTAAACTATGCATTCTGAAGGCTTTTGTACAAGACTGATATTTTGTACTTGAGTTTTGATATTGTGATTTGAAAGGATGTAACCAAGCTTCTGTTGAAATAAAGTTATAAATTTTTCAAGTACTGTTTTATCTATCTTGTAAGTTTCTGCTCTGTTTACTAAAATGCTCCACCAAAGTTAAGGCATTCCCTTTGTGAGTGACCTTAATGGGGGTGGGGTGTTACACTTGGTATCTGTAACACCCCACCTCCGCCAGGGTGACTCTTGCAAGCACTCTGACTTTGGAGGGGAGTTTGAATCAGGTAAACATGCATAATGATATATCAAGGCAGAACAAGAACATATGTATATATGTAAACAGAGTAAATAACATAGATAAAAACAGCGGAAGATTTCAAACCATTTCAAAACAAGTCTGGTACAACATAATGTCAATTTTCCAAATACACAAGTCTAGATAAAAACAACATTACTGAAAAACTGAAATACATAAGTACTATCCCCAAAATAAGTGATAACCATAGCTAGCTTCATGTCAAGACCGTACATGAGCTAAAATCCCACAAGCAAGCAGTCAGAAATCCAAGCTAAGCTCCAATATTCCCTCCCTGAGAACCTGGGGGGGAACGGAAGAAAAGAGGCGAAAGAAAACAGGTCAGTCAAAAAGACTGAGTAAGCCCTACTACAATCAATGTAAACTGATAAAGTTAACTGGCATGAGAAGCAGGTATGATCATAAGGATAACAACATACTAGCATGGTGATTAACTAACAAGGTAGATAAAGGTGTCATCGCATAATCAGGTTTAAGGTTTTGCACCACAGGTGTACTAGCAAACTAACATGACTTGAATAAACAAGTATTGATCCCTTGGCCCAAGCTTTGGCCCAATAACATGTAGTGACCCCAATACGAGGTCCAAAGTGTAAACAAGAAGTAATCCCCAGGCCCAAGTTTGGCCCAAACATCATGAATGACCTAAACCAAGGTCCAATTAGCACGGTCTAGTCGATCGGCTCCCTATAAGCCTAACTCGTCAAGTGTCGGTGTCATACGGCCCAACGACGAAGTGTAGCTAAACTGTGCTAGGTCCACCCTAGGGTGTATCAAGTCCTAGGGTTTCAACCACTGACACAAATCAATGCACGCACAGTCTAAACCTACTGGTGCCCGTGCCTGCTTTTTCAACTTCGGACCATGTGCACGACCATGGCCCGCCTGAACCTACACCGGCGCACCTACTCAGCCGTCGTTTTAGTCGCTTACATGGCATCCAGTAATCGTGCCCCTCCCTAGCCTAGTCCCTAGGGTATCATGATACAACTAAGAGGGTTACTGGTGCAAAGGACCACGTAACTAGGGTTTCCTTAATGGGTTAAACGTGGTTAACCCAACCCATTCAAGTACCAAGTTGGTTAAGTGTACCCAAGGTTCATGACTTAACCCTACCAACCCATCGTGTTTAATTGGTTAAGTATTCAAGCGGTCCATGACTTAACCCTAATCATGAGGCATTAATTAATTTAATGCGCCTTAACCTCTCACATTAGACTTTGTTGCGGTTACTAGTTAAGCCGGTCGGTTCCGGGTAGCTTTACACCACAACTTGGTCTAACCTCGGGTTCAAGGTACAACATGACCAACTTCTCACATTGGGTCCTATTGTTTGTAGCAACTAGTTAAGCCGGTCGGTTCCGGGTAGGTTTACGCTACAAACTCAACCCAACCTCGAGTTGGTCACACTTATCTTTTCTAAGTGTCATGTCCATCATGTTTCCAAAACATGTTACAAATTTTCAAGCAATTGGGTAGACCTAACTTAATAGGTAAATTCCCAATGGGTAGACCTAACTTAATAGGTAAATTCCCAAGCTTATGTTTTTATGTCTTTTAAGTTTACCCAACCCCAAACGCAATCCCATCGCTTACATATCGCCATAGCGCATAAAGGATAGAAAGAGGAAACTTGGCATAATCACGACATAAAGGTGTTGAAGCCACAAGTTCAACATGGTGGCATATGAAATGTACATGTGTTCATATACTTGCATATTACATTTTTAGGCCTCAAAAGCATGCATAAAACCAAACTTGGCATATTGGTGATACATGGTGCTAAATGACATGTAGAACTGGCCATAAGTTCGCATTTGGCCTCACATGCAAGTTATCATAAGGGATATGATAACTTACATGTTGCCAAAATGCAACCTTTAGCATAAAGCTTGAAGCTTTATGCTCATAAACCCAAGATAAGCTTGCATAACATGATAACATGAACCAAATGATCATCCCAAACTTGCATAACATAACTTGCATATCATATGACAAACTTGCATAACATAACATCTCAAACTTGCATATAACATAACTTGCATATCATATGACAAACTTGCATATCAAACTTGCATAACATAACATCTCAAACTTGCATGTAAACTTGCATATCATATGACAAACTTGCATATCAAACTTGCATAACATAACATCTCAAACTTGCATATAAACTTGCATATCATAACTTGATAAACTTGCATATCACAACATGGCTAACTTGCATAGCATAACATATCAAACTTGCATAGCATGACTTAGTAAACTTGCATATCATGGCAAACTTGCATATCATACATTTAACTTTAGAGTTTAAGTATGAAAGTAGAATAGGGCTTACAATGCTTAAGAAGTCACAAAAATATGACAAAGCCCTTATGAAATCAATTAAACCCAAAATGCAAGCAAAATCCTTGAGCCAAAATGATCAAAACTCTTCCTTTATGATGCAAATATAGAAACTTGACTTGAATGCAAGCTAGTGATGATCATACAAGCTTGAAAACACTTGTATGCATGGAAAATCTCATAGAAATGACTTAGGAAGTTTTATGAAGAGAGTGGAGGCCATGAGAGGATTGATTTTGCCATAGTTTAGTTGTATGATTGATTAATGATGATTTAGGGCTAGCTTAGGGTCTTATTTATAGATTAGGCAAGTGTTTTAGGCCATAGGATTAACCCTAGTTTAGATCTAAACCATCAAAAATCGTCATAGACCAGCAGAACAGACCAGAGAACCAAAACAGGTGCACCAAGCCAGCCAGGGTCAAGCCAGAAAGCTGTGCAGGCTTCTGGCTCGACACGGGCGCACTTCCCAAGTGCGCCAGTGTATTTTTGTGCTGGCGCACTTCACAAGTGTGCCAGTGCATTCTGGCTTGATTTTCGGTTTTTCTGCCTAACTTCATTCGTCCATATCTTCTTCATACGGACTCCGATTTTCGAAAACTCGGACTCTATTTCGCGTATTTTTCCGAGACGAACGCAATGGCATAGCCCGTTTCTCTTAATTCAGATTTTAGAATTAAATTCTGCCTCGATTTATGTTATAACAGGTTATTGAAAATACGGGTTGTTACATTCTCCCCTCCTTAAAGGATTTCGTCCCCGAAATCTTCAAGTTAGGAAGAACGTATCCTACCATCCAACATTCATCTACTCAAAACATCATCCACGAGCAATCATTGTCCTTACAAGATTCTAAATGTTGTATGAACATATGCAAAGGTGTGTGTATATGTACTTATCTAATGCAAATATCATCAATGCAAATTATGTTAGTGAAATGAATCCATATGTATGCAATTCCTAACATAATGTATAACATCTATATGCGTGCACATAACATACATCCATATGCAACATACATGTGATAACACAAAAAAATTTCATCCATGAATAAGCATAAACACTCATGCATATGCAATGTGAGGAGTGTGTGAGCCGATCTAGTGCCTAACGTGTATAATGCATCCACGAGTAACCACTTGCAAACACTTGCAACCACTTGCAACCATCAAGCATAACATGTTTCAAACACATGTTTCATTTAAAGGGTTTCTACCTAAGGTTCTCATGACAAGATTAACACGATCAAGACAAACACGGATAGCGAAAGATATGCTACAAAGAGATCGGGAAGATAAGCAGGATATACCCCTTTCGGATTACAAGTAATCCCTTCCTAACCCAACCTATATTCTATAAAAGCCCAAAAGGTCTAGCCAACCTAACGGACCCCTTCAAACCTTGACATGTATTACTAGCCAATAAGTCATACCTCCCGACAGAAATAGGACCGAAAATGGGACCGAGAGGATATACATAAAAAGATAACATGCGAGTAAGTTCCGCAGGAAAACAAGGATCAAGGATATACTCTTAGAAAGAGATATGATGCGCGTATCTAGCCTTCAGTCTTCTAAGTCACGTTTCCTTGAGCTTAACTCCACTGTGCTTTGACCGTCTTTTACCTCATGATTTCTTAGCTTCTTGACTCTTATTTCCAAATATGAGTTGGAACCCATTTCATTGTCGCCTCTCGTCTTCCTCTTTCACTTACTTTTCCATCATTCTTGGCTTAAACATTACTATGACCTCATGGTTTCATGCAAGCTCTCCAAAATTCACTAGTGAATCCTGGATCTCGTTTACTTACTATAAAGTATTCCACGCAGCAGAACTTTTCTTGAAAATACCAATCCACGTTGCCAATTGCTCTTACTAACGTGATTTTCTATAACTCATGGTTGAACGAAATGAACCATCCGCCTGCGAATGATAGGCCGTACTTAGATTCAGTGCTTGCCTATACTATCCTCAGCTACCCACGATAATCAACACACGGGCGAAGCGAACTGTCCACATTAGTAGCGAATACTACTAGAGCACCTTCCTCGGAAATGCTTCGTCGTATGAAGTTCTTCTCAAGCAACTCCTTGACTTGCTTTCTTAACTCTCATCTTGCGAGACCATGTGCCTAACCGGCCACGTAACTATCTTGGCACTATCAACCAGATAAATGCGGAAATCTATCTCTCGTTTAGGGGTAACCCCCTTCACTTCACCCAAGAAAGCAGGATATTCTCGGACCACCCTCGCCGATTGCAAACTATCGATAGACGAGTTGAGGGATTCAAGATAACACAACATGACGGGACTCATAGGGTTACAAGAAATTTTTAGGGTATTACCGAGGCGAATCATGAGCCTCCCAACCCTATGCTCAAAAATCAAGGATGGCTCCAAAACTGGACAACCAATCCAAGCCCAAAATCAACACATACCCCAAGGAACCGAGAATATAAGCATCACACGAGATCTCTACACTAAAGATAGAGATTTTCAAATCCACGTAGATAATAGACAAATGGGGGAACCCCCAATTGGATTTGAAACACACACGGGATCATTCACTAGACTAGTACTTAGGTGCAAACTTTCAACTAGATCAGATGAAATAAACTATGCGATGCACCAAAATCAAACAAGGTACGAACAGGAAAATCAGAAATATATACAAGTCTCTCAACAGAAATACTACCTTGATCGGGAACTGGAGCGGCATTGAGAGCATGAACTTGCCCTCCTGAAGGTCCAGCACGCTGAGGCTGACCCTGGCCTTGCCCTTGCTTCCTAGGGCAATCCTTGTTAAAATGTCCCGTCTCTCCACAGTGAAAGCACCCACCCAATTTCCTTCTCTTCTTCCTACAGTCCTTGGCTATGTGCCCAACAATCCCATAGAAGTTGCACTTTCTTGTTTCCTTTGCCTTGTTCTTGTTGCCCTTTTTGTTCTTGTTGTTCTGATTGCCTTGACTGCTCTGACCACTTGGATTACCCTGATTTCCTTTTCCCTGGGAATCAGTCTTCTTGGCTTGAGTATCATTTTTCTTGACATCTCCCTGAAGTAACGCCATATCAACCAAGCTCTCAAACGTGGCCCCATGGGGAATATGTGACATAGCCATTCCCTGCAACGGCTCATTCAATCCTCTAGCAAAACGAAGAGCCTTCTTCTTAGGAGTATTCACCTTATCCAAGCCAAAACGAGCTAACTGATTGAACTCGTTCACATATTCTTTGACAGACATATCTCCTTGTTTCAAAGTTATGAACCTCTCCATTTGCAGATTCTCCTCAGCAGAAGATAGAAACTTAAGCATGAACCTTGCCCTGAAATCGGCCCAAGTCTCAACAGGCCTAGTACCATTGGTGACTTCCCACCAATAAGCGGCCTCATCCTTCATAAGCCAAACCGCCAACAAGATCTTCCTCTGATCGTCTAACCCAAAGATAGCAAATAAATCCTTGGTCTCTTTCAACCAATTTCTGGCCTCTACAAAAGTCTCAGTGCCTTGAAAGTTCTTGCCACCCATTGCCTTGAAATCTTTGCAAGTCTTTGCGAAGTCAGCTTGAGGATGCTGAGGGGGAGGAGGAAGAGGAACCTCAGCGACAGGAGGAGGAGGAACATTAGCGACAGGAGGAGGAGGAACATTAACTACTGGAGGAGGAGGAGGAACGTCCGTGGGGCCGGCTTCGGTCGCCCTAGCCTCCAAAAGTCTCCTATACCAAACAGGTACGTGTACTCCTTCCGGAATAGCAGAGTTATCGGCCATACTGAAAACGAAGAAAAAGATAGATTCAGAATGGAGAAAAACGAAGGAATTTTTGCTAATGGCTTTTTGGGGAATAGCCTTTAAAATAAACTAGACTTTTCTTTGGAAAATACTTTATACTTGATTTTGAAAATAGTTTTCCAAAAGTTTTAAAAACCTTTTTGTTCCTTCTCGTAAACCATATGCTCTGATACCAAATGTAACACCCCACCTCCGCCAGGGTGACTCTTGCAAGCACTCTGACTTTGGAGGGGAGTTTGAATCAGGTAAACATGCATAATGATATATCAAGGCAGAACAAGAACATATGTATATATGTAAACAGAGTAAATAACATAGATAAAAACAGCGGAAGATTTCAAACCATTTCAAAACAAGTCTGGTACAACATAATGTCAATTTTCCAAATACACAAGTCTAGATAAAAACAACATTACTGAAAAACTGAAATACATAAGTACTATCCCCAAAATAAGTGATAACCATAGCTAGCTTCATGTCAAGACCGTACATGAGCTAAAATCCCACAAGCAAGCAGTCAGAAATCCAAGCTAAGCTCCAATATTCCCTCCCTGAGAACCTGGGGGGGGGGGGGGGAACGGAAGAAAAGAGGCGAAAGAAAACAGGTCAGTCAAAAAGACTGAGTAAGCCCTACTACAATCAATGTAAACTGATAAAGTTAACTGGCATGAGAAGCAGGTATGATCATAAGGATAACAACATACTAGCATGGTGATTAACTAACAAGGTAGATAAAGGTGTCATCGCATAATCAGGTTTAAGGTTTTGCACCACAGGTGTACTAGCAAACTAACATGACTTGAATAAACAAGTATTGATCCCTTGGCCCAAGCTTTGGCCCAATAACATGTAGTGACCCCAATACGAGGTCCAAAGTGTAAACAAGAAGTGATCCCCAGGCCCAGGTTTGGCCCAAACATCATGAATGACCTAAACCAAGGTCCAATTAGCACGGTCTAGTCGATCGGCTCCCTATAAGCCTAACTCGTCAAGTGTCGGTGTCATACGGCCCAACTACGAAGTGTAGCTAAACTGTGCTAGGTCCACCCTAGGGTGTATCAAGTCCTAGGGTTTCAACCACTGACACAAATCAATGCACGCACAGTCTAAACCTACTGGTGCCCGTGCCTGCTTTTTCAACTTCGGACCATGTGCACGACCATGGCCCGCCTGAACCTACACCGGTGCACCTACTCAGCCGTCGTTTTAGTCGCTTACATGGCATCCAGTAATCGTGCCCCTCCCTAGCCTAGTCCCTAGGGTATCATGATACAACTAAGAGGGTTACTTGTGCAAAGGACCACGTAACTAGGGTTTCCTTAATGGGTTAAACGTGGTTAACCCAACCCATTCAAGTACCAAGTTGGTTAAGTGTACCCAAGGTTCATGACTTAACCCTACCAACCCATCGTGTTTAATTGGTTAAGTATTCAAGCGGTCCATGACTTAACCCTAATCATGAGGCATTAATTAATTTACTGCGCCTTAACCTCTCACATTAGACTTTGTTGCGGTTACTAGTTAAGCCGGTCGGTTCCGGGTAGCTTTACACCACAACTTGGTCTAACCTCGGGTTCAAGGTACAACATGACCAACTTCTCACATTGGGTCCTATTGTTTGTAGCAACTAGTTAAGCCGGTCGGTTCCGGGTAGGTTTACGCTACAAACTCAACCCAACCTCGAGTTGGTCACACTTATCTTTTCTAAGTGTCATGTCCATCATGTTTCCAAAACATGTTACAAATTTTCAAGCAATTGGGTAGACCTAACTTAATAGGTAAATTCCCAATGGGTAGACCTAACTTAATAGGTAAATTCCCAAGCTTATGTTTTTATGTCTTTTAAGTTTACCCAACCCCAAACGCAATCCCATCGCTTACATATCGCCATAGCGCATAAAGGATAGAAAGAGGAAACTTGGCATAATCACGACATAAAGGTGTTGAAGCCACAAGTTCAACATGGTGGCATATGAAATGTACATGTGTTCATATACTTGCATATTACATTTTTAGGCCTCAAAAGCATGCATAAAACCAAACTTGGCATATTGGTGATACATGGTGCTAAATGACATGTAGAAATGGCCATAAGTTCGCATTTGGCCTCACATGCAAGTTATCATAAGGGATATGATAACTTACATGTTGCCAAAATGCAACCTTTAGCATAAAGCTTGAAGCTTTATGCTCATAAACCCAAGATAAGCTTGCATAACATGATAACATGAACCAAATGATCATCCCAAACTTGCATAACATAACTTGCATATCATATGACAAACTTGCATAACATAACATCTCAAACTTGCATATAACATAACTTGCATATCATATGACAAACTTGCATATCAAACTTGCATAACATAACATCTCAAACTTGCATGTAAACTTGCATATCATATGACAAACTTGCATATCAAACTTGCATAACATAACATCTCAAACTTGCATATAAACTTGCATATCATAACTTGATAAACTTGCATATCACAACATGGCTAACATGCATAGCATAACATATCAAACTTGCATAGCATGACTTAGTAAACTTGCATATCATGGCAAACTTGCATATCATACATTTAACTTTAGAGTTTAAGTATGAAAGTATAATAGGGCTTACAATGCTTAAGAAGTCACAAAAATATGACAAAGCCCTTATGAAATCAATTAAACCCAAAATGCAAGCAAAACCCTTGAGCCAAAATGATCAAAACTCTTCCTTTATGATGCAAATATAGAAACTTGACTTGAATGCAAGCTAATGATGATCATACAAGCTTGAAAACACTTGTATGCATGGAAAATCTCATAGAAATGACTTAGGAAGTTTTATGAAGAGAGTGGAGGCCATGAGAGGATTGATTTTGCCATAGTTTAGTTGTATGATTGATTAATGATGATTTAGGGCTAGCTTAGGGTCTTATTTATAGATTAGGCAAGTGTTTTAGGCCATAGGATTAACCCTAGTTTAGATCTAAACCATCAAAAATCGTCATAGACCAGCAGAACAGACCAGAGAACGAAAACAGGTGCACCAAGCCAGCCAGAGACAAGCCAGAAAGCTGTGCAGGCTTCTGGCTCGACACGGGCGCACTTCCCAAGTGCGCCAGTGTATTTTTGTGCTGGCGCACTTCACAAGTGCGCCAGTGCATTCTGGCTTGATTTTCGGTTTTTCTGCCTAACTTCGTTCGTCCATATCTTCTTCATACGGACTCCGATTTTCGAAAACTCGGACTCTATTTCGCGTATTTTTCCGAGACGAACGCAATGGCATAGCCCGTTTCCCTTAATTCAGATTTTAGAATTAAATTCTGCCTCGATTTATGTTATAACAGGTTATTGAAAATACGGGTTGTTACAGTATCAGAGCTAAAGGTTACCAAATTAGATAAAAGTTTTTGGAAACTATTTTCAAAATGGTTTTGAAAGGAAGTATTTTCAAAAATAAAGCTTATTTTGAAAAACATGATCCCTAAGAGCCATATATCTTTCCTTCGGTCCTTTTTTTATTGAATCTTTCCTTTTTCGTTTCAGCATGTCTGAAGCATCTGAGATACCAGAGTGTGTTCATGTACCCGGTTGGTTTCGTCAATATCTTGAGGCTAGGACCGCCGCCGCAGGTCCAGCAAATGACCCCCCTCCTCCGCCCCCTCCTCGTGCAATTGCTTTCTCAAAGATCTGTAGAGATTTTAGGGCCATGGGTGGAAAGGATTTCAAGGGAACTGAATCATTCGTAGAAGCGAGGAACTGGCCCGAAGAAACTGAGGATCTATTCGTTAACTTCGAGGTGGACGATAGGCAGAAGGTACAGTTGTCGGTATGGCTACTCAAAGATGAAGCTTCCTATTGGTGGGAAGTCACTAACTCCGAGAGGCCAGTTGAGACATGGATGGATTTCAGAACAAGGTTTGAGACAAAATTCCTCTCGCAAGCTGAACGGAGTTTACAACTGGAAAAGTTCTTATCTCTTAAACAAGGAAGTATGACGATCAAGGAATACGTCAACCAGTTCAACCAACTAGCTAGGTTCGGATTGGATTTAGTCAACACTCAGCATAAAAAGGCTCTCCGCTTTGTTAAAGGATTGAACGAGCCACTGCACAGCCTAGCCATGACCCATGTACCCATGGGAGCGACTTACGGGAAATTGGTGGACATGACACTACTGCACGAGGAAGACAAGGGCCCGAAAGAGGCAAAGAAGGAAGAACCACAAAATAAGAAAGCATGGCCCAAAAAGGAAACACAAAAGAAGGATGAGAAGTCTGGAGATAAGAAGGGGAAAAGTGCTTTACTTGTGGGAGCTCGACTCATCTGAATAAGGATTGCAGAAAAAGGAAGGGCACTTGCTTCAACTGTGGAGAGATGGGACACTTCACTAGGGACTTCCCGAAGAAACGAGGGCAAGGAGGGCAGGCGAACACTCTTGAGGCTAGTGGCTAGAATAGAAATAGGAAAATTCCTATAGTAGGTTTAATTTCTTTATCTGGTTATGGAGTTAAGACTCTTTTTGATTCTAGTATTTTGATTTTGTAATCGATACTCTGCACTTTAATACTAGTATTATTTCTGATTCCGCTTTAGACTCAGACCCACAATGGTTATGACTCATCTGTTGTGATAGATTGGGGTTTGAGAGATATATGTGTTAGGCGTCAAGTATGACGCATATATTCTGAGGTTTTGTGGGATATGATTTTATCATGCTTAGCTTCCTAAGAATCATTAGGGAACCTGATCTGTACCAGTAGTCTGTAAATATCTGAATAATTCTAATTTCCAGTTTTGACATTATCTAAAGAGGGTAATCCTCTGTGTGTCAATTTGATGTTGGTTTCGGTCATCGGGGCCGATACTTAGGACCCATGCCTAAAGGGGAACCAAGTTTTTGTTTTATCTGTACTCGCATCCATCATTCGACAGTATACTATCGATCGAATCTTCGAACTTTAGGTAGAAACTATTGGGTGTAAACATGTGTTTGAGACATGTTATGTTTGATGGTTGCAAGTGGATGCAAGTGGTTGCTAGTGGTTTCTCGTGGATGCATATACACACACTAGGCACTAGATCGGCTCGAAGACACTCTCATACTGCATATGGATGTGTGAGCATTTTTCAATTTTTGTGGATGCAAAATGATTGACTCAACACATGGATGTTGCATATGACTGAATGGTTGTGCACTCATATAGAAATGATATGTACTAAATAGGAAAATTTGCATACATGTTGGACTCATGGCACTGGCATAATTCGCATTAAGGTGGTTAACTGAATCAGTGAACCGCCTGATCTTTGCATTAGATAGGGAACATATACACAAACCTTTGCATATGTTCTTACAACATTAGAAGTTTCTAAGGACAATGGACGCCAGTGATTGATGATTGAGTAGATGGATGTTGGATGGTAGGACACATTCTTCTTAACATGAAGATTACGGGGACGAAATCCTTTAAGGAGGGGAGAATGTAACACCCCATATTTTCTGTGAACGTATAAGTAACAAATCAGAGGATAATTAATTTTTAAAATAAGAATCAAGGGAAACGGGTTGCGCCATTTTGTTCGTCTCGGAATTCTGCATGAAAACAAATCCGAGTTTACGAGAATCGGAGTCCGTATGAAGGAGATATAACCCTCCGAAGTTTCAGGAAATTTCAGAATTGAAAACAGCTCGAAATTCGAAGTCAAAAATTCGAATTCAAACCCAGAAGCGGGCTGGGCAGGAAATTCCCCGCCCAGGGCCCAAGTCGACTGGGCAGTCGACCCCCCAGGACCCAGGTCGACTGGGGAGTCGACTGGGAAGTCGACCTGGGGGTCGAGCCCTGGTCGAACCTGGTGCGTGTGTGCGATTTTGAAGGCTGTGACGTGTTTTGACGGACCTGATGAGTTCTAGGGTTAATCTGAGGGCCTAAATGAGTTCCTACACCTATAAATACATCCTAAGACCTAGCCTTCTCTACACACAATTATATTATGCTTCTTCTCTGCCTCTGTTCTGAATAAAAATAAAAATGGCGTCACTACTCTGCTAGAATCAAAACTAGAAGCTAATCAACATCAACCAAAGCAACTTAATTCAAACTAGAGATTAAAGCTTCTGCAACGATTCTAGAATAACTAAAGTTCTTTCTTTAATCCAATCAAGGCAAGTGTAGTTATTTTCCGATATAAACGTTAATTCTGATTGTGACATGAATTGTAAATCTGAATCTGAGGTTATATCTGTTCTATTCTGTTTAGATCTTATTTTGTATCTCTTTCCTCTTTCTGTTCTATAGCCAGGCTACCACGAGCCTAAGCCGATCTCATAAGAGATTGACATACGCTAAAATGTTTGGGACAGTAAAATGAATGATGCATAAATTGGGCATGACCAATAGGTGACTAATTTGAGGAAAGAATATGGATTGTAGCTAGAACATAAATCTGAGATATATGACTGGACATGTTATATTTATAACATAAAGGGGAATTGAACATGTGATTTGAGGACACGACATAAAAAGGCATATAATTGGACATAAATATGGACTGTATTAAACATATGGCTTGGGATAAAGAGAATATGGCTTAGGTATAAAGATTTACATTAAAGTAGGATATCTATTAAATGTAAATAAACACCTAAGTAAGGGATCTTTGGGATATAGGACATGCATAGTAATCGATGGCTATATTTGGTATAATTTATATATGGATCTTCTGTACTATACAAGTTTGGTAAAAAAAATTGAAACATATGATATATGGTAAGTTATGACCATAGTCTGTGCTATGTAAATTTAATGCAAACATGGGGTATATGATCATATTGTGAATCATGACTATTATTTATGCATGTGAACTTAGGCAAGATTTATAATTAGGCAAGATGGGTCAATGAAACCTTAAGGAATAATAAAATCTGTTATATTTGCCTAATTTAGTTCTGCTATATTTGCCTAATCTGTTAGTCTGTTATATTGCTTAATCTGCTAGTTCTGCTCTACTGCCTAGTCTGCTAGATCTGTTCATCTGCCAAATCTATCATCTGCTAAGTCTGCTGAAAAAGCCAAATCTGTTATCTGCTAAATCTGCTAGTTTGCTTAATCTGCTAAATCCGCTAAATCGTCTAATCTGAAAAATCTGTTATCTGCTATATCTGTTGAGTTGATATAATTAGTCTGTTATTGACGTAATCTGAATCAGCTATGAATAATTAACATGTATATTAGGCGTGGGTATAAATGGTAAATCATAAATTAATTGGCCGCAAAGATAAACATGGCTAACTCGAGGTTAGAATGAGTTTGCGGCGTAATTCTGCTCGGAACCGCCCGGCATATTCCAGTGGTCGCAAACAATAGGTTCTAATGCGATAAGTTAGTCATAACATGCTTGAAACCCGAGGTTAGACTCAGTTTGCGACAGAAACCTGCCCGGAACCAACCGGCCTAACCAGTAGCCACAAACTGTGTGTCTAATGTGAGAGGTCTGGGCATTAATATTTAATTAACGAAAATCTGAGATAAATATGATGTCTAAAACGTGTTGAGCGAATAGGGTTAAACCCACTAGACTGGTGAATTTAATAAATCTGTTCCGTGAATCAGTAGGCCCAATTACAAAGTTAGACAAATCTGTAAATCTGTTAAATCCATATATTTGATCCGTTAGTCTGAAAACTCATCTGATCTGTGAACTAGTTGATCTGAATTCTGTATGTCTGAAACTTGTAAATAAGTTAATCTGAAATCTGTTAGTCTGGGGACACAAGGTTAGGAGGGGAATTACTTGTGTCATCTGTTGTTTGGCACCCATATTAGTCAGTAACCCTTTCTGGTATCAAAACTTTGACCCAACAGTAGGTAGGGTCCGGGCATGCTTACTGAACTAATTATAAGCGGTTCATTCTGATAATGGCGAGGGGTGTTAATGGTGCGTTCCAACCGGGTCATGTGCGTGCATGGATCCCGGTCTGTCTCTGAGGATGTAAGACGCCGTGGCATCTGTAAATAGGTCTGTGCCAATTGGTTGTCACTTTAGGGAGTGATACACCCTATTGTGGGGCCGACACAAGGTATTTATGTATTAGGGAGCCGATCGCTTGGGGTAGGGTTTTAGGGTGCACATAGTTCTGTTTGTTTCTGTTGGTACCGTCTATTTCTGTTGGGTGGTAACACCTGACTGTTTCTGCGTGGTACCGTATGTTCGGGAGGTAAAGGCCCAATTACTAGTGCACACCTAATTCTACATTCTGTTTTCGTAGGGATTAATCTGACTATTTCTGTTCGGGTGGTAAAGGCCCATCATTAGCTTTCTGTTTCTATGGAAATTATTTTGTTTCTGTTTCTGCTTCGGTTTAGACATTAGGGTGACACCTGATCCTGTTATACTAGTATTAGTGCAGAGAAGTGTAAAGCAATAGCTTATATCATTCCGTTCTTCTATTATATCTGCTACACCTGTTACAGTTATCTCTCACCCAGTTTTATGTTCATGTCATGTTATTATTATCTGTTCATAACTGAAAATCACTGGACTTGCCAGACTTTTTGTCTGACCCTTGTTGTTTCGCCTCCTTTCTTCCGTTTCCCCCCCAGGTTTTGTAGAAGGGAATACTCTAGCTTGATCCAGATTTCTTCCGCTTGCAGTGCTTAAAGTATGGCTTGTCTTCTTCTGTGGGGATTATGATTTTAAACTATGCATTCTGAAGGCTTTTGTACAAGACTGATATTTTGTACTTGAATTCTGATATTGTGATTTGAAAGGATGTAACCAATCTTCTATTGAAATAAAGTTATAAATTTTTCAAGTACTGTTTTATCTGTCTTGTAAGTTTCTGTTCTATTTACTAAAATGCTCCACCAAAGTTAAGGCATTCCCTTTGTGAGTGACCTTAACGGGGGTGGGGTGTTGCAGTTATTATTTGATTTCAACAATCCCATTCAAGCTTTGATGCACCTCCAAACCAAGAAAGTACCTCATTCTACTAAGGTCCATCATTTCAAATTCTTCGGTCATTATTTGTTTAAACTTCTTACACATCATACCATCATTTCCAACATAAATTAAATCATCACCATAAAGGCTTACCATCAACATTTTTTGTCCACACCTCTTGATGAACAAAGTGTGATGATGGTTACTTTTCGTAAAGCCTTCATGTCTAAAATATCCTTCAATCCAACTAAACCATGCTCTTGGGGCCTGCTTTAAGCCGTATAGAGTTTTGTTGAGTCGATAAACTTTGTATTCATCCCCTTTCCTGATAAAACCTTCTGGCTGATCTACATACACAACTTCTTTTAATTCTCCATATCAAAAAGCGCTTTTTACGTCAGTTGGTACACACTCCACAATCTTTGCGCTGCCACAGCCAACAAGATTCTAATTATGCCCACAACGAGCCACTGGTGCAAAGACTTCATCGCACTCGACTCCTTCCTTTTGAGCATACCCTTTAGCAATGAGCCTTGCCTTGCATTTATCGACATTTCCCTCCTCATTCAATTTGGTCTTAAAAACCCACTTTAATCCAATCTTCTTTGCTCCGGCAGTTAAAGAAAACAAGTTCCCGTGTTTTGTTCTTTACGATAGCTTGTATACCTGCCTCATTTTCACCTTCAAGGAGACCCTCTCCACTTTCATAATCATACAACTACGTTCTTCTTGGTTGCTCTTCTGACTCAGGTAAGTCCCCTGAATTATCTTCATCAGTTGTAACAGCTTCTTCATCAGATTCTTTTTCTTTATGTTTTTTTGTTACCGCCTCATCTTTTCCCCAGCCAATAACATTCGATCTGGACTCTTTTGTATCTGAGTTCCGATCCCACATTTCTCTTTCTTTGAATATAACATTCATACTAATGATTATTTTCTTCAAAATCCGATCATATAATCGGTTTGCCTTTGATTCCTCACTTACCCCAAGACGAATGCATTTGTGACTCCTATTATCCAGCTTTATTTTTTGTTGTTCAGGAATGTTGACATGTGCAACAGAACTAAACACCCTTAAATGATCAAATATTGGTTTGATCCCACTCTAACATTCTTCTAACACCTTATCTTTTATTGCATTTGTAAGACTTCTATTTAGCACATGAATCGTCCACCTTACTGCTTCAGGCTAAAAAAATCTTCGGCATGTCCTTCTTTGCGAGGAGGCAACGAACCATTTTCATTATGGTATGAATCCTTCTCTTGGCTACTCAATTTTGTTATGGAGTGTAAGCAGTTATCAACTATCTTTTTATTCCATGTTCTATGAAGAACTGGTTGAAGACATTTTAAGTGAATTCACCTCCTCTATCTGTTCTCAAGCAACATATAGATTTTCTTTCTTTTTTCTCAACAAAACTTAACAAAAATCTAAACATTTCATGTGTCTTGCTTTTTTCTGAAAGAAAAAAAATCCAAGTTTTAGGAGTAAAGTCATCAAAATTTACTAGCAAGTACCTTTTTACACTGTGAAAAGTTGGAGAGATGGGACCACATAAATCAACATGCACCAGTTGTAGCTTTTCGGAGGCTCTCCATTGACTTCTCTTTGGTAAGCTTTCCTAGTGTTGCTTACCAATATTACACACTTCACACACTTTTGTTGCCTCCTTGAGTTCAGGTATCCCTTTCACCATTTATTTCTTCTACATAGTTTGAATAGTTATGTTCCTTAGGTACCCGTACCGCTTGTGCCAAAGACTCTCCAAATCTTCTTCCTTTGTTATAAGATACATGCTTGGATGGGGTTTCGTGACTGCATATATTACAAACATTGGATTTGTAGTCAAGCTGGAGTTTATAATAAATCCTCTTCGAGAATGATATATTTTGTAGACTCCCTCTTTGATCAAAATAACCAGATGCTTTTCTTGGAGTTGGCCTACACCCAATAGATTGTAGGTTAGCTCTAGAACAAATAAAACATCAGTTATTGTCTGAATGGGTTAGGGCGAGTGGATCACTCCGTCTTTTGGATTCGTTTAATGATTGCGCTTTAACTATTCAGCCATGGATGCTTAATAGGGCTCATTGTATATCGTGAATAACAAAATTCCAATCAAAAGGGGTTTTTAAAAGAAGAATCTACTTCAACTGGTATACCGATTCCTTCCACTTCAATTCTGATGCTTCCCTTTCCCATTACAGGCATTCTCGAGTTGTTTCCCAACTTGACAGTATGTCTAAAACCTTCATCCAGCTCCATGAAACATCTCTTATTTCTAGTCATATGGTTTAAACAACTAGAATCAAGAAACCATATTCCTTTTTTGTCAGCATCTTTAATCTAAGCATGGGCCATTAAGTGCAGCTCTTCTCCCTCTTCAAACTCAATATAATTTGCACTTTTTTCTAGACTAGGACACTCAAATTTATAGTGCCCTAGCCTATGACACTGGAAGCATTCAATGGAGGCCATGTTGAAGCTTGATCTAGCTCTTCCATGTCCCCTTGGGTTGTTGTTGTTCCTTCTTAAGAATTTTCCCCTTCCTCTGCCATCCACAGAATGTCCATCATGTTCAACTTGAAGCACTTGTTCTTCAATCTTCTTATGCTGTACTTTTTTCTCATGCACGAGCAATGAACTGTGTAGCTCATCAACAGTGAGTTGATCAATGTCCCTCGATTCTTCAATCGAACATACAAAGTTTAAACTTTATGTTAATGTTCGAAGTATCTTCTCAATAATTTTCACATCATCCATATCCTCCCCACAGTTTATCATGTGGCTACAACCACTACTCTTCCAAATTACTCATTCACAGACTCTCCCATCTTCGTCTCCAAGGTTTAAAAAGTCCTTCGAGGCCTCTGCAGGTGAGTGCGCTTTACTCTTGCATTTCCCAGGTACTTGACTTCCATCGACTCCCATAGTTGCTTGGTAGTATGCTTTTATGTAATGGTTTTATGGATTGATTTGTCTATTTCTTAGAATAAATAATTTTTTGCTTTCAGGTCCTTGAACCTTGCTTCATCCAGCTCCTTCCTTTTTGCTGCACTAAGCACCTAGCCTTCCTTTGGCTTATTGAATCCAGTTTGGATAACACTCCAATACTCTTTTGAACGGAGCAAATTCTCCATAATCAAACTCTAGTGATGATAATTGCCATTAAATTTCGGCATGCAAGGTAGCTGTAGTTGCTTGTCTCAGCATCCATTCCACTCCTCAGAGTCCTTTTAATTTCTTACTTTTATACTTAACTCTCAAACAGTCTCTAGATAACACAAACATTCAGGCCCTCTCTATATGTCTCTGATACCAAATGATAAAAACAGAAAGTAAGTTGTACTTCAATATTGAAAAAGACTGTTACTTTATTACATAAGCTGACATGGTTTTTATAGCCTACAACTTAGAATAAACAAAGAGAGATATTAGGAAGTAGACCCTGAAGACTATCTTATTGAACATAACATAAAACGAATAATTAAAAAACAGATGCACCCTATTCTTCAGCAAAGAATGATTCTTTGTTGCCTCAATCTTCACATGAAAACTCCAACCGTCTCTTCCATGCTGAAACTCAGTATAACCTTCTTCTTGTTCATTGAAATTTGTCTCTGATTTAGAATTTAAATCACATCTGTTTTTCGAATGCCCAAATACTTTACAAGTTGTACATATACTGGCCTCCAATCATAAGAGTTTCAAACAAAAAGGCAATTTTTACCTAATACACATACAACTATTTGATTTGGCAATTCAAAATCCGAAGAAATATCAATCAAAGCCTTTGCATATCGAAATCTTTGCAACTTTTCTGTGCTAGTGTCAAAACAAATTAATTTCCCTTTATGAAAAGCTAACCAATTAATTCCTAAGAGAGTCCATATTAAAATTGGTATCCTATAAAAATGTACGCATACTGGAACCTTCTTAATTTGAGATTGAGCATGACCTTTAGCGGGATCCCATGTCGTAATGATGAACATAAGTCCTCATATGAAAATTGGGTCCGACCTAAGAATTTTAGTTCTATCCAAATCATTAGAGAATTTAAAATAAAAGTGGACACCATCAAATTTTATATCTACAGATACATTTAACTTCCACAATCTAAGCAAAGAATTTACAACTATCGGATAAGGAAGAGATCCATCCAAAAAGTAACCAACTAATTGATTGCTCCAAAACTTCAGTCCTTCGTTCTTGACCATGTCAGGCATCAATTGTGGGACACTATTTCCTGGAATGTCAAAATGTATAGGCTTGAAAGCTCCAACATTCCTCGAAAGAGAATTAAAGAGTGAGGCATAACCGATCTTCGTAAAAGAAGAAAAAGATGTTTTCGAGGCAATGTCGAATCTTGGATTTGGAAAAGGAAATTGAGCTTCATGATTTTCTTTAAATGGATTTGCAGTGGAAGGATTTATGCTAGAAGGAGATGGATCCGTGGGAAAAGGTGGAGAGGAGCGAAGAGGAACGGGAGGGGAAGCAGTGTCAAAAGCTGAAGAGGTGGGAGGAGTTATGTGGAGGATGTCATAAACACAATTATCACTCTCAAGGAGGATGCCGCATTATTATTCAAATTATACTATTAACTAAATGGAAGTGAAAAGAAAGTCAGCTACAGATGATAGAAGCAGAAAATATGAAAAGTAATAACAACTTTATAGTGGAATGTGATTTTCTAAGATGATGCGGTAATTTGAGTCAGTCTTAATGGTTGAATAAGTTTAAAGTTAAATAATCAAAAGTTTTGAAATGTTTAGTCATCATGAAAAGTATTTGGCATTCTTTGCTACCTTCTAGAAAAATGAAATCGGTAATGGTTTGAAATTTTTGAATATGTTTCTTTGCATGGATTCCTCTGTTGAAAAACAAGATTTAAATGCATTTTTTAGCATCACTGGAAAATTTAATGTTGTTTAATGGTGAATAAATGACAATAAATGAACGAAGAATTATGCATTCGTACTAGAAGTATTTTTTAACCTGTTCTCTTCTTTTTCCAATAAATATTTTTCATTAATTTTACTATAGGCATGTGGCACGACCATTGGCTTTCCTCTTTTTCAGCATTCGCTAAGAATTATTTCTCCGTCATCCATTCGTTTTATCCAAATTCAACGTTCAAAATTTATTGGCATCAAAGTTTGAACATCTAGAAGCATCTTGTTTTGAAACCCCAAATCCTTGCAATAGAAACCGTGCATTACTGCTTCAAACATAATAATCTGGCGCATATTCATTTTCATATTCTTATTTCAGATCTTTGGGTAACTGATCTTCTCTCACACAAAGTGTATTTTATCATTTATTTATTTATTTTAATTTTCCTGCATAATATTTCATATATTTGTTTAAAATTTTAATCTCAAGTTTGCAAACTCATCATATTCTCAATGACATAGGCATGAAGAACACAGATTCATTCAATTGACGTAGAGCTTGGGTGATTCAAAATTTGTATTGTTGCCAAGAATAAGGTGAGATATTTATTTGTTGCCATAGTTAATTCCTTTTAGTAACTTGCTGCATAACCCGCTTCCATTTTTATTTCATTCCTTTTTTCTCTTTATTCAACATAATCATTTTTTCCGATTATACATAGGTTAGTGACATAAAAAATTACTAATTTCGGTAAATGCTCGTTTCCATTTATTTGTCATATTTGATGCTGTAAATCATTTTTGAAGAAACTCTTTGTTGAATAAGTTTCGAACATGGTGAAAGATGATAGAAACTTATCTCTAATTATGACTTCAGTGCTACAATAATGACGGGTAAGCTTTGATTTATGGTTGCGTGAAAGCTAAAAAGGGATAGAAACTTATCTCTAATTATGCATATGTGCACTAATACAAACAGACATGCATGGATATTGTCATGCTTATTGGTCTGATGGTAGGTTGGTCTCCGACGCTCCGACTATTTTCTTTCTATGAGTATTTTCAGTTTTCCCTCTAGCTTCTGTTACTACCAAAATAAACCTCTAGCATAGGCCGACAGTGAAGGAGTAGCGGAGGAAAGCTAACACAGAGGAACCTTTCAAAAAAGCAAATGGAGATGACCGAGAGCGGGAAAGAATGATTTGAGAGAAACACAAACCGGTGCCCCCCTCCCCCTAGGAAGTAAGGAGTTCGAAGCTTACAAAATGATACCGAAGTTTATCTAATCGAGTCTATCCAATAGGGTCTACTTGAAGAGAGAGTCCTGAAGCGAAAGATATTAAGCCTGAAGATTATCTGAAAGTAGCTTTCAAAGTAGCTACTTCATGAATGACGAAAGGTCACACCAATAGACAATAGTGACATCATCGAAAGTTATCTTTTGGAAAGCCAGATTGTCCCAAAAGCTCCACCGAAAGGCAAACTGGAACCCTAGCAGATATACAGGCTATCAGTACTAATTTACCTAGTACATGAACCAATAACGGTCTCAAACCGACAGCTATCTACATAGGTCACGAGGGTAACCCCTCCAAGTGTTCAAGAGAAAGCCGTAAGCCTACATCTAGAAGCTTGCATCCGATAGCCTGCACCCAGGAGCCTCTACCAGAGTTCAAATGCTATCTGAAAAACCACCACGGTAACAAGCCCATGTTAGTCTCGGAAAAGCCCAGTTGATCGGGACCCTCACTCTGAAGACTATAATTAGCCCCACAAAGACGGTCGAGAACCAAAGGCCCGAGACCAAGGAAAAAAGCAGTCGGCCAAGGCCCATTCAGGCCCATTAGTCTAGCAGTGGAAGGGACCCCGAATTCTCTATAAATAAGACCCCAAGAGCCATGCAAAGGAGGACGAACTTTTTATTGCTCAAACTAATTCTTTTCTTCTAAAAAGGAGCAAATCCTCAACTCTTGTAATATATATACAATTTATGAATGGAAAATTTCGAGAATTAAACATCTTGCGATTTCATAATCTTGTCGTTCCGTAGCGATGAAATAGGCAGTTAACACTAACCTTTCTTATGGGAAAATCAATCATGGCGCCTTAACAATGGAGGAGGGACTTGGCAGAAATACGAAGTCCCCATCCCCCTGCTTTGAGGGTTTGTCATGATTGATCAAAACTCTCATGGTAAGCCTAACGCTTCCTGAACTCGGAGAAAGGAGGTTATCTATGAGTTCGTGACTCGATCTCTGAAGCGATTCGAACCCATTTTTGTGCTGGTCCTGCACGGAATGAGTAACGGAGTTAATGAACATTGCGATGCCTTCTTTCTCGAAGTCGGAGGATGCATTATCCTGTTTTCTACTTATCACAGTAGATAGTATCACTTTCATGATTTAGGGAGCAATTAACTTCGTAAAGCCTGGTAGTATCCAGCTAAATAACCTTGCCAAGGTCATTTCAGAACACTGCCACACAATATATGTGATGCAAATCCATCGTGGTTAAGATAATTAATTATTAGAATCTGAATTCCAATGTCTAAGGGAAGTTAGACTCGCTTTGATTCGCAGGTTACCGAATGTTCTTTGGTAACTCTGAGTTATGATAGTTTAAAATCCCATGGACATATGTCCTAAATAACTTAATCCGGGTGTTGACGAAAAATGCCATTAACATTTTGGTGCTAGAAGGAGAGCCTGAACCTTCGTCCTTATGGTTAATTTGTTATAATTAATTTGGTGAATTTTTTGCTCCATGGCAGGTAAGATGAAATAGAAAAGATTAGAGGAACAAAACAAGGAATTAGATCCTAATGCAAACCTTGAAGGAAATGTGGATCCAACGCTCAACCCAGACAATAACGAAAGAGGAGCTACATCCAATCCACAACAACCACCAAACCCAAATGCCACGGAAGATAATATCGCAAGAATCTTGGTCTTGGAGAAGCAACTCCAAGAAATGTAGGCTCAGGTCAACGCTGTCCAGGAACATAAGTCCTCGAGGATCGCTAGATCTTGTCAGAGAGAGACGAACGAATATTCGAAAAGAAAGGCTCCCATTCATTATTCAGAAGCGAAGGAGAATATTAAGGCGACTTCTTCCAAGAAGAAGAAATCCTATCTGATAGGGATAGACCATCAAGGGAATCAATGCAAGAAGGAACAGTCCGGGAGTTCCACCTCTAAAGGTTACGATCCCTAAAGAGCAAACTATGACAACACAGAAGCTTACATCAAAGACCTCACCCAGAAGATCATCAAGGACTTGTTGGGAAGCAAGGGGAAGAGGACCCAAGACAACAGGGTTAGCGACAACGAAAGAGTAGCTCCAATCATCGATGAGATTATGAACACCATAATACCGTCGAGAGTGAAGGTTCCAACCATAAAGTATCTTGGGATGACTGACCCTGACGATCATCTGATGGCTTTCGACAGCCAGATGGATCTCTACAACCTTCCGGAGCCGTCAGATGCCGCCTTTTCCCAGTTACCTTTCAAGGGGTAACAACAAAGTGGTATCGCCAGTATAAGGAAAACACCATTTACCCATGGAAACAATTCTCTTATGAATTTTCCGCACAGTTCTGCATCTGCAAAGATCCGACAATTGACTACATTGTCATTGCTAACATCAAAAAGAGACAAAGAGAGTCTCTCGGGGATTATTTGAAAAGGTTCGACATTGAGGCCTTAAAGGCCAAGGATATGAAAGACCATGACAAATTGATCACCGTACACTAGGTTTAATCAAAAAAACCTCCTTCTGGAAGGAGTTATATATTCACGGCTGTAAATACTTGCAAGACTTTCATTTCCAAGCCAACAAGTTTATTTGCATGGATGAATTGTACTTCATGAAGAGGAAGTTCGGGATTCATGGGGAAGGAGGAAGGTCGGACTTTGGACGAAAGCTCCCTGAAGAAAATCAAAAGAAGTCAAGGTGGGAAGATTCTAGTTCCAACTTGGTTGCCATGAACAAGCCCATCTCGTATGTGTATGTTGTCGCAAGAGAAAGGGTTAATAACTTCCTCGTCTCGTTCAAACCCAAAAATTGCCCTAAACCTCATTCCGGTGGTAAATATTGCGAGTTCTGCAAAACCAACAGACACAAGACTGACGAGTGCAAGGTGTTGGATGGGATTATTCAGAAGCTGATCTTAGAGGGACATCTGAAGGAATTTGTTTTAAATAAGACAACATCAGCTCAGCACGCAAGTGGGCAGTAGGATGTTTCGTTAAATGCAATAGGAGTTGCTACGGAAGAGAGCAACCTAGATTTGGGGCCACCTATAAATCGAATCAATGTGATCCATGGTGGGCCACACCCTATCGGAAGCTGTCTGAAAGCTAGGAACTGGTACATGAAAGAAGCCATGAAGGTAGTCTTCTCCATTCAAGAAGAACCATCATTGAAGAACGCACGTTATGCTCTCAAAATGCACAACCAAATCGTTCCTCCAGAAGAAATGAAGAAAGGGGTCCGCCACCCTCATAGTGATTCTCTTATGATAACAACACAAATAGGGCTCTCGGATGTTTCAAAGATTCTTGTGGATACAAGGAGTGCCATCAATGTCGTCTTTAAGCGCGCTTTCGATTAGATGGGGATTTTGGAGAAAAGGTTAGAACCAAGCAACAAACCAATCTTCAGCTTCAACAATAAGGGGTCAACTACGGTGGGGCAGATAAACCTTCTGGTTCATGTTGGGTTGTCCCCGCTCCATAGAACCTTTGAGAATCTCTTTGTTGTGATCGATCAACCGTCCTATTACAATGCCTTCTTTAGATGACCAGCTTTGGAAGAGATGGACGCTTTTGTTTCTTCCAAGTATCTTATGTTGAAATTCCAAACCAAACAGAGATGGGGTACCATCAGGGGAGAACAGTTTAGTTCCCTTGAGTTGTACTTCGCAACAGTTGACAAATACAATGGGGAGGGTTCCTCGTACTTTGATTCTTCTACTGTATTTATGCCTTCGGATGGGAGATTCTTACATCCCTCATTCGAAGCTAAGTTAAAAATAAATAAGACTGACAAATGCACCAATGGTAAGTACACTTCTCTGAAACTAAAGAGGAAAAGGTCCAGTGAGATAAACTTGACCGAGGAAGGAGAAATCATCACAGATTTGGATTCTAGAGGAGACATTGAAAGAATAAAATCAATAGAAGAAGTGGAAGAAGTAAATGTTGATTTGGAGGATAGATCGAAGGTCGTCAACATAGGAAAAAGGCTAACGGAGCCCCTCAAAAGAGACTTAATCTAGTTCCTACAGCTCAACAAAGATTTTTCGCTTGGACCCATTCAGACATGATCGGTATCAGCCCTTCTATTATGAACCATTCCTTGAACATTGACCCTTCGGTAACCCCGGTTCGGCAAAAGAAGAGACAATATAATAGAGACTGGATAGAGGAATTGAAATCAAAAGTCA
This sequence comes from Allium sativum, assembly GCA_030737875.1. Taxonomy (NCBI): domain Eukaryota; kingdom Viridiplantae; phylum Streptophyta; class Magnoliopsida; order Asparagales; family Amaryllidaceae; genus Allium; species Allium sativum. The sequence goes on from CM060923.1 coordinate 694,211,981, forward strand.
AAAGTTGGAAACTAATGGGTTTATCCGTGAATTCCTTTATCCAAAATGGTTTGCCAATCTGGTGCTAGTGAAGATGCCCAGTGGGAAGTGGAGGATGTGTGTTGATTACATGGATTTAAGCAAGGCTTGTCCGGAAGATTTTTATCCCCTTCCGTGTGTTGACAAATTAGTTGATGCCACGAGTGGTCACAAGGTACAATCCCATATGGACACTTACTAGGGGTACAACCAAATTCTGATGCATAAACTCTGCGAGGAGCATCAAGCTTTATCACCGACTGGGGAACGTTTTGCTATAAAGTGATACCCACCGCTTTAAGGAACGCGGGGGACCAAAGGCTGGTAAATAGGATGTTTCAAGAGCAAATAGGGTGCAATATGGAGGTATATGTGGATGACATGCTGGTGAAGTCCACCAAAACGGAAAACCATCTAAAGGATCTGTAGGAAATGTTTGATGTCTTAAGGAGTTACCAAATGAAGCTAAACCCTCAAAAGTGTACTTTTGGAGTTCAATCCGGGAAGTTTCTGGGACATGTGGTAAGTGAGCAAGGGATTGAAGCTAACCCTGACCAAATCCATGCTATAAGAGACATGGAAGAGACCAGGACAAGCAAAAAGGTCATGAGTCTGAATGGGAAAATAGTAGCCCTCAGTAGGTTCATTTCTGAAGTGAGTGAAAAATATATCCATTTCTTCGATGTTATAAAGAAAAAGAAGAATTTTGAATGGAATGAAGAGTGTTGGAAAGCATTCCAAGAATTGAAAGTTTATATTGGAACGCCTCCGATTTTATCAAGTCCCAAGATGGGAGTAGAGCTATACCTATATATGGTTGTTTCAAAACATGCGGTAAGCTCAGTCCTGATAAGAGAGAGTAATGGGACTCAGCACCCCATTTTTCACGTTAGCCGAAGGCTAAAGGACGCAGAAACCCGATACCCCATTATAGAGAAACTAGTGTATTGCCTAATCCTCACCGTGCGAAAGCTCAGAGTTTACTTCCAGGCTCACCCTATTAGAGTTTTAACTAATTTTCCGCTCAAGCAAAGTGTTCAGCAAACCGGAAACCTTGGGGAGGCTAATCAAATAGGGTGTCGAACTTAGCCAATATAAGATCGAGTTCCATCCTGGAGCAGTAAATAAAGGACAAGATCTTGCAGATTTTGTGAACGAGTGCACGAGCTTCATTTCAAAACAATCAGTTAAAGAAATAGACTTAAAGACCAAGTGGGATCTCTTTGTAGATGGAGCCTCCAATGAGCAGGGAGCAGGGGAAGGTTATATTATAATTACCCCTGATGAACACCGCTTGCACTACGCCATGAAGTTAGGGTTCCCAGTAACTAACAACATGGCCGAGTATGAAGCAGTGATAACCGGTTTGAATTTGGCACTACAGTTGAAGATACCACAGATAGAAACCTTTAGTGATTCGCAATTAATGGTAAACCAAATAAAACAGACATATTAAACCAAGGATAAGCGGATGGTTTTATATATGAAGAGGTTACTGAAGATGCTTTCTCGATTTGAGGACTTCTTTGTTCATCAAATACCCCGCAGGGAGAATGCCCAAGCAGACTCACTAGCCAAGTTAGTCAGCTCCCGGGAGGCCCCCGAAACTCGAATAATTCCCTTGGGATATTAGGAAAGGCCTAGCATCGAGCAGGAGGAATTAAAAATAGGGAAAGAGTTATTGGTCTTAATTAGATCCCAAGTTTTGAGAAGGGAAGACGAAGAAAACCAAGAAGAAAACTCCAATCGGGAACCTCCCATAATGGGAACGAACTGCCAGTAGGAAATTATATGGATGACTCCTATAGTGGATTACCTCCTAAAAGGAACTTTACCCCTTAGTAAGTAAGACGCAAGAAGGATAAAACACCAAGCTCCTACAATTGTGATTGTGAATAACATACTCTACAAAATGGGACATTCGCTTCCTTATTTAAGATGTGTAAGTTCCGAAGATGGACTTAGCTTGTTAAAAGAAGCTCATGATGGATGGTGTGGGGACCGTTCTAGTGGAGTTAAGCTGACCACAAGGGCCGTGCAACAAGGTTATTATTGGCCACGGATGTTTAGTCAAGGAGTTGAGTACGTCAAGAAATGTGATAAGTGTCAGAAGTACTCTAAGATGCCCCGACTTCCTCCCAGTGAACTAACCACTACATCAAGCCCCTGGCCATTCGATGTATGAGGAATAAATTTAATTGGACCCTTACCACTCGCCAAGGGTGGAGCTAAGTATGTTGTAGTAGCTATCGACTACTTCGCCAAGTGGGTGGAGGCAGAACGCCTTCCGACAATCACATCCAAAAAGGTATTAAGATTCGTAATAAAAAAATATCGTTACCCGCGTAGGAATTCCTCACAAAATCATATCAGATAATGGAACACAATTCGAGAGCGAAGAGTTCACCTGATTTTGGGAGAAAAATGAAATCATTAAAAGTCTCTCCTCGGTAGCCCATCCGAAAGCTAACGGAGCTGTGGAAGCCGCCAACAAAACCATTAAGTTAATCCTTAAAAATGCCTAAATCAAGCCTAAAGAAATTGGACAAAATAGTTTCCTTTAGTGCTTTAGGAATACATAACCTCTACCAAAATAGCCAGGGGACACACCTCCTTCTCCCTGACATATGGATGTCGAAGCTATGCTTCCGGTTGAGGTTGAAATCCCATCACATAGAAGGATAGCATATGCATTTGACCCCGATCAAGAGTTGAGAAAGGAATCCGTAGACTTAATACAAGGACTAATAGATGAGGCTACAATCAAAACCACTGAATATCAAAGGAGGATTAAGAAATACTATAATTCAAAGGTCAGAGCTAGAACCTTCGCCAAATGTGAATTAGTGTTACGAAGAGTGATGGCTAACACTGAGAACCCAACAGATGGACCTCTCGCTCCAAATCGGGAAGGACCCCTGATCATCCGTCAAAAAGTTATGCCCGGAACATATCGATTATGCAGATCCAACGATGATCTTGTTCCGAGAACATGGAACTCAGAACATTTAAGACCATATTTCTCAACGATAAAGGAATAAGGAAAAAATTTCCTCTAAAGATAATTACATAGCTAGGGGAACGGAAACCATTCCCGTGGCTCAAGAGAGACCCAAAAAGGGGTCGAGCTAAAAAAGGATCAAATCCCTCATCATCACCAAATTGGTTAAGGCAAGGCATCCCCCGGAGGGGGATGGTGTGTTATTCTTTTGTCACACCAGAAATGGTCATGGCGATGCATCTAAAATCAACACGCTCTGTCTCTGCTCGCAGAAGAGTACGCCCTGCCTCTGCTAGAACTAAGCATGTTCTACCTTACTGCCAAAAGAGCACGACCTGCCTCTGTTTATGTTCCGTGCTACCCGTAGAAGGAAGTGCAAACCCCTATAATCACCTATGATGGTCAAGATAGGGCACACCTTGGAGGGGGGTGGCATATAAGCCTCTATCAGAACCTACGGTGGTCAGTATGGAGCGTCAAAAGAATAAACCTTAGTTCCTTGCCTACAATGGCCCGGTCTAAGTTTCTAAGACCTTATCATTGCCTACAATTATCAGGATAACGCGCCTTCTAGAGAGAGGTCGGGTAAGTCCTTGGGCCCTACTTGTGGATAAGCTAGCCAAGCGCGTCGGATGCACGGGCCCAAAGAATGGCCAACAGAGCACGTACATCCTCTTCTTTGAAATCAAAAGCCTAATGAGTGGCTTAAGGAGCACGTACAACCTTTGCTTCACAAATCAAATCCAAAAGGGATGCCAAAATAGCAAATACCGAAGGGGGGTCCAGTCTTCTATATATTAATGCCCAAATCTGGGTTGATTCAGTTCTTCACAAACATCGGAAGGGGTTTCCGGTCTTCTATCTATGTTAAATACCCAAATCTAGAACGACTCGACTCTTCATAAGTACCGAAAGGGGTTTTCATTCTTCTATTTATGTTAAATACCCAAATCTAGGTCGATTCGGCTCTTCACAAATACCGAAAGGGGTTTCTGGTCTTCTATCTATGTTAATACCCGAATCTAGGTCAATATGGCTCTTCAAACATACCGGAAGGGGTTTCCAGTCTTCTATCTATATTAAATACCTGAATCTGGGTCGATTCGGCTCTTCAAAAATACCAGAAGGGGTTTTCGGTCTTCTATCTGGGTCGAATCGGCTCTTCACTAATACCGGAAGGGGTTTCCGGTCTTCTATCTATGTTAATACCCAAATTTGGGTTAATTCGGCTCCTCACAAATACCGTAAGAGGTTTCCGGTTCTCTATTTACATTAACTCCCATATCAGGGTTGATTCAGTTCTTCACAAATACCGGAAGGGGGTTTCTGGTCTTCGAGCTTCAAACTATCCGTGTGAAGGTTAGTTAAAAGATACTTTCATAGCAGGGAGTCAACCGAGGGCCATCAACCCTTAACGAATAAGAAAAAGATGGTCCAAAAGCAACATCTCATAGGATTCATAACGTAATCCAACGTTAAGAGACAGTTCAGAAATGAATGGAAAAGAGCTTGGAAGGAAAAAAGTTTGACTTGATAAGTCAAAAACACCCCGTCACTAAGGGGTAAATGTTACTACCAAAATAAACCTCTAGCATAAGCCGATAGTGAAGGGGTATAGAAGGAACACTAACACGGAAGAACCTTCCAAAGGAGCAAATGGAGATGACCGAAAGCTGGAAAGAATGATTTGAGAGCAACACGAACTGGCGCCTCCGCCCCCCCTCCCAAGAAGGAATGAGTTCAGAGACGACAAAACAATAGCGAAGTTTATCTGATCGAGTCTATCCGATAGGGTCTACCTAACGAGACAGTCCTAAAGCGAAACATATCAAGCCAGAAGATTATCCGGAACCAGCTTCCGAATTAGCAACTTCATGAACGACGAAAGGTCACATTGAAAGACAACAGAGACATCACCGAAATCTACCTTCCGGAAAGCCAGTTTGTCCCAAAAGCTCCACCAGAAGGCTAACCGGAACCTTGCAGAGATACAGGCTATCGGTAGTAATTTACCTAGTATAGGAACCAATAACGGCTTCAAACCGACAGCTATCCACATACGTCACGAGAGCAATCCCCTCTAAGTATTCAAGAAAAAGTCAGAAGACTATATCTAGAAGCTTGCATCCGAGAGCCTTCACTCAGGAGTCGCTACTGGGAGTTCAAATGCTATCCGAAAAACCACCACGGTAACAAGCCCATATTAGTCTTAGAAAACCCCCAGTTGACCGGGACCCTCACGCTGAAGGCTATAATTAGCACCACAAAGACGGCCGAGAGCCAAAGGCCCTAACGAAGGAAAAAAGAGGTCGGCCAAGGCCCATGTAGGCCAAATAGCCTAGAAGGGAAGGGGCCCCGAATTCTCTTTGAATAAGGCTCCATGAGCCACGCAAAGGGGGACGAACTTTTTATTTCTCAAACTAATTCTTTTCTTCTAAAAAGGAGCAAATCCTCAACTCTTGATATACATCTACAATTTATGAATAAAGAGTTTCGGGACTTAAACATCTTGCGATTTGATAACCTTGTCGTGTCGTAACGATGAAACATGCAGTTAACATTAACCTTTCTTATGGGAAAATCAATCATGGCGCCTTAACAATGGAGGAGGGACTTGGAAGAATTACGTAGTCCCCTTCCCCCTACTTTGAGTGTTTGTCATGATTGATCTACACTCTCATGATGAGCCTAACGCTTCCTGACCTTGGAGAAAGAAGGTTATCTATGAGTTTGTAACTCAATCTCTGACACGATTTAGACCCCTTTTCGTGCTAGTGCTGCGCGGAAATATTGACGGAGTTAATGAACATTGCGATGCCTTCTTTATCGAAGTCGGAGAATTCATTAGCCTGTTTTCTTCTTATCACAACACATAATATCACTTTCATGATTCAGGGATCAATTAGCTTCGTAAAGTCTAGAATATCCAGCTAAATAACCTTCCCAAGGTCATTTCGGAACACTGCCACATGATATATGTGATGCCCATCCCTCGGGGGTAAGATAATTAATTATTAGAATCTGAATTCCGATGTCTAAAGGAAGGTAGACTAGCTTAGATTCGCAGGTTACCAAATGTTCTTCGATAAATCTGAGTCATGATAGTGTCAAATCCAATGGACCCATGTTCTAAGTAATTTAATCCGGGTGTTTATGGAAACTATCATTAACAGCCCGATATGTGATTTCAGCTGCAATTCTATTAACATCGTTAATCGTTGTTACTTATTAAATCACCTAGGTCAAAAGATATGTTCCAAAATTACTGATTTTATAATTTGATTTTTACGGATCTGTTAAATTGTTAAAAGGATTAAATCCATTAGATTGATGTGTATTTGAAGTTTGAGGTAGGTTTTACAAATTAAAAATTGATGTATCAGATAGGAGATAACCGCATCTAGGTCAAAATAAAAATTTGGTAGAAACAAATGCATCTATCTTTATGTATTTCATTGCCAATTGTTTAACTTCAAGCTAGGGCCAATTATATGGTGAACATCATAGTTGTGAAAGGCGCGCCTAGGCACGTGCCATAATGCATGGCACGATGCGGCATGACGTCTGCGTCATTTTTGCTTGCGGCGCAACACATATGAAAAGGCACGCCAAATGGTGCAAATGGCTCACGATGCACAAATGATATTCTATGTTTTATGGCATGATTCGAAATGGCGTGCCTATTCTATATTTTATGACTTTTTGTTTTTTTCGCATTTATAATTGCAGTAACTACCATTACAAATACTTTTACCATCAGTTTAATCACCATCACTACTATTATTATTATCATAATGACATGAAATATGAATAACTATGTTAATATCTTTTTTCAGTTATATGAAAACATAATTACATCATTGTTATTTATTATTTGATTATCACCAGCGAGTGAATAGTCTTATACTTATGTAATTGGATGACCTTAGCATGCTGGTATTAAAATTGACATATGTTTTATTACCCAACATAATTTAGATTCATTTTAATATTGTCAAAAGTATATAATGTAATGTATAAAAGATCATAAAATATTGCCTAACATAGATGCAAAAGCAAATAAATGGGACTGAGAATCCATGAATGATAAATCAAGAGAAGCAGCTTTGGAAGAAGAGAAAACATTCTCAGAAAATAAATATTCAAGCAGCTTTAAAAAAAGTACTCTTGGAATTTTTTTTTCATATGTGTGAGTATGTCCAATTTCTTTGTATGATTTGTCTGCAACACAAAAATATTTCATAATTTGGTATTTGTTAAGTACAATCGAGCATTAAAAAAAAGGTATAATATTTGTGACATCGTTGATTCGATATCTTTGAATGATATTGATGATTGTAATGAATGGTTAACCGAAAATATGATTGCTGCATCTGATGCTGAAGATTAGGTTGTATTTGATGATGAGGATGACCTGACTTGGGGTGTTGTTGCTAAAGCGGCAGGAGTGGAGGAAGCTAGACATCCAAGTAGAAGAGCATCCACATTGAGAGGTTTTCAGCACTGCTTCAGCTTTATTTACATATTCACGAAGAAAAAATAAATCTAAATGACATGGATGAGGTAGATACTGAAGCTTATGAATCTGATGATACAGACATTGATTTGGAAAATATAATTGCTGGATCAATTTAAGATTTCTAGTTTATAAGTAATGTGTATTATTATTTCGGATTTGAAAACTATTGTGCTTGAAATTTTATACTATGTTCTTTTTGTAAAATGCATAAAACTCTACGTTGCATATGTTTTAGCAAAAAATATTGATTTTTTTTAAATATTTTGTTGAATCATTAAATTTATTAAAAATGATTAAATACGCGCAGTAAATTAAAAAGGCGCGCGTCATTTGTCGCTCCGTGCGCCAAGGCGCTAGAGAAAGTTTGCGCATTTTTGCGTCGTGCGCCATTAATAACACTGGTGAACATGTAATAGATGTAAGAGTAAGTAATTTGATATTATTTTTACAAATAATTTCAAATTTTAGACTATGATACTCTGATAAATGAACATGCATGTAGTGGTCTTCAAAAAAGAAAATCTAGCGACTTACTATTATATAATGTATGCATAATCGTGCTTGGCAATTATTAAGGGAATGTACCTTAAATTTTATACCAATATAAAATTTAAATATGAAGTACATATGATAATGTTCGGTGTTACGGCAGTGACGATTGAGTAGTGCATGAGTTTATGTGAGGATATTGTGGTTGGACCATGTTTTGATTAACTTTGCTAGTGTGGTGGAGTTGGAATGTTGTGGTGGTTCAGAAGTTCGGATGGTAGTGAATCGTTGACAGGGAGTGAGCGATGAAGCCTGTGGTGAATGGGACTGTGATGTGGTAGGGTGTAGACGAGAGGTTTCTAGTTGGTTAAAAGCGCAGAGTTTTGAGTTGAGCAGTAAATTGCAGATTTGAGAGGGTGATTATATGAACCAGCTTAAGAGAGTTGCAGGTTTGAAAGGGTGGTTTGCTTGGCTTGGTTCTAAATATGACTGTAATTTGTCATCTTTAGGCTACATGTTCAAGCTATACCATATAATAGTAGGACTGTGATATGGTGAGGCAATGTATATCTGCCTGATAAATGGGCACACTGGCCATTATGACATATAAACGAAGTTATATCTTGTTTCTTGACGATATATGTGTTACGTATCTGCATCCCATGTACAATGTATGCAAGCACTTGGACACAATCATGTAAAATAACTGGACATAGAATTTACAGGGTATTACACATAATTGCAGTATATGCAGATCGTTTCACCCAACAAAGGCATGGAATATTACTAGTCGATTGCTGCTTTCACTTGCTTGAGTGAAGATTTTGTTTTATCTTTCCATATTAGTAAATATTTAATTTATCTCATTATTCAAGCATTTTGCTAACATTAACACACTCACATCAGAGTTGAGGGTGACAATCAAACCGCCTCAGAGAAATATTAAACCCTACGCAAGTCGGAAAACCTAAGTGGTCCGTTGTCGCTTCCTAATCGTGCTTCCGCTAATAATTTATTGGCTCCTACAAGATCAAGAGGTAATATAACATGTAATAACTTTATTATACTCTTGCTATCAAAATCCTTATGTTCGATTGTTATAAAATGCAACAAAATGTTTCATCTTTTGTTATCGGACTCAGGTATAATAGGGTGAAGAAACTACTAGAATAGAATAGCACTATTGGCTGAAATATGCGATGGTGAAGCATTGTTCTCCTGCGTTTGTATCACTACTACAAATCTGCAATTTTCTAACCCGTTTTATGCGTTGCTAAATTTTTTTAGTGACTCCACAACGACATCTCAGAAAAACGGATGTCACTAAATTACTAGGTATAGCTATGGTGTTACAGAAATATCGTCACTATGGCATCATTAAAATTTTCTTATGCCATAACGACACAAATGATTTGACAAAATATTGTGTCGCAATGGCATCAGTAAATATTACCGACACTCTTGTGACCCAACTAGAATATCAAAATATTGGAGTTGCAACATTGTCACTAATATATAGTGACGCGATTGTGACGTCTTAGCTCTAATAGATAACGTATGTCGCTATGGGGTCATTAAATTTAGTGACTCCATAGCACCGCAAGTGATTTGACAAAATACTGCATCACAATGGCGTCAGTAAATTTGGAATGACTCTGCATTGTCTAATTGTTGCAAAATTCAACAACACCACCTAATATTCATTTCTACCAATCACACCCAAACATAATAGTTATATAAATCAATGCATTAGACTTCATTGCGTCAAAATCTTCTATCTATTCACTTGTCATTTTTTACTTAAAAATCCATTTAGCTTTGGCAAGTGGATACTCTAACCATTAATGAAATCTCGTGCAGTTGACATTCAATACTTTTGATCCATATAATGATATCAAGCTCAATAAGGAAGTTTCAAAACTCAATACATAGCACCAACAAGGAAAATGAATAACAAATTAATACTTTAACCATAAAAATAACATAAAATCACATCTTACAATTGTTATCAGTAACTTGAAACCATACTAAGATCTTACACAATAAAAAAACCAATCATCTTTCAGCATTTATCCTTTGTTTCAAGTTGTTGAAATTTTAACTCTTTAGTTTCTCAATTGGGCTGGAATGACCTTAAGCATATACCTCTATTAGTGCGTATGGTTTGTTTTTCAAATGTAAAGAACATAAGCAGAGAATAAGGGGAAAAACTGTGCATGCGTCATTATATGGGGTTGGAGCTCCTGAAGCTCTTGTTATTGGAGTTGTTTGTTGCATTGTTAGAAGGTTTAGCTGAGGTAGCAAGGAACTTGGGGAAAACTTTGAGAGCTTCTCAGCCAGCAATTAGAGAGTTGCAGGATGTGCCAAGAGAATTAAAAAGTACGCTGCAACGAGAAATAGGACTTGATGAAGTTCCATATCCAACAAACATGTACAAGTCGCTTGCCACTTCATTTTCCAACGATATAAAGCAACCATCAGTTGATCCAAATGGCACGCCTAAACCTGAAGGCTACACAAGCGAAGACCTCTTAAAGATCACACAAGAGCAGCTAGCTACCTCATCCCCTCAATCTCAAATCTGAGCACCCTTTGTTGTGCTTCAAGAACTAAATCAAGATGGATCACCTAAACCTGAAAGCTACACAACCGAAGACCTCTCAAGAACAACACAAGAGCCAATAACTGCCTCACTGCCTGATTCTCCAGGCCAAACGCCCTCTAACACGCCTAGAGACCTGAATCTAGAAACATATTCGACATCAAAGGCCGTAGCATCCACACCAGAAGTCGCTACTCAAAATCAAATACAAACATCAGAAAAAATAGACAAGGAAAGATGATTGATTATACATGGAAGGATAATGCATTAGCATTTCAGAATTTTGTATATTATAGTGTAATTTGTAGTAAAGTGCAATATGATGTTGTTATTGTTGAGAATTTCAGTAATTAGAAACATGAGAAATGAAATGGAGCTTATTTTTTATTTAAATCAACACCCTTCATTTGGAAAAGAAGGATATCCAGTAGAAATATTTCTGCAATTCAACACCAACTGATTGCAATAATCATCATGGCGTTCAGAAGTCCAAGACGCTTTTACACTGGATCTATTTTCTTGTTCCACCCTAATTAAGTTATGTAGCCTCAAATAGGCAACACAAGAAAACGTACATATTTCAATTCTCATTTTAACCAAGCTGAAAGAAAAAAGTTAACGATTCTTTAGTCATGTGAACATCTGCAGTATTATCCAAGGAAAATAATGATCAATCCATAATAAAAGAAAAGGAAAAGAAATAAAGAATATTTTGTAGCTAGTTCGCTATTCACTAATTTTACCGGCGGAAGGAAGAAAAATGGAGCTTATTGTCTTCACAAGATCTTTAGTTGTCAGCACAGAGCCTTCTTCCATCTATAATTTCATATGGTTTTTAAATAAATTAATACAGTTTCAAAATCTTTTAGAACTTCATGCATACCTCAAATTTTTCTACATGAATTCAAAATGTCTATGTGCACATGCATGTGCATATAATATGTTTGTGTATATATTTATATGCACACACACAAATGTTAATATTCAGAAATATGGTTTTATCAATCAAATCAACTGAAGTTAGTAAGTAACATGTAGAATAAAAGATTTTTTTTCTTAAAAAAAAATTTAGGGTCCATAATTCAAGATCATAAAACTAGCTGGTGAACAAGAAACAAGTAATAAACTACTAACTTACCCTTAACTAACTCGTTACATGTCATTCTTGTTCTCATAAAACTCATAATTTCTATATTGAACAATACTTCGTTTTACCATGTGAATTTGAAGTGTTGATTACGTTAAACTGCCTGCACCATCCAATGGAACAGCAAATACATCAATTTCAATTTATTTTTACCATGCAAAAATGTCAACGTGGCCATTGCTTATATCCTACATGTATTTCATTCTGGTTTCATATAGCAGTCGACGTTTCTCTATAATCTGACTCAAAAATATCCTATCTTTTACAGCTGTTGAAGTATATGCGATACTATGTGTTAGATTGAGGAGGATATTTTGGGATATTTCAAATATTTAGGATCTGGAGGATATTTTCAGATCTGGAGAATATTTAGGATCTGTCGGATATTTCGAATCTAGAAGAAATTTTGGGAATTTCCATATACTAACCTATGTCTATATAAGCCAGATCGAATCCAAAAGGAGGAGGTACAGCAAAATCAAGAGATCAGATCAAGTTTTATTCTAATTATGGTTTATGCAATCCTAATCTTCTTCAATTCCTTTCTCCACAAATCAAATTTTTCTAGTAAATTTGATCATTGTAATCAATCTCCTGTACTCTTCTATTGATATTAATAAAAGTTTCTCTCTCAAAGTGGACGTACACTGAAAAGACGTCGGTGAAACCACTATAAATCTCTGTATGATTTAGTTTCTCGTTATTGCTCTATTATTTCCATTGTTTGGTGATTGTGATTGGCTTGGATAAGATTGAGATTGTTCGGTTGGTTGTTTTTGCACTATTACCACGATCCCATTTTCCGCGGCGTTGGGGATTTTTGATTTGAGCAGTCTTGAATCAAAATTTCTCCACAACATTTGGTATCAGAGCATTGGTGTTGGTAGATAGTTGTAGAAATGCTGGAATCGGGTTCAAATAATCCATCAACTGTTGGTCCAAGTTGTGTAGCTCCTTATGTACGTGGGTCGTATGCAGTTGTTGGTTCACAATTGGTTATCGACAAGTGGAATGACGATAATGATTTCGAAAAGTGGAAATGGAAGATGAAATCGGTTCTTAGGCGGAATCGGATACATCGAATGGTGTTTGATACACATTTATTGTCAGAGGACATCTCAGATGTGGAAAGAGAAGAAATGGAAGAGTGGGCATTCACGACACTTCAACTTGTCATGGGGTAGAATGTTATTTCCGAAATTAGTGGTGAGACGACTGCTAAAGGTATTTGGAACAAGTTGGAGGAGTTGTATATGAAGAAATCACTCACAAATTGACTGATCTTGTTGTGGACTTTCTTTACCTAAGATGAAGGAAGGAACTTCGCTAAAGGCGCACTTAAATGTGTTGGATGATTTGCTAATGAAGATGAAGGCGGCAGAATTGAAGATTGAGAAGCAGAAGGCGATGATATTGTTATGTTCATTGCCTGAGCGCTATACTGGGTTCTCAAACAGTTTGATCTATGGCCGGGATACATTGACTCTAAATGATGTCAAGACGGGTCTTCTTAGTGAGGAATTGCGAGATCAGATGAAGGAACTGAGTGATGGTAGTAGTGGTGCCGGTAATGCTCAAGGTTTACTTGCAGAGAAAGAAAAGTCAGAGAAGAAAGGAAACAGGGGGCGTTCTAAGTCTATGAAGCCCGGTGGAAGAGGAAAGTCAAAGGAAAGAAATGGCAAGTGATTTATATGTAAGAAACCTGGTCACTGGAAGAATGATTGTCCAGACAAGGGGAAGAAGGAAGTAGCATCTTCATCAGTTGCGGTGGAGAGAGATGTTGGTGAGGGAGACGTAGATGTTTTGTCGGCAGTAGCATCAGATGTTTCGGGCAGCGATTGGGTGCTTGATTCGGGGGCATCATATCACATGACGCCTAATAGGAATTGTTTTTCTTCTTATGTTGAATGGGAAGGAAAATCAATTGTTATGGGAAATGGTGCAGTTTGCAAGTCGAAGGGCATTGGATCCGTGCAAATTCGGATGTTTGCCGGAGTGGTTCGTACTCTCACTAATGTGCGCTATGTTCCGGGACTACGGAAGTCACTTATCTCTTTGGGACAGTTGGATTCTTTAGGTTGTAAGATCACCATTGCGAGTTATAGCTTGAGGGTTTCGAAGGGTGCGCTTTTGATTATGAAGGGTGCTAAAACTCATGGTATCTATTTGCTTCAAGGAGTGACTGTGGAAGGTGAAACTTGTGTCAGTGTTGATAGTTCTCGTGGCTTTGATGCTACACGGCCGTGGCATTTGAGATTGGGTCATGTCTCGGAGAAGAGTTTAGATGTTCTTCGTCGAAGGGAAATGATTGATGGTGTGAGTTTCAGCAAGTTGGAGTTTTGCGAGGAATGTGTCATGGGCAAGCAAACTAGAGTATCATTCGGTGAAGGAAAACATGATTCAAGAGGGATTCTTGAGTATGTGCACACGGATGTTTGGGGACCAGCGTCTGCAGCTTCTTTGGGAGGAGCAAGATATTATATTTCTTTCATTGATGATTTTTCTCGGAAGGTTTGGGTGTATGTAATGAAGGCCAAATCGGAGGCATTTGCAAGATTCAAAGAATGGAAGGCTCTTGTTGAGAATGAGAGTGAAAAGACTTTGAAGGTTCATAGGTCCGATAATGGCGGCGAATATGATTCCGGAGAATTTCTGAATTTTTGCAAGCATCATGGTATTCGGAGGCATTTTACTACACCGGGAGATCCGCAATCTAATGGAGTGGTGGAGAGAATGAACCGAACCCTACTAGAGAAAGCTCGATGCTTGAGATTGACATCGGGTTTGTCTAAGGGATTTTGGGCCGAAGCTTTGTCAACCGCGGTGCATATTATTAATCGGATTCCATGCTCGGCTATTGATAACAAAATTCCGGAGGAAGTGTGGAAGGGGAGGAGCATTGACTTGAGTTATCTTCGTATATTTGGCAGTCCTGTTTGTGTGCATGATCCAGGGAATGATAAGCTCTTACCTAGAGCTTTCAAAGGGATTTTTCTCGGTTATATGGATGGTGTCAAAGGTTATCGGATTTGGAATCCGGAAACGAAGAAGACTATGGTTTCTCGTCATGTTACTTTTGATGAGTCGGCTATGTTCAAGGAGAACGAAGGCTCATCAGATGTTCCGAATTTGCTTCATGGTGAATCAAAGGATATGGAAGTTATTCCCATTTTCCGGCCTAGAGAGAGTAGAGTTGTTGGAGGTGCTTGCGAGGTGAATGCGGTTGATGTTAAATCACATAGTCCACAAGATTCCTCTAGTAGTGTTGGTGATGTGCACGAGCCTAGAGAAGATTCAGTTCAAGGCGGAGCTGAAGAAAGACCGGGTGATGGCATTGCTACTCGGGTTAGTCGTCGTGCTATAAGGCCACCCGAAAGATATGGTGATTGGAACTATCTTAGCTTTTGTGAGAATTTGGACTATGCTCTTCATGTAGTCCAAGATGAGCCGATGGTCCTTGATGACGTCATGGATTCGAGTGATAGCTCGAAGTGGATTTGCGCCATGGAGGAAGAGATGCAATCGTTGATGAAGAACCAGACTTGGGAGTTGGTTCCACTTCCTCAAGGAAACTGTGCTATTGGGTGCAAATGGATATATAAGGTGAAGGATGATGGAAGATACAAAGCTAGGCTAGTGGCTAAGGGGTTTGCACAGAGGAAAGGAAAGGAGTATAATGAGATCTTCGCACCGGTTGTGAGGCATACTTCTATCCGAATATTACTTGCATTAGTTGCTATTCACAACTTGGAGTTAGAGCAGCTAGATGTGAAAACCGCCTTATTGCATGGAGACTTGGATGAAGACATCTACATGGAGCAACCGGAAGGGTTTGTTGTAGAAGGTAAGTCAGAACTAGTTTGCAAGTTGAAGAAATCACTATATGGTTTGAAGCAATCACCTAGGCAATGGTACAAGAGATTTGATCATTTCATGCTTGAAAGTGGCTTCCATCGAAGCATCAAGGATGCTTGCGTTTATTCAATAGATTAGGAAATGATTGTTGGGTGTATTTACTCTTGTATTTGGACGATACGCTCATTTCTTCTAAGGACAAGGCAGAAATCAATAAGTTGAAAGAAAAATTAAAGGCGGAGTTTGAAATGAAAGTTCTTGGAGAAGCAAGGAAAATCTTGGGCATGGAAACTGAAAGAGATCGAAAGCGTTTTGAGTTGAGATTGACTCAAAAGGAGTACATTAAGAAGGTTCTTTGCCGGTTTAGCATGGAGAATGCAAAGACGTTAAATACACCTTTACCTTTGCATATAAAGCTTTCGAGTAAGGGATCACCTATCGAGGAGAAAGACAAGGCTTATATGGCAAAGGTTCCATATGCTGGTGCGGTTGAAGTTTGATTTATGCCATGGTGTGTACAAGACCCGATATTGCAAATGCCCTCGAGGTGGTTAGTCGGTATATGGCTAATCCGAGGAAATCGCATTGGGAAGTCGTGAAGGCTATATTGAGATACTCGAAAGGCACAACATCTCATGGTCTTGTTTTTGGTGGTAGTGATGGATTGAGTTGCAAGTTAGTTGGTTATTGTGACTCGGACTACGTCGGTGATAGGGATCGGAGGAAATCAACTTCCGGATATGTCTTCACACTTGGTGGTACGGCCATTAGTTGGAGATCGAGATTGCAAATCGTAGTTGCTTTATCCACTACGGAGGCGGAGTAGATAGCCGTTGTGGAAGCGACAAAGGAGGCACTCTATTTGAAGCGACTATTGTGTGACTTGGGTTTCGAACATAAGAGTATCGATGTTCGGTGTGATAGCCAAAGTGCTATACATTTGGCAGAGAATTTGGCATTTAGCTCACGAACGAAGCATATTGAAGTGAGAGAGTCATTTCTAGTAGCCATGGACAAAGACAAGCAAGTATGCCTTCGGAAAGTGCACACAAAGGATAACGCGGCGGACATGTTCACTAAGGCATTGCTGATTGGAAAGTTCGAGCATTGCTCGAACTTAATTCGCTTGGAGAGATGCTAGGTGCCACGTGGTGGCACAGTTGAGAGAGAAACCTGGATGTAGAAGATTATCGGTGAGAGGTTGGTGTTCTGTCTTCATGGTAAGTACTTGTTTTCACTCCCGAGTACATTGTCTTTTGGTGAGACTAGTTTAGGAGTTGGATGTTTCAACACTTCATTGACGAGTGGGGCTATGCATGAACTCGTTAGTGAAGTGCAATGGGCGATGGCTATGCCGGAGTTCATTGGGGAAACATTCAAGCTTTCTTGATTGAAGATAGAAGGAAATGCTTGGGTGTATTGAAGTTTGTGATGTAGATGGATATAGTATCGAGGTGGAGCATTGAAGTATGCGATACTATGTGTTAGATTGAGGAGGATATTTCGGGATATTTCGAATATTTAGGATATGGAGGATATTTTTAGATCTGGAGAATATTTAGGATCTGGAGAATATTTAGGATCTGGAGGATATTTCGGATATAGAGGAAATTTTGGGATTTTCCATATACTTCCCTATGTCTATATAAGTTACATCGGATCCAAAAGGAGGTACAACAAAATAAAGAGATCAGATCAAGGTTTATTCTAATTAGGGTTTAGGCAATCCTAATCTTCTTCAATTCTTTTCTCCACAAAATCTAATTTTTCTAGTAAATTTGATCATTGTAATCAATCTCTTGTACTCTTCTGTTGATATTAATAAAGGTTTCTCTCTCAAAGTGGATGTACATTGACAAGACCTCGGTGGAACCATATAAATCTTTGTGTGATTTAATTTCTCGTTATTGCTCTATTATTTCCATTGTTTGGTGATTGTGATTGGCTTGGATAAGATTGAGATTGTTCGATTTGTTGTTTTTGCACTATTACCACGATCTCGTTTTCCGCGGCGTTGGGATTTTTGATTTGAGCAGTCTTGAATCAAAATTTCTCCACAACAACAACATCTGCATCAAAAAGTAAAACAAAACAAACCCAAATATACATTGACTAACCCAAAAATGTATCTATTGATCTTAACTAACCTCAAAATGAATAGCTTGAACTGTAGCCATCCTCCTCTACATACAAATTGGATTCCAACAACATCCTCATCTACCCAATTAGACATGAACAGCCGATATATTTTTCTTTTGTTACTAGCCTATCAGTATCTGAAATTGGTGTAGCATCTTGTTTGTGTATAAAAGTGACTGCGTTGTGCGTTGTTCAATTGGTGCTGACCTTGTACTAAGCAATTATTTGCACAGTAAGCTGAATTAATATATTATGTGGATCTTAGAAAACAATTAAAAAAGGCATTGCGAAACCCTTTGGTGAAACTGAATTTATGAATTGCTTCACAAACTCTAATTTAGTGGAACCAGAATATGCAGTGGCCTACAGGTCTAAACTTTCCCATGCACAGTAAAATCTGTCAAGTTTCCATGAATATATCATGGGAAGAAAAATTTCTAGAATTTAGCATACATTTTGACAATCATATATTAAGTGATCATACCCCAATTATGGTTAAATTCAATTCTCATCCTCTAAGTAAGCCTAGAACTCCTTTCAGATTCAACAATTCTTGGTGTTTACAAACTGATTATGGGAATTTAGTGGATCAGAGCCTCCAAATCAATATCTAGGGGAAACCCTCTAAGTATCTTGATCCGCAAATTAAAAGCAGTGAAGTAGCAGTAAACCAAAAAGGAACAGTCAGTGATTATAGAGTGAAATTAAATTGGCTAGCCCAAGGTAACAAATCCACTTGATTCTTCAACCAAAAAAAAAAATCCCCAAAATATTTTTATATCTATATAAATATAAAATATATAAACCAAATTTATCGTCTATCCATCAAAAAATTATCCACATCGCCATCCGTTCATCATCATAATGGCTAAGAAATCCAATTCAGTTCCTCTACTTTCTCGTATTGTGTAATGTATATTGAAAACACAAAACGTAAAACTCAAAATAAAAGAAAAACGACTTAAATGTTTCGAAACCCATCATAGCAATTTAAAGAAATTGAAAAAACGATAGCCTCCATCGAAAACTGGAGTTCATCTAATGACACCCTTCAAATTAAGTATGCATTGCTTGAAGCAAAATTGCTCTAATTTTTTTGCTGAAAAAAGAAAAGGAAATGTGACTTGACAGGATTGTTGGGTTAATTATAGCTTCTTTTAGGTCATGCGTGTTATAAAACCAAATGAAATAATCAAAAATTACTTTAGATCCAATTCTTCCTAGACAGTCAGAGTCAAATGCATAGTCCGCATTTTGACTATCTATTTGATTACCACGTGATATCAGAAATTAAAATAGGAGGGGAAATGGGAAAAAAATATGAAATGCAATTGCAATCAATCTTGAAAACAATGTTTAAAATGGAGGATTTTTTTTTTCCTACCTTCCAATATTTAATTGTTTTGTCATTTGACTGAAAGAAGAAAAAGTGCACCATTTGCTATTTAACACCACCGAATCTTGTTAATTTTATCTTCTATTTTCAAACTTTTAAGGTAGCCAAACTGCACATGATAGCATCTTCTGATAAAAATGATATTCTATGAAAGCAAGACTGATTCAATGAAAACTATGTGATAGTTGAATACCTCAGGTTCATGACTCTGATATTCTGTTTTAATACCGAAATTCAGGATGTTGGATCATTTGTTAATCTGAGTTCTCCAGCTCCATTCGAAAAGCATTCTGCATTGATCACATAGAAATATAAATGTCCTAAAAGGGAGCAAAGTTATACATTAATCTGAATATAGCAACCAATATGCATTAAGATAGGGTATAATTTTTAAACATACATCTCTCACATCGATTCTTTCAAATAGAACCACACATCCTCCTCTATCCCCAGTAGCAAGAGATCCCTTGATTTGTCAAACTCAACTGCTGATATAATTTCAACTGCATTCAATAATATACGAAATGAATCGGTAAAATATTAGTAACTGAGGTTCAATAGTTAATCAAACTAGCCAGAAATCAGAAAGTCTGCCTGTTTTCTAGGCGCGTGTAAGAAAGAGCAGCAGCTCTGCATTTGATTCTTAATTTGTAAGTCATGTATTTCATAAACAGTGTGGCGGACATATTTTTCAGGAGCAACAAGTATAAACTACAAGACAGTTAGGCAATTAGCTTTAAAAATTAGAAGACAACTAGAAATAACCTGCCTGAGAAGCCTCTAATATCCTTCGCACATAATCAAAACTAAGAATTTATCCATGAAATTATTTGTGAGTGCTATATTATCAAACATCAAAATTCATGTGTCAATCATCACAAACAATAGCACAAATCTAAATGTAACAATTTAAAACTTGTGATGGTTAAACCAATGTGTATATTGCAGTAAAATATTCAAATTCAATGAAATTTATAAAATGTTGATATTAAGTGGTAATATTGTACTATTAGGTGGAACTGGACAAGGAGGGAAAATGAGTTTCTAATTGTACATTCAAAGAATCTGTATAAAAGAACAAGTTGAAATGAATTTTGATGGAGATCTTCTAAGACATGTTGACGTTGATGCTCTGTATAACAGGAAAAGCATATAGTGTTTATCATTATATATTTTAGGATGTTCATCAAGACTGCTGCTAAATACTTGGCCTAAATGTCATCTCCCAGTTTTAATCCTCCAATCATCACTACTACAAAATATGTATGTTGCTTCGCCTTATTTGCTTCAGTTGCCCATACAAGCGAAGCAAATAATGTTGTTTGCTTCAGTTATCATTAGAGTCGAAGCAAGTGCACAGAAGCAAATTCTGTTTTTTGCTTCAGTTGTCCATATAACCGAAGCAAATAGTTAATTTACTTCAGTTTACCATACAACCGAAGCAAATGCACCAAAGCAAATTATATTATTTGCTCCTCATGTTAATACAACCGAAGCAAATAGTGTTATTTGCTCCTGTTGCCATGTAGCCAAAGCAAATGCACTGAAGCAATATAGTATTATTTGCGTCCGTTGCCTTACAACCGAAGCAATTGGCGTTATTTATATATGATTATTTATAATCGTTAATAATGTCAATAATTTGTAACTTATAGTTAATATTTAATTAATAATTTATAAATGGTAATTTATAATTAACAATTATTAGTGATAGTTTATATAAATTATTGTTTATAAAATTTTTAAATTAAAGATTATTTATTTATATTACTGATTATTTCATGTAGTTAATAACTTTTACTTGTGTATATACTAATTTATTATTGTTAATTGTTAATAATTAGAAATTATAGTAAATATTTATTAATTATATTTAGTGGTCAATGAACATAATTAATATTAAACAATTATAACTAAATAATTAATAATCAATAATTAATAATATATACATACTATTTAATAATTAATTAATAAATGGTTTATAAATGCAATTAAATAAATAATTTTTGATAATAAATATTCAATACTTACCACTTAATAATTAATTTTCAATAGATAATGTTCAATAAATAATAATTAAAAATTATTATAAGACAAATACCATTAAGTAACTAATAATTAGTAATAGATTATTCATTTTAATTATTAATGTTAAATAATTAAGTAGTACAGGCTAGTAATTAATTAATAACCAATAGCTAAAAATTAATACTAATATTATATATTTACAATTAAATATAGAATTTTAATTTATATGTATTATTTATTATGTAATCCAAAATAATTTTAATAATATCCACAAAATTTTGTAATTATCATAATATTCAAAAGTAAAAGAAATTGTAAATTTAAAATTTAATAGAATGTTTCAATTTTGAAAGTTAAGAACAATGTTTAATATATAGTTATAATTGATATGTGTTAATAACTATGTAATTCTAAATAAATTTAAAATTATTTATAAAATAAGATAACAAAATTTTGTAGTCGTCCTAAAATTAAAAAAGTAAATCTTTATATAAGTTGAAAATGATATAAATATTCAAATTTCCAAAAATAATTTGTTGACAATTTGTAAATATAAGTTCTAAAAATAATGTATAAATAATGGAAGAATCTGTTTAAACATAAAATGATGGCACAAATTAAGGCACATACAATCTCAACTCGTAGATCTCCTGAATTCCACATTCCATGTAAAAATAAACAAATCAATGATTAAAAATTTGTTTTCTAACTCTATGTCAAATTTTGTATCACAATAGTTGCTCTCATAAATAATTTCTAAAAATAATTTATAACTAAAAATATATACTTAATATTTGATAATTTTCAATTAATTTCTTATTAATATTAATTCACCAATAATGATAACCAATTTTAAGTTATACATAACGGTTTATAATCGATAAATTTACAAATGGTAATGAACAACAGTTTACATTTTGCAACTATCAAATAACCGAGTTATCATTGGTCTAGTCTAAATTAATATAACAACTAAAGATGTAGCGTGATCTTTATAGCGATTGTTACATACTATGCTCATTTCAAAAAGATTAGAAACAATATAACGGGTCATGAAATGCTGCAGACGTGTACTTTAAAAACAAAAAAATGTTGCAAATGAAATAGCACACAGTCAACCCGACCCGAACAAGTTAAGGCAAACAACCCGACCGCAATTCCATTTTCTATCTCATAACCCCAACCCTAAATGTCTGAAGAAACCATGCCGCCTCAACATATCAGCTTCTTCTCTCTTCTGCATAGAAATTCTTCTTTTAGACCTAGTTTTGGCTTCGCGATCGATTCCAAGACGATCAACTTCGGTACATCAGTTCCAATGGCCAGATCTTCCACGTCGTCGACGCCATAGCCAGGCAGAGGTGAGGAGGTATTGGGGTACGGATTGGTGCAGGCTGTTGACTCGGGTAGGGGTTGTAATGGTGGTTAAAGGTGGTGGAGATGTTGCTTGAAGTGGATGATTTGATTTGAGGTGGTTGACAAAGAGGTTAAGTTGGGTAGCGGTGTTTCTAGAAGTTCCGTCTCTTCTTGGTTATGATAGATTGGTAAAGTTTGTTTCTTTTAAGTTCTGTACGCATGCAGGTTGTGCTTTCAAGCCTTGAGTACTTAAGTTTATTACAAAAAATGGTTGGGGAAAAAAAGATGGATAAACAGCTAATGATGATATTGGTGTCTTTGTTTTCACTGACTGGTTAACACTAATGATTTTGTAAATATGACTTTCAACTAATGGTTGTTGCCTCATATTGGATGAAAGGTTACTGTCATATGCATAATACTCTGCAGCTATCTTGGAAAGGTTTCATAGAAAGTCAACGTTTATTGCATTATTGTGTGGTCTAATTCCATCACCATCATAGAGAACATAGTTTGAATCCTCTGCAGCTATCTGGAGGATTCTAATAGATATAGAAATGCTAGATATGCGTACCCACAAATCATGTCTTTCATTTTGTGTGTGCAGACCATATATAGGAGTGAATAATGATTTTTGATGAAAACATGAATGTCATTATCGTTAAGCTTGTGCTCTAACACACCTATAAATGAGGGATTCAGATGGTGAATATGATTGATTATATTTCCTAGTGGTAGAATTCAGCCTCCTGACATTTGGAACATCACTGTATTTCTGTCAAGGGGGATTCCCTGTTTTCATGGTATTTCAAGGGTTTACTCACTTTGCTTTATTTATTTTACCTAGCTTGAACTTTTAACATGTGAAATTGGGTTGCTCCAAGTTGGATTATCGCTTGACACCGGTTTCATTAGTGGTTGTAAATTCAAACGGGCTTTCCTCATTACGAGCAGGTCTTTCGAGTCTATCACTGTTTGTCAATGTCATTTGCACTGAGATAAGTATTTGTATCACTTGTAGAATGTTTTACCATTTGTATCAAGATTACTATTTGCATTACTTGCATAATTATTACAAGCATTTACGGATTGTTACTTTTTTTGACTGTCTAGGGATTGAAGGGGCTAAGATCCACATTAGATTGGGTGACATTCTCAGCTGCGGAAAGCATCCATGTAACACCCCACATCCGTTAGTGTCACTCACAAAGGGAATGCACTAAGTTCTGTGAAGTATTATAGGTAAAAGATGCAGATAAATTACAAGACAGATAAATAAAGCAGCGGAAAAGTGAATAAAACTTTATTTCATTTATAAACAGATTGTACAAAGATTGTTTTTCAACAACATAGTATCTATCTTGTTTAACAAAATAAAGAAGCATAAATATACAATGATATTCCCCAATAAAACATTAGCCAGCCATAGCGGTGGAAAAGAGAGTCCAAAGCAGCACATCAAAGAGTCTTCAAGCTTGGAAAGAGTAACAGGTCCATACAAATCTGAGCTATTCCCTCCCTGACTACCTAGGGGGGAACGGAAGAAAAGAAGACGAAAGAAAACATAGAGTCAGACACAAAGCCTGGTAAGTCTAGTGGTGCTTCGGTATATGAATAAGGAAAAGGACATGACAGACATAAACTGAAAATGGTAAAATACCATAAACTAAGGCAAAGCAGTTTAGAATCGAAATTACTATCGCACCCCATACTAATCTCTGCACCACCTAACTAGTATCCCAACTAGTAATCTGTATAAAATGATAACGTGATCCCAGTCCCTGTAACTGTGGTTGCCATCAGGCGCACATCTATTATTTATTACCTAGATTTAATCTAGGGTTTTCTATCGAGCGTTCCCTAGATTCAACTAGGGTTTATGCGACTTGTCTAATACTTCTCGGATTCAGGATTTATGCCACCTAGGTCCACTTGGGATTATGCTACCTGTCGAACGACGCCCCTAGTCTAGGACACACAACCTAGAGTGGTGTATGTTTCTAGACTTTCCCCACGTATGTGTTGTGAATCGTTTGTCGCTGTCTAGATGCACATGTCCTGAAATGTGCGACCCGAGTCCCGTGGCAGGGCTATTCTAGAAACACGGAACTCGGTCGGGAGCTTTCAGATATCTGCCGATGCAGATGCTAAGGTCTGTTTTTCTACCAGTGGCTATGGTCCCACGTGACCCCTCCCTCAAATAATGAAAGGCAATCCAAGAAAATCAAGCACGAGTGCCACCTATGCCCCACTTTCCTACTGGCCAGCCTCACCCATAACTAGATAGCAAGTATATGGTCTGTTAGGAGTTCTCTGCCTTTCCGCACGCGTACTACGATTGACTCAAGATGGTAGGTAGACGAAGAGTCGCTATCACAGGGCTACTGGCCTCGTCGAATCACGCTGGTCCATCCCAGTCTTTAGGTTGCCTTAAATTGCAACCAAGGCATACCCTTGGTTCTTCTGACGCAGACCTTAACCTCTGTGAGCCCAGGCGGATCATCTGCAACCTCACAGAGGGATACCAAGAGTACCCTCACATCGCCCGAAGCTACGTGCTTCTAAACCCAGTCTGCTGGAGCCTTTTTCGAAATCGGATAAACGTTTGCTCCTTCTCATGCACTTGTTAAGCGATGATCTACCATATCGGGTTATTCATCTATTATGGACCGGCTCAGTTTTCTTGACTAAGAATTATTACTTAGTTGTTCTCAACTAAGGTTTACCACTTAGTTTCTTTTCCCATAAATCTTGTTAACTAAGGTTTATCACTTAGTTTCTTTAAATGGGGATTTCAACTTAGCTCCCGTTCTTGATTGTTTCTTAACTAGGGTTTACTACTTAGCCTTCTTTCTCGTTAAGTTGGATTGGTTAAGTGTCATTAGTCAATTCAGGTTAGCTTAACCCCTTCCTTTGTCATATTAAACTGGCTAAGTGTTATCAGCAGTTCATGTTGACTTAACCCTATCACAAACCAAGTTATATTGGTTAAGTATTTCTTATTACTTAACCCAACCCATTCATCTTGTATTGGTTAAGTGTCCCCTAACCTAATCTTGCCCATCTGTTTTACCTAACATGTTATAACGGTTAAGTGTTCCCTTAGTTAACTTAACCCTAACATCTGTTTAATTAACATGTTCTAATGGTTAGGTATTGTCCCTTCATGTTTCAACTTAACCCTGTTCAATTTATCACACTATGATGGTTAAGTGTTCTAAGTTTACTTAACATCACCCTCTAGTCTAGTTAATATGTTAAATTGGTTAAGTCTATTTACTTAACCTCACCTTCTAATCTAGTTAACATGTTAAATTGGCTAAGTGTTTTCTTAGTTACTTAACCCCTACAAGTCTTGTCTTGTTAACATGTTAAGTTGGTTAAGTGTTTTAGTTAACTTAACCCTACCAATCCTAACTTAGCTTTAATTGTCTTATCAAAGCACCAACCACTCACATTAGACATGTATTGTTGTGGCTGCCTGTATGTCGGTCGGTTCCGGGCAGTCTTACGCCACAACTCAGTCTAACCTCGGGTCTTTATTGGGCTCAATGCTTTAACCTCTCACATTGGATAGGTATTGTTGTGATTAGTGGACAGCCGGGCGGGTCCGGGCAGGTTTACATCACAACTCAATCCAACCTCGGGTTAAGCATGCTCGTATTTTCTAGATTTACATATTTGTCACTTTTCATTTTTATATGTAAATGTTTATGGCCCAATTATCCAAATCCACTAATTTTGGGTATAATTTATACCGCTTTAAATGTCACTAGTCATTGGCATGTGTCAGACATGCCAATACATGTATTTTATTTTAAACCCAACGTTTGTTTCCCCCGTTTGTACGTACGCAGCATAACATATGTTGGGCTTAACATTTCAGCCCAACTCTTAAACATAAAAAGGGGAAGCACATAATCATGAATTGTTCTAAAATACATAAAAGTGTGTGGCGCATGAACTTGCAACATAGCGTTTTCACTAACATAGATTATGGGTTATGTGAACTTGCATTCAATAAGGATATAACTAAATTGGTGTCACATGAAATGGCATACTTTTAGACTTGTTTAAATAGATTGTGGGTCATGTGAACTTGCATTCAATAAGGATATAACTAAATTGGTGTCACATGAAATGACATACTTTTAGACTTGTTTAAACATAGTTTTATACACATATAACTAGGCATAATGTCAAACACCAAACTAGCATAAAAATGTCCACTTTTTGACATAACCCAAAGGTGTAAACTAACTTTACATCAAGTAGCCTATTTTCAACATGAAACTAGTATAATTTGTGTAAACAAAAGGTACTTGCATAAACCCAATTATCACTTGCAAATAAACATAATAACGTATACAAAGGTTTTGAGTCGTGTAGGCATAAAAGGTTTCAACTTGGAACATGTTTACATGAGTCTCAACTTAGGCCTAAAAAGAATGTATGCTAACCATGTTAGCGACATAACATAAAGATGTCAATTCTAGTTTTTACTACAAACTTGCAAGTGATATTTATCTTCATATGCAAATGTCAATAGGCTCGCATCAACCAATTTATGCCACAAACACCCGATACAAAATATGACATAATTAACGCAATACACAAAATTTACATCAATATTTTACTATAGTAAAACCCAAATTTCAATTACATCGAATCACATCGCAATTTCTATTCATATTCAGAAAACCACTATACTTACAACGGGCGCTGAAACTTGTTTTCTGGTTTCTGTTATTCTTAATTTGCAAAGCTTTCCCTTGGAGTAGAAAACGTTGCGTAGAAATTAGATTAGAGTTTTGTTTCTGGAATCGTTGTTCGTCTCTGTTCAAGAGGAGGCTCTCCTTATGTAACAACCCGAAATTTAACAACATGTTAAGACAAGAATCAAGGCACAATTAAATGTTAAAATTTGAATCAGGTAAAATGGACATCACCATTGTGTTCCTATCGAAAAAATACGCGAAATAGAGTCCGAGTTTTCGAAAATCGGAGTCCGTATGACCAAGATATGGCCAAAACAAGTTTTCAGCAGTTTTCTGGCAGACTGACTTGTGTCGACTGCCAAGTCGACTTGCAAGTCGACCTCCACCCCCTGGTGTCGACTGGGGAGTCGACTCCCCCCCGCCCCCCTGTACAGGTCGATTTTTTTGTCCTGGGGTGGCCCAGAACCCATTTTTGAGGCCCGGGATGAGTTTTGATGGCCCGAATTGACTCTAGGGTTGATTTTAAGGCCCTAAATGGTTCCTACATGTGACTTCTTCCCCAAGACATGCTTTAAAGGCTAGGATTGGTTCTAGGGTTTATCCTATGGCTAAAACTATCCTAGTCTTCTATAAAGGACCCCTAACCCTCTCCTAAAACCCTCATAAATTGATCCTACAACTAAACTATGCCAAAATGATTCCTCATCATGGCCTCCACTTCAACCCATGGCCTCCATCTTCTTCTTCATGATAGCTTAAGTGTTCTAAGCTAGTTTCAAAGTAAAGGAGCCTCTTTTCTTCATTCATGAGAGATTCTATGACCATTTGAGTGATTTCATGTTTGTATGAGAGTTCATAAGTTGCATTCTAGCCAAAGTTGCAACCTTTTCTTGACCAAAAAGCAAGGATCTTGCATGAGAGCTCATAAGCTTCATTCAAAGCCAAAGTTGAAACCTTTCTTCTTCAAAGCAAGGATTTTTATTGATATTTGCTCAAGGGTTTCATTTGGAGCTTATCATTTGCGGTTTTAGGTGTCGCTTGAGTGGCTTCGTCTCAATCTTTTAATTTCATATTGATTTGTGCCTTCATAGCATTGTAAGCCCCCTCCTACTATTAGATATTAACTTTAAACTTAATGTGACATGTTGTAGGTTGGGTTTGAACATTAAGTATGTTGCATGCTATCATGTTATGTATCCTATAATGACTAAAAAGTCATTATCTTGATCTTGTGGGCTTAAAGATATGAACTTTATGTTGAATGTTGCATTTTGGCAACATGAGAACTATCATACCCCTTATGATAGCTTACATGTAATGCCATATGCGAACTTCTAACCACCTTTCTATGTCATTTATCACCATGATTCACCTATGTGCTAAGTTTGAGGTTGTGCATGTTTTTGAGGCCTAATAATGTAATATGCAAGTTAATGAACACATTTATACCTCATTTGCCACCATGTTTAACTTATGGCCTTATACCCCTTTTGTCATGCCTTTGCCAAGTTCCTACTTTTAATCCATTATGCGTTGTTGCGAATGTATATGCGAGTTTAAAAGCGTTGGGTTACGTTATGGGTAAAACTTTAATGACGTGAAACATGATTTGGGTGAATGGGTATAAACATGACAACATGTAGCTTTGGCTATGAGCATGGGACTTGAAAACTTGACACGTATGGGTTGTAAGTGTAATAAGACACTAGACCAAACATGAAAGTGGACAACTCGAGGTTGGGTTGAGTTTGTAGCATAAATCTACCCGGACCCGCCCGGCTTAACTAGTGGCTACAAACAATAGGACCCAATGTGAGAAGTTGGTCATGTCGCGCTTAAGACCCGAGGTAAGACTAAGTTGTGGTGTAAAACTACCCGGACCCGCCCGGCTTAACTAGTAACCACAACAAGGTCTAATGTGAGAGGTTGAGAGTGCATTAATTAAATTAATGCCACATGATAAGGTTAAGTAAATTTGATTAATGACACTTAACCGATATGACACGAATGGGCAGGTTAAGCTAAACCGGACTTGGTTCCTTAATGACACTCAACCATGCAAGACAATTAGGGGATGGGGTTAAGTAATTTACGCTTAACTAATCCGACTTGGTAATTAGATGGGGTTAAGTAACCTTCACTTAACTAATCTAAACATGGTAATTAGATGGGGTTAAGTAATTAAGACTTAACTAATCTAAACACGGCAACTAGATGGGGTTAAGTAACCTATACTTAACTAATCTAAACACGGGAATTCGATGGGGTTAAGTTAAACACTTAACCAATCTAAACTTGGTAATTCAATGGGGTTAAGTAACCAATACTTAACCAATCTAACATGATAATCTGATAGGGTTAAGACGAATAAATACTTAACCAATTTGACTTGATAGGGTTAAGTCACGAGCTTCTTAGTACACTTAACCAACTTGTAGGGCTAGGCCTTGAACTTGAGTACTTAGCCAAACTTGACATGATTCGTAGACGGGTTAAGTCATGAACTTGGATAACAACACTTAACCCATTTGACTAAACCCTAGCTCTGGGGACTAGGTTGGAAATCGTAGTTAACAAGGATAGCGGAAAGAGGGGCTAAATGGTAAACCTTAGTTAAGGGTAACTAAGTAATAATTCTTAGCTAAGGACATGGGACTGGTTCATAAAGAGATGAGTAACCTGGTACGGTAGGTCATCGCTTAGTATACGAGGAGGAGCAAGTTTTCTGACTTGGATAAAAGCTCCAGCGAACTGGGTGACGAAGCGGAAGCTTCGGGGAACGTGAGGGTACTCTTGGTATCCCTCTGTGAGGTGGCAAGTGGTCCATGAAACCCGGCCTCACAGAGGTTAAGGTCTGCGGTAGAAGAGCCAAGAGTACGCCTTGGTTGCTATGCGAGCGACCTAAAGACTGGGATGGATTAGCGTGGAGTCGACGATACTTGATTTTGCCCCGGGATAGCATGTCGCCGACTACCTACCATCTTTAGTCAATCGTGTACGTACGGAAAGGCAGGGAACTCCCAAAAGACCATATACTAGCTATCAAGTTATGGGTGAGGTTGGCTATCTGGAAGTGGGCATCGATGGGCCTTAGTGTAGTTTTCATACATGATTTTTCTTGGATTGCCTTTCAGTAGTTGAGGGAGGGGTCACGTGGGACCATAGCCACGGGTACAAAAACAGACCTTGATATCTACATCAGCAGACGACTTAAAGCTCCCGACCGAGTTCCGTATTTCTTGATTTGCCCTGGCACGGAACTCGGATGGCACATTGAGGAACATGTGCATCTAGACATGGAAAATGATTCACGATACATACGTGGGATAAAGGGCGCGGTTGACGGGTGGCATAATCCCTAGTGGCCCTAGGTGGCTGAACCCAAACCGAGACACGGAAACGTTCATTAGGTAGCATAATCCCTAGTGGTCCTAGGTGGCATAAATCCTAAGTGGACACGCGATAGTTCATGGTAAGGATACATAACTAGATCGAGGGTAGCAGTCCAAAATAGCTTTAAGGATAAAACGTTTGCATGGGAAAGCCCGTATGGCCTACGGCAAAGGACTGAACTTATACATGGAAAGAAACATACGAGTTGGGAAAACCTACATATGCTATATATTAGGTTGACATGGACCATTACATGACATTGGGCAAGGGACATTCATAGTTAACACATGACGCGGGTTGGGATACTAGTACGAGAGGTGCAGAGCAAATATACATGTTAGAACCAGGAGAAATATACATGATAGATACCGTGGAATGTTATACAGGATAGATACCTTGGGATAGTATACTTGATATAAACCCGACAATGCGATACCTTGATTTATCTTGACACCGTAGTTTATCATGACACACTCGTGTATCTTGGTACAGTAGTTCATCCTGTTATTTTGGTTTAGCTTATCTATCTTATCATCATACTTATGTTCATCTCAGTTCCTCATGTCAGTTAACTTTACTAGTTTATATATTGATAGCAGATAGGGCTTACCAGTCTTTATGACTGACCCCGTTTTGTTTCGCCTCTTGTCTTCCGTTTCCCCCCCCCCCCCAGGTTACAGGGAGGAAATGCTATTGTTAGTTTGGACTTCTTCTGCTTGAAGGTCATCATGCATGACTTGGACTTTTCTTGGCTATGGCTACCTTACTGTTTTATTTGGGGAATAATTTATGAAAAGGTTTTACGCTTCTTTATTATTGCAAGACAGGTTTTGATGTATTCTGATGTAAAAGGCTTTAGACCTTATTTTATAAGGTAATGAAATTTGTTTTACTTCCGCTGTTTTATATATATATGTTCTGTCTTGTAATATTTCTGTGCATGTTTACCAATAATACCCCTCTAAAGTTAGTGCATTCCCTTGCGAGTGACCCTAACGGAGGTGGGGTGTTACATTGGTATCAGAGCAGAAGGTTACCAGACTGGGCAAATGTTTTTAAAACCTTCTGAAAAGTATTTGGAAAACCGTTTATAAAGAAGCATTTTTCAAGAAAAGTTTGTTTTAAAAGGCTATTCCCCAAAGGCCATTAGCATTATCCTTTGATTCCTTGATTGAATCTCCTTTCCTTTCTTTCCTCCATTTGTGGTCACAGTAGTTCTAACTATGACTAATCTTTGTCTACCACGTAGGTGTTTCCCATACGATGGAGGTGGTTCTCGAGAGACCTGTTGCCGTGGTACAAGGAAGGATAATAAGAGTAAGGATGAAGGACGCGAGCTTAAGGATAAGCAACTGTTGCTATGGCTTAGTCCATCAAGGAGGACAAGGACAAGATCATCGGAGGGGGAAATTGTACGCTCCCATTTCTAGGGTACCTAAAAGAAATGGTACCGTTTCTGGTAAAGGTTTAGTCGTTCTTTTCTATCATCCCGTCCAGACTTTGTCTTGATCATCGTATCATTTAAGTCTGCTTGGATAGTTGAGTCTCTGCACCTTAGTACTAGCATGGTAAAGGATCCCAGTTTTGTCCCAAAATCTGGTTGGAGAGTCGGTCCATTTATTCATGACTTGTTGGATTTCAGAACGTCTAGGCCAAGTGTTAAGATTAGAAGCAATACTTCTATTGTTGAGTCATGGATGGATTCTAGGGGTAAAGTGGTTATCCAGTAAGGGATACCATTCTCGGTTTTGAAAAGAGGGTAGTCAGACTCTTGGCTTGCTTTGGTAATACCTTCGAGGTCTCGTGTAACCTTTTGGGTTCTGTCATGGCTAGTTACCTAGAGTCTCTCGATGCATTTATGGGAAATCTCTGATCCAATCAAGTAACGTCCGCCAATAAGACGGATGGTTCATTCCGCTTGAGCATGGGTTATAGGAACCACCCTAGTAAGTGCACGTGGTAACATGGATTGCCATTGGTAAACGAGATCCAGAATTCACTAGTAAATTTTGGAGAGCTTGCATGAGTACGTAGATATGGTTGAGCCAAGTATACTAGGGAAAGAATAAATGAAAGTGGAACGAGAGGCAACATTGAAAAGAGTTCCGACTCATACCTTGGAAATAGGAATCAAGGAAACTACGAAATCATGAAGTCAAAGGCAGTCAAAGGCAGTCAAAGGCAGTCAAGGCACACTGGAATTAAGCTCAAGGAAATGCGGCTTAGACGCGCGCATCGTGTCTCTTTGTAAGAGTATATCGTTGATCCCTGGTTCTCCTGTAGAGCTTACTTACATGCTATCGCTTGGTGGATATCCTCTCGGTCCTGTTTCTGTTACAAACCCCGTAAGGAGTTTGTCTTGTTTATCTCCTCGATCTTATCTTGGGAACCTTAGATAGAACTCTATGGATGTAAACATGTATTTGAAACATGTTATGATTGATATGGTTGCAAATGGTTGCAAGTGGTTGCTCGTGGATGCGCGAATACACATTAGATACTAGATTGACGCGGTCACGTTTCATGTTGCATATGCACGAGTATTTATACTTGTTTATGGATGAAATTGAATGTGTTATCATGCGGATGTTGCATATGAATGAATGTTTGCGTACGCATATAGTACTTATATGACTAGGACTATTTGCATACATGTTGGACTCATGGCACTAAACATATTTTGCATTAGAAAGATCATTCAGGCCTGATCATTAGCATTAGCTAAGGATCATATACACACACGTTCTGCATATGTTCATATGGCATTAGAAATCGTCTAAGGACAATGGTTGCCTGTGGATGATGTTTTGAGTAGATGGATGATGGATGGTAGGATACGTTCTTCCTAACTTGGAGATTTCGGGGACGAAATCCTTAAAGGAGGGGAGAATGTAACAACCCGAAATTTAACAACATGTTAAGACAAGAATCAAGGCAGAATTAAATGTTAAAATTTGAATCAGGTAAAATGGACATCACCATTGTGTTCCTCTCATAAAAATACGCGAAATAGAGTCCGAGTTTTCGAAAATCGGAGTCCGTATGACCAAGATATGGCCAAAACAAATTTTCAGCAGTTTTCTGGCAGACTGACTTGTGTCGACTGCCAAGTCGAATTGCAAGTCGACCTCCACCCCCTGGTGTCGACTGGGGAGTCGACTCCCCCCCCCCCCTGTACAGGTCGATTTTTTTGTCCTGGGGTGGCCCAGAACCCATTTTTGAGGCCCGGGATGAGTTTTGATAGCCCGAATTGACTCTAGGGTTGATTTTAAGGCCCTAAATGGTTCCTACATGTGACTTCTTCCCCAAGACATGCTTTAAAGGCTAGGATTGGTTCTAGGGTTTATCCTATGGCTAAAACTATCCTAGTCTTCTATAAAAAGACCCCTAACCCTCTCCTAAAACCCTCATAAATTGATCCTACAACTAAACTATGCCAAAATGATTCCTCATCATGGCCTCCACTTCAACCCATGGCCTCCATCTTCTTCTTCATGATAGCTTAAGTGTTCTAAGCTAGTTTCAAAGTAAAGGAGCCTCTTTTCTTCATTCATGAGAGATTCTATGATCATTTGAGTGATTTCATGTTTGTATGAGAGTTCATAAGTTGCATTCTAGCCAAAGTTGCAACCTTTTCTTGACCAAAAAGCAAGGATCTTGCATGAGAGCTCATAAGCTTCATTCAAAGCCAATGTTGAAACCTTTCTTCTTCAAAGCAAGGATTTTTATTGATATTTGCTCAAGGGTTTCATTTGGAGCTTATCATTTGGGGTTTTTGGTGTCGCTTGAGTGGCTTCGTCTCAATCTTTTAATTTCATATTGATTTGTGCCTTCATAGCATTGTAAGCCCCCTCCTACTATTAGATATTAACTTTAAACTTAATGTGACATGTTGTAGGTTGGGTTTGAACATTAAGTATGTTGGATGCTATCATGTTATGTATCCTATAATGACTAAAAAGTCATTATCTTGATCTTGTGGGCTTAAAGATATGAACTTTATGTTGAATGTTGCATTTTGGCAACATGAGAACTATCATACCCCTTATGATAGCTTACATGTAATGCCATATGCGAACTTCTAGCCACCTTTCTATGTCATTTATCACCATGATTCACCTATGTGCTAAGTTTGAGGTTGTGCATGTTTTTGAGGCCTAATAATGTAATATGCAAGTTAATGAACACATTTATACCTCATTTGCCACCATGTTTAACTTGTGGCCTTATACCCCTTTTGTCATGCCTTTGCCAAGTTCCTTCTTTCAATCCATTATGCGTTGTTGCAAATGTATATGCGAGTTTAAAAGCGTTGGGTTACGTTATGGGTAAAACTTTAATGACGTGAAACATGATTTGGGTGAATGGGTATAAACATGACAACATGTAACTTTGGCTATGAGCATGGGACTTGAAAACTTGACACGTATGGGTTGTAAGTGTAATAAGACACTAGACCAAACATGAAAGTGGCCAACTCGAGGTTGGGTTGAGTTTGTAGCATAAATCTACCCGCACCCGCCCGGCTTAACTAGTGGCTACAAACAATAGGACCCAATGTGAGAAGTTGGTCATGTCGCGCTTAAGACCCGAGGTTAGACTAAGTTGTGGTGTAAAACTACCCGGACCCGCCCGGCTTAACTAGTAACCACAACAAGGTCTAATGTGAGAGGTTGAGAGTGCATTAATTAAATTAATGCCACATGATAAGGTTAAGTAAATTTGACTAATGACACTTAACCGATATGACACGAATGGGTAGGTTAAGCTAAACCGGACTTGGTTCCTTAATGACACTTAACCATGCAAGACAATTAGGGGATGGGGTTAAGTAATTTACGCTTAACTAATCCGACTTGGTAATTAGATGGGGTTAAGTAACCTTCACTTAACTAATCTAAACATGGTAATTAGATGGGGTTAAGTAATTAAGACTTAACTAATCTAAACACGGCAATTAGATGGGGTTAAGTAACCTATACTTAACTAATCTAAACACGGGAATTCGATGGGGTTAAGTTAAACACTTAACCAATCTAAACTTGGTAATTCAATGGGGTTAAGTAACCAATACTTAACCAATCTAACATGATAATCTGATAGGGTTAAGACGAATAAATACTTAACCAATTTGACTTGATAGGGTTAAGTCACGAGCTTCTTTGTACACTTAACCAACTTGTAGGGCTAAGCCTTGAACTTGAGTACTTATCCAAACTTGACATGATTCGTAGACGGGTTAAATCATGAACTTGGATAACAACACTTAACCCATTTGACTAAACCCTACCTCTGGGGACTAGGTTGGAAATCGTAGTTAACAAGGATAGCGGAAAGAGGGGCTAAGTGGTAAACCTTAGTTAAGGGTAACTAAGTAATAATTCTTAGCTAAGGACATGGGACTGGTTCATAAAGAGATGAGTAACCTGGTACGGTAGGTCATCGCTTAGTATACGAGGAGGAGCAAGTTATCTGACTTGGATAAAAGCTCCAGCGAACTGGGTGACGAAGAGAAAGCTTCGGGGAACGTGAGGGTACTCTTGGTATCCCTCTGTGAGGTGGCAAGTGGTCCATGAAACCCGGCCTCACAGAGGTTAAGGTCTGCGGTAGAAGAGCCAAGAGTACGCCTTGGTTGCTATGCGAGCGACCTAAAGACTGGGATGGATTAGTGTGGAGTCGACGATACTTGATTTTGCCCCGGGATAGCATGTCGCCGACTACCTACCATCTTTAGTCAATCGTGTACGTACGGAAAGGCAGGGAACTCCCAAAAGACCATATACTAGCTATCAAGTTATGGGTGAGGTTGGCTATCTGGAAGTGGGCATCGATGGGCCTTAGTGTAGTTCTCATACATGATTTTTCTTGGATTGCCTTTCAGTAGTTGAGGGAGGGGTCACGTGGGACCATAGCCACGGGTACAAAAACATACCTTGATATCTGCATCAGCAGACGACTTAAAGCTCCCGACCGAGTTCCGTATTTCTTGATTTGCCCTGGCACGGAACTCGGATGGCACATTGAGGAACATGTGCATCTAGACATGGAAAACGATTCACGATACATACGTGGAATAAAGGGCGCGGTTGACGGGTGGCATAATCCCTAGTGGCCCTAGGTGGCTGAACCCAAACCGAGACACGGAAACGTTCATTAGGTAGCATAATCCCTAGTGTTCCTAGGTGGCATAAATCCTAAGTGGACACGCGATAGTTCATGGTAAGGAAACATAACTAGATCGAGGGTAGCAGTCCAAAATAGCTTTAAGGATAAAACGTTTGCATGGGAAAGCCCGTATGGCCTACGGCAAAGGACTGAACTTATACATGGAAAGAAATATACGAGTTGGGAAAACCTACATATGCTATATATTAGGTTGACATGGACCATTACATGACATTGGGCAAGGGACATTCATAGTTAACACATGACGCGGGTTGGGATACTAGTACGAGAGGTGCAGAGCAAATATACATGTTAGAACCAGGAGAAATATACATGATAGATACCGTGGAATGTTATACAGGATAGATACCTTGGGATAGTATACTTGATAGAAACCTGACAATGTGATACCTTGATTTATCTTGACACCGTAGTTTATCATGACACACTCGTGTATCTTGGTACAGTAGTTCATCCTGTTATTTTGGTTTAGCTTATCTATCTTATCATCATACTTATGTTCATCTCAGTTCCTCATGCCAGTTAACTTTACTAGTTTATAAACTGATAGTAGATAGGGCTTACCAGTCTTTATGACTGACCCCGTTTTGTTTCGCCTCTTGTCTTCCGTTCCCCCCCCCCCCCCAGGTTACAAGGAGGAAATGCTATTGTTAGTTTGGACTTCTTCTGCTTGAAGGTCATCATGCATGACTTGGACTTTTCTTGGCTATGGCTACCTTACTGTTTTATTTGGGGAATAATTTATGAAAAGGTTTTATGCTTCTTTATTATTGCAAGACAGGTTTTGATGTATTCTGATGTAAAAGGCTTTAGACCTTATTTTATAAGGTAATGAAATTTGTTTTACTTCCGCTGTTTTATATATATATGTTCTGTCTTGTAATATTTCTGTGCATGTTTACCAATAATACCCCTCTAAAGCTAGTGCATTCCCTTGCGAGTGACCCTAGCGGAGGTGGGGTGTTACACATTAGTTTTCTTCTGACATCATGGCGGCTCAAGTTCTTATTTTTGTGTGAATTTTAGTTGGAGACCTAGGGTGTTTTTATAGAGTTTCAAGTTAATTAGAGCCGTCGATGAAGCCAGGTTTAATCAAAGCTATTCGTTCTAAAGAGAAGCCAATCAAAAGAAGACAACTCAGCCCTAGTGACAAGGCCAGGCCCAGAAATTCGACCAGAACACAGACCAGGCCAGCCAGACCTGACCAGGTCGACAGGGGAGGTCGACCTGGCAACCAGGTCGACACTATGGTCGACCCTATGGTCGACCTGGGCCCTGGGCAGGAATTTTCCTGCCCAGCCCGGGTCTGATCCTATTTTTGAATTTTGAATCCGTTTTTCGAGCTGTTTGAATTTTAAATAAATTCTTAAACTTCCGGAGGTCATATCTCCTTCGTACGGAGTCCGATTTACGCAAACTTGTACTCTATCTCAAGCAGAATTTCGAAACGAACGCAATGGCATATCCCATTTCCCTTAATTCTCCTTCTAAAATTTAATTATACTTCAATTTGTGAAATTTAGTGTTACAGAACTACGGGGTGTTACATTGTCCCCCTCTTAAAAGGATTTCGTCACCGAAATCTTCAAGTTAGGAAGAATGCGTCCTATCATCCAATCACCCATCTACTCAACCATTCAATCACAGGCATTCATTGTCCTTAAAAATATTTCTAATGCTTCCATGTTGATATGCATAGTGTGTGTATATGTCTTTATCTAATGCAAAATCAGGCGGTCTACTGATTCAGTTGACCTCCTTAATGCGAATTATGTTAGTGCCATACTTCCAATCATGTATGCAAGCATCCCTAGTTATGTAAATACTACATGTGTGCATAGCCATTCATCCATGTGCAACATCCATATGATAACATATCAAGTTAAATCCGTTAAGCAAATACATATATACGAATGCAATATGAAAGTGACTAAGTCATTCTAGCGCATATGGTGTGTATATGCATCCACGAGCAACCACTTGCAACCATCAATCATAACATGTTTCAAATACACGTTTACATCCATTGGCTTCTACCTAAGCATCGATGATACGTCCTAGAGGATATACCTTAAAAGTTAGAAACAAGTAGGCATAAAACTCCTAGAGAAAGGATATACCCTTAAGAAAAAGGGTATGATGCACGTATCTAGTCTTCAGTCTTCTAAGTCGCGTCTTCTTGAGCTTCTCTGTACCGCATCTTATCTAGTTAATCTTCACGATTGTGAAGCTTCTTGACCTCCATTTCCAAAACTGTCATTGATTGGATAGCTGGCTTTTCATTGTCAACTGGATATATGCAGAAGTCTATTCCGCGTTTTAGGGTTAAACCCCTAACCTAATCAAAACATCTGCGTACTCATGGACTATTCTAACGGATTGCAAATCGTCGATAAATGTATTAAGTGATTCTAGGTAGCTAGGCCTAACTGATCCTTTAGGATCGCATGAAATCTCAAGGGTATTTCAAGGCAAATCAAAAGTCTAACTACCCTTCTATCAGAATTACTAGCCAACCAACCCATGCCTAAAATCAACTCATAGCCCATTGAACCAAAAACATAAGCATTACGCTTAAACTCAACACTTAATATAGTTATTCTCAAATCCTTATAAACCAAAGATAAACGGGCCGAACCACCAATTGGATTTTGAGACGCTAATGGGATCTTCTACTATACAAGTGCTAAGGTGCAGAGACTCAACTATGGAAGCGTGTATAAACGAATGCGAAGCGCTAAGATCGAAAGAGTACTAACAGGTTGATCAAATGAAAAGCTAAACCTTTCCAATGGGGACTTTTACTATCTCTCTCCCAAGTATTCTGGTGGTGAAAGCACGCACTCGTCCTCCTGAAAATCCTTTCCCTCGTCCTTGCCCCTGTCCTTAATTATATGCCCTATTATACCATAGAAAAGCTACTTCCTCTTGTCTTAGGTTTTATAATACCTTCCTCCTTCGTGAGCCAAGTCTATATCCATGAATTCCTCATCCTTGGGTTGTGCCCCTTAGCCAAACTCTTCATCCTCTTCCTTGTGTAATCATGTTGACAAATCTCTCGAAAACTGCCTCCATCGTATAGAAAACCCTATAAAGCTTGAAAGTAAACTAGCCGCAGGTGAAACTATTACGGCTATAGATGGAAGTCGGGCACTACTTCGCCCTTCGATGAGGTTACCTCCCAGAAAGCCAGGACACCCAGAGACTCAAGAAAGAAGGAAACAAGGACACAAACAGAGAATCAAAAGATAGTGCATATGGCTTTGGGGAATATGCCTTTAAAACAAAACTTTTCTTTTGAAAATGCTTCTTTTAAACCCGTTTTGAAAATAATTTTTCAAATATTTAATCTGATCTGGTAACCTTCAGCTCTGATACCGCGTGTAACACCCCACATCCGTTAGTGTCACTCACAAAGGGAATGCACTAAGTTCTGTGAAGTATTATAGGTAAAAGATGCAGATAAATTAAAAGACAGATAAATAAAGCAGTGGAAAAGTGAATAAAACTTTATTTCATTTATAAACAGCTTGTACAAAGATTGTTTTCCAACAACAGAGTATCTACCTTGTTTAACAAAATAAAGAAGCATAAATATAAAATGATATTCCCCAATAAAACATTAGCCATCCATAGCGGTGGAAAAGAGAGTCCAAAGCAGCACATCAAAGAGTCTTCAAGCTTGGAAAGAGTAACAGGTCCATACAAATTTGAGCTATTCCCTCCCTGACAACCTGGGGGGAACGGAAGAGAAGAAGACGAAAGAAAACATGGAGTCAGACATAAAGCCTGGTAAGTCTAGTGGTGCTTCGGTATATGAATAAGGAAAAGGACATGACAAGCATAAACTGAAAATGGGAAAATACCATAAACTAAGGCAAAGCAGTTTAGAATCGAAATTACAATCGCACTCCATACTAATCTCTGCACCACCTAACTAGTATCCCAACTAGTAATTTGTATAAAATGATAACGTGATCCCAGTCCCGGTAACTGTGGTTACCATCAGGCGCACATCTATTATTTATTACCTAGATTTAATCTAGGGTTTTCTATTGAGCGTTCCCTAGATTCAACTAGGCTTTATGCGACTTGTCTAATACTTCTCGGATTCAGGATTTATGCCACCTAGGTCCACTAGGGATTATGCTACCTGTCGAACGACGCCCCTAGTCTAGGACACACTACCTAGAGTGGTATATGTTCCTAGACTTTCCCCACGTATGTGTCGCGAATCGTTTGTCGCTGTCTAGATGCACATGTCCTGAAATGTGCGACCCGAGTCCCGTGGCAGGGCTATTCCAGAAACGCGGAACTCGGTGGGGAGCTTTCAGATATCTGCCGATGCAGATGCTAAGGTCTGTTTTTCTACCAGTGGTTATGGTCCCACGTGACCCCTCCCTCAACTAATAAAAGGCAATCCAAGAAAATCAAGCACGAGAACTATACTCCTGCCACCTATGCCCCACTTTCCTATTGGCCAGCCTCACCCATAACTAGATAGCAAGTATATGGTCTGTTGGGAGTTCTCTGCCTTTCCGCATGCGTACTACAATTGACTCAAGATGGTAGGTAGACGACGAGTCGCTATCACAGGGCTACTGGTCTCGTCGAATCACGCTGGTCCATCCCAGTCTTTAGATTGCCTTAAATTGCAACCAAGGCATACCCTTGGTTCTTCTGACGTAGACCTTAACCTCTGTGAGCCCAGGCGGATCATCTGCAACCTCACAGAGGGATACCAAGAGTACCCTCACATCGCCCGAAGCTACGTGCTTCTAAACCCAGTCCGCTGGAGCCTTTTTCGAAATCGGATAAACGTTTGCTCCTTCTCATGCACTTGTTAAGCGATGATCTACCATATCGCGTTATTCATCTATTATGGACCGGCTCAGTTTTCTTGACTAAGAATTATTACTTAGTTGTTCTCAACTAAGGTTTACCACTTAGTTTCTTTTCCCATAAATCTTGTTAACTAAGGTTTATCACTTAGTTTCTTTAACTGGGGATTTCAACTTAGCTCCCGTTCTCGATTGTTTCTTAACTAGGGTTTACTGCTTAGCCCTCTTTCTCGTCAAGTTGGATTGGTTAAGTGTCATTAGTCAATTCAGGTTAGCTTAACCCCTTCCTTTGTCATATTAAACTGGCTAAGTGTCATCAGTAGTTCATGTTGACTTAACCCTATCACAAACCAAGTTATATTGGTTAAGTATTTC
Source organism: Allium sativum (assembly GCA_030737875.1). NCBI lineage: Eukaryota > Viridiplantae > Streptophyta > Magnoliopsida > Asparagales > Amaryllidaceae > Allium > Allium sativum. Next base: position 694,254,044 of record CM060923.1, read on the forward strand.
TTATTACTTAACCCAACCCATTCATCTTGTATTGGTTAAGTGTACCCTAACCTAATCTTGCCCATCTGTTTTAGCTAACATGTTATAACGGTTAAGTGTTCCCTTAGTTAACTTAACCCTAACATCTGTTTAATTAACATGCTCTAATGGTTAGGTATTGTCCCTTCATGTTTCAACTTAACCCTGTTCAATTTATCACACTATGATGGTTAAGTGTTCTAAGTTTACTTAACCTCACCCTCTAGTCTAGTTAATATGTTAAATTGGTTAAGTCTATTTACTTAACCTCACCTTCTAGTCTAGTTAACATGTTAAATTGGCTAAGTGTTTTCTTAGTTACTTAACCCCTACAAGTCTTGTCTTGTTAACATGTTAAGTTGGTTAAGTGTTTTAGTTAACTTAACCCTACCAATCCTAACTTAGCTTTAATTGTCTTATTAAAGCACCAACCACTCACATTAGACAGGTATTGTTGTGGCTGCCTGTATGCTGGTCGGTTCTGGGCAGGCTTACACCACAACTCAGTCTAACCTCGGGTCTTTATTGGGATCAATGCCTTAACCTCTCACATTGGATTGGTATTGTTGTGATTACTGGACACCCGGGCGGGTACGGGCAGGTTTACATCACAACTCAATCCAACCTCGGGTTAAGCATGCTCATATTTTCTAGATTTACATATTTGTCAATTTTCATTTTTATATGTAAATGTTTATGGCCCAATTATCCAAATCCACTATTTTTGGGTATAATTTATACCGCTTTAAATGTCACTAGTCATTGGCATGTGTCAGACATGCCAATACATGTATTTTATTTTAAACCCAACGTTTGTTTCCCCCGTTTGTATGTACGCAGCATAACATATGTTGGGCTTAACATTTCAGCCCAACTTTTAAACATAAAAAGGGGAAGCACATAATCATGAATTGTTCTAAAATACATAAAAGTGTGTGGCGCATGAACTTGCAACATAGCGTTTTCACTAACATAGATTGTGGGTCATGTGAACTTGCATTCAATAAGGATATAACTAAATTGGTGTCACATGAAATGGCATACTTTTAGACTTGTTTAAACATGGTTTTATACACATATAACTAGGCATAATGTCAAACACCAAACTAGCATAAAAATGTCCACTTTTTGACATAACCCAAAGGTGTAAACTAACTTTACATCAAGTAGCCTATTTTCAACATGAAACTAGTATAAGTTATGTAACCAAAAGGTACTTGCATAAACCCAATTATCACTTGCAAATAAACATAATAACGTATACAAAGGTTTTGAGTCGTGTAGGCATAAAAGGTTTCAACTTGGAACATGTTTACATGGGTCTCAACTTAGGCCTAAAAAGAATGTATGCTAACCATGTTAACGACATAACATAAAGATGTCAATTCAAGTTTTTACTACAAACTTGCAAGTGATATTTATCTTCATATACATATGTCAATAGGCTCGCATCAACCAATTTATGCCACAAACACCCAATACAAAATAAGACATAATCAACGCAATACACAGAATTTACATCAATATTTTACAATAGTAAAACCCCAATTTCAATTACATCGAATCACATCGCAATTTCTATTCATATTTAGAAAACCACTATACTTACAACGGGTGCTGAAACTTGTTTTCTGGTTTCTGTTATTCTGAATTTGCAAAGCTTTCCCTTGGAGTAAAAAACGTTGCGTAGAAATTAGATTAGAGTTTTGCTGCTTGAATCGTTGTTCGTCTCTTTTCAAGCGGAGGCTCTCCTTAGTTTTCTTCTGACATCATGGCGGCTCAAGTTCTTATTTTTGTGTGAATTTTAGTTGGAGACCTAGGGTGTTTTTATAGAGTTGCAAGTTAATTAGAGCCGTCGATGAAGCTAGGTTTAATAAAAGCCATTCGTTCTAAAGAGAAGCCAATCAAAAGAAGACAACTCAGCCCTAGTGATAAGACCAGGCCCAGAAATTCGACCAGAATTCAGACCAGGCCAGTCAGACCTGACCAGGTCTACAGGGATGGTCGACCCTGTGGTCGACCCTATGGTCGAGCTGGGTCAACCAGGTCGACCCTATGGTCGACCTGGGCCCTGGGCAGGAATTTTCCTGCCTAGCACGGGTCTGGTCCTATTTTTGAATTTTGAATCCAATTTTCGAGCTGTTTGAATTTTAAATAAATTCTTAAACTTCCGGAGGTCATATCTCCTTCGTACGGAGTCCGATTTACGCAAACTCGGACTCTATCTCAAGCAAAATTTCGAGACGAACGCAATGGCATAACCCATTTCCCTTAATTCTCCTTCTAAAATTTAATTATACTTTAATTTGTGAAATTTAGTGTTACAGAACTACGGGGTGTTACAATCCATGTCATAAATATGCGAAGTATTAACATCAAACATGCTTGGGTATGAGGCAGAGCCTTCATTTCAAAGATTGAACGCAGGGGGATTAGCTGGTTTAGGAAAGACTATACGGAGATGAACAGTGGAACCATGTTGGCCTCTGAACTGGAATGAAGAATCAGAGGCACAATTTCTGTTTCGGTCAGTATATATTGAATTAGACTATTGATTACCCATATGGTAGTACAATTTGTAATTTTACTTCCTTACGCATAACAATTATCTGATAGATGGTGTTATGATTTGTTTATTCATGTGAAATATTAAATCAATTTGTTCCTCCCTCGATACTCATTTCATTAAAACGTTGTACCTGTGCCTGGTTTTCTTAGGGACCCACTTTTGTGTGAGCTACAAAATTTTACTATATGGCCAAATCTGTATCAATTTTGTTCATTGGATTCTGAATTGGGAAATATTATATTGATATATATTTTTTAATTTTATTGTCTATCTAGCTTGATTTTAAATGATTATAAAATATACACCCTTCAACGTACCCTGAAACTGCAACTGAATAGTGAAGGAAAATCTACCCGAAGCAACAGTCGGTTTGATCAAGGAACAAATTTTGGTTTATCAAAAGTCATAGTATCTTAGTGTGAAAAAATAAATAAACAGGCTTTGTGAATAAATAACAATGAGCATTCTGTGTTTGGAAATTAGAGAAGACAAGGAAGGGTGTACTGATTCTCACCAGTATTGTGAATTTAAACTGTCGTTCCAACAAATATCATTTTCTAAAGATGTTATAACTTATAATAATTTATAAATTGTTGTATATTGGTTGAAACAAGTAACAGCACTTTCCTTTTTGCATGATATGTTAGTATGCACAACAGTACTTTCCTTTGTTTATTTGTGTGGTTGGTTTAAATAACATATGTTTTGAATGATATTTACACTTGTTTTAATTTTACAGTTGCCTTCATTCATCATTGTAAAGTTTTGCACTCTCCCCTTGAGACAAAATATGTTTACCAGAAGCTTTCTATAGCTCATTCACATCAGAACTGAAAACAACTACACAGCTATGGCATTTCTACTTTTTGTATTTCGATTATGTAATAATTTATTTAACACACAACTAAAAGCTGCAACACTCAAGCATAACTTCAAATTTTACTGCAACGTGTTGTAGACTTATATGACATACACACACACTAACTTCAATCTTGTTTAATTTATTTATATAAAGGGCAACAAAATTGTGTGTTCGTCTCAAGCAACCCAACTCTTGGGGTCGGCCCTGTGCAGTATTAGCTTAAGATTAAAAGGATCCACGACATGCAAAGGTTAAGTACTTCGGATTGGTAAATTGCTTCTTTCCTTAATTCTGTCAATGCAAGTCCATTTCCTGCTCATATTACAAGCCAAAAGTCAACACTATTTACGTTTTTGGGATTAAATAATTTGAATGGGAATACTGTACATGAGGTTGTGTTTACCCTATTTCCATTTCTTATGCATGTCTTTAGGTGTGCATGCATGATGACTGGACTAGTGTGTGTTTGTTTAAATGGGGTGTCTATATCATATGAGATGTGCATTTATTATTACTTGATGTGCAAGCATCCACATATTTAATATATTATAATGATTCACATTTTTTGTTGTGTGGACACAATACACATTTCGTGATTGTCCCAATTCTGACGGTGATTGTCCCAACTCTGTAGACTAGTTTTTTACTTCATTAGTTCATTTCAAAGTTGGTTATATATCCTAAATGATGAATTGTCCTGGGCTAGATTCACTGTCAGTTCTTGTAGCTTTTGGTTGAATAAACATGTCTGATCCTCCTCTAAAGAACTATTTGGCACTAATTATGCTTTTTATATGCACTGCTTGTCTACTAATATATTCATCATATTTAATTCTATATGTTGTTTGCTTTATTATTGTGTTGAAATGTGAAATTTGTGCATATATAACATATTTGCTTCTTCTTACCCACTGATGCCTTTCATTTATCAAGATCTGGTTAGAAGGTTCAAATCTAGTTAGAAGGTTCTGTGTTGCTTCAACTGGAAAAGGACAATGCAAATTTGATCTTTAAATGAGTACAAACATATGCTCCAACTTGAAAAGGTGGACAGTACAGAAATGTTCTTTAATTGATGTACAAACGTCGGATTATGTATTCAATGTATGAAATTTAATTATGACACATTATTGTAATTTGGTATTTTGAGTGTATATTACTGTAAACATTTAGTGTGCTAATAATACATTGGTTTTTTAGTCATAGCTGACTGTTGTTGTGCGTTGATATCGTTTCAGGATTTGAATCCTGAAATGGTGCTATTTTTTTTTAAATTTATTTTGGTTAGAATTTGCTTCGGTTGTTTACACCATGTTGCTTCTGTTTAACAACAGAAGAAAAAACACTTTGTTGCTTCGTTTCAACAACAGAAGCAATAAACATTGGTATGTTGCGTCTTCTTCAACTGCTTCAGATGTTGAACCGAAGCAACATGGGGTAAGAGACCGAAGCAAAGAAGCGTTTTTGCTTTGGTTTTTAAGCCGAAGCAACACATCTTGGCTTATTGCGTCTTCTGCAGTTGCTTCGGTTGTAGAACCGAAGCAACAGGGGGTAAACAACAGAAGCAATAGACCAATTTTGTAATATGCATCTTATTCACTCAATAATATTATACACTGCAGCGCCATCTTCCAATTCAAATGTACAAGTAAGCAAATCCAAAAATTAACCCAAGAAAAAGTTTATGGTCCAATCATCAGCAACAGCATTACTTCAGTGAGATCATAATGACTACACTACTACAAAACAGGTCTGTTGCTTCGGTTATTTACCCCCTGTTGCTTCAGTTCTACAACCAAAGCAAATGCAATAGACGCAACAGACCAAAATTTGTTGTTTCAGATAAACAACCGAAGCAAATAGACTTAATTGCTTCAGTTTCTTACCCCATGTTGCTTCGGTTCAACAACCGAAGCAAATGCAGTAGGCACAACAAAAATATAATTGTTGCTTCAGATAAACAACCGAAGCAACAAAAAAAATATTATTTTTGCTCATATCACCTACCACCCCACTTGTTGTAGTTACAACAGAAGCAAAAAATCCACTTTGACTAAAAAAAATACCTCCTTACAAATCATTGTTATTATCAAACATACAACAATATAAAGATATATATCAAAGGAAATAATTATTGCTTGCATTTATATATTCAAACTATAAAAAGTTTCAAATTGGACATTACTAAAATGCAATAATTTCATTATAGTGTTAATAATAATCCATACATTTAAGAGCAACAACATATTAAAAAACATTATAATTCATAGTTAATGTTAATGCAAATAAACTACATTTTATGTACAATAACATTTTATGTATAATAACCAATCATTCTATCAAGCATAATCATGCTTGTAAATAAACTACAAAGTTGTTGAAACTCAAATGGGTCTCTAGTGTGAAATCCAGTTGGAGTATTTCCAGTTGAAAAGTCCCCTCTTTCACTTTGTATCTTCCTATAAGCAAGTACAAAGAAATTTGCATCACCATAATGAAGGTTATTTTGAAGTCATGTGAGGTTTATTAAGAAAAGAAGAAAGTACTTCTCTGGGATTTTTCCTTTCTCCTTGTACGGCTTAACAAGAACTCTCGAATCACAATGAGGGTTTCCCTTTTCTAGAATTAGCTTGACAGTCTCTGGATACAGAAAAGTCACAAACCCAAAATTAGTCAACTTTTGTATTTCTAAACACTTCGGTTGTGTATCCAAAATATGCAAATAAAAAATAACGTATAAAAAACGTGCCTATTCGACTGATGCTTACCAAGTATAAGCAGCACACCTGTATTTCTAAGCTTTCAATGAATAAGGGCAATATCATGTCCACAACTTCCCATTTATTAACAGAAACACTCAAATCGGCAAGCAAACGAATATGATTTAATTGCACAATAGGAACAACCTATTTTTCTTTTCCATCTTGTAAAAGTAAGACAACCATATTAGACAAAAGTATATCAAGGGCATTACAGATAAAAACTATACCATAAAATATTTCCATCTTTATTTCTATTATGAATAAAAGGGAGTTTGATCGCATAAGATTTTCAGCTATCGGTGCTCCAACAGTCAACGAAATTACATAAATACCCCCCTTTTGAATTTTCTAGAAGATGAAAAACAGATGCACACACATTTTGAGTACTACCAAACATTTGTTGTATGTGTATGCATCTGCCTATCATGCACGCCCTCCTACTAGCAACAATAATATGGCTTCATAAATAGAGAAGAAAAAAAATCTATCATGCAAGAAAACACAGTACGAAAACAACACTGATAAGAAAATGAAGTTTGCAGCACGCTTTCCCAAAATGAGAATGGTAAGGAAAGACAACTGTATTACCATTAGATAAACTGTCATTTTTTAAATACTCATTTATTTCAACCCAAAGTTTAAGCATTGCTTTGTTATTCTTCCAGTGTGAGTACCCAAAGTGAACATGAAAACTTTAGGTCCTACTACAGAAAATAGCATCAAGAACTAAAATATTACTGTAACAACCCAGAATTTGGGGCTAATTTAAATTTTCATTTTAGAGATTTTAAGGGTGATTAATAAATCATTTCAAATAAAAACAACTAGAAATCTATTTTAATTGAATTTAATATGAATATATTTAATTTAATTATAAAAGGAATTAGAAATAGCACGGTAGTTTGAAAAGTCAAAGCTGAACTTTGACTGACTGTACAGGATGCAGGATAAATCGGATTTTGGTGAAACCAAAAATATTTAAATCTGTTAATAAATATCTTTCTAACGAATCTGAAAAATCGAAGTTTCATAGCGGGAATCAAAAGTTATGGCCAAATGAATTTTCAGAAAGGTCGCGATAGAGATTATATCACCCTTGAAAATAGACATTTTGCATATGACCTCGGAATTCGACGAAACCAGTTTTGTTGGATGCAGAATGTCAAATTATTGCTAGGTTTCAAATTTCATAATTTTCGAAGTTAATATGTGAGCGTGGCAAAGAAAAATGTGTTTTGGTCAATTACAGTCAAATTGGATCGACCAGAAAATGGCCATTTTTCAAACATTCTCAGAATTCGACGAAATTAATTTTGTTAGGACCGTATCGTCATAAGAAAGCCTGAAATAATTTTTATGGATTTTTCTGAGTTTGTATGTGTCCCCGGTAAATTAGGAAGTACGTTAGAATTTAAAATAAATAATTATATTTTTAAAACTGAGAAACGAAGGCCAAGACGATCATTTGGGCCTGCGGGACATAGTCAGATGAGTCTGAAATAGGGGTAAATAGGTAGGAATGATAGTCATTGGGCTGAAAAAGAAGAAAGTTGCAAAACGGGCTTTATTGGGTTAATTAATTATTTAAATAATAACCTGACCCTATTATTTTAATATAAAAACACTGTTCATCCTCCTTCCCCGTTCGTTTCAGAGCTGCCACAAACCCATAACCCTTCATAATTTCAAACTTCCTTCGTTTCTCAACGAAATTCTTCGCCGGAGTACACGTTTCGAAGAGATTTCCGTGCTCTTCAATCTCAGACCAGAATCAAAGCTTCTCGTCGCCTGTAGCCGCCGCCCTACCCCCCTAAAATCGCCGCCGTTCACACCAAACCAGGCCCACTATAGTCGACCGCACCCCACCCCCTTCCCGGCGTCGATCCCCCTCTCGTAGCTCTTCGATCTCCAACAAACCGTTCTGAAAACCATTAACTATATCTCCCGAAAATCGAATTCAAAGTTTTGAACTTTCTGAAATTCAAGGTAAATTTCAATTTTAGATTTGCGACGCTTTTAAATGTCGCAGTAACAGTTGTAAAAAGTTGGTTTCTAATTTATACATATGAACTTCAAATTGAAATCTCTCAGATCCGAAACCGCCGTGACTTTGAACACGAGATCTGATCGAGTTTGAACCTTCATTTTTGATCCAAGAAAGGTGAGAATTTATTTTTAATTAAATTTAATTAATTTAATTATTATTCTTTCATTATTTAAAGTTTGAATGGTAAATATAAATAGATCTGCGATGGATAATATTCTAAGTTATGGATCTGAATTGTTTATGATGTTATGATATTGGATCTGAAAATTAAAATGCTAGATCTGAGTTTGGTGATTTATTAGGATTATTTATTTGTTAATTTTATCAAGCATGTCAATTGATTTTCTTGTGAATCATGAATATACTCAGTAAAATTTCCCCTTTGTGTAAGTTATTGAATTGAATTATCATTGTCCATCCAATATAAATCTATTACTTTAAGGATGATCGATAAAACTTACCCTTTGTTGTTAGATTGGGATTTAAAGACGATATTTTTACATTGAAAATAAAAAGACGTTATTTTTAAATTGAAAATTAAAAGACGATATTTTTACATTGAAAATAAAAAGACGATATTTTTACATTGAAAATAAAAAGACGATATTTTTTACATGTTAATAAAAAGATGATATTTTTTACATGTAAATATAAGTAGAATTTGCATTGTATTTAAATTTACATTTTTACATGTAAATTAAAAGGTAGAATTTGCATTGTGATAAAATTTACATTTTTACATGTAGGTTATAAGTAGGAATATGCATTTCATTTAAATTTACATTTCTACACGTAAATTAAAAGGTAGAATTTGCATTGTGATAAAATTTACATTTTTACGGGTAGGTTAAAAGTAGAAATATGCATTTCATTTAAATTTACATTGTTACATGTAAATTAAAAGGTAGAATTTGCATTGTGATAAAATTTACATTTTTACAGGTAGGTTAAAAGTACGAATATGCATTTCATTTAAATTTACATTTAAATTAAAAGGTAGAATTTGCATTGTGATAAAATTTACACTTTTACATGTAGGTTAAAAGTAGGAATATGCATTTCATTTAAATTTACATTTTTACATGTAAATTAAAAGGTAGAATTTGCATTGTGATATTTACATTTTTTCTACATGTAAATATAAGTAGAATTTACATTGTAGTTAAATTTACATTGTAGTTAAATTTACATTTTTACATGTAAATATAAGTAGAATTTGACATATATTATAAATTTACATTTTTTTTCATGTAAATAAGAAGTAGGAATTTGACATGTAATACAAATTACAATTTTACATGTAATAAAGAAGAGAAATTTGCATTATATAAAAATTACATTTTTATTATGTAATTAAAGTTGAATTCACATTGTAAAGTAAAATTACATTTTTTTATATGTAATTAAGGAATGAAAATTTACATGGCAATTAAAATTACATAGAATTACATCCTTTTTATGTAATTAAAGATTAACATTTTTGCATAATAATCAGAGTGGCGTAGCGGAAGCGTGGTGGGCCCATAACCCACAGGTCCGAGGATCGAAACCTCGCTCTGATACCAACTGTGATCTGTATTGTTATATTTATGTTGTATTCCAAATGATTATTCCTTACTTTCATTCCGTGGAAGTTTGGGGTTATCACAATTACTAAAAGCCAACAGTAATAATGTTGCTGACTACAACTTCTAATGACAAAAAATCTTTGTACATAACGAAGAAATCAAAAGCCACATCTCAAGAATTGAAAATCCAAGCACTAGTTGAAGAATATAAATGTTCTTTATATATACCTTCCAAACTGTGTTATCATAACTTGCGGTATTTTTCACCGATACAAGCTCTAAAAATTAGTGACCAAAACGAGATTAATCAAGTATTTTGGATCAAAAAAATATATCGCAATACCTGTAAATTGATCATCAGTGTGATCTCTTCCTATAATAAAATTAACATTCAAATCCAATCTTTTCGCAGTTGACCGAACCCCTAAATTATCTTCACCATTTCCATACACATAAGAAGTCATTATCAAGCTCGTTGCTTTTGCCTTTTGTTCCTAGAAAATAAGTCTATCATTCTCTATACCTATTGAAAATAAAGCATCTGAATAACCATAGAAATTCGGCCCAACTTGTACAAAATTAAACAAATCAGGGTTTATTGTTTATACCAACGTATGTTATGATGTTGCCTGCTACCCGCTTGTTTTCCCTTTCTTCACATTTTTTATCTGAGGCTTTATAGTTGCGGAGGAATTGAAAAGTGCTCTGTGGGTTTAGGTGCAAAGGCGTCGGAGCTTGGTCAGAGGACAGCAGGGGACAGGCGGAACGGTCGGCTGATGGTGAGGCTCGGGTGGCTTTGCCAAAGTGGGCGAGGTACGGGCGACTGCTGGACGTGGGGAGGTTGAGGGGTCAGCGCAGGCTGATGGGATGGAAGAAAATAAGGGGACAGCTGCTATGCCCTTTTTTGTTTTGGTGAAGGAGTAGCCTGTTGTGATAGGGTGGAGCGGATACTTTCTTTTTTTTAATTGGGAAAGGATAAGCACCAATGAAAAAGATGGAGGGAAACGAAATAATGCAGCGGGAAACGAAAAGTTATCGGGGGAAAACGAAAAAATGGGTGGGATTGTTTCATATATATGTGTTAACCTGCGTTGGGATTAGTTTCATATGAACGGATACTTTTTTTTATTGTCTCATCCGTCCATGCCTTCCAAACGAAAAGTTGGCTGGGATTAGTTTTATCTTATTAATTATGTTTATTAGCTATTAACTACTACCAATAAATGGTGAAATATAATAATTAATTATTACTACCTATTTCGAGTTTATTAATAAAGTGTCGTTAATTATACCTTTTAGCTATTAAATATAATTAATAAAAATTAAATATGACTTAATTACTAACCACGAATAGTCAACAATAACAAGTAATTATATATAAATGATTAAATACTATAAAATTTCAAAATTTCTAGAAGTTCTAATTCTATTTCATATTGTAATTCGACGAAATTTTAAAATTTTGCTTTTGATTTTTATGAATTATAAATTTACTACAAAATTTTCGAACTTTATTAAAACAATACTTCATATTGTTAATTATTTAATGATAACAATGAATTTTAACTTTTATTTATTATCTATTTATTATTAAATATTACATATTAATTATATTTAATTATTAATTCTTTAAAATTAATCATTTAAACACTAAACATTAAACATTAATTATGAAATATATTTTTTGACAAGGCATTAATTAATTATGGAATATTGATCATAATAATTATTCGATACTAATTATTAATTACTAAATAATTAATATTTCTCTTAACGTAATTAATAGTATTCATTAAAAATTTTGGCAAGACAGTATTCATTTAATATTAATCATTAAAAAGAAATTTTTATTTGTTAAATTCAATTTTTTTAAATATTGAATATAAAAAATAATGACTGATTAACAATGATTAGAAATTATTAATTGCTAATCAACCATGAAAAGTAACATATAAAGTAATTGTGTATGATTATTTGTACACGCTTTAGCTTTGATTAAAATAATTTGTATTTGCTTCAATTCTAATGGAACATATGCAAGTAATAATATTTGCTTTGTTACATTTGCTTCTGTTGCTAAGAAACCGAAGCAAATAACACTAGTTGCTTCGGTTTCTAAGAAACAGAAGCAAATGACAGTAGTTGCTTCGGTGCATTTGCTTCGGTTGTAAGGAGAACTGAAGCAAATAATATTATTTGCTTCTGTTGCAAGCATAACAGAAGCAAATAACATTATTTGCTTCTGTCATTTGCTTCGATTACAAAGATAACAGAAGCAAAATAACACTATTGCTTCAGTTGTAAGGACAACTGAAGCAAATGAAGCGAAGCAACAGACCTGTTTTGTAGTAGTGCTATTATTTGCATCAGTAGATAATTTGGCGATGGAGAAGGGGGATTGTAAATACACATGATGTTATATTGTCTAACTCGGTGGTTCAGAAATAAGTCCAGTGTTTAAGAGCTTCTGTTATTCTTCTACTTCATGTAATTTATATCATATACACATTGGACAGTAGATCTCATTATGCTTTCATTTCAACAACAAAGCTTTCATCGACAACTGATAAATTAACAACTACATGTGATATACCAAAATATTAATGTGGAGTAGTTTCATCAAAACTTCAATCATTGTTAAACTCGAAATAAAAATCCACTTGATTACCTCCAAAAACAACAAATAAACAAAAATCAGTCATCATCAATGACAGACCCACAATCGAACCACTAAACCAATACCAAATCAGGTCCGGTAGGTTACCTTCTTGAACTTCTTCTCCAGCAGTTCGTTCGATAAAAACTTGAGAAAATTTTCACTCAAGTGTAGGCGGCATAGGCGTTGCGGGTTCAGCTTCCTCCGATGACGTTCCATTCATCTTCTAATAAAAAGGGTCGGTATCATGAGAATATTTAACAACGCTTTTATAACATAACATATTTGTACATTTAATCATCTCCTAGTAAAAAGGTAGACAGTATCTTGCATAAGTTGACCCATAACGCTACAAAGAGTGAAGATATGCTGCAAATTAACTCATGCCAGATCATATTTAGAATATAAATATTGTATATGCCATATCATCGTATTTAGAATATAAATTAACTCATGCATATGCAATTCGGACATCATATGCAAGTATGCATTACCTTTGTAATAAATTTGTCAAATAAAGTCATCTGAAAGTAATAAGTATACACTACCTTCGTAAGTGGCTGTTTTAGTTAAACGGACCTAATACTGGACAATAAAATGAATATTTCAGTTGTTAATACAGATACAATCTTCTGAAAAGTTATTAATCAGCAAAAGAAAAAAGGCAAACTATACATTACCTCCTTGCAACCAACATCCACAGTCTGCTCCTGCAGATCTTCGACAACATAACTCCTATCATCCATCACAAAGCAAAATCGCAACCATGACTGTCGTCATAATCTCATCGAGCGTGTCCTTCATGGCCTCCAACATTCACGGACGAGACTCTCCTTTTCCACTGCTCACCTCCTAACCGCACCTTCCTAAAAAGTGCTGGATAAAATCGATTTGGATATAAAACTTTTTCTCTCTAGATTCCTTTTTTGGTTAGGGCGACATCGCTAATTTAGCGTTCGAGATTTGAGAAGGGTTTCGAGATTCGGGAAATGTTTAGCCTTTAAATATAAAAACGACAAAATAAAAAAGATGCTTGTGGATAGGAGGTTATTGGACGAGAGATGCCGGAAAGGATGGATGAGGTGGATATATTTACAGCCATCGAATGAATTGAATGATTACAAATGTATGAATAGAAAAAGTTACGCGTCATCACAAAAGCATAAGGGTCTGTTTGATTTTGAATGGGAATGGGCATTTGGAAGGGTTATTTGGAAGGGGCATTTGAAGGGGAATTGTTGGGAACGGGGAATGTGTTCTTTTTACGGAAGGGGCATTTTGGAAGGGGCAGAGTTATTATTTTATTGTTTTTGTATATATTATTTTTAATTGTTTATGTGTGTTTATTGTTGAACAGAATAGTAGAACGCAGAATACAAATTGCAGAAATAATAATTACTGACTTGAAATTGCAGAATTTAATTTGCATAATCCTAAAGTCAGTACAACGCATTACAACACCATTTTTTTTTAAAAAAAACATCACTACAACAAAACCATAAAAAAACATCACAATACAATCACAAACCACAATACAATCAGAAAATAAAACAACACAACTACAACACCCACATAAAAGAAAACATCACATCTGTCCAGCCCTCAGCTTCGTAAGAAAATGAATAACACAACCCCTAAGCTGTTCGGGCTTGTCAAGCAGAGAATAAAATGGGTTGTGGGCCAATCTGTCATGTGTAGACATAATAACCGCCACCTCCCATTCTTGATAGTCATCATCCTCACGGCGTACAGACATGCATAAATCTATAAGCTCGTCTCGGTCCATGCGCGAAGGAGCTGAACGAGAAGGGCCAGCACCAGACCTGACCGGCCTACGAGTCGGATGACTCGAGATCTCCACATTATCGCCACGAATGATATCGCCAAAGAGCTGAGCCTCTTGCAGATGAACTGGTGGAGCATCCGAAGTTGCGTACTGACATCTGTCGGTACGCATGCATCCTGCAAATATGGAGTCCAACTCCCTGAATCGTGCCCGAGACCCACTCTTGAACTTGCGCATCAGTATTGGCACCGTCGCTCACCAATCATCCATTCCTGTGACGGTATCCAATTGCTCGTCCCATCTCCCTCCACCAAACTGTAGCAGTCTGTTCCACCGAGCCCGATCTCTTTTCATGTTGTCAAACTTGTTCTTCATTTGACCAGCGTTGTAGTCCAACCCAGTCTGCTCATTGAACGCCTATGCAATCACCTGGTACTATCCTCCGACATTATGTGCACGGGAACTGAGATGTTGCATGCATACATCGATGAAAGCGTTCGTCGTATCGTTGTTCCATTCGGCAATGGAACGAGTTGACGAAGACTGACTTGTGGCCATTCTGGAAAAAAAAACCAAAAAATATGAATAAAATAAATATAGAAGTAAAAAAGCTGAAAATAACAAATATAAAAGCAAAAACCTGAATAGATCGGCGAGTAGAAGGTGATTGGAGCTGCAATTTTCGGGTTATAACTGTTTTTGGTGACGGAAGGGAGAATGAGATGACCGAATATGTAGATGGAGGAGAAGCAATCTGCTGTTCTGAAAATTTCGTGGTGTCCGACGTGTGTCCGACGCGTCAGACGCGAAAACCACATTTTCAACCGTTCATCTTGAAGAGGCAAAAATGTGGGTCCCACCGTTGACGCGTCGGATGCGTCGGACGCAGACACGAACATTAACTGCCCAGTTCATAAATCGAACGCTACCTAAGTACATAGCAGTGCCCTTTTGACGCCAATATGAATACGTCAAAGAAAATTATAGTGCCGCTAAGACGTAGCTAATTAATGATGATTTGGCGATTCCTTAAAGATGTCTTAGTGGCGACGATAATTTTAGTGACGTCACACCGTCGTCACGTCGCTATAGAGTCGCTAATCGACATCAAGAATCATCTATTTCTCATATAATCGATCGCTCGCGATTGGTTACGCAACGATTGGAGGAGAGAGATTAAAGGTAGAATAAATTAAATGACTACATTGTTATTGCTTCACTTTTCTTTATATCACAAATGAGAGAGTACAATTATATTTATAATACAATAAAGATTCTAGACTCTTCTTCTCTATATTTTTCCTTATCCTCTAATTTTTAGACTTGCCTTAATAAACCATTTCCTAGACAATTCTATTATATATATAATAACTCTAATATTTATTACCATTTATTTTTATCTTTTCCTAAATACAATAATTAAATTTATTCCATAATTTATGTTTCCTTTTAAAACCAAGTTTATTTTCAATATTCACCCTTAAACTTGGTTTTATTACTCTAAGCAGATTCCTTGATTCAAAGTTATTGAGATAATAAACAAAGCACTTCTCTTCGATTTGTGATGCACTTCTCGTCACCTTCAATCGTTGAAGCACATTTCTTCAACTATACTCTTTGAATATTGGAGCACTTCTCTCCATGGTGCACTTCCCACCCACAACTCTAAAATAAATTTTCTTCCGCGGCCACTTGTGTCATGTTCTCTTGCTCTTCATCTTTGAATCGTTTTCTTGCTTTTGTTGTGTTTCAACTGGTCCGTCTTTGAATTGTTTAAAAAAAAAACTGATTTTTTTTTTCGCTCTCTAGGGATCTCTCTATCCCCTCTTATTAACCTAGCTCTGATACGATGTTGGAATTTGATATAGAGAGGAGGAGAGAGATTGAACGTAGAATAATCGAATGACTACATTTTTATTTCTTCACTTTTCTTCATACCACAAATGAGAGAGTACAATTATATTTATAACACAACAAAGATTCTAGACTCTTCTTCTCTAGATTTGTCCTTATTCTCTAATTTCTATACTTGCCTTAACAAACCATTCCCTATATAATTCTATTACATATATAATAACTCTAATATTTATTACCATTTATTTTTATTCTTTCCTAAATTCAATAATTAAATCTATTCCATAATTCATGTTTCCTTTTAAAACCAAGTTTATTTTCAACATGGAGATGCTGATTAGGATTTTGAGAGCGGTTTTGAGATCGACGTTGATTAGGAAAAGGAATTTTGAGGATGAATGATTTTTGAAAGGTTTATATTTTCGTCTGGGAAGAAAGTAACATCGACTGGCAATATGTACGTTTTGGACGGCTAATGATTTAGACGTTTCAACTGATTAAATGTTTTTTTTTCAACTTCTACTGATTAAGTCTTTTTTTTCCTTACCTCGGTTGAAGCAGAATTTTCCTTTCGTATGAGCGGATTAATTAATATTTTCCAACAAAAAAAAGGGTTTTGTCCAAGGGAAAAAGAACGTTTAGACGGAGCCAAATTTTCACACAATAAAATTCTGAAATATGAATATTTGTGGTAACAATTCAACAGTACTATAAACCGCTCTCATACGTATGCATCAACACGTTGTTAAATTTTGATGGCATCACAAAAGCGTAAAGATTTCTCTCGCATTTACGACGTCTTCGTTAAAACAGAGAAATATTTGTGCCATCACTAAGGGATAGTTAATTACAAACGCGATTGTGACATATTTATGACAATTTAGTGATAACTATAAATTTAGCGACGTCGTGTCATCGCAAAGTCGTTATGACGTCACTAAATGACGTCAGAAATCAGCAGCTTTTCTAGTAGTGTATGTATGTTTGTATATTATTGTGTGTGTAGTCTTCTATGTTGTGTGGTGCTTTGCTATTTCGTATTTGCTGTGTGCATGTTTGGTTACATGTATGCAGCTTTGCGGGGTTTTTGCTAGTAGTTGTGCACACTGTGTGAGTGTGTGTGTGTGTGTATTATATGTGTGTGTGTTATATACACACACAGCTTCATCTGTATGGTATGCTACGAGTGGGAGTGATATACACGAAGGTGCATATCTTTGAACGAGTGTGTTTTTCTAAGACTATATCAGTGGCTGTGCTTACTTGCGTGTGTGTGCAATTGTGTGTGCGTTTGTGGTTTCTGTGTGTGTGGGTAGCTGTGTGCCTGATTTTGTGTGTATTGTGGATATATCACAAAGATTGTCCTATGTTACATAAAATTGGAAGATCAAACTTAATGAGTTGATAAATCTTAATATTGAAGGTTCCTTGTAATATGGTTTGCAGACTTTTGTATTCACGAATCAAAATTAAATGTAAATGTTTATTGCTGATTTCAAGAAGAAGAAGGGTAGAATATATCAACCTGTGTCAATGCAACAATGAAAACATATAATGTTAAAAGGCTAGAGGGTTCAACGTTTTGTGTGAAAAAAGATCGGAACTGATTATATATTTTATATTTTACTACCCATTCATCTGCTAAGCAATTGATGAATTTTTCAGTTTGATGAGTTCTGTTACCATTACCCTAATTTATACAAGCACACTCACAAACTCTTTGGTTGGTTGGTTTTGTTATGAATTCTAAAGGATTAACCCATAATGTTCTTTAATTACAGGACATTTCTACAAAGCCAGCCAGCTAAGTTGAAATTCAGTGTTCTGAAATTGGCAGCTAACCTGGGCCAACAAAGCAAAAAGCCTACGCATTTGTTCAGTCCTTATTTGGCCATAATTTCCAAACGATAAATCTGATTTATGCATTTTATCACATTCTAGAAAGCTTGAGATTTATGCTACAACTTCTCGTTGAACTGCTAAACTGTGTTAACTGATCGAAAAAAAAAAAAAAAAAAAAAAAAAAAAAAAAAAAAAAAAAAAAAACTATTTTCGCTCTAATTGTAAGTTTAGAACTCCTGCATTTTTTTTTTATTTGTTCACTGCAATTATTCCTAGTTTGATCTTGGTTCATTTATTTAAAGCAGTGATACTTTTAGCAAGTAAAGCAATGTAAGCAATTCTTTTCTTCTTCTTCTTTTACAATCTGGAAAGTATAGAAAACGTTTTTTTTTTTCAAAAGCAAAAGAGATTTCTTTCCTTCTTGATCTTTCTTTGGAGGGAAAACTAACGATGGTTATTTCTTAAGGCAAACTAATGCCGAACAAGAACAAAAACTTAAAAACAAAGAAAAAAACACAAACACTCACACAATTCTCGAAAATAAATTCCAAAAAACGAGTTTAAAAGAAAAATATAGTTCCAAACCAAATGAAAGCAGTCATTTTTTTATTTTCTTTTTGAAAGAAAAGAAATAGATGTCTAACGAAAGTGAATTGAAGAAAAAAATAAAAATTTCTTAAAGTGAGCAACATCAGTATTGGTCAAAAGTCTGAATTACTTCTTGTATTTATTACCCAATCATGCAACTTTGCTGAGTTTTCGATGAGCAAAATATTGAGTACAGAGCACAGAGCCAGGGTCTATTGCTGCATTAAGTTAAACTAAATTTGTTACATTTTTCTGGTTGCATTATACAAATGCAGTTACGTTTGTCTTTGTAGTTTGAGCCATACTGTTAATAATATGCGTTTATAGTTTTAAAAATACATACTAATGCAAATGTATTTAGTTATGTATTTATATATAACGTTTTATTGCACTTTCCTAGTTTATGCTTTTGTTAGAAAATATCATGGTATGTTTTTTTGAGCTGAAAGATAGGTGACCTCTCAAGTGGTTGGTTTTGGTAAAAGCATCTAAACAATGTATTATTTTCAGAAACTTGAGAATAATATGATTTCTAAATTTACTGACTGGAATTCCTTTTAAAATAAAATCTGATATTTTTCCAAAACACATGTCTTGTTGTATTCTTGTTATATTGTTGTCAGTCAGTTTGAAGTTTTAAAATAAAATACAAAAATGCTACTACGACAAAAACAGTTTTTGTCAAAAAATACACTAGAGACAAGAAAATAGGAGGCCCACCCCCTGAATTACACAAATACCCCTCTAAATTCAATGCATACCAGCTCTGAATTCCGGATTTACCCCTATTACTTATTTTTTGACAAAAACTTTTTCGGGTATTGTAGCATAACTCAATAAAATATGATACTTAAGCAATCTTGTATGTGCACTAACATAATTAATATTTTAGTAACTTAACCATTTGTACAGGGGCTATAAATAATTTAAAATACTTGTTGTTTATTATCAGAACTGTGCAATTTAGAGTAAGGAAACTATAGAGCAGATAGTCATGTAAGTTATAAAAACAAATATATTAATTTTACACTTGAAAGTCATAAAACAAATATACCTGGTTGTATCTGGATTTTCTTTTTCAATGTTAACTTGTGATATATTGTACCTGACTGGCTACCACGCCAAATCTGGTCCGGCAAAGGGTGGGAGTAGGCTAAATAATTGGATGAAAATTTAAATCGACTTGTACTTATCATTTATTTGGATTAAAATTAAAGTCCATCACGTCAGAACTATAGCATTGAGTCATGGTGGCATAGGCCAATACTTGGTTGTTGTT
Organism: Allium sativum; assembly: GCA_030737875.1. NCBI lineage: Eukaryota > Viridiplantae > Streptophyta > Magnoliopsida > Asparagales > Amaryllidaceae > Allium > Allium sativum. The sequence goes on from CM060923.1 coordinate 694,273,875, forward strand.
GCCGGCCTAGTACTCATCATAAAACTGAGACAGAAACTAACAGGTGTTCATTTATTGAATGCCCCAGCTCCAAGGTTTCCTTCGTTTATTTATAGCCGACCAACTAGCGTTCGAATTATCATCCAACGTAATTTCTCCACATCCAATGTAATTTCTCCATATCAATTGTTGTGATTTGTGACATGAAATCACGACGTGGATGTGCTTAAGAACAGTGGAGATGGTGTAGAAGCAGAAAGAAGGCAAGTAGGAGCAGTTCTGTGTCGAGCTTCAGCACAGACGTCTGATAGCATTTGGTCAGACGTCTGTTGTCAGGGTTCTGATAACCCGAGAGCATGGACAGACGTCTGACCAAATGCTATCAGACGTCTGTGCTGAAACTCGACACGGAACTGCTCCTACTTGCCTTCTGTCTGCTTCTACACCATCTCCACTGTTCTCAGACGTCTGAGCGAGTTTTCTGCTATTTGACATGGTCTTTCTGTGACTTGTTCTGCAAGTATTGAAGGGGCGAATTGGGTATTTGCCTAGGGTTGGATTAATGCATGACCGAATAGAGTGTCGGCTGCGTGCCTCAAGGGCTTGGTGCCATAGAGAGGATTGGTGCCTCCAATTAATCCAAGGGTTAGCCGTTGTTCCTCATTGTTCTCCTTCTCCAACAAGAGTTGTAGTCATCTAGATATTCTTTCCCTTTCTCAATAAGGTTATTGATTCTTGTAGTTTGTTTATTGTTGGTTGTTGAACCAGTGAGTGTAAACAAAATTCGTTTTGAGAATCAATAAAGAGGGTGGTTGGGTGGAATATTTAGTGTTTGCACGTATGATTTCATATCTGTGTTTGTTTCCATAGAAATCAACTTTAAGTAATTGGGTGAATAAGATCCGAGTCACTTCCGCAAAGGCGCAAGTTTTCATAACAGTTGGTATCAGAGCTAGATCACCGCAAAGCTTAGAATGATTTTGGATTGGAAAAAAATTTGATTTTTGTTTGGAAAAAAATTGATTTTTTGTTGAAAAAATTGTTTTTTTATGTCGGATATGATGGCGCTGTTGGTGATGACTAATTTTGATTGGGGATTTGAAGGCCTCAATGGTTTGGTTGATGCAGATGAAGAGAAGCCCTCTGATGTGGATGAGGGAAGATGGAAGAAGACGAAGATGTTAGCAATTGGTTTGATTTGCCTGTACATTGGTGATTCGGTTCATGTTTTCGATAGGGGTCTTCACGTTGATGATGCTCGAGGGATCCAGGATGATAAAGGATGGAGCTCAGATCAAGTGTTAGACGGGTGTCGATGGTATTGCAAGCACTTTTAGACCGTTGGATTATGCACGGTGCAACTCAGGTGGTAGATGCATCTTTTACAGGTGTTGGTTGTATTTGTAATTGAGGTGTGGTCGTGGTCCTGTCAAATCGACTGGGTGTGATTGTTACCCTGAAATCAATTGAGTCCCTGTACTCGGAATAGGTGGGGTGTATCTCGTTGCCTGGAAATCGAGGTTGGTTTTAATTGAGAGAAGGTGTCGTTGAAAGAGCTAGATGACTTGTAACACCCCGTATGTTGAATAACTTGTTATAATATAAATCAGGGCAGAATTAAATTTTAAGATCTGAATTAGGGGAAACGGGCTTTTCCAATGCGTTCGTCTCGGAAAAATACGCGAAATAGAGTCCGAGTTTTCGAAAATCGGAGTCCGTATGACCCAGTTAAGGCCCGAAGAAGTTTTCAGAAAATTCAAATTTCGAAAAACAGATTTCAAAAGCAGAAATGGAGCTAGGAGGGAAAATTCCCGCCAGGCCAAGTCGACATGGGTGTCGACTGCCCAGTCGACACCATGCGTCCCGTGTCGACTGCCCAGTCGACACGGGTGTCGACTTGCCTGGTTAGGGCAGACGGCCTGGGTGCTCTGGTTTGGGTCTCTGGGCTGGATTTGATGGTTGCTCCGAAATCTGATGGCTCTAAATCATTCTAGGGTTAATCCTAGGGCCTAAAACACTTAACTAGTCTATAAATACACCCTAAGACTACCCTAATTCATACTAAAAATAGTTACAACGTCGTCATGCCGTCAAAATGCAACTAGAAGGAGCCACCAACAAATTAAAGAGGAAGATAGCTTCTCAAATCAACTTCTAATCAACTCTAGCAACTTAATCTTCTTCATAGGAGTGCTAATCAACAAGTTGTGAGTTTCTATGCCTTTAGCAAGCAATTGCTAAACTAATTATGATAGGATATAATGAGGTTATGGTTATGTATGTGGATCAATGCAAGTTATGTTATCATATGCTATATGTTCATGATGTTAGTTATGCAAGTTTTATGCTATAAGTTCATGATGCTAGTTATTCAAGTTGTATGCTATGTGTTCATGATGCAAGTTATGCAAGTTTGATGCTATGTGCCCATGAAACTAGTTATGCAAGTTGGGTGTAATTTATGCTATATGCTCATGATGCTAGTTATGCAAATCACTATGATAAACATTGATCCATTATGACACCATGTTATGCAAGTTTGGTGTTTGATTATATGCAAGTTCATATATGACATGTTATGCAAGTTTGGTGTTTGATTATATGCAAGTTCATATATGACATGTTATGCAAGTTTGGTGTTTGATTATATGCAAGTAACATGTGCAAGTTTACACCTTTGTATGATATGCATACATATGCAAGTTAACCCCTTTGTATGTCATACATACATATGCAAGTTTACCCCTTTATATGACATAAGTAACTTATGCAAGTTACCCTCTTTATGACATATGTGATTCATGCAAGTTTGGGTTGATTATTTATGCTAGTTGGGTTTGATGCTATGGTCATATACGCAAGTTGACACCTTTAAAACCCATGTGATGCTAATGTTATGCTAAGTTGAACCCATTGTATTTGTGATGAATCTTCCCTTTTAAGTATGTCATGTTAGCGTATTACGTGGGGAACGATGGGGTTAATATTCATGTTAACAAAATTGTGGTGAAATTGGTATGATGTTGCATACCATGAGTGGATGGACATAATTGAGTCAATTATGTACATCATTAAATTGGAATTAATTAGGGAAAATTAATTCAAAATATGGGGGTGATTAATTAGGTGTAATTAATCGACTAAGACACGAGGTTGGACCCTTTTTTGGCATAAGACTGCCCGGAACCGACCGGCAAATCCAGCGGCTACAAATGATTGGCCCAATATGGGAGGTCTTAGGAATAAACTAAATACGTGACAAGTGTAAAGACACGAGGTTAGACTCGGTTATGGCGTAAGGCTGCCCGGACCCGACCGGCAAATCCAGCTGCCATAAAAGATAGTCTAATGTGAGAGGTCTTTACAAAGGTTACGGTCTTAATCAATTAAGAAACACTTAACCAGATAAGCATGCAGTGGGGCATGAGGGGTTAAGTGGGTGCCTTGGGTGGCATGTGGAAATCAAGTGCCTTGGGTGGCATGTGGAAATATAGTGGGTTGCCTTGGGTGGCAATAGAAAATACGATTAGAATACTTAACCAAGTGGAAACATGTAATTAAACATGATTAAAGGGTTAAGTGGGATGCACTAGAAAAAGGGACAAGCTTAGGTAGGTAGCTTGTAGGGGCCCATTTCAACCAGTAACCCATATGTATCTTATTGGGCTCGACCCATGTCGAGGACGGGACACGTGTACTGGGCTTGACTATAAGAGGCAAAAACGGGTTAGCGGTGGCAACGCAAGTCCAACGGGTTTCATATGCGTGTGTGGACCCGGGCTGGTAGGTAAGACGTTGTTGCATCGTGTAGGTATAAGCCGTGCACCATTGGTTGTATCGGGTTGCCACTTTGGGGAGTGATACACCCCACTGTGGGGCCAGCACGGGTATCTACGCTAGGGAGCCGATCGCTTGGGGAGTAGTGGGTACACCTAGTGGAGATAGGGGCAGACGGCACCTATGTGGTCAGCTAGGGGTACACAAAACTACTAGTTACATTTTCTAAGTCCTTGGGTGGGATCAACCTTTAAGTTAGGAATGACTGGTGTGGTGCAGTGTAGTAATTACCCTTGGGTGGGTAGATGCGTCTTTACCGATATCTTAGTTTATCCCATGTCTAGTTGGCTGCTTAGTGTAGTCGTTTATCCCCAGTCGTTACCGTACCAAGTTTATATCATACCCTAATTACTTTAATGATTGTATTGTTAAAGTTATAAGACTCGCTCAGACTTATGTCTGACCCCGTTGTTTTTATCTTTTTTTCCCAACCCTCAGGTTCTCAGAGTGGGCCTAGCACTAGTGGGCTTTGATCAGATTGTTTTATCTATCTTTTGGAGCTTGGACCGTTGGTGTAAAGCCCAGCTTATCTTTTCTATTATGGCTATTAGTATGTAGTGGGGTTATGTACTTATGTTTTTAACGAGATGGATATTTTGTACTTGACTCTTGTTGGTTTTTGATATGTAACCAAACATGTTTACCTTCTGCTGCAATGAAATGATGTTTTAAATTTCAAGTATTACTTATATCTGTCTTGTTGTAATTTTTCTGTTCTATATTCACTTAAAATACTCCACCGAAGTTAAGGCATTCCCTTAGTGAGTGACCTTAGCGGGTGTGGGGTGTTACACGTGGTATCAGAGCTAAAGGTTACCAGAACAGATAAATTTTTTAGAAAAACTATTTTTCTAAAAACATTTTTGGAAGAAGTATTTTCAAAAACATGTCTTTTAAGAGAAAAGTTTTTGAAAGAAAAGCATAATCCCCAATAGCCATATCTTTATCTTTCGAATTCTCCGTTTTGAATCTTTCCTTTTTCGTTTCAACATGGCTGAAGATCTTAACTTTTCGGAGGGTGTAGCGATACCAGTATGGTATAGGAGATTGATGGAGGCTAGGGCCGCCACTGCGGGTCCAGCAGATATTCCTCCACCACCAGTTGCACCCGATCTTCCTCCTCTTCCTCGCGCGGATACTTTTGCTAAGACTTGCAAGGAATTTGAGGCTATGGGAGGGAAACCTTTTCAAGGATCAGAAACTTTTGTGGAAGCTAGGGATTGGCTTAAGGAGGTGGAAGAATTGATAGATATCTTTGAGATGGAAGAAGGAAAGAAAGTCAAGTTAGCTGCTTGGTTAATGAAGGGAGAGGCCTCGTTCTGGTGGGAGGTCACTAATGGAGAGCGCCTAGTTGACTCTTGGGCGGATTTCAGACAAAGGTTTGTGGCAAAGTTTCTCTCAAGGGCGGAAGAGAATCTGTATATGGAAAGGTTCTTGACTCTAAAGCAAGGAAACCTATCAGTAAAGGAATATGTCAACAAGTTTAATCAATTGGCAAGGTTTGGCATAGACATGGTGAATACACCGGAGAAGAAGGCTTTGAGGTTCGTTAAAGGCTTGAATGAACCGATGCATGGATTGGCTATGACTCACATCCCTATGGGGGCCACCTTTGAGAAGTTAGTAGACATGGCACTCATGCATGAGGAAGAGAAGGGTCCCAATGCTAATAAGGCACCCGAGAAGAAAGGAGATCAGAAGAGACCTCAACAACAACAGCAAAACAAGGGTGGGAAAGGCAACGGTGGCAAGGGAAAGAAGAAGTGCTTCAATTGTGGGACACCAGGCCACCTAAGCAAAGACTGTCGGAAGAAGAAGAAGATTGGCTGCTTCCACTGTGGCGAAGCAGGGCATCTAGTGAAGGATTGCCCTAAGAAGGGGAAAAGGACGGGATCTACCTCAGGAGGACAGGTGCAAGCTCTTATGGCACCAGGTCAGGCAAGGGGGCAAGTTCAGGCTCTCGCGGTTCCACCGATTCAGGAAAGAGGTAGAACTATTTCCGTTGAAAGTCTGGTTTTTCTGTTTGATCATCCTATCCGTACTTTATTTGACTCTGGCGCATCGCATTCGTTTATCTCATCATCATTAGTTGAGTCACTACACTTAGACACCAGTCTAGTAGATGATCCCTTGGTTGTCTCAAACCCAATTGGGGGCTCCACTTATTTGTCCATGATATGTTTGGGTTTGAAGATTTCTATACTTAGCGTTGAGTTTAGATGTGATGCTTTTGTTTTGGGCTTCACAGGCTATGGGTTAATTTTGGGCATGGACTGGTTATCCAGTAATGGTGCCGTTCTTGATTGCGAAAGGAGAGTTGTTAGGCTCATGACCCGCTTGGGTAACACTCTCGAGATTTCTTGTAATCCCATGGATTCTGTTATGCTAAGTTATCTTGAATCGCTTGACGCTTCGGTCGTGAGTTTGCGATCTGTTAGGTTGGTCCGGGAATACTCGGCTGTGTTTGAGGAGGTGAAGGGCTTACCTCCGAAGCGGGAGATTGACTTCCGAATATATCTGGTGGACAATGCTAAGCCAGTATCTTTGCCAGTGCGCCACATGGCTCCTCGTGAGAGGAGGGAACTCCATAAGCAAGTAGGGGAGTTGCTTGAGAAGGGGTTCATAAGACGAAGTATATCGGAGTGGGGTGCTCCAGTGGTTTTTGCCACGAAGGCGGATGGGTCCCTCAGACTTTGTGTAGACTATAGAGAACTCAACAAGCGCACAAAGAAGAATAGACACCCATTGCCGAGGATTGACGATCTCTTTGATCAGTTGGTTGGCGCCTTAGTGTTTTCGCGGTTGGACTTAGCCACGGGGTTTCATCAGTTGAGAGTGGCTGAGGATAGTATAGAGAAGACTGCCTTTAGGACTCCGGATGGTTTCTATGAGTGGCTTGTGATGCCATTTGGTTTGACGAACGCCCCTGCATACTTTGTTGATTTGATGAGTAGGGTGTTCAGGGAGTACCTAAATAAGTTCGTGGTGGTCTTTGTGGATGACATCTTAGTCTTTTCTAAGAGTGAAGAAGAGCATGCCCTACATCTTGGGGAAGTGTTGGAGACTCTTCGAGCGCATAGCCTTAAGGCTAAATTCTCTAAATGTCACTTCTGGAGGAAGGAAGTGCGGTTCTTAGGGCACGTGGTCTCTAAGGAAGGGATAGCTGTGGATCCCGCGAAGGTAGTGTCCATCCAAGATTGGAAGGTTCCGAAGAATGCTACCGAGGTGAGGAGTTTCTTGGGGTTGGCTGGCTACTATAGGAAGTTTATCAAGGACTTCACGAAGATATCAGCCCCATTAACTCGCCTGACAAAGAAGAATCTAGTCTTCACATGGGATGTAGATTGTGATGATGCGTTCCAACGGTTAAAGAGAGCTTTAACCACAGCTCCAGTCTTAGTGTTGCAAGATGGGAGTAAGCCATTTGTTGTTTATACCGATGCTTGTGGTACAGGACTAGGCGCAGTCTTAATGCAAGAGGGAAGGGTAATAGCCTATGGGGGAAGGCAGTTGAAAGTGCATGAGAAAAATTACCCTACCCATGATCTAGAGTTGGCCGCTATTGTTTTTGCGCTTAAGTCTTGGCGCCATTATCTTCTTGGCGAGAGGTTCAAATTGTTCACTGACCACAAATCATTGAAGTACTTGTTTTCTCAAAAGGATTTGAACTTAAGACAGCAAAGGTGGATGGAGTTCTTGGCATCCTATGATTTCGAGATAGCGTATACCCCTGGCAAGGGTAACGTGGTGGCGGACGCCTTAAGCAGAAAAGGGTTGTCTTTGAGTCCATTGTTCGTGGAACGACGAAGCTTGGAATTTATCTCGATGTTTGACTTCAGACCCTCCGTTGACTTTATACCCGGTTTGCTAGCATCCTTAGAAGTCAGACCTACTCTTTTGGGACGGATTGGCGAGGCACAGCGGGACGACCCACAGTTGGTTGAGTTGGTAGAGAGGCTCATAAGGGGGGAGTCGTCCAGCCATTTGAGTAGGTACACCCTAGACGATAGGGGGTGGTTGCGTAGAGACGGTAGACTTTGTGTACCGCAAGATGAGGGTTTGAGGAAGGCTATACTTGATGATGCATATCGTTCGAAGATGACCATTCATCCCGGTGGGGACAAGATGTACCAAGACATGAAGCGAGTTTTCTTTTGGGCCGGTATGAAGAAGGATGTGGCCGAGTATGTCGCTAGATGCTTGGTGTGCCAACAAGTGAAAGCGGAGCAAAAGAAACCCGGTGGGTTGCTTCACCCATTGGAAGTTCCGCAATGGAAGTGGGATAGCGTCTCGATGGATTTTGTCGATGGGTTACCGAGATCGAGGAAGGGTAATACGGGAATTTGGGTTGTGGTAGACAGACTTACTAAGAGTGCCCATTTCATACCCGTGAAGAGTAAGAGGACTGCTCCATGGCTAGCTTCAGTTTACCTTCGAGAGATAGTTCGGTTGCATGGTGTACCTTGTAGCATAGTGAGCGATCGAGATCCTATCTTCACTAGCGAGTTTTGGAAAAGTTTGCAAGAGGCGGTAGGGACTCAGTTGTGTTTGAGCACCGCATATCATCCTCAGACAGACGGTCAGATCGAGAGGGTGAATCGTGTTCTAGAAGACCTTTTGAGACTATGTATCTTAGATTTTGGAGGTACATGGGAAGAGCATCTTCCATTGGTGGAGTTCGCGTATAATAACAGCTTTCAGTCTAGTATTGGTATGGCTCCTTTTGAAGCTCTTTATGGAAGGCCTTGTCGATCACCTACATGTTGGTGGGAATCTACGGATAAGATCTTCCTTGGGCCCGATATGGTTAGAGAGACTTCGGAAAAGATTGATTTGATTCGAAGAAGGATGAAAGCGGCGCAAGATAGGCAGAAATCCTACGTGGATAAGAGGAGAACGGATCTTGAGTTTAATGTTGGGGACATGGTCTTTGTCAAAGTATCTCCATTATGGAATGTTGTTCGCTTTGGGTCCGTTGGGAAGTTAGCACCAAGGTTTGTAGGACCGTTTCCTATTAAGGAAAGGATTGGACAGATGGCATATAGAGTGGATTTACCCGAGAGACTTAGTGGAGTACATGATGTATTCCATGTGTCACATTTGAGGAAGTGCCTACATGAGACTGCAGAGGTGGTAGAGCCGAGTTTGCTTAGAGAAGTGGAGGTAGAGCGTGATGCAACGATTCGACGAGCTCCTACTCGCATCCTTGGGTCAGAGACTAGGAAGTTGAGAAATAGAGAGGTTCAACTAGTCAAAGTGCAATGGGGAGATGATGAGAGCAACGCTACTTGGGAGACAGAAGCGAAGATGCGTTCACTGTACCCATTCCTTTTTGAGGGTATGTCTTTTAACTTCTCCTTTATCGTTTGTCTAGTACTTATCTTATCTTTAGTATGTCCTCTCATTAGTACCTTTGACCTTTAGATAGGATAAACATATGGTTGAAACATGTATTTGAGACATGTTATGATTGATGGATGCGTGTGGATGCAGGTGTTTGCTAGTGGTTGCTCGTGGATGCATATACACACACTTTAGACACTAGATCAGCTCAGTCACTTCATATTACATATTGCATATAATTGTGTGTAGGTAGCTATATTAATGGATGTATAATGGTTGCGTTATCATATGGATGATGCATTTTGGTGTATGGTTGTGCACACATGTAGAAATAGTATGTGTCGATAAGGTTCTTTCGCATACATATTGGATGACTGGCACTATCATGGTTTGCATTAAGGAGGTCAACTGAATCAGTAGGCCGCCTGATTTTGCATTAGATAGGGAACATATACACACACTTTTTGCATATGTTCATACAGCATTAGAAACTTTAAGGGCAATGGATACCAGTGTTTGATGGTTTAGTAGATGGTTGTTTGGTTAGTAGGATACGTTCTTCTTGACTTAGAGATTTCGGAGACGAAATCCTTTAAGTAGGGGAGAATGTAACACCCCGTATGTTGAATAACTTGTTATAATATAAATCAGGGCAGAATTAAATTTTAAGATTTGAATCAGGGGAAACGGGCTATGTCATTCCGTTCGTCTCGGAAAAATACGCGAAATAGAGTCCGAGTTTTCGAAAATCGGAGTCCGTATGACCCAGTTAAGGCCCGAAGAAGTTTTCAGAAAATTCAAATTTCGAAAAACAGATTTCAAAAGCAGAAATGGAGCTAGGCGGGAAAATTCCCGCCAGGCCAAGTCGACATGGGTGTCGACTGCCCAGTCGACACCATGCGTCCCGTGTCGACTGCCCAGTCGACACGGGTGTCGACTTGCCTGGTTAGGGCAGACGGCCTGGGTGCTCTGGGTTGGGTCTCTGGGCTGGATTTGATGGTTGCTCCGAAATCTGATGGCTCTAAATCATTCTAGGGTTAATCCTAGGGCCTAAAACACTTAACTAGTCTATAAATACACCCTAAGACTACCCTAATTCATACTAAAAATAGTTACAACGTCGTCATGCCGTCAAAATGCAACTAGAAGGAGCCACCAACAAATTAAAGAGGAAGATAGCTTCTCAAATCAACTTCTAATCAACTCTAGCAACTTAATCTTCTTCATAGGAGTGCTAATCAACAAGTTGTGAGTTTCTATGCCTTTAGCAAGCAATTGCTAAACTAATTATGATAGGATATAATGAGGTTATGGTTATGTATGTGGATCAATGCAAGTTATGTTATCATATGCTATATGTTCATGATGTTAGTTATGCAAGTTTTATGCTATAAGTTCATGATGCTAGTTATGCAAGTTGTATGTTATGTGTTCATGATGCAAGTTATGCAAGTTTGATGCTATGTGCCCATGAAGCTAGTTATGCAAGTTGGGTGTAATTTATGCTATATGCTCATGATGCTAGTTATGCAAATCACTATGATAAACATTGTCCATTATGACACCATGTTATGCAAGTTTGGTGTTTGATTATATGCAAGTTCATATATGACATGTTATGCAAGTTTGGTGTTTGATTATATGCAAGTTCATATATGACATGTTATGCAAGTTTGGTGTTTGATTATATGCAAGTAACATGTGCAATTTTACACCTTTGTATGATATGCATACATATGCAAGTTAACCCCTTTGTATGTCATACATACATATGCAAGTTTACCCCCTTTATATGACATAAGTAACTTATGCAAGTTACCCTCTTTATGACATATGTGATTCATGCAAGTTTGGGTTGATTATTTATGCTAGTTGGGTTTGATGCTATGGTCATATACGCAAGTTGACACCTTTAAAACCCATGTGATGCTAATGTTATGCTAAGTTGAACCCATTGTATTTGTGATGAATCTTCCCTTTTAAGTGTGTCATGTTAGCGTATTACGTGGGGAACGATGGGGTTAATATTCATGTTAACAAAATTGGGGTGAAATTGGTATGATGTTGCATACCATGAGTGGATGGACATAACTGAGTCAATTATGTACATCATTAAATTGGAATTAATTAGGGAAAATTAATTCAAAATATGGGGGTGATTAATTAGGTGTAATTAATCGACTAAGACACGAGGTTGGACCCTTTTGTAGCATAAGACTGCCCGGAACCGACCGGCAAATCCAGCGGCTCTAAATGATTGGCCCAATGTGGGAGGTCTTAGGCATAAACTAAATACGTGACAAGTGTAAAGACACGAGGTTAGACTCGGTTATGGCGTAAGGCTGCCCGGACCGGACCGGAAAATCCAGCTGCCATAAAAGATAGTCTAATGTGAGAGGTCTTTACAAAGGTTACGGTCTTAATCAATTAAGAAACACTTAACCAGATAAGCATGTAGTGGGGCATGAGGGGTTAAGTGGGTGCCTTGGGTGGCATGTGGAAATCAACTGCCTTGGGTGGCATGTGGAAATCTAGTGGGTCGCCTTGGGTGGCAATAGAAAATACGATTAGAATACTTAACCAAGTGGAAACATGTAATTAAACATGATTAAAGGGTTAAGTGGGATGCACTAGAAAAAGGGACAAGCTTAGGTGGGTAGCTTGTGGGGGCCCATTTCAACCAGTAACCCATATGTATCTTATTGGGCTCGACCCATGTCGAGGACGGGACACGCGTGCTGGGCTTAACTATAAGAGGAAAAAACGGGTTAGCGGTGGCAACGCAAGTCCAACGGGTTTCATATGCGTGTGTGGACCCGGGCTGGTAGGTAAGACGTTGTTGCATCGTGTAGGTATATGCCGTGCACCATTGGTTGTATCGGGTTGCCACTTTGGGGAGTGATACACCCCACTGTGGGGCCAGCACGGGTATCTACGTTAGGGAGCCGATCGCTTGGGGAGTAGTGGGTACACCTAGTGGAGATAGGGGCAGACGGCACCTATGTGGTCAGCTAGGGGTACACAAAACTACTAGTTACATTTTCTAAGTCCTTGGGTGGGATCAACCTTTAAGTTAGGAATGACTGGTGTGGTGCAGTGTAGTAATTACCCTTGGGTGGGTAGATGCGTCTTTACCGATATCTTAGTTTATCCCATGTCTAGTTGGCTGCTTAGTGCAGTCGTTTATCCCCAGTAGTTACCATACCAAGTTTATATCATACCCTAATTACTTTAATGATTGTATTGTTAAAGTTATAGGACTCGCTCAGACTTATGTCTGACCCCGTTGTTTTTATCTTTTTTTCCCAACCCTCAGGTTCTCAGAGTGGGCCTAGCACTAGTGGGCTTTGATCAGATTGTTTTATCTATCTTTTGGAGCTTGGACCGTTGGTGTAAAGCCCAGCTTATCTTTTCTATTATGGCTATTTGTATGTAGTGGGGTTATGTACTTATGATTTTAACGAGATGGATATTTTGTACTTGACTCTTGTTGGTTTTTGATATGTAACCAAACATGTTTACCTTCTGCTGCAATGAAATGATGTTTTAAATTTCAAGTATTACTTATATCTGTCTTGTTGTAATTTTTCTGTTCTATATTCACTTAAAATACTCCACCGAAGTTAAGGCATTCCCCTAGTGAGTGACCTTAGCGGGTGTGGGGTGTTACATGACTTGTGTGTTGGAAGTTCGTTTGATGTGATGCGATTTCATATCAAGGTGGAGTGTTGTGATTTGTGACATGAAATCACATATGTTGATGGAGACGAGACGTGGATGCGCTTGGCGATAGTGGAGATGGTGTAGAAGCAGAAAGAAGGCAAGGAGGAGCTTCAGCACAGACGTATGATAGCATTTGGTCAGACGTTTGTTGTCAGGGTTTTGGTTACCCGAGAACACGGACAGACGTATGGCATATATTAGTCAGACGTCTGAGCGAGTTTTCTGCTATTTGACTTGGTCTTTCTGTGGCTTGTTCTGCAAGTATTGAAGGGGAAATTTGGGTATTTGCCTAGGCCTTCTATTCTCCTATAAAAGCAGCACATGGGGTTGGATTAATGCATGACCGAATAGAGTGGCGGCTACGTGCCTCTAGGGCTTGGTGCCCTAGAGAGGATTGGTGCCTCCAATTAATCCAAGGGTTAGTCGTTGTTATTCATTGTTCTCCTTCTCCAACAAGAGTTGTAGTCATCTAAATATTCTTTCCCTTTCTCAATAAGGTTATTGATTTTTGTAGTTTCTTTATTGTTGGTTGTTGAACTATTGAGTGTAAACAAAATTCGTTTTGAGAATCAATAAAGAGGGTGGTTGGGTGGAATATTTTGTGTTTGTACGTGTGATTTCATATCTGTGTTTGTTTCCATAGAAATCATCTTAAAGTAATTAGGTGAATAAGATCCTGGTCGCTTCCGCAAAGGCGCAAGTTTTCATAACATTAATATCTAAAAGCTAGTACTTTGTTATGGACCATATTAAATCGATAAAAAAGATCCCAATGCATGTAGCTTTCTGGTGTTGTTTGGAATGTTTCGTTATATTAAACCAACAGAAATGTTTGGTTACATATTTTTTCTTTATATTTGGGAACTTTAATATAAAGAATGTTTCGTTTGGAATGTTTCTTGTGTGGTTGTTATTTAGTGTTTTGGGTGCTACTGATTATGATGTGGTTGGTTTATAGAGATGGAAGACTGTGGTTTATTGGTTGATGCACTGACTGTAGAGGAGGAGGTTCCATTTGAATGTTTGTTTGAATTTTGATGTTGCACTGGTGTTGTTGACAGTAAGGAGAGATGAGTGTATTATGTGAAGGAAACTGAAGGGAGTTTTGGTTGTTTATTGAGGAGATGTTGAACTGGAGGTTTTTGATGCTGTTAAAAAAAGTAAAAGCTTGTGCAGTGAGGTAGAGATGCAGTTGTGTATGAAGGTAGTGATTGTGTTGAAAGTTGCAGTGTGTAGATGTAATTATGGTATAGTTGAAGGAATGAACTAGCTCTGTGTTGTGACTGGTTACAACATTGAAGGTGTTCAGTGAAGGAGGAAGGTAATGGTGGTTGTATTGCTTGAAATAGCAAACTGCTCAATTTAGTGTTTGGCAGCGGATGGTAATTTAAATGGTTGTATAGGGTAGTGAGGTAGGATTATAGTTGTTGATGGTCATGTGACGGCTGATGGAAATAAAAGTTTCCAGTACCCACACAATGCACGCGGGTATCTGATGAGAAAAACTCAAACTCATCTCACATGAAAAAAACATATCTTGCATATTTACAACTTGTATATCTAAACAACATTTTAAAAACTATTAGCTATTTAAATTTAGACTGATTGATCTTGTACATCATCATCATATATATGCTAGTTTAAATAGTTTGAGCTAAATATTGCTTATTTTTGTTGTAACATGACCAAATTGCTTATGGTTTGGAGAAACTATCGAAAGCAAAGCAAAATTTAATCAAGTATTCGACTACTTTGTCAGTAACTTGTTAATCAAGTATATATGACATATTATGGACATGGAAGAGTTGGTCAACGATATGTATGAATTGTTAAGCTTGGATATGTGAATGTAGTTTGAATTATATTTATGAAATATTAAGATTGAATATATAAATATTGTTTGAATGATACGTATGAAATATTATGTTGTAGTTTACATGTTGTTTGTGAAAACGTGTTATGTTTTTATACATTTAACAAATAGATAATGATATGTATGAACATTGTTCGAATGATATGTGTGTGTGTGTGTGTATATATATATATATATATATATGTAAAAGTAACGAAAGAGCTAAAATGGTGTTATACAAATGGTAAATGTTATGAAATTATATGTGATATTATAGCGTTTCTAACACGTCAAATTATGAAAACAAACAGTATTAGAACATATAATAAAATCTATAGAAATGATAAGAAAGTCTACAATAGAACCTGAATAAACGCTATAAAAATAAGCAAAAAACGCTATAATAGTAATGTGCATGTAAAAATGCACATTTATATTCATATATTTATTCTTTTTTAATTAAATAAATGAACATATTCGGGTATTTTATATGATCAAACCATGTTTTAAATATTTTCAAAATCATCACTCATGTTGGAAAAAATGGTCATTTATCCATGTTTTAATTTGTGAAATCATTTACTTGTTCCTTATAGTTATCTTTTGTAGGAATTTAGAACCCAAAATGATGTGTACACATGAAGATACGGAGAAAAACATGCATAGACACAAGAGATGGAATTAATTCATACACTACTTAGTGGAGGACCCCAACCACTCTCCCTCTTTCTCTAATGATTCATATTAATGACTAATGCATAATTGGCTGACATAAAAAAGGCTTCATGTATTCTACATGATTCACTAGTGGTTAAGACAAGATTAGAAGCTTCATGAATGGGCATTTTTGGGATTTACCATTATGAGTGATTAGGTTTTTAGGGTTTTGGATCATATATATATATATATATATATATATATATATATATATCCCTTTATGTTCATGTATACCCTATTCTCTTTTAGGCTCTTCTATTTGATCCCCTTCTTTAGTTTAGTGAGAGAAACAAAGTTCTCTTTTTATTTTCATGGCTACTTAGACATTTTTTAATATAATCTCTCTTTTTAATGCAATTTTAATTTGTTGTTTTTAATTTACATGTTCTTTTTCTTTTATGCAAGTAGCCTAGGTTTATTTTATGTAATCTACTTTTATTGTCATCATTACATATATTAGAGGCTAATCCCTTTCAACTTGTGGATAATGAAGCTCTCTTGATTATGTAGATGCAACATAATTTGTTTATTCATACTCCATTTTTGTGCTTCATGTCATGTTGATGTTATTGATTTCATGTGTTCATTATTAAATTTGATAGCCTATATTGTTGACACCAAATAGGCTATGCTTAGTCATGTGTTCACTAATTACCTCTTTATCTACATATGATGATGGTGATTAAGTGGAGGTAGAAAGAAAATTTTGATGGTCTATAGTTCTAATTAATATTTTATAGGTCATGCTTAAAGTATATTTCAATTTCAACTTGTTCATTTTTCATTAGAACTAGTAAGGAGATTTAGTGGGTATGTTATAGTTTGACAATTTATTTTGTGCTAATTAATAGCATGAATAAGTTATGCTTATAATAATCAAATTAACTAAATTCACAAATGACCAAAAAAAAAAGAGATCATGGTTTCATTTTTTGTTGATTCATGTGATCTAGAGAGTGGAGTTATTTTTAAGTTGTTTTTTGACTCTAATATTCTTGTTTAGCTCAGTTTGTTAGTTTACTATAGTTGTAATTAGTTAGTTAAATCTTCACTCGAATTTGGTTTAATCTGATTGAATATAATTAGAATTATTTCTATCCTCGTGGATCGACTCGCATTCGCTAACGTACTACGAGTGTACGCCGTGCGCTTGCGGTTTTATACACTTCACGACGGATTTCTAATAAATAGAATTCTCGTCGTTGAACAAGTTTTTGGCGCCGTTGTCGGGGATAGAATTTAATTTTGATTTTATTTTTTGGATTAATTTTCTTGTTTTTCTTAAAAAAAAATCATCCACTTTATTTCTATTTTTATTTGCATCTAGTTGTACATTTGTTTCTGTGTTTATTTTTGTGTATTTGTTTGTGTATTTTCTTGTGCCTTGTTTCTCTATTAAAAAACAAAAAAAAAGTCAAAAAAAAAAGTTGTGCGCTTGTTATGTGTCATTTTGCACGCTTTTGTTTGTGTATGTTTGGTTCTTCTGTGTGTGTAACACCCCGCAAATTCTATAACTATGAAATTAACAAATTAAAGCATAATTAATTTTAATCAAAGAACTAAGGGAAACGGGATACGCCATTGCGTTCGTCTCGGAAAAATACGCGAAATAGAGTCCGAGTTTTCGAAAAACGGAGTCCGTATGAAGAAGATATGGCCTTCGGAAGTTTCTGAATTAAATTTAAAATTCAAACAGAATAAAACAGTTTAAAATTAAAAATGGGGCCCAATGGGCCAGGGCGGAAGAACACCCGCCTGACGCACCCAGGTCGACTGGGCTGTCGACCTGGTCTAGCCAGGTCGAAAGGGCTGTCGACAGGGCTGTCGACAGGCATGTCGACAGGCATGTCGACCTGGTCCAGAGCCAGGTCGAGCCCAGTCCAACCTGGCTGGCCTATTCTATGTTGGTCGATTTTCTGTGGTCTGCTTTGTCATTAGGGCTAGGTGGCAGGCTCTAATTGGTCTCTCTATCGAATGAATGGCTACGATCAATCCAAGCAACATCAATGGTCCTAATCAGTTTATAACCTCTATAAAAACAACCCTAGACTCAACCCTAATCTATTCATTCAAAAATAAGAACAAAGCCGCCATGTTGCTGAGGAACGACTAGGGGTAGCCACCAATTGGAGAGAGGATTAGGAGGCAAAATTCTAAGGCATAAAGCAACTCAATCAAATCAAACCGCATCTTCAAATCCCTAAATTTGAGAATTCGCCACACCATTGTAAGTAGAGTATTATTTTGGTATGAACAAATAACTGTGTTGGTTTGTATACTTGATTGTGGTGATAAATAATTCATAATTTGTGCGTTACTATTTGGAATATTGTATACGTTTGGATATCCTCATATTATGTTATAAAGAACTACATGCGGTAGTTCTATGCAAGTATACGTTTGGAATATTCGCAAATTATGCAATCCTTGTTGAAGCTACATGTATGTAGTTGTTTAATTGAAACTTATGCAAGTTTGGGGTTTTGCTACTATGCCATCATGATGTATATTTTTGTACATAAATCATTTTGTACGTAATTGAAAACAAGTTTGGTTGTTATAGTTCATATGAAACTATTTGGCACCATGATTTACGTATGAAGACATGCTTTTGTATTAGAAAACCTATTTGCAAACTTATGAATATGACTAGGCTATGATTGATATTTGGCATAATTGAAATCCATGTTAAGTCTATATTATATGATGTCATATGTGATACATAGCTAGGTTAGATTCAAAATCCCTTTTTGCAAGTTTGCATGACTAAAGTAAAAATCATGATTTCATGTTAGAAATATTTATGCCATGGTTATGTGAACAAATTTAACTATACTTATGCCATGCTTATGTTTGACATTATGCCATGCTTATGTTTGACATTATGCCATGCTTATGTTAGGAATATTTATGCCATGCTTATGTTTGACATTATGCCTAAATAAAAATATAGGTTCATGTTGTAGTTATGACTATGTGTCAATAATGATATCCAATTTAGATTCTCATCTCAACAACAAGTTTACATGCTTGATTCACGTCACCTATGCTTCATGACCAAAGTATATGTCACTACTATGCAAGTACACCAGTTTCTATTTTGATTTCCAACGTCATATTGCAAGTTCATGCGTTCACATTCCCCTCTTTGTGTATGTAATTACGCTTTAAGCCTCCCCTTTTCGCATGGCTAAGTTGGGCTTTAAAAGGCTAAGCCCAATATATATATAATAAACGGACGTGTTAAACGGGGGAAAATAACGTTGGGTTAAAATTACTAATAAATGAAAATATAAAATAGAAGGGCCCAAATTCAAGTATGGGTTGGGCCCATGATTGGTGTAACCTTTACACCATTAACTTAATAATGGGCCGCAAATATTTACATATAAGAAAATAAAGAAGAAAGACAAAATATGTAAATGTAGAACATACGATGTGTTTAACCCGAGGTTGGATTGAGTTGTGATGTAAACCTGCCCGGAACCGCCCGGCTGTCCAGTAGTCACAACAATACCTATCCAATGTGGGAGGTTAAACATGGAGCCCAATAAGGACCCGAGGTTAGACTGAGTTGTGGCGTAAGACTGCCCGGAACCAACCGGCAACAGGCAGCCACAACAATACCTGTCTAATGTGAGAGGTCAGGGCCTTAATAAGACAATTAAGGCTGAGTCAGGATTGTTAGGATTAAGTGAACTAAAGACTTAATCAAAATGGAACATGCTAAACTAAACGGACTGGTGGGGGTTAGGTTAGGAAACACTTAACCAACTTAGCATGTTGGCTAGAGATAGAAAACCTAGTAACGGGGGACCCTTTTCAGCAGTAACCCTAGAAGGTGTATCAGGATACCCTGAAACTAGGCAGGGTGGGGCACGATTACTGGGCTGATTGTAAGAGGTCAAATCGACGGCGGTGGTGTAGCAGTGTAGGTTCTAACGGGGTGCGGGCGTGCACACACTCCGGCGTAGAAAAATAAGGCACTGGACACCAGTAGCATACCTGTGCACTCTAAGGTTGTGTCGGGCCGCCACCATGGGACTTGATACACCCCATGGTGGGACCAGCATAGGTAACTACAACATCGGGGGCCGTAAGACACATGTAACTATGCGAGTAGGAGCCGATCATCATAGAATGGATCACATCACCCTGATTATGGGGTGCCAATTGGAAACTAGTTTATATGGGTTCAGAGATTAACATGGGGTACGATAGTATATTCGACCCTAGACAACTTGACCAAGTTTATAATTCTTTCCCACTTCTTGTTTATACTTACCGTACCCAGTTCTTTATTCATAGACAGAATAGTACTAGACTTACTCAGGCTTTATGTCTGACTCTACTTTTCTTTCGTCTTCTTTTCTTCCGTTCCCCCCCCCCCCAGGTCCACAGGGAGGGAACACAGCAGCTTGACCAGCCTTAACATCCAACTTGAAGAAGAGAAATGTATTGCTTGGACCTTTTCATTTTGAACTATGGCTTTGGACAATCACTATGGGGGGCTTTTGCAGTTTATCTATGTTTTATCTATGCTTCTTTAATAATGTAATCAAGACAGATTATGAAGGAGTTATGTTATGTTTTTGGGAAAAGATGTAAGACAATTATGGTGATATTGTTGTAACACGTATTTGCTTTTATGAAATAAAATTTGTTTGTTTTTCCGCTGTTTACAAATATGTGTTCTTATATCTGTCTTGTATATCTGTGACTTATACTTATAAACCTCCACCAAAATTAGGGCATTCCCTTTGAGAGTGACCCTAACGGAGGTGGGTTGTTTCACTTGGTATCAGAGCACAGGTTTACCAGATAAGATAAAAAGTTTTGAAAATTGTTTTCAAAAAGGAACTTTAAAGAAGCATTTTTAAAAGAAAAATATTATTTTATTCTAAAAGGCAAAGTCCACTCCCCAAAGCCATAGGTGTAACAACCCGTATTTCAATAACATGTTAAAACGAGAATCAAGGCAGAATTTAATTTTAAATTCTGAATCAAGTAAAACGGGCTATGCCATTGCGTTCGTCTCGGAAAAATACGCGAAATAGAGTCCGAGTTTCCGAAAATCGGAGTCCGTATGACCCGGTTAAGGCCCAAAGAGGTTTTCGGGAAATTTGAATTTCGAAACATGCAGAAATGGGGCCAGGCGGGAAAATTCCCGCCCAGACAAGTCGACAGGCATGTCGACAGGCATGTCGACATGCATGTCGACAGGCATGTCGACAGGCATGTCGACATGCATGTCGACAGGCATGTCGACAGGCATGTCGACAGGGCTGTCGACTTGCCCTGTCGGCTGATTCTGGTCTGGTGCACCTATTTTCTATCTTGGCTAGGTTTTTGGGCCTGGTTTGAAATCTGACGGTTCAGGTTGGTCCTAGGGTTAATCTAAGGGCCTAAAACTATCCTAATCTCTATAAAAAGACCCTAAACCTACCCCTAAACCCTCATTATTCACTCATGTAACTAAACTATGGCCAAATTTCTACTCTCATGGCCTCTATCTCAAATCCCTAGAGCCTATGCACTCAAATCAAGTTCAAATCAAAAGGTGCAAGCTTGCTACACCAAATCAAGGCCAAATCAACATTGCTATGCGAGTTCCATGACGATTCTTCTACAAAGGAGGCACCTTTCTTAGCCAAGATGATTCATGCTCCTTTCCCTAGGCCTAACTATGTAAGTTCTAGCTACTTTTGGATCAAAACGGTATTTTTAATGTTGACATGGGATAAAATGAGGCTAAACATGATTATGCGAATCTATATGAACCTTACCATGCCTCTTGTGTTCATATTTATGATCTTAGGCCATGTGAGTGACTTAATCATGCCTCTCATGCTATGCATAACCTAGTTTAACTTGCAAGTTTGGATCTTTATGCATGAAATGCTAGCATGAACCTTTAGGAATCACTTTACTTGTGAAACATTAGCTAAGACAAGATTTTGGGGCTTATGCATGTTTATGAACCCAAACCCCTTATGGTAACATGCAAGTTTGTGGCCAAATCCTTTACGAGATTATGCATGCTCGTAGCCAATCCCCTCTTTTAAGTTGTGCATGTTTATGGCCAAACCCTTTTTGATAATATGCATGTTTGTGGCCTAATTCCCTTGTGACATTTTGTGTGTTTGCGGCCAAAACCCTTTTTATGACACTATGCATGTTCGAGGCCAATTTGTAGTCATAGTATTCCTACTATGTTGACTCGTCTATACTTACGTTGGAAACACGTTTTGGGGTTAGGTTAGACGAGCGTGAATATACATGAGAAACTTAATTTGAAGTTCCATGAAATATGATGTGAAACAGGATTTGGGTTAAATGGGTATAACATGACAACATGCAACATTGAATATAGCATGTAAGGTAACATGTAAATATGCATAAAAACATGAGCTTGGGAATTTACCTATTAAGTTAGGTCTACCCTTTGGGAATTTACCTATTAAGTTAGGTCTACCCAAATGCTTGGAAACTTGTAACATGTTTTGGAAACATGATGAACTTAGATAATATAAGTGTGGCCAACTCGAGGTTGGGTTGAGTTTGCAACGTAAAACTACCCGGAACCGACCGGCCTAACTAGTAGTTGCAAACAATAGGACCCAATGTGAGAAGTTGGTCATGTCGCGCTTAAGACCCGAGGTTAGACTAGGTTGTGGTGTAAATCTACCCGGACCCGCCCGGCTTAACTAGTAACCACAACAAGGTCTAATGTGAGAGGTTAAGAGTGCATTAATTAAATTAATGCCACATGATAAGGTTAAGTAAATTTGACTAATGACACTTAACCATGCAAGATGATTAGGAGATGGGGTTAAGTAATTTACACTTAACTAATCTAAACACGGTAATTAGATGGGGTTAAGTAGTCCACACTTAACTAATCTAAACACGGTAATTCGATGGGGTTAAGTTAAACACTTAACTAATTTAAACTTGGTAATTCAATGAGGTTAAGTAACCAATACTTAACCAACTTAACGTGATAGTTGAATGGGGTTAAGCAACCTATACTTAACCAATTATACATGAAGATTTGATGTGGTTAAGTGACCTAAACTTAACCAATCTAACTCGTTAATTTGATGTGGTTAAGTGAACTAAACTTAACCAATCTAACTCGTTAATTGGATGTGGTTAAGTGACCTATACTTAGCCAATCTAACTCGTGAATTTATGGGGGTTAAGTTAACCTATACTTAACCAATCTAACTGAAAACATGATAAGGCTAAGTCACGAATCACTTGGATACGCTTGACCGATTTGACTCGATAATTTGACAAGGTCAAGTTAATTTATATAATTAACCAATCTAAAATGATAATAAGACGAGGTTAAGTTATGGATTGCTTAATATACTTAGCCAACTGGACACATGGTTTGTAGGGTTAAGTCTTGGACTTGGATACTTAGCCAATTTTGACATGGTTTGTAGACGGGCTAAGTTATGAACTTAAGTGACACTTAACCCATTAGATAAACCCTAATTCGGAGGATTAGGTAAATAACCATAGTTAACAAGGATTATGGAAATAAGGCTAAGTGGTAAACCTTAGTTAAGGGAAACTAAGTAATAATTCTTAGTCAAGGAAATTTGGACCATTTCTTAGATAAATTAGTAACCCGATACGTTAGGTCAACGTTTAAGTATGCGTGTAGGAGCAGGCTATCTAATTTAGATAAAGGCTCCAACGAACTGGGTAACGAAGCAGCGGCTTCGGGGAACGTGAGGATATTCTTGGGATCCCTCTGTGAGCTGCCAGGTCTTTATACTAGGCTCACGAGAGGTTGAGGTCTGCGGTAGAAGAACTAAGAATATGCCTTGGTTGCTATGCGAGCGACCTAAAGACTGGGGTGGATAGCAGTGAGTCGACGAATACATAAGGTGCCCGAGATAGCAAGTTCGTCGATCATCTACCATCTTGAGTCAAGCGTGTACGTACGGAAAGGCAGGGAACACCCAACAGACCATAATTGCTATCTAATTATGGGTGAGGTAGGCCGTAGGATGTGGGCTGGCCGGAGTGTAGTTCTCATGCAAGATTTTCTCTTGTGTTGCCTTTCACTAGTTGAGGGAGGGGTCTCGTGGGACCATAGCCACGTGTAGAAAAGCAGACCTTAGTATCTGCATCGGCAGATAAATCTAAAGCTCCCGACCGAGTCCTGTATTTCTTGTTTTGCCCTGTGATAGGACTCGGATGGCACGATGTGATACATGTGCATACAGTTATAGAAAAACGATTCACGATGAATGCGTGGGAAAAAGGGGCGCGGTTGAGGGTTAGCGTAATCCCTAGTGGCCTAGGTGGTTTAACCCAAACCGAATTACGAACGCGTGCAATAGGTAAGCGTAATCCCTAGTGGTGCTAGGTGGCGTAAGTCCTAGTAGTTCAAACGATGATTCATATGGAAGAGCCTAGCTAGAACAAGGGTGACAGTCCAAACGATTTCAAGGATAATACGACATGAGGAAGCCCGTACGAGGTACGGCAAAGGACTGAACTTATATACATGGAAAGAAACATATGATTTGAGTAACCTATATATATGCGATGTACTAGGTTGACATGGACCATTACACGACTTGGAGCAAGGGACATTCATGGTTAACACATGACACGGGTAGGGGTACTAGTACGAGAGGTGCAGAGCAAATATACATGTTAGAACTAGGAAGAATATACATAATGGATACGGTGGGATGTTAGGCGGGGTAGATACCTTGGGATAAGGTACTCGATAGAGATCTGACGATGTGATACTTTGACTTATCATAACACCGTAGTTTATCACGATACCTTAGTTTACCTTGCCGCAGTAGTTCAACCGGCTACCCTGGTTTATCTATCTTATAGTTATCTTTATGTTTACTTTCAGTTTATGCATGTCATGTTACCTTTACCTGTTTTTATACTGGAAGTAGATAGGACTTACTCAGTCTTTTTGACTGACCCGTTTTGTTTCGCCTCTTTTCTTCCGTTTCCCCCCCAGGTTATAGGGAGGAAACAATGCAGTTTAGTTCGGACTTCTTCTGCTTGAAGGTCATCATGGATGGCTTGGACTTCTCTTGGCTATGGCTACTTTACTGTTTTTACTTGGGGAATAATTTATTAAAAAGTCTTTATGCTTCTTTACTATTGCAAGACAGGTTTTGTTGTACTCTGATGTAAAAGGCTTTAGACCTTATTTATTCATGTTATGAAAGTTTGATTTTACTTCCGCTATTTTTATATGTTCTGTCTTGTGATATTTCTGTGCATGTTTACCAATAATGCCCCTCTAAAGCTAGTGCATTCGTTTGCGAGTGACCCTAGCGGAGGCGGGGTGTTACATTTGGTATCAGAGCAGAAGGTTACCAGACTGGGCAAAAGTTTTTAAAGACCTTCTGAAAACTATTTGAAAATCGTTTATAAAGAAACATTTTTCAAGAAAATTTTCTTTTAAAAAGGAAAAAGGCTATTCCCCAAAGGCCATTAGCACTATCCTAGTTTCCTTGATTGAATCTCTTTTCCTTTCTTCCCTCCATCTGTAGTCACAGTGGTTTTAACTGCGACTAGTCTTTTCTATCTTCGAAAGTGCTTTCCATGCGATGGAGGCTGTTCTCGGGAGACCAGTGGCCGCGTTATAAGAAAGGATAGTGGGAAAGAGGATAAAGGATACGAGTTTAAGGATGAGCAACTTGTTGGTATGGCTCAACTCAGAATGAGAGAGAAAGATGAACAATGAAACCCATGACGAGAGAGTACCTTTGGCATGGTGGAACGGGACGGATAGTTAAGTATCATGGGATAAGGACAAGATCATCGGGAGGGCAGTAGTATGCTCTCATTTCTAGGGTGCCTCGGAAGGAGGGTAACGATCTTGTTAAAGGTTTAGTTTTTCTTCTCTATCATCCCGTTAGGACTTTGGTTTGATCATCGTATCATTTAAGTCTGCTTCGATAGTTGAGTCTCTGCACCTTAAGTACTAGCGTAATAGAGAATCCCATTTTTGTCTCAAGTCCGGTGGAGAATCGGTCCATTTATTCATGACTTATTGGATTTGAGAATGACATGTCTCAACTACGGATGGATTCTAGGGATGAAGTGGTTATCCAGTAAGGGGTGCCACTCTAGGTTTTAGAAGAAGGGTAGTTAGACTCTTGGCTTGCTTTGGAAATACCCTTGAAGTATCGCGTAACCTTTTGGGTTCTGTCATGATTAGTTACTTAGAATCCCTAGATGCCTTTGTTGGAAATTAGAAACCCGATCGAATGGTGTTCGCTAATAAGACGGATGGTTTACTTCGATTATGTATGAGTTATGGGAATCACCCTAGTAAGAACTCTTGGCAACATGGATTGGCATCGGAAAACGAGATCCAGAATTCACTGGTGAATTTTGGAGAGCTTGCATGAGTACGCAGATATATTTGAGCCAAGCATACTAGGGAAAGAATAAGTGAAACGAGAGGCGACGAGGAAATGAGTTCCGACTCATGTTATGGAAACAGGAAATAAGAAGCTGCGAAATCGTGAAGTAAAAGGGGCGGTCAAGGCACGATGGAACTAAGCTCAAGGTAATGCGACTTAGGAGACTGAAGACTAAATACGTGCATGATATCTCTTTCGGGAATATATCCTCGACCCCTGTTTTTTTTCTGTTGAGCTTGCTTGTAGGCTATCTTTTATGGATATCCTCTCGGTCCTGTCTCTGTTACAAACCCCGTACGGAGTTTGTTTTGTTTATCTTCTCCACCCTGTTTCAGGGAATCTTAGGTAGAACCCTATGGATGTAAACATGTATTTGAAACATGTTATGGTTGATATGGTTGCAAATGGTTGCAAGTGGTTGCTCGTGGATGCGCGAATTTACATTAGATATTAGCTCGACTCGGTTACATTTCATATTGCATATGCACGAGTATTTATACTTGTTTATGGATGAAATTGAATGTGTTATCATGCGGCTGTTGCATATGAATGAATGATTGTGCACGCATATAGTATCTATATGACTAGGACTATTTGCATACATGTTGGATTCATGGCACTATACATATTTTGCATTAGAAAGATTATTCAGGCCTGATCATTAGCATTAGCTAAGGAACATGTACACACACGTTTTGCATATATTCATACAGCATTAGAAATCATCTAAGGACAATGGTTGCTTGTGGATGATGTTTTGAGTAGATGGATGATGGATGGTAGGATATGTTCTTCCTAACTTAGAGATTTCGGGGACGAAATCCTAAAAGGTGGGGAGAATGTAACAACCCGTATTTCAATAACATGTTAAAACGAGAATCAAGGCAGAATTTAATTTTAAATTCTGAATCAAGTAAAACGGGCTATGCCATTGCGTTCGTCTCGGAAAAATACGCGAAATAGAGTCCGAGTTTTCGAAAATCGGAGTCCGTATGACCCGGTTAAGGCCCAAAGAGGTTTTCGGGAAATTTGAATTTCGAAACATGCAGAAATGGGGCCAGGCGGGAAAATTCCCGCCCAGACAAGTCGACAGGCATGTCGACAGGCATGTCGACATGCATGTCGACAGGCATGTCGACAGGCATGTCGACAGGGCTGTCGACTTGCCCTGTCGGCTGATTCTGGTCTGGTGCACCTATTTTCTATCTTAGCTAGGTTTTTGGGCCTGGTTTGAAATCTGACGGTTCAGGTTGGTCCTAGGGTTAATCTAAGGGCCTAAAACTATCCTAATCTCTATAAAAAGACCCTAAACCTACCCCTAAACCCTCATTATTCACTCATGTAACTAAACTATGGCCAAATTTCTACTCTCATGGCCTCTATCTCAAATCCCTAGAGCCTATGCACTCAAATCAAGTTCAAATCAAAAGGTGCAAGCTTGCTACACCAAATCAAGGCCAAATCAACATTGCTATGCGAGTTCCATGACGATTCTTCTACAAAGGAGGCACCTTTCTTAGCCAAGATGATTCATGCTCCTTTCCCTAGGCCTAACTATGTAAGTTCTAGCTACTTTTGGATCAAAACGGTATTTTTAATGTTGACATGGGATAAAATGAGGCTAAACATGATTATGCGAATCTATATGAACCTTACCATGCCTCTTGTGTTCATATTTATGATCTTAGGCCATGTGAGTGACTTAATCATGCCTCTCATGCTATGCATAACCTAGTTTAACTTGCAAGTTTGGATCTTTATGCATGAAATGCTAGCATGAACCTTTAGGAATCACTTTACTTGTGAAACATTGGCTAAGACAAGATTTTGGGGCTTATGCATGTTTATGAACCCAAACCCCTTATGGTAACATGCAAGTTTGTGGCCAAATCCTTTACGAGATTATGCATGCTCGTAGCCAATCCCCTCTTTTAAGTTGTGCATGTTTATGGCCAAACCCTTTTTGATAATATGCATGTTTGTGGCCGAATTCCCTTGTGACATTTTGTGTGTTTGCGGCCAAAACCCTTTTTATGACACTATGCATGTTCGAGGCCAATTTGTAGTCATAGTATTC
This sequence comes from Allium sativum, assembly GCA_030737875.1. Lineage (NCBI taxonomy): Eukaryota > Viridiplantae > Streptophyta > Magnoliopsida > Asparagales > Amaryllidaceae > Allium > Allium sativum. The sequence continues at coordinate 694,301,833 of CM060923.1, forward strand.
CTACTATGTTGACTCGTCTATACTTACGTTGGAAACACGTTTTGGGGTTAGGTTAGACGAGCGTGAATATACATGAGAAATTTAATTTGAAGTTCCATGAAATATGATGTGAAACAGGATTTGGGTTAAATGGGTATAACATGACAACATGCAACATTGAATATAGCATGTAAGGTAACATGTAAATATGCATAAAAACATGAGCTTGGGAATTTACCTATTAAGTTAGGTCTACCCTTTGGGAATTTACCTATTAAGTTAGGTCTACCCAAATGCTTGGAAACTTGTAACATGTTTTGGAAACATGATGAACTTAGATAATATAAGTGTGGCCAACTCGAGGTTGGGTTGAGTTTGCAACGTAAAACTACCCGGAACCGACCGGCCTAACTAGTAGTTGCAAACAATAGGACCCAATGTGAGAAGTTGGTCATGTCGCGCTTAAGACCCGAGGTTAGACTAGGTTGTGGTGTAAATCTACCCGGACCCGCCCGGCTTAACTAGTAACCACAACAAGGTCTAATGTGAGAGGTTAAGAGTGCATTAATTAAATTAATGCCACATGATAAGGTTAAGTAAATTTGACTAATGACACTTAACCATGCAAGATGATTAGGAGATGGGGTTAAGTAATTTACACTTAACTAATCTAAACACGGTAATTAGATGGGGTTAAGTAGTCCACACTTAACTAATCTAAACACGGTAATTCGATGGGGTTAAGTTAAACACTTAACTAATTTAAACTTGGTAATTCAATGAGGTTAAGTAACCAATACTTAACCAACTTAACGTGATAGTTGAATGGGGTTAAGCAACCTATACTTAACCAATTATACATGAAGATTTGATGTGGTTAAGTGACCTAAACTTAACCAATCTAACTCGTTAATTTGATGTGGTTAAGTGAACTAAACTTAACCAATCTAACTCGTTAATTGGATGTGGTTAAGTGACCTATACTTAGCCAATCTAACTCGTGAATTTATGGGGGTTAAGTTAACCTATACTTAACCAATCTAACTGAAAACATGATAAGGCTAAGTCACGAATCACTTGGATACGCTTGACCGATTTGACTCGGTAATTTGACAAGGTCAAGTTAATTTATATAATTAACCAATCTAAAATGATAATTAGACGAGGTTAAGTTATGGATTGCTTAATATACTTAGCCAACTGGACACATGGTTTGTAGGGTTAAGTCTTGGACTTGGATACTTAGCCAATTTTGACATGGTTTGTAGACGGGCTAAGTTATGAACTTAAGTGACACTTAACCCATTAGATAAACCCTAATTCGGAGGATTAGGTAAATAACCATAGTTAACAAGGATTATGGAAATAAGGCTAAGTGGTAAACCTTAGTTAAGGGAAACTAAGTAATAATTCTTAGTCAAGGAAATTTGGACCATTTCTTAGATAAATTAGTAACCCGATACGTTAGGTCAACGTTTAAGTATGCGTGTAGGAGCAGGCTATCTAATTTAGATAAAGGCTCCAACGAACTGGGTAACGAAGCAGCGGCTTCGGGGAACGTGAGGATATTCTTGGGATCCCTCTGTGAGCTGCCAGGTCTTTATACTAGGCTCACGAGAGGTTGAGGTCTGCGGTAGAAGAACCAAGAATATGCCTTGGTTGCTATGCGAGCGACCTAAAGACTGGGGTGGATAGCAGTGAGTCGACGAATACATAAGGTGCCCGAGATAGCAAGTTCGTCGATCATCTACCATCTTGAGTCAAGCGTGTACGTACGGAAAGGCAGGGAACACCCAACAGACCATAATTGCTATCTAATTATGGGTGAGGTAGGCCGTAGGATGTGGGCTGGCCGAAGTGTAGTTCTCATGCAAGATTTTCTCTTGTGTTGCCTTTCACTAGTTGAGGGAGGGGTCTCGTGGGACCATAGCCACGTGTAGAAAAGCAGACCTTAGTATCTGCATCGGCAGATAAATCTAAAGCTCCCGACCGAGTCCTGTATTTCTTGTTTTGCCCTGTGATAGGACTCGGATGGCACGATGTGATACATGTGCATACAGTTATAGAAAAACGATTCACGATGAATGCGTGGGAAAAAGGGGCGCGGTTGAGGGTTAGCGTAATCCCTAGTGGCCTAGGTGGTTTAACCCAAACCGAATTACGAAAGCGTGCAATAGGTAAGCGTAATCCCTAGTGGTGCTAGGTGGCGTAAGTCCTAGTAGTTCAAACGATGATTCATATGGAAGAGCCTAGCTAGAACAAGGGTGACAGTCCAAACGATTTCAAGGATAATACGACATGAGGAAGCCCGTACGAGGTACGGCAAAGGACTGAACTTATATACATGGAAAGAAACATATGATTTGAGTAACCTATATATATGCGATATACTAGGTTGACATGGACCATTACACGACTTGGAGCAAGGGACATTCATGGTTAACACATGACGCGGGTAGGGGTACTAGTACGAGAGGTGCAGAGCAAATATACATGTTAGAACTAGGAAGAATATACATAATGGATACGGTGGGATGTTAGGCGGGGTAGATACCTTGGGATAAGGTACTCGATAGAGATCTGACGATGTGATACTTTGACTTATCATAACACCGTAGTTTATCACGATACCTTAGTTTACCTTGCCGCAGTAGTTCAACCGGCTACCCTGGTTTATCTATCTTATAGTTATCTTTATGTTTACTTTCAGTTTATGCATGTCATGTTACCTTTACCTGTTTTTATACTGGAAGTAGATAGGACTTACTCAGTCTTTTTGACTGACCCGTTTTGTTTCGCCTCTTTTCTTCCGTTTCCCCCCCAGGTTACAGGGAGGAAACAACGCAGTTTAGTTTGGACTTCTTCTGCTTGAAGGTCATCATGGATGGCTTGGACTTCTCTTGGCTATGGCTACTTTACTGTTTTTACTTGGGGAATAATTTATTAAAAAGTCTTTATGCTTCTTTACTATTGCAAGACAGGTTTTGTTGTACTCTGATGTAAAAGGCTTTAGACCTTATTTATTCATGTTATGAAAGTTTGATTTTACTTCCGCTATTTTTATATGTTCTGTCTTGTGATATTTCTGTGCATGTTTACCAATAATGCCCCTCTAAAGCTAGTGCATTCGTTTGCGAGTGACCCTAGCGGAGGCGGGGTGTTACAATAGGTACTATCTCTTATCCTTCGTTTTGAATCTATCCTTTTTGTTTCAGCATGTCTGAAGACCTTAACTTGCCAGAAGGGGTGCCAATACCTGGTTGGTTTAGACGGTTCTTAGAAGCAAGAGCCACTCAGCCAGGTCCTACCGTTCCTCCTACCCCAGCTGCAGGAAATCATCCAGCTGCAGCGACACCTTTTCCTCCACCTCCTCCACGGGGAAACACTTTTGCTAAGATATGTAAAGATTTTAAAGCTATGGGAGGAAGGGATTTCCATGGAACTGAGTCCTTCGTGGCAGCTAGAAATTGGCTGAAAGAAACGGAGGACCTATTCATCATCTTTGAGGTAGAGGGTAGACAAAAAGTACAATTGGCAGTGTGGCTATTGAAGGGTGAGGCTTCCTACTGGTGGGAAGTCACTAATGCTGAAAGACCAGTGGAGACATGGGAGGACTTTAGGGCAAGGTTTGAGACTAAATTTCTCTCAGATGCGGAAAGAAGTTTGCAGTTGAAAAATTCTTATTTCTTAAACAAGGGGACAAGATTGTCAGAGAGTATGTGAATCAGTTCGATGAGCTGGCTAGGTTTGGGCTTGACCTAGTCAACACCCTGCATAAGAAGGCTCTCCGTTTCGTCAAGGGGTTGAATGAGCCATTACACAGTTTGGCCATGACCCATATACCCATGGGAGCCACGTATGAAAGATTGGTGCAAATGGCATTGTTGAATGAAGAGGATAAGGGCAAGAAGGAGACAAAGGCAGAAAGCTCTCAAGGGAAGAAAGGGGGTCTGCAGCCTAAGAAGACAGACTTTAAGAAGGGTGGGAAAGGCAACAAAGAGAAGAGGAAGTGTAATTTCTGTGGCAAAGTGGGGCACTTAGTAAAGGACTGCCGGAAAAAGAAGGCCAAGGAGAATGGTGGGTGCTTTTCTTGCGGTGAGACGGGCCACAGGGCTAAGGACTGCCCAAAGAAACGAGGACAGGGGCAGAGGGCTGGATCCACCCCAGGGGCACAGGTTCATGAGCTGGAAGCGCCACCTCTGCAACAGCGAGGTATAAATACTTCTGTAGAAAGTGTAGTTTATCTTTATGATCACCCCGTTCGCACTTTATCTGATTCTGGCGCATCACACTCCTTTATCTCGTCTGCTTTAGTAGAATCTCTGCACCTAAAAACTAGTATGGTAGAGGACCCCTTAATTGTTTCAAACCCAATTGGGGGCCCAGCTCATTTGTCTATGATCTGTGTGGGATTGAAAATCTATATTCTAAGCGTAGAATTTCAATGTAGTGCCTTTGTTTTGGGCTTTTCGGGTTATGGTTTGATTTTGGGTATGGATTGGCTATCCAGTAATGGGGCCATCCTTGATTGTGAGAAAAGGGTTGTTAGGCTCCTAACCCAGCTCGGTAATACTTTGGAAATTTCTTGTAATCCCTCGTATGCGGTTATGCTTAGTTATCTTGAATCGCTAGATGCCTCTGTTGAAAATTTGCAATCAGTTAGAGTGGTCCGGGAATATCCGGATGTCTTCGAAGAGGTGAAGGGCTTGCCTCCGAAGCGGGAAATAGACTTCCGCATATATCTTGTAGATAATGCAAAGACCGTTGCGTTGCCCGTTAGACACATGGCTCCACGGGAAAGGAAAGAGCTCAGTAAACAGATTAAAGAGCTTCTAGAAAAGGGGTTCATTAGGAGAAGCATTTCAGAATGGGGCGCTCCGGTGGTGTTCGCTACAAAGGCGGATGGTTCACTCCGTCTATGTGTTGACTATAGGGAGCTCAACAAGCTAACGAAAAAGAATAGGCACCCTCTCCCTAGAATTGACGATTTATTTGATCAGCTTGTAGGAGCGTCTGTTTTCTCCCAACTCGATTTAGCAACCGGTTTTCATCAGCTAAGGGTGGCTGAAGATAGCATCGATAAAACGGCATTCAGAACCCCAGACGACTTCTTTGAATGGCTTGTCATGCCTTTCGGCTTGACAAATGCACCTGCTTACTTCGTGGACCTGATGAGTAGGGTATTTAGAGATTTCCTCAACAAATTCGTAGTAGTCTTCGTAGATGATATCCTTATCTTCTCAAAAAGTGAAGAGGAACATGCTCGGCACTTAAGGGCAATCATGGAAACTTTGCGAGTCCATCAACTAAAAGCCAAATTCTCCAAATGCCACTTTTGGAGAGAAGAGGTGAGGTTCCTTGGGCACATAGTATCCAAACAAGGGTTAGCAGTGGATCCTGCTAAGGTAGTGGCGGTACAGGACTGGAAGACACCAAGGAATGCGACTGAGGTCCGAAGCTTTCTAGGACTAGCAGGTTTCTACCGAAAGTTTATAAGGGATTTTGCGAAAATCTCAGCTCCGCTCACGAAATTGACCAAGAAGAATCTAGTGTTCAATTGGGACTTGGATTGCGAATTTGCTTTCCAATGACTAAAAAGGGCTCTTACAACAGCCCCAGTTTTGACGCTGCCAGATGGGAGCAAGATGTTCACTGTTTATACGGATGCATGTGGGACAGGGCTAGGCGCCGTCTTAATGCAAGAAGGAAGGGTAGTAGCTTATGGCGGGAGGCAGTTGAAAGTGCACGAAAAGAACTACCCAACCCACGATCTTGAGTTAGCCGCCATCGTCTTTGCACTCAAGTCTTGGCGACACTATCTCCTAGGTGAGAAGTTCGAACTTTATACTGACCATAAATCGTTGAAATATCTTTTCTCACAGAAGGATCTTAACTTGAGGCAACAAAGATGGATGGAGTTTCTTGCCTCGTACGATTTCGAAATCTCCTACACTCCGGGCAAAGGCAACGTAGTGGCAGACGCGTTGAGCCGAAAGAAATTGACCCTAAGCCCGTTGTTTGTTGAAAGACAAAGCCTAGAGTTTATGGCCAGCTTCGACTTTAGGCCCTCCTCCGATTTCGTACCAGGCTTGCTAGCATCTCTCGAAGTGCGCCCAACTTTAGTGGATTCAGTAGGGATAGCACAACGCGAAGACCCTCAGCTTGTGGAAATAATTGATAGGCTAATTAGGGGTGAGACCTCAAGTCACCTCAACAGATACTCCATCGACGATAAGGGTTTACTAAGGCGAGACGGAAGGCTATGCGTCCCACAAACAAAAGATTTAGTGAAGAAGGTTCTCGAGGAAGCATATCACTCCAAGATGACGATACATCCAGGCGGAGATAAAATGTACAAAGACATAAAAAGGACTTTCTTCTGGAACGGCATGAAAAAGGACGTGGCAGAATTCGTTTCTAAGTGTATGGTGTGCCAACAGGTTAAGGCGGAACAGAAAAAGCCTGGCAGACTACTACATCCTCTGGAGGTCCCGCAGTGGAAGTGGGATAGCATCTCAATGGACTTCATCGATGGGCTGCCTAGGTCTAGGAGAGGCAACACTAGCATTTGGGTAATAGTGGATAGGCTTACTAGAAGCGCCCACTTTTTACCTGTCAAAAGTAAAAGAACTGCCTCATCCCTAGCATCACTTTACCTCAAGGAAATCGTTCGACTCCATGGAATACGATCTAGCATTGTTAGTGACCGAGACCCCATCTTCACCAGCGAGTTTTGGCGGAGTCTGCAAGAAGCAGTAGGAACGCAGTTATGCTTGAGCACAGCCTATCATCCCCAAACCGACGGCCAAACAGAGAGAGTGAACAGAGTTTTGGAAGACCTTTTAAGGCTATGCGTCCTTGACTTCGGAGGGACATGGGAAGACCACCTTCCTTTGGTGGAATTTGCCTACAACAACAGCTATCAAGCAACCATCGGAATGGCGCCCTTCGAAGCTTTATATGGAAGACCGTGCCGATCACCCACTTGTTGGTGGGAGTCTACTGATAAGCTCATACTTGGACCGGATATGATCCGAGAGACTTCAGAGAAAGTAGACTTAATACGAAGAAGGATGAAGACGGCCCAAGACAGACAAAAGTCCTATGCCAACAAGAGAAGGACCGACCTTGAATTTGAGGTTGGAGACAGAGTTTTTCTCAAGGTATCACCACTAAGAAACGTTGTTCGTTTTGGAACCACAGGAAAACTGGCACCAAGGTTCGTAGGGCCATTCCCTATCATCGAGAAAATTGGGAAAATGGCCTATAGACTAGATCTACCCGAGAAGTTGGCTGGAGTCCACAACGTTTTTCACGTTTCACATCTCCGACAATGTCTACATGAGTCTGCTGAAGTGGTAGAGCCAAATATCCTCGAAGAGGCCGAAGTGGAACGTGAAGCAACCATAAGAAAAGTTCCAACCCGCATATTAGGAACGGAAGTGAAGAAGCTACGCAACCGTGAAGTCAAGCTCGTCAAAATTCAGTGGTGCGACGCCGAGGGAGACGCGACTTGGGAAACTGAAGCTAGAATCCGTACTGCCTACCCTTTTCTGTTCGAGGGTACATCCTTGATCTTTTCTTTTCCTTAAGTTGCGCTTTTATCTATCTTTTTAGGTATATTTCCTCGACCTTATCTTTTAGCTAGAAACCCTTTGGATGGAAACATGTAATTGAAACATGTTATGGATGATGATTGCAAGTGGTTGCAAGTGATTGCTAGTGGTTGCTCGTGGTTGCATATACACACACAATCTAGGTTTTAGATCGGCTCAGTCACTTCATATTGCATATGCATATATGTTTGCATTCGTATATGGTTGAATTCTTATGTGTTGTCATGTGGATGCTGCATCTGTATTGAATGATTGTGCACTCATGTAGAATCAAGAATAGGAAAATTTGCATACATAATGGATTCATGGCACTTACATAATTCGCATTAAGGAGGTCAACTGAATCAGTAGACCGCCTGATTTTGCATTAGATAAGTACATGTACACACACACTTCGCATATGATCATGAAGCATTAGAAGTCTTTTAAGGACAATGGATGCTCGTGTTTGATGGTCGAGTAGATGGATGATTGGATATTAGGATATACATTCCTCCTAACTTGAAGATTTCGGGGACGAAATCCTTTTAAGTGGGGGAGAATGTAACACCCCGCAAATTCTATAACTATGAAATTAACAAATTAAAGCATAATTAATTTTAATCAAAGAACTAAGGGAAACGGGATATGCCATTGCGTTCATCTCGGAAAAATACGCGAAATAGAGTCCGAGTTTTCGAAAAACGGAGTCCGTATGAAGAAGATATGGACTTCGGAAGTTTCTGAATTAAATTTAAAATTCAAACAGAATAAAACAGTTTAAAATTAAAAATGGGGCCCAATGGGCCAGGGCGGAAGAACACCCGCCTGACGCACCCAGGTCGACTGGGCTGTCGACCTGGTTTAGCCAGGTCGACAGGGCTGTCGACAGGCATGTCGACCTGGTCCAGAGCCAGGTCGAGCCCAGTCCAACCTGGCTGGCCTATTCTATGTTGGTCGATTTTCTGTGGTCTGCTTTGTCATTAGGGCTAGGTGGCAGGCTCTAATTGGTCTCTCTATCGAATGAATGGCTACGATCAATCCAAGCAACATCAATGGTCCTAATCAGTTTATAACCTCTATAAAAACAACCCTAGACTCAACCCTAATCTATTCATTCAAAAATAAGAACAAAGCCGCCATGTTGCTGAGGAACGACTAGGGGTAGCCACCAATTGGAGAGAGGATTAGGAGGCAAAATTCTAAGGCATAAAGCAACTCAATCAAATCAAACCGCATCTTCAAATCCCTAAATTTGAGAATTCGCCACACCATTGTAAGTAGAGTATTATTTTGGTATGAACAAATAACTGTGTTGGTTTGTATACTTGATTGTGGTGATAAATAATTCATAATTTGTGCGTTACTATTTGGAATATTGTATACGTTTGGATATCCTCATATTATGTTATAAAGAACTACATGCGGTAGTTCTATGCAAGTATACGTTTGGAATATTCGCAAATTATGCAATCCTTGTTGAAGCTACATGTATGTAGTTGTTTAATTGAAACTCATGCAAGTTTGGGGTTTTGCTACTATGCCATCATGATGTATATTTTTGTACATAAATCATTTTGTACGTAATTGAAAACAAGTTTGGTTGTTATAGTTCATATGAAACTATTTGGCACCATGATTTACGTATGAAGACATGCTTTTGTATTAGAAAACCTATTTGCAAACTTATGAATATGACTAGGCTATGATTGATATTTGGCATAATTGAAATCCATGTTAAGTCTATATTATATGATGTCATATGTGATACATAGCTAGGTTAGATTCAAAATCCCTTTTTGCAAGTTTGCATGACAAAAGTAAAAAATCATGATTTCATGTTAGAAATATTTATGCCATGGTTATGCGAACAAATTTAACTATACTTATGCCATGCTTATGTTTGACATTATGCCATGCTTATGTTTGACATTATGCCATGCTTATGTCAGGAATATTTATGCCATGCTTATGTTTGACATTATGCCTAAATAAAAATATAGGTTCATGTTGTAGTTATGACTATGTGTCAATAATGATATCCAATTTAGATTCTCATCTCAACTACAAGTTTACATGCTTGATTCACGTCACCTATGCTTCATGACCAAAGTATATGTCACTACTATGCAAGTACACCAGTTTCTATTTTTATTTCCAACGTCATATTGCAAGTTCATGCGTTCACATTCCCCTCTTTGTGTATGTAATTACGCTTTAAGCCTCCCCTTTTCGCATGGCTAAGTTGGGCTTTAAAAGGCTAAGCCCAATATATATATAATAAACGGACGTGTTAAACGGGGGAAAATAACGTTGGGTTAAAATTACTAATAAATGAAAATATAAAATAGAAGGGCCCAAATTCAAGTATGGGTTGGGCCCATGATTGGTGTAACCTTTACACCATTAACTTAATAATGGGCCGCAAATATTTACATATAAGAAAATAAAGAAGAAAGACAAAATATGTAAATGTAGAACATACGATGTGTTTAACCCGAGGTTGGATTGAGTTGTGATGTAAACCTGCCCGGAACCGCCCGGCTGTCCAGTAGTCACAACAATACCTATCCAATGTGGGAGGTTAAACATGGAGCCCAATAAGGACCCGAGGTTAGACTGAGTTGTGGCGTAAGACTGCCCGGAACCAACCGGCAACAGGCAGCCACAACAATACCTGTCTAATGTGAGAGGTCAGGGCCTTAATAAGACAATTAAGGTTGAGCCAGGATTGTTAGGATTAAGTGAACTAAAGACTTAATCAAAATGGAACATGCTAAACTAAACGGACTGGTGGGGGTTAGGTTAGGAAACACTTAACCAACTTAGCATGTTGGCTAGAGATAGAAAACCTAGTAACGGGGGACCCTTTTCAGCAGTAACCCTAGAAGGTGTATCAGGATACCCTGAAACTAGGCAGGGTGGGGCACGATTACTGGGCTGATTGTAAGAGGTCAAATCGACGGCGGTGGTGTAGCAGTGTAGGTTCTAACGGGGTGCGGGCGTGCACACACTCCGGCGCAGAAAAATAAGGCACTGGACACCAGTAGCATACCTGTGCACTCTAAGGTTGTGTCGGGCCGCCACCATGGGACTTGATACACCCCATGGTGGGACCAGCATAGGTAACTACAACATCGGGGGCCGTAAGACACATGTAACTATGCGAGTAGGAGCCGATCATCATAGAATGGATCACATCACCCTGATTATGGGGTGCCAATTGGAAACTAGTTTATATGGGTTCAGAGATTAACATGGGGTACGATAGTATATTCGACCCTAGACAACTTAACCAAGTTTATAATTCTTTCCCACTTCTTGTTTATACTTACCGTACCCAGTTCTTTATTCATAGACAGAATAGTACTAGACTTACTCAGGCTTTATGTCTGACTCTACTTTTCTTTCGTCTTCTTTTCTTCCGTTCCCCCCCCCCCCCCCCCAGGTCCACATGGAGGGAACACAGCAGCTTGACCAGCCTTAACATCCAGCTTGAAGAAGAGAAATGTATTGCTTGGACCTTTTCATTTTGAACTATGGCTTTGGACAATCACTATGGGGGGCTTTTGCAGTTTATCTATGTTTTATCTATGCTTCTTTAATAATGTAATCAAGACAGATTATGAAGGAGTTATGTTATGTTTTTGGGAAAAGATGTAAGACAATTATGGTGATATTGTTGTAACACGTATTTGCTTTTATGAAATAAAAGTTGTTTGTTTTTCCGCTGTTTACAAATATGTGTTCTTATATCTGTCTTGTATATCTGTGACTTATACTTATAAACCTCCACCAAAATTAGGGCATTCCCTTTGAGAGTGACCCTAACGGAGGTGGGGTGTTTCAGTGTGTCTTTTTTTTTGTTTAGTTTTCAATCATTATTTTAAAAAAAATGTTACTGTTAATTTCTTGTTCAAAAAAAAGGGTTGTGTCTATTTTCTTTCTATTTTCATTGCTGTCTTCATTGAATCGTTTGCATTCTGTTGTTAAAAAAAAGAATTTAATGAAAGAAAGCTGCATATCTTTTATACTTTTGGTTTCAGTTCTGCAATATTTGTGCATTCTAACTAGTTGTTGATTTCATTTTTCCTTTTTCACAGTTCATCCCAGTAGTTTTAAAAAGAGAATAGAATTGGCATTTCATTTCTCCTTGTTTACAAAGTTTTTGCCTTTTTGGAATTGTTAGACCAAAAATTGGTTCTAACACCCAAATTAGCAATGATTTTAATGAAATAGAACAAAAAAGCAACGATTATAGTGGTTCGGCGTTAAAGAGCCTACGTCCACTTTCTACTCTTTTAATTGATGTTTGAATGCAAATACAGCAATGATTCCCACTCAACTTCACAATTACAATTCATAAACTCACTCAAATCTCTCAAAAATAGACTTTAAGAGATGATTTTGATCTGAATGTCGTTATGAAATTCGGCTATGGAGGAAATTAGAACTGAGAATTTGCCAAAAGATCCTTTCATATGCCTCTTGATGGTGTATTTATAGGTGAAAAATCTCCTCGAAGTGGCTCCGGTTCGGAACTGCGTGGGACCCATCCCATAAGAGTCGGGTTCGGAGGCCTCCAGACGGTGACAATGCATCGATTTAGTGGGAGATCGTGGGAGGAAATGGTCGTGCTTGGCCCGAGTCTTCAGGAGACGTGTGTAGCAACGGTCACAGGTTCAGAGAAAATGGGTTCGGATCGGCCTCCGATCCGATCCGATGAGGCTGCTTGCTTTCTTTTGGTGTCGCTGAAGCACTTCTCTGAACCGAACCGATGCGATGTCTGCGTCTTTGACTCCTGCTTCTTTCCTGTGTTGGTTCCCTCTGATTCGAACCGGTTGATGGCTTTTCCACTATTTGCTCTTTGGTAGCCTAGTTCACAAAGTAGGCTAACATTTTGCCCCCTCGAAGTACACTCTTATTTAAGATAAAGTGTGCTTCGAAGTAGTTTATAGAACAGTCTTTGAATTAAAGCCATTGAATAATCACTTCCATTTACTTGTTGAGACGTGCCACTTCATAAAGTCATGCCTTCTGTTTCTTATATATATCCATAAACTATATGAATTACTTTCTTCATTTTCAGACAACTTTGAAACCTCTTTTTAATGTTCAATGAGTCCTCCAAGTAAGCTTTTCCTTTACTTTTCCCTGAATTCAACCTGCGTGCCAAGTCAGTGTGTATAATCCGTTTCGGTTCGGATTCCGACCCGAGCGGATTTCTCTCTTATACTGCTTAACAGTGGACTAACAGGCTAGAATGCCTTTGTGGGCCTGAATCTCGGTCCGAACGGGGTAAAATAGATTGGGAATACGAGTGGTTACCATTAACTTATATAAGTCCTCCTCCCGTCTTCTTCTTCCTCTCCTTCTTTTATTTCTCTCGCCCAACAGATTTTGCATCGAAACCCTAAAACTTTAAAAACTCTGAAACTCTCTCGTTCTTCTTTGAATTAAACAACTTGGTAGGTTTAAAATCTCGAATTACCTTGCTGTAATCGTTTTAAGTTTAGATTTGTGGTAAAATTGGGCGATTCGAACATGGCATTCGTTTAACTCTGACGCCATGGCCTTCTCTCTCCTCGCCGTCGTCGTTGGTGGTTCTGTCACCGCCTCGAGGCGTTGGGAGAGGGGATTAAGATCTTACTGGATAGTTGAGCACGTAAGTGCTTGGTCTTAATTGGGGTTTGTGAAATGGAGCTCGGCTCGGTGATGATTAAGTGGGATGAAAAATGAAGAAGATGAAGAAGAGGAGACGAAATGGGATCGGTTTGGGTGGAGAAACGCTGGAGTGAAGGGAAAGGTAAGATGTTTACAAGACCGGATCGGGTCGGAGCAGAAAAAGGCAAAAAAGGGAAAACAAAGCCTACCTGATCGGGTCGGATCGGAATAAGAGACAGGGAGAAGAAGGATTGTTCAAGCTGATCCGATCCGCTCCGAAAGCCTACATCCGAACCGATCCGGTTTTACTCACTAGGTGTGAACGTCTGCTCCAGACCGAAATATGAATTTGCCCCCCGATCTGATCCCAATACACATATCTGAACCTAACCGAAACAGTCTAACTCAACGTGCGAGAATTTTTCCAACTAGCTTGATCAATGCTTGGCATAACCTTCAACTCGATGAACAGTTAGGATAGCGCCTTGCGAACATAACAAACATCAAGAGCTATTCTGAAACATTATTACTCTTTTGAATCTTTATATCTCGTTCTCATGTGTTTACTTTGCATCTTTGTTACACGTAGCACACACTTTAGTTCACACACACACATGGGGGACACGGGCAACTTTACTCTAATCCTTGCTGTTGTTTCTTCAATAGTCTAGTGATCATGGCCGAGAGACGTTCATCTAGGCTAGCAAAGAAGATGGAAGTTGTGGAAACTTCTGAGAAATTCACTCTTGATGACATATCTTTCTCCTCAGATCCTGAATGGGACGATGAGGGCCTAGATTATGAAGTAGGAGCGCATAACAACGAAACGCCTTCCGATAGTGAAGTTTCTCTAGGCGATGAAGAGGAAGGAGGGATAGGAGATAATCGAGCTCCTGATGAATTTGAGTCTGCCATTATATTGGAGTTACCCAAAGACTCTGTTGAATCGACGATTGATGACAACAGACTTGTTCGCATATGTTTAAAGCACGGGATACTGAAAAGGGATACCTTGGTGCCATCGAAAGCTGATCGTCCCCACAATCCTCCGGAAGATTTATGGCAATTACCCGATTGACGTGCATGGTTGGGGCTATTCCACCGTTTCCGCCTTTTGTTGTCGATTTTCTGAGACAGATGCGGATTGCCCCTATGCAGTTACATCCCAAGTCTTATGCTTACTTATATACCTTATATATAGCATACAGAGAGATTTTAGGTACAGAGCCTACTTTCGATGACGTCCACTTTTTTTATAATTTCAAGCATCGGACTCAAGAGACTCCTTCCTTCTCCTATTTTGAATCAGTCCCAAAACGGAAAATTATTTCAGCTCCATTTAGCAACAAGGCCGCTGATTCTAAGCTCGAATGGTTTTATATCAGGCAACAGCCGGGGTGCGCCAGGAGATGGACCAAATCAAGTAAAGCATCGATTTTCTAGATCTCAATTTTGAAAGTTCATGCCAACACATTAACCTGCTTTCTCTTTTGTTTGCAGTTGATAACCCAAAACAAATATCGGATCAATTGTACTTTAATCGGATGCATCAGCTTCTCAATGGCGATCAAAAATTTCTAACCATCGATGAAGTTCTTAAGGATGAGTACCTCCGTCATCACGGGTTATTATCCATTACCCGTATCATAGGTCATGGGTCGGGTCCATATGTATACATACATTATTCCCGAAACGGGCTCGGGCTCGAAAAGTCCAGCAATACCTCTTCGGACTTCACCTTCTCCTTCTTCAACTCAGGACGATGAGTTAGCCAACATAGCTGAAAAGCACAGAGGAGGGTATGCCGTCCCTGATGATGCTTTTTCTCTTGGGAAGTCAATGCCCCCTAAAGAGCTACCAATAGACGCTTCTCAAGGAGATGTCCCTACTACCGACGATTCCACATTCCAGGGTTTAGGAGATCTCCCCCTACCTGAAACCATCTATACTTCAGAGGACTTTGGCACAAATCCTTTAATTTTCACTTCTTCAGAGGAGACTACTCCCGTGAAGGCCAAAGAGCCAACTCGCGCTGTCCTGGCTTCGGACTCGGGTTTGTCAGAGGGAACACCACTTAGGATGCACCCAACACAATAGCACCACACTTTACAGCACTTACTTCTCATGTGAACACTGATTCTGAATTCCACTTACATTGTTGTGCAGGTACAATGTCTCGCCCCTACTATGATGTCAGGAAAATACGTCGCAGCATGACTAGACTCCCTTCCGATGTCGAGCATGACCGCCGTGAAAGCCGGAGTAGAGAGGACAGAAGGCCTCATGATTCTTATTGGCCACACACCTCGCGCTCTCGCTCCCCCATCCGGTCGGATCCAGACCGATATAAAAGCTATCAGAGTCGTCAAGGAGAAGACACATCGCTGCCCAAAGACCGAACTTCTCCTCAAGACAAACACAGTCGGGAAAAAAGCCCACCGAAACATACCGACTCATGAGACAAACATAAGGTTTCTGATAAGCGACCTGAAAAGGGGGATACAGCCATCGTGCCCACTAAACACAGGGACACTGAGCTAACATACTGCAAACCTCCACCACTGGATGCGGAGTCTAAAGTTAAGCGAGCATATCTGGAGAAGCAGTTCCCAGACCATTATTTTGAAAATCTGACTTTTTTACCTGCTCTCGAGCCTATTTCCTCAAAGTGGGCAGATGAGGCTAAAGCGAAGATTGACGCAGTCGAGAGGCAATATTCGGAGATGTTCAAATATTCACGTAATCTCTCCAGAATCATTCGGACTTTAATTACAGATGTTAATTCGATGAAAAAGACTGCAGACGTCGACGAAAAGGCCTTGAAAAATTTGGAGAAGGACCTTGAGGACACACAGGCTCAACTTGTCATCGCTCAACGAGATGCTAACAACTTCAAACAGCAATTCGAGGAGTTACAGAAGCGTTATCATGACTTGCTGGAATCTCATAGTCAAGATCGTTTGGAGTTGAAGAAATAAGCAGAAGATGCTAAGTCAGACAATGTCAAAATGCAACTGACTTACAATACTCTTGAGCGAGAAAAAGCCGAGTTAGCGAGAAGAAATGCTGAATTGGAGAAACGAAACGTTAACTTGGAATCCAAGTTAATGGAAGCCGAGAATAGGGCTGCCCTAGCTGAGGGGAATGTGGAAAATGTTATTAAGTCCGCTGAAGAGACCCGTAAACAGTTTTCATAGGCTCAGGAAGAAGTGCACGGTTTTGGCGAATTACTAATTGAATTCTTCGCGCACATAATTCGTCGTTGAAATATTTCTTGGATTGAAGATTATCCAACTACCTTGGTTCGCGTATGGAGTCAAATTATCGAATGGGAGATAGAGGAACTTAATGTAGACTCCATCGATGAGGATAAACTTATGGAAAAATATCTAAGAGATGATGAGCCGGCACGCCTGGCCGAGGGGCGTCACCTCATTGCCGCTGCTATGGAGGAGGAGAAGCGAATGACCAAACAAAAGAATATCCCTGAGGCTGGTTCTTCTTCCACTACCGCTGAAACTTCTGAAGTCGAGGGATATGATCTTGAGAACCCGGGGATCCCTCAGGCATCTCTTTTATCTCCCATACCCGAGTCAGCGTCAGAGACGACAGTCACTCCAACTAAGAAATCATCGGAAGGTATTTCTAACTTTTCACCTCAATTCGTCAAGGCCGTCTCCACTTTTCACCACATAATAGGGCAATCGATGGAGGATCCTTTATTTTCTCCTGAGTTGATAACTGTTGCTTCTCATTCTGTAGGTGCTGATCCGACCGAGAAGACTGGCATGCATCAGGGAATCACCACCGGGGTAAAATCCGTGGAAAAGGCTCAAGGAAAACAGGATAAGGCTACCACTGTAGAGTCAGGAGGGGGAGCTGAACTGTCTTAGGCCGACACTTCTCATGATGACGAGATGATAGATGCCTTGAAAGATGATGGTGGTAGCGAGGGGCATGAGGAAGACCCTGATGTGGCTATAATTGGGGATTCAAAAAGCGCTGATGACATCACTTAGTCTGAAATGAAAGCCGACAAACGTATGCAGCTAAAAGTTGAAGACTTGAACCCCGAAAGCCTTAAACCCCTTGCAATGGTGGATCCTGGATCAAGGTTAGTCGTTAAGCTTTCAACTAGGTCTATTATAGAGGAACTTGCTAAAAAAATCTTCTCTTGATTCCATTGTTCCGACTCCTGGTAAAAAATCAACCGACTCTAGCACTTCGACTACAGAGAAGAAAAGGTCGAAACGCATTATGACGGATGCTAAAAAGGAAGCTAAGGCTACTCAGAAAGCTGCCAAAAAATCCAAGTCCGATCCAAAGCCCAAGCGACGGAGCGCTTTGTTGTATTTTGGCATTTAATTGGTCCGCAATTGTTGCAGCGAGTGCGGCCCTCGCATCTTCTCTCTTTTTTTTTGCTTGTTTCCCTTGTACATACTCACATGTTTGTAAATAAAAATAGTCTATTTCCTGCAATGTCTGATAGTTGTTAGTTCAGCATTTAAGTGAAAATACAATAGTATGTCATATTAAAGTTATATAATGAAGTCATTGTTGAGGGGAATATGTATGCACATATATTCCCCCAGTTAATCTTGGATCGATTAAATTAGTAAATCCAATTGCCCCCGATTCTCTGACGGGGCCATATTCCTTTCGTCATCGATGCCTATTCTTTCTAGCATCTTTATACTCTCCTTTCTCATAACCAGGTTAGAGTATCGTTGAGGCGGTCTCTCATCTGGGTGCACCTTCACGCCTCAGGGGACGTCGTCTTCCCGTCCTTTATACTCTCTGTCGATTCTTGAGAGTTAGAGTTAAGAATGTCGTCTTCCCATTCTTCTGTGTTTTTATCATACAAACAGTCATTTTATTTGCTCCTGCACATAGGTCATCTCCAACTTTCCAAATTCAATTTATCATTTTGTGTTTCACGGTCATAATAGAATAATTGTTGAAGATATAAATAATGCATGAAAGTAAATGACACACGATATTTTTATAGTGGTTCAGCTAAGTCGTAGCCTACATCCACTTCATAATCTTTTGCTCACATAAACAGAATTTTTAAGGCAAGTCGTGCCTTTTACATAGCTTATAAAAACAAAAGAGATGACATTTCATATTTAGCTCAGATATCGTCGTAAGTGCTGAGCGTTCCAGGCTCAGGGAATCTCCTCACCGTCCACGGTCGTTAGCTTGAGTGCTCATATATCAAGCTTCCGTTGGATGGTGTATGGCCCTTCCCATTTTGGAACCAATTGGGTCGAAGGAGGGAAGACTCGTTTCAGTACTAGGTCTTCTGGTTCAAAGGTTTTGAAGCGAACTTTCCGATCATAATAACGTGCTACTTGATGTCGATGTCTCGAGGCACGCAAGTCGGCTTCATCTCTTTTTTCTTCAATCATATCAAGAGATTCTAGGAGGAGTGCTTTATTTGTCATCGGGTCATAATACGCAACTCGATGAGAAGGGACCTCTAATTCTACCGGGATCACTGCTTCTGACCCAAAGGAAAGTGAATAGGGAGTATGGCCGGTAGCCGTCTTAAAGGTCGTCCTGTAGGCCCATAAAGCTAATGGAAACTCATCTACCCATCTAGCTTTGGCCTGCTCCAACCGCTTCTTCAAACTTTATTTAATGACCTCGTTTATGGCTTTGACCTGGCCATTTGACTGCGGGTGAGCTACTGCAGTATATCGTTTATCAATCTTGTATTTCTGGCAGAAGTTTCTGAACTCGATGCTGTCAGATTGCGTCCCATTGTCAGCTACGATGGTCTGCGGTATCCCAAATCGACAAATAATGTTTCTGACCACAAAACTGATCACCTTCCTTGCCGTGATGGTTGTTAAAGGTTCAGATTCCACCCATTTTGTGAAGTAGTCCACGGCAACGATTGCGTACTTAGCTCCTCCTCTTGCAATATGTAACACTACAATAATGTCAATTCCCCACATGGCAAACGGCCACGGACTTACCATCGACTTGAGCTGATTCGGAGGCGCTCTAGAAACTTTGGCAAATCTTTGACATCTATCGCAGCGTCATGAGTAATCAGCCGCGTCTTTATTCACTTTAGGCCAAAAATACCCGTACCGTAATACTTTATTTGCTAGGGTTCGGCCCCCAGTGTGATCTCCACATTCGCCTTCATGCACTTCATGCAGTACACGTTTAATGTCGTCGTGTGCGATACATCGTAATAGGGGCATTGAAAGCCCTTGACGATAAAGGACGTCGTCCTGTAAAACGTATATTGCAGCCTTGCGTCTTACAGATATTCTTTCGCTCTTTTTTAACTGGAGGGTTCCATTCTTTAGAAAATTCTTAATCGATGTCATCCAGGATTTTCTCTCTGGTTTAACTTCGAAGGCTAGCTCTACTTCCATTAGGTCGAAACTCGGTGATTCCAACACCTCTATCGGAACCATTTCGGTTTCTTTAGGATTATCAGAACTTGATAGCTTTGCCAATCGATCTGCTTTCTGATTTTCCGCTCTTGGAATGTGTGTTATGCTATAATGCTTCAAACCTTCCAATAACACCTTTACCTTTTTGAGATAAGTGATAAGTCGAGGTCCTTTAGTGGCAAATTCTTCCCGAACTTGACATACAACTATCTTGGAATCGCAATATATATCTAGTGTCTTCACTCCCAAATCTTGGACGAGTTTCAGCCCGGCAATCAGGGCTTCATACTTGGAATCGTTGTTAGTAGCAACAAACTCTAAACGTAATGCATAGTAGATAGATCGTCCTTTAGGAGTTATCAAAACAACTCTGGCGCCAGACTTTCGATTATTCTTGGCCCCATCCGTATATAGTTTCCACGGACTGAGCTCTAACTCTCGATCCAAAGCAACTACCTTGTCACCCACCGTTTCCTCTTCAGGAATTGTAAATTCAGCTATAAAGTCAGCCAATGCCTGCTCCCTTATTGATCTTCGTGGATGAAAGTTGAAATCAAATTGACTCATCTCGATATTCCATTTAAGTAACCGCCCCTATGCTTCGGGTTTCCGCAACACTTGTCTTAAATGTTGATTGGTATAAATAACTATCGGGTGTGCCTGAAAATAATGGCGAAGTTTGGGGGAAGTAATCAGGAGGCTATAAGCAAGCTTCCCTATCTTCGGATAGTTACATTCGGCAGCAGCTAGTTTTTTTGCTTACGTAATACACAGGTTTTTGGACTTTATCCTCTTCACGTACTAATGCTGCGCTGACGGCGTGAGATGATACCGCCAAGTAGACGAACAAATCCTCATGTTCCATAGGCTTTGTTAATATTGAAGGCTTTTCTAAGAAGTCTAATAGATTCTGGAATGCCTCCACACAGTGGGGAGTCCACTCAAAATTTCTCTTTTCCCGTTTTAATGAGATCGAAGAAAGGTACACACTTGTCCATTGCTTTGGAGATGAACCTTCCCAGTGCTGTAACCTTCCCAGCTAAGCTTTGAACATCCCTGATCTTTCGTGGCTCCTCTATATTCCGGATTGCTGCTATTTGGTTCGGATTGATTTCAGTTCCTCTGGAACTAACGATAAACCCAAGGAACTTGCCTGATGCCACTTTGAAAGAACACTTCAAGGGATTCAACTTCATCCCATACCTTCGTAGTATGTCGAACATTTCTGCTAAGTCCTTCGTATGATCGGGAGATTGCTTGGATTTCACGAGCATATCATCTACGTAAACTTCCATGGTTTTCCCGATTTGATTGTAAAACATGCGGTTGACTAGGCACTGATACGTGGCTCCCGCATTTTTTTACCCAAATGGCATTACCATGTAACAATACAACTCCAAGTCTGTGATAAAGCTTGTATGCTCTTGATCTGGTATGTGCATGGGAATTTGATTGTACCCGGAATAGGCGTCCATAAAGGATAAAAGCTCATGCCCGGCCGTCGAATCTACTAGTTGATCAATTCTGGGGAGAGGAAAGCTATCCTTCGGGCAAGCCTTGTTCAAATCAGAAAAGTCAATACACGTTCTCCACTTCCCGTTTGACTTTTTGACCAGGACAGGATTCGATATCCAGTCGGGATATTTCGAATCCTTAATGAATCTGTTATATTTTAATTTCTCTACTTCTTCTTTTAAAGCTGTCGAACGCTCTGGGCCTAACATCCGTCTCTTCTGCTTGACTGGTGGGTGCTTTGGATTAATACACAAAGAGTGGCTCTTAATGGTAGGCGAAATCTCACGCATGTCAGCATGAGTCCAGGCAAACACATCCAGATTTGCCTTTAAGAAATCAGCCAATTCCCTCGCTCTAACTAGATCCAGTTGCGAGCCGATCTTCAGTACTTTTGTTGGATCTGTTTCATCAATAGGTATATCTATTGTTATTTCATTGGGAGTTGCCTTCCTGTCCCTGGGTTCTCTATCCTCTCTGGGATCTATATCCTCGAGCACGTATGAGGGCGACTCTCTTGGGGCAGGACCCCTTAATTGTTATGCTGAGGCCTCCTTTGGAGGAGCGGAATCGTCGTTAGCATCTATATTCAACCCCTTCATTAACATCTTTAACTCTGTCATGTAACAAGCTCGTCCCATAGCTTGGTCGCCTCTCATCACCCCAACTCCTAAGTCAGTCGGGAATTTAAGCAGCAAGCACCAAGGTGCAATACATGCCCTAAATTCGGCAAGGGCCGGTCGGCCTGGGAAGGCATTGTAAGGCGACTCCACATCCAAAACTACAAACGGAAGGATCCTTACTCTCTGGTGATCTCCCTGCCCTAGCATGACCGGTAATTACACAAAACCCATCGGAGCTGTAGATGCTCCGTTAAAGCCACGTATCCATCCTTCACATAGCTTTAAGTCTTTTGCTTCGATTCTCATTTGTTCGAAAGCTTTCTTGAAGAGGATATTATCCGAGCTCCCGTTTTCCACTAACACTTTATGGACTAAAGCAGGGCCAATTGTTGTGGTAATCACTAGTGGATCGTCGGTTGGAGATTGAACTCCGGAATCACCTCTATTGCGGAATACAACATCGTCTGACATCGTCTTTTATTGTTTTACTGGAGTAACGTCTTCGAGGCTACTGCATTCTCCTACCTTAAAATGCTTGGCGGCATTGACGTACTGGTCCATTGCTTTAAAACTACGACCAACTAAGTGAGGTCCGCCTATAATAGTGTTAATGACGATCCTCTTACCTTTTTGCTGAGCTGTGGGTTTTGAAGCAGGATGGTCTTGGTTCGGGGCTTGTCCCCTGTCCCTTGGGGCGACCTTGTACTCATCCAACTTCCCCTCTCGCAGCAATCTTTCGACGATATCTCTCAAATGACGGCATTCATTGGTGGAATGACCGTGGGTACCATGAAACAAGCAAAACTTTCCCATTGCAATCTCTTTCTCAATAGAATCTCTGGGTGGTGGTTTTTTGTACTGCAATATGCTATATGTATCTAAATAAATGTTCTCCAACGTATCATTTAACGGCGTGTAATTTTCAAAAGTCTGGAATCTGGGTCTTTTATTAGAGCTATTCCCGTGGTTTCTGTTCCTTCTATTGCCGTTCCCATTTCTGTTGCTATTACCCCCACTCTGGTTGCCAACATTTACTTCCACCTTCCTTGAAATGTCACCAGATTGTTTCACAGCAACATTATTCTGGACACCTTCCTTCGAGGCCCCTTCGGACTTTCTCTTCCGATTTGCCTTAGCCTCTTCTTGCCTTAAGCGGATATTAGCCTTTTCATAGAACAATTCTCTAGTAGGAGGTGGTTTTCCATCCAAGTAATCCCCGAACTCTGTGTGAGGATCTACCCCTTCTATCAGGGCCACAAGGATAGTGGGCTCATGGGGATCACTAACTTCGGTGACGGCCAGGTTGAAGCGATCCAAATATGACTTCAAAGATTCTCCTGGGGCCTGTTTAATCCGTGACAATTCTATGACGGTGGACATGGAGTCGAAATTGATTCATGAAGCGCTCACTCAGTTCTGTGAAATTTGATACCGACCGAGGAGGGAGTTGGGTGAACCACATTAAGGCTACGACTTCAATATAAATTGGAAAAGCTTTGCATTTTACGGCATCTGGAGCTGTTGCCGCATTCATGAACCATGCATATCTCATCAGATGCTGCCCTGGGTCTGTTCTTCCTGATTATCGATCCATCTGAGGCAAGTTGAATCGCCGGGGGAACTGGAAATTCAGTATTTCATTTGTGAAGGGGGTATGACTTCGTTCAATGCCCCAATCTTCATTAGTATACCGCTGGCTCTCGGACATAATCTGGCACACCATTGCCCATACATCGGCGTTTGTTAATGTCTGCACAGGCTCTCTAGATCTGATGTTCGGATTACCCCTGGGTTCTTGATCAGGGATAACCTCCTGTTTCTGGTGGCAGCTGCTCTATGTTGCTCTCTGTGCTCCCAGTCGATCTCAGGAGGTAGAGGTTGGAGAAGCTATTGCTGTGTGGGGTTGGTAATATTAGGATCCCTGGGTAAGACGTGGGATCCGCGCATGGGTAGCAACATAGGCTGTTGTAGGCTCGGGTCATCAGGGCCCAATACACTAGCAGCGTCTTCTCGGGATCCTAAAGATAAAAAAGTCAATTGATCGAGGTTCTGAGGTCGTTCAAGCGGCCTTCTCTCGGGAGGGCGTTCCTCGTTCGAACAAGACGAATCATCTGTAGCAAGGCGGCGTGTTGGGGAAGGAGTCTTCTGCCTCCGAAGTTCCTGTAGCTCTCTACCCATAGTGATCATGTTTTCCTGCATGCGAAGGTTGTCACGCCTTTGGGCTTCCAATGCTTCTTTAGTGCTATGTAGCATGTCAAGAAAACGTGAAAAGTCTCCCTGGGTAATGGGTGCAGATGGATCAGGCTGAACATTAGTCATCGTGGCTGGAATCGGAGCATTGGAGGGAGCTCGAGTAGAAGTTCCAGCTTCATTCTAGTTCGGATCGGATCGGTTCACAGTAGCCTGGTCGGGGTGGTTCGGATGGAAAGAGTGAGTGCCCTCGACCTCATTAGACCGGATCGGATTGGTGCCTTCCACTCGGTTCGGATCGGCGCCTCCCATCCGGTTCGGATCCTCCTGATCGGAGCGGTCTGCTCTAGAGCTTTGAGTGTGTGACCTTGTTAACACGATGGCTTGCTAATCTTCTCTAGCATCGTTTCCCCTAGCGCCTTGCACTTTTTTTCCTTTGGTCTTAGCCATGATACTCGATTCTTCAACGGTTAGTCCACAAGTACTGAAAGATGTTAGAGACAAGGGATTAACTTCTTTAAACTTGAAAGTCCAAATAGTAGAGGGATAATCCCAAAAAGGCTGAGAATTCGAAGGTTTCTCAGTGAAAGCACAAAAGTTAGACCAAAAATTGGTTCTAACACCCAAATTAGCAATGATTTTAATGAAATAGAACCAAAAAGCAACAAGGAACACAAGATTTATAGTGGTTCGGAGTTAAAGAGCCTACATCCACTTTCTACTCTTTTAATTGATGTTTTGAATGCAAATACAACAATGATTCTCACTCAACTTCACAATTACAATTCATAAACTCACTCAAATCTCTCAAAAATAGACTTTAAGAGATGATTTTGATCTGAATGTCATTATGAAATTCGGCTATGAAGGAAATTAGAACTGAGAATTTGCCAAAAGATCCTTTCATATGCCTCTTGATGGTGTATTTATAGGTGAAAAATCTCCTCGAAGTGGCTTCTGTTCGGAACTGCGTGGGACCCATCCCATAAGAGTCGGGTTCGGAGGCCTCCAGATGGTGACAGCGCATCGATTTAGTGGGAGATCGTGGAAGGAAATGGTCGTGCTTGCCCGAGTCTTCAGGAGACGTATGTAGCAACGGTCACAGGTTCAGAGAAAATGGGTTCGGATCGGCCACCGATCCGATCCGATGAGGCTGCTTGCTTTCTTTTGGTGTCGCTGAAGCACTTCTCCGAACCGAACCGATGTAATGTCTGCGTCTTTGACTCCTGCTTCTTTCCTGCGCTGGTTCCCTCCGATCTGAACCGGTTGATGGCTTTTTCGCTATTTGCTCTTTATGTAGCCTAGTTCACAAAATAGGCTAACAGGAATCTTACACAGTTTTCATACACACAGTTCTACTGACAATCTTTTCATATATTGCTTTTGTTGTGTTTCACTGCCATACAAACTACAAACATACTCCTTCACATAAACAACCATTTCTTCCATCACAACAATCCCCTACTTCAACCACTTCAAAAACAGCCTACAATCAACTTCATACTCCCCATCATCAACTCAGTTCATCCACGAAAACCATCCAATCTATCACCCTACACACATACACATCAAACAACCCTCAAACATTGTCGCTTTCCAAACCACACAAGCAACCGTCGCAGTTCAACCATCCACCATACAAACTGCTGCCATTCATTACCCACAGAACTACTCCGACGCTGTGCAGCCACAACCCCACCTTGGCACCACATATTCCATAAACACTCCTCATACACACTCATTCACCAACTCCCACTTCTTCATTTCGGCAAGCACCTCCTTACAACCAATCATACCACTTCAAACAACTTCTACAAAGTCTCCAACCACCCATCTTGACGACTTTATAATATCCGCAACCACATCATCAGCCTGCATTTCCGATAAACCATCAAAACAACCACCCCTTCATCCTTCTGTCAATCCGCAAACGCAAACTTGTTGCCTACAAACTTATGCCCATTCAGAAACACCACCCTCCTCACCAATTCCAGTAGCCACACTTCTCACTCGAAATAACAACCAAATTGCCTCACACAAACCCCAATCACAAAACAGTGTATTCCCATAAATCTCGTGCTCTTCCACAATCAAAAAATACCCCTAACCTCTCGATTGAATCATCTCCCCTGCACCCAATCCGCTTCGAACCCGAAAACAAACCCATCATCAAATAGCAGACCCTAATTCCTACAACCATATTCAAACCAAACTCAATCACCATAGAATTTTCCAAGTGGATTTGTGATCCTAGCAGATTCGGTTCTCAAACAGGAGTAAAATTTTCTAATTTAGAAAGAAAAGAACTGATTTCAAAGTGGATTTGTAGTCTAGATTTCGATTTTAGAGCAGATTTAGCTGAGTCGGTTCATTCATGTTTTGAGGATTGCATCATGAATAATTAGAAACCCATTCTATTCGGGTTTGCTAAGCTTGTGGACTCACTTGGGCCTATGAGCTTGTGGGCTATGTGAGGAATTATTAGTTTTTTTTTTAAGTTTTCATTCCCTTATCTTTTGAGTTATATATTAAAAAAAAATCGTTTTCCCTTCGTTAGGTTTTGAAATTATTTTAACATCAAGTCTTAAAAAAATTGCTTTGCTTAATTTGGTTTCTTTAACTTTTGCAATCTTTGAGTGGTCATAAAAAAAACATTTTCCTTTCAGTTATTTATATATCGTCTTCTCCTTTTCAGGTTGCACAAAGAGGAATCACTTTGCTAAAAAATGCACAGCTTTGCTTGCTTGCTAAAAAATTTGCCGCTAAATTTTTTTTTACTAATAATATTAGATCCAAAAATGGTTATAATACCCAAACTATTGATAACTCTAAGTGAAATGAAAATAAAAACAAAGAGAAACACATGATTTATAGTGGTTCGGCATTAAAGAGCCTACGTCCACTTTATACTACTTTGATTGATGATTGGAATACAAATGCAATAATTGTTTTCGCTCAATCCCACTTTTACAATGGATAATTTCACTCAATACTTGCTGAAATATTCTTCAAAGATTGATGATGATCTGATTAAAGTGATGAAATTCAGATATAGCAGGTGTGTGAGTCAAGAATTTGCCAAAAGATCCACTCAAATGATGCTTAGTGGTGTATTTGTAGGTGGGAAATATCTCTGGAATGGCTCCGGTTCAGATACACGTGACTTTCATCCCTTGAAAGTCGGGGTCGGTTATGATGATGACAGCGCATGATGAACATGGGTGATCATGGGAAAATGGGCTCTTAACCGCTCCGCATTTGGAGGAGGTCGTGCTTACCAGTTACAGCGCCATAGTCCGGATCGGAGAGGCGATGGGGGTTCGGATCGGAAGGCGCCGATCTGATTCGGATGTGTCCTCCACTCTTCATTTATTGAACTGCTCACTTCGAAGGGGAGGAGCCCAGTTATGGGGGTACCCGAACCGATCTGGTTGCCTGCTACGTACTCTTTGCTCACACTTGTTCGACGAGTAATTCCCTTAGATTTGTGTAGCCCGATCACAAAGCGGGCTAACATTTTGCCCCCTGGAAGTACACTTTTATTGAAGTAGAAATGTGCTTCGAAGTGGTTTGCCTATTTGTTCCTGAATCAAAGTCACTGAATAGTTGTTTCCACTCATCTGTAAAGTCGTGTTGCTTCATCAAGCACATCTCTTGTTGTCTATAAATACGCTATGTAATGCACAAATCGCTTGCGTTATTTAAAAAAAAACTTCGAGAACTTTGTTTAATGTACAAGTAGCTCCTCCAGGTAAACTTTTATAATGTATGCTTGTAATTTTGTTACATTCTCCATCAAATGCATTTCATGTATTATATTGCGATTGATGATTATGCTTCGGGTCGGGTAGGTCTTATCCAACCCATCCCATGCTTCAACCATTGGTGTATAAAATGGGCTAAAAGGCTTTACGCTAGAGGGGACGTGTGCTGATTGGATCGGGCTTCAGTGTCTAGTCCGCTGGAACACGAAGGGACATCTATCTCCTTAGTATGTATATACTTGTATGCTTCTCTTTAATTCTTTATTTCCTGTCGCCGCTTTCTCTATCATCGAAAACCCTAATCCTTGAATCACGAAGAAACTCTCCCAATTTCTTGAAATAAACTCATAGGTAGGGCTTCAATTTGTGACTAGCTACGCTTTAATCGATTTTAACTCAAATTTAGGAATAATCTGAGCAATTCCTCCCGCTGTCACATCTGTGTCTGATATCCCCTCGCCATCGTCGTTGGTTGCTTGTAGCCACCTCGATATGGTTGTGGAGGAGGTCAAAGTCAGCATTATACAAGTTGGCTTGTAAGTGTTTAGCCATGAATGGGCTTTTGAGAGAAATGGGTTAGGTGACACTGGGGAAGCGAAGTAGGAGTAGAGGGAGAAGAGAGGGATGGGATCGGTTCGATGTAGAATGGAAGATCCAGGAGTACTTGGGTTCAGGCACGCGGCGTTGGTTCGGGTCGGAGAAGATGATAACGATTGCAGAAGAAAGTTTAATTGAATGGATAAGTTATTGGGGTATTGATGCAGTTCGGTTCGGTGCCAACTGATCCGACCACAATCGCCTTCCTTTAATCCTATCTGATCCGATGTCTTGTCCTTCTCATGTTCCGAACCGATCCGCATAGATGATACGTTCCATTCGATCTGCTCATAATTTGGACATCCGAACTAATCCAGTCTTAACGTAAAAAGGAGGACTTGTACCAATCCGCTTGTGATGTACATATTCAAACCGATCTAAAATGATTCAACATCATGTGCAAGAGTGGTTCAACTAACTTAATTAAACAATGACTATGGCCTATAACTTTATGGACAATTAGGATAGAGCCTTACGATCATGATTGAACTTCCAGACTATCATGAACACATAATTGCTTTAATTTTTTCCACTGCTTTCTTTTATGTTGATCTTGTACATTTTAATTCCATCATTACACGTACACTTGCACACTTTTAGCTTCAACACATGCACAGGGGGACACAGGCAACTTCACTCTAATTTCTGCTATTGTTTCTTCGATAGTACAACAAACATGATTAAGAGACATTCGTCTAGATTGGCGGAGAGAAGAGAAGTTGTTGGGTCATCTGAGAATCCACCCATTGAAGATGTATCTTCCACTTCAGATTCAGGTTGGAATAGTACAGGTACAGACTATGAAATGGGAACTCATGAAAGTGATGTATCGTCCGGGGGTGATGTCTCTCTAGGCGAGGAAGAAGAAGGAGGAGTAGGAGATAGTCGTGCCCCAAATGAGTTTGGGAATGTTACTATCTTGGAATTGCCTAAGGATTTAGTTGAATCAACAACGATAAGCTTGCACAGATATGCCTGAAGCATGGGATTCTTCGAAGAGATACTGAGTTGCCTTCGAAAACAGATTGTCTTCATGATCCACCGGAAGGGTATATGGCTATCACCAGCTTAATGTGCCTTGTTGGGGCAATACCTTCATTTCTGACATTCGTCGTCGATTTTCTAAGACAATTGCGGATTGCCCCCATGCAGCTTCATCCCAAATCTTATGCTTATTTTTATACTCTGAACATAGCTTATAGAGAAATTCTAGGTGTAGAGCTAACTTTTGAGGACTTGGGTATGCAGAAGATGGCTTAAGTCGAGTAAGGACCTCAGTTTTTATGCTCTAGTTCCATCCTTTATCATAAATACATTAAGCATTGCTTGTTTTCACTTACAGTTCCTAACCCACCTCAAGAGAAGCATCTGGTGCAATTTGATTGCTTGAATCGGTTACTCAATGGCGACAAAAAATTCTTGGCCATAAAGGACTGCTTAGTAGACGAATATCTCCATCGGCATCGTCTAGTTTCTATATCTCGAAGCATAGGTCACGGTGAAGGTCCTTATGTGTACATACCTCCAGTTGCGGGGCCAATCGACCGCCCTCTTGAGAGGGGAGAATGTTCAAAAGATCCAATAGAGCCCTTTAGGGATCCTCCTTCTCCTTCTACGACTCAAGATGATATATTAGCAAATATAGCAGAAAAAGATAGAAATAAATACATTACTCCCGAGGATGCTTCCACTCTTGAAAAGCCGATCTTTCCAAAAGAGTTGCCGTTAGATGCTCCTCAAGGAGATGCCCCTACTACGGATGATTCTACGTTTTGGGGTTTGGGAAATCTCCCCTTGCTCGAGACCCTTTACACTTTAGAAGATTTTGGAACGAACCCGCTTATTTGTACTTCCTCAGAGGAAGCTACTCCTATAAAGACTACGGAAACTGCATATATCGTCCTAAGTGCGGGCTCTGGTTGGTTGGGGGAGGGTTATCACTTAGGATATGCACAACACATCAACACTACACGTCACAGTACCTGTGCTTCACATGAACATTGGTTCTGAACGTTACATACCTTATTTTGCAGAAACTATGACATGTCCCCGCTATGATGTCAGGAAAGTCCGCACCAGTAGCCTAGATTTGATTTCGACACTGAACATGATCGCCGCGAGAGTCGCGGCAGGGATGATAGGAGGCATTATGATCCCAATCCTCCTCATTCTTCGCGCTCTCATTCACCTCGTCAATCAGACCCGGACCAATATAAGAGCCAACAAGATCATCGCGAAGGGACAAACCACATTCCAAAGATCCAGTTCCTCCAAAAGACAAGCATCCCCAAGAGAAGCTGCCGTCGAAGCGTGTTGATTCGCAGGATAAGCATAAATAAATCGAGAAAAGGTCGTGTAGGGACGACATATCCATCATACCTTCAAAGCGAAAAAAGGTCGAGTTGTCTATATCTAAACCCATGCCGCTTGATTCTGAAGCTAAAGCGAAACTGGCATATTTGAAGAAACAATTTCCGGATCTTCATTTTGATCATCTACACTTCGTTCCCACACTTGAGCCTGTTCCTTCGAAGTGGACGGATAATGCTAAAGCAAAGACAGACTTAGTGGACAAGCAATATATGGAAATGCATAGATATTCGTGCAACCTTTTTAAGATTATCCGTAATTTAATCATTGACATAGATCACATGAAGGAAATGGCTGATTACGATGAAAGAATCCTGAAAAATTCAGAGAAAGACTTGGAAGATGCACAGTCTCAGTTTGCTCTCGCTCAACGGGATGCCGACAACTACAAAAAACAGCATGAGGAACTACAAAGGCGTTATCACACTTGTTTGGAATCCCATAGCCAAGAGAGATTATATCTGAAGAAGAAAGCTGAGGGTGCCAAATCTGAAAGTGTTAAAGTACAGTTGGCTTGCACTATCCTTGAACAGGGGAAGGCTGAGTTAGAGAAGAAAAACACTGATTTGGCAAATCAGAATGCCGAATTGGAAGCCAAACTACTAGAATCAAGGGCAGTCTTGGCCAAGGGGAACACAAGCATTGCCATTAAATCAGCCGAAGAGGTTCAAGAGAAACTTTCCATGGCGCAAGGGGAATTGGATGGCTATGGTGAGATGATGATAGAGTTCTTTGCTCAAGTGATCCGTCGTCGGGACATTTCTTGGATCGAGGATTACCCGACAACTCTGGTTTACGTGTAGGACCAAATCATCAAATGGGGGAAGAAAGAGCTCAAGGTGGATTCCATCGATGAAAAAAACTTATGGAGAAATTCCTGAGGGGTAAAAAAAACTGTTGCGCTTTGCTGAAGGACGCAGACTCATTGCTGCAGCTATGGAAGAAGAGATACGTCAAGCTAGGGGGAAAATGTCCTCGAAACTGGTTCTTCTTATGCTGCCCTTGAGGATACCAGAACAAAGGGATATGATCCAGAGAATCCGGGAATCCCTAAGACATCTTTTTTATCCCCCATTCCTGAAGCGACACCAGAGACCCTAGCTACCCCCATTCGAGAAATCATCTGAGGGTATCTCTACATTTTCACCCCAATTTGTTAGGGCTATTTCAACTTTTCGCCACATTATTGGACAGTCGATCGAAGACCCTATTGTTTCTCCTAAGCTAATACCAGTTAACTGACATTCTATAGGTGCACAACCAGTTGAAAAGGTCGATGAGCAGCAGAGGGAAAGGACTAAGATGAGGTTTACTAAAGAGATCCAAGAGAAGCATGCTAAAGTTACTAGCCCAAAACCTGTAGAAGAGGTCAAGGATAAAGACAAGGTTGCCGAGAAGATTCCCAAGCCATCTACCACTGAAGACCCCACGAAAGAAGATGTAATAGCTGCCCTAAAAGACGACGGTGGCGATGACGGGCATGAAGAAAATGATGATGTTACTATAACTGGAGACTCGGAAATGTCAATGGCATGACTTTGGCTGAGATGAAGGCTAAGCAGGATAAGCATATGCAACTGAAAGTTGAGGAAATAGATCTTGAAAGTTTTAAGTCTCTTGCGACAGTACCTCCTAGGTCAAGGTTAGTTGTTAAACTTTCAACTAGATCAATCAATGAAGAGCTTGCTAAAAAATCTTCTACTAATCCCAGCACTCCAATTTTAGGGAAGAAGAAACCGAAGCGGATCTAGACCGAGGCTGAAAAAGAGGAGAAAGAAAGATTTAAAGCTGACAAGAAAGCAAAGTCCGCCCCAAAGTCCAAAATGAGAGGCAGTTCTATTGTTCCTGTTCTTCAGTCCGCTGTTGTTGTAGCGAGTGCAGTCCTCCCCTTTGTTTTGTTCTTTTGTATAAACCTGCACTTGTGTAAATAAAGTAGTTTGCTTCCCACTATGCCAAATGATTACGAGTTCGTCATTTACTTCTGTTAGTGTCGAGAAATTAACAAACATTAGTAATGATTTGAGTCACAATCGTGCTTCCCTGCAAATGTATAGACGGAGAAAATATCATTCGTAGAGAAATTGCTACTTAAATAAATAGAATAAATGATTGATGGCACCGTGCGAGATGTGCATGCCCCCAATCAATCTTGAATATAGCACTTGGCTAAGGCTTGTTCGAGATTGATTAAATTGTCCCCCGGGTCTTTTGGTGGGGTTAAAATTTTTTCATTGGTACACATTCTTTGTACCTTTATACTCTCCTGTCGTATGGTCAGATTAGAGTAGATTCAAGGTGGTCTTTTGTCATGGTGCACCGTCACGCCCTGAGGACGTCGTCTTCCCATCCTTTATACTCTCTCTCGACTCATGAGAGTTAGAGTTTGGGATGTCGGTTTACCGTCTCTTTTTATGTCATTAGGCAAATGGTCATTTGATTTGCTTTTGTATCAATTTAAATGTCTGAAATTTTCGACTTATGTTATTGTAACAGCCCGCATTTTACGTATCGGAGGATCATAAAATATTTTTATTTTATTCCATGAGGGTTGGATCATTCTCATCTTTTAATATGTTGCTTATGGAGATGTGGGACATGTCCATAATTTTTACCGATTTTGTTTGTGTCCATTTTACCCCTATCAGTCTTGTACAGGGCACAACTTTTGACTCAGGTCGAATCAAAGGGTGAACATGTGCCATTGGAAAGGAATTAATGATTCTCTTCCCGTAGAGTGGTTACATTAAATATTTGGCTCAGCGGTTTGGGAGAAATTGTTGTTTTAAGGTTTTTCAGTTGGTTGTCCAGGTTTGGTAAGCCATAATGGGCTGAATTGGAGAGGCCCATTAGTGGGCTGATGGGAGGGCATAAATAGGGAGTGAGGGATATGGGAAATGGTTTAGTTTTTCATTTCCTCATTAAGTGGCCTTGTTCTCCTTCTTCCTCTAGCACCTTTCCACCATTAAAAATCCAAATCTAAGGGGGGAAATCGAAGATATATACCATCGGAGGCTAGATCTACATCATTTCATGTGCGAATTCATCGGATCGAGGAGTTTGGTTTGGATTGCTCGCTGTCCGGATTCATAATTCTATCGTTTTAGCTTGTTTTGGCAAATCGGTGAGTGATATGCATCTCTCACATGGATCCAATGAGGTATATGAGTGTTTGTGCAAGTTTTTCATCATATGCAAGTGTTTTTCCATAGATCTATACATTGGTAAGTCCATTTTCATATGAATCACCCTATGATCTAAGTTAGCATGTTTAAACCAGTAATTCTCATGCCATCTTACATGTATATGCAAGTTAGATTCGCAATTTAGATCATACATTCATTTATCATGATTTTTGGTGAATTTGCATAATTTGATGGTAATTGTCATTTTCATGATGTTGGTGGTTTCATAACATGTTTATGATTGTATTGGATGTATTGGATGAGTTGGTTTTGTTGAATTCGTTGTTTGGCGAAGTTTTGGTCAAAATTGGAGTTGGATTGGGGCTGTACAATGGACCGATCGGTCAAAAATCATGTCTTTAGGAAACAAGTCAGGACCAATAGGTGGTGTTGCAGGAGGGCTGACCGGTAGGTAGTGCTTCAGGAAGACCGGTAGGAAGTGGTTTAGGAAGACGGGTAGGTAGTGCTTCAGGTAGACCGACCGTAGGTAGTGTTCCAGGAGGACCGACCGGTAGGTAGTGCTTCAGGAAGACTGACCGGTAGGTTGTGCTTCAGGAAGACCGACCGATAGGTAGTGCTTCTGGGAGGACCGGTTAGTTCGGGAGGACCGGTGTTCAGGGAGGACTGAGTAGTAAGGGATGACCTGTTAGTTCGGGAGGACCGGTGTTCAGGGAGGACCGGTTAGTCTGGGAGGACTAGTTAGTCCGGGAGGACCGGTTAGTCAGGGAGGACCGGTTGTTCAGGGAGAACCGGTTAGTCCGGGAGGACCGGTGTTCAGGAAGGACCGATATTCAGGGAGGATCGGTGGTCAGGGAGGACTGATTGTTCAGGGAGGACCGGTTAGTCCGGGAGGACCGGTTTTCAGGGAGGACCGGTGGCCAGGGAGGACCGGTTGTTCAGGGAGGACCGGTCAGTCCAGGAGGATCGAGCGAAGGGGATTCGAAGAAAATTCAAGTGGGAATATTCGAAGTGTTGAAAGGTGCTCGTTGATCGGTGTAGAACAACGAATGAGGTGGCATCTGAAAGGTCGTAAGTTGGTGGATAATTTTTGCTCGAGAAGGTTGCTTGAGCCATGTAAAGTCATCAGGTTAGGTGACTAGAGATGTGAAGGCCGAGAGATTACTGTTGTCGTAAGTTCTAGCAGGCTCGAAGCTGGAGTACACTAAAGACGTCTAAAAGACCGGTTGTAGGCCGAGTACCCTAGGTCTTGGGGAAAGGCCTAGTTGCCAAGGTTGGACATTGTCAAGGTTAGACATATGAAGTTTATGCTAGAATTGGGTTACCATTAGCCCTTGACATATGGCAAGGTTGGTCGTCATACGATTAACGATGATTTCAAAGCAGGATTGGCGGTGATAGCCAGAGTCAGTCATGGATGATTGGTTGTTCTGTTTGTACTATCTCACATAGATTATCCAAAGTCGAGGGAGATATTCTTTGAGTGCTTAACTGATATTAGTTTAGGCCTCTGGGGAAGTACTTGGGGGATGTTAAACTCGATTAGGGCTGTCTGTGTGAGACTTATATAATCTGGATGTTATGAGTGTTTTCCATGATTGAATAGGTGTTCTAGTTTCCATGGTTGAATTCTTTATAGTAAAGGCTATCATTGTCCGATATGGGGAAGATAAGGTTGAGTTCTTCTCTGGTGTCATGGGTAGATTAGTATGTTCATCTATCCCTTCTCATATACTTTATTGTTGAAGTTTGTTAGCTGTTTTATCGCTCACTAAGACTGTTGTCTGACTCAAGGTTTTATGTTTGCTCTTATTACCTTGGGCTGTTCATCTAGTTGTGGATGGGCAGACTGAGTAACAAGCGACGGGTGATGCTTTAGTGGGGACAATGATGTTGATCGACGACGAGAAGGAGGCTTACGTACCAGTTTATTACTATCTAGTATTTTCTATTCCGCTGTTTGAGTTGCTCTGTGAGTGCTGTAGTGAGGCCTTATGTACATACTTGATATTTCCTATGATGTTGGAAGAATCTTTCTGGATGTTGTGAAAGTATAGAAAGTTTGCTATATGATGC
This sequence comes from Allium sativum, assembly GCA_030737875.1. Lineage (NCBI taxonomy): Eukaryota > Viridiplantae > Streptophyta > Magnoliopsida > Asparagales > Amaryllidaceae > Allium > Allium sativum. Next base: position 694,337,759 of record CM060923.1, read on the forward strand.
TTCACTACTATTACCTGTTGTATATGTTCTATTATATTTTATCCTTGCGCTGTGAGTTCTACGACAAGTTTCAATGTGTTTACCTACTCTAATGATCGTCCATAGCAGCCTGATACACCTTTCAGCGCATTATTCCTCTTGTATAGTGTAGAGGCTGTAGGCGGTCGTCACATTTGGTATCAGAGCTCTGGTCAACGATTTTTGGCCAATGTTCAAGGACATAACTACGTATGAGAGACGTATTTGTAGATTTCAGTTGGATGGTTACTATATATTTTAGCATATACAGTAGTAGTGGTTGTATCTCTTTAGCAGTTCTTCTTAGAAGTGGCTAATTATTCTAAATTGCAGATTTAGAATGAATAGATGACCATCAAGACACGCTGCTATGGTGGTGGTGAACCTAATTACCCGGCCATGTTTGAAGCCATGGCAGAAGCAATTATGCGAAGGGTACCCGCTCCAATGGCAGTAATGGTAGATGTTGGGGTGCGAGTTCCTAGAGTTGTAGATTTTGCAAAGCTGTGCAAGGACTTTACATCTCTAAGAGGAAAAACATTCAAGGGAACTGAACCAGCTGAAGAGGTTCATAAGTGGATGGATTCATGTGTCCGAATCTTTGGAGACTTGGGTATTGAGGATGCAATATAGAGAAAGCTTGCACACTCAAGACTCCAGAGGAAGAAATTTCATGGGAGCAATTCTAAGCCAAGTTTGAAGCAAAGTTTATCTCCACTGCTCAAAAGTCTGTTCTCTTCAAAAAATTCGTGGAGCTGAAACAAAATGGTTTTTCTGTTCTTGACTACATCTCTGACTTTGAAGCCTTGTCCAGATATGCTCGTTCATACATTGATACACCCTATTAGAAGAACGAGAAGTTTGTCTTGGGTTTGGATGCTTATCTCGGAAAGCCGTTAGTGGAGCATCTTGATGATTCATTCGAGAAGATTGTGGAAAAAGCTAGTCGTCATGAGAGCTTGTTTCCAAAGGAAGCAAATGTTGTCGCTGCAACCAAAGAGGTTCAGAAACCACAGCAGGGTGGTAATAATAAGAAGAGGAAGCAGCAACAACAGAGGAGAAAAGATGGCCAAAAGAATCCTAAGAGTGAGTGGTTTGCTTTAACTGACAACAGAAAGGCCATTTTGCAAATGAGTACAAGAATCTCAAAGCTAAGAAGAAGTGCTTCAAATGTGGGAAGCCTAGGAATGAGAAGAAAGATTGTCCAGAATCAGCTAAGGGCAAGCAGGTTGTGAGGGCATATGCTTTGGAAGCCATGCCAACTTTTTTGAGAGATCCTACCCCAGAGGAGAAGGTAAAGGGTGTTGTGGTGCAAGATACTCTTTCTATTAATGGTGTTTCAGTTCGAGTTTTGTTTGATACTAGAGCATCACATTCGTTCATTTGTAATGAGCTTGTTTGTCGCTTGGGTTTGGAACCCGAGATTTGTGATAGACCATTGATCATGACTAATCCAATTGGGGGTTCGTCCAGTTTGTGCATGATTTTCCGTGGTCTAGTGTTGTCGAGTCATGTTTCTCTTTTGTGTGTGATTGCTTCGTTCTTAACTTCGCTGGGTATGGGATCATCTTGGGCATGGTTTGGCTCAAGAGATATGCGGCAAGGGTGAATTGCGAGAAGCTAGAGGTGAGGGTCGGGGATGTGGAAGGGAAAAAGGTGTTGATTAGATGTAAGCGCGAAGATGGGGTCTTCGTGAGTTATCTATATTCGCTTGGGATTCCACAAGAAGACATGTCATCAGTGCTGATCGTTAATGAGTATGTGGATGTCTTTGACGAGGTCAAAAGGTTGCCGCCGCATCGTGAGATCGAGTTTAGGATCGATTTGGTCGAAGTGTTAGACCAATTGTTATGCCTCTTAGGAGGATGGCGCCTAGGGAACATCGAGAATTAGAGGTGCAAGTTCGTGACCTTTTAGGAAAAGGATTCATTTGGAGGAGTGTTTCCAAGTGGGGTGCACCAATCGTGTTTGCAACTAAGGTAGATGGCTCGTTAAGATTGTGTGTGGACTATCGTGAGCTGAACAAGGTGACTAAGAAGAAAAAGTATCTGTTGCCAAGGATTGATGAATTATTCGATGGATGCATAAGGATGTTATGCTCTGCCTGGAATACAATCATAAAATTGAAAGTATTAGAAATTCCTAAAGGCGTACGTACCATCAGAGAAACTTCCTTGACCAATAGGATAGATCAAGAAAACAGCAGCAGCAGCTGCAACCCCGTTGTATTTGCGTCTTTTGATGGTTGGTCAATTCAGCTTCACGAAGCCAAAGTGTTTTCTCAGATGGATTTGGCAACGAAATTTCACCAATTGAGGGTGGCAAAGGATAGTGTGCCAAAGACTTCTCTCAGGACACCATCTGGTTTCTTCAAGTGGTTTGTGATGCCATTCGGGTTGACTAACGCGCCAACGTATTTCGTGGATCTTATGAATAGAGTGTTCAGAGATCAGTTGAACAAGTTTGTGCTTGTGTTCATGGATGATATTCTAGTTTACTCCAGAAACGAGGAAAAACATAAGATGCATGAGAGTTGCGCTTGAGTATGGCATAACATCCCCAAACTGATGGTTAGACCGAGAGAGTCAATTGAGTTTTGGAAGATCTCCTGAGGGCTTGTGTGTTAGACTTTGGAGGATCATGGGAAGACCATCTACATCTAGTGGAGTCTGCGTATAATAATAGCTACCAGTCTAGCATTGGGATGGCACCATACGAGGCGTTGTATGGGAGGCCGTGCATTCTCGAGCAAGTTGGTTAGAAACTGGAGATAAATTGGTGCTTGGACCAAATATGATTAGAGAAACCTCGGATTGTATCGAGATAGTTCGGTAACGAATAAAGCCATCCCAGGACCATCAGAAGAGTTACGCCGACAAGCATCGTAAGGACTTGGAATTCGACGTGGGTGATATGGTTTTCATGAAAGCTTCGTCGTTGAAGCACATGGTTAGATTTGGTAAGAAAGGAAAGTTAGCTCCACGGTTTGTTGGACCATTTCCGATAGTCGAGCGAATTAGAAAGCTCGCATACAGATTGGAGTTACCCGAGAAGATGTCGAGTGTGCATAATGTGTTCCATGTGTCGTTTCTACGGAAATTCGTGCATGATTCGAATGTGTTGGTATCTCCCGAGCAGTATGAAGATCTAGAAGTAGAGACCGCAGTTACGAGACCTCGTAAGCCACTTCGTGTTGTGGGGAATGACATGAAACAGCTTAGGAGGAAGAGGGCTAATCTAGTCAAGGTACAATGGAGTGAAGATGGCGATGATTCTACATGGGAGACGGAAGAACATATGAAGGCGACTCATCCGGAACTCTTCGTTGGTAGGACCCTTTGATCATAATATCGTTGTATCTTGTTGTTGTTTGGTAGAATTCTACGTGCTAGGATAAGGCCATCGATGCATGGCTTGATGGTTGCTAATTTAGATGATAGAATTGACTTCTCATGGATGATGGGCATGCGGGATTGTTGTGGTTGCTCGGAATTTGGGGGTGAAATTCTTAAAGGGGGGAGAATGTAACAACCCGCATTTTACGTATCAGAGGATCGTAAAATATTTTTATTTTATTCCCTGAGGGTTGGATCATTCTCATCATTTAATATGTTGCTTATGGGGATGTGGGACATGTCCATAATTTTTACCGATTTTGTTTGTGACCATTTTACCCCTGTCAGGCTTGTACATGCATAACTTTTGACTCATGTCAAATAAGAAGGTGAGACATGTGCCATTGGAAAGGAATTGATGATTCTCTTTCCGTAGAGTGGTTACATTAAAGATTTGGCTCAGCGGTTTGGGAGAAATCGCTGTTTTAAGGTTTTCCAGTTGGCTATCCAGGTTTGGTAAGCCATAATGGGCTGAATTGGAGAGGCCCATTAGTGGGCTGATGGGAGGGTATAAATAGGGAGTGAGGGATATGGTAAATGGTTTAGTTTTTCATTTCATCATTAAGTAGCCCTGTGCTCCTTCCTTTAACACCTTTCCATCATTAAAATTCCAAATCAAAAGGGAGAAATCAAAGATCTATACCATTGGAGGCTAGATCTACATCATTTCAAGTGCGAATTCATCGGATCGAGGAGTTTGGTTCGGATTGCTCCCTGCCCGGATTCATAATTCTACCACTTTAGCTTGTTTTGGCAAATCGGTGAGTGATATGCATTTCTCACATGGATCTAATGAAGTATATGAGTGTTTGTGCATGTTTTTCATCATATGCAAGTGTTTTTCCATAGATCTGCTGTTGTGGTCCTCAAATCTCACCCAGTCCCACCTAATCCACTATCTATAAATACCCTCTCCCTCATTCTTCCAAAGGTTTGGATTTTGGATGTTTTAAGAGCTCTACAAGGCCTAAAACATCATTAATTGGTGCCTAGAACTCAAGGAAGAAGAACAAGAACTTATATTTTTCTCTCTGAACTTGACACATGCAAAATGTGACTCCTAAAAAACTTAGTCAAAATTTGTATGTTGGTGCTTTGTACTTGTAACCCTCAAAAATCAATAATATCTGCAAACGACTTCAAAGTGGATGTAGATTCCTTACGGACTGAACCACTATAAATCTCTATGTTATTTGCTCACTTTTAATTTCCGTATGCGAACACTATTCTTGAGTAATCGAGAATCTTTGGGTATGATGACAATTTTAGTCGCCAACACTTTGGTGCTTTCATTGAGAACTTGTATTTTCTTCTTTCGGTACAGCTTCCATCTCGACCTCGAAATGTTACTCTGGTTTTCTCGACCTACCTTTCAAGTCCGCTTATGATGGGTAAAAAGGTAAAGGCTTAAATGACTAGATCCTACATTGCGGATGACAGTGCTACCTCTCATCGACTCCGATGCACAGAAAACCCATCCAATATGGAAATCTTTCCTTCTTATGACCCCGATGCTCCGGCAACCATAGCTCAGCCTTCAAGCTTAATAAAAAACTGGAAGATAAATCTCAAGAGCTTAACAAAACGTTGAAGAGAAACATTTATATGATGCAACAACTCTAGGACAGTCAATGCCACATCGTTCGTTTTCAACTTAACCAGAACAACGCTCGTCCGCAACTCAATGCCTCAGAAAGTTCTTCTTTCGACACTCGCCTTGGGAGCTAGAGGATGACTGAAAATACCGTCGCTAATATTAATGCTAATGTCAACAACAACTGAAACAGTAATGGAACTACTATAACTTTCAGCGAGGGAATGCGTTAACGCGATCATTCCCTATTAGTTTTTAACGACTAACCTTGTCTTAGTAACGGACCCCTTCCACGACAGAACCAACTGTCACTGCTCTGAATTTGGGGCCTACGCGTCCAACAATCCAATAGGCCCAAGCTCAACATGATCAAGACCAAAAGGTTCAGGCTCATCAACCTTACTAGAATTTAGTAAACGAAGGTGATGACATGGATGAAGATAGTCTTGGCATTCATCCACGAAGACGTCCACGGCCTAGGACTCCCGAACTGAACCATGACCACTGGATTCCAGTGGATTTTCAGCCTACGTATTTCTCAGATGTGATCCGAAGGATCATGAGAGTGACGCGGAGAAACGTCAACGACATGTGGGAAACCAACACGAGACGTAACACCTTCACTAGGGCAGTGCACGAAGCCGAATGGCCTCGATGTTTTAATATGCCCCAGGTAGCGGCTTACATAGGAAATACTGATCCCTGCTGTACTGACCCGGAAAATTCGATGCTCGAATTACAACAAGAATACATCATCTTGTATTACTTGCAAAAACCCAAGTATCGAAAACCCAGATTATTAATAGAAATAAACTAGACGATGAGAGAAGGAAAAAGAAATATTTGAATAGAAGAATAGGAGGATCAGAGTCTCACAGCGGAACGCATAAAATATAATATATCAAAACCCTTTATACCTAATGAACTGTATATATATGATTACAACATCAGAGTACACATACATTTCAACAAACACACATAGTGGAAATAAATTATTACCAAAAAGTTAAGGGTAAATTTCTCGACTCCAGCTTCTCCTCTGAATCTCCAAGCGAAACCCTAATATTTAAAATACTTGGCCTAACCCAAGCACATTTGGAGCAAAGAAAAATTCACACGGATCACTCTAGATATACTTTCAGTGATAAATTCATATTGCAAACAACTTGTTTAACTTTAGAAAATCCTTATAAAAGAATGGAACTCTCATATAACACGATCACACATAAACATGGCATGTATTTTTACCATACGATATCCAAATCACTTTTTGTATAAAAATCCGGTGACATTATAATAGTGTTTATCAAACCACAAATAAATATGAATATAGCCGAAAAGCTTGCATCTCACTTTCCAACCAGTTGGTATACATCTAAAACATGTGGCTTGTCTTGGAGTTTGGATTTCCAATATGAAGGTATGAGACCACCTTCTGATCAGTGTTCTTTAGAGAGGATACACTGGGGTTCAACAAGAACATCTTGCAACCCGGACACACATGACCGACCACTCATTCGACTTGTGTGTATCAAATATATTGTCACCCTACGGTTGTACAAGCACCGTATTTCCCGACAGATACAGAAATGAAAGAAGAACAAATGAATTTTCTCTAGATGGTGACAATACATCCTAATTGGAATGACCCACATAGTTATGTTGCCTGCTCGATTTCTGTAATTTCCCTGTTGATGAGGCCTAAGGTTACGATTACCTTTTTGAGAACATCTAATTAACTTTGAACGGCACATCGCCGGATCCGTCAAACCACTAATTGACGTCCATAAATATACTCTGGGTGTTAAGCTAAAAGAAGTTTCCTTCTTCTCTACCAAACTTCGTATACTTGTAAAAATCAACGTATGTGATCCTCAAGAAATACTCTGTCAGACATTCGTCCATATAAGTCATCCAGGAACAAGATGAACCGAAGGCACCCTCCTACCGCATCCTATACAGTAATCACTCTAAGGATCAGTAGCGAGTAGTCCTTGTAATCCAAAAATTTCAACCACGACAGAATCACAAGTCTTAATAACTCTAGAAGCCAATCTAAGAAATTTAATGAGTAGTTCTTCCACTCATGAAGATCTATGGTCTTCAGTGCTCCATCTTCAATGCTCATGAAGATTTACAGTTAGTTTGAAGTGGTTTTGGGTCTAATTCTCATGCCGGCCTCCTTGAACTAACTCGTCAAAGGTGCAAAAATATTCATTGGTAGTCTGGTTTTTAACTACCAATTCAAATAGTACAGACTAGTACTTCAGTAGCTCAGACCCCTTTCATTTTGAACCCTTCATTTTGAAACCCTTTCATTGATTTAACTTCAATTCCACTTACGTATCTCACCAAATCACATTTGTTTTCGTTATTGGAAAATAATAATCCATACTTATACCATTACAATAGGCGTATTCACAAAATCCTCATTTTTATGTTTCTTTACTTCGAAAATATCGCTAAATTTCCCAAAAAACCCATTTACATTTTTAATTTGGAAATATCATTTTATATTCTCAAAACCCCTTTATATTTCTTTTACTTTGGAAATATTATCTTATTTCCTTAACCAAGTGGTATAAGTTCAATAACAATCTTATATGAGTTTAACAATGTCGTATGTCATATCGTATCATATAAACCTTTTAACTTCAAACTTCTTGATTTAAAAATACTGCATACCGAAATATTAATTTAATTTCCAACATTCATTTCCATTTTAAACAAATATACTTCTTATTTCATCTTTCCAAAGATTCCATTCCTTTGCTTACTTCTTATAATAAGTTCATTCCCAAAACCATTCCTTACCATTACAAGCTAATACTGTCCCTCGATAATAGTGAAGTCATTCAAGTTGGGGTATTTTTGTTACCTCTCAAACCTTGATTGACAACGTTCTTGTCTTAAGATAGATACGTGTTCGTAACTAAAAAATCAATAAATTCTATTTACCATTCTATTTTATTTTAACATGGTTTTATAAACCATTACTTCCATTTGAAATCTCCTTTCAATTACAACTGATTTACTTAATCTAATTTTTACGTAAAATGCTTAATTTAAAACCCTCACCATAGTTTAAATCTCTTTATAACTTCATTTATAAAGCTTAGAATTATTTCTAAAATTTTGTTATAGAATTCTGTAATCTGACTAAACTAAGAATCTCATTCCACTTGATTACTTATTAATTGAAGTTCATTTAAAAAGATACTCTTTGAAAATAATTATTAACTTCATTGTTATTGAAATAAAAATTGTTAACTTTGTTATTGATTTCCTCTAAAAGTTCATTGAAATAATAGTTAATCTTATAATAATTTTCTTGACAATTGTCTTTAAAATACGGTAAACTAAAAGATTAATTAACCTTTGAGGAGATTTGTTAAATTTAACGATTATTTGTAATTACTATTTCTGTTAGATTAAATTAATCTAAAGTCAATTTAAAAAAAAGTTAACTTAGTCAACTTATAAACATCAGTTAACTTATTAACTGATTTCCACTAATCTTTTCTATTAAATTAATTAATAGCTCAATTAATTTAATAATACCATTTAATTATTTTCTCAAAACAATTACCCTAAATTATTAACCATAAGGTTACTTTCTAACCTTACTTGCTTGTAAAACTCAATAAAACATAAGAATTTGCTTAGAATCATCTTATAATACTTCTGTAAAATACGATAATAAATATTGGTTCATTTATAAAACTTATATATAGAATAGAAATAGAAATAGAAATCTTACTTTAGTTATAAAATAATTTTTATAACTTCAATTGCATTAATTTGCCTAACACAATCAATGTTTAAAAGATGGGTTTTATGCCATTCTCTGCCAACTACTTAATCAATACTATTTATTGATTAAAAACATAATAATTATTGAATTCCAATTCAACGATCAATATCCAACCTACAATCAACATCCAATCAGGATATAATGTTATTTGGGGTAAAAAAATTCTTATATAATAATATGAAAGACAAACAAAATACAGTTTTATTGAGGAATCCAGTTGGATATCCAACTTGTTCTTCCCTGCATCATATCTAATAATATCATATTATAATAACGTATAAATTTCTAATCTAAAACATTTAAAACACGAAATTATAAATATCGACAAACATTGATCAACAACAAACAATAATCATCCATAGCATATAATCATCCAATTTATATTATTAACAATTTAGTTATATGAATTTAATCATATCATAGAATTCCAAAAAGCATGAGAGTTAACTTACCATTTCGTCTTGATTGATGATCTGCGTTGTTTCATTTAATTTTAATCGAGCGTCTAAAATTAAATGAAATCCCAATCACTTCCGATTTCAACCCAACCAGCTCGACCGTGTAGCCTTCGTCTCTACGATCTCAATGCCTCTTGCTTCGTTCGAATCTAATAACGAACGAACGAGATATAGCTGTTACAATTTTTATTTTTATTTGAAATAAATTATAATGATCTAAAATCATTAATTAACTTAAATTATCATTAATTATTATCTAATCATGATTAGCATGGTGTTAATCCTCCTTCCTCCCATCTGCTACCCCAATGCCTCTTATCTCGCTCAACACGCAACCAAGAACCGACTAACGCGCCATCTCTGGTGACCTGCAGCCAATCTTGACCATTGCCACACCATCGTCATTCTCCCCTCTTCCATCGCCCAATAGCTTGACCACCCTATGCCCTCAAATCGCCAGAACCCTGCTTCAAATTATTTCTGTTCATGACACGGTTCCTTCGCCTACGGTCCACCGCGATCGATTGGACCTCAACTGTACTAACCGCCAACCTCCTACCTTCCATCCTCTTTCAGACAACCCAACCTAAAACTCCCTCAACCCTCCTCAATCGATCGAAATCCGATCAAAACCTTGAAAAAATAACAACTCTGATCATCTCACCATCACGACCACCACGCTTCACCATTCGCCACAACAATAGTGCCAAACAAAAGCCCTACCTCTCCTCTCCATCTTTCTTTTAGTTACCCTCACCTGAAACCCCATGGTTTACACATAATTCGAGGAATAAAAATTGTCTTTGCCCGCTGCCTTCAATGATTCTGGCCACCACAAGTGACCGTTAGCCACCAAATTTGTTCAGCGTGTTGCCTTCAACTTTGAAGTTGATGATTTTCACCAATTGACAATTGTTTGAGAGATATAAATTAAAATGTAGAAATGGATTTATATGCAAAATGTGGCTGATTGATTTGGGAATTGAGGATTATGGTTATGGTGTTTATATAGAGGAGGTTTATATTCTTTTTTTCTTGAAGTGACTAGCGATCACTACAACAAAAAACACTTTTCGCAACAGGCAATATTTGCCCATCTATATAGCCGGAGTTGTAATATGTCAGCTCCTTTTCGCAACAGTTTTTGCCAGTTGCGGTGTACCTTTTTGTGCAACTGGCCTTCATTTTTGCAACAGATCTTTTTGCAACAACGAATGCCAGTCGCACACACATATATATGTTATAATTAACCACTTTCAGTATATAATAATTCATTGCTAAAAACAAATATCATAATTAAATTATCAAAAGCACACACTTATAGGTAAAGAAAAATACAATTACATACACAAATTCATAACATACATTTCAAAATATTTAATAAGTTACATTAACCTTCAAGTTTTAACATATTAAAAACAAATAATACATTGGAAATAATTATATCCAAGCGTGTTTTATTACCGTTGCTCTGGCTTTGCTAGTAAAGCATCTCCGCTACCTCTTTCGTTGGCTCACTTAACGCTCCCGCCTTGGCTCCACTTCCTCCTCCATCTTTTATCTCCCGTCACGCCTGTCACCCTCTTCGTCAGTCAGTCACTGGTGCTAGTAAATTATTTTAATTAAACATTTGAACTGAAGAATCATAAGCGACCTCAGATTTCCAATCATATGGAATGACTTTATCCATCTACCCCCAGTTTTGTCCATCTTCATCGCTCTCAGTTAGAATTTTAACGCTGATGGGCCCGTTAGGTGGCCTAACAATGTCCCATACTCCTCCATATACCCTACGCATGTTTTCCGTTCTTCACATTTTTCCTATATATTCATATTTACATCCACTATAATATATGCATCATAATATATGTACATATTTTTGGACAGGAGGGTTGAATCTTAAAAAGCTACAGGGCATAATTGTACAGTAGTGACATCTCTTTTACCTCCTTGATTGACAATCATAAAGGCAAGGTATTCTAGGTAATTGCTTTCCTCTTTAATCTGAATCACCATATTATGCCCTAGATATCGACATGTGAACCAACATTTTTTTTCCAAAACCAACAAAATATTTACATGCAGTTAATATTCAGACCAAAACTATTATTACATATATACATTAACATATACCATATTATGAGCATGTAATACTCATTTATTAATACATGGGATAATAACTTACGTTAACATAGTTAGATCGAACCTATGATCTTGTCATGAACATGAAAGTTACATGCAATACATTCAATGTCATTAGGACACATAACTTTTATACTTGTTGACATACTTTTGGTCAAAGCTACCGCACCTCAAATTCTATCTTTGGAACTACTCAGGACCTGAGTACAAGCAAGCATAGATTGGCAGAACACTTGGATAAAGTGCTAAAGTTACAGAGGATCACGGACTTAGATTGCACAACCTTCTGGATCAGGTCACCCCTTGGGACTGGTTGCCCCCGGGGTCGGGTCGCCCACTCTGGGTCGGGTTGTCCCCTTGGATCGGGTCACCTAGACCTGCTGCTACACGTCAACTTTGACATGCTCTTAAGGCATAACCTCCTTCTACATGCATGGATGAAGTGCCACCTGGCATCGCATGATTTTGAGAGCCTTCTCCATTACTTTACGAGATCTTCTCTAGGCGTGAGACATGGCATCGAACCGTAGCCTCTCCACCCCTATAAATACACCACTACATGGCATTTTGAAGGGACTTTTGAAACTAGTTCCTCACGGCATCCACCATTGCTACAACACAAGGACTTTGTGCTTCTCAAACTAAATCAACAAGAGGATTTAGGGTATAAAATTATTCTCTTTTCTCCTATTCTTCATTAAAATACAAGGATGTTGTATGCAAACGAATCTTATGGATTGTAAGACAACATTGTACTTGTAATTTCTTAGGATTTAAGAAATTTTAAAGTGGACGTAGGCTTGGTTTAAGTCGAACCACTATAAAAACCTCGTGGGTCTCCTGTTATTTACTTTTTTCTACTTTCTTTGATCTATGATTTGGGATTGTGAGGACTTCACAATGCGTTTGGGTGTTAGTACCAAAATTTGGTCTAACATTTTGGCACGCCAGGTAGGGGGAACACGCTACAACTTCTTCTTCTAGCTTAAAGGGAAGCAAATTATTTCGCTATTGGATCAATGGTCAAACGAAAGAAGATGGAACCTTCTCTCGTACAAAGGATGTTGGTACTAAAGTCATTAAGAACGAGGCAAGCCAAGAGGCTTCCTATCATGGAGGTTCATCATCCTACTTGACTAGAAAGGAGATGGACGGCGTTTTAGCTGAGCTGAAAAGCCAGATGGAAAGGAAAGACGACCTCCTCCGGAAACAACAGGAGATGATGGACGAATTCTTTGCTCGAATGGATGGAAGGTCGAGCAACAATGTACAAGTCGATGGAAGTGGCATGAAAGTGGCTCGAGATAGAGAGCCAGGGCTAGGTCAGGTCCGGTCCCTCAACCCGCTTCCCACGATCCGCATACATCAGATTACTAAGTCGCTCGAGCAGCAAATCCCACCAGGAACAGATCAGATCCTACTTGATCTGCGACACCACCTGGATTCATAGGAAACCCTCTCACTCTTAGAAATGGTCAGGCTCGACCCTTTTTTGCCCTGGTTCGAATGGATACCCGAATGCCAACTTTAATTCAATAGCAACCAGAAGTTGCTCATGATAGAGAGCCAGACCCGGGTCGAATTGGATCCCTCGACCCACGACCCTCAAACAACAACTAACCAGGAGCTCCCTCGCTCTCTTGCATTCAATGTTAGGGTCACCAGCTCTAATCTTTGTACTTGCAACAGCTCTTTGAAGGCGATTGGCTCGCTAATTTAATTCAACGCCTCTCGAGAAGCGGCACTTATCAGAATGATATGGATGACGTCAATCACAATCCATTCACGCAGAAAATCAGAATTCTCGTAATCCCTAGGATTTCAAACATCCTATTTTGGAACCGTAAAACAACAGGATAGATCCTATCGTCCACCTGATATGATACAAATGACATATGGAAGTTCAATCGGCGTCGGAAAACATCATGGCTAAATGCTTTCCTCTCTTCTTGACTGATATACCTACTATGTGGATTCAGCAACTAGAAACAGAATTGATCAACAACTGAAGTATGTTGGTCGCTCGCTTTATTGAATAGTTTCGAGTCCACATCGCTCGACCCAAGACCGTAATGTTGCTCTCTACAATCAAGCAGAGATATGGATAAACTCTGCACTAATTTATGGAAAGATTCAACGTCGCAATAACATCGGTTGGTCAACCTGAAGCACCTATGGTACTGATGGCAGCCGTATCCAGTGTTCTGGACGACTTGGAGATTAAAAAATCTACGCACCGAGACCCACCGCGAGATCTCGGTGAATTCTACCATGAAGCATACAAATTTCTGCGTGAGGAAGATGCAACTTCCGAGAGGAACATTCTTGACGTTAACATGCTTAAGGACAGAGAACCGTCTGATTTTGGAAAAGGAAAAGGAAAGGCTGTTGTCAAAAATGACCGGACTAATCAGCCCTGGAGAGGTCCCAGAAATGAAAAATACACTAAAATTAGTGCTTCATTGATTGACATTTACATGGACACAAATGGAACTATCTCCTACCCAAAGCCTCCCAAGAGGGAGCCAACGTTGAAAGAATGCGACTTTAGAAAACATTGCTTATTCCATGATATGGATGGACATGACACGAATGATTGCAGGCATCTGCGAGATCTGATTGAGGAACGGGTTAGACGTAGAGAGCTACCCGAGTATGTGAAAAAAATCAACGGTGCCTGCGCCCACGCTACCACCAACCTTCTTCGTGGAGAGGGAATGATCCTGAATCGAGCTCTCACGGGCTCATCATCAACTGATCTAGATTGGATCACTCTGCATTTTCTGCATTTCTTAGGATTTAAGATATATTTTTGCTTTCTTTAGGTTTTCCGATTGGCTAAATCAGAGTACACATGTTCGGGGTTAGGATTTAGCCCTAGAGCTTGCTCTGGACTTGATGACAAACCAATCAGGATTTGCTTTAGTTTTGTACTTTGATTTGAATAAGGAAGGACTTTCTGAGCTTGGATTATATTTGGCATATTTAAGTATCTTGTCTGGTTATGGAAGGATTCTCAATCTCTCAATAAAAGTAGGGCTTATACTTATCTCGAATCCCTAGTTATGGATTATGCCTAGGGACAGACTATCTTGTCAGGTTGTGGCAAGTATAACTCTATCTCGGTATGAGTATGGATTGTACTCCGTTTTATTTCTCTTTATGGATTATACTCAGGTATGGCGAATAGTCTTGTCAGTATCTGGCAAAGGAACTCAATAAAACTCGAGTATGACTTATGCTTATTTTGAACTTCTCGGTATGGCTTATGCCCAGAAGGTTAGGTCCCTAGCCAGGTCTTGGCAGGATGATTCGCATGTCTCTCGAGTATGGTTTATGCTCAAATAGCCACCTAAGCATGGTTTATGATCAGAAAGGTTAAACCAAGCTGTCAGGATTTGACATGTCTTTTCTCCTCTTTTTCTTTGTAGGTATGGATTATACATGCACTTGGCGGGGCCGGCATGGCCCTGGATTTATTGGATTATCCAGAACACATCTTCCTTCAACCAGCAAGATATGTTCTGAGGGGCAAACATGTTGACACACTTTTTGGTCAAAGCTATCACACCTCGATTATATCTTTGGAACTACTCAAGACTTGAGTACAAGCAAGCAAAGATTGGCAGAACACTTGGACAAAGTGGAAAAGTTACAGAGGATCACAAACTTAGTTTGCACAACCTTCTAGAATGGGTCACCCTCCGGGATCCGGTCCCCCAGGTAGGGTCGCCCCCCAGGGTCGGGTTGCCCCCTTAGTCGAGTCCCTCCCCCCCCCTTCCCTCCGATCGGGTCGGCCCCCTGAATCGGGTCACAACGACTTGCCGCTACACGTCAACTTTGACTTGTTCTTAAGGCATAACTTCCTTCTACATGCATGGATCAAGCGCCACATGGCATACCACGATTTTGAGAGCCTTCTACCCTACTTTACGAGATCGCCTCTAGGTGTGACACGAGGCTTCTGGCCCGGAGCCTCTCTACCCTTATAAGTACACCACTACATGGAATTTCGAAGGGACTTTTGGCACTAGTTCCTCACGGCATCCACCATTGATACAACAAAAGGACTTTGTGCTTCTCAGACTAAATCAACACGAGGATTTCGTGTACAAAATCATTCTCTTTTCTCCTCTTCTTCATTAAAATACAAGGATGTTATATGTGAACGAATCATACGGATTGTAAGATGGCATTGTACTTGTAATTTCTTTGGATTCAAGAAAATATAAAGTGGACGTAGGCTTAGTTTGAGCCGAACCATAATAAAAAAGATCAAATCAGATTATAGAACAATACTTTATAAACAACGTTCAATAAATTGGAATTCATTCATCACCTTGTGTGACTCCTGTTATTTACTGTTCTCTGCATTCTGTGATCTATGATTTGTGATTTTGAGGATTTCACATTGCATTTGGGTGTTACTACCAAAATTTGGTCTAACAATACTTAACACCAACCACGCCAAATGTCACAACTCCTGGCTGTTGTTGCATTTAGCAAGCTTATCGAATGCAAATGCACTCATGAAAAAATCAGTATCATAACCTACACCAAAATCAGTGACCACAACCCTAACTCCTCTTCCTCTACATAGTGTCGAATCCTTGCACTGCACCTTATAAAATGCACCACACCCAGTTCCGTTACGGACAGTCTTGAAACACTAGTGACTCAGCCACCTTTATAGTTTTATCATACTCACCAAATCCACAAGCTCCACTGAACATGCCTTAGCTCACAAATCTGTCTCAGCGTCAACCCTCTTAGCTTCGACAGCCTGTCTAGCGGTACCCCTGACCGGTTGTGTCCTTCTCGTCCACCATTTCTCCCTTATCCCCGAGCTCCTCTCCGGTTTATGGCGTTTCGTCTTGCATTAGCGCTTGATCCGCTGTTGTTTTCAGCTTTGTTCCCTTCAGGTTCTGCACCTGCACGCATCATTTAATCATATTGATGGAAATCACAGTATACAGGCAAAAATATGTCATGAAAACATACACGTGGATCATGAATGCCATGACTCAACGGCCAATTCAGAGAACAATTCCAAACATAATAAAATAAAATGGGTAACTATGCATTAACTCTAATGTCGTAACATACAGTAAATCAATTTTAAACTGCGATGTAAAATTTTCAACATCTAACAAAGACCTCTGCTTCAGAATTTTTTAAGCTAACAAAAGATGAATATGTACCAAAATAAGAGCTAGCACATCAGTACCATAAAAATTATTCAGACCTCTACTTCGGATGCACATGCCGTATTGAAGCTTTAATATGTATCCAAATAAGGTCAAAAATTCAATATGAATTCTTCTATGTATTCCTGTGGACAGGTACTGACAATCGACCTCTATTGGGAATTGGTACAGCTGTAGCTATTTTAAAACTTCTACTTCTTTTTTTTAGGTAGACATCTTAATCTCTCTCGTGTAATTTGAAAAAATATAATTCATGAACATATCAAATCATGTTTTCCATACTGTCAATTTCTTATTCAAAAAAAATTTGAACATATTTTCCTCGTACTCTTCTATGTTTTTTTCCTAGCTTAATGTTCCATTTTGGAAGCAAATAATTTGATGATTGGTATTTACTACCAACCTGAATTAGCAATACACTGTCATTTATAACCATGTAATTGCCGCCATTTCGTGGCCAAACAAAAAAATTGTAATGGAAATGTGTACGCTAACATAATTTTTTTAGTGTTTACAATTTGAATGACAAAACTGTAGGAGACTCACCATCAAAGAAGACTTGGTACAAGAGACAGAAGAAATAATTATTTTACTATTTGAAACAGAAGTTATCCCCGTAGCGTGTATGATATTTGTACTACCCAAGCTAATGTGAAAGGTAATAAACGTAGACACTAATATTAAAAAGAAGAAAGATAATATATCCAAATACAATAGCTTCGTAGTAATTAATAATATTATAGAAACTCTATTTATGTAGAGGAAATATGCAACTAATTGTATTAAGCATTTATTAACAATTTAAAGTAGATGTAAGTTAGCACATTTGTTATCGGTTATTTTGCTAAAACTAATCAATAAAAAAATGAATCGTAAACAATAAGTGGTCACCAATTTGTGGATCCCAGCCGAAATAATGTAGTTAAGGCATAATATTTTCATACCTAAGATAGGAACCCATCATATGCCAGTTTCTAATTGCTTTCAGCATGATCTTTTGGAATGACTCTCTCATCAACCCAAAACACATGCCATTTACTCCATTCGTTAGAGTTAACTGTCAACTTCTTGAGTGCTTTGGCTAGAGATTTGCCGGAGATAACGGAAGTGAAAGCTCCCTTCTTAGTGTGAAAATTATTAGAAAGTTCAGAGGTAAACTTAGCTAGAGAGATCGCCAATTCTTCTTCGCTAAAGTCAACCCCTTCTTGTCAGTGGAGCTTGCTACAGAGACAGAGCACTAAACTGGAGTGATTCAGATCGAGCTTGGACAGGAGTGAAATACGAAGGAATACCGATGTTTGAAATTGGTGGAAATTGAGTCGGATCGAACATTGAGGAGTGGGTATGGCAGGGATTTCGGAGTAAGGGTTTCAGATTTAGGATTAGTAACGAAGAGGTAGGCGACGAAATTAAAATGAGTGCATAACGATCCATAATTTTTAACAATTTAAATCGAGATTTTTAATATTTAATTTGAATTTTATGAACATAAAATAAATTTGACATAAATATATATGGTAATTTTGACAAGTTGAATAATATATATAAATTTAAATATAATTGCAAAGATATGATAAGTAAGATTTGATAATATATTATGTCAAAACAGGACTTTTGTCGTTACGTGTTGTCATTATATTTTGTTGAATCAAATTTTGTTAACACAAACATAATAACATAGCAACACAAATAAGTGTTTAAAATTTATGACTTAAATATGTGCTAGAAAAGTGTTTCAAGTTAGTAACACAAAATAAGTGTTAGAACTAATGTCGCAAAATGATTTAATATGAATGTAACATGTGTCCTAAAGAGGTATCACCACCTTATTCACTTAAGAATTATGTGTTAACATGCATGAATCAAAAACATAACGAAAGGACAAGTGTCCTATGGGGTGTAAGCTCTTGTACCTTTAAGTTTCCAATATAAACCCACCTTAACCCTCTCTTTTCACCATCCTTCTCCATTTCTCATTTCTTCCATTTTATTTCATACTTCTCCTCTTCTTATCCATGGTTTCCTAAGCCATTCACCTCACCTCTTCCTTTCACCATTTTGGTTTAGCATTTTTCCTCCTCCCTCCTTAAAAACTCGACCTCCATCATCACCATCACCACCTTGCCAAAGTTCGTCATCATCCACCTCCTCTTATGATAGAGAGAAAGAGATTAGTATATATATCTCGGTTAAGAAGATGTTGCGCCGAAATACTGTTCGACAGTTCGCCCAACTAGGATCACCTACCAAGGAATTTGGAAAGCTGTTGGGTGAGAACTCTTTAACCACGGTTTCTATATTTGATTAGTAGTTAGACTAATTTAAATATAGTAATGAATGATTAGTGTTTAAGGATGATTGATGTTTGTTGTGATGGATGATGGATGCGTAGTTTAGAACACACACCATTAAACGTTAGTGTTATAACGCTTGTGCACAATTATGATTTATTTGATTATATTGATGATGGTTGCTATAGATGTTTATAATAGTTGTTGATGCTGTTTTGCACACACTATGACACAACTAAGTACGGTATCACATTGGTGATCGACAAATCTCCTTCGTAATTAGATGTAATATCATTATTGAAATTGAAGGTTAATAATTGGGAAATACCATATGTATGAACTCATATATATTGATAAAGTTCTATAAATGAATAAATAAATACCGGAATGTTCTAGGATGACAGATAGGATAGTGTCTAGGCTTGGGTTTGGAAACTATAGTTTCCTGCTCTCCCTGGCTATCCCTAACTGATCCGACGAATGGAATGGTTAATTTGAAATTATTTAAATTGAGAAATGAATTGGAATTTGATTTATTAAGTAAAAAATAAAAGTTGAATTTTGAACACAAAATAAATTTGGAAAGTCAATGTAAATTACTTTAAATAGTTTTAAATGATTTACATGAGTGTATAATGGTTTTCTAAGGATTTTGAAGTACTGAACAATAATTTTTATTTTGGTCAAAATAGAGCTTGTCGCACAAGGGTAATTTGCGTGTTTAAGCTACAAACTTTAAATGCTTATAACTTTTGCAATCTAAATTGGATTTCCAGGAAATGAAAAACTATTGATTTATATTGACAAGAGCTTTTGAATGAGTGAAAGAGGATTTTAATTTTGGGTTAAAATTTTCAAGTTATGTTTAAAACCGTTTTGGAAAAGGTCGATGTAAGTGCAATTGCTGACCATAACTATAAACAACTACTTTAAATGTTTTTAAAAATATGGGAAAAATTTGTAAAATCGTTATAAATTATGTGAAATTTTTTTGAATTGTAAAGTTTAAGTTTTGCCTAAGATAAACGATAGTTTGATCAAATTAGTTAATATAGCTGTTTTGTAACGCTTTTGTAACACTTTTAAAACACTATGGTAACTCTTTCTTTGAAAATAATCTATCTTGAAGTGGTAAACCGCGAGCTATTTCCCAAACTATAAGTAATCATTTGTAAATGATTGGTGGAATGTTTTCAAAGATTTAAAATTATTGAAAATGTTTTATATGGAAATTAACTATTTAAGGAACTTAAAAGGTAGTTCACCGTTATTCCGTTTATAGTGTGAGTTGGATACATAGATTAATATTATGTATAAGTGGATGATATTTCTACCTAGATCTAATGTCAAACAGTTGGATAAATCTTTAAATTAAGATATGGGTTTCCCAATTTGATTGGGACAAGTTGGATAGAAATAATATTCTGATATTTGATATGAAATTCTTTGGTGTAAACGTATACTATTTGAGGAATTTGGAAGATATTATTATTATATCGTTATTCCACTTATAGTATTCGTTGATTATGAGAATTGATATCGAATATAAGTAGATACAATTTATGTGTAACTTATGTTCAATATCGATTGATTTAGGTTTTGTCATGAATTATATCTTCAATAATATCATTCTTGAAACCCAGTGAGATTGAGTTATGGAAATTCATATCGTAATTTGGGGATTTAAGCAAATCTTTGATTTGAGGAAATTAAAAATAAGGAATGGGGAAGGAAGTATAATATTTTAGTTAAGATTTAAAGAATTGAATGTTGGGAAACTGATTTAATTGGAAACTATGATCGAAATGTCTAGTAAGGATTTTCAAAGTTAAATGGGTTTTTGATAACTAGTTATCAAATGGAAAATTAATTAAAGCTTTGAGGCTAAGTTATCTTTGATTTAAGGGATGTGTTTTAAAAGAGAAAGGTTAAATATGGATTTTGTTATAATTTGAGAATCGATTTAAGGAAGTTTAATTTAACAAATCCAAGATGGAAGGAGATGAAAGCCTGTGTGTTCCGTAATTGTATTTTTTAGATTGCATTTATTATTTGCAAAGGCCGGGATCGAATATATGTTCGAAAACCATTTCAAGTAATAATACGACGTTATGAAGCAATTCAAGACTTGGAAAACAAAAAATGAAGACCGAGATTCTTTGAATTGTTTGGATTGATTGCTGTTGTCTCAGTTGAGCTGATCCCCTGATACGACGTTATAAGTGGCATGAGGTTTGGATATATTTAGAGATTTTCGGATTGGTGTTTCATTCAGACCCAGACTGGAATCATATGGATTGTCTGTCTGACGTTGCAATTGACCACGTAGCATTGATCTCTGTTTAAATATATATCTGTTTGGTGGCGGAGAATTTATTCTCTTGCTTAACACTTTTCTCTAAGACACATAAGCTTAGAGGTTATATATTTATAGGAATTAGTGATGCGTTGTTAATGGATAATGTGGCATACTTAAGTTAGATGAGCTATGGATGATCAAAGATGGCTTGTTTAAGCATAGCTTAATCGTGACCTCGACAAGCCTCACGACTCGGTAAATGGCTAAAACAGGAAAGATGCAACGAGGTTAAGGGTAGTCATTTCCTTCTAGATAAAAGGTGTACTACGGTATGGAGCCTAGGTATTAACCTATGTGGATAACTTCTATTTATATGAATGTTGATGTTGCGAGGCCTTGGTTGAAAGATTGGTAACAACCGGGAAGTGATATACTCAGGCATGCTCTAAGTTACCAAGTTAAGGGGTAACCTGGCCTTGTGTTGGCAAAGAGCCAGATTTGGTTCTCGGGGCGTCCCTCTAGAGGCGTGCCCATCGTTTCGATAAGGAAGTTCCTTTGCCTGGTCATTTGTTGGAAATCCAAATTTCCACTACGAGCCCGTACGGTTTTAGTTGTATAGCCTGCTATTAGCAAGATTATGTCAGTATAATGGGATGGGGCATTTTGCTGGCTGTGATTAACATATTTATTTGCGAAATTGTTTTCACACTATGCACTAATAATAAGATCAGAGGGTTTTCACGTATCAAGCATTTATGACTATCATAAGGAGAAACCTCACCCATGTGTGCGTTTGCGTTGTGTGTGTGCCGCGAGACCTTATAGTAGTTTCATTTTTCAAAAGTCATTGCGAATTTCTATGCACGGGAGTACATATGGAGTAAACTCATTCCGCGTTGGCGACGTGGTCCGTTGAATTACCCAACTTTAAAATGAATCCTAAATAACAGCTGTTTTGAGTTCTCACACCAGTCCCACGACTGACCTGGAGTTTATTGTTCCCTCACCTAAACTCTGGGTGCCCATAATTTTTACACGGGCCGCTAGTAGTTTGGTTCACAGATTTAGCCTTGGAGTTGGTTGGAGCAGGATGCTGGTTTTAGCTGGAGCTATACGTTTTGGAACATTCGCATTCTTCTCTATTTCTCATTTCTTCCATTTTCTTCCGCGTGTAATCAATGTACTCTGATGTATTCCTTGTAACTCTGATGTTATATTATGGTAATGAAATGAAAAGTTCTGTTATTTTTATGCAAATATGTAAGTACCCATAACTATCCGTCTTTATGAACGGTTTAAGTTGGTTTAATTGCCGGTGAAAACCAGTTAAAAAGCCGGGTCGTTACAGATTGGTATCAGGGCTTTGGTTTATACAAAGCAATGGGTACGACGTATTTGAACAATAGTAAGGACTCATCAGAGCGATAATATCCCATTAGAGATAAGGTTAGTAATGCCCTAGAATGAGATTTTGGAGTATAATATTCGAGCGAGCGTATTTGAAAATATGCAATGAGTTTTGAAAAGTTGGAATAAATCAATTGGGATATTTTATAATTAGTCCTCCCCCACTAATAAAATTTAGTACGCAAATATCTTGAGAATTCAATATGATTATAAGATACTTGATATTTTGGTATATGACTACATTGGCTAAAGATATTAATAAAGATATATCTAAGTGATTTCTCTATAGTTTGAAGGAAGTAAGTTTGCAACCTTGAATTTGGAATAATTAGTGAGGATAGCCCAACTTAAACAATAAAAGGAATTAAAATCTAGAATTATCGGCGATTTTGGATAATTGATAAGTTCTAAAGTATATTGTGGCAACAAAAGGAACTATTTAAGTAAGCATGAATACCTTGTGAATTAAGTTTCACAATTTGATGGAAGGATTTTTGGCAAGCGGAAATACTAAGATGAAATTAAGTACCTAAAACATTTAGACAGGATGAGTTTTGATATTATCAAGTTTTCATGTAAAGAGTAATAGTAATTTTGGGAAATGAAAAATGGGTAAGTTTCATAACCATTGTATTTGCAAGCTAAAATCTAATGGAATAATTTTGAATTTTGAATTTTCTTGACGGCTGTAAAGTGTTGAGTATATGCAACTGATCCAGTAAATGATAAATCGAATATAACGGGTAATTGGAGGTTATCATTGGCATGGTAAATATGGTTATCAGTATATATGTGTTAGAATGTTCAACCCAGTATATTCATTATGAGAATACAGAGCTTTGGTATAAAGAACTTTAATCTTGAGTTTAAAAATCTACAATAAGTAGAATGGGGGAAATTACGATTCCATCTCCTTTTCGAGGACAAAAAGTTTTAAGGGGGGATGAATTTAACGATCCAGAATTTTTAACCAATTTAAATTGGGATTTTTAATATTTAATTTGAATTTTCTTAACATAAAATAAATTTGACATAAATATATATGGTAATTTTGACAAGTTAAATGATAGATATAAATTTAAATATAATTGCAAAGATATGATAAGTAAGATTTGATAATCTATTTTGTTAAAATAGGACTTCTGCCATTACGAGTTGTCATTATATTTTATTGAATCAAATTTGGTTAACATAAATATAATAACATAGCAACACATATAAGTGTATAAATTTTGTGACTTAAATAGGTGTTAGAAAAGAGTTTCAAGTTAGTAACACAAAATAAGTGTTAGAAATAATGTCGCAAAATGATTTAATATGAATGTAACATGTGTCCTAAAGAGGTGTCACCACCTTATTCACTTAAGGAATATGTGTTAACATGCATGAATCAAAAAAATAAGGAAAGGACAAGTGCCCTATGAGGTGTAAGCTCCTTATACCTTTAAGTTTCCTATATAAACCCACCTTAACCCTCTCTTTTCACCATCGTTCTCCATTTCTCATTTCTTCCATTTTCTTTCATCCTTCTCCCCTTCTTATCCATGGCTTCCACAGCCTTTACCTCTCCTCTTCCTTTCACCATTTTGTCTTAGCCTTTTTCCTCCTCCCTCCTTAAAAACTCGGCCTCCATCACCACCACCACCACCTTGCCAAAGTTCGTTGTCGTCCTCCTCCTCTTATGATAAAGAGAGAGTTTAGTATATATAATTTGGTGAAGAAGACGGTGCGCCGAAATACTGTCCGATAGTTCGCTCAGCAAAGATCGCCTACCAGGGAATTTGGAAAGTTGTTTGGTGAGAACTCTTTAACCACGGTTTCTATATTTGATTAGTAGTTAGACTAATTTAAATATAGTAATGAATGATTAGTAGTTAACGAAGATTGATATTTGTTGTGATGGATGATGGATGATGGATGCGTAGCTTAGAACACACACACACACACTATTAAGTGTTAGTGTTATAAAGCTTGTGCATAGTTATGATTTATTTGATTATGTTGATGATGGTTGCTATAGATGTTTATAATGGTTGTTGATGCTGTTTTGCACACACTATGACACAACAAGTATGGTATCACATTGTTGATTGACAAATCTCCTTCGTAATTAGAAGCAATATCATTATTGAAATTGAAGGTTAATAATTGGGAAAGACCATATGTATGAACTCATATATACTGATAAAGTTCTTCAAATGAATAAATAAATACCGGAACATTCTAGGATGAGAGAGAGGACAATGTCTAGGCTTGGGTTTGGAAAATATAGTTTCCTGCTCTCCCTGGCTATCCCTAACTGATCCGATGAGTGGGATGGTTAATTTGAAATTATTTAAATTTAGAAATGAATTCGAATTTGATTTATTAAGTAAAAAAAATAAAAGTTGAAGTTGGAACCCAATGTAAATTACTTTAAATGGTTTTAAATGATTTACATGAGTATATAATGGTTTACTAAGGTATTTTGAAGCACTGAAGAATAATTTTTATTTCGATCAAAATAGAGCTTGTCGCACAATGGTAATTTGCGTGTTTTAGTTACAAACTTTAAACGCTTATAACTTTTGCAATCTAAATCGGATTTCCAGGAAATGAAAAACAATTGATTTATATTGACAAGAGCTTTTAAATGAGTGAAAGCGGATTTTTATTTCAGGTTATAATTTTCAAGTTATGTTTAAAACCATTTTGGAAAAGGTCGCTATAAGAGCAGTTGTCGACCATAACTATAAACAACTACTTTAAATGTTTTTAAAAATATGGGAAAAATTTGTAAAATCGTTATAAATTATGTTAAACTGTTTTAAATTGTAAAGTTTAAGTTTTGGCTAAGATAAATAATATTTTGATCAAAGTAGTTAACATAGCTGTTTTGTAACGCTAATGTAACGCTTTTGAAACTCTATGGTAACTCTTTCTTTGAAAATAATCTATTTTGAAGTGGTAAACCGCGAGCTGTTTCCCGAACTATAAGTAATCATTTGTAAATGATTGGTGGAATGTTTTCAAAGATTTAAAAGTATTGAAAATGTTTTATGTGGAAATTAAATTGATTTACTTGATACTGAAAACAGGGGTTTCAATTTTAAATAATCGGATATGGTTGGAGATAAATCTTTGGATGTTTGATATTAATCCAATAGATTATAACTCTTACTATTTAAGCAACATAAAAGATAGTTCATCGTTATTCTGTGAGTTGGATACAGAGATTAATATTAAGTATAAGTGGATGATATTTCTATCCAGTTCTAATGTCAAAGAGTTGGATAAATCTTTAAATTAAGATATGGGTTTCCTAATTTGATTGGGATAAGTTGGATAGAAATAATCTTTGGATATTTGATATGAAATTCTTTGGTGTAAATGTATACTATTTGAGGAATTTGGAAGATATTATTATTATATCATTATTCCACTTATAGTATTCGTTGATTATGAGAATTGATATCGAATATAAGTAGATACAATTTCTGTGTAACTTATGTTCAATATTGATTGATTTGGGTTTTTTCGTGAATTATATCTTTAATAATATCATTTTTGAAACCCAGTGAGATTGAGTTATGGAAATTCATATCATAATTTAGGGATTTAATCAAATCTTTGATTTGAGGAAATTAAAAATAAGGAATTGGGAAGGAAGTATAATATTTTAGTTAAGATTTAAAGAATTGAATGTTGGGAAACCAATTTAATTGGAAACTAAGATCGAAATATCTGGTAAGGATTTTCAAAGGAAAACAGGTTTTTGATAACAAGTTATCAAATGGAAAATTAATTAAAGCTTTGAGGCTAAATTATCTTTGATTTAAGGGATGTATTTTGAAAGAGAAAGGTTAAATATGGATTTTGTTATAATTTGAGAATGGATTTAAAGAAGTCTAATTTAACAAATCCAAGAAAGAAGGAGATTTGGTTGAAAGCCTGTGTGTTCCATAAATGTATTTTTTAAATTGCGTTTATTATATGGAAAGACCGGGATCGAATATATGTTCGAAAACCATTTCAAGTAATAATACGACGTTATGAGGCAATTCAAGACTTGGAAAACGACAAATAAAGACCGGGATTCTTTGAATTGTTTGGATTGATTTTGATGTCTCAGTTGGGTTGATCCCTCGATATGAGGTTATAAGTAGCATGAGGTTTGAATATATTTGGAGATTTTCGGATTGGTGTTTCATTCAGACCCAGAACGGAATCATATATTATGTGTCGGACATTGCAATTGACTGCGTAGCACTGATCTCTGTTAAATATATATCTGGTTGGTAGCGGAGAATTTATTCTCTTGATTAACACTCTTCTCTAAGACGCATGAGCTTAGAGGTTATATATTGACAGGAATTAGTGATGCGTTGTTAATGGATAATGTAGCATACTTAAGTTATTGATGAGCTATGGTTGGTCAAAGCATGGCTTATTTAAGCGTAGTTTTGTGTATATCGTGACCTCGACAAGCCTCATGACCCGGTAAATGGCTAACACAGGAAAGATGCAGCGAGGTTAAGGGTAGTCATTTCCTTCTAGATAAAAGGTGTACTATGGTATGGAGCCCAGGTATTAACCTATGTGGATAACTTCTATTTATATGGATGTTGATGTTGTGAGGCCTCGGTTTAAAGGTTGGTAACGACCGGGAAGTGATATATTCAGGCATGCCCTAGGTTACCCAGTTAAGGGGTATCCCGACCTCGTGTTGGCAGAGAGCCCAATTTGGTTCTCGCGGTGTCCCTCTGGAGGCATACCCATCGTTTTGGTAAGGAAGTTCCTTTGCTTGGTCATTTTTTGAAAATTCAATTTTCCACTACGAGCCCGTACGATTTTAGTTCTATAGCCTGGTATTAGCAGGATTATGTCAGTATAATCGGATAGGGCATTTTGCTGGCTATGATTAACACATTTATTTGCGAAATTGTTTCCACACTATGCACTAATAATAATATCAGAGGATTTTCACGTATCAAGCATTTATGACTATCATAAGGAGAAACCTCGTCCATGTGTGCGTATGCGTTGTGTGTGTGCCGCGAGACCTTATAGTAGTTTCATTTTTCAAAACTCATTGCGAATTTCTATGCACGGGAGTACATATGGAGTAAACTCATTCCGCGTTGGCGACGTGGTCCGTTGAATCACCCAACTTTAAAATGAATCCTAAATAACAACCGTTTTGAGTTCTCACACCAGTCCCACGACTGACCTGGAGTTTATTGTTCCCTCACCTAAACTCTGGGTGCCCATAATTTTTACACTGGCCGCTAGTAGTTTGGTTCACAGATTTAGCCTTGGAGTTGGTTGGAGCAGGATGCTGGTTTTAGCTGGAGCTATACGTTTTGGAACATTCGCATTCTTCTACTGAGTTAGTATTTCTTCCGCTATGTAATCAATGTACTTTGATGTATTCCTTGTAACTCTGATGTTATATTATGGTAATGAAATGAATAGTTCTGTTATTTTTGTGCAAATATGTAAGTACCCATAACTATCCGTCTTTATGAACGGTTTAAGTTGGTTTAATTGCCGGCGAAAACCGGTCAAAAACCGGGTCGTTACAGAGCGGGATCTGAAATTTTAGGATATCGCCTTTTTTTTACTTGTAACCGATTAACTTGCGTTTAACCGGTAAGCAACATACATGATTCCATGTTTAATAACGTGTTAGATGTTTTCCTAACTTTGAAATGAAGGTTGTAAAACGCAGGTTTTGATGTTTTCTAACTTTGAATAAGAAACTTGAAGTATTAATTATAATTATTAAATACTAAGTAATAAAAATACATACTGATATTATTTATCAAATTTAATAAAGTTTAATTATTAGTAGTTTTACTTCTTAATTATAATTGAATATTACTTGTTCAAAACAATACATGTTGAATATTTATTCATTATTTAATATTTTTTGTTAATTAGAATTATCGGTTATTTAATGTAATTAATAATTGTTAAATATAATTTACACACTATTAATAACCAACCATAATAAATTATTAAAGTATTAATTCATTTCAATCCATTACTATTACTTATACTTATCAAATTATAATTAAATATTACATATTACTTCATACTTTTGTATTTAATAGTAATTATGCTCACCCAAGATGAGGAAAAAATAACATTTAAAAGTCTGTTTGAAATATAAAAATAATTATTAATGATAACCAGAAACTACTAATTAATTCATAAAAATACCTTTGTCAAGCACAAATTAAAAATTAAATCATGTAAGAAGTTATTATTAACTATTAATTACTCCTTAACAGTAATATTAATCAATTACGGTTTATTTATTTATTATGAATTTATTAATTGTTTATTTAATATTTAAACATATTCATATTTCAAATTAATTATTGATTATTATCCATTAATTTATTATTAAGTTATTATTATAAGTTAATTATTAATTATTATTATTTAATTGTCAGTTATAAATATCACTTTATAATACTTAAATATTATTATTAATTGATAATTATTAAATATTAATCTTAATTATTATATAATTACTAGTAATTAATCATTTAACAGTAACTATTTAAAATTAATTATTAAATGTTAATCATTAAAAGTTGATACTTATTTTTAGTATACTTTCCCAACTTGATTTACCAATTGTAAAAAAATACAGTTACCGCAAGTCGTAAAAACAGTTGCTAAAGACATTTTTTCGCAACTGGCTTGGAAGCGTAGTTGAAAATAATATGTTTGTTGTAACTGTTATGGAAGCATAGTTGCTAAAAATATGTTTTTGCAATAGGAAAGGAAGCGCAGTTGCTAAAAAATATACTTTTTACAACAGAAAAAAAGGCTTGTTGCTAAATCTTATCTATTGCAACTGCTATAAAAGGTCTGTTACTAAATATTATTTACTACAACTATCATTTATCGCATGTTGCATATAGCGAGTTGCAGTAGGGTATTTTTCTATAGTGCATATTTTATTGAAAACGACTAACGATATTTAGATTTATATTATATTTTATTTCATTCATGTCTATCACCATTTCCATTCGATGTTTATTGATTCGTGTGATCACATACGGACTTCATTCGTGATGAAAATGGATACTATACTAAGGTTTGACATTCCATACTCAATGAAACTTGTTTTCATCGAAATCCGAGTCCGTTTGCAAAACAGAGCTGGTTTGAGTTCAAATTATCGATTTATTTACATTTTAATGTTTGTATGCTCGCAAAATAACTCTAATTGGCGCAAAACTTGAAATCTAGTAATTATTAGCTATTACGGATTTAATAAAATTTGTTTCATTGAAATCCGAGGTCGTATGAATAAGAGCTCTTTTTAAAGTACCATTTTTAAATCGAAATAAATCAATTTCAAATTACTTCAATAAATAATAATAAATTATTATTATCGGATATATTCAAATACTATTACATATAGCTTCAAAATAAACTAGTTCATATTTCAAACATTGGAATTCCAAGTTAAGATGATATTAAAATTTTAATAAACTTTCTATTATTTGATTAGATAAATCGTTACGGTTAATAAACCATTTCACAACGACCTTCTGAAAATTTGATTTGTATATAACTAAAAACCTACAGGATGAAAATTCAATTTTTCTCTTTCATTAGAAAATTATACTCCAATAGATTCAGACGATTCTTGTTTCAAAGAATTCCGACTTATATTGGATCTTGTACATTCATTTAAAGTTCAAAATGTAAAACTACGAACTACCTCGGCACTGCGGGTTCGTTCTATACATTTGAACACCGTTTTATAAATGAATTCGTTAATAAATTTTCAATTCTAAACTGAACTAAATCTTTTACATTGCCAATTCACATGGTATTGCAAAATCAACTAATTCCGGCTATTTCGGAATTAAACTTATCATTTCATTATTTATATTAATAAAATTAAATTAAAATCCAAAACCATTGAATTCAAGCCATTTAAAATCAAAATCAACGTTTAAAATAAATTAAATATTTAACCACTAAAAATCAGGATGTTACACCTATAACTTCTTAAACCGTCATGAATGGCATATGAACAACAGTCGGATCACTGAAGCCATCAAGTGCAAATGCTTCCCAATTTTCTTGGAAGACACAACTCTGCTCTGGTTTACTCGACTTCTAGCTCAATCCGTCTCCACCTTCGACCAACTAGCTTCTCAATTGGTGAAACAATTCAGAATGCACGTACCCAGACCGAAGGATACTCTCACTCTTTCTAACCTTTACTAGGACTCGACACAAAACCTCAAAAGCTAGCTCGAGCATTTCAACATTGCCCACGTCGAGCCTGATGATTTCGAGCCCTGCGTAGTTCTTGTCCAGCTTGCTAAGGGTATCCTTCCTAACTTTGAGTTCGAAGTGTGGATCAACAGAAAGCAACCCAAGACCTTGAAAGCTTTCTACGAGAAGGCCGACTAGATTTTGTGTCAAAAGGAAGCACGACGCAGGAGGGCTACTCAAGGCGGCCACCCTAATAACCTACGCTTAGGCACCGTCGTGGATAGTGTCAAAGGTAAAAAGTCGTAGAACCTTCCGACAAAGGTAAAGGGGTGATCCTATTTTCAAAGTTGGGCTGCTCAGGGAGGCTATCCCAGTAAACGCATCTCAGATCTACAAATAATTGACCGCAAATAATTCATTAATAAAATTTCAAATCTAAACTTAATTAAATCTTTTACATTGCTAATTCACATCGTATTGCAAAATCAGCTAATTCCGATTATTTCAGAATTAAACTTATCATTTCATTATTTATATTAATAATAATAAATTAATATCCAAAACCTTGAATTGAAGCCATTTAAAATCCAAATCAACGGGATGTTACACCTACAACTTCTCAAACTGCCATGAACGGCATATGAACTCCATTTGGGTCACTGAAGCCATCAAGTGCAAATGCTTCCTGGTTTTCTTAGAAGACACAACTCTGCTCTGGTTTACTCGACTTCTAGCTCAATCTATCTCCACCTTTGAACAACTATCTTCTCAATTGGTGAAACAATTCAGAATGCACGTACCTAGACTGAAGGATACTCTCACTCTTTCCAACCTCTACTAAGACTAGACAGAAACCCTCAAAAGCTAGCTCGAGCGTTTCAACACTGCCCTCGCCGAGCCTGATGATTCCGAGCCCTGCACAGTTCTTGTCCAGCTTGCTAAGGGTATCCTTTCTAACTCTGATTTCGAAGCGTGGATTGACAGAAAGCAACCCAATACCTTGAAAGCTTTCTACGAGAAGGAAGACTAGTTTCGGTGTCAAATGGAAGCTGACGCAACAGGGCTGCTCAAGGCAGCCATCCCAATAACCCACGCTCAGGCACCGTCGCAGATAGTGTCAAAGGAAAAAAAGTCGGAGAATCTTCCGTCAAAGTTAAAGGGGTGATCCTATTTTCAAAACTAGGCTACTCAGGGCGACCACCCCCAATGAAGGCATCTCAAATCCATAATTGTCTGCACTTCAAAACAAATGCAGTAAAGCATACTGTCAACTAAGTCATGCATACTATCCGACATTTTCGTATTATAGTGAATGATTCTTTGCAGGCTATGTGACATCTATTATTTATTACTTACCTATTACTTATAATAGAAAATAGGAAACGTACACCGTTGGCGTGGACCCTTTACCATCTAGCATTTTTAAGATTCTACCAGCTCCGTCTGTCCACTCTCTGTTTTCTCTTTGTTTCTCATAACTGTTGCCCCCACCTTGTTAATATGTCTATCCTTCTCCCCACTCTAACTGCTCCACTAACTTAGCCTACTCCACTTTCTCCATGAAATTTCCCTTTTTCTCCACAACATCGCTTACTAATTTTCTCGTTGATCAGTTTACTACCACAAGTTCACAAAACATTTATAGGTTTACCCAAATTTTCGTTTATGTGAATCACCTATTATGGATCCCCCTCTTCAACTTAGAACCCCTTGCTTAACCCTAAAATCAAAATTCATGGTGAACTTTCATCATCTATCATTGGCTGGCTGGATTTGCCTTTAAGTACCAACAATGAATACTTACCAATGGTAAGCTGTTCTCATTTGTTTTATGACACACGGTTATTACTATCAAAACATCTTACCTTGTAACCACTAAATTGTTCATTGGAATAAAACTTAGATGATGATTGATGCTCTGTTATCCATTGGTACAATTTTACCAATTTTAAAACTTGTACTTTTGTTTTTAGGTAGTCATCTTAATCTATGTCTTGTGAAATTTGAAAATTTTTAATTCATGAACATATCAAATCATGTTTACTATACTGCCAATTTCTTATTCAATAAATTTTGAACATCTTTTCCTTCTACTATTGTATGTTGTTTTTCCAGCTTAATGTTCCATTTTGGAAGCAAATAATTTGATAAATGGTATTTACTACCGAATCGAGTTAGCAATAAACTGTCATTTATAACCATGTAATAGCTACTATTTTTGTGACCAAACAAAAAAATTGTAAAGGAAATGTGTACGCTAACATAATTTTTTTTAGAGTTTACAATTTGAATGACAAAACTGTAGGAGACTCACCATCAAAAAAGACTCGGTACAAGAGACATAAGAAATAATTATTTTACTATTTAAAGCTGAAGTTATTTCCGTAATGTGTATGATATTTGTAATACCTAAGCTAATGTGACAAGTACTAAAGGTAAACACTAATGTTTAAAGAAGAAAGCTAATTTATCTAAACAGAATTGCTTAGTAGTAATTAATAATATTACAGAAACTCTATTTATGTAGACGAAGTATACAACTGATTATATTAAGCATCCACTAACAAGTTAATGTAGATGTAAGTAAGCATATTTGTTATTGGTTATTTTGCTAAAACTAATCAATAAACAAAAGGAATCGTAAACAATAAAATGGTCACCAATTTATGGATCCCAGCAAAATTAATTTAGTTAAGGAATAATATTTTCATACCTTAGATAGGAACCCATCGTATGCCAATTTCTAATTGCTATCAGCAAGATCTTTTGGAACGACTCTCTCATCAACCCAAACTACATGCCATTTACTCTATTCGTTAGAGTTAACTGTCAACTTCTTGAGCGCTTTGACTAGAGATCCGCCGGAGATAACGACAGTAAAAGCTCCTCTCTCAC
Source organism: Allium sativum (assembly GCA_030737875.1). NCBI lineage: Eukaryota > Viridiplantae > Streptophyta > Magnoliopsida > Asparagales > Amaryllidaceae > Allium > Allium sativum. The sequence continues at coordinate 694,371,511 of CM060923.1, forward strand.
TGTGAAACTTACTAGAAAGTTCAAAGTTAAACTTAGCTAGAGAGATCGCTAATTTTTCTTCACTAAACTCAACCCCTTCTTGTCAGTGAAGCTTGCTACAGAGACAGAGCACTAAACCAAAGTGATTTGGACCGAGCTTGGATAGGAGCGGAGTAATACTTACATTTGAAATTGGTGGAAATTGAGTCGGATCGGACGTTGAGGAGTGGGTATGATAGGGATTTCGGAGTTAGGGTTTCGGATTAGTAACAAAGAGGTAGGCAGTGAAAATAAAATGAGAGCGGGATCTAAAATTTTATGATGCTTCTTTATTTTATTTTTTACTTCTAACCGATTAACTTGCGTTTAGCCGGTAGGAAAAATTCATTATTGCTTGTTTAATAACATGTTAGATGTTTTCCTAACTTTGAAACGGAGGTTGTAAAACGCAAGTTAAAAGTATGTTTTGATGTTTTCTAACTTTGAATAAGAAACATGAAGTACCAATTATAATTATTAAATACTAAGTAATAAAAATATATACTAATATTATTAATCAAATTTAATAACGTTTAATTATTAGTAGTTCTACTTCTTAATTATAATTGAATATTACTTGTTATATACAATATATGATGAATATTTATTTATTATTTAATATTCATTGTTAATTAGAATTATTGATTATTAAATGTAGTTAATAATTGTTAAATATAATTTACACACTATTAATAACTAACCATAATAAATTATAAAAGTGTTAATTCATTTTAATTAATTATTATCACTTAATACTTATCAAATTATAATTAAATATTACATATTACTTCATACTTTTGTATTTAATAGTAATTATGCACACCAAAGATGAGGAAAAAATAATATTTAAAAGTCTTTTTTTGGCAACTGGCTTTACTAGTTGTAAGAAAACACAATTTATTGATCACTAATAATCAAATATAATATTAGAAATATAAAAATAACTATTAATGATAACCAGAAACTATTAATTAATTCATAAACATACCTCTATCAAGCACAAATTATAAATTAATTCATATAAGAAATTATTATTAACTATTAGTTACTCCTTAACAGTAATATTAATCAATTATGGTTTACTTATTTATTATGAATTTATTAATTATTTATTTAATATTTAAACATATTCATATTTCAAATTAATTATTATCCATTAATTTATTAATTATTATTTAATATTTATTATTTGTTAATTATTAATTATTATTATTTAATTATCAGCTGTAAATATCACTTTATAATATTAAATTTTATTACTAATTGATAATTAATTATCATATAATTGCTAGTAGTTAATCATTGAATAGTAACTGTTTAAAATTAATTATTAAAAGTTGATACTTAGTTTTAATATATTTTTCGCAACTGGCTTTACCGGTTATAAAAAAATTCATTTATTGCATGTGGCGTAAACAGTTGCTAAAGATATTTATTCACAACTGGTGAAAACAGTTGCTAAAGATATTTATTCGCTACTAGCTTGGAAACGTAGATGCAAATAATATGTTTGTTGCAACTGTCATAGAAGCACAGTTGCTAAAAGTATGTTTTTGCAATAGGAAGGGAAGCGCAGTTGCTAAAAATATACTTTTCGCAACAGAAAAATAGGCTTGTTGGTAAATTTTATCTATTTCAACTGCTATAATAGGTCTGTTACTAAGTATTATTTACTACAACTGTCGTTTATCGCCTGTTGCAAATAATTAGTTGCAATAGGGCATTTTTCTTGTAGTGGATATTTTATTTAAAAACGACTAATGATATTTAGATTTATTATATTCTAGTTCATTCGTATCTATCACCATTTCCATTCGATGTTTATTGATACATATGATCACATACGGGCCCCATTCGTGATGAAAATGGATATTGTATCATGGTTTGACATTCCGAACTCAATGAAACTTGTTTTGTCAAATTCCGAGTCGGTTTGCAAAAAAAGGAGCTAGTTTGAGTTCAAATTATCGATTATTTACATTTTATGTATAGTTGCAAAATAACTCCAGTTTGTGCAAAACTTGAAATCTAACAATAATTAGCTATTATTGATTTAATAAAATTTGTTTCGTTGGTAGTTCAGATTTCAAACATTAGAATTCCAAGTTAAGACGATATTAAATTTATAATAAACTTCCTATTATTTTATTAAATAATTCGTTATGGTTAATAAACGATTTCATAGCGACCTTTTGAAAATTTAATTCGTATATAACTAAAAACCTACAAGATGAAAACTCAGTTTTTCTCTTTCATTAGAAAATTATAATCCAGTTGATTCGGAGGATTCTTGTTTCAAAGAATACCGACTTATTTTAGATCTTTTACATTCATTTAAATTTCAAAACGTAAAACTACGAACTACCGCAATGTTATGGGTTCATTTTATACATTCAAACTTTGTTTTATAAATGAATTCGTTAATAAAATTTCAATTCTTAACTTAATTAAATCTTTTACATTGCCAATTCACATGGTATTGCAAAGTCAGCTAATTCCGACTATTTCGGAATTAAACTTATCATTTCATTATTTATATTAATAATATTAAACTAATATCCAAAACCATTGAATTCAAGCCATTTAAAATCTAAATCAACGTTTAAAATAATAAAATAAATTAAATATTTGACCACTAAAAATATGGGATGTTACACCTACAACTTCTTAAATTGCCATGAATGGCATATGAAATCCAGTCGGGTCACTGAAGCCATCAAGTGCAAATGCTTCCTAGTTTTCTTAGAAAACATAACTCTGCTCTAGTTTACTCGACTTCCAGCTCGATCTATCTCCACCTTAGACCAACTAGTTTCCGATTCGATGAAACAATTCAGAATGCACATACCCAGACCAAAGGATACTCTCACTCTTTCCAACCTCTACTAAGACTCGACAGAATCCTCAAAAGCAACCTCAAGCGTTTCAACACTGCCCTCGCCGAGCTTGATGATTCCGAGCCCAGCATAGCTTTTGTCCAGCTTGCTAAGGGTATCCTTCCTAACTCTAAGTTCAGAGCATAGATCGACAAAAAGCAACCCAAGACCTCGAAATCTTTCTACGAGAAGGTCGACTAATTTCTGTGTCAAAAGGAAGCATGGCGCAATAGGGATGTTAAGGCGGCCACCTTAATAACCCATGTTTAGGCACCATCGTGGATAAAGTCAAAGGAAAAAAAGTCGGAGAATCTTCTGACAAAAGTAAAGGGGTGATCCTATTTTCAAAACAGGGCTGCTCAGGGAGGCCACCCCAGTAAACACATTTCAGATCCACAAATAATTGTCCGCACTTCAAAACAAATGCAGTAAAGCATACTGTAAACTAAGTCATCCATACTGTCCGGCATTTTCGTATTATAGCGAATGAATCTTTGCAGGCTATGCGACATTACTTATCTATTACTTACAATAGAAAATAGGAAATGTACACCATTGACATTGACCTTTACTATCCAGCATTTTTAAGATTCTGCCTTCACTGCCTGTCCACTCTCTGTTTTCTCTTTATTTCTCATAACTGTTGCCCCCATATTATTAATACATCTATCCTTCTCTCCACTCTGACTGCTCCACTAACTGAGCCCTGCTCCACTTTCTCCATGAAATTTCCCTTTTTCCACCCAACATCGGTTACTGATTTTCTCGTTGATCGATTTATTAACGCAAGTCCACAAAACATTTATGGGTTTACCCAATTTTAATTTATGTGAATCACTTATTATGAATCCCCTTCTTTAACTTACAATCCCATGCTTAACCCTAAAATCAAAAATGACGGCGAACTTTCATCATCTAATCATCGGCTGGCTGGATCTACCTTTAAGTACCAACGATGACTATACACAACTTACCAATGGTAAGATGTTCTCATTTATTTTATGACACGCGGTTATTACTATCAAAACATCTTACCTTGTAACCGCTAAATTGTTCATTGGAATAAAATTTAGATGATGATTGATGCTCTGTTATCCATACATAAAAATATGTTGCTAGTCCAATTGCAATAAATTGTTATTTTGGGAAATGTCTTTATCGCTTGTATTTTCTTTGCAATAGTATTTAGATGATGTTGTGTTGTCATATTTTCGTTCAGCAAATCCGGTTGATTAAGAAAAGATGATCTTTGAATATGAATTTGACATCAGTCCAATTTCAACAAAAATGACGTTTTGGTCCCTTTGGGCTAGAAAGGAGTTACCCAGGTTTAAATAAACTCAACTTATTTTTTGAAGGACTATTATAAGAAAGATTATTATAGATGATCATTGCTTTTATTTAATCCTATACAAATGAAAATGGTTAAAATTATAAATGTTACAACAACACATTTTCTTCTTTTATGATTATATTTTTATACTTCTAATATTTGTTTGTGAAAAAATTAAACAATTGAAAACAACTATTTACTTCGTTCGGCCTTCTTAGACAACAAGGGTTGTTGTAAAGGGTGTCGAACTCAAGGACCAAAATTATTTTAATAATAAATCCAATCAAGTTATTCCGAAATTTTGATTGTTTGAAAATAACAAAAAATAAACAAAAAAAAAGAGTTTTCGAATAATAAATGAATACAATTGGGGAGCAATGGCAAAAACTAGATTAATATGAATTAATAACCAAACATATTAATACAGATCTAATTCATGTTTCTGTCACAAATATGAATCAATGATAATTAGGTTTATGGAAACAAACATGTGAATAACAACAAGCATAACCTATGCAGGATCTAAGCTCTTAAACAACCATAGGCTATTAGGACAGATTCACTACAATATTCCTAAAACCCTAAAAATTAGATTTAAATCTAATAAGCATTAGATCAAACTCGAATATACCCTGTGAAGGAGCGTAGCTCTTAAACGACATAAAATATGAAGGTTCGGATCTTACCTTTTGTTCAGATCTAGATCTATATACATGAAGTCCTAATCTCTTTGGCTACGTGATTCATATTGAATCTAATCCAGGCGTCATCACCCCCTATTTAAAGGAGATTAGCTAGACGTAGCTAAAGAAGAAGGAAAAAAGAAAAGAATTAACATAAACATAAATAAAACTAAAACTAAAGAGAATAGGGAGAAGAATGATTTTATTCCAAGAGGAGTACAGAATAAAACTCAATGTCATTCTAAATGAACAAGATACAAGTGTATTTATAGCTGATATGACAAAGACTAATTGGCTAATTACACAATGTAGGACTTAAGATTTAGCCCAAATAACACATAAGCCAGTGTGAACGCAGTTGTAGAGCGAGAGGCCTTGCAAATGAGTTATATGAATAAGCATGAGTCTTTAGTGAGCCAAATCTACTGTTAACCCCGCTTTTAGAACGCGGTTCACAGCGAAGAAGCATTCACAGACAACGACAAGACCGCACAACTGACTCAAAGTCGTTTCCACGGTACGGGTTCAACAATCATCTGTACGACATGATTATAAGTCGCTGGCGCGACTTGGGACTAAGCTAAGACAACATGAAATACAAGCTGCACAAACTCAACTAAGTCGTGCTAACGACATTAGCCAACCCGAGCAAATGTCCATATCGTTTTTTATTTAATGGAGCTTCAATAAACCATGTCGGGTTAATCAAGTCATTCGTGCGCAACAAGTTCTCGGCGCGACATAAGCTAGGTCATCCACACCATTTATGTCGTTCACAATGACATGCATAGGACCGTTGGATGACATTCATGTCGTAAGGCCCATCCATGGCGCAAGAAGTCAAGTCGCAGGAGATCCATGCGATATAACCATGTCGCAATGCATCAAAAACAAGTCATTCATACGACTTGGAGGTCGTTCATGGATCATTACATGTTTGCAATGCATGACGAACGTTCAGCCACTCAGATCGCAACGTTCATACAAAACGGACATGAGATATAACCCGTATTAGACCAGTCAGCCTTCAACAAACAGGTTCATACATTAGGTTGTTTGTACTAAACTGGAGCTAGCTATTTCCATGTTGTTTGCAATCAAAACACGTGAAATAAAATATGTGCGCTAAAGAACATATGTAAGGCCACATACATCCATGACATTGAGCGCTAGTATAAGAATCATGTTGTGTTCTATTGTAAAGCAGTTGGCAACTGTGCATCCGACATGACAAGTGAAGTATATCACGAGACAGAAACACGTTATTACGCCATAGTCATGGCGTTTAAAGTCATGGTGTTAAGAGAATTTCGTGCAGCATACTTTACAAATCAAAGTCGGCTTCACATGACAGCTGTAAAAGGAAATTCGGCTATAAGTTAAAACCGTGAGCGTGTTTATACCAAGTGGTTGAGCTAAGAGGTCATGTCGTACATACTGAGAACATTCACATAACATCCAGGCTATTCTAGCATGTTTTGATGAATGTGTTACACATCATATCGATCAAGGTGGCATAATATAAAGAGGACATGGACCACTTGCTTATGGAGAAGAATAGCAGACATGAGTAAGTCAAGTCGTGTTATTCATTAAAGTTATGCCGTGAGTTGGAGAATTAATTCATGACGTTATTACTTGAGCATGTCATGTCGTAAGCTGTCACGTACATCATGGGCGTAAATCTTCAGAACTATTCCATTCATGCTACAATATATGATGTGTCACAGAATGAAGCCTCATAATGTATATCACGTGTCCAGGAAAACAATTTCCACCATGTCGTTGAATAAAAGGTACCATGACAAAGCGGGTGCCAGCTGTACAGTAACAAGGCGTACACAATTCAAGCGGCCTCATTTATATCCATGGTTCATGTCATTCCAGAAAGGGAGACTGCAAGCCTTCATGTTGTGAAACCAAAGCCATGGCGTTGATAGCAGTGCACCCTTATTTACAATTATGCCATGCGCCAACTATACACACTAATTTACAAGTGTGCCACTACCCCATAAGCATCACTATAAATACCCCTCATAATTCACTTAGAGGGGGGGGGACCGAAAATTCATTTCTACAAGGAGACTCCGTCAAATTCAAAGTTCATCTACAACTTCTCTAATGGCTTCCATGGAGTCATCAACACTTTTCTAACTTTATGAAGATCAAATCCAAGTCAATGATCATGAGAGCTTTCTACAATTGGATCTAAGCACCTTCATTCTCATTCAAGCTACATAATAAATCTCTCAAGCATCATTCAAAAAATCTCTTCTCCTCTCCAAAGTATAAATCAAATGTTAATTCACTATGAAATCTATGAAGATCATGGAAAAGGATCAAAGCACACAAGTGGTTGAAGATTCATCTTAAAGCTAAAAGATCTCTTCATTTTCTTCACAAATTCAAGTGAAATTAGATCATAAGGAGAGAGAAAAGAGAGTTTAAAAGAGAAATGATTGTAATAAGGGGAAATTCATATGTTGTAAGCTTGAATATCAAAATGAGAATGGATTTAAAGTGGATGTAGATTCACAGAGAATCGAACCACAATAAAAATTCCTTTATGCTCTTACTTGCTTTTATCCGTTTATTTTGCGATTTCGCGGTTCCATATTCTTACTGAATAGGTGAAGTGTTGCTTTTACACCTTTGGTGTTTGATCCCAAATTTGGAGCAAATATTTGGCGCCCACCATGGGGCCGCGCTCGCATCTCCTACCTCTTCTCGCACTCTCCCAAAGTTGAGATCCTTGCATTAGAGCTCTAAGTTGCATCCTTTTCTGAAATCATGGCAAAGTCTAAGAAGACCGTTAGTAAAACCGTGATAGAAGTCGATGATGCTGCTAATGAAGAGACACCACTTACTAAACTTTTTGATGTTGGTGAAAACTCGATAAGTGGAGCTGGTGTGACTAGAAATGAACTAAATGCCGTTATTGCCAACATGAACCGCCGAATTGAAACTTCAAATAAAACTTTGATGGATGCTAATGATGCTCTAATGGAAAAAAATGAACGCTCTACTAAATGCCCAACCAGTTCAAGCCCCTCCAAAAGTGCATGTGGATCTCGAGGAGAATGGCAAATCGCTTGCTTCCGATCATAATCGCAATGACAATATGGAAGACGATTATGAAGGGGAAAGTGACGGGGATGAAGCTAATATCGAAGGATTGAAATCAAAAGCTAAGAACCATTCCGAAGTGAATGCTCAAAAAGTCGCCAATCCTATCACGGGGGCACCTCTTTGTCGAGAAGGCAAAGGGCCTAAGCTCTTTAATCGAGATCATATGCCTAGACGAACATTTGGTAAAGAGCTCAGTTTCACAGAATGCCATAGCACCGAAGAATACATTTCGGATATGATAGAACGATCCATGAAAAAGAATCAAGCTGGCAAGGACGACGAAAGAGAATGGGACTTCTCTCCCGATAGGAATCCATTCACCGAAAGAATTCTTGAAGCAGAATGTCTGAAGAAGTTCAATCCTCCGACTTTGCCTCCGTACAACGGTCTTGTTGATCCGATCTACTTCCTATTCAAATATGAGTGGCATATGAGCGCAGCTAAAGCAACCGATGAGATGAGATGCACATACTTTCCTCTCTACTTAGAAGGTGCTGCATCATTATGGTTCACAAAGCTGCCACCCAAATCCATCAAACAATTCTCTGACCTGACCAAAAAGTTCATGGAGCAGTTCCGCCTCTATGTACTAAAGCCAAGGATGCTATAACACTTTCAGCAATGAAGCAGAATCCAGGGGAAACTGTTAAAGCCTTCCTCGGTCGATTGAATGTTGCCTTATCTGAAGTGAGGAATCCAGAGCCACGCATAATTCTCATGGCTTTACTCGACGCTATAGACGAAACAAGCAAATTCGGAAGATGGATAAAGATGAAGGAACCGACTACGCTTGACAAGTTCTATAAGAAAGCGGAGGAGTACATGAGAGTAGACGACAACCCTATACCCTTCAGGTCATTGATGGCAATCAAATCCTTGAAGCTCCTTAAAATACGGCTGTCCAATCTAATCAAAAGAATAATCCGTGACAGAAGCGAACCAATGATGGGAACGATAACAAGACTAATAAGAAGTCTCGCCTTTTCAACTCATCAGAGCTAACGCCTTTGAATGACACTCCTGAAAATATTTATCTTGCAACAAAGAATTCTAAAGAGTATGCCGAGCCAAATCTGATAAGGATAAGTAACAAAGCAGCAAGCTCGGGGAAATTCTGCAGATTTCATAACCAACCTGGTCATAACACAAACGAGTGCCGACACCTGAAGAACCTCATTGAGGAATTGATCAGGAAAAACAGGTTGCAGCAGTATGTAAAGAATCCACAAGCCATGAATCCTTCTGCTGCTCCCCAGGGGAAAGGGGCATCAAATGATCAGTCTGGTCCAAGCAATAAAGCCTCTACTCAAATCATGCCAAGACTAATCATCAACTGATAACCGCTGACGGTGCTCCGATTTCAGTGGCTCGGAATTAGCGATCAACGTCTCTACATCTTTACTTCATGCTCTATTTCTCGCTTTAGTTCATGATTTACTTCGCATTTTACTTTCTGTTATATTCAAAACTTTATGTAAACAGTTTGTAATAATCTGCAAGTGATGCACTGAACATTAGCTCTATGACTAAGAGCATATCTGTTTGAATGAATTTCCTGCTTGCAAAGTTATATGTCAAATCAAAACTTTCTTAAAAGATGGTTTCATATTGCAGGCCATTTGTCGAGCGCTTGTTCCTGAACCATCGCGACCGCAACAACTCTAGCTCAAGAGCCGAATGTTGTAAATATCAACATGTATAAATGCAAAATAGGAAAAGCACTGCCTTGAAAAGTGAATGGGAAAGCCGCAAAGATTCAAACAGCGAGCAAGCGTCACGACAAACAAACATGAAAGATGAAACTTTTATCGAAGGGGCACTTCCCTAAGTGGGAGGTTCAGAGCTTCAGTTCCTAAACCAGAATAGTATGCTGAGTCGAGCATCTGACAAAGGGACTGATGGCTGCCCCGCGAAACGATATAACAGCCACCAAGACCATTTGCGTAGCGTTTGATATGATCAAACGTGAAGAATGATAATCCATTTGCGTAGCGTTTGATACGATCAAACGTGAAGAATGAAAATACATTTGTGTAGTGTTTGATACGATCAAACGTGAAGAATGAAAATCCATTTGTGTAGCGTTTGATATGATCAAACGTGAAGAATGAAAATCCATTTGCGTAGCGTTTGATATGATCAAACGTGAAGAAGGAAAATATATTTGCGTAGCGTTTGATATGATCAAACGTGAAGAATGAAAATCCATTTGCGTAGCATTTGATATGATCAAACATGAAGAATGAAAATCCATTTGCGAAGCATTTGATATGATCAAACGTGAAGAATGAAAATCCATTTGCATGAAAATCCATTTGCGTAGCGTTTGATATGATCAAACGTGAAGAATGAAAATCCATTTGCGTAGCATTTGATATGATCAAACCTGAAGAATGAAAATCCATTTGCGTAGCGTTTGATATGATCAAACGTGAAGAATGAAAATCCATTTTCCTAGCGTTTGATATGATCAAAACGTGAAGAATGAAAATCCATTTGCGTAGCGTTTGATATGATCGAACGTGAAGAATGAAAATCCATTTGCGTAGCGTTTGATATGATCAAACGTGAAGAATGAAAATCCATTTGCGTAGCGTTTGATATGGTCAAACGTGAAGAATGAAAATCCATTTGCGTAGCGTTTGAAATGATCAAATGTGAAGAATGAAAATCCATTTGTGTATCGTTTGATATGATCAAACGTGAAGAATGAAAATCCATTTGCGTAACATCTTATTACTTCAGATGTGAAGAATGTTAGACTTCTGATCCGTTCACGTGACATCTGATCATTTCAGACACGGCAAAATTATTGTGCACTAAAACCTGAAGTCTACCCTTAGTGGGGGCATAACAAGTAAAGTCCTTGCTAGGGGAACCCAGTTGATCGTCAGAATCAGGAAGCACCTGATCCGATCACGACAAACATTGAGCAAAAGAATTCTTCGCATAATGAATGCTAACAATGGCCTCCAGAGCTGGGGCACAGACAATTAAAGATTCTCCAAAGAGAAACGGAAAATAATCACAGATACGTATTTCTCAAATGTGAAATACCATACACCGTCATGTAAGTCATTAAAGCAATAATGTTTTAAATCCACAGTCGGCACAGTCAATTAGTTGATTTCAAGCGTTAACGTGAATTCGAATTAGAATATCGCATTTGTGCAGATAATATTCGACGAGTTATAAATCATAGGATAAAATAATTCTGCACAGACACGTTATTCAATTCAAAGTAAAAGTTCGCTATAAATCATTTTCTAATGATTAAACTAATCTTGTTATTGATGTGGGAAATCAATGAAAAAGTATAAGCCCACAAATCGTGCAAACACTTTTTTTTATTACAGAACAGGTGGAATAACGCATTATGTTAATTTCGAAGGCCGCATTTCTTCCAAACAAGAAATACAAACTTCGAGGGGCAAATGTTAACCCCGCTTTTAGAATGCGGTTCACAGCGAAGAAGCATTCACAGACAACTATACGAGCGCACAACTGACTCAAAGTCGTTTCCACGGTACGGGTTCCACAATCATCCGTACGACATGATTATAAGTCGCTGGCGAGACATGGGACTAAGCTAAGACGACATAAAATACAAGCTGAACAAACTCATCCAAGTCGTGCTAACTACATTAGCCAACCCGAGAAAATGTCCATATCGTTTGTTATTTAATGGCGCTTCAATAAACCATGTCGGGTTAATCAAGTCGTTCGTGCGCAACAAGTTCTCGGTGTGACATAAGCTAGGTCATCCACACCATTTAAGTCGTTCACAACAACATGCATAGGACCGTTGGATGACATTCATGTCGTAAGGCCCATCCATGTCGCAAACAGTCAAGTCGCAGGTGATCCATGCGATATAACCATGTCGCAATGCATCAAAAACAAGTCGTTCATATGACTTGGAGGTCGTTCATGGATCATTACATGTTTGCAATGCATGACAAACGTTTAGCCACTCAGATCACACCGTTCATACAAAACGGACATGAGATATAACCCGTATTAGACCAGTCAGCCTTCAACAAAAAGGTTCATACATTAGGTTGTTTTTACTAAACTGGAGCCAACTGTTTCCATGTCGTTTGCAATCAAGACACGTGGAATAAAATATGTGCACTAAAGAACATATGTGAGGCCACATACATCCATGACATTGAGCGCTAGTATAAGAATCATGTCATATTCTAGTGTAAAGCGGTTGGAAACTGCGCATACGACATGACAAGCGAAGTATATCATGAGACAAAAACACGTTATTACGCCATAGTCATGGCGTTAAGAGAATTTCGTGCAGCATACTTTACAAATCAAAGTCGGCTTCACATGACAGCAATAAAAGGAAGTTCGGCTATAAGTTAAAACCGTGAGCGTGTTTATACAAAGTGGTTGAGCTAAGAGGTTATGTCGTATATACTGAGAACATTCACATAACATCCATGCTGTTCTAGCATGTTTTGATGAATGCATTACACATCATATCGATCAAGGTGGCATAATATAAAGAGGACGTGGACCACTTGCTTATGGAAAAGAATAGCAGACATGAGTAAGTCAAGTCGTGTTATTCATTAAAGTCATGCTGTGAGTTGGAGAATTAATTCATGACGTTATTACTAGAGCATGCACTATTCATGTCGTAAGCTGTCACGTACATCATGGGCGTAAATCTTCAGAACTGTTCCATTCATGCTACAATATATGATGTGTCACAGAATTAAGCCTCGTAACGCATATCACGTGTCCAGGAAAACAATTTCCACCATGTCGTTGAATAAAGGGCCCATGACAAAGCGGGTGCTAGTTGTACAGTAACAAGGCGTACACAATTCAAGCGGCCTCATTTATATCCATGGTTCATGTCGTTCCAGAAAGGGAGACTGCAAGCCTTCATGTCGTGAAACCAAAGCCATGGCGTTGATAGCAGTGCACCCTTATTTACATTTATGCCATGCGCCAACTATACACACTAATTTACAAGTGTGCCACTACCCCATAAACACCACTATAAATACCCCTCATAGTTCACTTAGAGGGGGGACCGAAAATTCATTTCTACAAGGAGACTCCGTCAAATTCAAAGCTCATCTACAACTTCTCTAATGGCTTCCATGGAGTCATCAACACTTTTCTAACTTCATGAAGATCAAATCCAAGTCAATGATCATGAGAGCTTTCTACAATTGGATCTAAGCACCTTCATTCTCATTCAAGCTACATAACAAATCTCTCAAGCATCATTCAAAAAATCTCTTCTCCTCTCCAAAGTCTAAATCGAATTTTAATTCACTATGAAATCTATGAAGATCATGGAAAAGGATCAAAGCACACAAGTGGTTAAAGATTCATCACAAAGCTAAAAGATCTCTTCATTTTCTTCACAAATTCAAGTGAAATTAGATCATAAGGAGAGAGAAAAGAGAGTTTAAAAGAGAAATGATTGCAATGAGGGGAAATTCATATGTTGTAAGCTTGAATATCATAATGAGAATGGATTTAAAGTGGACGTAGACTCATAGAGAATCGAACCACAATAAAAATTCCTTTATGCTCTTGCTTGCTTGTATCCATTTATTTTGCGATTTCGTGGTTCCATATTCTTACAGAATAGGTAAAGTGTAGCTTTTACACCTTTGGTGTTTGATCCCAAATTTAGAGCAAACATCTACCAAGCTGAACACCATTTGCAACCGTTCTTCAAACTTTAGTAATTTCAAACTTCACTCTTTTGAACCTAATTCTTCATCCTTTATCCATCAAATGCTTTAAACCATGCTTTTTTATCAACAATTTGAAAACACAGCTATAAATACACAATATCAATTATTTTAAAGGAAAACAAGATAAATAAGCGGGTAAAATATACACATTTACGTGTATATCAAATACCCCCACACTTATCTTTTTATTCATCCTCGAATAAACTAAACTAAGATATGTCAAACTTTCATAGGAAAAACGATTGCATTTAGCGTATGCAACAAGCCGTTAAACCCCTAGGTGTCCTTAATAGGACGAGTGTTGTCTCATGAGGGTTTTCAGCGGATACTACCCACAAAATCCAAAGCGTCATATGTACGCAGATTAATTAAACAATATATTTAAGGTCTTTCAAATTCCAAGGACTTTACCTAACTTCAATAATAACGGTTTAGTCCTAAATTGTCCATCCCATTATTGGCGCAAAAATGAATAAAAAATTTCAAGCAGAATCGTAATTCCTTGATAACACTGAAATTTCCTTGAAGGTTAAGAGCGTGGTGTCAACCAAAGTTCTACACATCGACAATGTGCACCCAATCATTTATTCATTTTTTTTTGAATAATTTTGCACCAGTGTAATTATAATGTATTGGATGTGAGTTATGCATTGATAAAGGAGAATTTTGTAAGTTCTAAAAATATTATGGATAAGAGGGCAAGTGTATTAGTTGAACTTCAAGCTACAAACGATAAAGTAATACTAAGGAACATATGGACATTTTGTTTCCTTTCAACTCCTCAACTACAATCCTCGCTTCTGAGTACGATATGGTGGATGTGGATGGAATGGAAATGAATGCTTTATAGTCAAGAATGATGGATGACTATTTTATTCTAAGAGATTTTCTACTCATTGCATTTTTTTCTTTTTTTTTCTTTTTGCATGATGAATGATGAGTGGAGATGGAATGGAATGACATATATTATTTCATTTGATTCCTCCTCTACTAAGCGAATCATAACCAACACTTCAAGAAAGGATAGTTTTGTGCCCTAGTTACTTTACTTCTACAACCCTAATTCAACACACAAGTATAGATTGATGTTATATAAAAAGATGAAAAGAAAGATAAGCAAAGTTTCGTAAGATAGATAACCTATATAAAATAAAATGTGGTATATGGTTATCCTACCTTAACTAAGTACGGAGTGGATAGTGTAATATTGGTATAAAAAGTGACGCTTTCTAACCTTTAACAATAAAAAGGTTCTTTAGTATACCAATATATGAAAAACTTGTCAAAACATGGATGTAAATCAACTAAAACTTGGGTTTGAATAATATAGGGTATCGAAGAAGAATGCTACAATGACTCATTTCTCCTTAAGTGGACCAAGTGGAATTAAGAACTTACAAGTTTGAAAATTTGAGTGAGAAAAAATATTATGCATGAAAACAAACTTAGAAAATCCAACAAATGTTGGTGCAAAACCATTTCTTATTTGACGATTTTTCCATATTTTTTTTTTTTGATTATTTTTACATGTACATCATAACATGTATAACAAGGGTGGACATGCTTACTCCAAAACACGACTAACATCTGTACAGTCTCAAGCTAGCATCTTAAAAAGACACATTACCACTCAATGAACAAATAATGTTCATTCCCATCATCCAACAATTCAACTTGTCAGTAAAGAACCAAGGTGTTATTTATGAATTTAAGTTAATCCTTGTTCAACGAATGACCTAGTTCATAAAATTTGATCGCTAATGTAATGTAAATTCCCCCTCCCCACACTTGAGTGTGACTGTGTCCTCACAGTCGTTAATCATACATATCTTAATGAAAGGAAAAAAACAAGAGAATATTTACATATGTACAAAAGAGGGTTCGTGCGTCTTACCGAATGTAGTGCGGCTCATGGAGAACCATAAGCTCTTCCTCTTGGTTAGGTATTGGTTCCAAGTAAGATTTAAGGCATTGACCATTGACCATATAGGATGATCCATCGGTTGGATTCTCAATTTCTGCCGCACCATACGAAAAAATGGTCCGTACAGTGTAAGATCATGTCTGTCTAGATTTTAATTTACCCGAAAAAAAATGCAATCTTGAGTCATACAACAGAACTTTTTGACCTGGCATGAAAGTTTTACATAAAATTGATTTATCATGAAAAACTTCTGTTTTGTCCTTATAAATTCTTTCATTTTCTTGGGCATCATTTCGAATTTCATCAAGTTCATTAAGTTGAAGCTTCCTAAGTTCACCTATTTGCTCTAAGTCAAGATTTAGAGTTTTTATTGCCCATAACGCCATATGTTCTAGTTCAACTAGCAAGTGACATGGCTTACCAAAAATCAACCGATAAGGGGACATACCCAAGTTTGTTTTGAAAGCATAGCGGTAAGCCCAAAGAGCATCAGTTAACTTTTGGGACCAATCTTTATGATTTCAATTCACGGTTTTCTCAAGGATTTGTTTAATCTGCCTATTCGATACTTCAACCTGCCCACAAGTTTGAGGATGATAAGGAGTGGATAACTTGTGGGTTATCGAATACTTTCTCATGAGGGCTTCAAAAGAACAATTACAGAAGTGTGTCCCGTTGTCGCTGATTATTGTGCGAGGTGTGTCAAACCTAGAGAAGATATTTTCTTTCAAGAAGCACACAACAACCTTGTTATCGTTTATTTTAATGGAACAGCTTCGATCCATTTATAAACATAATCGATATCTAAGAGAATTTAAAGGTTCCCAAAAGAATTAAGGAAGGGTCCCATGAAGTCTATACCCCAAACATCAAAAATTTCGACCTCCAGAATGTGGTTTAGGGGGATCATATTCCGTTCACAAATTTTCCCTAAGAATTAACATCAATCACAAGTTTTGCAAAAATCATAAGCGTCTTTGAAAAGGTTAGGCTAGTAGAAACCAGATTGGAGAACCTTTTCGGTTGTCTTTTTGGGACCGAAGTGACCACCACAGGCTTGGTCGTGACAAAAAAAGGACACTATGAGTTTTAGTGTCAGGAACACACCTTCGAATGATTTGGTTAGGACAATACTTGAAAAGATAAGGGTCGTCCCAATAAAAATGTTTCACTTGGGAAAAGAAATTTTGTTTATCCTGCTTGGACCAAAAAAAAGGAGTCTGCCTGGTGACTAAGTAGTTGACAATGTCAGTGAACCAAGGACAGTGGGTAAACAAAAGAGCTATTCATCTGGAAATTTCTCGTTTATCAGAAGAGAAGAAGATGGGACATTTGGAAGACGAGAAAAGTGGTACAAAATAATGTTGTCGGATCCTTTTTTATCCTTAATGGTAATGTCAAGTTCTTGAAGTAGAAGAATCCAACGAATGAGACGAGCCTTAGCATCATTTTTAGAGAAAAGGTACCTAAGTGCGGAATGATCAGTATAAACAGTGATGTGTGAGCCAACTAGATGAGGTCTAAATTTTTCTAGAGTGAAAACGACTGCCAAGAGTTCATTTTCAGTGGTCGTATAATTGATTTGAGCATCGTTCAAAGTCTTACCCGCATAGTAAATGACATGAATAATTTTATCGATCTGTTGTCCTAAGATAGCACCTACGGCAAAATTTGAGACTTCACACATGATGTCAAAAGGCAGCTTCTAGTTGGGAGAGCAGATGACGGAAGCAGAGACAAGTTCATTTTTGAGATGCTCAAAAGATGAAATACAGTCAGAATTGAAGCTAAAAGGAACATCCTTACCAAGAAGATTAGTCAAAGATCGAGTGATTTTGCTAAAATCTTTTATAAAGCGAAGGTAAAAGCCAACATGACTTAAAAAAGATCGGATATCCTTAATGGACTTGGGAATGGGAAGGTTAGAGATAACTTTGATTTTGGCTTTGTCTACTTCAATTCCTTTAGTAGAGATGACATGTCCTAAAACAATGCCATGTTTGACCATGAAGTGTCATTTTTCCCAATTAAGAGTTAAGTATTTATCTTTGCAATGGTTGAGAACAAGATCAAGGTGATGTAAACAATCAGTATAAGAGTCCCCAAAGATGGAGAAATCATCCATGAAAATTTCCTAAAATCGCTCGACCATATTAAAAAATTGCTAATCATACACCTCTGGAAGGTTGCAGGTGCATTACAGAGACCAAGAGTCATACGATGGTACGCAAATGTACCGAATGGACAAGTGAAAGTGGTTTTCTCTTAGTCCTCAAGAGTGATAGGGATTTGATTATAGCCCAAGTACCTGTCAAGGAAACAGTAGTACTCGTGACCGGCTAGTCGTTCTAACATTTTATCGATAAATGGCAGAGGGAAATGATCCTTACGTGTTGTAGCGTTAAGTTTCTATAATCAATGAGAACATGCCGACCCGTATGGTTGCGGGTTGGGATAAGCTCGTTAGCTTCATTTTGGATCACGGTTATCCCTGATTTCTTAGGTACGACATGAATTGGACTAACCCATTAAATATCAGAAATCGCGTAGATGATTCCATTGTCAAGACATTTAAGGAATTCATCACGAACTGCTTCTTTCATGATGGGGTTTAGTCGACGCTGGGGATCACAAGTCGGTTTGGCATCATCTATAAGGTGGATTCAATGTTGGGCTATCGAAGGACTAATCCCCTTAATATCATCCATGGACCAACCAATTGCTTACTTTTTTCTTAAGGATGGGAAGGAGAATTGTTCCTGCTCTCTAGTAAGGTTAGAAGTGATAATGACAGGAAGGGTTTCATTGTCTCCTAAGTAAGCATACTTAAGGTGACTGGGAAGCACTTTGAGTTTAGATTTGGGGGACGACTCAACCGAAGAAATTGGTTGAGGGATAGACTCAGTTGTGAGAGGCTCGACAGGAATTGATTCATAGACATTTTCCGGGATATCTTGAAATAAAGTTTCATAATTTGATTCATTTTCGTTTTTCATATGGTCGAGCTCAGGTTCATTGTCATGGACCGCATGGATTTCTGAAAACTGGTCCACATAATAGTCAAGAGAGTTTTCTGTTCTAAAGATGTTTAGTTTGATGGTCATGTTACCAAAAGAAAGTTTCATAGACTCATTTCTACAGTTGCTAAGCGCATTAGAGGTTGCTAAGAAGGGTCATCCTAAAATCAAAGGGATCTTGTTCGCAGGATTCCTTATCTGTTGAGTTTCTAGGACAATGAAGTCGACTGGAATGATGAATTCGACAACTTTTATCAATACATCCTCGATTTCTCCCACATGTCTCTTAATTGAACGGTCAGTAAGCGGAAGTGTAACCTTGGTGGGTTTCAGTTATCCTGGTCCTAATTGGCAGTAGATGGAATATGGAAGAAAATTAACACTAGCACCTAAGTCTAGCAGACATCTATCGATTTTCTTGTCCCTAATATTACATGATATTGTGGGGCAGCTGGGATCTTTGTATTTCACTGGCATTGATTGGGGCAAGGCTTCACTGAGAGTTACCGCTAGAAACACTTTCTTAGCTACTTGTGTATGATATTTTTAAGTGCACAAATCTTTTAGAAATTTCGCATACTATGGAACTTATTGCATAATATCTAAAAGAGGACTGTTCACTTTAACTTGCTTAAATATTTCTAGGATCTTTTCAAGCTAATTTAACTTTTTACTAGGTCGAAGTCTATGAGGAAATGGAGCAGACAACTCAGTAGGTTGGGCTAATTGAGTTTGAGGATGGTCCTGATCAGAAATTAGCTCCATGTTTTGATCTGAGTTGGTCGAATTTTCGGTAGGGTTTGGAAGATCATCAGGTAAATCATTTGACCATATGGTTGTCAATATTTTTGTCGGATCTAAGAGTCGCGGCCGCATTCAAGTGACTAACGTTTGAGTCTTGAATGATGTGAATTTGGTTGGGATTTGATATTTGTACTCTAGGGTTTTGGATGGGTCGACTTGAAAACGTACCATTTCCCTTTCACTTAATCTAGCGTTAAGTTGAGACATTTGTTTTTGAAGTTCACTCATTTGTTGATTTGTGTTTTACATATATTATTGAAACGAGTTTTTATTGTCAGTGCTTTGCTCAGTCATTTGCTCTAATAGTTTACCCACCTTAGATAAACTTCCCTCAATTGTAGAAAGGCGATTTTCATCTTGGGGTGCAACCGTTTGATGTGATTTATGGAAAGGCGCCTGGTTCGAATTATACAGATTTTCCAAAAGGGAAGGTTTGAAGCAATGTTCGAAAATGCTTGATTCAAAGGACTATTCATCAGGGGGTTATTTGGACCATAATAAAGATTTGGGTTGTTGTTGGGTCTGTTGAAAGCATTCACTTGCTCATGGGAGCGGGGATAGTCATCAGCCATATGATCGAAGTTAAGACATATGTGACACATACCTTGAGAAGCATTATTAGACTGAGTGTGTGATCTAACAACGTTCATTAATGCATCTTCAAGAGCTTTAGAAGAATAGGATTCAATAGAATTACTATTGAATGCGAATAGAGAGATTTTTCGTTGGTTTGTTCCCATTGTTTCGATTTTTCTTCTAAATCGTCCAAAAATTACAAGCTTCTACATCAGTTTGTTTTAGAAAATTGCCCTGACACATAGACTCTAACATTTGCTTAGAATTATTATCAAGTCCATCGTATATAGTTTGACATAACGACCATGTTTCATAACCATGATGAGGACAACTTAACAACAGTTCTTTAAATCTTTCGAAATATTACCAAAAAGATTCCCACCTTTTTTAGTGGAAATTAGTGATTTCGTTTCTAACTCTAGCTGTCTTTTCTGGAGGGTAGAACTTTTTAAGGAAAACTATTGTAAATTCTTCCCGTTTTCTTATCGAATTTGGAGGCAAGCGGAGAAACCATTTTTCTGCAGAGTCAGTTAGTGCGAATGGAATCAAACGAAGTCTAATACCATCCTCACAAAGCTGTTGTAATTTAAAGGTTGCATATGCATATTCAAATTTCGTTAAGAAACTATATGGTTCGTCATGAGAAAAATTAACGAATTTGCGGAGGATGCTTATCTGAATCGATCGGATTTCGAAGTGGTTACCCATAGGATCGGGTAACTGAATACAAAAAGGGACAGAAGCTCTATCGGGAAGGAAACTGTCCATCAGGGTAAGATGTGCAGGTTTGTTAGCCATTTCTAAGGGTTGTTCGAGCAAACTGGGTTTTGAGGAAAGAGATGGTGGTCTTACTCTAACTAAATGATGAGATTCTTGGTCATGGGTCCAATTTTGCATGCACCAAAAAGAAGAAGAAAAGAGTTCGCCAAAGAAATTTAGAGAATAGAGAAGTTCAGAAAGAGGTGAGATAGAGTTTTGAAAATGGGAGCTTTAGAAAACTAACGACTACAGAACTAACGAGGGATAAAAAAACAAAGAAGGTAAACAATTTTTTTTCAAATTTTTTATTTGTTTTTGAGGAGTTTGAATTTTTTTATTGCAATTCACAAAACACACGTAAATTCGCTACAATAAAAATTTCTATCCTTAATAGCTCCTAACTAAAAATTTATAATCCTAATAATTTCAAACTACACAAGTAACAAGTCTCAGCCAGATTGGGACATGATTTATCAATGCACCACGAATCACCGTAGCAATGCAACTGAAGGTTTAAGAACCTGATTGAGTTTGAAACTCCACCTTTCTTAGACATTGGGAGAGCTAACTAGTATAGTCCTAGTTATTAAGGAAATAAAATTTACCCTAATTGAGCCCGTGACGCCCTTAAGTCCAGAGTCTACAATTTTTAATTATTAATGCGTCTTTTTCCCAGTATGAATGCAATTTTCTAGGCCAAGGAAGGGTAATGACTTCCCCACCTTATGCGAATTGGGTTGTGGCCTTAACAGAATGAATACAAATGTAGAAATAATAATTATAGAAATTAAAAGATTTTACAAGCAAGTCGCTGCCCCTACAGAATTTTTTTACAAGCAATGTCTATATTTTTCTTTGCAACAGAGCACCTGTAGAGTTTAGAAAATTCTCAACTAGATTGACAGTCCATCCAGTACAACTGAGTAACGCTAGCGCGTTCACACCCCACATGGTGTGCAACCGCTCCAACAATTCAAATTATGCTATTTAGAAATCCGTTCTTCCTTTGGAATCTCTGTCTATTGATTGAATTCTTCCTCTTTCGATCTTAAGTGAATTCGATTTCTCTTGATTTTTTTTAAAGAAAGAAAATGAAGCTAAAAATAAAATGAGTGAAAAAAAATTGAAAACAAATGAAAACAAAAACAAACAGAGTTTACTTAAACAAAAGGAAGACGATTTTTTTTATGAACGTATGACTAAAAAATTCACTTAAAAATTAAAACTAACAAAAACATACATTTTCAAAAAACACAAAGGAAAATATTTTTTTTAAGGGTTCGAAAAAAATAGACTATTTTAAAAACTAAACCAAATAAAACAACGAAAACAAAAATAAAATTTAAAATATGGCTAGTCCATGAGTTAGGCCTACAGCGGATCACAAGCCCAAGAGAATCAAGCAATCAGGTAAAATCTAGGTCGAGCCACCTTTTAAAACATGAAACACACAAATGTGATTCCACAAAATCAATAATGGGAACAAATATTTCCCAAAAATAATGCCTCCTGTCCAAAAACTGAAAGATGCACAAATCTCAATTTAGGGTTTCGAGCACGTGCGAGGCTGAAATAAGGTCTAGGGTTTTCGAGTCGAATGCAACTTGGGGTGCTAATTAGATTGGAATTGCTGGAATTCGGTGCAGTTTTGGGATTGCTAGAATGGTTTCAGGGTTTGCTAATACTCGAATTGTGGTTTGGTGGTTTCTGGTTCAGGCGAAGGTTAAGTGAAATTGCAGTGGACTTCAGAGATTGATATGGCAGTTCGGTATAGAAGAGGATTTGGTTTCTGATTTGCGTTGTGGTTTCGAATTGGGTAGACAGGGGTTAGAAACGGTTAATTGGTGATGTAGCGTGTTCGGATCTTGGATCTGCGATGAACGGAGGGTTTGTGTAGTGCAGCAATGAACTTTTTGAAGTTAGTGGTGGCTAAATGGTTTGAAAGGATTGACAGTAAGGGTTTTTGGTGAAGGGAATTGGGGTAGTGATGATGTGGGTTTGGTGTTTTGTGGTTGAGAAAACGTGATGGTGAACATTGAAGATGATGGTGTCTGACTGTTTGCGTGTTGAGGGAAAGATGGTCAAAATTGTGGTGAAGGAAGGCGTTGAAACAGATGATCGAAAATTGGCAGAGCGGAATAGATGATGAAGAAAGCAAAGCAGACAATGAAAAAAGGAAATTTTGTATTTTTTTTAATTGTAATAAAAAAGGAAAGAAATCTATAGAAAAAACTGAAAGAAATGAATGAAAGAAAGGAAAGGAACTCGCATTGAGAATGGGAAGGAAATTGAAACAAAAGGCAAGATTTTTTTTCTCTTAATTGGAAGATTACGGTATCAATAATTTAATACCAAATCGTCTAGGCAAGAATTTTTTTTCTATATATGAAAGAAAACAAAAGTAAGAAATAAAATAAAAATATTTTTGTGTTCTTTTTATGGAAAAAATAAGAAAAAATTATAACCTGAAGGATCTACTAATAAAAATTATTTTTATCCCGGCAACGGCGCCAAAAAATTTTTGTGAACAGATTAAACAATTGAAAACAACTATTTAATTCATTTGGCCTTCCTAAACAACAAGGGTTGTTGTGTAGTTTGTCGAACTCTAGGACCAAAATTATTTTAATAATAAATCCAATCAAGTTATTCCGAAATTTTGATTGCTTGAAAATAATAGAAAATAAACAAAAAGAGAGTTTTTTAATAATAAATGAAAGCAATTAGGGAGCAATGGCATAAACTAGATTAATATGAATTAATAACTAAACAGGTTAATACATATCTAATTCATGTTTCTGTCACAAACATGAATCAACGATAATTAGGTTTATAGAAACAAACAAGTGAATAACAACAAGCATAGCCTATGTAGGACCTGAGCTCTTAAACAACCATAGGCTATCAGGACAGATTCATTACTTTATTCCTAAAACCCTAAAAATTAGATCTAAATCTGATAAGCATTAGATCGAACTCGAATATGCCCTATGAAGGAGCGTAGCTCTTAAACGATGCAGAATATGAAGGTTCAGATCTAACCCTTGGTTTAGATCTGGATATGTATGCATGAAGTCCTAATCTCTTTGGCTATGTGATTCGTATTGAATCTAATCTACGCGTCATCACCCCCTAATTAAATGAGATTAGCTAGACATAGCTAGAGAAGAAGAAAAAAAGAAAAGAAATAACATAAACATAAATAAAACTAAAACTAAAGAGAATAGGGAGAAGAATGATTTTATTCCAAAAGAAGGATTACAGAATAAAACCCAATGTCATTCTAAATAAACAAGATACAAGTATATTTATAGCTAATATGACAAAGAGTAGTTGGCAAATTACACAATGTGAGCCCAAATAACACATAAGCAAGTGTGAACACAGCTGTAGAGTGAGAGGCCTTGCAAATGAGTTATATGAATAAGCATGAGTCTTCAGTGAGCCAAATCCACCAAGCTGAACTCTATTTGCAACTGTTCTTCAAGCTTTAAGCTCTTTGAGCTTTAGTAATTTCAAACTTCACTCTTTTTAACCAAATTCTTCATGCTTTATCCATCAAATGCTCTAAACCATTCCTTTTATCAACAATCTGAAAACACAGCTATAAATACACAATTATAAATTATTTTAAAGGGAAAACAAGATAAATAAGCAAATAAAATATACACATTTACGTGTATATCAATATCCTACACAAACGAAATATTTCTAGCACATTATATCCATATTTACTATTTTTCCAACTTCATTCTTCTGTTTTGGAAGTTTTGATATCTACAACTACCTTTTGAATTATATTACCGATGATTGGTATAAACTATCAATTTAGTTAAAAATTAAGCATTTTACCCTTTTTTTGCTTTTATCCAACCCCAACTTAACTATTTAACATAGGTCTTGTTGTCTTAACGGCTAAGAAGGTATTATAACACTTTTATAAGAGCTTTAGCTTTGCATTCACAGCCATCTCAGTCCAATTTGAGGTTCTATGAGGTTGTGCTTAGTAAGATCCTTAACAATGTTTAAAAAGACAAGTCAGTATTGATTTTTGTATAATCTATGCCGTTTAAATTTTTGCTTCACATTAGATAAAAATCAAGATTAAAATTAAAGGAAAATATCTAAGAAGGTTTGTAATCAATGAATACAAATTCATATAAAAGTTTTTTTTAAATGTTAACTAATCCATCTTTAAAGCTGCTATATAGAAACATGAGATAATTAAGACATAACAAAGTTTAATAGTGGGGCATAAAATAAACCAGTACCATTGCAAATTATGTATATTAATACTGTCTATGCTATGTAAAATCCATTTTCAAGGCATGTTCTTGTGCTTTTCGTATATAAATATTTTTCTTGCTATGTATCATATATTACTTAGAATAGACAACGGGAACTTATCATTGCTGAGTTGGGCAGACTACCCTTAAAGCATTTCAAAATAGTTCATGTTTTACTAATTCTCCTTCTTCCTCCTTTATTTCCCACCCAACCAGCAATAGTTCCTGCCAACTTTCAAGCCAGTTTTCTTCCCATTCTTCCTTTTTTCTTTCCTCTCCTTCTTGCTTATCATGTTCTAATCACCCTTAATTTTTTATGTTCTTTTTAACTTCAATTTTGTCCTATACGTAACATCCTATAGGCCTTCATGCACAACTGCATCTTCCTCCCTCCTTCCCTGCCGCTATATTGCCCTAGACTGTGGATTCCATTCTCATATCATCTTCTGCTGGATAGGTACATGAAGTTGCATGTAATTTTTTTTCCTAACTAAACTATGAGTGCGCATAGGTGCCATGATATGCCAAACTCAGTTTGCGCATTCAAGATGAGTAGATCCAAATTTATTTACATGCGACGAACAAATGTTGTTCCACTTTTCGTAACCAGACTGTTGTGTAAGTCATATATTGAAGGCCAGTATTTATCCTCTAAGCTTCAAAGTCTACCCATCTTCTTGATTAACAATTGCTAACGGTTGATATCCTTGATAGCTAACAAAGTGTTAGACTATATGTAACATGTTGTTTGTCACTTAAACTGCAAGTTAGAATTCTAAACCGCTTTGTTTGTTACATTTATTCCCAATTGTGGTTACGAACTATCTTGCCTCCTTCATTGTTTAAAAATAAATTAGGTTGGAGCTAATGCCATAAAATATATCATTGAACTTAACGTTAATCGGTTCAACTGCCGGCCTACAAACTGTGTGGACATATTCACAATGCTGACAAAGTTATTTTTTTCCGTAATATATCCAATTACTTGTGTTTATGTTCATCCTTTTCTTTGCTATCAATAGTGTATTAACTCTTTTTTGCACAAGTAATGTTGCACGCCTTTAAATTTTCCTACGGTCGGGTCATGTGCTATCCTGAACATGATTTCACCCATTTTTCGTTGTTGATTACTACGACCGAACTTATGTGTAACACCCCGTAATTTTAAAATGGGACATAAGAGACAAATAAAGAATAATTAATTATTAAGGGAAGAATTAGATAAAATGGGTTAAGCCATTGTTGTTCGTCTCGGAATTCTGCTTGAGATAGAGTTTGAGTTTGCGTAAAACGGAAATCGGATGAAGAAGATATGGATGAACGAAGTTAGGCAGAAAAACCGGAAGTCGACCAGAATGCACTGGCGCACTTCACAAGTGCACCTGTACAAAGATGCACTGGCGCACCTACCAAGTGCGCCCATACCAATCCAGCACAAAATTCTAGAGTGTTCTGTGATGATGTGTCTTCTTCTGAGTGGCTGGATGATGTGTACTTGAGTTGGGCGGTTCTGATGAACTCCTAGTTCATCTAAAGGCTCTAAATAATAATAGACATCTATATATACGTAGCTAAACCTGAACCCTAACATCATAACCCTAAAACTATGGT
Source organism: Allium sativum (assembly GCA_030737875.1). NCBI lineage: Eukaryota > Viridiplantae > Streptophyta > Magnoliopsida > Asparagales > Amaryllidaceae > Allium > Allium sativum. Next base: position 694,398,262 of record CM060923.1, read on the forward strand.
GTCGTCATGATGTTCGTCTACAAGCTAGCCTAGCCTCCTTCATCCTCTCCAAACTAGAAAATCAAATCCAAACTAGTAATCGATTAAGAAGAACATCAAATCAAACGTCTACATCAAATGATAGCTTTTCAAATTCAGAAATCAGATCCCAGAAATCAAGATCCATCCGTTTTCTGTAAGTTCAGTTATTGTTCCGATTTAAAACACCTAATAAGAAATCATGACTATAATAACTGGACCGAGAACTATGCCTACTTCTATTCGTGCCTATCCTTTTGTGAATTCTGAATTTCTTATGCCTATTGGACTGTTGTGATTGCATAGAAAAGCCTATCATGCCTATTGGACTGTTGTGACTGGCATAGAAAAACCTATCATACCTATTGGACTGTTGAGTCTGGCATAGAAAAACCTATCATACCTATTGGACTGTTGAGACTGACATAGAAAAGCCTATCATGCTTATTCGACTGTTGTGACTGACATAGAAAACCTATTATGCCTATCGGGCTGTTGTGACTTATATGATGAAACCTATCATGTTATACATCCTATGCCTTTGAGACTATTGGGACAGATATATTTGAACCTATCATGTTGTATTAAATTTGTGGTTCTTTTATGTACATTGAATTACATGCTAAGTTATGTTCATACATGTTATATGTTAGATACAAGCTAGTACCCATGTTTAAGATCTACATAAGTTCATTCTTATACAATTAGACCTATGCTAGTACGCATGTTAATTGGATCTAATTTAAATGCAAGATTACGTTCATGTGCTTGATTAAGTGTATGTCATTCTATCCCAAATTTATACTACGCATTTTGATCTATATTGTTTATGCATGTTGAAATACTACGTGTCCCTTTCTTTTCCCTTTTGTTTATAAGCTAGGCTAATTTGTGAGCCTAACGTTCTATTTGAATTATGCGAACAAATAACGAGGGAGAAGTTGGGGAAAAATATTAAACTACATGCTATTGGCATAAATTGGCTCATAATCATGTCAATGATTAGTAGCATGAAATGGTAGAATTTGTATACCTAGAATTATGGACATAATTTAAAGGGTAAATGGGGCATGCCTTGAATTGACAACACTTGTGGATAATTTACATATGAACATAAATTGTAAATATGTAAAGTGGCTAAAAGATGAACATGCCTTACCCGAGGTTAGATTGAGTTGCGGTGTAAAACTGTCCGGAACCGCCCTGCACATCCAGTAACCGCAACAACACAGATCTAATGTGAGAGGTTAGCGCATTTAGCCCAAAACCCGAGGTTAGAATGATTTTGCGGTAGAAGTCTACACGGAACCGCCCGGCACATCCAGCAATCGCAAACAACAGTTCTAATGTGAGAGGTTGGGGCATTAATAAATTAATTATTGCCAATAAACAGACATGCTAAGAATGGTAAGGTTAAGTAACATATGAATAGGCGACACTTAACCGTTATAACATGTTAATTTGACAAGAAGGCGGGGTTAGGTAAATTTAGAACACTTAACCGTTATAACATGATGAACGAGTGGGGTTGAGTTAAGGGGAAACACTTAACCAATATAACAAGATGAATGAATAGGGTTAAGTTAATAGGAAACACTTAACCAATACAACATGATGTGTGGGGAGGTTAAGTTAACATGAATGGACAGAACTTAAACAATATTACATGAATAAAGTGGATAGGGTTAAGGCAAGCTTAACCAATGATACAGATTGACTTGATAAGTAGGAAGGTTAAGTAAACTTTGGGTAGGTGGGTAATATTAGTATATATAGGCCTACAAATTTAACCGTTAAATAGGCATGTTTGAATCAGTGGGATGGTTAAGTACATCTCGTGTAGGTGGGTAATATTTGTATATATAGTCCCACAAACTTAACAAGTAAGATACCCTAGTAACGGGGACCCATTTCAGCAGTAACCTACATAGATGTATCATGGTACCCTGAACTAGGCAGGGCGTGGCACGATTACTGGGCTGATTATAAGCGGTCAAAATAGCGGCAGGGGGTGCAGCAGTGTAGTTCCGACGGAGTATGGGCGTGCACGTGCTCCGGAGTGGAAAAGCAGGCACTGGGCATTAGTAGTATATACTGTGCATCTAGAATTTGTGTCGGGTTGTTATCATAGGGATTGATACACCTTATGGTGGGACCAACACAGGGTATCTACACGCAAGAGAGGGCCGATTGACACAGACACAAGGAAAATTAATACAAGTTGGGAGCTGATCGATAGAGTAGTAAGGGTACATCTAACATCTTCATGGCAATTAGGCTGATTGAGGTAAGATCCTCATACTAGATATACACCTGAAGGCTATCACAATTACGGGGTTGGGATCACCTTATTATATGACATAGGATGCTAGTTGGGACACTAGTATGGGATACGGATCCTTTTTCACACGATACTAGCTGGGACACTAGTAGGGAATATGAATCATTATATAAAAGACACTAGTTAGGATGCTAGTTGGGTGGTGCAGAGAAAATAGGAAATTAGAGAAAGAACCGAAGAGCATTCATTGTATCTTATCTTCTCATATCTAACGATCATCATTTGCTGTATTGCTATGCTTATTATCATGGTTATATCTGGTATTCAGTTTATTCATGTCATGATCCTTTTACCTGTTTACATGCTGAATAATCATTGGACTTACCAGACTTACGTCTAACCCGTTTTCTTTTGCCTTATTTTCTTCCGTTCCCCCCTAGGTTCACAGGAGGGAATATCACCACTTAGCTCAGTCTTCTTTCCATGCTCTAAGATAGACGATGTATTGCTTTGGACTCTCTTTTCCATTGCTATGGCTGGCTCACGCTTTATTGGGGAATATCATTGTCATTTTATTCTTCTTTATTTTGTTAAACAAGACAGATGCTTTGTTGTAATGGGTAAGGGTGTTTTGGTGTTGGAAAACAATCTTTGTACAAGCTGTTTACCAAGCTGCTGTTTTATCAATAAAGTAAAGTTTTATTTATTTTCCGCTATTTAAATTTTGTCTGTTTTGTAATTTATCTGTTCTATACACTTATGACGCTCCACTGAAGTTAATGCATTCCCTTTGTGAGTGACCTTAACGGAGGTCGGGTGTTACATGTGGTATCAGAGCTGATGGTTATCAGATCAGAAAAAAAAAATTGAAAACTATTTTTTAAAAATAAGTTTTAAAGAAGCATTTTCAGAAGAAATTTTTTGGTTTAAAGGCATATTCCCTAAAGCCATATGCATATCTTTTGATTCTCCGTTTGAGCCCTTGTTTCCTTCTTTCCTGAGTCTCCGGGGCTCCTGGCTTTCTGGGAGGTAACCTCATCGCAGCATGGTCCCGTAGGCTTGATGAGACTACGTCACCTGTCAAAGGGTGAAGAAGTGCCCAACTTCCATCTATAGCCGCAGTATTTTCACCTGCGGCTAATTTTTCTTTCAAAGCTTTGTAGGTTGCCATGCGATGGAGGTAGTTTTGAGAAACTTGTCAACAAGCTGCACAAGGATAGTAAGGATAAGAATAAGAGAGTTTAGGCTAAAGAGCACAAGTCTAAGGATAAGAAGCTTATCGATACGGCTTAATCCTCGCAGAAGGAGAAAGGTGAAAAGAAAGATGCCAAAGTGGAAGAATCACAAACAAGGATTGGAATGTAAGAAGGGTGAAAGAAATAATAGATTCTGCGACAAGAGGAAGTGGTATAGCGGGTTATTTAATTGTAGGATGAAGAAGACAGGTGGTTGTTTTCAGTATGGTGAAGCAGGGCATCTTAGCAAGGATCGTCGAAGGACAAGGACAAAGGCAAAGGACATAATCTTCTAGCGGTCAATTGCATGCTCTCACTGCCGGTGTACCTAAGAGAGGTAGGAATGTTTCTGTTGAGAGTTTAGTTTTTCTTTTCAATCATCCTGTTAGAACTTTGTTTGATTCTGGCGCTTCACATTCTTTTCTATTTGCTTCCATAGTTGAGTCTCTGCACCTTAGTACTTGTATAGTAGAGGATCCCATTATTTTCTCAAATCCATTTGGTGGTTCGACTCATTCATCTATGATTTGTTTGGATTTGGGAACATCTATACTAAGCATTGAGTTTAGATGTAATGCTTACGTTTTTGGTTTCATGGGCTATGGGTTGATTCTAGGGATGGATTGGTTATCCAGTAATGGTGCCATTCTCAATTGTAGAGGGAATATAGTTAGACTTTTGACTCGCCTCGGTAATACACTCGAAATATCGTGTAACCCTAAGGGTTCCGTCATGCTTAGTTACCTAGAATCTCTTGATACATCTGTTGATAATTTGCAATCTGTTCAAGTAGTCCATGAGTATCCAGATCTCTTTGATGAAGTGAAGGGCTTACCCCCAAACATGAAATAGATTTCCGCATATACTTGGTTGATAATACCAACCCAGTTGCATTACCCATACAACACAAGGCTCCTAGGGAGAGGAAGGAGATCAGCAAGCAAGTTAAAGAGTTGCTTGAGAAGGGGTTTATTTGGCAAAGTATTTTTGAATGGGGTGCTCCAGTAGTGTTCGCTACTAAGGTGGATGGTTTACTTCTCTTATGTGTGGATTATAGAGAATTAAACAAGCTGAATAAAGGAAAAAATAGTCACCCACTTCCAAGAATAGACGATTTGTTTGACCAGCTTGTAGGTGCGTTTGTTTTCTCCCAACTAGATTTGGTTACAGGGTTTCATCAGCTAAGATTAGTTGAGGACAGTATAGACAAGACTGCTTTTAGGACCCCTGACGGTTTCTTTAGGTAGCTCGTCATGCCTTTCGTTTTGACGAATGCACACGCTTATTTTATTGACTTGATGAGTAGGGTGTTTAGGGAGTTCCTTAATAAGTTTGTAGTAGTCTTCGTGGGCGATATCTTGATTTTCTCAAAGAACGAGGGAGAACATGCTCTGCATTTAAGAGATGTCATGGATATAGTTCGAGCACATCAACTTAAGGCGAAGTTCTCCAAAATGTCATTTTTGGAGAGAAGAAGTAAGGTTTCTAGGACATGTGGCGTCCAAAGAAGGGATAGCAGTAAATCCCGCAAAAGTAGTTGCGGTGCAAGATTGAAAGGTCCCAAGGAATGCAATAGAAGTAAGAAGCTTTCTTGGACTTGCGGGTTAATATAGGAAGTTCATTAGGAACTTTGCGAAGGTATTAGCCCCACTTACTGGATTAACGAAGAAGAATCTAACCTTTGCTCGGGATATCAATTGTGATGTCGCTTTCCAACGATTGAAGAGGGCTCTTACAACGGCCCCAGTTTTGACCTTTACCATACTGTAGTAAAAGGTTTACGGTATACACGGATGCATACGGCACGGGACTAGGCGCCATTTTGATGTTAGAAGTAAGGGCAAGGTCGTAGCGGATGCCTTAAGAAGAAAAAGGTTGACTTCAAGTCCTCGTTATGTGAAAATGAAAAGTTCAGAATACATATCAACCTTTGATTTTAAAACCTTCGGTTAAGTTAGTAGTTGGCATCATTAGGAGTAAGACCTACGCTTTTGGATCAAATAGGGACTTTACAAAGAAAAGACTCTAAGATAGTTGACACAATGAATAAGTTAAGTAGAGAAGAGACCTCTAATCACCTTAATAAATACACTTGGTAGCATGGTTAGCATCTGTTTATTTTCAAGAGATAGTTCTTCTACATGGAATACCCTCTAGTGAATTTTGAAGGCTCTTTTGAGGAAATGTTAGCATGACACAGCAGAAGTTGTAGTGCCGATTATACTAGAAGGAGAAGGGGTGGACGAGAGGCGACAGTGTAATGGGTTCCAACTCATATTTTGGAAACAGAAATTAAGAAGCTACGCAATCGTGAAGTTAAGACACTCAGAGCACAATGGGGTGAAGCTCAAGAAGATGCGACTTAGAAGGTTGAAGACTAGATACGCGCATCATACCCTTTTTGGGGGTATATATTGATCTCTCTTTTTTCTGTAAAGTTTATCTGCATGCTTGTTTTTATCTTTTAAGTATATCCTCTCAGTCCTATCCTCGATCCTTAGGTAAGAAGCCAATGGATGTAAACATGTGTTTGAGACATGTTATGTTTGGTGGATGCAAGTGGATGTAAGGGTTTGCTAGTTGTTGCTCGTGGATGCATATACACACAAATTAGGCACTAGATCGGCTCCGTCACTTCCATATTGCATATGCATGAGTGGATTTTTATATATATGGATTGAAACTTGATGTATTGTCATATGGATTTTGAATTTGAATGTATGGTTGTGCACTCATATAGAAATGATATGTATCAATAGGGTTCTTTTGCATACATAATGGACACATGACACTATCATGAATTGCATTAAGGAGGTCAACTGAATCAGTAGACCGCCTGATTTTGCATTTGGGTAAGGACATATTCACACTCTATGCATATGATCATGAAAGCATTAGAAACCTTTTTAAGGATAATGGATGTCTGTGATTGAATGGTTGAGTAGACGGATGTTGGATGGTAGGATATACATTCTTCTTAACTTGAAGATTTTGGGGACGAAATCCTTTAAGTAGGGGGGAATGTAACACCTCATAATTTTAAAACCAGACATAAGAGATAATTAAAGAATAACTAATTATTGAAAGAAGAATTAGATAAAATGGGTTATGCCATTGCGTTCGTCTCAGAATTTTGCTTGAGATAGAGTCCGAGTTTGCGTAAAAAGGATACCGTATGAAGAAGATATGGACGAATGAAGTTAGGTAGAAAAACCGGAAGTCGACCAGAATGCACTGGCACACTTCACAAGTGCGCCAGTACAAAAATGCACTGGCGCACCAGCCAAGTGCACCCATACCGATCCAGCACAAAATTTTGGAGTGTTCTGTGATGATGTGTCTTCTTCTGAGTGGCCGGATAACGTGTATTTGAGCTGGGTGGTTCTGATGGACTCCTAGTTCATCTAAGGGCTCTAAATAATGATAGACATCTATATATACGTAGCTATACCTAAACCCTTACATCATAACCCTAAAACTATGGTTTCATCATGATGTTCGTCTACAAGCTAGCATAGCCTCCTTTATCCTCTCCAAACTTGATAATCAAATCCAAACTAGTAATCGATTAAGAAGAACATCAAATCAAACGTCTACATCAAAGGATAGCTTTTCAAATTCAGAAATCAGATCCTAGAAATCAAGATCCATCCTTTTTCTGTAAGTTCAGTTATTGTTCCGATTTAAACAACTAATAAGAAATCATGGCTGTAATAATTGGATCTAGAACTATGCCTACTTCTATTTGTTCCTATCCTTTTGTGAATTCTGAATTTCTTATGCTTATTGGACTGTTGTGACTGACATAAAAAAGCCTATCATGCCTATTGGACTGTTGTGACTGGCATAGAAAAACCTATCATACCTATTGGAGTGTTGAGACTGGCATAGAAAAACCTATCATACCTATTGGACTGTTGAGACTGACATAGAAAAGCCTATCATGCTTATTGGACTGTTGTGACTAACATAGAAAACCTATCATGCCCATTGAACTGTTGTGACTTATATGATGAAACCTATCATGTTATACATCCTGTGCCTTTGGGACTATTGGGACTGATACATTTGAACCTATTATGTTGTATTAAATTTATGGTTCTTTTATGTACATTGAATTATATGCTAAGTTATGTTCATACATGTTATATGTTAGATCCAAGCTAGTACCCATGTTTAAGATCTACATAAGTTCATGCTTATGCAATTAGATCTATGCTAGTACGCATGTTAATTGGATCTAATTTAAATGCAAGACTACGTTCATGTGCTTGATTAAGTGTATGTCGTTCTATCCCAAATTTATACTACGCATGTTGATCTATATTGTTTATGCCAGTTGAAATATTAAATGCCTTTCTTTTCCCTTTTATTTATAAGTTAGGCTAATTTGCGAGCCTAACGTTCTATGTGAATTATGCGAACGAATAACGGGGGAGACGTTAGGGAAAAATATTAAACTACATGCTATTGGCATAAATTGGCTCATAATCATGTAAATGATTAGTAGCATGAAATGGTAGAATTTGTATACCTAGAATTATGGACATAATTTAAAGGTTAAATAGGGCATGACTTGAATTGACAACACTTGTGGATAATTTACATATGAACATAAATTGTAAATATGTAAAGTGGCTAAAAGATGAACATGCCTTACCCGAGGTAAGATTGAGTTGCATTGTAAAACTGCCCGAAACCGTCTGGCACATCCAGTAACCGTAACAACACAAATCTAATGTGCGCATTTAGCCCAAAACCCGAGGTTAGAATGATTTTGCGGAAGAAGTCTGCCCGGAACCACCCAGCACATCCAGCAGCCACAAACAACAGTTCAAATGTGAGAGGTTAGCGCATTAATAAATTAATTAATGCCAATAAACAGACATGCTAAGAATGGTAAGGTTAAATAACATATGAATAGGCGACACTTAACCATTATAACATGTTAATTTGACAAGAAGGCAGGGTTAGGTAAATTTAGAACAATTAACCGTTATAACATGATGAATGAGTGGGGTTAAGTTAAGGGGAAACACTTAACCAATATAAGAAGATGAATGAATAGGGTTAAGTTAATAGGAAACACTTAAACAATACAACATGATGTGTGGGGAGGTTAAGTTAACATGAATGGACAACACTTAAACAATATTACATGAATATAGTGGATAGGGTTAAGGCAAGCTTAACCAATAATACAGATTGACTTGATAAGTAAGAGGGTTAAGTAAACTTTGGGTTGGTGGGTAATATTAGTATATATAGGCCCACAAACTAAACCTTTAAGTAAACATGTTTGAATCAGTGGGATGGTTAAGTACACCTCGTGTAGGTGGGTAATATTTGTATATTTAGGCCCACAAACTTAACCAGTAAGAAACCCTAGTAACCGGGACTCATTTCAGTAGTAACCCACATAGATGTATCATGGTACCCTGGACTAGGCAGAGCGGGGCACGATTACTAGGCTGATTATAAGCGGTCAAAATTGTAACACCCCACCTCCGCCAATGCCACTCTTGCAAGGACATTAGCTTTGGAGGGGCGTTAAACAAGGTAAACATGCATGCAGATATCACAAGACAGAACATATAAGTAAAACAGAGTAGTAAAGCAGCGGATAAAACTTAGCATTTCAAAACCATAGTCATGTTACAACAAATTACTTGGTCATTATTTTCCAACAACAAAGTCTAGATAAAAGCATAAACTGAAAAACTGAAATACATAAAGTACTATCCCCAAAGTGAAGTGATAAACCATAGCTAGCTCAATGTCCAAATCCGTACATGAGCAAATCCAGTAAGCAAGCTAGAAAGATCCAAGCTAAGCTCCAATGTTCCCACCCTGAGGACCTGAGGGGGGGGAAATGGAAGACAAGAGGCGAAAGAAAACAGGTCAGTCGAAAAGACTGGTAAGCCCTACTACTATCTGTCCATGAACTAGTAAAGTTAACTGGCATGAGAAGGTGAGATGAACATGAGGATAACAACATACTGGCATGATGATTAACTAACAAGATAGATAAAGGTGTCATCGCATAATCAAGGTTAAGTTTTGCACCACGGGTGTACTAGCATTCTAACATGTCTAGTAAAAACAAGAATTGATCCCTTGGCCCAAGCTTGGCCCATCATCATGAGGTGACCTAAATTAAGGTCCAACTACACGGTCTAGTCGATCGGCTCCCTATAAGCCTAACTCGTCAAGTGTCGGTGTCATGCGACTTAATCATGTAATGTAGTTGACTGCGCAGGGTCCACCCTAGGGTGTATCAGGCCCTATGGTGTAACCCTCTGACACCATACCATGATGCACAGTCCAAACCTACCGTTGCCCGTGTTCAACTCCGGACTTGATGTGCACGACCATGGTCCGCCTGAACAACCGGGGCATCATTCAGCCGTCTCTTTTGGTCTCTTACAATCAGCCCAGTAATTGGGCCCCACCCTAGCCTAGTCCTAGGGTCTTATGATACTACCTAGAAGGTTACTGCTGAAAAGGACCACACAACTAGGGTTTCTTAACGGGTTAAATGTGGTTAACCCGATCCAAACGTGGATTAAATCGGTTAAGAGTACCCCAAGGCTCTTGACTTAACCTCGATTAACCCATCAAGCCCAAATTGGTTAAGTATTAAGTGGACCATGACTTAACCCTAATCAGGAGGCATTAATTAACTTAATGCGCTTTAACCTCTCACATTAGACTTTGTTGTGGTTACTAGTTAAGCCGGGCGGGTCCGGGTAGCTTTACACCACAACTAGGTCTAACCTCGGGTTCGAGCACAACATGACCAACTTCTGACATTGGGTCCTATTGTTTGTAGCCACTAGTTAAGCCGGGCGGGTCCGGGTAGATTTATGCTACAAACTCAACCCAACCTCGAGTTGGCCACACTCATATTTTCTAAGTGTCATGTCCATTATGTTTCCAAAACATAATCACAAGTTAACATATCACGTCATGTTACAAAAATCATGTTCATGTCATTATGTTACCCAACCCCAACGTAATCCCATCGTTTACATAATCACAACAACGCATAAAGGATAAAATAGGGAACTTGGCATAACCTTGACATATAGGTGTTGAAGCCACAAGTTTAACATGGTGGCATATGAAATGTACATATGTTCATATACTTGCATATTGCATTATTAGGCTTCAAAAGCATGCATAAAACCAAACTTAGCATATGAGTGATACATGGTGATAAATAACATGTAGAAGTTGCTAGAAGTTCGCATTTTGCCTCACATGCAAGTTATCATAAGGGATATGATAACTTTCATGTTGCCAAAATGCAACCTTTAATATAAAGCTTAGAGCTTTATGCTCAAAACCTCAAGTTTAACTTGCATAACATGATAACATGATCAACCCAAACTTGCATAACATAGCAACATGTGTCATACATAATGATTAAACCAACTTGCATAATGATCATCCAAACTTGCATATAATGATCAACCAAACTTGCATATAATGATCAACCAAACTTGCATATAATGACCAACCAAACTTGCATATAATGATCAACAAAACTTGCATTTAATGATCAACCCCAAACTTGCATCATTCATTTAACTTTAGAGTTCAAAGAAAGAAAGTAGAAAAGGGCTTACAATGCTATGAAGACACAAATAAATATTTATTATAAAGATTGAGACGAAGCCCTTATGCAAGCACCAAAAACCCAAATATGCAAGCTCCAAATGAAAACCCTTGAGCCAATTCAATAAAAACCCTTGCTTTGAAATAGAAATGTTGCAACTTGACTTGAATGCAAGCTAAGAACACTCATACAAGTTTGAAAACACTTGTATGAACTCAAAATCTCTCATAGAAATTAACTTAGAAATTTTAGCATGAGAGTGGAGGCCATGAGAGGAACAAATTTGACATAGTTTAGTTGTAGGATTGAATAATGGTGATTTAGGCTAGGTTTGGGGTCTTTTTATAGAGGATTAGGATAGTATTAGCCATAGGATTAACCCTAGATTCAATCCAAGCCATCAAAGCATGTCTAGGGGAAGAAGTCAAGTGTAGGAACCATCTAGGGCCTTTAGATTAAAGCTGAACCATGAGAACCATTCAAATGCAAAATCTGCATTTGAGCGAATCAGCCCACGGGTTGACAGCCAAACACCCTGGATTAACCCCTAGTCGACCCAGCGAGCTCGGGTCGACCTCAAAAATCGGCCGGTTCGGTTATTCCCCTCTCCCAATTCGCTGTTTTGAACATTTTTGCATATTTATTTATTTAATTTTCAATTATATATATATCAATATATATATTTCTCTGCGCAACCCATTTCACTTAATTAAGTATACTTTAATTTGTGAATTTTTCGTGAAACTTCGCAAGGCCATATCTTGGTCATGCGTGCTCCGGAGTGGAAAAGCAGGCACTGGGCATCAGTAGTATATACTGTGCATCCAGAATTTGTGTCGGGTTGCTATCATAGGGATTGATACACCTTATGGTGGGACCAGCATAGGGTATCTACACGCAAGAGAGGGCCGATTGACACATACACAAGGAAAATTAATACAAGTTGGGAGCCGAACGATAGGGTAGTAAGGGTACATCTAACATCTTCATGGCAATTAGGCTGATTGAGGTAAGATCCTCATACTAGATATACACCTGAAGGCTATCACAATTACGGGGTTGGGATCACCTTATTATATAACATAGGATGCTAGTTGGGACACTAGTAGGGGATACAGATCCTTTTTCACACGATACTAGCTGGGACACTAGTAGGGAATACAAATCGTTCTATAAAAGACAATAGTTAGGATGCTAGTTGGGTGGTGCAGAGAAAATAGGAAATTAGAGAAAGAACCGAAGCGCATTCATTGTATCTTATCTTGTCATATCTAACGATCATCATTTGTTGTCTTTCTATGCTTATTATCATGGTTATGTCTGGTGTTCAGTTTATTCATGTCATGATCCTTTTATTGTTTACATGCAGAATAATCACTGGATTTACCATACTTATGTCTGACCCGTTTTCTTTCGTCTTCTTTTCTTCCGTTCCCCGCTCCCCCAGGTTCACAGGGAGGGAATATCACCACTTAGCTCAGTCTTCTTTCCAAGCTCAAAGATAGACGATGTATTGCTTTGGACTCTCTTTTCCACTACTATTGTTGGCTCATGCTTTATTGGGGAATATCACTGTCATTTTATGCTTCTTTATTTTGTTAAACAAGACAGATGCCTTGTTGTGATGGGTAAGGGTGTTTTGGTGTTGGAAAACAATCTTTGTACGAGTTGTTTTGCCAAGCTACTATTTTATCAATAAAGTAAAGTTTTATTTATTTTCCGCTATTTAAATTTTGTCTGTTTTGTAATTTATCCGTTCTATACACTTATGACGCACCACTGAAGTTAATGCATTCCCTTTGTGAGTGACCTTAACGGAGGTGGGGTGTTACATTATGCCTCCTGTTTGTTTATGTTGGGTCAACATTTGGTTTATCCGACAACTCGCAGCTTGAACAGTTCGAATGACATCAAGAGGTTACCGATATTCACGATCGAGGTTTTCGTCATTTGGTAATACGAACTCAACTTTTTAACCAACTATTTTCCATTGCATCTTTTTTTTGTTCATGTTTTTTAGAACAAATGTTATTCTAACATTCCAATTAACTTTTATTTATGCAATTTAAAATCCTTTTTTTTTTGCATCACTATTTTTTTGGTTACCAATTCAATTTGTACCATCGTCTTTCACTACCTCTTTGTACAATGCTTGTGTCTACCTCATTGAAGAGCTTCATGCCTCTTCCTTAATAATTCTATGCATTAAATCAATAACCAATTACCGTGTTATTAAAGAAATTAAAATTAAGTTGTACGTCCTTAAAATTGTTTGAAATACAAATGGCATACTGGGTAAGTTTATAATATAAAGCGGGTCCTTCTTTTTACACTTACATGTTTTCTAAAGGATTTTGTGAGCTGCAGTATAAAAAAAAAAAATCTAAAATATGTAAATATTCCCAGAAGACCACAGAAAAAAATTGCATAGACGTATGCAAGTAAACCCAATAGTAGCGAACATGTATGGAACTTTTCATGAAGCAGTTTACACTGAAATCTGCATGATTACATGCATGTATGCAAGTATATTGTTTTCTTGCATACATGTATGCAAGTAAAAAATGGACTGATATTCATGTCTGTGGATTATTGCATACATGTGTGCATTTATTCTGAATATTTGCATGCATGTATGCAAATAAATATGAACCGATTTGCATGCCTACGAGTTATAGCAGACTTGTATGCAAGAATTATGCATTACTTGCATGCATGTATGCAAAAAAGTCAACACAGATGCATAACTGAAATAGTTGCACAACTGTGTGCAAGAATTTCAAATACATGCGTCATTTGATGCAATTAACTGCAGTTTCGCTGTTTTTTATTCTTTTTTTATTTTTAATACTTTTTTTGGTTGTTTTTTCGCCTGAATTTTTTATGTTTACGTTTTTTATTTGAATACAAATTTACATATTTTTTTTATTTTATTTTTTTTAATGAACTTTCGAAAAATAGGGATGTAATTTATAATAAGTTTTGGACCGGATGTGAGCCTAATTTCTAAACTTATTAGGGATCAGAGACAAACGCACCTTAAAAAAAATCCCTCCGTTGACTATTTATAGTTATGCCATTACATAGGTATTAGGGGAGAATATGTACAGACCTCGTTCCAAATGTACGTGGAATCATTGCAACAGCTATTCTTTTGATTTTGTGATTATATCCCTGCTGCAACCAATAACTATTTTCTCCATTTATCTTTACGTTCATCATGACGAAAATTATTACCTCACTATTGTCTAGAAGAAACTGTGTTGCTCTGTTAGCCTATAATAATGTGGCGTGACTGAGTTGGAGAAGAATAAGGACAAGGCACTAAGGTATTTTTTTTCTACAGTTTTTGTTTCCATAATTTGTTTAAATAAAAATTTGCTTATTGTTATACGAAATGAACCCCATATGCTATGTAATTGAGGTAAAATAGATACTTCGTCTATCAATAAGCCTTTGAATTTGGATTTACTTGCTCCATTGATTTTACTTCTTCCCTTAGTGCTCAGGCATACTTCTTAAAGTTCATACTTGCATCAAATATACGAAATACACTATTGCATTATTAGTTTTATCCATAACAACTGACCTTCTAACTACTTATGATGTTAAACCCTAAGACATCTTACAATGTGTCTATTAAATTTTTTTTTGTCTCAACTGATGAAAAGATATCATAGTGCATTTAAACAACATTTATTTCAATTATTGTACCATCTAGAGACATATATGTGCATATTTGGTTACCTAATTGATATGTTAAAATTTCAGTAGTTGTGTACAGAGTACAATTTTGTTACTGAAAACATAGAGAATAAAGGACAAATGTACATGTTTCTGGTTGAGCATACAAACAAACTACATTATTTCTTATAATCATATGTTACAGTTAACTAAAACAAAATGTTTCGTTTCATTCGAAAGCTAAAAGCATTATTTTTTAGCTATCAAAGGATATGAATGAGTCATCTTTGTTTCATTACATCACTGCCAAATATGCTATCTAGGACAGTATAATCTTATATTATAATTATTCTCATTTTATTAATTAACATATTTTTTCCCATATTAAACTTAATTTTCTACATGACTTGAGACTTACAGAAGTTATAGAATAAGCTAATTTGTTTGGTTTACAAGTATATTTTTACTTAGGGTTGTAACTATAAAGCTATTATCTTCAGTTACCGTCAGTGCAAACTCATCTAAAAGGTGTAAGGCTGACATTGCAACCTTTTTTCCATCATACTCACCTTATTATTTGTTGATTAATCTATTTTTGTCATATCTATTTTCTACATTTTATCATAGTTATAACATAAGCCAATGAAATGTTTGTGTTTTCTAGCATCAGACTTGGTTAAGTAACTCTAATGAACATTGTGCCATTCAAATTATGGATGAACACATCATAATTGAATTTCAAATGCTTATAGATGTTAATATATTCTAACGGTTTAATTCGTACCTCTGAACTCGACATTATCACCAACTGTCATAGACTTAATCATCTATCTCAAAAAATGCTGTTTAGCATAGGTTTCATGTATGTTTTTTGTATTATTTAGCCAATTATTATTAAGTCAAAATTGTAATCATATACTATTTGAAAAATAATTTAGGTCAAAATTAATTTATCATGATTACTTTGTTGTGTTCCTGCTTAAATGGTATTTTAACGATTTTAGCTTAAAACAAAATGTGATTATTGACCCAAAATTATAATTTTCATCACCGGATATGGGTATAGAAGAAACTCGACTTAATCAAACCTCAGCTATGACCAAAATTTGACATAAGGAATGAACAAGCTAAGATTGATGGCTTATTCAATCTGGTTGTTTCTATTATATGTCCATTTGTTTGTTTTTCTTTTCTTATTTCTTGTTTTCATGAACACATTTTGCTTATGCAATCTATGCATTTTTTCTGTTTCTTAAAATTGTGGTTCCTCTTTTTTCTGTTGCGTTGATCTTAAATACATAAATTTTTATACTAATCAGCTTAATATGCACTTCTTAATGAAATATAACTTTGCAATTATAATTTTGCTACTTTGGGAATGAATGATGAGTTTCAAAAGATGATAATATAATTATTACCCCTAAGCTACTATCTTCATTTTATGGAATTGACAACTAGATGCCATAAAAACAATTATAAGTATTATGTATAAGTTCCGATTGATATTTGTGATGGAGTTTTGTGTGCAGCGGAAGTTTGACAAAACGCCTGAAAAACATGACCTTTTCACCCAATCACTTGGAGATGAATTTGATTGAAAATAAACAACACCACAAACAAATATCGGAAATATGTACGCACAATATTCCACCTAACCACCCTCTTTATTGGTTCACCAATAAAAAATTGTTTACAACCAATCTAAACTATCGTTATAAGCAAACACAACTTGAACCAATAACCTTATTGAGAAACAGGAAGAGAATATCTAATGGCTAAAAAATTTTAGGAGAAAGATAATGAAGAACAATGACAAATTTTCCACATCGAATGAAGATATTACCTAGGCCTTTTGTAGAGTGAATTGCTTCATACTCAAGTTTTCTTGATCTCCAAGAAAATTAGGCATCCAAATTATCTTCATATATGTCATAAATTTATTTGGATAAGCACCAAATAATCCTTGTCTTAATTATCCCACAAATATTGCAATAAATCTCTCTACAAAATCTGTATAGATAATTTGTTGCCCACAATTGTGATCACCTTAATACTAAATCACAACACTCCACCTTGATATCAAATCACAACATCTCCTCCACTCAAAAATAGCTAACTTAGCTCTCAATTTCAACCTACTTTTCTCAATTAACATCATTACAAACCCCCACCATCGCCCACTAATGGTGCACCTCCATCATCCGTGCACCACGCCAAAAGTGATCTTCAAAAGCAATTGTCATACCATAAAGACCTCCATCTCATCTTTGTAGATTTCACAACTCGACATCCGTCTTCCATTTAACATGATCTCTTCATCTCTGGGATTCCTCGAGCATAATCAACCTCTACAACCTTTCCGATACCATGATCCTCTACCTTAGGACCATCAACAGTGACCATATTAACTTTAGGACCATATTAACCTTAGGACAATCTGCAGTGACCATATTAACCTCTGCACCTTACCGTGGACTAGGTTCTTCAACCATCATCCGCCTTCCACTGTCAACCACTGAACCAACCAAACTATATAGGTTTCCCTCCTCTAAAATTATTCGCATCATCACACACCCTTCTTCACTCTCAAAACTCCACCTCGAGTCTCATAAGTGCAATCGCGGCGATCTAATTGACTGAGAGATATGAGATTATGAGAACAAGTGGGTATGTGCCTCACACCGACCACTTCTCTCACCACTCCAACATGCATTCGAAACCTAACAGCTCCAACTCCACAAATAGGTAGCTCTACTCCATTGACCATCTTTATCATGCCAACACTTATCTCATATGAAAAAAAAAACATTTCACATCTCGACATATGTGAAAACTTGCTCCTAAATCCATCTTCCAAGGCTCCATGGCACTAAATAAGACGTCACATGAAGAATCGCTTTCGGTATCTTCAGCAAAGCCTGCATGTGCCTCATCACTATTATTATCACCTTGTGCCTTCTTCTTCATATCTCATATATATATGAATAGCAATCATTGTGCTTGTGACCTTCCTTCTCACAATGGAAACAAGTGATTGCACCTTGGCTTCACTTATCTTCCAAACCGTATCCTTCAAGTCCCTTGCTACCATCTCCTCACGTTGAATCGATTTCAACTCCGACCATTTTCTCCTTAGCTCCTCATTCAAAATACTGCTTCAAATCGTTTCCAAAAAGATAGTTCCATTAGCATTGGAATTACTCAATGGAACAACCAAAGTCTCCCGGCTTTCCGAAAGAGAACTCACCAACAAAAGAGCCTGGAACTCATCATCAAAATTGACCTTCAAAATTGTCAATTGATTGATCACATCTTGAAATTTGTTCAAATGCTCTGCAATAGACTTATCCTCATCCAATCGAAGTTGCACCAACTTACGAACCAGAAAAGTCTTACTTGTAGCACTCCTTGACTCATACAAAAATACGAACTTGTCCCACAATGCCTTCGCGGATTCACAACTAGCTACATCGTGGAACACCGACTCATCCAAATATTGGAGAATCAAAGCAATCGCCTCTTGGTCCATCTTCTTCTAGTTTCCCTCATCCATATTCGAGGGCTTCTCCCCATCTCCGTCAATGGGATCATGCAAATCATTAAGATATAGAATGTCCTCGATCCGACTTTCATATACCCCAATTCTTCCCATTCAAAATAGCCATCTTTGAAAATGTCACCATCTCCGTCATCTACAATCTTTGATCCAACAAACACTCCAAGCTATGTGATGATCTGAGCTTCGATACCAACTGTTGGGGTTTTGTACGCAGCGGAAGTTTGACAAAACACCCTCAAAAACTAGATCTTTTTAACCCAATCACTTGTAGATGAATGTGATTAAAAAACAAACAACACAAACAATATCGGAAATATGAACACACGATATTCTACCCAACCACTCTCTTTATTGATTCACCAGTAAAAAAACTGTTTATAATCGATCTCAACTATCGTTATAAACAAACACAACTAGAACCAATAACCTTATTAAGAAATAGGTACAGAATATCTAATGGCTAAACAATTTGAGGAGAAAGATAATGAAGTACAATGGAAAATTTTCCACACCTAATAAAGATGTTACCTAGGCCTTTTATAGAGTGAATTGCTTCATACCTGGAATGACCCGAACTTCCCCGGTAAGGAAAGCACGGATTGAATTGAGAATAAGCCACATCAGGATGCAAATAGAAGAACATTTCATTTTATATTACAACAATTTCATTAGAATACAAGAATATACAGAGAATGAATCAATATTACACATTATAAAATATCAGAGATTACAATACATTACATAGCAGCAGAAAAATAATACAATACACAACTGAAAGAGATATACGGATACAGAGCTTTCCGGATATCATTCCAGCTGTAAACCAGGTTCTTGTGAATATAAATTTGCAAAACCAAAACTAATAGCTGCCCGTGTGGAAAATAGGGGCACCCAGAGTTTAGGTTAAAACGATAAACTCCAGGTCAGTCATGTGACTGGTGTGAGAACTAAAACAGTTATTAATCTTTATTTTAAATTTATGTAAATGAAGGGACCACGCCGTATAACACAGAACGGGTTTCCTCCCAAGAACACTAGTGCATAAAACAACAACACAATGCTAAATAAAGAACAATGAAGCTATTATAAGACCCAGGTCCCATCACACAATGCAACACAAGCCGGAGGATAGGGTTTTACCTTATAATAGCCAAAGAATGCTTGATACGCTAAATTTCATCTTTTATTATTACTGTAAGTGTATTGTGTCAAAACAATTTCAATCATAAGTATCAATGATAGACAACATAAGTGCCCCATACCACTATGTCGCCATACATAGGTTTATAACTAAAACCGCAAAGTCACGTATTGGAAGTTGGATTTCCATCATGAACCAAGGCAAGGGATCGTCCTTACCGAATTCGAGACGCCCTAGCCCGCCCCTCAGGCAAGCGCGCAGGCAAGCCTTGGATCGTCAGGGCCGGTCGACCAATGTGGATTATTATGCCTGAACACTGCGTTTCCCCACCCTATGGGGTGTCAATGAGTCCACTGACTCCATCGGCTCCACATAGTCACCGATATATCTGAGGCGCCTCGCAATTCAACAACTACATAAGTCAAACTCGTCAGGGCGTGTAAAACCACTGATGCCACTTCTAGCTAGAAAGAAACGCATGTCCTCCCTGAGGTCCTTCTCCCGTTTCTGGTTCACAACCGGGGTGTGAGGCTTGCGAATCAACGTTACACAAAGCTATGCCACACAGGCGGTGCTCTAATCATCAACCACAAGACTTTGCTTTTCAACAAAAGCATTGATCATTTTCCATTTAGGCATGCCACACATGCAATTCACTCCATGCGATTGATATCCATCAATATATAACCTCTGAGCTCGTACGTCTCAGAGAAGGGCGTTAAGCAAGAGAATAAATTCTCCGCCGTCAAACAGATATATATTTAATAGAAATCAATTACACAAAATAAAATCCAATGTCAGACATACAGTCCATTTACAAGTTCGTACTGGGTCTGAACGAAACCGGAGGCACCTTGTACCTCGCATATCCATCGATCTCCAAGTAAGCTTGGACGATCACCTACTGATTCCCTCATCTTGGATGTACAGCCCAATCTAGATCATCAGTAATTATCCAAACGACATGAAGACCTCCGGTCTTCGACCACCGTCTTCATCCTCGACACATCGTCGAATCAGTTATTCAGAATGGGATAAACCTAGTCTTTCTGAATAACTCGCGTATATAATAAACAAGTGTTACACAAACACAACATACACCTCATTCCAATTCAGAATATCCTTTTATTCAAATATTCTTATACTTTGGGAAAGGTTCCCATTAATATTATCAAATATAAATTCCCTAAATTTATTCATTAATATTCTTCTGAATATCAATTCAAACCAAATTATGGTTTATCCAAACTAGTCAAGATTAACGAACCCTATCGAAGTAATCATTTGTTTTAATTTCCCAATCCCAACCTATTCATCCTATGAAGTAAAACTGGTAATACTTCATATCTAACACCATGGTGTTAATGGTAAATTCAATTACTATTTCATGTTCAAATCTAATTAAAGATTTAACTATCGCCTGGATCAAAACTGGTGATACTCCATTCTCGATCATTTCAATCTAATTAAAGATTCATTAAAGCTCCGCTTGGTTTTAATCTTCCCAAAAATCAATATTAATGATTGTTTAACTTGGGAAATCACATCCTGTCTTTAACTGGGTTAAAGAACCAATGTCATTTAAAACACGGTTCACTATAAACCCAAATCCCATTTGTTATTAAATACAAGGCACTGAATAGAAAATATATCGGCTTATATTCGATATCAAATTCTACGACCAACAAATATCGTATTGGAAATAACGATATAAATATATCTTTCAAATTTCCATAACAATATCTGTACAATCACGAAATCCAGCATCGAAATATTCCAAAGACAATTTCGATTCAAATCCATTCCAATTCAATTATTGGAAATTCTGGTTACTTTTAAAACCCTTTCAAATCCAATTTATTTATTTCAAAAATAAATGGATTATAATTCTAGTTAAAAACAAGTTCATTTCAATTAAAATCTATTTTTATCTTTTCAAATATGGAATTTCTCATCCCAATTATTTCCAAATCATTTCTTATGATTTTACACAAATTATTACTATTTTTAATAATTTTATCAAGGCCCGTACAGTCGATTTCCATCAACAGCCATCGAATTGAACTTATAGCGACCCTTTCCAAATTTGATTTGGACATAATTCCAAATCCAACCATTAGATTTCAAATCTCTAATATTAGTTAAAAAGCTCTTTTCGATACGAACACAATGGTTCCGGTTGTAGGAGAATCCGACGGTTGGATCTCCTTTAATATCCATTCGAAGTCAATGGTCGAAATTCGCGAACTGCCACAGCGCGACGCTTTCTATTTAGGTCATTATATAATATATATATATATACATATTATACATTTCGTCGATTTCCTTTCAAAATGTATTTTATAAATCGTTTTAAATTCGTTTTCGAAATGATTTCAGCTTCATATTCAATTTCAAATCAAAATTGAATATTTCATATCATCGATATTTATAAATGATAGTATTTTCAAAATATTATAATTTGAAATCAATTCCTTTTCGATATTCATTCTAAAAATGAATAAAATCGATATAGATATCGTTCACGTCAAAATGGCGCAAATCTAATCAACACGGCTTTATATATTTCAATAACTTCGTTATTCTATTCAACAAATGAATATTTTCTTCAACACATGAATTTTCTTTATTCAACACATGAATATTCTTCTATTCAACACATGAATATATATTTTATTCAACACATGAATTTTCTTTTATTCAACACATGAATATATATTTTATTCAACACATGAATTTTCCTTTATTCAGCACATGAATATATATTTTATTCAACACATGAATTTTCCTTTATTCAACACATGAATATATATATATTTTATTCAACACGTGAATTTTCCTTTATTCAACACATGAATATATATTTTATTCAACACATGAATTTTCCTTTATTCAACACATGAATATATATTTTATTCAACACATGAATTTTCCTTTATTTTCCAAATTGGAATGAGGCCCAATCAATTACCATATAATGTTATTTATATGGACTCTATACAAACAAAGTATATAATAGCAATGATAAATAATAACCATCATCTAAAGTGCACCACACAACTGCATAAGCATTAAATATAAATAATTAATGCTTACACAGTCTATCAACCCATCGATTGACATACAACTAAACAATCGGGATTAGTGTACGTCAAATATCATACCAATACCCGTGTGGGGTGAGACGACCCCAAACCTTGATGAGACGGTGCAAGGGTAATCATTGGAATATAACACAAAACAGATAATAGCAGAACAAAAATAAATAAATACACCAGATAATGTACAATAGAATACATTGGATAAATAAAATCATCAGAGTTACACAGTATATAGGATCATACTTAGTACAAATACAGTTCAGCTATACATAAATGTCTACAGCGGAAAAGAAAACATAATATGTACAACAGGAGCCCAACAGCATAAAAAGAGATAAATGATAGAATCCATCTCCAGCTCCAGCTATCCAGAAAGAGCCTGCTAAAACCTGAATACAAGGCTGCCCGTGTAGAAATAGGGGCACCCGAGTTTGCAAGTGAAACAAACTACGAGTTAGTCATGAGACTGGTATGAGAAATCTACTTACACATTTTACAATATGTATAATCACAGGACCACGCCACTTTCGTGGAACGGGTTTACTCCATTGGATTGCCAGTGCTTTAAAACAAATAAATCTTTTAGACATCGCAATGCTTTTTATACAAATGAAGCCATTATAAGACTCAGTTCCCATCACACAATGCAACACAAACCGGAGGATAGAATTTTACCTTATAATGGCCAAAATATGCTTGATACGAGGAAAACAAATCATTTGATATTATTACTAGTGTATATATGTTTCAAAAACAATTTCAATCATAACTATCAATCATAGACGGCATGGGTACCATATATCATATCGCCAAATATATATACAATCAAAACCGCACGATGTCGTATTTGGAAATTGGATTTCCGTCATGAACCGAGGCCAGGGATCGTCCTCACCGCTTCGAGACAATCTAGCCTACCATGTCTCAGGCAAGTACTCTGTCAAGCCTTGGATCGTTAGGGCCAGTCCACTCGATGTGAATTAAACTTAAATGAGCCCAATGACTCCATCGGTCCTGGATCGACCGATATATCCGAGGCGCCTCGCAACAGCAACAACCACACAGGTGAAAATATTATAAATGTCAGGGCTGGTAGGTCACTGACACCACCCTAGCTAGAAAGAAACACATGTACTCCCTGAGGTCCTCTCCCGTTTCTGGTTCATACCGGGGTGTGAGGCTCGCGAATTCACGTTATACACAAAACTATGCCACACAGGCCATGCTTTGATCATCAACCACAAGACTTTGCTTTTCAACAAAAGCATTGATCATCTGCCACTTAGGCATGCCACACAGGCAATTCACTCCATGCGACTGATTTCTATCGATGTATAACCTCTGAGCTTGTACGTCTCAGAGAAGGGCGTTAAGCAAGAGAATAAATCCTCCGCCGCCAAACAGATATATATTTAATAGAGATCAATCAGCACAGAACAAAATCCAATGTTAGACACACAGTCCATTTACACGTTCGTTCGGGGTCTGAACGAAACCGGAGGCACTCAATACCTCGCATATCCGTACAATCAACAAGTACGTCCAGACGGCTACTACTTCAGCCCCTTCAAGGTAGTTACTCCCATTATGAGCATCAGTATCACCCCTCCATCCAACGTGAAGATCATCGGTCTTGCACCTTCTTCATATCTTCGACTTTCACTCGTCGAACAATTATTTGAAATGAGAATCAACTCGGCCTTTTCAAATAATTCACGTATATTTAGAATTTCAAATCAATTCATTTCAATGGTTAAATTATTCGACATCACCAATTCTGTTCTTTAATGTAATTTCACGCCAAACACATTCAACAATCAAATATCACATAAACCTAGCAAATTCGGTTTATTTCCATTCCATATCGTTTATAATATTTTACCATGATTTATTGCTATTTTTATTTATTTAAAAATAGCCAACTCGTTCAAACGACGCTTCAGGCCATAACGCGGCTGTGGCGCTGTTTTTCTCCAGATTTGATTTACACATATCTAAGAATCTAACCGTTGGATCTTCACAAATTTTATATCTTTCGAAAGATCTTTTCAAAACGAATCCAACGGTTTCAGTTTTGGGAAAATCTGACGGTCGGATCTCCCGCACTAATCGTTTGAAGTTATGATTTCAAAATACGAACTGCAACGTCGTTATTCGATTTAATTTAATTATATATATATATATATAATCGATTCTGGTGTTGTTTTTCTTCATATTTGAATTAAACATTCCAGACAATCCAACCGTTGGATCTTTACAAAGTTGGTGTCGTTGGAAAGATATTTCCAAAGCGAACCCACCGGTTGTGGTTTCGGGAAAATCCGATGGTCGGATCTCCCGCATTAATCGTTTGAAATCACGGTTTCAAAACACGAACTGCAGCTTCGTTATTCACTATATTTTAATTATATTTATACATATATAAATATAAATATATAATTCTTTCTTCGATTTCAAAACTATATCCACTTTATATATTTGATAAAAATGATATTTCTATCATCAAAAATATTTATTTCACACATCACCATTTTTAACACTTCATATTCACAATAAAAATGTAGATTTTATTGTTCAATCTATATATTCAACACATGAACGTTTTCGACTTCACACATACGATAAAATATGATTTTTATCGTTCTAGTCCTTTATTCAACACATGAATATTTTCTATAGTTGATATATATAATAAAAATGTGACTTTTATTGTAAAACAATTTATTTCAAAACACGATTATTTTATATAGTCTATACGTAAGGTAAAAATGTTATTTTTGGTGTTAAAACAATTTATTTAAAATGCTAATATTTTTTATAGGCTATATATATAATAAAAATGTGATTTTTAACTTTCAAATAATTTATTCAACACATGAACTTCACTCAACACATGAATTTCTATTCAACACATGAAGTTCTATTCAACACACGAATGTAGTTTCAACACATGAAAATAATTCTAACACATGAATATTATTGAAAATTTCGGTAGCGTAATGGCAGGATGGTTAAAACCGGGACCGTCCCTAGTACGGCTCCTCGCACTACCTTAAAACCTCGTGGTTTTTGACAATAGGGATTTCATGCATCTAATTCGCACGTAGGCGAGCATGTTTTCTTTCATTTCCACAACCTATTCTAATTTTGTTTTCAACCACAAATGGGTATTTTTCGACCACGGTCAATCATTCTCAACCACAAACAATTCTATCAACCATTCGTATTATTCACCAAATTTCACATCAACCAAATAATCCAAACAATATCACAACCAATAAATATCGTCCATGGTCTGTGGACGAGGGGAGTATATATATATATATATATATATATTCGTATATAAATATATTTCAATTCACTTCAATTCATTTCAACGCACATATAATTTTACAACGCATATATTACTTATACATTGAAAATACAACTTATACAAAGCTTATACATGAGGTGTACAACGCTTATATAACTCATACATCGACTATATAATTTATATATCGTTGTTTTCCATATCGTTTATAAATTAGAAATCTCACATTGGGTTCCACTCTACCAAAAATAGCAGAAGGCTCAGAAAATATGTGGTCTCTTCTAGAATGTAGAAGATGTCCACACGAGTCCACTGTCTCTTGTTTCACTGAATTTCATCAACAAAAGAGAAAGATGTGATTTTTACAGTGAAATCAAAAACCGTAGCGCTTTAAAGTGCTATAATCAGTTTAAAATAAAATAGGTCGTATACCTCTCTATTTTCTTCAAAACTAGGTTTGCGATTTTCGTGTAATCCGTGAATCGATAGGACGACCGGCCTTCACCACGAAGAAGAGCAAGGAGAGGCATACTAGGGGACCCTAACCGCGATGAACTCGACGGTGAAGTGAAGGCGGGGCGGCACTCGACAGATCCGAACTTCCTGGCCACGATTCTCCGTATATACTCAATGATTTTTCGCAAATCGGGTATAGATTGGAAGATCTTGAGGAGTACAACAGATTTCCCAACTGGAGGGCTTGATTCTAATGCGTGGATAAGAAGAAATCGAGGAGACAAGGAAATTGCAGCTTCCGTTGTTCGTTACAGGGGTTTGTCGGGTTTGGGAAAGTTGACCGGCCAATGAGAAATTTCCTTTTATTTATATATTTTTAAAAGTTCGAAAAAAAACCTTGTCTCTCACAAACTCCAATCCAAACCCAACGACTGTCGTCCCTAACTAAATACCCCCATTCCGAACACAATGGGATATGTTTCGAAGGCCCATTCGACTGTTTCAATCAGTTTCTCTTCAAATTAAAATATAAAACATTCAATATTTAATTTGAACGTACATTTCAATTTGTCGGGGTCACATACTGATTCTAAAAATTCCCGAAAAATAAATCTAGCTATGTTTTGACGATATGGTCCCAACAAAACTAGTCGTTGAATTCTGAGACCGTTTGAAAAATGGCCATTTTCTGGTCGATCCAATTTAACTATAATTGATCAAAACACATTTTCCTTTGCCACGCTCACATATTAGCTTCAAAAATTATGAAATTTGAAACCTAACAATAATTTGACATCCCGGATCCAACAAAAATGGTTTCGTCGAATTCTGAGGTCGTTTGCAAAATGTCTATTTTCACGGGCTATATAAATTCTATAGCGACCTTTCTGAAAATTCATTTGGCCATAACTTTTGACTCCCGCAATGAAACTTCGATTTTTCAGATTCGTTAGAAAGATATTCACTAACAGATTTAAATACTTTTGGTTTCACTAAAATCCGTTTTATTTTGCACCCGGTACAGTCAGTCAAATTTTGAATTGAAATTTTGAAACTGCCGCGCCATTTCAGGCCTTGTTTATAATTCAAAGTAATTATATTCATTTTCAAACATCGATTCAAACACACTTTTCGTCATTATTATTTAAAATATTTATTTTAAATATTTAAAAATTCACTAAAATAGCCAATTTAAATTTTTTAAACTGGTTCAGATTTTCTGGGTTGTTACATGGGGTTTCAAATCAACAAACACAGATTTTTTTTTTATTTGTGCAGTTGGACGATGTGTAAAATTTATCGTCCCAATCAATATCAGTCAAATGGGTGTACATAAACAAATCGTCCGATTTGTTTATAAATATTTATTTTATATACACGTTAAAAATTATATTTTAACTATAAAATATTTATAACGATAAAATATTTTATTTCATTCCACATCACACAATCAAATTTCACAATAGAGCAATCAAACAAACAAGTCATCCATGGTCTGTGGACGACGGGTGTCGGAAGCTGCTAAGCACCGTCTGCATCCTAGTATATATTTCAAACTAAAAATTAAAATAAAAGTGAGGAGTTCTCACCTATAAGCTAAACCAAACGCCACGATTCTTCATATGTAGAAAATCTTTGTCGTGCTCGCCTTTTGTCACTTTCGTTATCTGTATCCACTATATATATAAAAATTGCATCTTTATATTGTTGCCATGTATATAAAAATCACATTTTTATAACTATGCTATATGGATAAAAATTCTATTTTTATACCGCTACTATATAGATAAAAATTCTATTTTTATACCGCTACTCATATAAAAATCGAATTTTTATTTCGCTACAACATATATAAAAGTCATATTTTTATATTCTCTATCTTATTAAAATCATATTCTTACAATCTCTACTATATAAAAATCATATTTTTACTATTTCTATAATATAAAAATCATATTTTGATTATCTCTATAATATAAAAATCATATTTTTATTATTTCTATAATATAAAAATCATATTTTTATCAAGCTACACATATAACAAAAACTGATTTTATAAACTAATGTATATAAATATAAAATCTGTAGACAACTTCAATGCTAAGTACATTTAAAAAGATCAAATCTTTATTTGATTACATAAATCGATTTAACAAAATATATAAAAACTTACCTTTTTATTTCCCTACAGCAAATCAGAAAAAGGCGAGGGGGTATTGTACGTCGACTGGAGGAAAGGGGGGTGTTCGCTGTGGTCGGAGGTGGTGATGGAGGCCGGCGGTGGGGCTTTTGGGCGGTTTCAGAGGAGGGAGGATGTAATGACCCGCATTGTCAAAGGTATTATAATTTATTTAATTAATTATATAAATAGTGATTTAGGGAATTAAATCGTCGTTAATTAAATTATAGTGAATATTTAATTAAATTAAATTAAATAATAGAATAATATATTTAATTCAGAAATAATCAAAAATATTGGAAACCACAATATTCTGTGAACTGGGTCATCCCCAGAATTTAATTCAGCTTAGAGTTGAATTATATTGACGAATATATTCAATCGACGTCAGTTCGAACATAGAATTATAATACAATTAAAATACAGCTCGAAATGGCGCGGCAGTTCGCTAATTGGCGATTTGAACTTCAACTGAGTATACAGGGTTTGTTTTAAATCGGATTTCTATGAAATAAGAAACGTGTGGAGCTGGTGGAGTATATCTTTCTAGTGGAAGAGAAAAATCGGGATTTCATCGTGTAGATTTTGAGCTACGTCCAAATCAAATTATCAGAAATGCAGCGCCCTGACCATAACGAATTAATTATATTTTTATATAAGGACTTTAAAATATAAATTAAATATCGATATAACTCTGACGATGTAATATCAAGTCGTAAATCCATATAGGAATATTCTGAAGCTGTACGATATTCCACGTGAATATAGACGAGAATATTTATTTTTAAATATTTAATTTAATTATATTTAAAAATATTTATACATTTAAATAGGTTATTTAGAGCGTTAAAAATAGCCACATTTGCAAACGAAGGCGGAATTCAACGAAACTAATTTTGTTGGATCCGCAATGTCAAATAGTTGTTAGATTCCAAGTTTCGTGATTTTTAGAGTCACTGTGTGGCCGCACGGATTTTTAGAGTGAGAAACAGTCAGTATTTTAACGGTTAAAAATACGTTGTGTGAGCATACGGAGTCGAAATTCGACGAAACTAGTTTCGTTGGGACCATAATGTTGAACTCTAGCTGCACGTCCTGTTTGGTGATTTTTGGGTATCGTATGTAGTCATAGGGATTTTTAGAAGACAGATATGAGGAGAAAATCATTTAAATAAAATATAAAATCAAATTCAAAAATATCTTTCCCATTTCTCTGATCACCAGCAGGCCACGCCTCACCCTGTTTCAACCACATATCCTACCAACCACCACAACAAATATATATAACCGCAATGGGTTTTACAGTAGGAAATTCCCAAAAAGAAAAATCAATGGAAATAGAAATAAAGTTCAATAAATCGTGAAACCAATATACTTGGATTCACCGAGCGTTTCTCTTCAGCCTAGCAGGCATTTTGGAGTGTTCGACGCATCCTATCTCGCTGGAATGGTATAGTAGCCGAGTCCTAGGGTTGCAGTTTTTGTCTGATTGAGCTTTCGATTCACGTTTTGATGGATGGATTCAAGTTTCTAAGGTGATTTTGCACCTTGCTGCAAAGTATTGAAGAGATCGTACATAATTATGTTCGGTGATTTCCTGTAGCCAACCGAGAAATGCGAGCAGTTAGGTGATGTCGAGTTTGATGTTATGAGCATGAGGTTGTAGAGATTTTTGAGTAGAGATTTAAGGTGATTTTAGTTGGATTTTAAAGGGATTGAAGAAGGAGGATTTAAAGGAGGAAAGTGCGGCTATGGTGGTGGATTTGTGGAGCACGGGTTCGTTGTGTAAATGGGGAAGATGAGTTGCGGGTTTGGGTATTCAGAGGGGAAATTGGGGTCAATATTAAATGTAAGGCCCACTTAAATAAATCAATGAATATTAGTTTAATTTTAATCAAAATGAAGTACTAACTTGTATTGGTGATATCCTGGCCATACGGTGTCAGATTTATGAACGGTCGGATCCGTTGGGATCGTATGAACGGGAGCAACACGATGGAACTGACCGCGAGTCAATTGGAGCACGTTACAATTTATGGCGAAATAAATTGTCCATTGAAATCAAAGAAAGCAAACCGATTATTTAACGGTTAACGCGCCAATGTGAGTAAATCTCACTAACTCTGATCAGTTTATAATTTCATGTTGTATTTTTAGAACTGTTGAATATTGGCTGATTGACTGTGTGTTGACTGTTTGATTGAACTGCTAGTCAGTTAGTTGAATTTCTATATTGATTTTGTTTAATAGAATATATCATATGGAACTGAGAGTGATGTTGATTTTATTGTGTAACATCTGTGGATGCAGGGAAACAGGTTGGAGGAATCCGACTGGATTCCTCAACATTTATTTTACTGTTTTTCATATATTATGATATATGATGTGTTATATAATCTGTTATGGATTGTGTGTGTTAGAATGATATTGATCCTTGTTATTCGATATTTTAAATATCATAAAAGACCCTGGGATGTAAAAGAGTTATTCCAATGTATATTGAAATAAAGGGATTTTATAAAATCAACAGATCTTATAAAAGGAAATATTTTGAAAGTAAATAAAGAAGGAAAATGTTTATAAAACGAATAGAGTTTTATAAAAGGGAAAATGTTGATAAAACAAATAGAATAGAATAAAGGAATATCTATTTAGAAAATAAATAGATTAAATGGAAATATTTATTTAGGAAATAAATATAATTATAAAGGAATATTTAGTTGGAAACTAAATAGGATTATAAAAAGGAAATTGACGAGATAAAAGGGAGTTAATCAAACGTAGTTTATCAAAAGGAGTTAATCAGACATAGTTATTTAGGATAAGTTACAATTTAGCGTGACTGCTTGCGAAATTCGCAAGGCTGCAGATAGCCTACGACGGTCGGATGTTTCCTGAGGGAATTAGGCATAACCATTGTGATCGCTGCGATCTAGAGTTAAGCGAATGGAGTTAAATCGAACATAGTTATTCGAATTAGAGTTAATCAATAAGAATTAATCGAATATTAGTTATTCGAATTAGAGTTAATCAAATAGAGTAAATCGAATAGAGGTAAAGAAATAGTGTTAAACAAGATTAGAAACTGACTAGAGATTAGTTAAGTTGGATAGTTTTCTGAGTATCGATCTGATGTTAGTTTCGGCCTTCGGGGTTTATACTTAGAGAATTGTTCTCCTACTAGTTTACAGTCAGGGACTGATAGTTGTGAAATGATAGTGATATGTAAATAACAATGGAAATGTTTTCCAGCGTTAATAACGTATATTTTCTAAACATAGAAAATAAAGAAATGTAAATTTATTTTTATATATATGTTAAATGATGATTGATCGATATAATTTCCATCTGGAAATAATATCGTTGTTTGCACACATATTTTTCCTTGATAGTTAAATCACAGACTATCAAAGTTTCGACCATTTTAACGTTGTTAATATGGAGAGACCGGTTGGATTATTATCCAAAGAACCACTCTGTATTGGCATAAGCATTGCGAATCATATATGCCAAAGAAAATTGAAGACGGAGTAAAGTGCAAGGGCTATCCTGTTTACAGAATAGTGCCTTCGGTTTGTCCAGTCCCAGGACGACCTGTATGGAAGAATGTCTGACAGAGTATATCTAATATATCGCGTAAGTTGTTCTCTTCAAACGTATCCACGTTTGGTGGCGAAGAAATTCGTTTCTCTTAGCTGTATACCCGTGGTATTTTTGGGGAAATCAATTTGTGATTTGGCAGGTATGATGATGTGACATTTAAAGTGAATGAAGATGTGGCATGTAAAAGATAAGCGTAGCTTCTAGCCTCACATCCGGTAAATGACAGAAATTAGGCAGGTAGCATGGCTAAGTCGGTCGCTCCGAAGTAGGGTGTATAATCACCTATCTAGAGAATATTCATTTGCTTCTTTAATCTATCAATGTTGTCCCATATATATATATATATATATATATATGGGAAACGGTTGCTGATCCCAACCGTTGGTGATATACATTCGATACACTCAAGCGAAATGAGTGGTCGGTCATGTGTGGCTGAGTTGCAAGATGTTCTTGTTGAACTCCAGTGTATCGTTCCTAGAGTACACTGATCGGAAGGTGGTTCCATACCTTGTCATAGTTGGAAAACCATTACCCAATACGTGCTTGCGGTTTTGATTGTATACTATATATGTAGAACGTCAGATGAAAGCGTTTCTGCTAGATGATTATTATATTGTGGTTGATAGACATGATTATAATATCAAAAGGTTTTTGATATAAAGATATTTTGGATTCTCATAAGGGAAAAACCCGTTCTGTTATACGGCGTGATCTTATGAGATATCGTTTAATGGCTTAATCTGTTTTAAACTGTTTTACTCGTACCAGTCCCATGACTGACCCGGAGTTTATTTCGTTTTGTTTTCCCTAAACTCTTGGGTGCCCAATTTTGTATGGGCAGTCAAGTAGTCGGGATTTACAGATATACTGGAAGAGCTTGGAGCAGGAGGCTTCAAGATTATATAGCTATAGGTTATTTCCGCTGTTTTGTAAGTGTTGTACTCTGATAATGTTATTGTATACATATAATGATTTTATTTCAAGGATATGTTATCTATTATATGTTGTTTCGTTCCGCTGTAAGATTCGTGTTACTCTGATGATGATGTTCTTTTCTTCTTCTATTCTAAGTTTCTATCTTATCTATCCTCACCCTCTAATTTATTTCATTAATTACCGGGATTTTCGATTTTTGGTTAGTCGTCATCGTGTCTATGTCGATAACCAAAGTCGCCCAAAATCCAGGTCATTACAGAGGAAAAGAGGGAGGAAGGGGGAAGAGGCGCAGCAGGGTGGGGCTTCGCCGGAGCTCCGGTGGCGTGGGCGGAGGCGTTTGGAGTAGAGGGGGCTTGGCGGACAAGGAGACGCAGTGGTCGGCTCCCCCAGAGGCGCGACTTCAATCCATCGATTCGGTTTTTCTTTTCTTTTTTTCTTTTTTTTTCTCGATTCTGGTTTCTGAAGTCAACCGAGGGGGGGGGGAGTGTTGAGAGAGAGGGAGGGGGTTATAAGAAAATTCATATAATTTATTTAATTTAAATTCTAAAAAGCAACTTTTTAATCCGAACCCCAAATATCCCCGCTATGAAATTTCAATTTTTCGGATTCATTGGAAAGATATTCTCAAATAGATCCTAATATTTTTGGTTTCGCTAAATTCCGGTTTATTTTGAATCCTGTACATTCATTTGAAATTTGAAATCGAATTTTCGAACTATCGCGCCATTTTCAATTCCTTTTATATTTAAAATAAAATATTTATATTCTAACGACGATTCAAATAAATATATACGTTCTAATTCTATTCAAAATAAATTTCTCGTCGTTATTATTTAAAATAATTCATTTTAAATATTCAAAATTCATTAAAATTGCCAAAATAAAAAATTTAAATTGGCTCAGAATTTCCGTTTTGTTACAATCTCCCCCCACTTAAAACTTTTCGTCCCCGAAAAAGAACGAAGCTGAAAGTTGTTTAACAAACCAACTCAACTTCCATTATTTTCTTTACGGCTTAAGTTCTTTAACTTTTCAGTTTCTAAGAACTTTTCAAATTTTTCAAAAATTTGGCTAACACCCTAAATTTTCGAAAAATTTCGCCATAACCTCCGCTGCACGGGAGCACCGAGAAAATCCCGAAATTGCCATACAGGCCTCTCCAATAAAAAAAGAAAAAGAAATAGCCAAGCTGCTAGCCAATCGGCTTATAAAATCATCCAAAACCCAAGAAATACAATAAACATGTACCTATTTGTCGGGAAAACAATTTTATTCTTCTGCTCTAGCCTCCTTGCTATGACCTGTTCACACATATATATGTACATGCATGCATTTCCAAACAATTTTCAATACAGTTCAATATTTGATACAATTTGGCTAAATGGTTCAAAATATCAAACCAATAATCAAACAACACAAACATCAATCAATTAGTTGATTATCTTTTCAAATTCATAACTTTGATATATATACAGAAAATCATATTCTTGATGCCAAGTCACAACAATATATTCTAACTATATTTTGGTTCTCATACCAGTAATTAGAAATATATAGACATCCCACCTTCGAAACTCGAACATGAATACTGATGATGCGATCGCTATAGCGATCATCAGAACCATCTTCGGGCGACTAGAGGGTGATTCTATATCTATCCAGTATATTAAGACTTCGTATACACGTGGATCAGACGCATATGCAAAAATTTTATATACTTGATTGTCCAAATCAATTTAAAATAAAAATTCAAATACGTATAGTACGATTAAATTTCAAAACCAAATTTGTTTTCAATTTAATTTTAAAAATACCACTCTTCACACTCGTTCTAGGATACTACTGATCCTATCTCTAACGAGTCATTCTCGTTGGATATTACTAATCCAATCTTTGATGAATTCTTTCGTGTGGTTCTAATGTGTCATATTCTCGAGCTTTGTAAACCAATGCTCTGATACCAAAATGAAACGACCCGAACTTCCCCGGTAAGGAAAGCACGGATTGAATTGAGAATAAGCCACATCGGGACGCAAACAGAAGAACATTTCATTGTATATTACAACAATTCCATCAGAATACAAGAATATACAGAGTATGAATCAATATTACACATCATAAAATATCAGAGATTACAATACAATACATAGCAGCAGAAAAATAATACAGTACACAACTGAAAGAGATATACGGATACAGAGCTTTCTGGATATCATTCCAGCTGTAAACCAGGTTCCTGTGAATATAAATCTGAAAAACCAAAACTACTAGCTGCCCGTGCGGAAAATAGGGGCAAGCAGAGTTTAGGTTAAAACAATAAACTCCAGGTCAGTCATGTGACTGGTGTGAGAACTAAAACGGTTATTAATCTTTATTTTAAAGTTAGGTAAATCAAGGGACCACGCCATATAACACGGAAACGTTTCCTCCCAAGAACACCAGTTTATAAAACAACAGCGCATTGATAAATAAAGAACAATGAAGCTATTATAAGACCCAAGTCCCATCACACAATGCAACACAAGCCGGAGGATACGGTTTTACCTTATAATAGCCAAAGAATGCTTGATATGCTAAATTTCATCTTTTATTATTACTATAAGTGTATAGTGTCAAAACAATTTCAATCATAAGTATCAATCATAGACGACATAAGTGCCCCATACCACTATGTCGCCATACATAGGTTTACAACTAAAACCGCAAAGTCACGTATTGGAAGTTGGATTTCCATCATGAACCAAGGCAAGGGATCGTCCTTACTGAATTCACCGATATGGATTATTATGCCTGAACACTGCGTTTCCCCACCCTATGGGGTGTCAATGAGTCCATTGACTCCATCAGCTCCACATAGTCACTGATACATCCGAGGCGCCTCGCAATCCAACAACCACATAAGTCAAACTCGTCAGGGCGTGTAAAACCATTGACGCCACTTCTAGCTAGAAAGGAACGCATGTCCTCCCTGAGGTTCTTCTCCCGTTTCTGGTTCACAACCGGGGAGTGAGGCTCGCGAATCAACGTTACACAAAGCTATGCCACACAGGCGGTGCTTTGATCATCAATCACAAGACTTTGCTTTTCAACAAAAGCCTTGATCATTTGCCACTTAGGCATGCCACACAGTCAGTTCACTCCATGCGATTGATATCCATCAATATGTAACCTCTGAGCTCGTACGTCTCAGAGAAGGGCGTTAAGCAAGAGAATAAATTCTCCGCCGCCAAACAGATATATATTTAATAGAAATCAATCACACAGAATGAAATCCAATGCCAGACACACAGTCCATTTACAAGTTCATTCTGGGTCTGAACGAAACCGGAGGCACCTTGTACCTCGCATATCCATCGATCTCCAAGTACGCATGGACAATCACCAACTGATTCCCTCATCTTGGGCGTACAGCCCAATCAAGATCATCAGTAATTATCCAAACGACGAGAAGACCTCCGATCTTCGACCACCGTCTTCATCCTTGACTCATCGTCGAATCAGTTATTCAGAATGGGATAAACCCGGTCTTTCTGAATAACTCGCGTATATAATAAACAAGTGTTACACAAACACAACTTACGCGTCATTCCATTTCAGAATATCCTTTTATTCAAATATTCTTATACTTTGGGAAAGGTTCCCATTAATTTTATCAAAGATAAATTCCCTAAATTTATTCTTTAATCTTCTTTTGAATTTCAATTCAAACCAAATTATGGTTTATCCAAACTAGTCGGGATTAACGAACCCTACCGAAGTAATCATTTGTTTTAATTTCCCAATCCCAACCTATTCATCCCATGAAGTAAAACTAGTAATACTTCATATCTAACACCACAGTGTTATCGGTAAATTCAATTACCATTTCACATCAAATCTAAATAAAGATTTAACTATCGCCTGGAGCAAAACTGGTGATACTCCATTCTTGATCATTTCAATCTAATTAAAGATTCATTAAAACTCCACTTGGTTTTAATCTTCCCAAAAATCAATATTAATGATTGTTTAACTTGGGAAATCACATCCTGTCTTTAACTGGGTTAAAGAACCAATATCATTTAAAACACGGTTCACTATAAACTCAAATCCCATTTGATATTAAATACAAGGATCTGAATAGAAAATATATCGGCTTATATTCAATATCAAATTCTACGACCAACAAATATCGTATTAGAAATAACGATATAAATATATCTTTCAAATTTCAATAACAATATATGTATAATCACAAAATCCAATATCGAAATATTTCAAAGACAATTTGGATTCAAATCCATTCCAGTTCAATTATTGGAAATTCTTGTTACTTTTAAACCCTTTCAAATCCAATTTATTTATTTCAAAAATAAATGAATTATAATTCTAGTTCAAAACTAGTTCATTTCGATAAAAATCTATTTTTATCTTTTCAGATATGGAATTTTTCATCCCAATTCTTTCCAAATCATTTCTTGTGATTTTACACAAATTATTATTATTTTTAATAATTTTATTAAGGGCCGTACAGTCGATTTTCATCAACGGCCATCTAATTGCACCTATAGCGACCTTTTTCAAATTTGATTTGGACATAATTCCAAATCCAACCGTTAGATTTCTAATCTCTAATATTCGTTAGAAAGCTCATTTCGATACGAAACCAACGGTTCCGGTTTTAGGAGAATTCGACGAAAGGATCTCCCGTAATATCCATTCGAAGTCAATGGTCGAAATTCACGAACTGCCGTAGCGCGTTCTATTCCGGCCATTATATATAATATATATATATATATATTTCGTCGATTTCCTTTCAAAATGTATTTTATAAATCGTTTTAAATTCGTTTTCAAAACGATTTCAACTTCATATTCAATCTCAAATCAAAGTTGAATATTCCATATCATCGATGTATATAAATGATAGTATTTTCAAAATATTATATTTTGAAATCAATTCCTTTTCGATATTCATTCTAAAAATGAATAAAATCGATATAGATATCGTTCACGTCAAAATGGCGCAAATCTAATCAACACGGCTTTATATATTTCAATAACTTCGTTATTCTATTCAACAAATGAATATTTTCTTCAACACATGAATTTTCTTTATTCAACACATGAATATTCTTCTATTCAACACATGAATATATATTTTATTCAACACATGAATTTTCTTTTATTCTACACGTGAATATATATTTTATTCAACACATGAATTTTGAATATATATTTTATTCAACACATGAATTTTCCTTTATTCAACACATGAATATATATTTTATTCAACACATGAATTTTCCTTTATTCAACACATGAATATACATTTTATTCAACACATGAATTTTCCTTTATTCAACACATGAATATATATTTTATTCAACACATGAATTTTCCTTTATTTTCTAAATTGGAATGAGGCCCAATCAATTACCATATAATGTTATTTATATGGATTCTATACAGCATATGTATATAATAGCAAAGATAAATAATCAACCATCATCCAAAGTGCACCACACAACTGCACAAGCATTAAATATAAATAATTAACGCTTACACAGTCTGTCAACCCATCGATTGACATACAACTAAACAATCGAGATTAGTGTATGTCAAATATCATCCCAATACCCGTGTGGGGTTTCAAATCAACAATCACATTTTTTTTTTATTTGTACAGTTGACCGATGTGTAAAATTTATCGTCCCAATCAATATCAGTCAAATGGGTGTACATAAACAAATCGTCCGATTTGTTTATAAATATTTATTTTATATACACGTTAAAAATTATATTTTAACTATAAAATATTTATAACAATAAAATATTTTATTTCATTCCACATCACACAGTCAAATTTCACAACACAGCAATCAAACAAACAAGTCATCCATGGTCTGTGGACGACGGGTGTCGGGTGCTGCTAAGCACCGTCTGCATCCTAGTATATATTTCAAACTAGAAATTAAAATAAAAGTGAGGAGTTCTCACCTACAAGCTAAACCAAACGCCACGATTTTTCATATGTAGAAAATCTTTGTCGTGCTCACCTTTTGTCACTTTCGTTATCCGTATCCACTATATATATAAAAATCGCATCTTTATATTGTTGCCATGTATATAAAAATCACATTTTTATTACCATGCTATATGGATAAAAATTCTATTTTTATACCGCTACTATATAGATAAAAATCTATTTTTATACCGCTACTCATATAAAAATCGAATTTTTATTTCGCTACAACATATATAAAAGTCGTATTTTTATATTCTCTATCTTATAAAAAACATATTCTTACAATCTCTACTATATAAAAATCATATTTTTATTATTTATATAACATAAAAATCATATTTTTATTATCTCTATAATATAAAAATCATATTTTTATTATTTCTATAATATAAAAATCGTATTTTTATCATGTTACATGTATAACAAAAACTGATTTTATAAACAAATGTATATAAATATAAAATCTGTAGACAACTTCAATGCTAAGTACATTTAAAAAGATCAGATCTTTATTTGATTACATAAATCGATTTAACAAAATATATAAAAACTCACCTTTTTATTTCCCTACAGCAAATCGGAAAAAGAGGAGGGGGTATTGTATGTTGACTGGAGGAAAGGGGAGGTGTTCGCGGTGGTCGGAGGTGGTGATGGAGGTCGGCGGTGGGTCTTTTGGGTGGTTTCATAGGAGGGAGGAAGGGGGAAGAGGCGCAATAGGGTGGGGCTTCGCCGGAGCTCCGGTGGCGTGGGCGGAGGCGTCTGGAGTGTGGGGGCTTGGCGGACGAGGAGGCGCGGTGGTCGACTCCCCAGAGGCGCCACTTCAATCCATCGATTCGGTTTTTCTTTTTTCGTTTCCTCGATTCTGGTTTTTGAAGTCAAAGGGGGGGGGAGGGGGGAAGTGTTGAGAGAGAGGGAGGGGGTTATAAGAAAATTTATATAATTTATTTAATTTAAATTCTAAAAAGCAACTTTTTGACCCGAACCCTAAATCGAACCCACCGACTGTCGCCCATAGCTAATTACCCCAATTTCGAACACAATGGTATACGTTACGTTGGCCAATTCGGCTATTACGATCAGTTTCCGTTCAAATTAAAATTTAAATATATATATTCAATTTTAAACGTACATTTTAGTTTACCGCGGCCGCACACTGACTCTGAAAATTCCAAAAAAAAAATATTTCTAGCTTCGTATTGACGATACGGTCCTAACAAAACTAATTTCATCAAATTCCGAGATCGTTTGAAAAATGGTCATTTTCTGGTCGATCAAAATTGACAGAAACTGTTAAAACACGTTTTACTTCACCATGCTCACATATTGACTTAGAAAATTTCGAATTTTGAAACCTAGCAATAATTTGACATCACGGATCCAACAAAAGTGATTTCGTCGAAAACCGAGGTCGTTTGCAAAATGGCAATTTTTAAGGGCTAAAATTCCATAGCGACTATTTTGAATTTTCAACTGGGCATAACTTTTTATCCCCGCTATGAAATTTCAATTTTCCGGATTCGTTGGAAAGATATTCTCAAATAGATCCTAATATTTTTGGTTTCGCTAAAATCCGGTTTATTTTGAATCATGTACATTCATTTGAAATTTGAAATCGAATTTTCGAACTACCGCACCATTTTCAATTCCTTTTATATTTAAAATAAAATATTTATATTCTAACGACGATTCAAATAAATATATACGTTCTAATTCTATTCAAAATAAATTTCTCGTCATTATTATTTAAATAATTCATTTTAAATATTCAAAATTCCTTAAAATTGCCAAAATAAAAATTTTAAATTGACTCAGAATTTCCGGGTTGTTACAAAATATATTTGGATAAGCACCAAATAATCCTTTCCTTATTTATCCCACAAATATAACAACAAATCTCTCCACAAAATCTGCATACATAATTTGTTGTCCATAGTTGTGGTTTATGTATCATAAATTCCAACAATTTGATCATTGTAATTCATATAAAACGGTATATACAATGATATTTAATAGTTTATTTGTGTTTTACTATTTGGCTTTTTTTTGTAAGTGCGGTTTGATTATGTGATTTTTAATTCTATGCCCTTTTTTTTGCCTTCTGTCGAGCCTTAGTCAATGATTTACCGATTAATGATTGTATTTAATACTGTAATTTCTACTGTGATTCTATAGCTCTATAGATATGCCCGAGATGATAGAAGCAACTACGAAGAATGGTTGGAGAGCATGTGAAAACGATTGCACCAATTTTCAAGAACTATTGGACACAAAATTTAAAATTTCTTTAGAATCGTTGCATATAAGAAGAAGACAACATGTGCTACTGGGAATATTGAGGTTGTATTTAACGTACAGGTTTTTGCACATTGTATTATGTTTGGCAGATTAAGTTTATAGACATGATTTTCTCTGGCATTAGCCAAACGGTTATTTCTCTATCATTTGATTTCCCATAAAGCATTAAGCCTGGGTGTTACATACACTGATCCATCATATATAAGCAACTACTTATGTCATGAATGGGATCATGCGCTTAATAAGTTCAAGCATTCATTACTTCTAAGTCATACAATAAATATGATCCACGAGTAAGTTAGGGCATTATTCCATCACGTTGCAAAACGGTATTATTTTTCAACTCAAATGGCAATTACTTGTAGTTTAATCAATGTTCTTTTACATGTGTGTATCACATTATGTAACCAACATAAATTACTCTATCTATAATTGCTTACATTTCATTAATTATAGTGTTTTTAGTTTTGAAGGATTTGGTATTTCCCAAGTTGTGTTCAAATGTAATAATCAACTATAAAAATCATTCTCTTCCCCAAGTCAACTTCGTTCCTGAAACAACATCAACCAAACTTGTATTTCAATGTCTTCTCCATGTCCAACTTACAGGTAACATTATTAACTCTAATAGGCATTGCAATAAAATGATTATATTTGATTTTCTCTGCATGGTTGTCAGCATGACTCTCTTCTGCTTGCATCAGTGGTTAGTATTCATTCCTTCACACTACTACCGATTTCTTCTTACTGCACCTGAGACGTGGGAGTATCTATCTACTCAAACCGGTCACATACTTATGACTTGATCACAGTTTCTACTCTAATAAAAGTCCATAACTGACAAATTACCAAGTGCTTTTACTACTCCTTAATTTCCCTTTTTATATGTTTCTCATTGCCCGTGTGCGAATCACGGGCCTCAACCCAGTTTTCTTCTAGTTGTAATAAAAGCTATCATATTTGCATCAAGCATTTTGCGTGGAGAACTCAAACTACAGTCCACAACAGTGATGGTAAAATTTAAAAGAAGGCATTAGATGTGACTTCACACAAACCATGCACTCTAGTAGATATTTAAGTAATTATGAAACATATCTAAGAAATCCTAAAATACTAAGCCACCAAAAAAAATGGTAACACATTGATTAACGTCTACCTCTGAGATCTCATGATATATAGGATAACAGATGCAAGAGAAACGTGGGTTCTTTTTATTTTTCCTTATAATAACGCGATTTTGAGTGTTAACTCGATTAAGTAAATGTATTGGTGTACAATGTTTAAACAAAAATTTCAATCGACTAATCAACCCTAACCATAAAACCATGCAATTAGATGACTTGCGTGTACCACATTTTCTAAATGCATTAGTATTTCATAATTTTATAGAGAACAATTGCTAAACGAATAACACATATTATTCTTTTCATTTTTGTGTAAATATTTGGACGATTCAAACTTAAAATTGGTTGAAAAGGATATAAAGATTGATTTTCAAATGGATTCAGGTTTGGTGGAAAGAAGTTGGAACAATGAAGGATAACCGACTAAAAGAAAAAACTGCCTGTGTTGGGCTTTAATGAGACCAGATAAATTGATGACTTTAATTTCTTTAATTCCCACACACAGAATGCCCCGTCAGGGATCTTATATTATCAAGTTTTATAAAAAAAACAAATAACCTGGTATTCTTTTTGGTCAATTGGACTTGTTTGAGGTCAATCACCCGAAAGTAAAAAAATCTGTTGAAGCCCTATCTAGTTAATAATTATCAACAAAAACCTTTGGATGGAGATAGTGTCATATTCGCATTCATTTTCTATATTATTTTTGGATATTAGATATTTACATCTATCGAATGACTATCCTATCCATTGAAAGCAGATAAATCAAGATATATTAATGGGTAATTTTAGTTTGACATAAAAAAATTCAATCCTATTTATTATCAGTAGTTTGTAAATGAAAATACAATAGTAATATATTGTTTTGAGAAGTTATTACATACTTAGTGGATATATATATATATATATATATATATATATATATATATATGCTTCCAACTTAATACAATAACAGCTATTTTTCATCATAGTACAATACAAAAAATTTAACCCATGATTGTGAACAGTGGCGTAGCCAGGAATTTGACATGGGGCCGTGACGTAGTGACTCATCATGATGTATGTATGGATGAGGCAGTGACGCAGCATGATGTGTGTATGGGTGAGCTATATCCTTATCCAGTGACTCAGCATGATATGTGTATGGATGAGCTAGATCCTTTTTCAGTGACTCAGCATGATGTATGTATGGATGAGCTAGATCCTTATCACCCCCCACCCCCTCAAACCTAATTTACCAAATTAGGGTTTCAGCCGAAAATAAGGAAATGAAAGAGGCGAACAACATTCTCACACCACCAACACAATAGAGAAGTAGATCCAAGCTGCATGGTTAACAATAGAATCGAGGGACTGGACATTATTCAGGTAGATAAGTGAAGGCAGTGGACTGTAGCGTCGCTTCTTCCTCGTCTACATTCAACTCATGTTTCAACTATGAAAATGCTGACTTCGGTAAGGGTTTGGTGAGTATATCTGCCTTCTGACACTTCGACGGTATGTATCCTACTTTAATTTTCCCGCTAATGACTTGCTCCCTGATAAAGTAATACAGT
This sequence comes from Allium sativum, assembly GCA_030737875.1. Classification (NCBI taxonomy): domain Eukaryota; kingdom Viridiplantae; phylum Streptophyta; class Magnoliopsida; order Asparagales; family Amaryllidaceae; genus Allium; species Allium sativum. The sequence continues at coordinate 694,442,370 of CM060923.1, forward strand.
TCGATGTGTTTTGTTTTTGAATGCAATATCAGGTTCGCTGTAAGAGCTATTGAACTGACATTGTTGCACCACACCGTGGGTTTCTTGTCGGTTTACATTTTAAGTTCACTTAATAGAGATTGTATCCATAATATTTCTATTGCACTGCTTGCTACACTCCTGAATTCTGCTTTAGTACTTGAACGAGACATAATGTTTTGCTTTTTTATGCACTAGGATACTGGGTTTTTCCCCCACAAAAATGCAGTATCCTGTTGTTGATTTTCTGTCGTCTTGATCAGTTCCCCAGTCTGCATCTACATAAGCGTTTATAGTCAATGATTTGCTGGTTTGCAGTATTAGCCCTTGATTAGTAGTGCCTTTGAGGTATCTTAGAATTCTTTTAACTGTTGTCCAGTGATCATCTGTAGGCCACTGCATGTATTAACTCACTTTATTGACACTGTAAGCAATGTCAGGTCGTGTAATTGTGACATATTGTAAGGCTCCTACTATGCTTCGATATAGTTTTGGACATTGGAATGGTTGTCCCTTGTCCCTTGAGAGTTGCTGATTTGTTGCCATGAGTGTTGGAAGTACATTTGCTTCGTCCATGTTGGCTCTTTGAAGTATTTCATGAATGCATTTTTTCTAGTTAAGATGTATTTCAGTCCTTGTTTTCCTTTTTTACTTCAATGCCTAGAAAGTAATTGAGTTTCCTAAGATCTTTTATAGAGAATTCAATGTCTAGTAGCTTAGTGATGTTGTTGATTTCTGTGCCACTGTTTCCTGTTATGATGAAGTCATCAGCATACACTAGAATGTCGGTAATGTTGCTGTTGGAAAACTTTGTGAATATGGAGTTGTCTGATCTTGTTGACTGATAGCCTTGCTTAATCAGTGTTGCTTTTAGCTTATCAAACCAAACCCTGGGTGCCTGCTTTAGTCCATATATTGCCTTATTAAGTTTGCATACCATAGTTTCTTGTCCTTTCTGAATAAATCCTCGTGGTTGTTCCATAAAGACCTCTTCCTGCAAAACACCATTTGAGAAAGCATTATTAACATCCAATTGCTTGATGGACTAGTTCTTATTAGGGCTATTGTCAGTATTATTCGAATTGAGGTAGGTTTCATGACAGATGAGAATGTTTCAGTGAAACGAATCCACACTGCAGTGAGTACCCCTTTGCTACAAGCCTAGCCTTATATTTTGGTGCTGATCCATCAGCATTTCATTTTAATTTATATGTCCATTTGCTTCCTAAAATGTTTTTGTCACTTGGCATCTATACCAATGTCCAGGTTTTATTTTTGAGAAGTGCATTGTACTCCTCTTGCATTGCATCTCTCCATTTAGCACTTGATGGAGCTTCCTTGTATGACATGGGTTCTGTTAAGTCCAGATTTATGTTAAAAACTTTGGGCTTATAAATGCCACTCTTCGCCCTCGTCATCATTGGGTGTAATTAGCGTTGTATCTGAAGTAGCACTTGTTTGCACTGTGACCGTACTTCTCACAGATCTGACATCGAATTTTGTTGTTGCTATTAAACCTGCCTCCCCCACCACTGGCTCTATTCGAGTGACCTCCCCTCTGATTATAGTTGTACTGCTGCTATTGGCAGGGTCCATAGCTCCTTTCTGGTTGTTTTCCTTTGTATCTAGCTATGTAGGTGATAATAGGGTCTGGATTAGTTGTTTTTCTTTGCTCAATCCTTCCCTTATGAGCCAGTAGAGTAGTGTAGACATATTGGAGAGTAGGGATTGGTTCGATTGAGGATATTATAGCAACAACAAATTTATAGCTCTCATGATGATGACTGATAATAGACAAGATTTGTTCAGTTTCATTGATTTTGTGGCCAGCAGCAGATAGCTGGTCATAGATCCCTTTGACCTTGAGCAGGTATTCATTCATTGTCATGTTGTCTTTCCTTATATTGTTTAATTGCTTCTTAAAGTGCAGTACACGTGCAGAAGACTGCGAGGTGAAATTCCTTTCTACTGCTTCCCACACATCATGTGTTGTTTTGTCGGCGATGATTTGTGGTAACTGTGATGTGATGATGGTTGACATCATCCACGAACAGACTAAAAGGTCTTGTCACTGGTGAACTTCGTACTCTTGGTTTGTTATTAACTTGTCATTACCATTTTTTATAAATTTGGCTGGAGCTTGCTTGGTTCCTAAGATGTAATCTTCAAGACCATAACCTCTAACTGTTGTTTCGACTTGCAATTTCCATAACAGGTAATTCGAGGCATCTAGCTGGACTGAGATCAGATTAGACTGAGGCTTAATGATAGCTTTTATCAGGTCGAGAGTGGCCTCCTGAGTATTTTGAGACACCCTCGAGGCTGACATTGGTGATGAGTTTTTGTCACCCATTGTATAGCATAGAAAAGCATAAAGAATGGAGAATAGAGAAGGATTCAAGAGTAAGCTGTTAAGCTTCGGTGGATAAGCTGCTAAGGCTCTGATAACATGTTTAATTTTCTGATAGAGAGAGAGGTTGTAGAATAGATACAAGTCTGTAATATTATTGATAGAGAATTGATTAAAATATGTGTATGGTACAGTGCTTTATATAGATGGAGTACATGAGGTGGGCTGAAATAACAATGTAACGGTAACAATTTATAAAAGGAAAAATAATATATTATGAGCTGGATCCTTATCCAGTGACTGAGCATGATGTATGTATGGATGAGGCAGTGATGCAACATGATGTGTGCATGGATGAGCTATATCCTTATCTAGTGACTCAACATGATGTGTGTATGGATGAGCTAGATCCTTATCCAGTGACTCAGCATGATGTATGTATGGATAAGCTAGATCCTTATCAGTACTAGGGAATAATTTTGAAAGAATAATGATCAAGAGGGAGTTGGAGGCGCTAATTGTTGGAGGCTGCATCCTGCGGTTGCTTAGAGTTTTCTCGTTTTCCCCGCGAAAGTGATTTCGTATAATTTTTTTTCTTTTATGTAATTTCCTGGGTGGGGCACATGCCCACCCCAGCCCAAACGTGCCTCTGCCCCTGATTGTGAAAATAAAACCAGATGGATAATTTTCGAATGCATATATCTTCATATCCACATTTTCATCCATTATATCATATATTTATCTGCTTTCCGGATTTGTATACAGAGGGATTTCAGATTTTCCGGGTATCCATTTATAGCCTTAATCTGACTTCGAGTGATGGCCCCGCCACCGACTGTTCACATGAATTTGCGTTTGTTTATTGAAACAAATTTTCTCAAGGACAAATTATGTTAAAATACTAGGCAAAATGGTAGCTGCATTTTTTTCCTTCTCTCAGCCCATTGTCCATACATGCTTTCCCATTGGTTCATTTTTAGGGCATCATTCTCTTTCTCAAATCGATCTCTCGGTCTCCCCGCTCAACTTTTGCTACCCTTCTCAATCTCCTGATTTTTTTATGCTTTCATCTTCTTCTCCTACTCAACTCAACTCTATTAACTTCATTTTCAACTCCCTCATTAGTACCTCCCAATCCTCCTACCACTACTTCTCCATTTCTTTTTTCATGCCGATGCAATATTTTGTTTATTTGGTAGAAGATGATTGAGTCCAAAAGTAACGTATCTGCATTTGAAATGGAGCTAAAAATGATATTGCTATTTCGGTTTTTCCCTCACGCTACAAAATAACTTGAATTTAACTTTAATGCAACATATCATATATGAAAGAAATTTTGTCTTACTTGTGCTTGTACTATTTATATTTGATTATAAATTTTAGTGTCATGTATACATATATGATATTTAGTACTTCTTTATAGAATTTGATAATCTCACAAAACTTTAAAAAAAATTAAATTAGCATGCTTTATTAATGACCAACCATATGCTTCCGTTATATGCATAGTTAAAACCTTGCAATCGCCCTATTGGGTACCTTATAAAAGAAAAATGGTACATATAAGTTCCACATATTAACAGTACAACAGGAGTAGGAATTATTCAAATAATTACAGCAATAATAATGAAATCAAACTGAAAATGATAATAGAAACCACATCAGCCCAACCCCCAATAGTCTAATAATTCAAACTTCTTCCCCACAAAATCACCCACTATCCAGAGTCATTAAGCTCAATACCCGATCTCTGAAGTAGCAAATAATTTGAAGTCGTACTGGAAGTTTTATTTCCATTCCTTCGAACTAGATAACAAAACTCTTTCTCAATCTTGGAAAGCATAGTAGAGCAGTGAATCCTGTGATTAGAAAAAATCCAAGTCCCTCTTTTGCCAAATGTAATAAATAGCTGCTGTAAACACCCAAAATGCAATATCTTGAATTTGATCCTTATTACGAAATGTAACTACGAGCAAAGCTGCCTCCTAATCGATTAAAGGTAGGATAGTAGGTTGAAGATTAAACTTTAGCATTAAAGAACCCCATATAATCTCATGAAAAGACGAGGTGTCACGAGGATTCTGCTTACTGATTACATAGAGAATAGGCAATATTTGAGAGAATACCAAAATCGATGTAGTCAGTTTTTTATGCTGAGTCAATCTAATCCGAGAGATAGGAAATAAAAGCCATTCGTTTATAGTTTTTTGAATGCTAAATAATGTTGTAAATTGGTTTAGGTATGCCTTTTTCTCTGACTTTGTTCCATGCTGTATTGAAAGAAAACCTTCCACCATCACACCATTCATAAGTATCTTGTTGTCTCTCATAAAAAAATTGGAATGCTCTGAAATTCAGCTGCTACCTCTTTGGTCGTTGGATGAAGTGACGGGTCCAAAGCAAATTCCCAAAGAAGCAAGCTAACTTTGTCTTCTGGGTTACCTATCACCTGAAGTCTATTCATACCAAGGAGGTCAACCAAACACTTGCAGTTAAGTCATGAACCACAAGGAGGTATGATTTCCATTAACAGTTATTTTATTCAGTAGTTGTTTTCCGGTTGTTCTTAGAAATAGTCGTGACTTCCATGTTGAGGATGCATTGTTATCTATATGCATGCTTCAGAAATGTTTGTTGTGGAAATACCTTCCATTCATCCATTTACTCCAAATAATTCCCTTTCTAAAGTAGTTTCACAACATTTTAATGCATGAAGCCCTTGATCTCACAAAACTTATATATATATATATATATATATATATATATATATATATATATATATATATAGGGAGAGAGAGAGAGGGAGGGAGAGAGAAAGTAGGTTCTTTATTAATGACGTATAAGAACCGAACATGGTGTCTGCCTCCTTAAAAAACCTTACCATTGGGGTAAGGGAAAAGAGTGCAGCACACCCCATCATACAACTCATGTACAGTATACAGGTTACACCACCAAAACAAATTTACAAACAAACCGAGAATACCACTTACAAAAACACACCCTTTACCTGCGTTGACCACCCATTCCAACCCAAACAAACACACAATCAAAATCCCTAAATAATCTTCAGCTTCATCTATAAAAATTAGACATAATTTGTAATGAGTCTCCGTCATTAGGTTGCCTCTTGATTTCCGCTTCTCCATATAAAAATAAAATGGTCCAACGGGCGAGATTCTATGTCCCTCAATTTATGTCTAATTTTGTGTTCCAATAGTCTTCCCCTTTATACATACATATATATATATATATATATATATATATATGTGTGTGTGTGTGTGTGTGTGTGTGTGTGTGTCTGTGTGTGTGCGTGCGTGTGTGTGTGTGTATGTTTGTATGTGTGTGTGTGTGATACATATATGATACTAAGTAGTTGCTTTATACAATACGATGCCCTCGCTATACTGATACCCACATATGCGTAGAAATGATAACCAGTAGGTGTTCCATATAACATGGTGCTCCAAATTTTTTATTGTTTAGTTCTCTATCATAAATAACAAAAGTGATATAAAACATTTCATATTGATACATGGTAGGTGCTTAGTTTGAATTTATGCTTATTTATTTATAAATTATTTTAAATGTTATTTGCAACTAAAATTGGGGGAGTGTGTGCATATATATGTGTATGTGTGTGTTATGTGTGCATGCGTACGCATAAAAATGATACCCAAAATTTTTTCAATAGAATTTGATAATATAACTATGGCAAATAACATTTTTTACATTTCTGCATCATATACTGAGTTGCAAACTATTTACAGCAAAGCAGTTTTCATTACATAATGACAAAGGATTCATAGTTCTTCTCATAATTCTATCATAGATAACTTGATAAAAAAATTGTTCCAATCATTTCAAGACTAGAAAAAAATAAGAAAAGTTACCATGTAAAAATGATATTATTTGAGTGTAAAAAGATACCACTATTATGTCTACCTAAAACTGATATAAAAACATGCAAAAACCAATACCTTATTTTTTTTTATAAATGGAACTGATGCTAATTAAGTATAAATATTGACACCACACTTTTACATGCCTGAAGCCGATACCGATAATACTAAAAATAAATACCAAACAACTAAATGACAATCAATTAAAAGTGATAATATAAAATCAAATTCCATTAATAACATCAAATAAATGTACTTTTTGATATATGACTTAGTAGTGGAATAAATGATTTAGTAGCTCATGAAGCTACTAATTGCAAAATCTCAAATTAATATACATAATATCAGAGTCATAAATCAATACATTGGAAAATCTGAGATACATAGATACCTAATTTATAAACAAATGATGAAAATGAGATAACTGAGTCAGCAAGATAGCAATAGTAGATAAATAATATTATTTACTTGAATGGGTTACATTGGTCGAGTTGGGTCAACACATTTATAAATGGGTCGGGTTTGGATTGGGGAAAAAATGACCCGTTTAATAAACATGCTGACCCGATTCGTTTATAAATCCACCAGAACCCGACCCGACACGAGCCATTGACAACCCTGGCTGGAATGGATGAAGAATTCGACACAAAAGTCCAATTGGCTACACTTAGGAGGATCGAACACCTAACCTCCAACTTAACATCTCTATGTCTTATCACTACACCTATGCAATTGTTGGTTTTCAAACACAACACAATTACACACCAATGCACATAGCATAAAAACACAACCCGCACACAAACACAGCAAGGTACGGATTCAGACGGATTTTGATTTTCACAAAATTTATAAAATAGAACAAATATTTGGATTGTTTTAAAATAGAACTCTTGAATACGTTGATCAATGAATTTGAAAAAAAAAGGTTAAGTGCAAAGTTTTAGGAAATTCTTTACTCTTCATTTTAGAAAAAGAAAAACTATTTTGGGATGAAATTTGAAGAATATATGATTAAAACAGTGACAGATAAATTTTTGGGTCAGAAATTTGGGTTTGGCAATTTCAGCCTGGAAAAATTCAAAATCTGAAAAGTTTTAACACAAAATTTAACTATTTCAATTTGACCCAATTTGATAAAAAGAAAGACCACTTTTCCATAAATTTTGAGGGAGATATGACTAAAACAATAACATACGTTTTTTGGATCAGAAATCTGAGTCCAAAAATGGATCCTAAAGATTAGTGATTTCAGCATAGAAAATTTTGAAATATTAAAATATCTTCAACATAAAAGTTTTATGTATTTCAATTTCACTCAATTTGAAAAAAAGTGGATTTGGATTTTCTAACAGGAATTTATGGCTGTGGGAGGACAGAATGAAAATCGTAAATAAAATAGAAAATATAAAAGAGAAAAAGGAGATTATGGTTAGGGTTTTGGGTATTGGATTTGAAAGGAGAAAGAGACGGGAGATTGGATTTGAATATATTTTTTGATTTAAGGGGAGGAGGAAGATGAGGTGCGAAATTTTAGATCTAAGAGGAGGAGGAAGCCATGGATTTCTCAGGAAATCTCAAAAGAGATTAAAGGGGAATGAGAAGGAAAAAATTAGTTGTTTTTTGTTTCTGAACCGAGAAGCATCTTCAAAAGTTTAACGTAAGAAGAAGGTCTATGAACTTAAGTGTGTTGGACACATAAAAGAACAAAGCATACATTCATCTAGCCCAAGCACAAATACAGATCACATGAATAAGAGAAAATAGGGGTGAAAGATTCATGCGTAAACATAGTCCGTTTGTGTGTTTTTTACAAGTACAAATGCGAATTTCAGACAAATGAAATTAAATCTCAACGAACCTTCAAAATTCTGGATGCTTCGAATTTAATTTATATTTATTTATAAAAAAAGTTAAATTCAAATTTTGACAACTTTAAATTTTAGCTTAAATTGAAATTTTAACCAATCTTGACCAAAAAAAACTTTTCCAGAAAATTTTACATTTTATTGGATTTGGTAAATTAAGATATTCATTAATTCAGTTTCTTCATTTAAATTTAAGATTTTATAAAATTACTTAAATTTAAGTAACAAAAATTGAGTTGGTTTGAACAATTAATTTTATATTTGACACTTGTTAAATTTCATTGTTCAAACATTACTTATTTTTGTTTATTTACGAAATCAAATTCATTTACTTCATTCAGTTTCAGAATAATTTGAAGTTTTTAAATATTAAATTATAAATTCACATTAAATTATTAATTATAAACCTATTAAAAATTTAGGTTGTTGCAACCATGTAGTTACTTACTTCCAGCATACGTACATCTTAACCAATCCAATTTCTTCGAAGAACTTCTCTACTTAAATCTGATATGAAGATTTTTAATTGCGGCGGAGAAGTATCGAAGTACAAGAAACCCTAGTTTAGTTTGAGGGGTGTTTTTTGGGCTGGTGCCATCCATTATGTAACATTATAAATAGAGCTATCTGCGTGTATTAGTTTGCACGGAAATACAATTACAAAAGGTCTGCTACAAGTTTTACAATTTTTCTAACGGGAAAAATTTTTTTAAGGACAAAAGCCCACTAAAATTTATCCATAAGGACAGCCGCCTAATATTTTATCCTAAAGGACAATACACTGAAGAAAAAAAATCGGCCGCTTCTTTCTTCTTCTCTCCTCTTGCGCACCAGTCATCACGAAATATAAAATTCACGAAATCATGAATTGCAAAATAACGAATTTCAGAATATACCAAAAACGAAATTTGAAATCGAATTCAAACATCAGGAAATTGAAATCATCAGAATCGAAATCAACGTTCGAACCCAAAAATTCAAAACCCTAAATCGCTCGAAACAGGAAAAAGTCGACAACAGAAAAAGGACGAACAGCAAAAATCGAATGGATTTTTATTTGTTGCTATAATCATTATACTTTAATGATGATTTCTACCGATTAGTTTTAACCTATTTCGAAAGGTGATTCGTGATTTTTTTCTCGTTCGGCAATTTTGATGTTTAACCTTTCAGCGCGTGGTTATCATTTTTGTATTTTTTTAGTTATCATTTTTCTTGTTTTTAACTTTACAACGTAGCAGCAGTTTTTAGTTACCATTTTTCTATTTTTTTAGTTATCATTTTTCCTGTTTTAACTTTAAAAACATAGCAGCAGTTTTTAGTTATCATTTTTCTATTTTTCTGGTTATCATTTTTTGTAGAACTGCTCTGTTATGTTAAACATTACTGCAGTTTTTAGTTATCATTTTTCTATTTTTCTAGTTATCATTTTTACTGCAGTTTATGTGTTGTGTTAAACATCACAACAGTTTTAAGGTATCATTTTTATATTTTTTAGGGTATCATTTTTAGTGTAATTTCTCTGTTATGTCAAACATTACTGCAGTTTGAAGGAATCATTTTTATATTTTTTAAGTTATCATTTTTACTGTGATTTATGTATTATGTTAAACATCACATAACACAGCAATAAAATCAAAACAAAACAACACATAACACTGTTAAAACAGTAAAAATGATACCTAAAATATTAGAAAATTGATAACTAAATACTTATGCAATGCTTTGAAGATAAAACAATGAAAAAAAAAATTATATCACAGTTTAATTGATTAAACTGAAATAAGTTCGACTTAGTTTCTTAGCTGATACAACAATATAACTTCAAAATTAACACAACAACAAAATTTCATGAAAAAAACATATAACATAGTTAAAACGGTAAAAATGATAACTACAGAAATAGAAAAATGATAACTAAAAACTGCTGCTATGTTCTTAAAGTTAAAACATGAAAAATGATAACTAAAAAATAGAAAAATGATAACTAAAAACTGCTGCTATGTTTTAAAGTTAAAAAAAAAAAAATGATAACTACAAAAATACAAAAATGATACCTACGAACTGCTGTACTGGTTAAAAAAAAAAAAAAAAAAAAAAAAAAAAAAAAAAAAAAACATTTCCAATCTAAAAAAATTGTTTCAACAATTTCGACTTCTTCAATTGTGATTTCCGTCGTCTGCTACATATTTTTTTTCCAATCGCAATCGATTTCCATTTGGATTTTGTTGATCGACATTTTTTTTTTTTAATTTTTTAGGGTTTCGAACGAATTTCTTCTAGATTTTGATTTCGTGTTGTTTTTCTTATATTTCGAATTTCGATTTAACTATTTTCTGAAATTCGTGATTTCGCGTTTTCTGATTTTATGATTTCATGATTTAAGATGAAATCGAGAATGACGTGAGAGAGGGAGAAGTTGAAAGTAGCGGCCGACGTGAGAGAGGGAGAAGATAAAAGTAGCGGCCAAATTTTTTTTTCAAAATATTGTCCTTCTGAGTAAAATTTTAGTGGGCTGTCCTTATGGATAAAAAGGCCTTGGCTTTTGTCCTTGTAAATATTTTCCCGTTTTCTAACTCTCTCTAATAAGATATTATCATGACATAATAATTAAAAGTAAAACTAGGTATACTTTACACTTTTACAACATAGTTTCCGTTAGTTTATTTAGCATAGCCCACTAGATCTAACTTAGCAAAAGATCAATGTTAACATAACATAACAGATGCAATCAATGTTAATGACATATTTCCATCGATTGATCTCAGAATCGCGTTTTCCTCTTTAATGGTGACCTCGCAACTCTCCTGAATCGTGTTTTCCTCGTCCCCTATCTCGCGCCGCTCCTCTTCCCTCATGACCCGCAAGACGAAGTTCTCTCCTCTCAATCTAAATCGTGTTTCACCAGTGTCTTCCTTTAATCGCGATGTTAGATTTGAGAACGGGTTTAGTCTTCCACCTACCATCGCTTCCTCTGCGGTTTTCCCTTCCCTTCCCCATGCCCCGTCAGCTCCTTCTCTTATTGCTGCTGCACCAGAGATGGTCGAAAATCTGCTAGACCCTAATTCTATTGGTTACTTTGGCAAACTGTTAGACGCCGTTTCTGCTAGCATTGGTATATGGGGAGATGGTAATCTTGCTGAGGCTGGTCGTTTGGCTTGTTCAGGCTCGAATTGTGATGTCATGCCCGCCTCTTCTCTGGACACGCAAAGTGTTCGATCAAATGCGGCACCCATCCAATTTCAGTCAGCTTCTACATATAAAGATTGGACATTCCGTTTTACAACTCTCCCTGGTAATTCTGGAGACTACTGCCCTCTTGATTTTGTCCCTACCGTGATTGATGGTGTGTCAAAGCTCTCCCCTGAGCTTATTGATGCCGATGCAACTTTTGGTATGATTATATCGTTGGGTTTTTCTTAGATCCCATGCAACGCATAAATGATCCTAAGACAGTTTGTAGTAGTCCATGGAAGCTGAGAGGTGATGTCAAAATAAAATATCTGGACTCGATGTATTATTTCAAGTTCTCTTGCACTGAGGAACGTCTCTGTGTCTTACAGTCTTAGCCTGTCCTAATTGAAGGTAAACCTTTAGTTGTTTCCAAATAGTCCTATTCTATTTCTAGTGCTAGAGAGCAAGTGCTCTCTATTCTTGTGTGGACATATTTTTCACACATCCCCTCCCTTCTTCAACCTCTAATTGGTTTGAACTGGCTCGCATGTCATACAGATAAATTAAGATGTTTTGATGCTAAAACTATGGCTCGTGAGAAACTTGTGCATGCGAACCCTTGCCTTCTTCTATTAAAGTTTAGCTAGCTCCTGGCTTTGTTGCTGTTGTCAGGGCTCGTTATGGATGGACCCCTCAGATTTGTACCACATTTCATTCTTTTGGTCACGTTTCCATCGCATGCAAGCTTCCCTCTTCTGCTCCGCCTCCTGCCAAAATACCTCTCTGTAAGCTGCCTGTTTGAAGGTTGTTCCTCCTGTTGTTGTTCCCGGTTCATCAATGGCTGCTGCAGCAGTATCACCTGATGATCCTCCTCCTGTCACTGAAACCTCACTCAACCCCCTACTGATCTCATTCCTCCAGCTGATGTGGTGTCCCTTTTTTTTCCCGTTCCGAAGGATGCTGCCCAGATTCATACTGCTTCAGACATGAGATATGACACTAAAAACGAAAATTTCTATCGTTTCATTGTGGACAATGACGAGGACCCTCGTTTCTTATATTACCTGGCTTTGGATGATGAGCTTTATCTTGCTATTGATGGGTCGTATAGTGAGTTTAATAGGAATGTACTTAATGACGATTCTTGGGATAGATCCTTCATATACTCTAGTGAGTCTTCCTTCTATATTAATGGTCTTGCCAAATTGTTTATTGATTTTCTTGCTCTGGTTGATCCACTTGAAGTTGATGAGAGTTTTGCTGCTTAGGTGTGCAGGGTTTTTGTGCTGTTAACTATGCTATCTTCATTAACGTTGCTATCCTTATTGTAGTCTGATGGCCTATCCTTCTTTTGGGTAGTTTTTGTTTGTTACATGATACTATTGTAAGGTAGAGATTGCTTTTTTTTTGTAATTGTTCAGTATGCTGGCACTTCAAACCAGCCTGAGATTCCGTGCTTGTGCAGGATCTCTTTCTCTTCTTCTTTCTAATAAACAGTGGTTGGTCCACTGTAAAAACAATTCCGCCATTCCAAAAAAAAACATATTTCTATCAACTATTATGGTTGTTTGCATGGGGAAAAGACAAATCCCTTTGGCTGCCACATTTTTCTTGCATTTATTAGAGCAACTTCTGTGTACACTCAAAATATAATACATTAAGAAATAAACAAAAGGATTACATCTCCATTTGATAATTTTATAGAAATACCGTACAGTGATACTATACAAAGTTACAAACTATAAAGACTAATATCTAAGAAAAATAATATTAAAGAAAGTAAAATGATTGTTTGATGTTAACATACTTTGGTAGATGTTCTATGATTACCAAATAAATCAAATTATATAGCATTGCGTTTACTTTTCTCCATATGGTTATTGGTGACAGTAACAATAAAAAGTAAGGACATGACTGAGACTCTTTTTAGCTTGAACGAGTCGGAGTGATTGTTTTTCCTACGAATAAGTCTCCTTAGTACGCTGACCATTGTAGTGGTCACCTTTTGTCGCCTAGTCGTCAAAGATGAGATCTATAACCATCACAACTCATACAAAGATGATTTTTGGATTTGTCGGAATTAGTGGGATTGAGATTGGCTTGGCGATTGTCTGAAAGTTCATCAGAAGTCACTGATTTTAATGAAGTTGACGGTGCATAATTTTATGGTAGGAAAAGGAGGAACAAAGTTGGTGAAGTGTGTGGTTATGAATTCATAGAAGTCAAATCTCATTGTTGTTTCACATAGCGCCACAGTTAAGTGCCTACTGGTTAGTAGATTGCAAGCCTTTTGGAAAGTGGAAAAACACTGTTTTTTTTTTCTTTTCACAACCACTGAACTCTCCTATTAATTGAATCTCGAAATCGAAGGACATCCATAGTAACCAGTTAGGACCGTAAATTTTGTGTGAATATCCGATGTTTGTTTGTGTCTGTGGTCAAAATACGTCTATTCGAGTTCGTCGGATTTTCATTTATAACATGAGTTAAATATAACAAAACTTATACGAGAAAAACACGGTCAGTCAGAGTTCATTCGATGTCGGTATATTGTTGAATGAAAAATTAATAAAAAGTATGAAATCTGATATAAATAACTATGTCCAATTGAATTCGTTCATGTCCGTATTTGAAACCTATATCCATATTCACCTTAGCATTCTTACAAGATAACCCTTATGTTGGCAATTATAACAAGTAACTTCACCCTTCGGCTTCTTCTAGCCATTCTTCTTTTTTGTTGTTGTTTCCTTTTTCCATCCTATTTTTCTTATTACTGCCACCTTGTTGTGGCATCGACTCCTCTGTACCCTCAACAATAGCTTTTCCTTTTGCAGAAACAAACTTTCTTTCCTCAAAGCCTTCTCAACTAGCTTCTCATAAGGATCATCAATATGATCAATCAATTATTTTCCAAGACTCTTATCAAATCCCAAAATAAATTTCTCGTTCTTTTGATAAGGAGCCTCAATATACGAATGATCATACTTGGATAAGGCTTCAAACTCAGCTACACTCTCAAACACTAGTCTACCCCCTTGCTTAAGCTCAACAAACTTCTTAAAGGGTATTGACTTCTGAACCGTAGAAATGAAATTCTCCTCAAACTTAGTTCTAAACTGATCCTAAGTGATCTGGTCCTCTGGAGTTTCCAAAGCAATAGAGTTCCACCAATCCATCCTTATCCTCGCAGCAGCCTCGATGTAAGCTTCCTCTTGGTTGCATCATCAAATACCAACTCTTTGAAATCCGAACACAAGTATCCAATCAATTCTGAATCTCCACAGCCGGTTCTGTCCCAATAATCGGTTTGCCACCCACAGAAGCGTTGTCCTTGCAAAGCTTCGCAAAATCAACAACCCTAAGTGCGTGCATAGGAACACCACACTCTGCTGTCGCTTATGGAGCGGGCATCCTCCTCATGATCACTTCCATCATGGTCTCGAACATAGCAGAATAATTGAGCATAACAGCCATAGCTGCTAATTGGCTACCCTCGACTACCCCTTCATTCATAGGCTCATCCCTAGCAGCGTGTCTTGAAGTTTGTCGACTCATTCTCTATCTGAAACGAATGATCAATCCACATTAGAGAAAGGCCATGTTAGTGTTTAAGTGCTTACTAATCTACTATACTGTATATTATAATATAGTTATCATCCAATAAAAATTACAAGTACGTCTCTTATACGCTCTTACGCTCGCGAACTTTGGGTAAAATCGTTTAACCAAAGCTCTAATACCAACCATGACGACTGTCCAATACCTCTTGCATTGAACTATGGAAATGGTGTACTGTATGATGTGCCAGACCGATATGGGACGATCACCAAGGTAGAATAACTCAATGAAAACCTGTCATATAACTCCCAGCGCATGGATAACATATAATAGAAAATGTACAACATGATATAGTAGAGAAGCACAACTTAATAGAAAACTCAAATCTGATAACATCTCAAAATCACTAATACAAAACATCTCTAATAATGAGTAATCCATACATCATGCCTCACTACATACCTCTCAGAGTATCATAAAATCTTTGTTAGAGAATAGAGTTTTGATGACAACAACCTTATTCAATTATCATTGATTATAAAATATATATACTAACACTTTTTGTATAGAATATATATATGCAGGAATTACATACAGGAAATATTACTGAAGACTGTACAGTTTTAAAGATGATAGAGATTCAAAGATCAGAGAAATTTCAAGACTCGCGAGTATTCAAGATTTCAAGAATTCAAGAGTTCAAGATTAATATAGTCATAGAGTCTAGATTATGTAAGACTCCAAATAGCACTCCAGGTTCAAATTCAAATTCTGATTTTCATTTCTATTCTCAATCCTCTCTATTTTATTTTCTAGCTTTTCTATTTTTTCCTTTCTTATTCTTCTTTGTTTTTGAAACTTAAATTTTATATATCTATATTCTTATACTTTATATTTATATAGTTTAAAACTTATAATTTTATAAATATATTTATATAGTTTAATTTTATGTTTTCATATGATTTTTACTTTATAATATTTATTTACAATACTATATTTTGATTCAAGAATTTCTAGAATTATTTTTATATCAAAACAATTGAAAAATGTTTTAAAATTCAAAAATATACTAGGGTATGTCGACATACCAAAAACACCATGTCGACATATAATGTCACATTTTCAATTTTGAAAGGAAGTGTCTTTTCACTATTTGAAATGTTTCAGAAACGTTACAACCTTTCATACACTATAAAAAGGGGTTAAAACCGAATTTTTAAACATATCTTCTTCTCCACTTTCATCCTCTTTCATTATATAATCATTCTTAATCATTTTTATGATTTCTACATTTATACTTGGCTGAATTCAATTCTGTTTTGATCAAACTTCTTCTCTCTACACTCTCTTCTCATCTCTCTCTGAATCAAGTGCTATTGAAGAGTTATAAGGCTGTTTGTAAATGTTTGGGTTGTGTTAAGGAATCAGTGGTATCCCTTACAGCCGTGAAATCAAGGACGGGTTATCGGTGGTATCCCTCATAGCCGTGAAATCAAGGAGGTTGGAATCAGTGGTATCCGTTGTAGCCGTGAAATCAAGGAGGCTGAAATTGGATTTTGATATAGTAATAAAACACTGTGTGATCCAGCGTTGCGTAGGACTGGACGTAGGAGCAATCCGAACCGGTGTAAAATCCGGTGTGTTTTTTCTTTTTCTTCATTTTTATTTTTGTTTATTTTGCATCTGTGTTTGAATCTGTGTCTATAATTGTGTTTATGGTGTTTGATTCATCTCGTAATTCACATAAGTTTTAGATTTTGTTTAAATTCTCACAAACACTATTCACCTCCCCAGTGTTTGTTTTTCCTTAACGATTAATTCCGCATTCCCTAACAACTAGTATCAGAGCAAGGTCTTTCACAAAGTTCATAATCTGATTTTTGATAATGGTGATAATGCCAAAATTTGGAATCTATGATAGTACCAATGTCAATTTATGCATTGCATCAATGTTGAAAGAGTCTGCATATAATAATGTTAAAAGAAGCATGTGATGTACTGAAATATTGTTTAATTCAGAAAGGATGAGATCTATGACTGTTGAAAATTCAAAAGTTGAAAAGATGGATAAAGTGGCTATTCGCAATTCAAAATCTGAAAAGGTGGTTATAGGAAATTCAAATCTCGAACTAATGTGTTACATGGCTATTGAAAATTCAAATTTTGGAAATCCAGAACTGCTAAATAATCTAAAGTATGAAGATGGTGGAATGGTGAACTTCGGAGATAATTCTAAAGGATACATCATTGGAATCGGCAATGTCGGTAATTCTAAAACTCCTAATATTTCTAATGTTTTACTAGTTAGGAATTTAAAACACAACTTGCTAAGTATAAGTCAACTTTGCGATAAAGTGAAACGACAATTAAGTTAGGAAACCGCTCCAGCCACAACCACCTGACCACCGATCAGCCGTGACCGCCGGAACCGCCTTGACCTAAGCTTCCCACGACCGATGCAACGTTGAAATCGCGCCTCCAGGTGCCTCGGGATTTGAGAGGAACCACCGTGGCTTAAGCCAAGAAATCGAACCCAAAACTCCGTTATTTTCAATCATACTCGTATGCTTTTGAAAATCATCGATTGCTCTTCTATATTTGTTTTGAAATCTTTGTGAATTTTTTAAAGGATTGAGAGATATTGAGTGACGAAAATTGGAGCATAAAGGCCATTGATTTGATCCCTGGCGGCTACGTTGTGAATGTAGATAGGATTAGGATTTCGGATTCTTAGGGTTTTTATACCATTTTATATTATTAATTTAATTCACTTATTCCCAAAAATTCATGTTTATCTGTTCGAACTCCAAATAAAACCTAACGACTGTCGCCCCTAGCTAAATACCCCCGTTACGGACACAATGAAATATGTTTCGTAAGTCAATTCGACTGTTTCGATCAGTTTTTCTTTAAATTAAAATATAAATCAATATATATTAAATTTGAACGTACATTTTAATTTACCGAGGCCACATACTGACTCCAAAAATTACAGAAAAATTATTTCTAGTAATGTTTTGACGATACGGTTCTAACAAAACTTATTTCATTGAATTTGAAGATCGTTTGAAAAATGGCCATTTTCTAGTTGATCCAATTTGGCTGAAATTGACAAAACACATTTTCTTTTGCCACGCTCACATATTGATTCCAAAAATTACGAAAACTCGAATCTAGCAATAATATGACATTCCGAATCCAACAAAAGTGGTTTCATCTAAAACGGAGGTCATTTGCAAAATGGTTACTATAAGGGCTATATATTATATTAAAATATATATAAATTCTACGGCGACTTTTCTAAATTTTTAACTGTACATAACTTTCAATTTATGTTACGAAATCTGAAATTTTCACATTCTTTATAAAGATATAATTAAAAAGATTCAAATATTTCTTGTTTTACTGAAATCCGATTTATTTTGAATCCTATACATTCAATTGAAATTTAAAATCAAATTTTCAAACTATCGCGCCATTTCAAACTCCTTTTATAATTAAATTGAATTACTAAGTTCTAACTTCGATTAAAATAAATTTTTAGTCGTTATTATTTAAAATAAATTATTTTAAATATTCAAGATCCGTTAAGATTGCTAAAATAAAAAATTTAAACTGGTTTAGAATTTCCGGGTTGTTACAATCTCCCCCAATTAAAATCTTTTCGTCCTCGAAAAGGAACGGAGCCGAAAGTTGATTAGCGTTTTGAATATATATAACTTTTATATGTTCAAAAAAAAATCATATTTTCTAAAATCGAATTATATATATAATTACAAATACGTTAATTATAAACTTGTCACTCTCAACTCATTCTATGGTATTTCTAACCCTATCTCTAATGAGTTTTTCTCATTCTAGGATACTACTGATCCTATCTTTAATTAGTATTCTTTTATAGGATATTTCTAATCCTACCTCTGATGAGTCTTTTGTTAAGTTCTAACGAGTTGTACCCCAAAGATTTGGATTAACCAAAGCTCCGATACCAGCTGAAATGACAATTAAGTTAGGTAACCACTCCAACTACAACCACCTGACCGCCGATCAGCCGTGACCACCAGAACTGCCTTGACCCGAGCTTCCCACGACCAGTGCAGCATTGAACTCACGCCTCCAGGCGCCTTGGGATTTGCGATGAACCCTAGTGGCTTTGAGCCGAGAAATCGAACCCAAAACTCCGTTATTTTCGACCATACTTGTATGCTTTTGAAGATCATCGATTGCTCTTCCATATTTGTTTTGAAATCTTTGTGAATTTCTGAAAGGATTGAGAGATATTAAGTGAAGAAAATCGGAGCACAGAGGCCATTGATTTAATCCCTGGCGGCTGCGCTGTGAATGTAGATAGGATTAGGGTTTCAGATTCTTAGGGTTCTTATACCATTTTATATTATTAATTTAATTCATTTATTCCCAAAAATTCATGTTTATCCGTTCGAACTCCAAATCAAACCTAACGGCTGTCACCCCAAGCTAAATACCCCTGTTCCGGACACAATGGAATATGTTTCGTAAGTCAATTTTGTTGTATATAACGTTGTTGTATACACAATTATATGATTTTTGTTTGATGATAACAACCAAATATTTATTATTAAAAATGTGTTTGTTATTGTACTGTTTCACATATACATCACAGAAATGAATATAACATTTATATTTAAATAAAATATGATTGTACATAAATTTAAATATTCACACAGTATTTTATTTAAATATAATATTTTATTTCAATATCAGTCGGTACAAATTTTATACTCCACTATTTGTACCACTTTGTATTTCATTTCATATCATATCAGATTTCATATACACAGCTCCTCACTACAGTTCACTCTGACAGTCTTATACAGACTCAGATTTACAAACACTTACACAATCTCACGGACACATACACACTACTACTTCAATCTTCATCTTCTGTCTTGACACTTCACAGTCTGTCCAGTCACTGTCAGTCAAGTCATCATCTTCTCACCTGTCAAATGAAACACACACAGAGTACACTGCAATAGAAATAAAACTGAATACATATGAATATAAATTTTATTTTTAAAATTTTTATTTGCCTTAGATTTTTGGTGTGTTTCTCATCATTTTTCATGACTTGATCTGATTCATCTGTGTCTAGTCAGTTTGTATATGTATAGTACAGGGACAGGAAATCTTGTCTGATGGCTGCATATATACACATGTGCACTGCCTCGCCAATCAGCGTGCAACTGAGGAGTAGCCACATGGACCATCTTGACTCATTACATAATGCAAATCAGCGTGCAAATGGTCAAACATATCATGAAAATGCACACAACATAATGGTGACAAGGCAGCACTCAAACCAGCAAATGATCAAGTGATTTCAACATGGTCAAAGTGTCATGTTTAAGGAAACATGGTGTAGTTGCAGCATAATACAAGTGTTCAAGCTGCAAAGAATCAAACCAGAATGGACAAATGGTCGACACAAGTCATTTTGGTATACTGGAGATAGCAAAGTTGTTCACAAGTTCAAGCAGATGAGCTCATATCAGCAAATACAGGTTATAAATACAAGGCGACTGTTAGCCTACTTTGTGAACTAGGCAACACAAAGTCAAGAAACCAAACATTGAAGGGTATTTTTAATTATAAGACTTCGGTTCGGATTGGAGGAAAACACTACAATTCAGATTGATAGCTGCAGTTGTTCGGGTCGGGTCAGAGCAACATATCGGTTCGGATCGGATAGAGTCCTCTGTTCGGATCGGTGATCTCTTACTGAGTAGATTGGTAAGGCATATCTAATCGGATCGGAAGGCAACTAAATCTCAAATGGATCGGAAAGCCACCTGTTTGCCACAACAATGGAACGGAGCAGAACAGGTTAGAGAAGGAGAGTCGCACCAAAGCCAATCCGGTTCGGATCGGGTATCCCGATCCGAACCCCTTATCTGCACGTCTCCGACCCGCACCCATGATCCATGCTATTCTCCTGCAAAAGCGCCTGGATATCCGGACCGGCTATGACCAGTTCATACCCATAACGTCCTTCCCTTTGATGCGTTGTCAACATGATAGTTCATCCGAACCCGAAGAGAGTGCGATGGATGACACGTGGCCCGACCCGGATCAAGTTTCAAGCAAATTCACACCTATAAATACCCCGTCTGGAGACAAAGAGAAGGATCTTTTTTTTTTCAGCACTTTGAGAATTCAACTACCTCCATTATCCGAACTCCATTACTCCCGGAGAATCCAAATCATCTTTCATTTCTTGTTTTAGTCAATTGAGTGAACAAAAGTGAGTTGTGAGTGAAGTCAAGTGACAATTACATTGTATTCTCAACTGAATTATTGAATATAGTGAAAGATAAGTGGACTTAGGCATTTCTTCGCCGAACCACTATAAATCCTGTGTGTTCATTTTTATTTTTACCTCATTTCATCTTGTTCTTAATCAATTTGGGTGTTAGAACTACTTTTGGGTCTAACATTTTGGTGCTTTCACTGAGAACTCTCATCTAAATTCTTTATTTTCCGGGATCTCTTTCTACTTTTTGGACCGTTGAGTTCAAAGAAGTGAATCCTTAAGTTTCTCCGCTTTTTTACATTCGTTGAAGTGATTGTCAAAGACTCATGGCCAAAGGAAAAGGCAAGGAAGTTCAGTCTGTTCGAGGAAATGGAGCTGGCGAAGATCAGCAAAATGCTGTTGTAACAAGGTCTCAGGGGCAGAGTTCAGCAGTAGGTAGAATCAATGCAGGAAATCCGAGCCGACAGCAGGGGGAGAGCTCCGACCCGATCCGGGTAGGAGACTCTGAAGCAGTGCATTCCCCCAATCTGAACCGACCCGAGCTGCTCGCTGCATACCGATCCGACCAGGCACCCCAGCTCCGATCCGATCCGACCTCTTACCTCCGACCCGACCCGATGCTTGGTGAAGCTGGAACCTCTACTCGAGCCCCCACGAATGCTCCAATTCCAGCTGCCAGGGTTGGTGATCAGGTCAATCCATCTGCGCCCATCACTCAAGGAGACTTTTCGCGTTTGCTTGACATGCTTGAGAGCACAAGGGAAGCTATGAAAGTTCATGAGCGCACTAATCTCATGATGCAGGAAAATATGAGGCTCATGAGTCGGGAGATTAGTGAACTCCGTCGACAAAGAACTCCGTCACCGGTTCGTCACACACCAGTAGACCAATCTTCATCTTCCGAGGAAGAGAGGCCCCGTGAATGGAGGCCACTCGAACGACCTCAGAACGTGGAGCAGCTGACATTTGGATCTTTGGGATCTCGTGAAGATAGCGCACGAGCATTAGGAAACAATGACCCCACTCGGGGGCAAAGACTCCAGTCCCCTCCTCCCGAGATCGACCGGGAACGCAGGGAACGGAATCGAGCAGAGGCAGCTCGAAGAAGAAGAGCATCTCCTGAGCGAGAGCCCAGAAGGAGCTCGGACACTAGGGCCAGGGAACCTGAGCGGCCCCTAACTAATGCTGATGTACAGGCAATGGTCCGCCAAATTATGTCCGAGAGCCGGAATTATACAAATGAAGACTATGGCATTGAGCGAAGCCATACTCCGTTCACCGATGATATCCTCGACTTCCAATTTCCCCGATGCTTTAACTTGCCACAAATGGACAAGTACAACGGAAGGACTGATCCGGGACAACATTTGATGAGGTATTCGTGGCTCATGAATGCTGCTGCTGCCCCAGATGAAGTGAAGTGCAAAACATTCCCAATCTACCTAGAAGATGTGGCATTGTTCTGGTTTACCCGACTTCCTCCTCGTTCGATTTCTAATTACAAGGAACTAAGCGAGCGTTTCATGAACCAGTTCCGACTACATGCCCAAAAGTCCAAAAGTGTTATTGAATTATCGAGAATCAAACAGGCACCAGGAGAATCTTTAAGGGCATATCTTGATCATTTTAACCAAGCTGTGACTGAGGTCAGTGACCCGCACGAGCCCACTATTCTGATGGCATTGAAGGAAGGAGTCGATCCTGAATCTGAGTTTGGAGAATACCTTTCTGGGAAGACACCCCCCACAAGGGAGATATTCTACGAAAAAGCCGATATTTATTTAAGGCGAGAGGAGGCCAGGGCAAATCGAAAGAGAAAGTCTGAGACGGCTTCAAAGGAGAATGTGCAGAGTAATATCGCCGTGAAGCAGTCGGGGGAGAATTCTGGCAAGGTTGAAGTAAATGTAGGAAACAAGGGTGGAAATAGCAATACTGGAAGTGGGGGAAACAACAACAATAACCGTAATGCGAGCGGTAACAGAAGAAACAGAAATAGGGGAAGTGACCCCAACAAAAGACCCCGATTCCAGAACTACGAGAATTATACACCATTGAACGACACCCTGGAAAATATTTACCTGGATACGTACAATGTGTTGCAGTACAAAAGACCGCCACCTCGTGATTCGACCGAGAAAGAAATGGCGACAGGGAAATTTTGCTTGTTTCACGGAACTCATGGGCATTCGACCAATGAATGTTGGCATTTGAGGGATGTAATTGAAAAGCTGCTGCGTGGAGGAAAGTTGGATGAGTACAAGGTTGCCCCGAGGGACAGGGGGCAAGGGGAGCAGGCACCAAAACAAATCCTTCCTGCTCCCAAGCCTACAGCGCAGCAGAAAGGTAAAGGAATTGTCATCAACTCCATTGTAGGCGGACCTCACCCGGCAATCCGAAGTTTTAGGTCAATGGAACAATATGTGAATGCTGCCAAGCATCTGGACGTGAATGAAGGTGATGATTTGGAAGATGTCGCCCCTATAAAACAACAGAAGACCATGTTCGATGACGTGGTATTTCGAAGCCGAGACAATACTGGGATACAATCACCCACCAATGATCCGTTGGTTATTACTACCACCATTGGGCCAGCCCTGGTCCATAAGGTATTAGTAGACAACGGAAGTTCCGTTAATATTTTGTTCAAGAAGTCATTTGATCAAATGAAGCTTGAGTCCGAAGATCTGAAGCCTTGTGAAGGATGGATTAGAGGCTTCAACGGAGCGACGACAGCTCCCATGGGATACATAGAGTTGCCCGTAACCCTGGGGCAAGGAGAACGTAGAAGAGTGCGAATGCTTCAGTTCGTAGTATTGGACGTAGATTCGCCATATAACGCATTTTTGGGGAGACCTGCCCTCGCTGAATTTAGAGTTTGTATCGCCCCTTGGTGCTTGTTACTTAAGTTCCCAACCGAAGCTGGAACTGGAGTAATGAGAGGGGATCAAGTTTCTGGACGGGCCTGCTATGTGGCCGAGTTAAAGATGTTGATGAAAGGACTTAACGTTGAAAGTAAGGATGCCTCGTCTCCCTCAAAGGGGGACTCGGCATAGCAATTAGAGAGATTGACCTCGAAGGAGTTGCCCAAAGGAACGCCTGAAGACCTAGATCCCAGAAAAGACGAGGAACCAGAGGCTAGGAATGCAACTCCTAACGAAGCGACAGTGGAAATTCCCATTGATAAAGCTGATCCGACGAAAGTTTTGAAGATTGGTTCTCAATTGGATCCACGTCGTGCTGAAGAATTAACGGACTTCTTGAAGGCAAACTTAGACGTGTTCGCCTGGACCCATGCTGACATGTGTGGGATATCACCATCCATTATAAGTCACAAATTGAATGTAAATCCGAAGCATCCGCCTGTGAAGCAGAAGAGACGCATGCTGGGCCCAGAGAGGTCGGCTGCTCTCAAAGAGGAGGTAGAGAAATTGAAGCAAAATGGATTTATTCAAGATTCGACATATCCCGACTGGATATCGAATCCCGTATTAGTAAAGAAGCCAAACGGAAAGTGGCGGACTTGCATTGACTTTTCAGATTTAAATAAGGCTTGCCCGAAAGATAGTTTCCCACTTCCCAGGATTGACCAGCTTGTAGACTCGACAGCAGGTCATGAACTTCTTTCTTTCATGGACGCATATTCTGGATACAACCAAATTCCTATGCACGTACCAGACCAAGAACATACGAGTTTCATTACGAATTTGGGGTTATATTGTTATGTTGTAATGCCATTCGGGTTAAAAAACGCTGGAGCTACTTATCAGCGCTTGGTAAATAGAATGTTTTATGATCAAATAGGAAAAACTATGGAAGTTTATGTGGATGATATGCTTGTCAAATCAAAGCAGTCTTCCAGTCATACGCAAGACTTAGCGGAAATGTTTGGCATCTTGCGAAAGTATCGGATGAAATTGAATCCTCTGAAATGCTCATTTGGAGTGGCATCGGGAAAGTTCCTTGGCTTTATTGTGAGTTCTCGAGGAATTGAAATCAACCCTAGCCAGATAGCAGCGATTAGAAACATCGAAGAGCCGAGGAGAATTAAAGACGTCCAAAGTCTGGCAGGGAAAGTAGCGGCGCTGAGTAGATTCATCTCCAAAGCCACAGATAAATGTGTTCCGTTTTTTGATTTGATAAAAAGGGGAAAGAAGAACTTCCAGTGGACTCAGGATTGTGTTGAGGCCTTTCAAAATCTGTTAGAACTGCTAGAGAAACCGCCGATTTTATCAAAGCCCGTAGATCACGAAGAATTATTTGTTTATTTGGCAGTCTCGGCTCATGCTGTCAGCACGGCTCTGGTTCGAGAAGAAAACAAAGTACAAAGGCCGGTGTATTATGTGAGTAAGAAATTAGCAGCGGCAGAGCGCAATTACCCAAAAATTGAGAAGCTCGCTTACAGGCTCCTGATCGCATCCCGAAAACTTCGTCATTATTTCCAAGCCCATCCAATAACCATATACACCGACCAGCCATTGAGGCAAGTATTGCAGAGACCCGAAGCATCGGGAAGGTTGATCAAATGGAACATAGAGCTAAGTCAGTTTGATTTGAATTTTCAACCACGAAAGTCAATCAGGGGGCAAGCTCTAGCAGACTTTATTGCGGAGTTCACCATTCCAGAGGAGGAAATAATCAATGACCGAGTGGTTAAATCTGAGGAAGAGCTAGAAATGAATCCGTGGAAATTATATACAGATGGAGCTAAGAATGACCGAAGGTCCGGAGCTGGAATTGTCTTAGTTACTCCCGAGGGACGGTTGTTATATTACGCCCTGCGATTAGAATTTTCGGCAACTAACAATGACTCTGAATATGAAACCCTGATTGCCGGGCTGAAACTTGCTAAAGATCTTGGAGTAAAAATGATAGACATATTTTGTGACTCCAAAATTGTTGTTTGTCAAGTGCGAGAGGAATTCGCGGCTCGAGGACCTCGACTTATCGCCTACCTCAAGAAAGTGAAAGAGCTATTGAATAGCTTAGAGCGGTACAACATAACACATATTCCCAGAGTTGAAAACCAGAAAGCGGATAGACTGGCAAAACTGGCTAGTTCCGACAATCCAGAAGAGACTGAGGTAATTCCAATTGAAACGTTGGAGTCGCCAAGCTTTGAGTCAATGGAAATTGAATTCGCTCTTGAAGCGGAACCAGAGAAGGAGTCATGGATGACTCCAATTAAGAATTTTTTTAAGAATGGGACACTCCCATCGAAGAAGAGTGAGAAAAGAGCTGTAGTTCGCAAAGCTACCAGATATGTTATACAAGACGATATTCTCTATAGACAAGGATTTTCTATGCCCCTGTTACGATGTATCGCACACGACGACATCAAGCGTGTACTAAGAGAAGTACACGAAGGTGAGTGTGGAGATCATACAGGAGGTCAAACTTTAGCAAAGAAAATATTGCGGTACGGATACTTTTGGCCTACGATCAACAGAGATGCAGCTGATTATTCACGACGCTGCGATAAGTGCCAGAGATTCGCCAAAATCCCCAGGGCACCGTCAACCCAGCTTAAATCGATGGTGAGTCCTTGGCCATTTGCCACATGGGGAATTGATATCATTGGAGTTTTACCGATTGCTAAAGGAGGAGCTAAGTATGCAATAGTGGCTGTGGACTATTTTACGAAATGGGTGGAAGCTGAGCCCTTGACCAAGATCACAACAAGAAAGGTGATAAGTTTTGTGGTCAGAAATATTATATGCCGATTCGGGATTCCAAGGACGATCATAACTGACAACGGAACCCAGTTTGATAGTACTGAATTCAGAAATTTCTGTCAGAAGTATAAGATAGACAAGCGATATACTGCAGTTGCCTATCCGCAATCGAATGGACAAGTAGAGGCAATAAACAAAGTTATAAAATCCATCCTCAAGAAACGGTTGGAGCGTGCAAAGGCGAGATGGGTTGACGAATTGCCCCTAGCTTTGTGGGCATATCGAACAACATTCAAGATAGCCACCGGTCATACCCCTTTCTCTCTCTCCTTTGGCTCAGAAGCAGTAATTCCAGTTGAACTGGAAGTTCCTTCCCACAGGGTGACATATTATGACCCGATGACGAATCGGGCGCTCTTACTTGAGTCTCTTGATGAAATCGAAGAGAAAAGGGACAAAGCAGACTTGCGTGCAGCAAGACATCGGCGTCAGATGGCACGCTATTATGACAAAAAAGTTCGCCTCAGAACTTTTGAACCCGGAGATTTGGTGCTAAAGAGAGTTTTTCCATCCCTTCCTCACCTTGGCCCAAAATGGGAAGGGCCCTTTGTCATCCAACGGAAACTTGAAAAAGGAACCTTCAAGTTAACGACCGTAGATGGCGAAGAAGTCCCTCGAGCATGGAATGCCCAACACTTAATGCGATATTTGGATTAGAAATGCTATACTTTTTGTTATTTTTCCTGTGAACTCTGTAATAAGGCACGCCTTGCCTTGGGAAAATCTGATGATATGAATAAAGGACTATAAAGTGGATGTAGGCTACGACTTAGCTGAACCACTATAAAAATATTGTGTGTTATTTACTTTTATGCATTTACATTCATTAGTTATTCTGTTGTGATTATAAAATACAGGATAACTCAGAGCCTAAAAAGGTTGAAAACAGTTTAGACATAAAAAGAAGCACAACAATTATTTGTGCAATAAGACATAAAAGAATGAGAAAACGACATTCTTAACTCTAACTCTCCAGAGAAAGAGAGAGAGTATAAAAGCGTCTCTGACTGAGCGCTGAAAAAGAAATTCTCTTCCTAACTCTAACTCTCCAGAGAAAGAGAGAGAGTATAAAAGCGTCTCCGACTGAGCGCTGAAAAAGAAATTCTCCTCCTAACTCTAACTTTCCAGAGAGAAAGAGAGTATAAAGGCGTCTCCGACTGAGCGCCGAGAAAGAAGTCTTTCCCCGTTGAACGAGCGGGGAATAAACAGATGACTGAACTCGAACTCTAACTCTCAAGAGAAAGAGGGAGAGTATAAAAGAAATGCCAGAAAAAACGACAGGTACTGACGATACAGGAAGTGCTATCCCGTTAGAAAATTGGGAGCATTCAGATTGCATGGTTAAGCATTGAATAACTTGTGGAAATTGACTGGGGACACATATGCATACACATATTTCCCCCCTCCACAGTTTCGTTTCATAACTATAGACATGCATTTTTACATAAGTGCAGAACTACCAACAAATAAACATTGCAGAAAGTGAATTATTTTTATTTACAAATGAATGAATTTGTACAGGGAAATAACTAAAGAAGAAAGTGCAGGAGCTGCTTTTGTAGCAGCAATTATTGGTTCACAAAGATGCTAAAAAGATGCAGGGGAACCCACTATTTGGGTTTGGAATGAGCCTTAGATTTCTTGGCGGCTTTTTCCGCATCCTTTGCTTCCTTCTCGGCTTCAGTCAAGATTCGTTTCGATTTCTTTTTCCCTGAAGATGCGGTACTGGAGCCAGTAGACTTCTTTCCGGAGGGCGGGACACTAGAATCAAGAGAAGATTTTTTAGCAAGTTCTTCGGTAATAGATCTAGTTGAGAGCTTAACAACTAACCTTGAACCCGCATCCACTACTACGAGGGGCTTGAGGACCTCAGGGTCTAGTTCTTCGGTCTTTAATTGCAAACGCTTGTCTTGGTCAGCCTTCATTGCAGCCAAGGTAACGTCATCAGCACTTTTTGACTCCCCGGTTATTGCGACTTCTGGTTCCTCATCATGCCCCCCGTCTCCGCCGTCGTCCTTCAAAGCTGCTATCATTTCTTCATCATGGGGAGTGGTGACCTTAGTTGGCTCACTTCCTTCCCCCAAGTCAATGGAAGCAGCCTTGTCTTCCCCTTCTTTGGCCCTATCAGCGGGCTTTGTCCCAGCGACAGCTCCTTGAGCTGCATCTGTCTTTGCGGATGATTCAACACCTACAGAATGAGAAACATCAGTTATCAACTCAGGCGAAAACAAAGGGTCTCTCATCGAATGTTCAATCACGTAGCGAAAGGTAGTAATAGCTTTGGCAAATTGAGGAGAAAAGATAGGGATACCTTCCGAAGACTTTCCAGCGGGGGTGACCACTACTTCTGGGGTTATTTCAGGAATGGGAGATAGCAGAGTTGTTTGGGGAATTCCCGGATTTTCGGGATCATACCCTTCTACTTCGGGGGTTGCAGGAGCAGAAGAAGAGGAACCGGCTTTAAGAGTGGTTTTTTGTTTAGACTTCCTTCTCTCTTCTTCCATGGCCTCAGCAATAAGGCGGCGCACTTCAGCTAGGCACTCCGGTTCATCGTCTCTCAAGTATTTCTCCATCAGTTTATCTTCATCAAGAGAATCGACCTTAAGTTCTTCTTTTTCCCATTCAACGATTTGATTCCATACTTGAACCAGAGTGGATGGATAGTCCTCGATCCAAGAAATGTTTCGACGACGAATAATGTGTGCGAAGAATTCAATCATTAGCTCGCCGAAGCCCTGAATATCAGCCTCCGCCTCCGATAGTTGCTTGCGGGCTTCCTCCGCAGATTTAATAGCACACTCCACATTGCCCTCAGCCAGAGCAGCCCTGTTCTCTGCCTCCAACAACTTTGAAGCCAAGTCAGCATTCTTCTTTTCTAATTCAGCACTCCTCTTTGCTAACTCGGCGTTTTTCTGCTCAAGCTCAGCATAAGCAAGGCGTGTCTTAGCAGCTTCGGACTTGGCCTCGTCAGCTTGCTTTTTTAATTCAGAACGCTCCTGAGTATGAGATTCAAGCAAATCATGATAGCGCTTTTGTAACAACCCGTATTTTCAATAACCTGTAATAACATAAATCGAGGCAGAATTTAATTCTAAAATGGGAATCAAGGGAAACGGGCTATGCCATTGTGTTCGTCTCGGAAAAATACGCGAAATAGAGTCCGAGTTTTCGAAAATCGGAGTCCGTATGACCAAGATATGGCCTCGCGAAGTTTCACGAAAAATCCCAAATTAAAGTATACTTAATTAAGTGAAATGGGTTGTGTAGATATATATATATATATATATATATTGATATATATATATATATAATTGAAAATTTAATAAATAAATATGCAAAAATGCTCAAAACAGCGAATTGGGAGAGGGGAATAACCGAACCGGCCGATTTTTGAAGTCGACCCGAGCCCGCTGGGTCGACTAGGGGTTAATCCAGGGTGTTTGGCTGTCAACCCGTGGGCCGATTCGCTCAAGTGCAGATTTTGCATTTGAATGGTTCTCATGGTCCATCTTTAATCTAAAGGCCCTAGATGGTTCCTACACTTGACTTCTTCCCCAAGACATGCTTTGATGGCTTGGATTGAATCTAGGGTTAATCCTATGGCCTAAAACACTTGCCTAATCTATAAATAAGACCCTAACCTACCCTAATTCATTCATAATTAAACCTAGTGACTAAACTATGGCAAAATGCTAGCTCTCATGGCCTCCACTAATTTTATGAAGAGGGTTGCATACTAATCACTCTCTAATCAACTTCTAATCCCTTCTTAGCATCTTAATCTTCTTCATTTGGTGTTCAAAGTTGCTAGTTGTGAGTTTCTATCACTTTGATGATCTTTTGGTAAACTAATTAGATGAGATGTGATGAGATTTATGGTTTTGTATGTGGGTTAATGAGCTTTGAATCATATGATATGATGTTAGCATTAATCTTATGTTTATGCATGTTGAGTATGTAAGCTTATGCAAGTTTAATATGATGTATGTTATGTTTGCATGATGCTAAATATGCAAGTTGTGGGCTATGTAATCATATGCATGTTATGCAAGTTCATGGTAATATGCTATGCAAGTTACATGTTTGTTAATATGCAAGTTACATGTTTGTTAATATGCAAGTTACATGTATGTAAATATGCAAGTTACATGTTTGTTAATATGCAAGTTACATGTTTGTTAATATGCAAGTTACATGTATGTAAATATGCAAGTTACATGTTTCTTTATATGCAAGTTACATGTTTGTTAATATGCGAGTTACATGTATGTAAATATGCAAGTTACATGTTTATTAATATGCAAGTTCATGATGACACATTATGCAAGTCTATAAGCTAATATGCAAGTTTGTTATGCAAAATGAATATGTAAGTTATGTGACATATTATATGCAAGTTATGTGACATGTTATGCAAGTTCATATGCAAGTTATGTGTTTGTTAATATGCAAGATGGCACCTTTGAAACATGTTCATTCATATGCAAGTTGACACCTTTTATATGTGTTATATCATGAACGAAATTACGTGGGAACGATGGGGTAATTAAATGCATAAGTTAATAAGATTGTGTGAAATTAATATAATTATGCATAACACAAAATAAATAAACATAGTATGGGAATTTGCCTATTTGGTTAGGTGTACCCATACTATGTGTTGGGAATTTACCTATTGAGTTAGGTCTACCCCATGGGAATTTACCTATTAAGTTAGGTCTACCCATGTTAAGAAAACTTGATTAATTAGGGATAATTAATATAAAATTATGAGGGTGATTAATTAGGTGTAATTAATTGACTAAGACACGAGGTTGGACTCAGTTGTAGCGTAAAACTGCCCGGACCCAACCGGCTTAACCAGTTGCTACAAATGTTAGCCCAATGTGAGAGGTCTTAGGCACAAACTAAATACGTAATTAATGTAAAGACACGAGGTTAGACTCTGTTATGACATAAGGCTGCCCGGACCCAACCGGCTTAACCAGCGGTCATAAAAGACAGTCTAATGTGAGAGGTCTTTACAAAGGTTACGTTCTTAATTAATTAATTAAGAAACATTTAACCACATTAGCATGTAGAGGGACATGAGGGGTTAAGTGGGTGCCTCGGGTGGCATGAGAAAATCTAGTGGTTGCCTTGGGTGGCAATAGAAAATACGATTAGAATACTTAACCAAAATAGAACATGTAATTAAAACATGATTAAAGGGTTAAGTGGGATATACTAGAAAAAGGGACAAGCTTAGGTGGGTAGCTTGTGGAGGCCCATTTCAACCAGTAACCCATACGTATCTTTGTGGGCTCGACCCATGTCGAGGACGGGACACGCATACTGGGCTTGACTGTAAGAGGCAAACGGGTTAGCGGTGGCAACGCAAGTCCAACGGGCTTCATATGCGTGAGTGGGCCCGGGCTGGTAGGTAAGCCGTTGTTGCATCGAGTAGATATAAGCCGTGCACCTTTAGTTTCATCAGGTTGCCACATTGGGGAATGATACATCCCACGGTGGGGCCAGCACGGGTATCTACGTTAGGGAGCCGATCGAATGGGAAGTAGTGTGTACACCTAGTGGATTGTAGGGCCCCGTGGCGCCTACTTGGTCACCTAGGGGTACGCAGGTACTAATTAGTAAATTTTATAAGTCCTTGGGTGGGATCAACCTTTAAGTTAGGAACGACTGGTGTGGTGCAGTTTAGTAATTTACCTTAGGGAGGGTAGATGCGTCTTTATCCTTTATCTTCGTTTAGTTGACTGCTTAGGGTAGCCATTCATCCCTATATGTTACCGTATATCAGTTTATGTCTTCTCTGGTTACTTTAACGATTGTATTGTTAAAGTTATAGGACTCGCTCAGACTTATGTCTGACCCTGTTGTTTTTATCTTTTTCCCAACCCTCAGGTCCTACGGTGGATCCTAGCAGTAGTGGAGCTTGATCGGATTGCTGTTCCAGTCTTTAGGAGCTTGGATAGATGTAAAGCTCCAGTTATCCAGTTATCTTTTCTTTTGTTTGGCTATTGTATGAGAGTGGGATTATGTACTTCTTTATTTTGATGGATATTGTACTTGACCTTTATTGTGGTTTTATGATGTAACCAGACATGTTTTACTTCCGCTGTTATGAGATGATGTTTTAAAATTTCAAGTACTATTTATATCTGTCTTGTTGTAATTTTTCTGTTCTATATTCACTAAAATACTCCACCGATGCTATGGCATTCCCTTAGTGAGTGATCATAGCGGGAGTGGGGTGTTACACGTGGTATCAGAGCTTAAGGTTACCAGAACAGATAAATTTTTTGAGAAAAACTACTTTCTAAGAGTATTTTCGAAGAAAGTATTTTTAAAAGCATGTCTTCTAAGAGAATCTGTTTATGGAGAAGTTCTTGAATTTGAAGCAAGGGAATCTCACGGTGAAAGAATATGTCAACAAATTCAATCAATTAGCAAGGTTTGGCATAGAGTTGGTGAATACACCGGAGAAGAAGGCTTTGAGGTTCGTTAGAGGCTTGAACGAACCATTGCAAGGAATAGCTATGACTCACATTCCTATGGGGGCCACTTTTGAGAAGCTTGTCTACATGGCACTTATGCATGAGGATGATAAGAATTCTAAGGCACCAGAGAAAAAGGGGGATCAGAAGAAACCGCAACAGCAACAACAAGGCAAGGGCGGAAAAGGCAATGGTGACAAAAAGAAGACGAAGAAGAAGTGCTTCAATTGTGGAACACCAGGACACCTCAGTAAGGATTGTCGCAAAAAGAAGAAGACCGGTTGCTTTCATTGTGGTGAAGCAGGGCATCTTGTGAAAAACTGCCCAAAGAAGGGGCAGAAGACGGGGTCTACCTCAGGAGGCCAGGTGCAAGCTCTTATAGCACCACCTCAGTCAGGGGGGCAAGTTCAGGTTCTCTCAGTTCCACCGATTCAGCAGAGAGGTAGAACTATTTCCGTTGAAAGTCTGGTTTTTCTGTTTGATCATCCAGTTCGTACTTTGTTTGACTCTGGCGCATCGCATTCTTTTATCTCATCATCGTTAGTTGAGTCACTGCACTTAGACACCAGTCTAGTTGATGATCCCTTGGTTGTCTCAAACCCAATTGGGGGCTCCATATATCTGTCTATGATATGTTTGGGTTTGAAGATTTCTATACTTAGCGTTGAGTTTAGATGTGATGCTTTTGTATTGGGCTTCACGGGCTATGGGTTGATCTTGGGCATGGACTGGTTATCCAGTAATGGTGCCGTTCTTGATTGCGAAAGGAGAGTTGTCAGGCTCATGACCCGCTTGGGTAACACTCTCGAGATCTCTTGCAATCCCATGGAATCTGTTTTGCTAAGTTATCTTGAATCGCTCGATGCTTCGGTCGAAAGTTTGTGTTCTGTCAGAGTAGTCCGGGAATATCCGGATGTGTTTGAAGAAGTAAAGGGTTTGCCTCCGAAGCGGGAGATAGATTTCCGAATTTATTTGGTGGATAATGCCAAACCAGTGTCTTTGCCAGTACGCCACATGGCTCCTCGTGAGAGAAGAGAACTTCATAAGCAAGTAGGGGAGTTGCTTGAGAAGGGGTTCATAAGGCGAAGTATATCGGAGTGGGGAGCTCCAGTAGTGTTTGCCACGAAGGCGGATGGGTCCCTCAGACTTTGTGTGGATTATAGGGAACTTAATAAGCTCACGAAGAAGAATAGACACCCATTACCGAGGATAGATGATCTCTTTGATCAGTTGGTTGGCGCGTCAGTATTTTCGCAGATGGACTTAGCTACAGGGTTTCATCAGTTAAGAGTGGCGGAGGACAGTATAGAGAAGACTGCTTTCCGGACTCCGGATGGTTTTTATGAGTGGCTAGTGATGCCATTTGGGTTGACAAACGCCCCCGCATACTTTGTTGATCTCATGAGTAGAGTGTTCAGAGAGTATCTGAATAAGTTTGTAGTAGTTTTTGTGGATGACATCTTGGTCTTTTCCAAGAATGAAGAAGAGCATGCCTTACATCTCAAGGAAGTGTTGGAGACTCTTCGAGCGCATAGTCTTAAAGCTAAATTCTCTAAATGCCATTTTTGGAGAAGAGAAGTGCGATTCTTAGGGCATGTGGTCTCTAAGGAAGGGATAGCTGTGGATCCCGCAAAGATAGTATCTATCCAGGATTGGAAAGTTCCTAGAAATGCTACCGAGGTAAGAAGTTTCTTGGGGTTGGCAGGATATTATAGGAAGTTCATCAAAGACTTCGCGAAGATATCAGCCCCATTAACCCGCTTGACGAAGAAGAATCTGGTTTTCTCATGGGATGTAGATTGTGATGATGCTTTCCGACGGTTAAAGAGAGCTTTGACCACCGCTCCAGTTTTAGTGCTTCCAGATGGGAGTAAGCCGTTTGTTGTTTATACCGATGCTTGTGGAACAGGATTAGGCGCAGTCTTGATGCAGGAGGGAAGGGTAATAGCCTATGGAGGGAGACAATTGAGAGTGCATGAGAAGAATTACCCTACCCATGATCTAGAGTTGGCCGCGATTGTTTTCGCACTTAAGTCTTAGCGCCATTATCTTCTTGGTGAGAGATTCGAGTTGTTCACCGACCATAAATCATTGAAGTACTTATTCTCTCAGAAGGATTTAAACTTAAGACAGCAAAGGTGGATGGAGTTCTTAGCATCCTATGATTTCGAGATAGCGTATACCCCTGGTAAGGGTAACGTGGTGGCAGACGCCTTAAGTAGAAAAAGGCTATCTTTGAGTCCATTGTTCGTGGAACGACGAAGCTTGGAGTTTCTTTCTTTGTTTGACTTCAGACCTTCTGTTGATTTTGTACCTGGTTTGTTGGCATCCTTGGAGGTTAGACCTACTCTTTTGAGACGGATTGGCGAGGCTCAGCGAGACGACCCACAGTTGGTTGTGTTGGTAGAGAAGCTTATAAGAGGGGAGTCGTCCAGCCATTTGGGTAGATACACCATAGATGATAAGGGATGGTTGCATAGAGACGGTAGACTTTGTGTACCGCAAGATGAGGGTTTGAAGAAGGCTATTTTGGATGATGCACATCGTTCAAGAATGACTATTCATCCCGGTGGAGACAAAATGTACCAAGACATGAAGAGAGTTTTCTTCTGGGCCGGTATGAAGAAAGATGTGGCCGAGTATGTGGCTAGATGCTTAGTGTGCCAACAAGTTAAAGTGGAGCAAAGGAAACCCGGTGGGTTGCTACACCCATTGGAAGTTCCACAGTGGAAGTGGGATAGTGTCTCGATGGATTTCATCGACGGGTTACCGAGATCGAGGAAGGGCAATACGGGAATTTGGGTTGTGGTAGACAGACTTACCAAGAGTGCCCATTTTATACCCGTAAAGAGTAAGAGGACCGCTCCATGGCTTGCTTCAGTCTATGTTAGAGAGATTGTTAGATTGCATGGCGTACCATCCAGCATTGTGAGTGATCGAGATCCTATTTTCACTAGTGAGTTTTGGAGAAGTTTGCAAGAGGCGGTAGGGACTCAGTTGTGTTTGAGCACCGCATATCATCCTCAGACGGACGGTCAGACCGAGAGGGTGAACCGTATCTTAGAAGATCTTTTGAGGCTTTGTATCTTGGATTTTGGAGGTACATGGGAAGAACATCTTCCTTTGGTGGAGTTCGCATATAATAACAGCTTTCAGTCCAGTATTGGTATGGCTCCTTTCGAAGCTCTTTATGGAAGGCCTTGTCGATCTCCTACATGTTGGTGGGAATCTACGGATAAGATCTTGCTTGGGCCGGATATGGTTAGAGAGACTTCAGAGAAGATTGATTTAATTCGAAAAAGGATGAAAGCAGCGCAAGATAGACAGAAATCTTATGCGGATCGGAGAAGGACGGATCTTGAGTTTGAGGTTGGGGACATGGTTTTTGTCAAAGTATCTCCATTGAGAAATGTTGTTCGCTTTGGGTCCGTAGGGAAGTTAGCACCGAGATTTGTTGGGCCGTTTCCTATTAAGGAAAGGATTGGACGGATGGCATATAGGGTGGAGTTGCCCGACAGACTTAGTGGTGTTCATGATGTATTCCATGTATCACATTTGAGGAAGTGCTTACATGAGACCGCGGAGGTGGTAGAGCCGAGCTTGCTTAGAGATGTAGAGGTAGAGCGTGATGCGACGATTCGACGAGCTCCTACTCGCATCCTTGGGTCAGAAACTAGGAAGTTGAGGAACAGAGAAGTTCAGCTAGTTAAAGTGCAATGGGGAGATGACGAAAGCAATGCTACTTGGGAGACGGAAGCAAAGATGCGTTCTTTGTATCCATTTCTTTTTGAGAGTATGTCTTTTAACTTCTCCTTTATTGCTTGTCTAGTACTTATCTTATCTTTAGTATATCCTCTCGCTAATACCTATGACCTTCAGATAGGGTAAAACCTATGGTTGAAACATGTGTTTGAAACATGTTATGGTTGATGGATGCATATGGATGCAATTGTTTGCTAGTGGTTGCTCGTGGATGCATATACACACACATTAGGCACTAGATCGGCTCAGTCACTTCATGTTGCATATTGCATAAATGGATGTGGTAGTTAGATTGATGGATGTATCATGGCTGTGTTATCATATGGATGATGCATTTTTGTGTATGGTTGTGCACGCATGTAGAAATTTGTATGTGTCAATAGGGTTTCGCATACATATTGGATGCATGGCACTATCATGGTTTGCATTAAGGAGGTTTACTGTATCAGTAACCGCCTGATTTTCGCATTAGGTAAGTACATATACACACACTTTTGCATATATCCATCCAGCATTTAGAATCTTGTAAGGACAATGATTGCTCGTGGATGATGCTTTGAGTAGATGGATGATTGGATGGTAGGATACGTTCTTCCTAACTTGAAGATTTCGGGGACGAAATCCTTTAAGGAGGGGAGAATGTAACAACCCGTATTTTCAATAACCTGTAATAACATAAATCGAGGCAGAATTTAATTCTAAAATGGGAATCAAGGGAAACGGGCTATGACATTGTGTTCGTCTCGGAAAAATACGCGAAATAGAGTCCGAGTTTTCGAAAATCGGAGTCCGTATGACCAAGATATGGCCTCGCGAAGTTTCACGAAAATTCCCAAATTAAAGTATACTTAATTAAGTGAAATGGGTTGTGTAGATATATATATATATATATATATTGATATATATATATATATATATAATTGAAAATTTAATAAATAAATATGCAAAAATGCTCAAAACAGCGAATTGGGAGAGGGGAATAACCGAACCGGCCGATTTTTGAAGTCGACCCGAGCCCGCTGGGTCGACTAGGGGTTAATCCAGGGTGTTTGGCTGTCAACCCGTGGGCCGATTCGCTCAAGTGCAGATTTTGCATTTGAATGGTTCTCATGGTCCATCTTTAATCTAAAGGCCCTAGATGGTTCCTACACTTGACTTCTTCCCCAAGACATGCTTTGATGGCTTGGATTGAATCTAGGGTTAATCCTATGGCCTAAAACACTTGCCTAATCTATAAATAAGACCCTAACCTACCCTAATTCATTCATAATTAAACCTAGTGACTAAACTATGGCAAAATGCTAGCTCTCATGGCCTCCACTAATTTTATGAAGAGGGTTGCATACTAATCACTCTCTAATCAACTTCTAATCCCTTCTTAGCATCTTAATCTTCTTCATTTGGTGTTCAAAGTTGCTAGTTGTGAGTTTCTATCACTTTGATGATCTTTTGGTAAACTAATTAGATGAGATGTGATGAGATTTATGGTTTTGTATGTGGGTTAATGAGCTTTGAATCATATGATATGATGTTAGCATTAATCTTATGTTTATGCATGTTGAGTATGTAAGCTTATGCAAGTTTAATATGATGTATGTTATGTTTGCATGATGCTAAATATGCAAGTTGTGGGCTATGTAATCATATGCATGTTATGCAAGTTCATGGTAATATGCTATGCAAGTTACATGTTTGTTAATATGCAAGTTACATGTTTGTTAATATGCAAGTTACATGTATGTAAATATGCAAGTTACATGTTTGTTAATATGCAAGTTACATGTTTGTTAATATGCAAGTTACATGTATGTAAATATGCAAGTTACATGTTTCTTTATATGCAAGTTACATGTTTGTTAATATGCGAGTTACATGTATGTAAATATGCAAGTTACATGTTTATTAATATGCAAGTTCATGATGACACATTATGCAAGTCTATAAGCTAATATGCAAGTTTGTTATGCAAAATGAATATGTAAGTTATGTGACATATTATATGCAAGTTATGTGACATGTTATGCAAGTTCATATGCAAGTTATGTGTTTGTTAA
Source organism: Allium sativum (assembly GCA_030737875.1). Lineage (NCBI taxonomy): Eukaryota > Viridiplantae > Streptophyta > Magnoliopsida > Asparagales > Amaryllidaceae > Allium > Allium sativum. Next base: position 694,481,571 of record CM060923.1, read on the forward strand.
TATGCAAGATGGCACCTTTGAAACATGTTCATTCATATGCAAGTTGACACCTTTTATATGTGTTATATCATGAACGAAATTACGTGGGAACGATGGGGTAATTAAATGCATAAGTTAATAAGATTGTGTGAAATTAATATAATTATGCATAACACAAAATAAATAAACATAGTATGGGAATTTGCCTATTTGGTTAGGTGTACCCATACTATGTGTTGGGAATTTACCTATTGAGTTAGGTCTACCCCATGGGAATTTACCTATTAAGTTAGGTCTACCCATGTTAAGAAAACTTGATTAATTAGGGATAATTAATATAAAATTATGAGGGTGATTAATTAGTTGTAATTAATTGACTAAGACACGAGGTTGGACTCAGTTGTAGCGTAAAACTGCCCGGACCCAACCGGCTTAACCAGTTGCTACAAATGTTAGCCCAATGTGAGAGGTCTTAGGCACAAACTAAATACGTAATTAATGTAAAGACACGAGGTTAGACTCTGTTATGACATAAGGCTGCCCGGACCCAACCGGCTTAACCAGCGGTCATAAAAGACAGTCTAATGTGAGAGGTCTTTACAAAGGTTACGTTCTTAATTAATTAATTAAGAAACACTTAACCACATTAGCATGTAGAGGGACATGAGGGGTTAAGTGGGTGCCTCGGGTGGCATGAGAAAATCTAGTGGTTGCCTTGGGTGGCAATAGAAAATACGATTAGAATACTTAACCAAAATAGAACATGTAATTAAAACATGATTAAAGGGTTAAGTGGGATATACTAGAAAAAGGGACAAGCTTAGGTGGGTAGCTTGTGGAGGCCCATTTCAACCAGTAACCCATACGTATCTTTGTGGGCTCGACCCATGTCGAGGACGGGACACGCATACTGGGCTTGACTGTAAGAGGCAAACGGGTTAGCGGTGGCAACGCAAGTCCAACGGGCTTCATATGCGTGAGTGGGCCCGGGCTGGTAGGTAAGCCGTTGTTGCATCGAGTAGATATAAGCCGTGCACCTTTAGTTTCATCAGGTTGCCACATTGGGGAATGATACATCCCACGGTGGGGCCAGCACGGGTATCTACGTTAGGGAGCCGATCGAATGGGAAGTAGTGTGTACACCTAGTGGATTGTAGGGCCCCGTGGCGCCTACTTGGTCACCTAGGGGTACGCAGGTACTAATTAGTAAATTTTATAAGTCCTTGGGTGGGATCAACCTTTAAGTTAGGAACGACTGGTGTGGTGCAGTTTAGTAATTTACCTTAGGGAGGGTAGATGCGTCTTTATCCTTTATCTTCGTTTAGTTGACTGCTTAGGGTAGCCATTCATCCCTATATGTTACCGTATATCAGTTTATGTCTTCTCTGGTTACTTTAACGATTGTATTGTTAAAGTTATAGGACTCGCTCAGACTTATGTCTGACCCTGTTGTTTTTATCTTTTTCCCAACCCTCAGGTCCTACGGTGGATCCTAGCAGTAGTGGAGCTTGATCGGATTGCTGTTCCAGTCTTTAGGAGCTTGGATAGATGTAAAGCTCCAGTTATCCAGTTATCTTTTCTTTTGTTTGGCTATTGTATGAGAGTGGGATTATGTACTTCTTTATTTTGATGGATATTGTACTTGACCTTTATTGTGGTTTTATGATGTAACCAGACATGTTTTACTTCCGCTGTTATGAGATGATGTTTTAAAATTTCAAGTACTATTTATATCTGTCTTGTTGTAATTTTTCTGTTCTATATTCACTAAAATACTCCACCGATGCTATGGCATTCCCTTAGTGAGTGATCATAGCGGGAGTGGGGTGTTACAGCTTTTGCATATCCTCGAATTGTTGTTTGAAATTAGAAGCGTCCTTTTGAGCGACCGCTAGCTGAGCTTGAGTGTCTTCCAAATCTTTTCCTAAAGCTTTTAAGGCCTTAGTATCCTCCTCCGCAGTCTTTTGCATTGAATCAGTATTTGTGATTAGAGTGCGAATGATTCTAGAAAGATTGCGCGAATATTTGAACATCTCAGTATATTGTTTTTGCACCGCATCAATCTTTGCTTTGGCCTCTTCTGCCCAATCAGACGAAATAGCTTCAAGGGCAGGTAAAAAAGTCAGAGTTTCGAAGTAGTGTTCGGGAAATTGCTCTTTTAAATATGCCCGCTTTATGGCAGTTCCCGCATCTGGTGGGGGAGGGGCGAGGATTGTCAATTCGGTGTCCCTTTCTGAAGAGGATTCTGTAGTCTCCTTGTCTGTCCTAGGTCGTTTAGTCGCAGGAACCTTTTGCTTACTTCGAGACCCGGTTTCCTTTGGAGGACTTTTCTCTCTACTGCGTTTCTCATAGGAAGAGGAGGAGTCTTTGGATTGTGGTCTGTCCTCCTCCCTACGGCTTTGATAGCTCTTATATTTCTCTTGTTCAGATCGGACTGGTGAGCGGGAACGTGAGGGTCGAGAACGGTAGGGATCATAAGGTCTTCTCTCCTCCCTACCACGGTCATCCCGACGATCATACTCGACATCCTGAGGAGGATTGGACATGCTGCGACGAAGTTTTCTTATATCGTAGTAGGATCGAGACATTGTACCTGCACGATAAAATAAACGAAGTTTAGAATTAATGGATTCATGAAGAAAGAAGTGCAACGAATGCTAATGCTGTGGTGTAAAGTGCATCCTAAGTGGTGTGTGTCCCCCCAACCAACCCGAGTCTGAAGCTAGACTAGTGCTGGCAGGCTCTTTGGCCTTAGCGGGAGTAGTTTCTTCGGAAGAAGTGAAGACTAAAGGATCCTTCCTGAAATCCTCTGAAGTATATATTGTCTCAGGTAAGGGGAGATCCCCCAAACCCTGAAATATGTGCTCATCAGTGCTAGGAACATCCCCTTCGGAAGCGTGAAGTGGCGACTCTTGGGAAGATTTTGACTTGTCTAGAGAGGTAGTTTCCTCGGGGGCAATATACCCTTCACGATGTTTTTCGGCCAGATTAGCCTATTCATCATCTTGTGTGGAAGAGGGAGAAGGTGAAGTTTGAAGAGGAGCTGTAGGAATTCCCGAGCCTTCTCCTATCTCTGGAACTATCTCCACTGGAGGAATGTATGCGTAAGGGACCGTCCCATGGCCGATGCTACGAAACACGGATAGCAGCCCATGAAAGTGAAGGTATTCATGTTTAAGGACCTCGTCGATAGTCAAGAATTTTTGATCGCCATTAAGAAGTCGGTGCATCCAATCAAAGAACACCTGATCTGTCTGTTTGGGATTATCGACTGCAAACAAAAAGGAAAACAGGTCAGAGTGATGATTCAAGTGTATAGAGTCCGGGTTCAGAAAATCAACGCTTTACTTGATTTTGTCCATCTCCTGGCGCATCCAGACTGTTGCTTTATATAGAACCATTCTAGTCTGGAATCTCCAGCTTTACTGCTAAATGGTGTAGAGACTATCTTCCTTTTCGGGACTGATTCAAAGTAGCAGAAAGATGGAGTTTCTCTAGTCCGATGCTTGAAATTATAGAAGAAATGAACATCATCGAACGTGATCTCTACGCCTAGGATTTCATGATATGCTATGTACAAGGTATGCAAATAGGCATATGAATTGGGATGCAACTGCATGGGGGCAATCCGCATTTGCCTTAAGAAATCAACGATGAAAGGAGAGAATGGAGGAATGGCACCGACCATGCACATCAATCGAGTGACCGTCATATATCCTTCTGGAGGGTTGTGGGGACGGTCAGAGCGTGAGGGCACTAGGGTGTCCCTTTTCATTATTCCATATTTTAGACAAATTCGAACAAGTCGATCATTGTCAATTGTTGATTCAACGGAGTCCGAGGGTGATTCCAATATGGTGGCTGATTCAAATTCATCGGGTGCTCGATTATCACCAATACCTCCTTCCTCCTCGAAACCCAGAGAAACTTCATTCTCTGAAGACACCTCGTCGCTTTCCCGATGACCAACCCCGTAATCTGGACCCTCACTGTCCCATTCCGGATCAGACGAAGAAGATATATCCTCAAGAGTGATTTTGTTAGAAGTTTCCGGGGCTTCTTTCCTCTCAGCTAGACGGGAAGAGCGTCTGGGCCTCATTGTCATGGAACTATTGAAGAAGCAATAGCACGGGTTAGAGTAAATTATCCCGTGCCCCCCTTTGTGTATGTGTGTGAACTAAAGTGTGTGCAGCAAATGTGGGAAATGCAAAATAAAAGTACAGCAATGTAAGACGAAGCTTTGAAGAGAAAGTGATAGTCAGAGTTGTTCTTAATTCTCGTTTATGTCCGCGAGGCAATATCCTAACTGTTCATTAAGTTGAAGATTATGTCAAGCATTGATTAACCCTGGTTGGATAAAGTCTAATGCTTTGAGTTGGAATATGCATATCATTCGGTTCGGTGCGTTCATTGTTGGGTTCGGATCGGGTGTGCATATAGCTGGGATCGGTTCGGATTTGTGTATTGTTTAGTTCGGAGAAGACATTCATGTTTGGCAGATTAAAACCGGATCGGAATAAGCATTCGGAGTGGTTTAGCAAGCAAGAAGATCCATACGTCCTTTCCCTTTCTCTATTTTTTCCCGACCCGACCTGGTCGGACAAGCGTGGCTTTCTCCACATCGCGTTTCATTCCGACCCGATCCTAACGTATGACCTTGTCCTCACCTCCGCTGCTTCATCACTTCCTTACCCGAACCGAACCCAATTTCTATTGTCCCTTTTCTCGTCTTCAAATTTCACTAGACCCAAACGAAGTTAAGTGTTTATGTGCTTGAACGTTTAACGCTGGATCCCAAAGACCTCCGTTGCTACCTCGAAGCGGCGAAGACACCACCGACGACGATGATAAACGGTGGAGGAGGTCCAGGCGTCGGAGTTCAACAAATACCACACTCCGACCGCTCGATTTAACCGCAGATCCTAGATAAAGTTAGTTATTACGTAAATAATCAGAAGATTCAAATTACCTAGATGTTTTTTCGAAGAATTGAAACAAGAAGTTTTAGAGTTTTTGGAATTTTTGAGAAATAGGGTTTCGGTATAAAGCTGAGAATAAAAGAAAGGTAGAAGAGCTTAAGTGAGTGAGTTTATATAGGGAGTGAGATGGCTCTTTGTATTCCTCGTGTTTTACTCTGTTCGGACCGAGTCCAAGCTAGCCCACACCTTCTGGTCCATCAACCCAGTGCAAAGCGGAACGGGAAGAAAATGTGCCCAAGTCGCGCCACCGAACCGGATTGAAATCTGTGCATTCTTCTAGCATCCGAACCGAGTTGAAATCTGTGCATTCTTCTAGCATCCGAACCGAGTAGAAATCTATGCATTCTTCTAGCATCCGAACCGAGTAGAAATATGTGCATTCCTCCTGACTGTTCTGATTCAAGGACTAGCATTTTAAACGACATCAAAGCACGCTTCGTATACAACAGAAGCATCCTTTGAGGGGGCAAAATGTTAGCCTACTTTGTGAACTAGGCAACACAAAGTCAAGAAACCAAACATTGAAGGGTATTTTTAATTATAAGACTTCAGTTCGGATTGGAGGAAAACACTACAATTCAGATTGATAGCTGCAGTTGTTCGGGTCGGGTCAGAGCAACATATCGGTTCGGATCGGATAGAGTCCTCTGTTCGGATCGGTGATCTCTTACTGAGTAGATTGGTAAGGCATATCTAATCGGATCGGGAGGCAACTAAATCTCAAATGGATCGGAAAGCCACCTGTTTGCCACAACAATGGAACGGAGCGGAACAGGTTAGAGAAGGAGAGTCGCACCCAAGCCAATCCGGTTCGGATCGGGTATCCCGATCCGAACCCCTTATCTGCACGTCTCCGACCCGCACCCATGATCCATGCTATTCTCCTGCAAAAGCGCCTGGATATCCGGACCGGCTATGACCAGTTCATACCCATAACGTCCTTCCCTTTGATGCGTTGTCAACATGATAGTTCATCCGAACCCGAAGAGAGTGCGATGGATGACACGTGGCCCGACCCGGATCAAGTTTCAAGCAAATTCACACCTATAAATACCCCGTCTGGAGACAAAGAGAAGGATCTTTTTTTTTCAGCACTTTGAGAATTCAACTATCTCCATTATCCGAACTCCATTACTCCCGGAGAATCCAAATCATCTTTCATTTCTTGTTTTAGTCAATTGAGTGAACAAAAGTGAGTTGTGAGTGAAGTCAAGTGACAATTACATTGTATTCTCAACTGAATTATTGAATATAGTGAAAGATAAGTGGACGTAGGCATTTCTTCGCCGAACCACTATAAATCCTGTGTGTTCATTTTTATTTTTATCTCATTTCATCTTGTTCTTAATCAATTTGGGTGTTAGAACTACTTTTGGGTCTAACAGCGACATATACAATGATCATGGAAGATTTTATGGTGCACACAAGAAATAAGACAGTTCTTATTTCAAGCAGCATAGATCAATTCAGTTTTACAAAAACAACAAGCCAAACAGTTCAATATAGTGAGCAGTTTAATGTTTAAGTGCATAAGCTCTCATGTTTTTGCTCAGCAAATATCGACATGACACAAGAAAGTAGCAACATTGTCGACCTCAAGAGAACTAAAGGATGGTTTAAGTGAAACAACTCATGCCAAACAACTTGGTGATGAAGCAGCATATAGGAGCACTTTCAGGAATTGCATGAGTGTACAAGTGTTCAAATATATCAGATAAATAACAAGGCAGATTTCAACATGATACAAGTCAGCAATAGAAATGTGGTTGAGCTACAGCATGAATGGTTTTAGCTCAAGTGAAAATACAATGGTGTACATAAAAAAGTGTGTGCATGTCTCATGCAAAATGCCAAAGCACGTGTGCATCAAACAGTGGTGATTGTCACATAAACAGCAAATATTGGTGACAAACATATTCAGAATGTATACATTGTGATATAGCTGCACTTTCAGGTTATTCAAAGTGACAAAGCAACATAGCTGCAGGGTGATAAATGGATGGTAAGTGCAGATCCATGTGAACGTGTGCAAAACACAAACTGGTGCACGCTCATGTGTGTGTATACAGTAATGTGATATATCAAAACATAATGGTCAAGCATTTCAGGATATGGTGGAGCACAAGACATGGTGCACAGAAATATACTAGCCAGATCAATATACATGAAACTGATGATTCATCATTTCAGTTCGAATTCACAGTGGGAAATATTATAGGGAATGAAACATCAATTCAGCAAGTAAGTGAACGGGAAAAGTTTTAAATCATGCATGAATAAATAAGATTGAGTTGCCAAGAATGATATCTCAGAAATCAATTCATTGGTGCTAATTTGGGCAAGTGTAAACTCGTATGTTTCCAGTTTTCTCAATGAACAAATAAGGCAAGAAAAACGACTTAGTTTTATTTCCAGGAAATTTGCATATCAATATTCAAAGGACCACAAACGTTTCAGAAATAAATCCAATTCGAGAATTCACAGAAGGCAACATTTCAGAAAACAGGCAAAAAGGAAAATTCGATTTGAAAACTCATAAATAGTCCAGATTTAGCCATCAATCACGCAAGTTCATAAATGCCAAGAAATCCATTTTTAAATTGGGATTGTCAAAAGAGGAAACCATAAAATCAGACAAATCTATTATTGAAATCAGAGTGTTTCTAGGGTTCGATTATACCCTATAACTACACCAATTACATCATCGGCAAAACAGTGAGAAGGGATCGAAAACACAAGCCAAACTTTCAAGAGCAAATAAGAATTAAATTCAGAATACTCACAGAATATTTTTCGATCGCAAGTACTTCAATTCAAACGTGAGACAAGCATAAAGTAAAAGGAGCCTCAGAGAACAATTTTTTCAATCATTTAAGAAGTCATGATTCGATTTCGAGAAAACGAGAAGAAACCCTAGTTTCTCTTTGGAAGCCGCCATTTTTTTTGAGAAGGGATCGGGCAAAGTACCAAATGGACTTTTATGGCTTAGCCTAAGGGAGTTTTAATTCATTTATAACTAGGGTTTATGTGACACCCCACGTCCATTAATGTCACTCGCAAAGGGAATGCATTAACTTTCATGGAGCATTTTAAGTGAATATAGAACAGAAAATCACAACAAGACAGATATAAAGCAGTACTTGAAAATTTAAAACTTTATTTATTGCAGCAGAAGGTAAATATGTTTGGTTACATCATCAAAACCATAATCCAAAGTCAAGTACATAATATCCATCTGGATAAAACAAAGTACATAAACTGAAAGACATAATCCCCAACATCAGAATAGCCATAAATAAGAGAGAAGCTGAACTTTACTTCAGCGATCCAAGCAATCTTCTAAAAGCAGTCCAAAATCAAGCTCCATTGGTGCTAGTTCCAACCTGAGCACCTGGGGGGGGGGGGGGGGAAGGGAGAAAAGAGGAGGAAACAAAGGGGGTCAGACATAAAGTCTGGCGGGTGCGATAACTTTAACAATATAATTAACAAAGTAACTAGGCTAAGGCATAAGTTGGAAAATATGGAAATGACCATGAACCATTGAGTATGGCAGAGTAAACAAGGGAACAAGATGAATAACGATATCGTTTAAGCGCACTTAAACCACTATAGGATGATTACTAAACTACACCGACACTATAGGATAATTTCTATACTGCACCACTACTAGTCACTCTAAGGTTGATCTCGCCTACAGACTTAAATAATGATAATGGTAGTTTCGTGCACCCCTAGCTGCCTTCATAGGTGCCATCTGCCCCTATCTCCGCAAGGTGTACCCACTACCCCTAAGCGATCGGCTCCCTAACTCGTAGATACCCGTGCTGGCCCCACAGTGGGGTGTATCACTCCCCAAAGTGGCAACCCGATACAACCAACAATGCACGGCTTATACCTACACGATGCAACAACGTCTTACCTACCAGCCCGGGTCCACACATGCATATGAACCCGTTGGACTTGCGTTGCCACCGCTAACCCGGTTTGGCCTCTTGCAGTCAAGCCCAGTATGCGTGTCCCGTCCTTGACTTGGGTGGAGCCCACAAAGATATGTATGGGTTACCGGTTGAAACGGGCCCCCATTACTTGACACAAGCTATCCACCTAAGCTTGGTCCCCTCTAGTACATCCCACTTAACCCACTTCTTATTCATGTTTCAATTTTGGTTATGTGTTTCTAATCGTATTTCCAAATGCCACCCAAGGCACCCACTAGATTCCACATGCCACCCAAGGCACCCACTTAACCCCCTCATGTCCCACTACATGTTTATCTGGTTAAGTGTTTCTTAATTCATTAAGACCGTAACCTCATAAAGACCTCTCACATTAGACTGGCATTTGTGGCAGCTGGATTTGCCGGGCAGGTCCGGGCAGTCTTACACCACAAAAGAGCCTAACCTCGTGTCTTTACAATTGTTACGTATTTAGTTTATGCCTAAGACCTCTCACATTAGACTGACATTTGTGGCAACTGGATTTGCCGGGCGGGTCCAGGTAGTCTTACACCACAAAAGAGCCTTACCTCGTGTCTTAGACGATTAATTATACCTAATTAATCATTCCCCAATTCGAATTACTTTCCCTATTCAAATTATCAATCAATTCCAAATTTAACGATGTCCATAATTGACTCAATTATGTCCATCCATTTATGGTATGTAAAATCATACCAATTTTCACCATAATTATATTTTATGCCTTTTAAGGAATTTATGCCAATTAAATCTTTTTAATATTATCCCCTTTACCCCACATTGTACGTTTGTTCATTTAACGTAAAATATACGTTAGACTCGAATAGTCTAACTCATGGAATAAAGAGAAAACATCACAATATACACATAATTAAAACATAGATCTAACAAAGGGGTGAACTTGCATATGTGAATGATATTCTATATCTAAAACTTGCATAGACCAAAGTTACAACTTGCATAAACAACATATGTCATGGATCCAAATCTAAAGGTGTGAACTTGATGAGATAATGGCCACAAACTTGCATAAATCATGTATTTTCATAGATCTGTATCTAAAGGAGTAAACTTGCATAGGTAGTAACCCTAAACTTGCATAACATGATTCATATCCAACTCATAAACTTACATATGTGATTTATACATCGCAACAATGGTGTAAACTACTATCTTACATGTAAAGTATCATGTAGAATTTAGCATATAACTCACACATGTCATAGCCTAACTTTCAATTAAATTTCCACATAAACTAGGTGTCATAACCATGTAAGGTCACATATAATTCTACCCAACTTGTATATGATTCATGTTCAAATCAAAACCTAAACTTGCATACATATGTTTTATCATATGAATCATAACCAAACTAGCATATGAAACGTGATGATTCAATTAGACATAGGCCAATCATAGGATTATAACATGGGTGATAGCATCATAACTTCACATCATAAATGATAGCATCATAACATAACATCATAGAAATTACAACACAATTCTACAACATAATTACAACATGCAGTCAATAATTCATTTCATATCCATACAATCCGCATTATAACTTAATCTAATTAAATTACTAATTATTTTATTAAAACTATCGAACTCACAACTCAAAAGCAATCTTGAGTTCTGAATTCTGTTTTTGGAGTTGAACTAGCTCTCCTTTGAAGAAGATTCACTATTAGGGTTGAGTAGTACTGATTTGATTTGCTGTTCTTCCTCTTTAATTTGGTGGCGGATGCTCTAGGGTTCAAGACAACAGCATAACGGCTATAGTTTCAGTTTTAATTTTGATTTAGGGTTTGAGTCTGGGGGTCTTTTTATAGAGTTTTGAATTAATTTAAGCCGTCGGATGATCTTAGGGTTAATCAAAACCCTTCAGTCGGGATATGGTGATACCTCAGCCCTAAGGACTCAGCAAGGAGTCAGAAAGGACTCAGCAACATGGGTCAGCCTGAACCAGAAAGCTGTGTAGGCTTGCTGCCTCGGCCTGGGCGCACCTGGCAGGTGCGCCAGTGCAAATTTGTACTGGCGCACTTCCCAAGTGCGCCAGTGCAATTTATTATTATTTTTTCTTGCCACCAATCTTCGTACGTCCATAACTCCTTCATCCGGTACCCGTTTCCCGCAAACTCGGACTCTATTTCAACCAGAATTTCGAGACGAACACAATGGTGCAACCCCATTCCCATAATTCTCACGTCTGAGATAAATTATTCTTTATTTTAGTTAATTCGATTATTCAAAAATCTGGGGTGTTACATTCTCCCCTCCTTAAAGGATTTCGCCCCCGAAATCTCCAAGTTAAGGAAAATGCATATCCTACCATCCAAACAACCATCTACTCAACCATCAAACACGAGCATCCATTGTCCTTATAAAATTTCTAATGCTGTATGAACATATGCAAGAAGTGCGTATATATGTTCCTTATCTAATGCAAAATCAGGCGGTCTACTGATTCAGTTGACCTCCTTAATGCATACCATGATAGTGTCATGCGTCCATTATGTATGCGAAAGAACCCTATCGATACATATTATTTCTACATGTGTGCACAAACATTCACCAAATTGCAACATCCTTATGATGGTACAACTATTATACAACCATTAACTTAAATATGTACACATATTTATATGCAATATGCAATATGAAGTGACTGAGCCGATCTAGTGCCTAAAGTGTGTGTATATGCATCCACGAGCAACCACTAGCAAACACTTGCATCCACGTGCATCCATCATACATAAAATGTCTCAAACACATGTTTCAACCATAGGACTATCCTATCTAAAGGTCAAAGATACTAGCGAGAGGACATGATAAAGATAAGATAAGTACAAGGTAAGCGATAAAGGAGAAATTAAAAGACATACCCTCGAAAAGAAAAGGGTATAATGAACGCATATTCTCTTCCGTCTCCCAAGTAGCGTTGCTTTCATCATCTCCCCATTGTACTTTGACTAGTTTGACCTCTCGATTCCTCAACTTCCTAATCTTCGACCCAAGAATGCGCGTAGGAGCTCGTCGAATCGTCGCTTCACGCTCGATCTCCACCTCTCTAAGCAAGCTCGGCTCTACCACTTCCGCGGTCTCGTGCAAGCACTTCCTCAAATGTGATACATGGAATACGTCGTGTACACCACTAAGTCTCTTGGGCAACTCCACTCTATACGCCATCTGCCCAATCCTGTCCTTAATAGGAAACGGCCCTACGAATATTGGTGCTAACTTCCCAACGGATCCAAAGCGAACGACGTTCCATAATGGAGACACCTTGACAAAGACCATGTCCCCAATATCAAACTCGAGATCTGTCCTCCTCTTGTCCGCATAAGATTTCTGCCTATCTTGCGCCGTCTTCATCCTCCTTCGAATCAAATCGATCTTTTTCGAAGTCTCTCTAATCATATCGGGCCCAAGCAAGATCTTATATGTAGACTCCCACCAACATGTAGGCGAACGACACGGCCGTCCATAAAGAGCCTCGAACGGTGCCATGCCAATGCTAGACTGAAAGCTGTTTTTATATGCGAACTCCACCAACGGAAGATGTTCCTCTCATGTACCTCTGAAGTCTAAGACACATAACCTCAATAGGTCCTCTAGAATACGATTCACGTTCTCGGTCTGGCCGTCCGTCTGAGGATGATATGCGATGCTCAATCATAACTGAGTCCCTACCGCCTCTTGCAAGCTTTTCCAAAATTCGCTAGTGAAAATAGAATCGCGGTCGCTCACTATGCTAGAAGGAACACCGTGCAAACAAACTATCTCTCGAATGTATACAGAGGCTAACCATGGAGCAGTCCTCTTACTCTTTACGGGAATGAAATGGGCGCCTGTTGGCTCGCATTTTGACCAAGCCACCCAGGATCATTCGTAAGAGGAAAGCATGAAACCACGTTCTCCAAGAATATGAAGGAACGGATCGCACACTATCGACTCGCCCGCGAAGAATTGCGTCTCGACGGATCGCACACGGAGGATCGCGACTCGACGGATCGCCCCCATGTCATCAGCGAAACGACGCCTCTAGGCGATTCGATCCGTGCATCTGTTGTTGCCCAGTGTTGACCGATCCGATCCCCTGATGCGTGGAGAATCCTCTGACCCATTCAAGCGTGAGCAAGTCTTCAGCGATCCGAGACGCACGGATCTAGCGACACGTGTCCCTAACCGTCATTCTGACCGATTCTCCTCATCTACACGATCCGATTTTCAAGGAGATCGCGACACCTGTCCACAACGGCTAATTTGACTATTTCTTCAACGGAGGCGATGCGATCCGATGTTCTCGGGATCTGTGCCACATGTTATCACGACCCGCCTGACAAAATCAGCTATAAATAGCCCAGAGCTTGGCATTTTTTGGGATCTTTTGGCAATATTGAATACAGAATTCGCCATTATTGTCAAAGTACGAGAGTATTGAGAGAAATCCTTGTTGTATTAGCTTTCAAAGTATAATCAATAATATATAAAGTGGACGTAGGCTCGTTAACGCCGAACCACTATAAATTCTGTGTGTTATTTTCTTTTTCCTCATTCTTCATTTGAAACTCTATAACATTCAGAACAATTTGGGTGTTAGGTCCAAATTTTGATCTAACATTTTTGGTGCTTTCACTGAGAAATCAGTCCTAAAGTTTCACTATTCAGTTCTTTGAAGATTCCAGCGATTCAGATATCATGGCTGGAAAAAGATCTAAGGAAGTGCGAGCTTCATAGACCAACGAAACGATTGAAGAGAGTGTGCATGAGCTGGGCAATGAAGAAACTCTGGATCGCGGAGCGCAGGGGGCGAACCGATCCGATGAAGACACCACGCTCCGAGTCGATGAGAACGAGACGATCCGTTCCGCTGAAGGGGTTGTTACTCGATCCCGAGGTAACGCCTCGCATCCTCCGCATACCACGACCGCGAGTCGACCTCAGGGGGGCGCAGCGAGTCGCCATCCAAGAACCTCAGCTATCCGAATTGATGATCAGACTACAACTCGACCTGGAAAGGAGCCTATGACCCGCTCCTATCGTCCTGGCCCCTTTGCTCGACCCGGCTCGAGCTCTTTGCGCATAAGAGAGAGTGATGATGACCAATATGATCCTGGTGCTCCTGTCACTGAGGGGGATCTCTCTCGCTTCGCCGAAATGTGGGATAGATTGTTTGATGAGTTGGCTGCCCAAAGGCAGGAAAGTTCCATCCTGCGACAAAATTTGACGGCTATGGATAGAAGGCTTGACGAACTCGCAAGGCAAAGAACGCCGCCGGTTCGTTCACCCACTCCGGGATATTCTTCTTCGTCTGAGGAATCGCCAAGACCTCCGCGACGACCGTATGAGAGAGCCGAGAACATAGAGCAACTCTGGTTCGGAACCCTGCCATCACAGGAAGAAGAAGCGCTAGGGGCGGGGCCCTCAAATCGTAATGTCAACGATCAAGCCACAGCTCTCAGGACTCGAGATGTGAACAGTCCTGTGCATAACAGACTACCTCAGCCCCGCTGCCGCGCACATGCTCATGGTGACAGGAGGCAGCGGAGCCCTATTCGAGCCCCGGACTTTGTGACTGCTCCCAGAAGAGAGGTCAGAGAACTCCGCCGAACCAGAGGCACTGACCCTGAACCTCCGCTGACCAGTGCGAATGTTGCAGCCATGATCCATCAGATTCTAGCAGACAGCTGTGGACAACGGAACGAAGATTGGGGAATTGACCGCAGTCACACCCCTTTCACTGACGATATTTTGAATGCGACTTTTCCAAGGCGTTTCAATATGCCTCAAATGAACCGATATGCGGGTCGGTCTGATCCTGTCCAGCATCTGATGAGATACTCTTGGTCAATGACCGCCGCTGCAGCTTCTGATGCTGTCAAGTGTAAAGCGTTTCCCATATTCTTGGAGGATGTAGCACTACTATGGTTCACTCGTTTGCCCGCAAGATCGATTTCTAGCTTCAGGGAGTTAAGCGAGAAGTTCGTAGAACAATTCCGTATCTATGCACAGAAAACAAAAAGTGTGATTGACTTGTTCCTCGTCAAGCAGCGACCAGGCGAAAGTTTGAAGGTGTACCTAGACCGTTTCAATCTGGCTGCTACTGAAGTTAAAGATCCCCATGAACCAACCGTTGTTGCAGCATTGATTGATGGAGTAGATAAAGATACTGAATTCGGGAGATACCTGGCAGGCAAGCCACCCCATACCAGAGAATTATTCTACGAGAAGGCTAGCGTATACTTACGACGGGAAGAAGTTTATGCTGACCGAAAGGCAAAAACAACTGATAAGGAGGAAATCCAGAGCAATGTCGCCATTAAACAGACAGGAGACAGCTCGGGGAAAGTTGAAGTTAACGTCGGAAATCAGAATCGGGGTGGTCGTCAGCTAGGTAACAGCAATAATAATGGGAACGGCAACAACAGGAAGAGGAACCGAGGGAACGACTCCCAGAGAAGGACTCGTCCCAGGGCCTTTGAAAGTTATACACCAATAAATGATACTCTGGAAAATATCTTCATGGATGCGTATGAAGTTCTCCAGAATAAGAGGCCACCTCCCAGAGAGTCAACAGAGAAAGAGCGTGAAACAGGGAAGTTCTGTCTCTTTCATCAGATTCACGGCCATTCGACAAATGAATGTCGTCACCTAAGAGATGTAGTCGAAAGGCTGCTTCGAGAAGGAAAGTTAGATGAATATAGGGTAACGCCCAGAGACAGGGGGCAAGCAGTGCAGGCCCCGAATCAGAACCAAAATCAACTTGCTGCTAGGCCGACTGCCCAGCAAAAAGGAAAGAATATTGTTATCAATACCGTGATCGGAGGACTTTATCTCGCCGGGCACAGTTCCAAAGCATTGGATCAATACGTCAATGCGGCCAAACAACACCTCGAGGTAGGGGAATGTAGCAACCCCGAGGACAGTATCCCGGTGAAGCAGCAAAAGATGATGACCGATGATGTCGTGTTCCGAGAACGAGAAAGCATTGGAGTCCATGCTCCAACTGAAGATCCATTTGTACTTACAGTACATATTGGACCAGCCATTGTTCATAAGGTTCTAGTGGACAATGGGAGTTCCATCAATATTCTTTTCAAAAGGACATTTGATCTGATGAACCTCGAAATAAAAGACTTGAAGCCCTGTCAAGGATGGATCCGTGGATTTAACGGAGCATCCACTGCTCCAATGGGTTATGTAGAGTTACCAGTCACACTTAGGGAAGGAGAACGCCAGAGAGTGAGAATCCTTCCCTTTGTAGTTTTGGATGTTGAATCGCCCTACAATGCCTTCTTGGGCCGACTGGCCCTCGCCAAGTTTGAGCCTGTATAGCCCCCTGGTGCTTGTTGTTGAAATTCCCCACAGAAGCTGGCATTGGTATCGTCAGAGGGGACCAGTTCGCTGCGCGGGCATGTTACGTTGCTGAACTAAAGTTACTTCACAACGGAGGGGATATTGAAACTAAAGGCGCTTCTCCCCCAACGGGGGCGGAGACCTTATAGCAACCAAAGAGGATAGCCGTTGGAGAGTCGCCCAGAGAGATGCCCGAGGATATAGATCCCAGAGAGGATCAAAAACCCGGGGGCATAATGGCAACTCCCAACGAGACAACTGTGGATGTGCCGATCGATGATAGTGACCCGGAGAAGGTCCTTAAGATTGGATCCCAGTTAAACCCGAATCTCGCTAAAGAATTGACGGATTTCTTAAAAAACAACTTGGATGTGTTTGCTTGGACCCACGCGGACATGTGTGGGATATCCCCATCAATCATGAGCCATTCCTTAAGCATTGACCCTAAACATCCTCCGGTAAAGCAAAAAAGGCGAATGTTGGGCCCAGAGAGGTCCGCTGCCTTGAAAGAAGAAGTTGGGAAACTGAAGAGTAACGGATTTATTAGAGACTCGACCTACCCAGACTGGATTTCGAATCCAGTCCTGGTAAAGAAAGCCAACGGGAAGTGGCGAACATGTATCGACTTCTCGGATTTGAACAAAGCCTGTCCAAAAGATAGTTTCCCGTTGCCCCGGATTGATCAGTTGGTAGACTCGACGGCGGGTCACGAACTTCTCTCATTCATGGATGCTTATTCAGGATATAACCAGATTCCAATGCATGTTCCAGATCAAGAACATACTAGTTTTACCACGGATTTGGGATTATATTGTTATGTGGTGATGCCCTTTGGCTTGAAGAATGCGGGCGCTACATATCAACGTTTAGTCAACAGAATGTTTTATAACCAGATCGGGAAAACAATGGAAGTATACGTCGACGATATGTTGGTAAAATCCAAGTAGTCTTCCCAACACACAACTGACTTGGCAGAAATGTTCGGCATTCTTCGAAAGTACGGAATGAAACTCAACCCAACCAAGTGTTCATTCGGTGTTGCCTCCGGGAAATTCTTAGGATTTATCGTCAGTTCTCGTGGCATTGAGATTAATCCAGATCAGATCGCGGGGATCAGAAATATTCAGGAACCTAGGCAGATTAGGGATGTGCAAAGCCTTGCCGGAAAAGTGGCTGCACTAAGCAGATTTATCTCCAGGGCTACGGATAAATGCATCCCGTTTTTCGAATTAATAAAGCGAGGGAAACGTCATTTCAAATGGACACCCGACTGCGTAGAAGCGTTTCAGAATCTGCTCAGGCACCTGGAAAAAACCCCGATATTATCTAAGCCAATGGATCACGAGGACTTATTCGTGTATTTGGCAGTCTCATCCCATGCGATCAGCTCAGCGTTGGTAAGGGAGGAGGATAAGGTCCAAAGACCTGTGTATTATGTGAGCAAAAAATTGACAGCAGCAGAGCGTGATTATCCACGAATAGAAAAGTTGGCGTATAGTTTGCTGATCGCCTCTAGAAAGCTTCGACGTTATTTTCAGGCGCATACTATCACCATATACACCGATCACCCGCTCAAGCAAGTCCTACAGAGACTAGAGGCGTCTGGAATGTTACTCAAATGGAATATTGAGCTAAGTCAATTTGATTTGAACTTTCAGCCCAGACGGTCAATTCGGGGGCAAGTGATAGCCGACTTCATAGCAGAGTTCACTGTCCCTGAGGAAGATGTAGCAAACGAAGAAGTTGAGCCCTCAAAATTACTTTTCGATCCCAATGCCTGGGGATTGTATACTGATGGCGCTAGGAATGACGAAAGATCTGGCGCTGGAATAGTACTTGAAACCCCCGAGAAACGAGTAATAACCTACGCAATCCGGATGGAGTTTCATGCCACTAACAACGATTCCGAATATGAAGCTCTGATGCCGGATTGAGGATCGCAAAGGAATTAGAGGTTACAAAACTGAACATCTTCTGCGACTCCAAGTTAGTTGTAAACCAAGTTACTGGAAAATTCCAAGCTAAAAGTGCAAGATTGGTTCTATACTTAAAGAAAGTAAAAGAGTTGCTGAATGATTTTGATCACTACAGCATATCTCATATTCCGCATTCGGAGAATCAGCAGGCAGATAAGTTGGCAAAGATGGCTAGTTCCGACGATCCTGAACTGACCGGGCTAGCCCCCGTTTAAGTACTTCGATCCTCTAGCATAGATCAGATGGAAATTGACCCAGTGCTAGAGGCGGAACCGGAAAGGGAGTCCCGGATGACCCCTCTAAAGAATTTTCTGATGAACGGAGCGCTTCTGACCAAGAAAAGTGAGAGGCGCAAAGTGATTCGTAAAGCCGCCCGATACGTTCTGCAAGGTGGAATTCTTTACAGACTGGTTTTCAATGCCCCTCCTTCGGTGTGTAGCCCACGATGACATCAAACGTGTACTGCAAGAGGTTCACGAAGGCGAATGCGGCGACCACACTGGAGGGCAGACTTTGGCAAAAAAGGTATTACAGCATGGTTATTTCTGGCCTACCATAAACAAGGATGCAGCGAGATATGCACGACGGTGTGATGCGTGCCAGAGATTTTCGAAGATACCTAGAGCACCTCCTAATCAGTTGAAAACAATGATGAGCCCATGGCCTTTCGCTATGTGGGGAATTGATATCATTGGAAGTCTCCCCATAGCAAGAGGCGGAGCAAAATTCGCCATTGTGGCCGTGGATTATTTTACTAAGTGGGTCGAGGCTGAGCCACTAACTATGATTACAACCAAACGAGTGATCAACTTTATCATGAGAAACATCATTTGCCGATTTGGGGTTCCAAAGATTGTGATAACAGATAACGGAACCCAGTTCGATAGCGTGGAATTCAGAAATTTCTGCCAAAAGTACCACATTGAGAATCGATACACGTCTGTGGCGCACCCGCAATCGAACGGACAAGTCGAAGCGGCGAATAAAGTGATTAAGTCTATTCTGAAAAGGAGACTGAAGCGGGCTAGAGCCATGTGGGCTGATGAATTGCCCTTGGCACTATGGGCCTACAGGACAACATATAAATCGGCAACAGGACATACCCCGTTCTCCCTTGCCTTCGGAACGGAAGCAGTCATCCCAGTTGAGATAAAGGTACCTTCTCACCGGGTGACTTACTATGATTCAATGACTAATAATGAATTGCTCCCTGAGTCCCTAGATATGATCGAAGAAAAGAGGGATGAGGCGGGCCTGCGCGCCTTGAGATGCGAGCAACAGATTGCTCGATACTACAACAAAAAGGTTCGAGAACGAACCTGGGAACCCGGAGACTTGGTTCTGAAACGTGTCTTTCCACCCCCAGCTCATATGGGAGCGAAGTGGGAAGGACCGTACTCCATTCTGAATAAGCTTGATAACGGAACCTTCAAGCTGGCAACCGTAAATGGAAGGGAAATCCCCAGAGTGTGGAATGCCCAACATTTATGGCCATACTTAACATGAAAATTTCAAATCTATTCTTTTGCTTTATTGAAAATCATGTATAAGGCACGACTAGCCTAGAATAGTTTGATTCTTTGAAGCAAAATATTATAAAGTGGACGTAGGTCATGATTCGACCGAACCACTATAAAAATACTGTGTGTCATTTGCCTTTATTGCATCTTTATTTATCTGCCTATTTATTTTTATGGAAATCGATGTGAATAATGCAGGTACTCGAAGTCCGGTGCCAACCATTCCTCCCGTAGACTAATCGGAGGAGCTCAAAGCCTTGACAAATGCTCCAACTGCTTGTCCGACTGGCTTTAATCCTCGGAGTTTGGGTTAAAATATACACCTAGGACGAGTTTGATGAGCATGCATGATTGCATACTGCTTGATCCGCGACTCTAACTCTTCAGAGTAGAGAGAGTATAAAGGACGCGAAGATGACATCCATGAATAACGGCGGTGTACCATGATCGGAGCTGCCTGAGCACGAACTCTAACTCTCCAGAGAGAGAGAGAGAGAGTATAAAAGCGTCTCCGATTGAGCGCTGAGAAATAGCTCCTTCCCCGCTGAAGGATCGGGGAGCGAAGGAGTCGCTGAGCATGAACTCTAACTCTCCAGAGAGAGAGAGAGTATAAAAGCGTCTCCGATTGAGCGCTGAGAAATAGCTCCTTCCCCGCTGTAGGATCGGGGAGCGAAGGAGTCGCTGAGCATGAACTCTAAATCTCCAGAGAGAGAGAGAGAGAGTATAAAAGCGTCTCCGATTGAGCGCTGAGAAAGAACTCATTCCCTGTTAAAGGAATAAGGGCCGACCGTGCCACTGTTATCCCATGAAATATCCTAAGTCTCCCATATTCAGAAATAAGGGGCAACCTGCCGACAGTACTGATCAATCCTAAGTAAACCCCAGTCAGATGCTACAATAACAACTGATTGGGGGGCACATGCACTCGTATACATACACTGAACTTTGATACAGCAGTGCAACATAGCATGAAAATTCTTCTTTCTGTTGTTTGACTGATTTGTAATTATTATTAGTTAGCTAATGACTAAACATGGAAAGTTTATCTGAATACAGGTACACAATGGTGCAAGGAGGGATAAACTTTTATTTATATACTGTGAATCAACAAAGTGAAAAACAACCTAGAAACAAAAGTGAGGACCAGTCTCACAATTACACTTCCTGGCCAGTGGAAAACCTAAAGACAAAATATCAACAAACAACAAATATCCTATTTACGCTTTGGCCTCTTCTCTTGCTTCTGCCTCTCCAGCTTCGCCTTGTCGGAATCAGACGGATCCCCTTTCTTCCTCTTCCTTTTGTCAATAAGTGGAACATCCGATTCTTCTGAAGATTCCTCTTCCGCCTCTTTTCTCTTCCTTCTATCAGAAAGGGAAGCCGGGAAGTCATCGGGATTTGCAAAATGAAGCTGTCGGCTAATAGATTTGGGCTGGATTTTCACAATCATCCCAGTTTTGGGATCAAATTCTACAGGAGGGACTACGTCCAAAGCCTCATCTCCCACCTTTTTCGAAGCCATCTTTGTCTCCTGCCTAGCCTTTCGGCTGGCCAAGGTTTCGTCGTCATCATCGTCGGCTTTTTTGGCGCCGATAATGTCTTCGTCATCATCTACATGGCGCCCATCCATGTCTCTCAAGGCTTCGATGGTCTCAGCATCTTTGGGAACGTCAGTGCTAGGTGCCGGGATGCTTTTATCTGCTGTTGTGACCTCAGCCTGTCTTGATATATCAGCACCGGCACCTTGTGAGATAGCCTCCTCTTCCACCTCTTTTTCAACACCCTTGTCGACGGGCTCGCCACCTGTATTACGAAGAACACACGTTACTAACTCAATTGGTTGTTCCACCAAACGACGACAATTCACAATTGCTTTGACAAATTGCGGGGAGAAAAGGGAGATACCTTCCGTATACCCTCTTTCTTGAATAGTCGTAGGAGCTCCAATAACCACGGGAGTTAGGCCCAAAGGGATTAGCGGATCATCAGGATGGTACTCCTCAACTCCGGAGGTTTTAGGCTCCACGGCGGAACTGGAACCTTCGTCAATTTTGCTTTTACCTTTAGCCAAGGTTCTCTACTTTTCCATCTCCGCCAGAATCAAGCGACGACCCTCTGTCAGGTCCTCAGGCTCATTGTCTCTTAGGATGCTCTTCATCAGTTCATCCTCATCGATTCCTTCGACCCCCAATCTATGTTTTTCACCCTCCACGATGGCTTCCCATAAGTTGGCCAAAGTAACATGGTAATCCGGGATCCACGAGATGTTGCGAGTTTTGAGAACATGGCCAAGGAAGTCAAAAATCATCTCTTCAAACCCCTCGGTTTCCTTCTCTCTTTCGAGGAGCTTGTTGTTAGAAGCAGTGGCCAATTCGATGGCACTTTCAACGTTCTTTTCGGCGAGGGCAGCCCTCCTCTCTACATCCGAGACCTGGTCATTTAAAATTACCTTCTCTGCTTTAGCCAAAGCCAAACTTTCTTTTAAACTCGCTTTTTCTGCCTCCCAAGCAGCCCTCTCAGCTTCAAAATGGCCTTGTGCTGTTTTCGACTCGATGTTGGCCATTTTAGATCTTCGACTTCCTTTTTTAAGGCCATTTTCTCTTGGCTATTGGAGTCCAGTTCCGAATGGAAGCGTTGCTTAGCATTTTCTAATTCAATCTTCTAATTTTCAGCGTCCCTCCGTGCTAAAGCAAGCTGGGATTGAGCATCTTCCAGGTCCTTCTCCATCTTGGTCCTGGCCCTCTCGTTGTTCTCAAGTTTCACCTTGGATCTGTGTGCTTCTATTTCAAGCGATCGGATAACTTCAGAAAGGTTAACGGCATGTTTTTTCATCATTTCATATTGTCTGGCAACATGGCGGATATGCCCGACAACTTCGCTATCCCAGTTCTTGGGGACCGGTTCCAAGGCTGGAACAAATGTCATCCGGTCAAAGAATATGTCTGGGAATTGTTCCCGAAGCTTTTCCAACCTGCCTTGAATCTCGGAACCATGCATGTAATCCCGTGACCCTGGGGGAGCCAACTCTGGCTGGCTGGAAGGGACGATGTCACTTTTCTCTTTTTCGGTCTCTTTCGATTCATGATGCCTTTTGGACGACCGGCTGTGAGAAGGTGCACTCTTTGGAGGAGTCAGTTCTTTGGGAAGTTTCTTTCCCCCTGTAGGAACTGCCGGATAACTAGGAGGCTTGGTGGAGGTCGATTTTGGTGGAGACCGAGGTTGCGAGGAAGTCGGCCTGTAAGAAGAACCACGAGAGCGCTCAGTATTCGGACGAAGGCTGGGTGTGCCCTCACGAAGGGAACGATACGAGTAAGATTTCCTGCGGGACATCGTTCCTGCAAAAAAGAAAAGAGCGTATTAAAACTTTGAATACCCGCGATATAAGAGTGCAGGGTCAGATAGTGTGTGTGATGTGTGCATCCCATATAATTCCCCCTAACAGACCCGGGCCTGAAGACAGGCTCATCTGACCAGTTTCTTGTTCCCTAGTTGGAGCAATGGTCTCTTCAGAAGCAGGAAAGAAAGGCCCCTCTTCAAAGTCTTTCTCTGTATATACATCATCGGGAAGAGGAATTTTATTTAGTTCATCAAATAACTGCTCTTCCATCTAATCGTCGGGAGCAACAGTTTCGATTGGAGTAGAAATCGGGATTTCCTTGGATACGTCACCGCGGACCTCATCCCCTCTGTATATGTTCAAGTCCTCATCATCCTGGATGACTATCGGAGAAGGACTCTTACGAAACTTAGTTGTTTCTGCCGCTTGCGAAGTTCCTTCTCCCTCCGTTGGGGGCACATACTTATAAGGTCTGCCGCCAGTGCCAAGTCTAAATCTTATGTCCAGGAGGTGATGCTTATGAAGATTTTCGTCAGTAATACATTTTTTGATCCTTAGAAAGTCAGATCTGCTTTGTAGAAGAGTGGACAATCGACTGCGGAATAGCAGACCCTCTGTTTTCGGGAAGATGTGATCTGTTTAAGACAAAGAAAAAGGGGGAAGAATGTTAATACTTCAACTTCTTGATCTTGATATTCAGTTAAAAGCTTGAAGTTTACTTGATTTAAGCCATCTTCTTGAGCATCCGGCCCGTTTCCTTATATAAAACCAAGCAGACTTAGGATCTCCTATATTGCTATACCCATCGTACAGAACCTTCCTATTCGCCACCGATTCAAAGAAAGAGAAGTTTGGAGTCGCCGAAGAACGGTGCTTGAAAAGAAAGAAGAATGTCAAATCTTTGAACTTAAGTTCGGCATGTAGGATTTCCGCGTATGCAACATATAGGGTGTATAGAGATGCGTAGGCGTTCGGATGAAGTTGCATCGGAGCAATACCCAGCTGCTTTAGAGTCTCGATGACATATAGGGTGGATAGTCCGACTGATTGCCATATATCCTTCTGGAGCTAGGTGGGGTCTATCTTCGCTTCCGGGCGTCAAGACATCATCCCAAGGAATCCCGTGTCTCAAGCAGATTCTTTTGAGTTTTATCTCGTCAAGCTTTGATGCTAAAGAATCAGAAAATTTATCTATTCCAAGTGCGCCCGGAATCTCATCGGGAGCTCGTCTGTCTATCTCAGATCCTTCACCAGATGAAGTACTTCCAGACGAATCTGACTCCGTTGCCTCGTATTCAGAGCCAGAATCTCCACCTCCTGGGCTAATTGGAGGAACCTTCGGATTGTATTGCTCGGGAACCTCAGACTCTGTTTCTGTAGCGGATCTCGAAGAAGATTGATTATCCTACATTGCTGTTAAGCGAGAAAACATGACCAATGAGATTAATACTACCCGACCCCCGTGTGTGCAAGTGCCGGTGTGTGTACTTGTGAGTGCATTGAAAATAAAATATGAAAGCGATCGAGATCATCAAAATATTAGTCGTCATATGCAGCCGAATTATGCAGTCATTTAGTCCAGAAAGTTCAACATCAGGGCCCTAGCCTAACTGTTCAGAATTTTATGGTGACTAGGTGTCGATTAATGTTTGAAATTTCTTTGTATCGTTAACTACGATTCGGATCGCAAGGCAGAGGGATCGCCCCTTTCGGATCGCAAGGCAGAGGGATCGCCCCCCATCGAATCGCAGGGCAAAGGGATCGCTCCTTCACGAATCGTTGCAACCCCCACGATACGCGCCTTTGCTGCCACCACGATCTTTCATCTCGCCACTCGCCTTCGTCTTCTCTCCTTGACCACGATCCGAACCGGCCTTCCTTCTTCTTCTTCTTCCTTTGTTTTCCTCCTCTCCTTCCCATCCTCGAACTCCGAGCTCTACGCCCGATAGCCATGGCCACTTGGTGATTTCTTCAGAAAATTGCAAATTTCCACCGTTTCTCCCTCGAATTAGTCAAAAAAGTTCAGGAAAGAGCTACGTTCACGAATGAGAATGCTTTTTATGGAGTTACCTTTCTAAAAACTGAGGGAATGCTTGGATTTTCGAAAGTTTGAAAAAGTTGGGTTCGTTCTTCGATAGTGCAGGCGAGACGATACGGCAGAAAGAAAGAAGAAGGAAAGTGAAGAGGGGAAGGTCGACTTATATAGGCAAAGAGGGCGACCGTTTGTCTCCCCTTCTTTGTCCTATTCGATCCACGAAAAACCGGCGGGGCGCGAACCAAAAGTCCACCATGACTCGAGGAGGAGCCCGTTTCATTCCGAGGCCCAAGTGCACACCCAAGAGCGGAACGAATATCTCCCTAACGAACCGCGACTCGAGCCTGCGATACGAATCGATAAATTCAGAAATGAGGATTCTGAAAAATCCCCAAAAGAGAATCGTTCTCTGATCCACGACTCGTTGAGAAAAGACGATTCTATAGCTTCGAAGCATGTTCCATCATCGATAAAACATACTTCGAGGGGGCAAAATGTTGGCTCGCATTTTGACCAAGCCACCCAGGATCATTCGTAAGAGGAAAGCATGAAACCACGTTCTCCAAGAATATGAAGGAACGGATCGCACACTATCGACTCGCCCGCGGAGAATTGCGTCTTGACGGATCGCACACGGAGGTCGCGACTCGACGGATCGCCCCCATGTCATCAGCGAAACGACGCCTCTAGGTGATCCGATCCGTGCATCTGTTGTTGCCCAGTGTTGACCGATCTGATCCCCTGATGCGTGGCGAATCCTCTGACCCATTCAAGCGTGAGCAAGTCTTCAGCGATCCGAGACGCACGGATCTAGCGACACGTGTCCCTAACCGTCATTCTGACCGATTCTCCTCATCTACACGATCCGATTTTCAAGGAGATCGCGACACCTGTCCACAACGACTAATTTGACTATTTATTCAACGGAGGCGATGCGATCCGATGTTCTCGGGATCTGTGTCATGTGTTATCACGACCCGCCTGACAAAATCAGCTATAAATAGCCCAGAGCTTGGCATTTTTTGGGATCTTTTGGCAATATTGAGTACAGAATTCGCCATTATTGTCAAAGTACGAGAGTATTGAGAGAAATCCTTGTTGTATTAGCTTTCAAAGTATAATCAATAATATATAAAGTGGACGTAGGCTCGTTAACGCCGAACCACTATAAATTCTGTGTGTTATTTTCTTTTTCCTCATTCTTCATTTGAAACTCTATAACATTCAGAACAATTTGGGTGTTAGGTCCAAATTTTGATCTAACAGCGCCCTTAGTAAGTCTGTCTACCACGACCCAAATCCCCGTATTACCCTTCCTTGATCTTGGAAATCCATCAACAAAGTCCATCGAAACACTTTCCCACTTCCATTGTGGGACCTCCAATGGGTGAAGCAATCCACCGGGCTTCTTTTGCTCTGCTTTTACTTGTTGGCACACCAAGCATCTAGCGACATACTCGGCCACATCTTTCTTCATGCCGGCCCAAAAGTAAACTCTTCTCATGTCCATGTACATCTTGTCCCCGCCGGGACGGATGGTCATCTTCGAATGATGGGCATCATCAAGAATGGTCTTCCTTAGGTCATCGTCTTTTGGTACACAAAGTCTACCGTCCCTACGTAACCAACCCTTATCATCTAGGGTATATCTACGGAGATGGCTCGATGACTCCCCTCTTTTGAGCTTCTCTACTAACTCAACCAACTGTGGGTCGTCTCGCTGTGCCTTGCCAATCCGTCCCAAAAGCGTAGGTCTGACCTCTAAGGATGCTAGCAAACCGGGTACGAAGTCAATGGAAGGTGTAAAGTCAAACGTAGAGATGAACTCTAAACTTCGCCGCTCAACAAACCACCGACTCAAGGATAACCTTTTTCTACTTAGGGCATCTGCCACCACGTTACCCTTGCCAGGGGTATATGCTATCTCGAAGTCGTAGGATGCTAAGAATTCCATCCACCTTTGCTGCCTTAAGTTCAAGTCCTTCTGAGAGAATAAGTATTTTAGCGATTTGTGGTCAGTGAACAATTCGAATTTTTCGCCAAGAAGATAATGACGCCAAGACTTAAGCGCGAAGACAATAGCGGCCAACTCTAGGTCATGTGTAGGGTAATTTCTTTCATGCACTCTCAACTGCCTTCCACCATAGGCTATTACCCTTCCCTCTTGCATTAAGACTGCGCCTAGTCCTGTCCCACAAGCATCGGTATAAACGGTAAATGGCTTACTCCCATCTGGCAACACTAAGACTGGGGCTGTGGTCAATGCTCTCTTCAAACGTTGGAACGCATCATTACAATCTACGTCCCACGTAAAAAACTAGATTCTTCTTCGTCAAGCGTGTTAATGGGGCCGATATTTTTGCGAAGTCTTTGATGAACTTCCTATAGTAGCCAGCCAACCCTAAGAAACTCCTCACCTCGGTAGCATTTTTAGGAACCTTCCAATCTTGGATGGCCACTTTCTTCGCGGGATCCACAGCTATCCCTTCTTTGGAAACCATATGCCCTAAAAATCGCACTTTCTTCCTCCAAAAGTGACATTTAGAAAATTTAGCTTTATGGCTATGCGCTCGAAGAGTCTCCAACACTTCCCTAAGATGTAGGGCATGCTCTTCTTCGCTTTTAGAATAGATCAAGATATCGTCCACAAAGACCACCACGAATCTATTAAGGTACTCCCTAAACACCCTACTCATCAAGTCAACAAAGTATGCGGGGGCGTTTGTCAAACCGAAGGGCATCACAAGCCACTCGAAGAAACCGTCTGGAGTCCTAAAGGCAGTCTTGTCTATGCTATCCTCAGCCACTCTCAACTGATGGAAACCCGTGGCTAAGTCCAATTGCGAAAACACTGAGGCGCCAACTAACTGATCGAAGAGATCGTCAATCCTCGGCAGTGGGTGTCTATTCTTCTTAGTGAGCTTATTAAGTTCTCTATAGTCCACACATTAGTGACCTCCCACTAGTGACCTCCCATTAGTGACCTCCCACTAAAACGAGGCCTCATCTTTCATTAGCCAGGCAGCTAGCTGGACTTTTCTTTCATCATCCACTTCAAAGATTCTAAACAATTCTTCCACCTCCTTTAGCCAGTTACGAGCTTCAACAAACGTCTCCATCCCGTGAAAAGGTTTTCCACCCATTGCTCTAAAGTACTTACATATCTTAGCAAAAGTATTGACGCG
Organism: Allium sativum; assembly: GCA_030737875.1. NCBI lineage: Eukaryota > Viridiplantae > Streptophyta > Magnoliopsida > Asparagales > Amaryllidaceae > Allium > Allium sativum. Next base: position 694,509,921 of record CM060923.1, read on the forward strand.
AGGAGGAGGGGGAGGAGGAGGAGCATTTGTTGGACCTGCGGTGGCGGCCCTAGCCTCGAGATATTGACGAAACCAACCGGGTACATGAACACCCTCTGGTATCTCAGACGCTTCAGACATGCTGAAATGAAAAAGGAAAGATTCAATATAAAGGAACCGAGGGAAAAATATATGGCTCTTGGGGTTATGCTTTCTAAAATATACTTTTCTCTTGAAAATACATTCCTTAAAATGTACTTTTAAAGGTACTTCTTTATCAAAATGCTTTTGAAAAATAGTTTTTCAAAATTCATATCTGTTCTGGTAACCTTCAGCTCTTATACCACATGTAACACCCCACGTCCATTAATGTCACTCGCAAAGGGAATGCATTAACTTTCATGGAGCATTTTAAGTGAATATAGAACAGAAAATCACAACAAGATAGATATAAAGCAGTACTTGAAAATTTAAAACTTTATTTATTGCAGCAGAAGGTAAATATGTTTGGTTACATCATCAAAACCATAAACCAAAGTCAAAGTACATAATATCCATCTTGATAAAACAAAGTACATAAACTAAAAGACATAATCCCCAACATCAGAATAGCCATAAATAAGAGAGAAGCTGAACTTTACTTCAGCGATCCAAGCAATCTTCTAAAAGCAGTCCAAATTCATGCTCCACTGGTGCTAGTTCCAACCTGAGCACCTGGGGGGAAGGGAGAAAAGAGGAGGAAACAAAGGGGGTCAGACATAAAGTCTGGCGAGTGCGATAACTTTAACAATATAATTAACAAAGTAACTAGGCTAAGGCATAAGTTGGAAAATAAGGAAATGACCATGAACCATTGAGTATGGCAGAGTAAACAAGGAAACAAGATGAATAACGATATCGTTTAAGCGCACTTAAACAACTATAGGATGATTACTAAACTACACCGACACTATAGGATAATTGCTGTACTGCACCACTACTAGTCACTCTAAGGTTGATCCTGCCTACAGACTTAAATAATGATAATAGTAGTTTCGTGCACCCCTAGCTGCCTTCATAGGTGCCGCCTGCCCCTATCTCCGCAAGGTGTACCCACTACCCCCAAGCGATCGGCTCCCTAACTCGTAGATACCCGTGCTGGCCCCTCAGTGGGGTGTATCACTCCTATCACTCCCCAAAGTGGCAACCCGATACAACCAACAATGCATGGTTTATACCTACACGATGCAACAACGTCTTACCTACCAACCCGGGTCCACACACGCATATGAACCCGTTGGACTTGCGTTGCCACCGCTAACCCGGTTTGGCCTCTTATAGTCAAGCCCAGTATGCGTGTCCCGTCCTCTACTTGGGTCTAGCCCACAAAGATACGTATGGGTTACTGGTTAAAATGGGCCCCCATTACTTGACACAAGCTATCCACCTAAGCTTGGTCCCCTCTAGTATATCCCACTTAACCCACTTCTTATTCATGTTTCAATTTTGGTTAAGTGTTTCTAATCGTATTTCCAAATGCCACCCAAGCCAACCACTAGATTCCACATACTACCCAAGGCACCCACTTAACCCCCTCATGTCCCACTACATGTTTATCTGGTTAAGTGTTTCTTAATTCATTAAGACCGTAACCTCATAAAGACCTCTCACATTAGACTGGCATTTGTGGCAGCTGGATTTGCCGGGCAGTCTTACACCACAAAAGAGCCTAACCTCGTGTCTTTACAATTGTTACGTATTTAGTTTATGCCTAAGACCTCTCACATTAGACTGGCATTTGTGGCAGCTGGATTTGCCAGGCAGGTCCGGGCAGTCTTACACCACAAAAGCGCCTAACCTCGTATCTTAGACGATTAATTACACCTAATTAATCATTCCCCAATTTGAATTACTTTCCCTATTCAAATTATCAATCAATTCCAAATTTAACGATGTCCATAATTGACTCAATTATGTCCATCCATTTATGGTATGTAAAATCATACCAATTTTCACCACAATTATGTTTTATGCCTTTTAAGGCATTTATGCCAATTAAATCTTTTTTATATTATCCCCTTTACCCCACGTTGTACGTTTGTTCGTTTAACGTAAAATATACGTTAGATTCGAATAGTCTAACTCATGGAATTAAGAGAAAACATCACAATATACACATAATTAAAACATAGATCTAACATAGGGGTGAACTTGCATATGTGAATGATTTTCTACATCTAAAACATGCATAGACCAAAATTACAACTTGCATAAACTACATATGTCATGGATCCAAATCTGAAGGTGTGAACTTGATGATATAATGGCCATAAACTTGAATAAATCATGTTTTGTCATAGATCTATATCTAAAGGAGTAAACTTGCATAGGTAATAACCCTAAACTTGCATAACATGATTCATATCCAACTCATAAACTTACATATGTGATTTATACATCGCAACAATGGTGTAAACTAGTATCTAACATGTAAAGTATCATGTAGAATTTAGCATACAACTCACGCATGTCATAGCCTAACTTTCAATTAAATTTTCACATAAACTAGGTGTCATAACCATGTAAGGTCACATATAATTCTACCCAACTTGTATATGATTCATGTTCAAATCAAAACCTAAACTTGCATACATATGTTTTATCATATGAATCATAACCAAACTAGCATATGAAACGTGATGATTCAACTAGACATAGGCCAATCATAGGATTATAACATGTGTAACACCCCGGATTTTTGAATAATTGAATTAACTAAATTAAAGAATAATTAATCTCAGACGTGAGAATTAAGGGAAACGGGTTGTGCCATTGTATTCGTCTCGGAATTCTGGTTGAGATAGAGTCCGAGTTTGCGTGAATTGGACTTCGTATGAAGAAGTTATGGCGATCGGAAGTTTCAGAAAATTCAAAACAGATTTCAAATTTCAAAAATTCAGAGTCAAACAGGCTAGGCGGGAAAATTCCCGCCAGGGCCAGGTCGACCTAGGGGTCGACCTACCCTGACCAGGTCGACCATAGTGTCAACCTGGGGGTCGACCTGCACCCCCCCTCCCCTGGGCAGATTTGATTTATGACTTGTAGATGACTGTGTGCTGACTCATTAGGGTTTCTGATATGCTCTGATTGGCTGGGATTAATTCTAAGTTGATCGGACGGCTTAAACTAATCCTAAACTCTATAAAAATACCTATAGACCCAAACCCTAAAATCAAAATAAAATTGGATTCATGGCCTCCATGCTGTCACCTAGCAACTCAGCATAGCCGCCACCAATTAGAGAGGAAGAAATCAAATCAAATTCAATCCTTTTCAACTCTAACAACGAATCTTCATCAAAGGAGCGCTAATTCAACTCCAGAAATCAGAATTCAGAACTCAAGACTGCTTTTGAGTTGTGAGTTCGATAGTTTTAACAAGATAATTAATAAATGAATTGGACTGAGTTATAATGCGGATAATTTGGATGTGATATGAATTGTTGATTTCATGTTGTAATTATGTTGTAGGATTATGTTGTAATTTCTATGATATTATGTTATGATGCTATCATCTACGATGCAAAGTTATGATGCTATCACCCATGTTATAATCCTATGATTGGCTTATGTCCAGTTGTATCATCATGTCTCTGATGTTAGTTTGTTATATTGATTCATATGATAAATCATATATAGGAAAGTTTAGATTGTTGATTCAAACATGAACCATATACAAGTTTGGGTAGAATTATATGTGACCTTACATGGCTATGGCACCTAGTTTATGTGAGAATTTAAATTGAAAGTTAGGCTATGACGTATGCTAAATTCTACATGATACTTTACATGTCTACAACATTGTTGCGTTGTATGAATCACCTATGTAAGTTTATGAGTTGGATATGAATCATGTTATGCAAGTTTAGGATTATTACCTATGCAAATATAGAACTATGACATATGTTATTTATGCAAGTTTGTGGCCATTATTTCATCAAGTTCATGCCTTAGATTTGGATCCATGGCATATGATGTTTATGCAAGTTTGTAGCCATTATCTCATCAAGTTCACACCTTTAGATTTGGATCCATGACATATGTTATTTATGCAAGTTATAATTTTGGCCTATGCAAGTTTTAGATGTAGAACATCATTCACATATGCAAGTTCACCCCTATTTTAGATTTGTGATGTTTTCTTTTTATTTTATGAGTTAGACTATTCGAGTCTAACGTATATTTTTACGTTAAACGAACAAACGCACTATGTGGGGGAAAAGGGGATAATATTAAAAATATTTAATTGGCATAAATGCCATAAAAGGCATAAAATATAATTGTGGTGAAAATTGGTATGATTTTACATACCATAAATGGATGGACATAATTGAGTCAATTATGGACATCGTTAATTGATTGATAAATTGAATAGGGAAAGTACTTCAAATTTGGGGAATGATTAATTAGGAGTAATTAATCGTCTAAGACACGAGGTTAGGCTCTTTTGTGGTGTAAGACTGCCCGGACTCGCCCGATAAATCCAGCAGCCACAAATGTCGGTCTAATGTGAGAGGTCTTAGGCACAAACTAAATACGTAATAGTTGTAAAAATACGAGGTTAGACTCTTTTGTGGTGTAAGACTGCCCGGACACACCCGGCAAATACAGCTGCCACAAAAGTCAGTCTAATGTGAGAGGTCTTTATGAGGTTACGGTCTTAATGAAGTAAGAAACACTTAACGAGATAAGCATGTAGTCGGACATGAGGGGTTAAGTGGGTGCCTTGGGTGGCATGTGGAATCTAGTGGGTTCCTTGGGTGGCATTTGGAAATACGATTAGAAATACTTAACCAAAATTGAAACATGTAATTGAAACATGAATAAGAAGTGGGTTAAGTGGGATGTACTAGAGGGGACCAAGCTTAGGTGGATAGCTTGTGTCAAGTAATGGGTGCCCATTTCAACCAGTAACCTATACATATCTTTGTGGGCTCGACCCAAGTCGAGGACGGGACACGCATACTGGGCTTGATTGTAAGAGGCCAAACCGGGTTAGCGGTGGCAACGCAAGTCCAACGGGTTCATATGCGTGTGTGGACCCGGGCTGGTAGGTAAGACGTTGTTGCATCGTGTAGGTATAAGTCGTGCATTCTTGGTGATATTGGGATGCCACTTTGGGGAGTGATACACCCCGCTGTGGGGCCAGCACGGGTATCTACGAGTTAGGGAGCCGATCGCTTGGGGGTAGTGGGTACACCTAGTGGAGATAGGGACAGACGGCACCTATGAAGGTAGCTAGGGGTGCACGAAACTACCAATATCATTATTAAGTCTGTAGGCGGGATCAACCTTAGGGTGACTAGTTGTGGTGCAGTTTACTAGTGGCGGTGCAGTATAGCAATTATCCTATAGTGTTGGTGTAGTTTAGTAAATTTTCTTAGTGGGTTAGGTGCGCTTTAACGATATCGTTGTTCATCTTGTTTACTCTGTCATACTCAATGGTTCATGATCATTTCCTTATTTTTCAACTTATGCCTTAGTCTAGTTACTTTGTTAATTATATTGTTAGAATTATCGCACTCGCCAGACTTTATGTCTGACCCCCCCTTTTTCCATCTCTTTCCTTCCCCCCCAGGTGCTCAGGTTGGAACTAGCACCAGTGGAGCTTAATTTTGGACTGCTTTTAGAAGATTTCTTGGACCGTTGAAGTAAAGTTCAGTTTCTCTTTATTTATGGTTATTTTAATGTTGGGGATTATGTCTTTCAGTTTATGTACTTTGTTTTATCAAGATGGATATGATGTACTTGACTTTGGTTTATGGTTTTGATGATGTAATCAAACATATGGGTTTATCCGCTGCAATGAAATAAAGTTTTAATTTTCAAGTACTGTTTATATTTGTCTTGTTGTTATTTTCTGATCTATACTTACTAAAACCACTCCACAGAAGTTAATGCATTCCCTTTGTGAGTGACATTAATGGACGTGGGGTGTTACACGTGGTATCAGAGCTGAAGGTTACCAGAACAGATATGAATTTTTGAAAAACTATTTTTCAAAGCAATTTTTATAAAGAAGTGCTTTCAAAAGTATGATTTAAGGAAAGTATTTTCAAGAGAAAAGTATATTTTAGAAAGCATAACCCCAAGAGCCATATATCTTTCCTTCGGTCCTTTTTGTATTGAATCTTTCCTTTTTCGTTTCAGCATGTCTGAAGCATCTGAGATACCAGAGGGCGTTCATGTGCCCGGTTGGTTTCGTCAATATCTTGAGGCTAGGGCCGCCGCCGCAGGTCCAGCAAATCCTCCTCCTCCTCATGTCGATAATTTCGCAAAGATATGTAAGGACTTTAGAGCAATGGGAGGAAAACCTTTTCACGGGACGGAGACATTTGTTGAAGCTCGTAACTGGCTAAAGGAGGTGGAAGAATTGTTTAGAATCTTTGAAGTGGATGATGGAAGGAAATACCAGCTAGCTGCGTGGATAATGAAGGATGAGGCCTCGTTTTGGTGGGAGGTCACTAATGGAGGACGCCCAGTCGGTACATGGCCATATTTTAGGCAAAGGTTTGAGGCGAAGTTTCTCTCACGAGCTGAAGAGAATCTATACATGGAAAGATTTTTGGCGTTGAAGCAAGGGAATCTATCGGTGAAAGAGTACGTTAACAAATTCAACCAATTGGCAAGGTTTGGCTTGGACTTGGTGAACACTCCAGAAAAGAAGGCTCTAAGATTTGTTAAGGGTTTAAACGAGCCACTTCATGGGTTAGCTATGACCCACATTCCCATGGAGGCCACCTTTGAGAGGTTAGTTGACATGGCACTCATGCATGATGAGGAGAAGGGCGCCAATGCTAATAAGGCACCCAAGAAGAAAGGGGATCAAAAGAAGCCGCAACAGCAACAACAGAACAAGAAAGGTGGCAAAGGCAACAATGCTAAGGGGAAGAAGAAATGCTTTAACTGTGGGACACTCGGCCATCTAAGCAAAGATTGTAGGAAGAAAAAGAAGACTGGTTGTTTCCACTGTGGCGAAGCGGGACATCTTATTAAGGACTGCCCAAAGAAAGGGCAGAGGGCAGGGTCTACCTCGGGAGGACAGGTGCAAGCTCTTATGGCACCCGGGCAGGCAAGGGGACAAGTTCAGGCTCTCGTGGTCCCACCGCTGCAAGAACGAGGTAGAACGATTTCCATTGAAAGTTTAGTTTTTCTGTTTTACCATCATGTCCGTACTTTATTCGATTCTGGCACATTGCATTCGTTTATTTCTACATCATTAGTTGAAACACTGCACCTTGATAGTCTAGTTACTGATCCCTTAGTAGTCTCAAATCCTATTGGTGGTTCGGCTCATCTTTCTATGATCTGTCGGGATTTGAGAGTGTTTATCTTGGGCGTTGAGTTTGAGTGCAACGCTTTTGTTCTTGGCTTCATAGGCTACGGATTGATTCTAGGTATGGATTGGCTAACAAGATACGGGGCCATCCTAGATTGTGAAAGAAGGGTAGTTAGATTGTTGACTCATTATGGAAGGACCCTTGATATTTCTTGTGACCCTAGAGGTCCAGTAATTCTTAGTTACCTAGAATCCCTTGACGCATCCGATGATGATTTACATTCAGTTCGTTTAGTCCGTGAATATGCTGATGTCTTCGATGAGGTGAGGGGTTTACCCCCACAACGTGAGATAGACTTTCGAATATATCTAGTGGACAATGCAAAGCCAGTTGCATTGCCAGTGCGCCACATGGCTCCTATAGAGAGAAGAGAACTCAATAAGCAAGTGAAAGAATTGCTTGAGAAGGGGTTCATCATACGTAGTATATCGGAGTGGGGTGCTCCAGTAGTATTTGCCACAAAGGCAGATGGGTTCCTTAGACTTTGTGTGGACTATAGAGAACTCAATAAGCTTACCAAGAAGAATAGACACCCACTGCCGAGGATTGACGATCTCTTCGATCAGTTAGTTGGCGCCTCAGTGTTTTCGCAGTTGGACTTAGCCACTGGTTTCCATCAGTTGAGAGTGGCTGAGGATAGCATAGACAAGACTGCCTTTCGGACTCCAGACAGTTTCTTCGAGTTGCTGGTAATGCCCTTCGGTTTGACAAACGCCCCCGCATACTTTGTTGATTTGATGAGTAGGGTGTTTAGGGAGTATCTTAATAAATTCGTGGTAGTCTTTGTAGATGACATCTTGAGCTTTTCTAAAAGCGAAGAAGAGCATGCCCTACATCTTAGGGAAGTGTTGGAGACTCTTCGAGCGCATAGCCTTAAAGCTAAATTTTCTAAATGTCACTTTTGGAGAAAAGAAGTGTGACTCTTAGTGCACGTGGTTTCCAAAGAAGGGATAGCCGTGGATCCCGCGAAGGTAGTGGCCATCCAAGATTGGAAGGTTCCTAAAAATGCTACTGAGGTGAGAAGTTTCTTAGGGTTGGCTGGCTACTATAGGAAGTTTATCAAAGACTTCGCAAAAATATCAGCTCCGTTAACACGCTTGACGAAGAAGAACTTAGTTTTCACGTGGGACGTAGATTATGATGATGCGTTCCAACATTTAAAGAGAGCTTTGACCACAGCCCCAGTCTTAGTGTTGCCAGATGGAGGTAAGCCATTTACCGTTTATAACGACGCTTGTGGGACAGGACTAGGCGCAATCTTAATGCAAGAGGGAAGGGTAATTTCCTATGGTGGAAGGCAGTTGAGAGTGCATGAAAGAAATTACCCTACAAATGACCTAGAGTTGGCCGCTATTGTTTTCGCGCTTAAGTCTTGGCGTCATTATCTTCTTGGCGAGAAGTTCGAATTGTTCACTGACCACAAATCGCTAAAATACTTATTCTCTCAGAAGGACTTGAACTTAAGGCAGCAAAGGTGGATGGAGTTCTTAGCATCCTACAACTTCGAGATAGCATATACCCCTGGCAAGGGTAACGTGGTGGCAGATGCCTTAAGTAGAAAAAGATTATCCTTGAGTCCATTGTTTGTTGAGCGGCGAAGTTTAGAGTTCATCTCTACGTTTGACTTCACACCTTCCATTGACTTCGTACCTGGTTTGCTAGCATCCTTAGAGGTCAGACCTACACTTTTGGGACGGATTGACGAGGCACGGCGAGACGACCCACGGTTGGTTGAGTTAGTAGAAAAGCTCAAAGGAGGGGAGTCATCGAGCCATCTCCGTAGGTATACCCTAGATGATAAGTGTTGGTTGCATAGGGATGGTAGACTTTGTGTACCACGGGACGAGAATCTGAGGAAGACCATTCTTGATGATGCTCATCGTTCGTAGATGATCATTCATCCCGGTGGGGACAAGATGTACATGAACATGAGAAGAGTTTACTTTTGGGCCGGCATGAAGAAAGATGTGGCTGAGTATGTTGCTAGATGCTTGGTGTGCCAACAGGTAAAAGCGGAGCAAAAGAAGCCCGGTGGATTGCTTCACCCATTGGAGGTCCCACAATGGAAGTGGGAAAGCGTCTCGATGGACTTTATTGACGAATTACCAAGATCGAGGAAGGGTAATACGGGGATTTGGGTCGTGGTAGACAGACTTACTAAGAGCGCTCATTTCATTCCCGTGAAGAGTAAGAGGACTGCTCCATGGTTAGCCTCCGTATACATTCGAGAAATAGTTCGTTTGCATGGTGTTCCTTCTAGCATAGTGAGCGACCGCGATCCCATCTTCACTAGCGAGTTTTGGAAGAGCTTGCAAGAGGCGGTAGGGACTCATTTATGTTTGAGCACCGCATATCATCCTCAGACGGACGGCCAGACCGAGAGGGTGAATCGTATTCTAGAGGACCTATTGAGATTATGTGTCTTAGATTTCGGAGGAACATCTTCCTTTGGTAGAGTTCGCATATAATAATAGCTTTCAGTCTAGCATTGGCATGGCACCGTTCAAGGCTCTTTATGGACGGCCTTGTCATTCGCATACATGTTGGTGGGAGTCTACGGATAAGATATTGCTTGGACCCGATATGATTAAAGAGACTTCGAAAAATACCGATTTGATTCGAAGGAGGATGAAGACGGCGCAAGATAGACAGAAATCTTATGCGGACAAGAGGAGGTCAGATCTTGAGTTTGATATTGGGGACATAGTTTTTGTCAAGGTGTCTCCATTACGGAACTTCGTTCGCTTTGGGTCCGTTGGGAAGTTAGCACCAAGGTTCGTAGGACCGTTTCCTATTAAGGAAAGGATTGGGCAGATGGCGTATAGAGTGGAGTTGCCCGAGAGACTTAGTGGTGTACACGACGTATTTCATGTATCAAATTTGAGGAAGTGCTTGCACGAGACCGCGGAAGTTGTAGAGCCGAGCTTGCTTAGAGAGGTGAAGATCGAGCGTGATGCGACGATTCAAAGAGCTCCTACGCGCATTCTTGGGTCGAAGATTAAGAAGTTGAGGAATCGAGAGGTCAAACTAGTCAAAGTGCAATGGGGAGATGATGAGAGCAACGCTACTTGGGAGACGGAAGCGAAGATGCGTTCATTATACCCTTTTCTTTTCGTGGGTATGTCTTTTAATTTCTCCTTTATCACTTATTTCGTACTTATCTTGTCTTTAGTATGTCCTCTCGTTAGTATCTTTGACCTTTAGATTGGATAGTCCTATCGTTGAAACATGTGTTTGAGACATGTTATGTATGATGGATGCAAGTGGATGCAAATGTTTGCTAGTGGTTGGTCGTGGATGCATATACACACACTTTAGGCACTAGATCGGCTCAGTCATTTCATATTGCATATTGCATATAAATGTGTGTACATATTTAAGTTAATGGATGTATAATGGTTGTACGATCATATGAATGTTGCATTTTGGTGAATGGTTGTGCACACATATAGAAATAATATGTATCGATAAGATTCTTTCGCATACATAATGGATGCATGGCACTATCATGGTTTGCATTAAGGAGGTCAACTGAATCAGTAGACCACCTGATTTTGCATTAAATAAGGAACATATACACACACTTCTTGCATATGTTCATACAACATTAGATATTTTATAAGGACAATGGATGCCCGTGTTTGATGGTTGAGTAGATGGTTGTTTGGATGTTAGGATATGCATTCTCCTTAACTTAGAGATTTCGGGAGCGAAATCCTTTAAGGAGGGGAGAATGTAACACCCCGGATTTTTGAATAATTGAATTAACTAAATTAAAGAATAATTAATCTCAGACGTGAGAATTAAGGGAAACGGGTTGCGCCATTGTGTTCGTCTCGGAATTCTGGTTGAGATAGAGTCTGAGTTTGCGTGAATTGGACTTCGTATGAAGAAGTTATGGCGATCGGAAGTTTCAGAAAATTCAAAACAGATTTCAAATTTCAAAAATTCAGAGTCAAACAGGCTAGGTGGGAAAATTCCCGCCAGGGCCAGGTCGACCATAGTGTCGACCTGGGGGTCGACCTACCCTGACCAGGTCGACCATAGTGTCGACCTGGGGGTCGACCATAGTTTCGCCCCCCCCCCCCACCCCCCCGGGCAGATCTGATTTATGACCTTTAGATGACTGTGCGCTGACTCATTAGGGTTTCTGATATGCTCTGATTGGCTGGGATTAATTCTGGGTTGATCGGACGACTTAAACTAATCCTAAACTTTATAAAAACACCTATAAACCCAGGCCCTAAAATCAAAATAAAATTGGATTCATGGCCTCCATGCCGTCACCTAGCAACTCAGCATAGCTGCCACCAATTAGAGAGGAAGAAAGGAAATCAAATTCAATTCTTTTCAACTCTAACAACGAATCTTCATCAAAGGAGCGCTAATTCAACTCCAGAAATCAGAATTCAGAACTCAAGACTACTTTTGAGTTGTGAGTTCGATAGTTTTAACAAGATAATTAATAAATGAATTGGATTGAGTTATAATGCGGATAATTTGGATGTGATATGAATTGTTGATTTCATGTTGTAATTATGTTGTAGAATTATGTTGTAATTTCTATGATATTATGTTATGATGCTATCATCTACGATGCAAAGTTATGATGCTATCACCCATGTTATAATCCTATGATTGGCTTATGTCTAGTTGAATCATCATGTCTCTTATGTTAGTTTGTTATATTGATTCATATGATAAATCATATATAGGAAAGTTTAGATTGTTGATTAAAACATGAACCATATACAAGTTTGGGTAGAATTATATGTGACCTTACATGGCTATGGCACTTAGTTTATGTGAGAATTTAAATTGAAAGTTAGGCTATGACATATGCTAAATTCTACATGATACTTTACATGTCTACACCATTGTTGCGATGTATGAATCACCTATGTAAGTTTATGTGTTGGATATGAATCATGTTATGCAAGTTTAGGATTATTACCTATGCAAATATAGAACTATGACATATGTTATTTATGCAAGTTTGTGGCCATTATTTCATCAAGTTCACACCTTAGATTTGGATCCATGACATATGATGTTTATGCAAGTTTGTGGCCATTATCTCATCAAGTTCACACCTTTAGATTTGGATCCATGACATATGTTATTTATGCAAGTTGTAATTTTGGCCTATGCAAGTTTAAGATGTAGAACATCATTCACATATGCAAGTTCACCCCTATGTTAGATTTGTGATGTTTTCTTTTATTTTATGAGTTAGACTATTCGAGTCTAACGTATATTTTAACGTTAAACGAACAAACGCACTACGTGGGGAAAAAGGGGATAATATTAAAAATATTTAATTGGCATAAATGCCTTAAAAGGCATAAAATATATTTGTGGTGAAAATTGGTATGATTTTACATACCATAAATGGATGGACATAATTGAGTCAATTATGGACATCGTTAATTGATTGATAAATTGAATAGGGAAAGTACTTCAAATTTGGGGAATGATTAATTAGGAGTAATTAATCGTCTAATACACGAGGTTAGGCTCTTTTGGGGTGTAAAACTGCCCGGACCTGCCCGGCAAATCCAGCTGCCACAAATGTCAGTCTAATGTGAGATGTCTTAGGCACAAACTAAATACGTAACTGTTGTAAACTCACGAGGTTAGACTCTTTTGTGGTGTAAGACTGCCCGGACCCGTCCGGAAAATCCAGCTACCAAAAATGTCAGTCTAATGTGAGAGGTCTTTATGAGGTTACGGTCTTAATGAATTAAGAAACACTTGACCAGATAAGCATGTAGTGGGACATGAGGGGGTTAAGTGGGTGCCTTGGGTGGCATGTGGAATCTAGTGGGTGCCTTGGGTGGCATTTGGAAATAGATTAGAAACACTTAACCAAAATTGAAACATGTAATTGAAATATGAATAAGAAGTGGGTTAAGTGGGATGTACTAGAGGGGACTAAGCTTAGGTGGATAGCTTGTGTCAAGTAATGGGGGCCCGTTTCAACCAGTAACCCATACGTATCTTTATGGGCTTGACCCAAGTCGAGGATGGGACACACATACTGGGCTTGACTGTAAGAGGCCAAACCGGGTTAGCGGTGGCAACGCAAGTCCAACGGGTTCATATGCGTGTGTGGACCAGGGCTGGTAGGTAAGACGTTGTTGCATCGTGTAGGTATAAGCCGTGTAATCTTGGTGATATCGGGTTGCCACTTTGGGGAGTGATACACCCCACAGTGGGGCCAGCACGGGTATCTAAGAGTTAGGGAGTCGATCGCTTGGGGGTAGTGGGTACACCTAGTGGAGATAGGGGCAGTCGACACCTATGACGGTAGCTAGGGGTGCACGAAACTACCAATATCATTATTAAGTCTGTAGGCGGGATCAACCTTAGGGTGACTAGTGATGGTGCAGTTTACTAATGGCGGTGCAGTATAGCAATTATCCTATAGTGTTGGTGTAGTTTAGTAAATTTATCTTAGTGGGTTAGGTGTGCTTTAACGATATCGTTGTTCATCTTGTTTCCTTGTTTACTCTGCCATACTCAATGGTTCATGATCATTTCCTTATTTTCCAACTTATGCCTTAGTCTAGTTACTTTGTTAATTATATTGTTAGAATTATCGCACTCGCCAAACTTTATGTCTGACCCCCCTTTTTCCATCTCTTTCCTCCCCCCCCCCCCCCCCCACCCCCAGGTGCTCAGGTTGGAATTAGCACCAGTGGAGCTTAATTTTGGACTGCTTTTAGAAGATTTCTTGGACCGCTAAAGTAAAGTTCAGCTTCTCTTTATTTATGGCTATTTTAATGTTGGGGATTATGTCTTTCAGTTTATGTACTTTGTTTTATCAAGATGGATATGATGTACTTGACTTTGGTTTATGGTTTTGATGATGTAATCAAACATATGGGTTTATCCGCTGCAATGAAATAAAATTTTAATTTTCAAGTATTGTTTATATTTGTCTTGTTGTTATTTTCTGTTCTATACTTACTTAAAATGCTCCATAGAGGTTAATGCATTCCCTTTGTGAGTGACATTAATGGACGTGGGGTGTTACAACATGGGTGATAACATCATAACTTCACATCATAAATGATAGCATCATAACATAACATCATAGAAATTACAACACAATTCTACAACATAATTACAACATGCAGTCAATAATTCATATCACATCCATACAATCCGCATTATAACTTAATCCAATTAAATTACTAATTATTTTATTAAAACTATTGAACTCATAACTCAAAAGTAGTCTTGAGTTCTGAATTCTGATTTCTGGAGTTGAATTAGCCCTCGTTTGAAGAAGATTCGCTGTTAGGGTTGAGTGGTACTGATTTGATTTGCTGTTCTTCCTCTTTAATTTGGTGGCGACTGCTCTAGGTTCAAGACAACAGCATGACGACCATAGTTTCAGTTTTAATTCTGATTTAGGGTTTGAGTCTAGGGGTCTTTTTATAGAGTTTTGAATTAATTTAAGCCGTCGGATGATCTTAGGGTTAATCAAAACCCTTCAGTCGGGATAGGGTGACACCTCAGCCCTAATGACTCAGCAAGGAGTCAGAAAGGACTCGGTAACATGGGTCAGCCTGAACCAAAAAGCTGTGCAGGCTTGCTGCCTCGGCCTGGGCGCACCTGGCAGGTGCGCCAGTGAAAATTTGTACTGGTGCACTTCCCAAGTGCGCCAGTGCAATTTTTTTTTCTTGCCACCAATCTTCGTTCGTCCATAACTCCTTCATCCGGTACCCGTTTCCCGCAAACTCGGACTCTATTTCAACCAGAATTCCGAGACGAACACAATGGCGCAACCCCATTCCAATAATTCTCACATCTGAGATTAATTATTCTTTTTTTAGTTAATTCGATTATTCAAAAATCCGGGGTGTTACAGTTTATATTGTATTTCTTGGTATTGTTTTTATGTTTTTTTTGTAAATCATTCGAACCAGTTCTAGAATCTGTAAAATCTAGGGTTACGGGTTTGTAATCCGGGAAAATCTGGTCAAGGGGGTATCGATCAGTCTAGGGTTTTGAGCGTAGGGTTAGTACAGGAGTAGGGAGTGCGAGTTTACAGTTTCTATAAGCGGGATCTGTTATTAACACCTAGTAGAAACCTTAGGAATGTAGCAGTATGCAAGATTTGCCAAAGCTGGGTATCTTTGTGTTTTATTTACTTTCTCTATTTACTTTCTCCACTTTATCTGTGTTGGGATTAATTTTTAATTATTCGATAAACTGTAATAAACCCTATTCACCCCCCTCTAGGTTAGTCTAGATCCAACAAGTGGTATCAGAGCAGGTATTTTTGTTTAATTCTAGAGTAATGGTGATCCCTAGTTGTCAGTCCATAGAGAGTCAGTCCAGTCATATTCCATCTATTTTTATTCGTACAAATTTTTTAAATTAGAAATGAAATCCTATTTAAAATATATTGATATTAAATGTTCGAATAGTATTATAAATGGGTATGATATTGTAAATAGGGTTGATATTGAATTTAATTTACATGTTACTCATACTTTGTATTCTTATATTGATGATCTACAATATAGCCTTATTTCCCATTGTTTAACTACGCAGGAAATCTGACAGACTCTTAATGCGCTGCATGGAAAAACTGACAACTGCTCAAAACCCCAGAAAGTCAACTCAGCTTCAGATTTGTCCTTAACAGGTTGTATAGATGGAAATTCAGATGGAGACTCAACAGGAAATATTTCTTATAAAGATTTAACTCATCGTTTAAATGGTTTAACTGTTGAGAATCTAAAATCTAAAAATAAACTTCTGAAATTTGAGAAGCTTGAGTTGATCTGCAAAATTAATCTTTTGGAATCAAAACTCAAAAACGTTAACAAGTCTTCAAATTCTAATTGCAAAAATTGTTTAAATTTGAAAAATAATCTTGTTCGTCAAAATAAAAATATTCAAAATCTTGAGAATGAAATTCTGATTTTAAAAGGCAACAAGATAGAGCTTGAAAGCACAAACAATTATTTGCAAAAAGAATTTGAAAATTTTAAGATGACTAAAAATTCCAAATATATTTTTGCTGAAAAACAAAGCTTGTTGGAAATTGAGTCTATTCTAAATGAGCTAGAAAGTGAGATTGAAAAACTCAAGAAATTTGAATCTGAGGGTCGAAAACGTTTTGAATTTGAAATTGCTGAGTCCCAAACCAAAATTAAATTGCTTAGCGATGAAAATTTGGTTTTGAAAACTGATTTTGAAAAGAGTAAGATCACTGAAAACCACTGTTCATATCTAATGAAAGAAAATGGTGATCTTAAATATAAAATTCAACAACATGAAACAACATTGGCTAAATTTTCTAATAGTGAAAAACCTTTGAATATGTTGTTGAAAAACCAATTTTCTTTGAAAAATAAAAATGGTCTTGGTTTTGGGAAAAGAAATGTTTTCGAAAATTTGAATTCGTGTGATTTTAATAATCTCTCAAATTTCTTTGGAAAGAGTCGTTCTGAAAATTTTAACTCTAAAGGATTTTTGAATCATAAAAATGATGTAAATTTGTTTTATAATAATCCATCTAAACAATCTTCGATCCCAAAAAGAAATAAAACAAACTTCGTTAAATTCAAACAGATTTGGTTCCAAAGGGAACAAAGGTAAATTCAGATGGTTTGTTATTCAGACATGTTTGGGTACCAAAAGTGGTAAACATATTTCAGAGTAGTTTTACAAATTTTGTTAACCCTCTCAACTTCTAGGTACCAGTGATGGCTGAGGAATTGCTTTGGAAAAGAAAATTTGAATTCAGGCTATACCACATCTTTGATTTATTTAGAGTTCCTAAGCCAAGTCTGATGGGTTAGAGATCCACATCGCCTACTGCAAATCTGGTATGGTCTATAAACTCACCTTTGTAAATATTCTCTGTTTTTATTTTCTTTGTTTATTTCTCCTTCTGTTCCTTCTGTTTATTTTTTCTTTGTTTTCTTTTGTTTTGATTTGTCATTATCATATCTTTGTAACTTCTTGGGTTTCATTAACTTCCAATTATAGAATTCATATTTTTCTGGAAATCTGCTTCATTCGAATAAAACTCTAATGTGTTTATCATTTCCAGATCTTGAATCTAAACTTGTAAATATCTACAATTGATTTGAAGTTTATTTCTGATTCCTGAATTCCTAACAGTGTTGATGTATTCATGTCATATCTTGAACACTGTTAATTTTGAATTCTAAATTTATTTTAAGATCTGAATATTTAATGAAATTTCACACACCTCTGCTGTTTTGGGTTTCTTCTAATTCATTTTAGAAAGGCTTGAAATAATATACTCATTACAACACACCAATATTTATCAGTTGTGATAATTTCATTATTTTTCAGAGTGGCTTGGATATTTTTATTTTTTGTCTTGAATTATAGTGATACATGTAGAAATTCATCTTATATTCATGATCATTTTATGATTGAAATCTGTTTGTTTGAAATCATCTGAAATACATAATATTCTGAATCTCACATACCTCTTAAATTTGAAATTATCAATCTTGTGTGACTGATTCATTATATCTCAAAACTTGACATTGATTCAAGTGATTTCAAATAAATTATTTTTTAAATTTCTGGATCATGAGCATCTCTTAAGTTTGATGTAAATGATTTGAAATTACTCGTGTGCATGTCAAATTTTTTTTTTTAAAAAATTGGTTCTTGAAATTTATTGGTATTTCATGGTTATTTGATTTTAATATCTGTTTGTTTAAAATCATTTGAAATTATTGATTAATTGAATCTCACACATATCTCAAATCAAAAATTAATAATCTGGTGTGATCGATTCATTGAATCCTGATATCTTCATATTCCATCAAATGATTTAACATAAGTAGTATTTTTAATCTTGGATCATGAATCATCTTATGTGACCGTCATCCTGGCAAGTTTGCTTTGAAACTTCTTGTGCTGCTTTGATATTGTTTTGAAAATTCTTTGGAAAGTGCTTGTTTATAATCTGTTTGCTGCTCTAATACCGTTTGTCAAATAACTGCCTGTTCTTGTCTGCAGCTCTGATAAATGTGCCAAAATTTGTTAATTTTTGTCTGGTTGGGCTTTGTGATTAAAATTTGTTAATAAAGACACCAATTGGTATCATATTAGGAAGTGTTGAAATTTTTTATTGATCTTATTCTCATTATATATATATTGTCTTGTATATATATCTCTAAATTCTTCTTATAATTGATTTTCAATTTTAAAATTATTTATTGATTATTCATTCAGAAATTGAAATCAATATCCGAATTGAACTATATTTATAATTCATCAAAATTATTATCAGACTTTGAAGTTGTGACGAATTGTGACTACAATATATTTCACAACAAGAGGAGATTCTATTTATATTTTCATGATGGTTGAACATTTATTATAATATCTTTGAATTGGCAATTATTTCACAACCATCTACTTTATCTATCATTATTCTGCCATCCATCATGTTTTTTATATTAATGTGGAGAGTTTATTGTTTGATAAAATCTTTCTAAATAAACAGTGGAAATATTTGTGATAGAAATGGGACTATGTTATTTTTCAGAATTAGTGATAATTGAAAATTTTCAATGATCCCGGTACAGTCGAGCATATTTCATAATATAATTAATTTAGAAATTTATTTCGCAGTCCATTTCTGTACCTACCCCATTTTCTATCATGCATATATTAGTTTTATATACCGAGGAGTTTTCCTTTTAAAGATGGAATGATAAATATAATTAATACATAAGTGTTTCTCTAACGTCATTTAAAAATCCAAGCTCTGGTCATGCATGGTTATGAGATAACTTATGATTTAAGCTACAACTGACCTCATTTAAAAATCCAAGTTTGGTTATGCGTGGTCAGTGTGCTCTTAAATAAAAAGAAAAAGCAATGAAATGCTAAATAAACTTTTATATGAAATTCTCCTTGGTGTTTAAAAAACAAGCCTCTCAATCCATCTTTCTAATTTGTGAAATGTGTTAATATTTTATGAAGTATTATGATTTGTTGATTGATAGCTGTTGGGATTTGAGATTATTTGATTTCGTCACTTAAATTGAATTTATAATTATAGTTCAAATTGATCACTGTTTTTGTGCCTCATTTTAAAAAAATTTCTTTGGAAAATAATTGAAATTCATATTTTTAAAACTCTCTCCATTATTATAAATTTCATCGTAAATCTGTCATTCTCTGCAATGTGAAATAAGCCACTAATTCTTAGAATATTATGATTTTTGTTTGACTGATTAAAATTTATGATGACCGTTCATCCTCTTAAGCTGAAATTATATATATATTTTTAGTAATTTTTCATCTACACTTTAAATTCTGAATCCTTCTGATGATAACAAAAGGGGGAGAATGGGTTGAGATTTTAATTTATGAGTGAATATTTTATAAATATTTTTTATTTTGAAAATTCATTCAATTGTCAATCACTTTCACCTATGCACAATTATTGGGGGAGTTTCTGTTGTAGGGGGAGCAAACAAATAAGGGGAGTTCAATATTCACTGTCAAACACATTTATTATATTCAAAATCTTAATATTTGTTTGTCATCATCAAAAGGGTGAGATTGTTGTATATAACGTTGTTGTATACTCAATTATATGATTTTTGTTTGATGAAAACAATCAAATATATATTATTATAAATGTGTTTGTTATTGTATTGTTTCACATATACATCACAGACATGAATATAATATTTTTATTTAAATAAAATACGACTGTACATAAATTTAAATATTCACACAGTATTTTATTTAAATATAATATTTCATTTCAATATCACCTAGTACAAATTTTATACTCCACTGTTTGTACAACTTTGTATTTCATTTCACAGCTCCTCACTACTGTTCACTCTGACGCTCTTGTACAGACTCAGATTTACAGACATTTACACAATCTCACGGACACAAACACACTACTACTTTAATCTTCATCTTCTATCTTCACACTTCACAGTCTGTCCAGTCACTGTCAGTCCAGTCATCATCTTCTTACCTGTCGAATGAAACACACACACACAGTACACTACAATAGAAATAAAACTGAATACATGTGAATATAAATTTTATTTTTAAATTTTTTATTTGCCGCAGATTTTTGGTGTGTTTCTCATCATTTTTCATGACTTGATCTGATTCATCTGTGTTTAATCAGTTTGTATATGTATAGTACAGGGTCAGGAAATCTTGTCTGATGGCTGCATATACACACGTGCATATATATGCACATGTGCACAGCCTCGCCAATCAGCGTGCAACTGAGGAGTAGCCACATGGACCATCTCGACTCAGCACACAATGCAAATCAGCATGCAAATGGTCAAACATATCATGAAAATGCACACAACATAATGGTGACAAGGCAACACTCAAACCAGCAAATGATCAAGTGATTTCAACATGGTCAAAGTGTCATGTTTAAGGAAGCATGGTGTAGTTGCAGCATAGTACAAGTGTTTAAGCTGCAAAGAATCAAACCAGAATGGACAAATGGTCGAGCACAAGTCATTTTGGTGTACTGGAGATAGCAAAGTTGTTCACAAGTTCAAGCAGATGAGCTCATATCAGCAAATACAGGTTATAAATACAACGCGGCATATACAATGATCATGGAATATTTTATGGTGCACACAAGAAACAAGACAGTTCTTGTTTCAAGTAGCATAGATCACTTAAGTTTTACAAAAACAACAAACAAACAGTTCAATACAGTGATCAGTTTAAATGTTTAAGTGCATAAGCTCTCATGTTTTTACTCAGCAAATATCGACATGACACAAGAAAGTAGCAACATTGTCGAGCTCAAGAGAACTACAGGATGGTTCAAGTGAAACAACTCATGCTAAACAACTTGGTGATGAAGCAGCATATAGGAGCACTTTCAGGAATTGCATGAGTGTACAAGTGATCAAATATATCAGATAAATAACAAGGCAGATTTCAACATGATACAAGTCAGCAATAGAAACGTGGTTGAGCTACAACATGAATGGTTTCAGCTCAAGTGAAAATACAATGGTGTACACAAAAGAGTGTATGCATGTCTCATGCAAAATTCCAGAGCAAGTACGCATCAAATAGTGGTGATTGTCACATAAACAGCAAATATTGGTGATAAACATTTTCAGAATGTATACATTGTGATTTAGCTGCACTTTCAGGTTATTCAAAGTGACAAAGCAACATAGTTGCAGGGTGATAAATGGATGGTAAGTGCAGATCCATGTGAAGATGTGCAAAACACAAACTGGTGCATGCTCGTGTGTGTGTGTGTATACAATAATGTGATGTATCAAAACAGAATGGTCAAGCATTTCAGGATATGGTGGAGCACAAGACATGGTGCACAGAAATATACTAGCCGGATCAATATACAAGAAACCGATGATTCATCATTTTAGTTCGAATTCAAAGTGGGAAATATTATAGGGAATAAAGCATCAATTCAGCAAGTAAGTGAACGAGAAAAGTTTTAAATCATGCATGAATAAATAAGATTGAGTTGCCAAGAATGATATCTCAGAAATCAATTCACTGGTGCCAATTTGGGCAAGAGTAAACTTGTATGTTTCCAGTTTTCTCAATGAACAAATATGGCAAGAAAAACGACTTAGTTTTATTTCCAGGAAATTTGCATATCAATATTCGAAGGACCACAAACGTTTTAGGAATAAATCCAATTCGAGAATTCACAGAAGGCAACATTTCAGAAAATAGGCAAAAGGGAAAATTCGATTTGAAAATTCATAAATAGTACAGATTTAGCCATCAATCACGTAAGTTTTTAAATGCCAAGAAATCCATTTTAAATTGGGATTGTCAAAAGAGGAAACCATAAAATCAGACAAATCTATTATTGAAATCAGAGTGTTTCTAGGGTTCGATTCTACCCTATAACTACACCAATTACATCATTGGCAAAAACAGTGAGAAGGGATCGAAAACACAAGCCAAACTTTCAAGAGCAAATAAGAATTAAATTCAGAATACTCATAGAATGTTTTTCGATAGCAAGTACTTCAATTTGAACGTCAGACAAGCATAAAGTAAAAGGAGCCTCAGAGAACAATTTTTTAAATCTTTTAAGAAGTCATGATTCGATTTCGAGAAAACGAGAAGAAACCCTAGTTTCTCTTTTGAAGCCATCATTTTTTTAGATAAAGGGATCGGGAAAAGTAACAAATGGGCTGGCAACTTTCTTTCATGGCTTAGCCTAAGGGAGTTCTAATTCATTTCTAAACTAGGGTTTATATTGTATTTCTTTGTATTGTTTTTACGTTGTTTTTGTAAATCATTCGAACCAGTTCTAGAATCTGTAAAATCTAGGGTTACCGGTTACTGGTTTGTAATCCGGGAAAATCTGGTCGAGGGGATATCGAGTTTACAGTGTCTCTAAGTGGGATCTGTTTTTAACACCTAGTAGAAACCTCCGGAATGCAGCAGTAGGCAAGATTAGCCGAAGCTGGGTATCTCTGTGTGTAATTTACTTTTCGTATTTACTTACTCCGCTTTATCAATGCTGGGGTTAATTTTTAATTATTCAATAAACTGTAATAAACCCTATTCACCCCCTCTAGGGTTAGTCTAGATCCAACAAATTCGACTATTTCGATCAGGTTTTCTTTAAATTAAAATATAAATCAATATATATTAAATTTGAACGTACATTTTAATTTACCGAGGCCACATACTGACTCCAAAATTTATAGAAAAATTATTTCTAGTTATGATTTGACGATACGGTTCTAAAAAAACTAATTTCATCGAATTTGGAGACCGTTTGAAAAATGGTCATTTTCTGGTCGATCCAATTTGACTTAAGTTGACAAAACACATTTTCTTTTGCCACGCTCACATATTGATTCCAAAAATTACGAAAATTGGAATCTAGCAATAATTTAACATTCCAGATCCAACAATAGTGGTTTCATCGAAGACGGGGGTCGTTTGCAAATGGCTATTTTAAGGGCTATATATTATATTAAAATATATAAATTCTACAATGACTTTTCTAAATTTTAAACTGGACATAACTTTCAATGTATATTACAAAATATGAAATTTTCACATTCGTTAGGAACATATAATTAAACAGTTTCAAATATTTCTTGTTTTACTGAAATCCGATTTATTTTGAATCATGTACATTCAATTGAAATTTAAAATCGAATTTTCAAACTACCGTCACATTTCAAACTCCTTTTAGAATTAAATTAAATTAAATTATTACGTTCTAACTTTGATTAAAATAAATTTTTAGTCATTATTATTTAAAATATTAAAGATCTATTAAAGTTGCTAAAATAAAATTTTTAAATTGGTTCGAAATTTTCGGGTTGTTACAATCTCCCCCACTTAAAATCTTTTTGTCCTCGAAAAGGAACGGTGTTGAAAGTTGATTAGTTTTCAAATATATATAACTTTTATATGTTCAAAAAAAATCATATTTTCTAAAATCAAATTATATATATGATTACAAATACGTTAATTATAAACTTGTCACTCTCAACTCATTCAAGGGTATTTCTAACCCCATCTCTAATGAGTTTTTCTCATTCTAGGATACTACTGATCCTATCTCTAATGAGTATTCTTTTATAGGATATTTGTAATCCTACCTCTAATGAGTCTTTTGCTCAGTTCTAACGAGTTGTAATCCATATATTTGAATCAACCAAAGCTCCGATACCAGCTGAAACAACAATTAAGTAAGGTAACCGCTCCACCTATAACCACATTACCGCCGATCAGCCGTGACTGCCAAAACCGCCTTGACCTGAGCTTCCCATGACTGGTGCAACTTTGAACTCGTGTCTCTAGGCGCCTGGGATTTGCGATGAACCGCTGCGGCTTTGAGCCAAGAAATCGAACCCAAAACTCTATTATTTTTTGTCATACTCATATGCTTTTGAAGATCATTGGTTGTTCTTCCATATTTGTTTTGAAATCTTTGTGAATTTCTGAAAGGATTGAGGGATATCGAGTGAAGAAAATCAGAGCACATAGGCCATTGATATAATCCCTGGCGGTTGCGTTGTGAATGTAGATATGATTAGGGTTTCGAATTCTCAGGGTTTTTATACCATTTTATATTATTAATTTAATTCATTTATTCCCAAAAAATTCATGTTTATCCGTTCGAACTCCAAATCAAACCCAACGACTGTCACCCCTAGCTAAATAATCCCGTTTCGGACATAATGGAATATGTTTCGTAAGTCAATTCGACTGTTTCGATTTGTTTTTTTAAATAAAAACATAAATCAATATATATTAAACTTGAACGTACTTTTTAATTTACCAAGGCTACATACTAACTCCAAAAATTACAAAAATATTATTTCAAGTTATGTTTTGACTATACGGTTCTAACAAAACTAATTTTGTCGAATTTGGAGACCGTTTGAAAAATGGCCATTTTCTAGTCGCTCCAATTTGACTTAAATTGACAAAACACATTTTCTTTTGCCACGCTCACATATTGATTCCAAAAATTACTAAAATTGGAATCTAGCAATAATTTGACATTCTGGATCCAAGAAAAGTAGGTTCATCGAAAACAGAGGTCGTTTGCAAAATGGCTATTTTAAGGGCTATATATTATATTAAAATATATATAAATTCTACAACGACTTTCCTAAATTTTAAACTTGACATAACTTTCAATTTATATTACGAAATCTGAAAATTTCACATTCGTTAGAAAGATATAATTAAACAGATTCAAATATTTCTTGTTTTGCTGAAATCCGATTTATTTCGAATCTTGTACATTAAATTGAAATTTAAAATCGAATTTTCAAACTATCGCGCCATTTCAAACCCCTTTTATAATTAAATTAAATTATTAAGTTCTAACTTCGATTAAAATAAATTTTTAGTCGTTATTATTTAAAATAAATTATATTAAATATTCAAGATTCGATAAAATTGCTAAAATAAAATTTTTAAATTGGTTCAAAATTTCTGGGTTGTTACATAAAGGTTATAAAATACATTTTGAAAAGAATAAATGTTTCATAGAAGATAGGAATTCAAAATTTATATTCGAAGGAGATAGAAAGAAAAACATATATATATATATATATATATATATATATATATATATATATATTAAGTATGAAAATATCCAGTGATAATTTATGTCTTATGGTGTAATGATCCGGATTTTTAGCGACTGAATAATTAATTAATTTAATTATTTTAAATAGTGGTTTATTAATTTAATTAACTTGAATCCAATATTTTTTAGTATTTAAATAAAATTAATAATAAAATAATACTTTAAATTCCAGAATAGCTGGAGTTGGCTAAATTTGCAATATTATACGATGTGTCAATTTAAAAGGATTTAATATTATTTGGTTTTGAATTTTATTAACGATTTCGGCTATTAAACGACGTTAATACGTTTAATTTATAATTTTAGCATAAAACGAACTGCAGCAGCGCTGTAGTTCGTAATATTACATTTTCAACTTCAATTGAATATACAGATTCCAAGATAACTCAGAATTCTTTGAAATAAGAAATGTTCGGATCTATTTGATTATATTTTTCCAATGAAAGTGAAAAAACGAGATTTCGTCTTATAGATCGTCAATTATGCCCAAATCAAATTTTCAAATAGTCGCTATGGAATCATTTATAAATTATAACGATTTGTATAATAGAATAAAATATTGGATTCATATTTTAACAGGATTTTCTATGATGTATTATTAATTCAATAAGATTTTGCTGAAATGTTGAATTTGGAAAAATAAACCAACTCGTCTTTCTTTTTACCAAAGTTTCACCACCCTCTAGTCTAAATGGTTTCTAATTTCTAATGGATTCAAATGGTCGCCTCTTCGAACCAGTTAACGTTTTCTATTTAATTTCAAATATTCCGAACAAGTGTATTTGTGAATATATGATTATATAGCTACTAGTATAATTAATACCCTAACATTTAGCTCAATTTTAAATAGAACCCGGTCATTTGAAATTCTAAAGTTTCATCCCTGGGTCTTTAACTCATTTTTTTTAATTTTATATCCAGGATTAGTTGAGTATCTACCTATGGTATACATTGGTTCTAAACTACCATTCTCAATCAATGTATTCAGTTCCACAATATTAACTTGTGAATTCAAAAGTAAGGAAACATATTGGTAGACTTTCCTATATTAAGAAATGCACAATAGGAATTATATATATATATATATATAAAAAAGGGAACTCTGCCTATGCCATAAAAAAGGAAAAGATTGCACTTTCTTATTTTAAATATATATATACAACGTGTTCTCCACGCTTTGCTCATTCGTGCTTACCAAGGATTTCAAACCCGTGTCTGCCAAGGAAATTCAATACCGTGGCCCCAAAGCTTCTTCTTCCTTTAAATACAGTAGACAACATTCCATATCTCAAAATCCCAATTTATTTTCCATTCCTGTTCTTCAAGCCACCTCCTTTCAGTAATAAACAATATCATTGTTCACTTCAAAATCAGATTTAAAAATCAAATACTAGATAAAAATCGAATCTTAGGTCCAGCGTTTTCTTTTCAAAAGCGCTTCATGTCAATAAATGCAATATTGAGTGCGATGGAGCTTTGTTTTTGGCTGAGCTTGAATATGAAAGTTGTTGGGGCTGTCTTAGTCAGACTTTTAGGGCCCTCGACTGGATGTTGGACCGTACAGATGGGAGGGTAGTGCGAAGGAGATCGAAGGCGTGGTTGGTATGCGAACGCGATTAGCATGAAGGGTGGGAGTTGCTCGAAGTTGTGATGCTGAATGGTTTTCAAATGAACTTTTAGGGAAAAGTGTATCATGAATCAAAATCGGGGAGTTTGGTGGAGGGTGTGATGGTCAAAGATAGTAGACTGTGGTGGAGTAATGAAGGTGTGTACTGGTGTTGGGTATTTGAGGAGGAGAAGTAGTTTTGATTTGTTTTAACTAGAGGGAAGTGGAATTAAAAGGAGGAAAAGGTGAGAAAAACATGGGTTAGTGATTTAAGAGCGTTGTGTGTTTACTCCTTTGTTATGGAAGAGGAAGGCGTCAGATGTACTTTGTTATTTCATGGCAGTACTGGGTTCGTGGTATTTGTGTATGCGTACTGGGGTCATTTTGGGCTTGACAAGAAGAGGAGTGGATTTTTTGTGAGGAGAATTGTTGCTATTAGTTTTGGTGAGTGATGAAGTATTTTAAACTGATAATGAAAATTGGGATGCAGGCACAATCTTGAATTCCTATGTAATCAAAGTATACAGTTGAACTGGAAACTGACGGTACTAGTGGAAAAAAACTAAATCCAAGAAGTGATCAAGCATGTTTTTGGTTAGATAGGAACTTGTTTTTGTTTATGGGCTAATCACTGAAGTAGATATCAAAGTCGTGATTTTAAGATAAAGATATGTTATATCCTAAGTAAAGAAAATGAGCCACTTTGCAAAGAGGAGAAGAGGAGAATCCGTGTACGAAGAGTTGAGGTTCTGCGTGGTGAACTGGAACGATGTCCAAGGGGAAAACAAGAAATTTCCATAGTATAGACCAAAAAGAAGGTGATAAGAATATTAAAAATGTAACCTAGTTTTAAATAAGCCTAATTAATATGTTAATAATGTCATTATTTAAATTAAAACTTTTAACTATTATGATTTGATCACACGTGTACAGAATTGAACGTAACCGATCATATTGGAATCATATCGGCGAGATGTACGTTATGGGACTGATATGACTGGGAATGGAGCAGCTGAGATTTTGAGATAAAATCAAACGATGTTTGATTTTAAACAAAACAAAAGGCAGAATCATCAACTTCAAACAAGGTGAGTAAACTCACTAACTCTGGCTCGTTTATATTTTTATATAAACGAGTTTTCAATTTATTTATAGTGATTTTATAATATGTGATGGTTGTTTGGTTGCATGGTTGATAAAATTGGTTGGAATGGTTGATATAGTTAATCGCTGATCAATTATTAATTCTGTTCACCATGATATTTCATATTGATGTGAAATTAATATTATTGATGTTATTGATGTTGATTAACATCTATGGATGCAGGAAAACAGGTTGGAGGGATCCAACTGGATTCCTCAATAACTATATTACTGTTTTTATTTGATTGTGCTATATGATGTATTATATAATCCATGGTTGGAAATGTTGTGTGTGAAACACCCTGGCCTTAGAAACCTGGTATTTTAGATACCGTAAAATATTTTCGAATGTGAAAAGGGAAATTGGGATTTAAAATGGAATTTATTTTCAAAATAGAAATAAAAATTCAAATAGAGTTGAAAATAGAAACCAGTTCAAGTGGATAAATTAAGGAGTTGTTTATAGATAAGAATATATATTAAGTGAATCATTAATCATTAGGTAAATTGAAATATAAATTCAAATATGAATTTATATGTGAAAGTGAAAATCGGTTTTGAGACCCATATTTGAAAATAGATTTGACCTTAGCAAATTATAAACGATATTTTAAATGTTTGAAATTAATAATGAGATTTGTTATAAACAACTGCAAATAGAAGTTATAATGGAATTTGGATTTGATAAGGTAAAATCAAATGGATTAGATTATGTAAAAGGAAATATTATTCACAACTAAAGTGAATTATTATTTAAAGCAGATATTTTGAAAATGGAAGCATTTATAAAAGAAATCTAGGTTGAATATGTGAATTCAAATAGAAATTTGAATGACAAGGGAAATGAAAATCGTTTTCAAAAGGAAACATTGTATTTTATTCCAAAGTTCAGAATATAAAACAAATTGTAAATCCAAGGGATTTATAGTTATACTTTGATTAGGCCAAATTTTATGGTTTAGTTCAGGAAATATATTTGAATTCTATTTAGTATAGAACTATAAATTAAATGAAGTATATTAAGAAGTAAATATTTCAATATTTATAGCTATGGAAATACAAGTCCATGCTTTTGAAATAGTTTAAGATTTATTTTAAATTAGAATTATTAACAAATCTAGATTCCTATTAAGGAATGATATTGATATTTAAAAATGGATAACGATTGAAAGCAGATGTTCATAAGGGAAATTGAGTTAACCTGAAATGGTAGATAAATTCTGAAGTTCGGAATATAAATCGAATATAAATTAGTCGAGAGAAAATTCTTTATTGGAATTCGATTATATCGAATTTAGGGAAGTAGTTATTTTTACTTTCCGTTTAAATCAAATTTAATTATTTATTATTTATTTATTTACTTATTAGTTTATTTATTGAAATTAATGGGTACAAGTTATATTTTTATAAACCAAATATTTGGAAACAACATTATAGCACTACTGTTATAATAAATGTTTTATAAATTTAAATAGCGATTATAGCGCTTTCGTTATAATAAATGTTATATAAATCTAAATAGCGATTTAAATGCTACCATTATAGTTAATGTTTTATAAATCGAATATTTGGAAACAACGATTATAACGCTACTGTTATAATCAATGTTTTCCGTAAAAGGAGTGGATTCTTAGATTGAATCTGAGAGTAGCGTAAGCGATATTTTGTTTGAAGTTGTGAGCTTTGACTATTTCAAAGTTGAGAATGTTGTTCAATTAAGGTCTGAGAGGTAATTATACCCCAACTTGATTGACTTCATGATTGATGGAGGAATGGTTAAGGTTCGATAGTGAAGATGGGTTAGCAAGATTGTTAGTTAATAAGTGATTACTGGATTGAGTTATAATAACGATGTTTTATAACATCACATAAATTTAAAGGATTTTCAAATGTTCCCCAAATTATATAAGAGGTATTTTCTATGCATAGAAAATGAAATGAATCGGTCAATGAGGAATTTAGAAATGGGATATGGAAATATATTCCAATATTAATAAGGTATATTTTCTGAATATAGAAAATAATGGTTCGTGAATATTTAGAAATGTTTTCTAACTGCAATAAGAGATATTTTCTCAAATAAAGAAATCAAGATATTGGAAATATTATTTCAAGAAATCGTGAGAGAAAATAGAGCTTTGAAAGGATACGAAAGATGGGAAATGGGAAATGGAAATGATAATTTAAATCAGAAATGATTTCAAAAGGGTATAGTGTTGTTTGGTGGTTGGCTAGTAGACTTTCCATTTGGAAATAGGATTATTGGTTGTATGGATGTTTCCCTTTGATAGTAAATCACCGACTATCAAAGTTTGTTTTATTTATGCCTCGGTTGTCAATACGGAGAGACCGGGATCAGATATATATCTGAAAACCACTCCATATTGGCATAAGCATATGAATCAACTTATGCTGAAGATAACTGAAGATGAAGTAAAAAGCAAGGGCTATTTTGTTAACCTTAGGTAGAAATTGCCCAAGATGGATTAATAGAATGGTGCCTTCGGTTTGTCCAGTCCGAGGACAACGTATATGGATAGAATGTATGACAACGTGATGTTCAAAGTTAATGGTGGCAAGATGTTCTAAAAAATAATCATGACCTCAAGCCTCATCACCCGGGAAATGACAGAAATCCAGCAGGTAGCATGGCCATGTGGTTCATTCCCATTAGGAGTATTATCACCTAATCTAGAGAAATTTCAAATTGCTTCTTATTCCATTTGTTGTTGTATGCTTTCGGTAATGGTTGCTGATCACAACCGTTGGTGATAATATACTCTATACACTCAAGTTAAATGAGTGGTCAGCCATGTGTGGGCCGGGTTGCAAGACGTTCTTGTTGAACCCAGTGTATTCCCCTCTAGAGATACACTATCGAAAGGTGGTTCCATACCTTGTCATGTTGGAAATCCAATATCCAATAAGCGCCCTGCGGTTTTCGATTTTATATTATATATGGAGCATGAGATGCAAGCGTTCTGCTAGATTCTATTTATTTGATTTAGACACTATTATAATACCACCAGATTTTGATACCAAAATGTTTTAGGTTATCGTAAGGTAAAAACCATCCATATTTATGTGTGGTTCGGTCTTACGATTATCATTTCTTTCGAAAGGATTTTTAAAAAGTTAAACCAATAGTTGAAGTTTACTCACACCAGTCCCATGACTGACCTAGAGTTTATTTTGTTTCTAAAAACTCTTGGGTGCCCAAATTTGTACGGGCAGTCAAGTAGTTTGGATTTTACAAATTCACTTTGGAGGAGCTTGAAGCAGGATGCTTCATCTGTTAGTTATAGACTATCATATTTTCCGCTGTGTGCTATGTTGTATCTGGAAACAGGTGTCCATAACTGTTCCAGGAATAACCGTTGTGCTCTAATGATGGTATGTATGTGCACGCACTAATTTGTAATTCAAGAGTTATGTTATTTAATATATTTTATCCATTCTGCTGTGAGTTTGTGTTCTTCGTTTTCTTCTATTCTAATTCTTCTTTCTTCCTATTTCTCATCCTCTAACTTCTTTCACTAATGATTCGTAATTTGGGTTGGACATGTGGTGTTATTAGTCGATTCAAAGGGTACGAAAATTAGGGCCATTACAGTTGGTATTAGAGCTGAAGGTTGAGTAGTTACCTTGGCCTTGTGGCGTAACTCAATAGAGATAGGGTTAGTAATACCCTAGATTGAGTTTGAGTGTATATATATATATGAGTGCGTATTTGTGCATTGTTATAAAAATTGTTTTATATTGTGTTGTTTGGTTTATTGAGTAGTTTATGAATTCTGGTCGATACAGGATGTACAACTGTATCAATAGGTGTTACTAAACTCTCGAACAAAGCAATTCGAAACAGTACTGTTTTTAAAATGGGTAAATGAAATAATTTTGCCCAAAACTATTTTTGATATAAAAGAAATAATTTTTTGGAATTATTGATTATCATTATAATCAAATGGCATTATAATATTTAAATGATTATATAAAACCAAATTGAATTCGTATAAGAATGGAATATACATATAAGCTAAATTAGAATTGGATTCAGATCAGAATTGGGGATTTAAATCCCGGATATTTAGAAAATGTTTCTTGAAGTATTTCAAAGGTAATATAGCATTTTTTTTGAAAGGATTTTTGAATAAAAATGGTTTAAATGGACTTTGAAAGTGATTAAGCACTGAAATCACTTCAGATACAAGAAAATAATTCTGATAATGGATCGTGACATTATCAGTGTTTATTTTTGACTTTCTAAGTGACAGATTGGTACCAAAACAGATTTATTAATGGAAATTGTTTAAGAAAAATAAAGTTGTTTTATAAATTCAAATGTTTTGAACTGAGTTGATTATAAATATATGTATATAAATATATATGATTTCAAACTAATTTGGAATAAAATCCGGGAACTTGAATTCTGAAGTTAAAATTTAACTTGTATAAGTTGAATAGATTGAAATGGTAAAAATGAATTAAATGAATTGAAATTTAACTTAAGTTAAACAAAATTGGATTAGATTATAAATAACCCTGAATGAAATTAAATAAAAAGAAATGTTGAGTTTTGAATTACTAGTATGAATTCGACTTATGAATAAGCAAATTGAATATATATTGAATGTTGTTAATTGGAATTTAATTATGGTAAATTTGGATTCAATTATAATAAGTGGATTAACTTAAATAGAAATTAGGCTTGAATTGATAGAATGGAAGTGAACTAATCAGAAGTTGATTGGAGAGTTAAAAACTAGAAGTTGGATTGATTTGAAACAAAGTGGAAATGGATGGTGATCAAATATTAAATGGAAGCAAATGCAAGAGATAGAAGTTATGCCTGACAAAAAGGTACATCTTTAAAATATTACTTGGGTTTGATGGTTTTATGAGCCTATGAGGCAAGACGCTTGCCTTTTTGATTTTCTTTTGGACTGGAGAAGGCCTAGAAAGGCGAGTTGTTGTTGTACCGATTGAGTCATGCAAAGGAGGTGCTGGCGAAATTTTTCGAAAATTTAGAGAGTTAGAAAATTTTCAAGAATTTTTCTTGATAATTTAAAATTGGTTGCTTGTAATTGAAAATAAGAAACCAGAATTGGTTAATGAAATTTCAAGTGGAATAATGAAATTGATAAATGGATTTAAAATCATTTGGAATGGGTGTGGATATGCAGAAGAGCTTATAGATTGAAGACAAGAAAGTGATGATGGATTTCCCAAAAATGGTGGACAAATCATTTGGAAAGAATTATGAATGGTCGAGTATTGGTGTGAGAATTCGAAGGTCGGGAAAGAACTGGGTTATGAAGATATGGAATATAAGATTTCCACTAAGTAGGTTATGAGGAACTAGAGTTATAGCATTTTTACTGCTTAGCAATTTCGGGGACGAAATTATTTTAAGGGGGAAGGAATGTAACGACCCGGATTTTTAGTGATGAATAATTAATTAATTTAATTATTTTGAATAGTGGTTTATTAATTTAATTAACTTGAATTCAATATTTTTGAGTATTTAAATAATATTAATAATAAAATAATAATTTAAATTGCAGAATAGTCGGAGTTGGCTAAATTTGCAATATTATATGATGTGTCAATTTAAAAGGATTTAATATTATTTGGTTTTGAATTTTATTAATGATTTCGGTTATTAAACGACGTTAATACATTTAATTTATAATTTTAGTATAAAACGAATTGCAGTAGCACGGTAGTTCGTAATATTATATTTTAACTTCAATTGGATATAAAGAATCCAATATAAGTCAGAGTGTTCGAATCTATTTGATTATATTTTTCCAATGAAAGTGAAAAATCGAGATTTCGTCTTATAGATCGTCAGTTAAGCCCAAATCAAATTTTCAAATAGTTGCTATGGAATCATTTATAAATTATAACTATTTATATAATAGAATAAAATATTGGATTCATATTTTAACAGGATTTTCTATGATTTATTATTAATTCAATAGGATTTTGCTGAAATGTTGAATTTGGGAAAATAAACCAACTCATCTTTCTTTTTACAAAAGTTTCACCACCCTCAGGTCTTAATGGTTTCTAATTTCTAATGGATTCAAATGGTCGCCTCTTCGAACCTGTTAACATTTTTTGTTTAATTTCAAATATTCCGAACAAGTATCTTTGTGAATATATGATTATATAGCTACTAGTATATTTAATACCCTAACATTTAGCTCAATTTTAAATAGAACACGGTCATTTGAAATTCTAAAGTTTCGTCCTTGGGTCTCTACTCATTTTTTATTTTATATCCCGGATAAGTTGAGTTTCTACCTATGGCATACGTCGGTTCTAAACTACCATTCTCAATCAATGTATTCAGTTCCACAACATTAACTTGTGAATTCAAAAGTATGGAAACATATTGGTTGACTTTCGTATATTAAGAAATGCACAATAGGATTTATATATATATATATATATATATATATATATATATATATATATAAAAGGGCCTCTACCTATGCCATACGAAAGGAAAAGATTGCACTTTCTTATTTTAAAAATATATATATACAACATGTTCTCCATGCTTTGCACATCCGTGCTTGCCAAGGATTTCAAACCCGTGTCTGCCAAGGAAATTCAATACCGTGGCCCCAAAGCTTCTTCTTCCTTTAAATATTGTAGACAGCATTCCACATCTCAAAATCCCAATTTATTTCCATTCTTGTTCTTCAAACCGCCTCCTTTCAGTAATAAACAATATCATTGTTCACTTCAAAGTCAGATTTAAAAATCAAACACTAGACAAAAAACGAATCTTGGGTCCAGCGTTTTCTTTTCAAAAGAGCTTCATGTCGATAAATGCAATATTGAGTGCGATGGAGCTTTTTATTTGGCTGAGCTTGATTATGGCAGTTGTTGGGGCTGTCTTGGTCGTATTTTTAGGGCCCTCGACTGGATGTTGGTGCGTACATATGGGAGGGTCGTGCGAAGGAGATCAGAGGCGTGGTTGGTATGCGAACGCGATTGGCATGAAGGGTGGGAGTTGCTCGAAGTTGTGATGCTGAGTTGTTTTCAAACGAACTTTTAGGGAAAAGTGTATCATGAATCAAAACTGTGGAGTTTGGTGGGGGGTGCGATGATCAAAGACAGTAGACTGTGGTGGAGTAATGAAGGTGAGTACTGGTGTTGGGTATTTGAGGAGGACAAGTGGGTTTGATTTGTTTTAACTGGAGGGAAGTGGAATTAAAAGGAGGAAAAAGTGAGAAAAACGTGGGTTAGTGATTTAAGAGTACTGTGTGTTTTACGCCTTTGTTATGTAAGAGGAAGGCGTCAGATGTACTTAGTTGTTTCAAAACAGTACTGGGTTCGTGGTATTTGTGTATGCGTACTGGGGTCGTTTTGGGCTTAACAAGAAGAGGAGTGGATTTTTTTGTGAGGAGAATTGTTGCTATTAGTTTTGGTGAGTGATGAAGTATTTTAAACTGATGATGAAAATTGGGATGCGGGCACAATCTTGAGTTCCTATGTAATCGAAGTATACATTTGAACTGGAAACTGGCGGTACTAATGACAGAAACTAAATCCAAGAACTGATCTGGCATGTTTTTGGTTAGATAGGAACTTGTGTTTGTTTATGGGCTAATAACTGAAGTAGATATCAAAGTCGTGATTTTAAGATAAAGATATGTTAAATCCCAAGTAAAGAAAATGTGCCACCTTGTAGATAGGAGAAGAGGAGAATCCGTGTACGAAAAGCCGTAAACATGGTCCGAGAAGTGTAAAATAAGAAGAAGGTCGAGTTCGAAAACAAGGATACTAGAGGGAGTCAGGTATTTGCATGAAGTGGAAGAAGTGGTGAAGTGGCGTGAGTTGAGGTTCTCATGGTGAACTGGAACGATGTCCAAGGAGAGAACAAAAAAATTCGACAGTATTGAACAAAAAGAAGGTAACAAGAGAGGATATTAAAAATGTAATCTTGGTTTAAATAAGCCTAATTAATACGTTAATAATGTCATTATTTAAATTAAAACTTGTAACTATTATAATTTGATCACACGTGTACAGAATTGAACGTAACCGATCATATTGGAATCATATCGGCGAGATGTACGTTATGGGACTGATATGACTGGGAATGGAGCAGCTGAGATTTTGAGATAAAATCAAACGATGTTTGATTTTAAACAAAACAAAAGGCAGAATCATCAACTTCAAACAAGGTGAGTAAACTCACTAACTCTGGCTCGTTTATATTTTTATATAAACGAGTTTTCAATTTATTTATAGTGATTTTATAATATGTGATGGTTGTTTGGTTGCATGGTTGATAAAATTGGTTGGAATGGTTGATATTGTTAATCGCTGATCAATTATTAATTCTGTTCACCATGATATTTCATATTGATGTGAAATTAATATTATTGATGTTATTGATGTTGATTAACATCTATGGATGCAGGAAAACAGGTTGGAGGGATCCAACTGGATTCCTCAATAACTATATTATTGTTTTAATTTGATTGTGCTATATGATGTATTATATAATCCATGATTGGAAATGTTGTGTTTGAATCACCCTGGCCTTAGAAACCTAGTATTTTAGATACCATAAAATATTTTCGAATGTGAAAAGGGAAATTGGGATTTAAAATGGAATTTATTTTCAAAATAGAAATAAAATTTCAAATAGAGTTGAAAATAGAAACCTGTTCAAGTGAATAAATTAAGGAGTTATTTATAGATAAGAATATATATTAAGTGAATCATTAATCATTAGGTAAATTGAAATATAAATTCAAATATGAATTTATATGTGAAAGTGAAAATCGGTTTTGAGACCCATATTTGAAAATAGATTTGACCTTAGCAAATTATAAACGATATTTTAAATGTTTGAAATTAATAATGAGATTTTCTATAAACAATTGCAAATAGAAGTTATAATGGAATTTGGATTTGATAAGGTAAAATCAAATGGATTAGATTATGTAAAAGGAAATATTATTCACAAGTAAAGTGAATTATTATTTAAAGCAGATATTTTGCAAATGGAAGCATCTATAAAAAAATCCAGGTTGAAAATGTGAATTCAAATAGAAATTTGAATGACAAGGGAAATGAAAATTGTTTTCGAAAGGAAACGTTGGATTTTATTCCAAAGTACAGAATATAAAATAAATTGAAATAAATCCAAGGGATTTATAATTATATTTTTATTAGGCCGAATTTCATGGTTTAGTTCAAGAAGTATATTTGAATTCTATTTAGTATAGAACTATAATTTAAATGAAATATATTAAGAAGTAAATATTTCATTATTCATAGCTATGGAAATACAAGTCCATGCTTTTGAAATAGTTTAAGATTTATTGTAAATTAGAATTATTAACAAGTCTAGATTCCTATTAAGGAAAGATATTGATATTTGAAAATGAATAACGATTGAAAGCAGATATTCATAAGGGATATTGAGTTAACCTGAAATGGTAGATAAATTCCAAAGTTTGGAATATAAATCGAATATAAATTAGTCGATAGAAAGTTATTTATTGGATTTCAATTATATCGAATTTAGGGAAGTAGTTATTTTTACTTTCCATTTAAATCAAACTTAACTATTTAATTATTTACTTATTAATTTATTTACTGAAATTAATAGGTACAAGTTATATTTTTATAAACCAAATATTTGAAAACAACGATTATAGCACTACTGTTATAATAAATGTTTTATAAATCTAAATAGCGATTATAGCGCTTCGTTATAATAAATGTTATATAAATCTAAATAGTGATTTAAACGCTACCATTATAGTTAATATTTTATAAATCAAATATTCGGAAACAATGATTATAATGCTACTGTTGTAATCAATGTTTTCCGTAAAAGGAGTGGATTCTTAGATTGAAACTGAGAGTGGCGTAAGCGATATTTTGTTTGAAGTTGTGAGCTTTGACTATTTCAAAGTTGAGAATGTTGCTCAATTAAGGTCTGAGAGGTAATTATACCCCAACTTGATTGACTTCATGATTGATGGAGGAATGGTTAAGGTTCAATAGTGAAGATGGGTTAGAAAGATGGTTAGTTAATAATTGATTACTGGTTTGAGTTATAATAACGATGTTTTATAACATCGCATAAATTTAAAGGATTTTGAAATGTTCCCCAAATTAAATAAAAGGTATTCTCTATGCTAGAAAATGTAATGAATTGGTCAACGAGGAATTTAGAAATGGTGTATGGAAATATTTTCTGATATTAATAAGGTATATTTTCTGAATATAGAAAATAATGGTTCGTGAATATTTAGAAATGTTTTCTAACTGCAATAAGAGATATTTTCTCGAATAAAGAAATATGGATATTGGAAATATTTTTTCAAGAAATCGAGAGAGACAATAGAGCTTTAAAAGGATACGAAAGATGGGAAACGGGAATTGGAAATGATAATTTAAATCGGAAATGGTTTTAAAAGTGTATAGTGTTGTTTGATGGTTGACTAGTAGAATTTCCATTTGGAAATAAGATTATTGGTTGTATGGATGTTTTCCTTTGATAGTTAAATCACCGACTATCAAAGTTTGTTTATTTTATGCCTCCGTTGTCAATACGGAGAGACTAGGATCAGATATATATATCTGAAAACCACTTTGTATTGGCATAAGCGTACGAATCAACTTATGCTGAAGATAATTGAAGACGAAGTAAAAAAGCAAGGGCTATTCTGTTAACCCTAGGTAGAAATTGCCCAAGACGGATTAACAGAATGGTGCCTTCGGTTTGTCCAGTCCTAGGACAACGTATATGGACGGAGTGTGTAACACCCCACCTCTGCCAGGGTGGCTCTTGCAAGCACTCTGACTTTGGAGGGGCGTTTGTACCGGGTAAACATGCATAATGATATATCAAGGCAGAACAAGAACATATGTATATATGTAAATAGAGTAAATAAGATAAATAAAACAGCGGAAGATTTCAAACTATTTCAAAACAAGTCTGGTACAACATAATGTCAACTTTCCAAATACACAAGTCTAGATAAAAACAACATCGCTGAAAAACTGAAATACATAAGTACTATCCCCAAAATAAGTGATGACCATAGCTAGCTTCATGTCAAGACCGTACATGAGCTAAAATCCCACAAGCAAGTGATCAGAAATCCAAGCTAAGCTCCAATATTCCCACCCTGAGAACCTGGGGGGGGGGGGGGAACGGAAGAAAAGAGGCGAAAGAAAAACAGGTCAGTCAAAAAGACTGAGTAAGCCCTACTACAATCAATGTAAACTAATAAAGTTAACAGGCATGAGAAGCAGGGATGAACATAAGGATAACAACATACTAGCATGATGATTAACTAACAAGGTAGATAAAGGTGTCATCGCATAATCAGGATTAAGGTTTTGCACCACAGGTGAACTAGCAAACTAACATGACTTGAATAAACAAGTATTGATCCCTTGGCCCAAGCTTTGACCCAATAACATGAAATGACCCTAATACGAGGTCCAATAACATGAAGTGACCCTAATACGAGGTCCAATAACATGAAGCGACCCTAATACGAGGTCCAATAACATGAAGCGACCCTAATACGAGGTCCAATAACATGAAGTGACCCTAATACGAGGTCCAATAACATGAAGTGACCCTAATACGAGGTCCAACCAAACGGTCTAGTCGATCGGCTCCCTATAAGCCTAACTCGTCACGTGTTGGTGTCAATACGGCCCAAACATAATTGTAGTCAGACTGTGCTGGGTCTCCCGTCGGGTGTATCAAGCCCTAGGGTGTCAACCCCTGGACACCATAAACATAAGTGCACAGTCTAGATCTACTGGTACCCATGCTTGACTTCTCCAAATACGGACTACGTGCACGACCATAGTCCGTCCGGAACTACATCGGCGTACCACTCTGCCGTCGTTTTTGGTCACTTACCTCAAGTCCAGTAATCGTGCCCCCACCCTAGCCTAGTCCCTAGGGTCTTAATGATACAAACTTGGGATTACTGCTGGAGTGGACCCCCATTGCTAGGATTTTCTAGTGGGTTAAGTACGGTTTAACCCTTTTACTAATCATGGATTAACTTGGTTAAGTGTAACGATGAGTTCACGACTTAACCCTGATTAATCTACCA
Organism: Allium sativum; assembly: GCA_030737875.1. Classification (NCBI taxonomy): domain Eukaryota; kingdom Viridiplantae; phylum Streptophyta; class Magnoliopsida; order Asparagales; family Amaryllidaceae; genus Allium; species Allium sativum. The sequence continues at coordinate 694,550,297 of CM060923.1, forward strand.
AGCCCAAATTGGTTAAGTATTAAGTGGACCATGACTTAACCCTAATCATGAGGCATTAAATAATTTAATGTGCCTTAACCTCTCACATTAGACCTTGTTGTGGTTACTAGTTAAGCCGGGCGGGTCCGGGTAGCTTTACACCACAACTTGGTCTAACCTCAGGTTCAAGGTACAACATGACCAACTTCTCACATTGGGTCCTATTGTTTGTAGCAACTAGTTAAGCCGGTCGGTTCCGGGTAGTTTTACGCTACAAACTCAACCCAACCTCGAGTTGGTCACACTTATATTTTCTAAGTGTCATGTCCATTATGTTTCCAAAACATATTACAAGTTTTCAAGCATTTGGGTAGACCTAACTTAATAGGTAAATTCCCAATGGGTAGACCTAACTTAATAGGTAAATTCCCAATCTTATGTTTTTATGTCTTTTAAGTTTACCCCACCCCAAACCCAATCCCATCGCTTACATATCGCAATAGCGCATAAAGGATAGAAAGAGGGAACTTGGCATAATCATGACATATAGGTGTTGAAGCCACAAGTTTAACATGGTGGCATATGAAATGTACATATGTTCATATACTTGCATATTACATTTTTAGGCCTCAAAAGCATGCATAAAACCAAACTTAGCATATTGGTGATACATGGTGATAAATGACATGTAGAAATGGCCATAAGTTCGCAATTAGCCTCACATGCAAGTTATCATAAGAGATATGATAACTTACATGTTGCCAAAATGCAACCTTTAGCATAAAGCTTGAAGCTTTATGTTCATATACTCAAGGTAAGCTTGCATAACATGATAACATGAACAAAATGATCAACCCAAACTTGCATAACATAACTTGCATATCATATGACAAACTTGCATATCAAACTTGCATAACATAACATGATAAACTTGCATATCATAACATGGCAAACTTGCATAACATTACATGATAAACTTGCATATCATAACATGGCAAACTTGCATAACATAGCATGGCAAACTTGCATATCATAACATATCAAACTTGCATAACATGACATGGTAAACTTGCATATCATGGCAAACTTGCATATCATAATGATCAACCAAACTTACATCATTCATTTAACTTTAGAGTTTAAATATGAAAGTAGAAAAGGGCTTACAATGCTTATGAAGACACAAAAATATATATAGTTTGAGACAAAGCCCTTATGCAATCAAATAAACCCAAAATGCAAGCTCCAATAGAAAAACCCTTGAGCCAAAATGATCAAAACTCTTGCTTTATGATGTAAATATGGAAACTTGACTTGAATGCAAGCTAATGATGCTCATACAAGCTTGAAAACACTTGTATGCATTGAAAATCTCTCATAGAAATAACTTAGGAATTTTATGAAGAGAGTGGAGGCCATGAGAGGAATGATTTTGCCATAGTTTAGTTACTTGAATGAATAATGATGATTTAGGGTTAGGTTAGGGGCTTATTTATAGAGATTAGGATTAGTTTTAGCCTTAGGATTAAACCCTAGTTCCAATCTCAGCCCTCAAAACCGAATCTGGCCCCCAAACTCAACACAACTCCCAAAATGGTGCACCAAGCAAAACTGCCCGGCTGAGCCAAGTCGACACCCAAGTCGACAGGGCTGTCGACTTGGGCCTAACCATGTCGACTACCCAGTCGACAGGGCTGTCGACATGGGTGGTTTGGCGGGAAATTTCCCGCCTGCGCCTAACTGCCCTAATTTCCAAATTCAAACTTGAATTTGAAATCTGTTTTTACTTTGAATTTTTCTGAAAACTTCGTTGGGCCTTAATCGGGTCATACGGACTCCGATTTTCGAAAACTCAGACTCTATTTCGCGTATTTTTCCGAGACGAACGCAATGGCATAGCCCGTTTCCCTTGATTCAGATTTTAGCATTAAATTCTGCCTCGATTTACGTTATAACAGGTTATTGAAAATACGGGTTGTTACATTCTCCCCTCCTTAAAGGATTTCGTCCCCGAAATCTTCAAGTTAGGAAGAACGTATCCTACCATCCAACATCCATCTACTCAAAACATCATCCACGAGCAATCATTGTCCTTACAAGATTCTAAATGTTGTATGAACATATGCAAAGGTGTATATGTACTTATCTAATGCAAATATCATCGATGCAAATTATGTTAGTGAAATGAATCCATATGTATGCAATTCCTAACATAATGTATAACCTCTATATGTGTGCACATAACATACATCCATATGCAACATCCATGTGATAACACAAAAATTTTCATCCATGAATAAGCGTAAACACTCATGCATATGCAATATGAGGAGTGTGTGAGCCGATCTAGTGCCTAATGTGTATAATGCATCCACGAGTAACCACTTGCAAACACTTGCAACCACTTGCAACCATGAAGTATAACATGTTTCAAACACACGTTTCATCCAAAGGGTTTCTACCTAAGGTTCTCATGACAAGATTAACACGATATAGATAGCAAAAGAAAGATATGCTACAAAGAGATCGGGAAGATAAGCAGGATATACTCCTTTCGGATTACAAGAAATCCCTTCCTAACCCAACCCCAATCCTATAAAAGCCCAAAAGGTTTAGTCAACCTAACGGACCCCTTCAAACCCTGACATGCATTACTAACCGATGAGTCATACCCCCCTTATGGAGTTTACAACAGAAATGGGATCGAGTATGGGACCGAGAGGATATACGTAAAAAGATAACATGCGAGTAAGTTCCACAGGAAAACAAGGATCAAGGATATGCTCTTAAAAAGAGATATGATGCGTGTATCTAACCTTCAGTCTTCTAAGTCACATTTCCTTGAGCTTAACTCCACTGTGCTTTGACCGTCTTTTACCTCATGATTTCTTGGCTTCTTAACTCTTATTTCCAAATATGAGTTGGAACCCATTTCATTGTCGCCTCTCGTCTTCCTTTTTCACTTACTCTTCTATCATTCTTGGCTTAAACATAACTATGACCTCATGGTTTCATGCAAGCTCTCCAAAATTCACTAGTGAATCCTGGATCTCGTTCACTTACTATAAAGTATTCCACGCAGCAGAACTTTTCTTGGAAATACCAATCCACGTTGCCAATTGCTCTTACCAACGTGATTTTCTATAACTCATGCTTGAACGAAATGAACCATCCGCCTGCGAATGATAGGCCGTACTTAGATTCAGTTGCTTGCCCATGACTTCCCGTAGACTACCCCAAAACTGGCTAGTGAAGATTGAGCCAAGGTTACTAACTATACTTTAGGGAACCTCGTGCAACCGCTTTATTTCTTGAAAGTAAACTGTCGCTAGCTATGATGCAGTCCTTTCGCTCTTTACCGGAGTGAAATGAGCACTCTTCGTGAGTCTACCTACTATGACCCACATGCTCTTATTCCCTTTCTTGATCTAGGTAGTCCATCCACGAAATCCTTCGTGACGCTTTTCCCTCTTCCATTGCGGGGACCTCCAATGGATATAATAGCCCACCGGGCTTCTATGACTCGACCTTTAACCTGTTGGCACAACATGCACCTTGGGACAAACTCGGCCACCTCCTCGGGTGATGTGCAACTTTAAGAACCTTCTTTCTCTCATCGCGTCTTAGCCATCCCTTGTCATCTATAGCGAGGTGACTTACCATCTCGCCTCGAATCAACTTGTCCATGATCTCGACTAACTGCGGGTCTTCTTTCTGTGAAGTCCCTACTTGATCCAGAAGGGTAGGTCTAAGCTCAAGGGACGCTAACTAACTAATTAAACTGAGAGAACTTCTTACTTCAATTGTCCTCGTCGGAGCTTTTTCGGTTTTGAACCGCGACCACTTTAGCAGGATCCACCACTAAGCCTTGATTAGAAACTATGTGCCCAAGAAATCTAACTTCTTTTCTCCAAAATGACATTTGGAGGACTTGGCTTTCAACTGATGCGCTCTAAGCGTATCCATCACCTCCTTGAGATGTCTAGCATGTTCTTCCTCGTTCTTTAAGAAAGTCAGGATATCGTCTACAAAGACTACCACAAACTCGTTCAGGAACTCCCTAGACACCCTACTCATCAAGTCCACGAAGTAGGCGGGTGCATTAGTCAAACCGAATGGCATGACCAGCCATTCTAAGAATCCATCTGGAGTTCTGAACGGAGTTTTGCCTATACTATCCTCAGCTACTCTGAGCTGATGGAATCCAGTAGCAAGATCAAGAGAAAACAGATGTTCCTACAAGCTGATCAAACAAATCATCGATCCTTGGCAATGGTTGCCTATTCTCTTTGTTTAACTCACGATAATCAACATAAAGTCGAAGAGAACCATCTGCATTGGTAGTAAATACTACAGGCGCTCCCCATTCAGGTATACTTCGTCTAATGAAGTTCTTCTCAAGCAACTCCTTGACTTGCTCTCTTAACTCTCATCTTGCGGGGCCATGTGCCTAACCGGCCACGAAACTATCTTGGCATTATCAACCAGATAAATGCGGAAATCTATCTCTCGTTTAGGGGTAACCCCCTTCACTTCACCCAAGATATCAGGATATTCTCGGACCACCCTCAACGATTGCAAACTATCGATAGACGAGTTGAGGGATTCAAGATAACACAACATGACGGGACCCATAGGGTTACAAGAAATTTTTAGGGTATTACCGAGGCGAGTCATGAGCCTCACAACCCTATGCTCTAAAATCAAGGATGGCTCCAAAACTGGACAACCCATCCATGCCCAAAATCAACCCATACCCCATGAAACCAGGAATATAAGCATCACACGAGAATTCTACACTCAAGATAGAAATTTTCAAATCCACGCAGATCATAGACAAATGGGCGGAACCCCTAATTGGATTTGAAACACACACGGGATCATTAACTAGACTAGTACTTAGGTGCAAACTTTCAACTAAACCAGATGAAATAAACTATGCGATGCGCCAGAATCAAACAAAGTACGAACAGGAAAATCAGAAATGTAAACAAGACTTTCAACAGAAATACTACCTCGATCGGGAACTGGAGCGGCATTGAGAGCATGAACTTGCCCTCCCGAAGGTCCAACACGCTGAGTCTGACCCTGGCCTTGCCCTTACTTCTTCGGGCAATCCCTAGTGAAGTGTCCCATTTCTCCACAGTTAAAGCAAGTGCCCTTCCTTTTTCTGCAATCCTTGTTTAGATGAGTCGAGCTTCCACAAGTAAAGCACCTTTTTTCCTTCTTATCTTTAGACTTCTCCTCCTTCTTTTTCATTTCCTTTTTGGGCCCCGTTTTCTTGGTTTGAGACTCATTCACCTTGATTTCCTTCTTGCCACTCCTATTTTCTTCATTGAGTAGGGCCACATTCACCAAACTCTCGAAGGTCGCTCCAATGGGTATATGAGATATGGCCAAACCGCGCAATGGCTCGTTTAGTCCTAGAGCAAAGTGCATGGCCTTCTTCTGAGCCGTGTTAACCAAGTCTAAACCGAACCGAGCAAGTTGATTAAACTTATCCACGTATTCCCTAATGGTCATGTCCCCTTGCTTTAGTGATAGGAACCTCTCCATCTGAAGGTTCTCCTCTGCTGACGATAAAAACCTCAGTCCAAACCTTCTTTTGAACTCATCCCAAGTCTCAATTGGTCTAGTAGTGGTGGTGACTACCCACCAATAAGCAGCTTCCCCTTTCAATAACCATACCGCCAACAGAACTTTCCTACGATCTTCTACATCTAAGATAGCAAAGAGGTCTTCAGTTTCCTTTAACCAGTTTCTTGCCTCAACAGAAGTCTCCATCCCAACAAAATTCTTGCAACCCATCGCCTTAAAGTCTTTGCAAATTTCCGCGAAATCCGCTTGTGGATGTTGAGGGGGAGGAGGAATGTCCGCGGGGTCGGCTTCACTTGCCCTTTCCCCCATGTATCTCCTAAACCAAATAGGTACTTGAGCGCCTTCCGGAATGGCAAAGTTATCGGCCATACTGAAAACGAAGAAAAAGATAGATTCAGAATGGAGAAAAACGAAGGAATTTTGCTAATGGCTTTTTGGGGAATAGCCTTTAAAATAAACTAGACTTTTCTTTGGAAAATACTTTATACTTGGTTTTGAAAATAGTTTTCCAAAAGTTTTCTAAAAACCTTTTTGTTCCTTCTCGTAAACCATATGCTCTGATACCAAATGTAACACCCCGCCTCCTCCAGGGTGGCTCTTGCAAGCACTCTGACTTTGGAGGGGCATTTGTACCGGGTAAACATGCATAATGATATATCAAGGCAGAACAAGAACATATGTATATATGTAAACAGAGTAAATAAGATAAATAAAACAGCGGAAGATTTCAAACTATTTCAAAACAAGTCTGGTACAACATAATGTCAACTTTCCAAATACACAAGTCTAGATAAAAACAACATCACTGAAAAACTGAAATACATAAGTACTATCCCCAAAATAAGTGATGACCATAGCTAGCTTCATGTCAAGACCGTACATGAGCTAAAATCCCACAAGCAAGTGATCAGAAATCCAAGCTAAGCTCCAATATTCCCACCCTGAGAACCTGGGGGGGGGGGAAACGGAAGAAAAGAGGCGAAAGAAAAACAGGTCAGTCAAAAAGGCTGAGTAAGCCCTACTACAATCAATGTAAACTGATAAAGTTAACTGGCATGAGAAGCAGGGATGAACATAAGGATAACAGCATACTAGCATGATGATTAACTAACAAGGTAGATAAAGGTGTCATCGCATAATCAGGATTAAGGTTTTGCACCACAGGTGTACTAGCAAACTAACATGACTTGAATAAACAAGTATTGATCCCTTGGCCCAAGCTTTGACCCAATAACATGAAATGACCCTAATACGAGGTCCAATAACATGAAGTGACCCTAATACGAGGTCCAATAACATGAAGTGACCCTAATACGAGGTCCAATAACATGAAGTGACCCTAATACGAGGTCCAATAACATGAAGTGACCCTAATACGAGGTCCAACCAAACGGTCTAGTCGATCGGCTCCCTATAAGCCTAACTCGTCACGTGTTGGTGTCAATACGGCCCAAACATAATTGTAGTCAGACTGTGCTGGGTCTCCCGTCGGGTGTATCAAGCCCTAGGGTGTCAACCCCTGGACACCATAAACATAAGTGCACAGTCTAGATCTACTGGTACCCATGCTTGACTTCTCCAAATACGGACTACGTGCACGACCATAGTCCGTCCGGAACTACATCGGCGTACCACTTTGTCGTCGTTTTTGGTCACTTACCTCAAGTCCAGTAATCGTGCCCCCACCCTAGCCTAGTCCCTAGGGTCTTAATGATACAAACTTGGGATTACTGCTGGAGTGGACCCCCATTGCTAGGATTTTCTAGTGGGTTAAGTACGGTTTAACCCTTTTACTAATCATGGATTAACTTGGTTAAGTGTAACGATGAGTTCACGACTTAACCCTGATTAATCTACCAAGCCCAAATTGGTTAAGTATTAAGTGGACCATGACTTAACCCTAATCATGAGGCATTAAATAATTTAATGTGCCTTAACCTCTCACATTAGACCTTGTTGTGGTTACTAGTTAAGCCGGGCGGGTCCGGGTAGCTTTACACCACAACTTGGTCTAACCTCAGGTTCAAGGTACAACATGACCAACTTCTCACATTGGGTCCTATTGTTTGTAGCAACTAGTTAAGCCGGTCGGTTCCGGGTAGTTTTACGCTACAAACTCAACCCAACCTCGAGTTGGTCACACTTATATTTTCTAAGTGTCATGTCCATTATGTTTCCAAAACATATTACAAGTTTTCAAGCATTTGGGTAGACCTAACTTAATAGGTAAATTCCCAATGGGTAGACCTAACTTAATAGGTAAATTCCCAATCTTATGTTTTTATGTCTTTTAAGTTTACCCCACCCCAAACCCAATCCCATCGCTTACATATCGCAATAGCGCATAAAGGATAGAAAGAGGGAACTTGGCATAATCATGACATATAGGTGTTGAAGCCACAAGTTTAACATGGTGGCATATGAAATGTACATATGTTCATATACTTGCATATTACATTTTTAGGCCTCAAAAGCATGCATAAAACCAAACTTAGCATATTGGTGATACATGGTGATAAATGACATGTAGAAATGGCCATAAGTTCGCATTTAGCCTCACATGCAAGTTATCATAAGAGATATGATAACTTACATGTTGCCAAAATGCAACCTTTAGCATAAAGCTTGAAGCTTTATGTTCATATACTCAAGGTAAGCTTGCATAACATGATAACATGAACAAAATGATCAACCCAAACTTGCATAACATAACTTGCATATCATATGACAAACTTGCATATCAAACTTGCATAACATAACATGATAAACTTGCATATCATAACATGGAAAACTTGCATAACATAACATGATAAACTTGCATATCATAACATGGCAAACTTGCATAACATAGCATGGCAAACTTGCATATCATAACATATCAAACTTGCATAACATGACATGGTAAACTTGCATATCATGGCAAACTTGCATATCATAATGATCAACCAAACTTACATCATTCATTTAACTTTAGAGTTTAAATATGAAAGTAGAAAAGGGCTTACAATGCTTATGAAGACACAAAAATATATATAGATTGAGACAAAGCCCTTATGCAATCAAATAAACCCAAAATGCAAGCTCCAATAGAAAAACCCTTGAGCCAAAATGATCAAAACTCTTGCTTTATGATGTAAATATGGAAACTTGACTTGAATGCAAGCTAATGATGCTCATACAAGCTTGAAAACACTTGTATGCATTGAAAATCTCTCATAGAAATAACTTAGGAATTTTATGAAGAGAGTGGAGGCCATGAGAGGAATGATTTTGCCATAGTTTAGTTACTTGAATGAATAATGATGATTTAGGGTTAGGTTAGGGGCTTATTTATAGAGATTAGGATTAGTTTTAGCCTTAGGATTAAACCCTAGTTCCAATCTCAGCCCTCAAAACCGAATCTGGCCCCCAAACTCAACACAACTCCCAAAATGGTGCAACAGGCAAAACTGCCCGGCTGAGCCAAGTCGACACCCAAGTCGACAGGGCTGTCGACTTGTGCCTAACCATGTCGACTGCCCAGTCGACAGGGCTGTCGACATAGGTGGTTTGGCGGGAAATTTCCCGCCTGCGCCCAACTGCCCTAATTTCCAAATTCAAACTTGAATTTGAAATCTGTTTTTACTTTGAATTTTTCTGAAAACTTCGTTGGGCCTTAATCGGGTCATACGGACTCCGATTTTCGAAAACTCGGACTCTATTTCGCGTATTTTTCCGAGACGAACGCAATGGCATAGCCCGTTTCCCTTGATTCATATTTTAGCATTAAATTCTGCCTCGATTTACGTTATAACAGGTTATTGAAAATACGGGTTGTTACAGAATGTCTGACAGCATGATGTTCAAAGTAAATGGTGGCAAGATGTTCTGAAAAGTAATTGTGACCTCAAGCCTCATCACCTGAGAAATGACAGAAATCAGGCAGGCAGCATAGCCACGTGGGTCATTCCCATTAAGGGTATTATCACCTAGTCTAGAGAAGTTTCAAATTGCTTCTTATTTTATTCGCTGCTATATGCCTTAAGTAACGGTTACTGATCATAACCGTTGGTGATAATATGCTCGATACACTCAAGTTAAATGAGTGGTTAGCCATGTGTGGGCCGGGTTGCAAAACGTTCTTGTGACGACACGGAATTTTGCTCGATCCGAATCAGTCGCTAAACCGATCTAGACCGTTCGAAACCCCTGATCGTTGAGAATAGGACAAATCAGAACACAAACAGAAGAACATTTCATTGCTATTACAACAATTCCATCAGATACAAGAATATACAGAGTATAAATGAATAAATTACATTCGATAAATATCAGAGATTACAATAAATTACATAGCAGCGGAAAATAATACAAAGCACAACTGAAGGTGATATACGGATACAGAGCTTTCCGGATATCATTCCAGCTGTAAACCAGGATCCTGTGAATATAAATCTGCAAAACCAAAAATTACTAGCTGCCCGTGCGGAAAATAGGGGCACCCAGAGTTTAGGTTGAAACAATAAACTCCAGGTCAGTCATGTGACTGGTGTGAGAACTAAAACAGTTATTTTATTCAATTTTAAAAGAGAGTAATTCAAGGGACCACGCCGTATAACACGGACTGGGGCGGCATCGACGATCGTTCGTCGTTCCCCTTTTTTTTCTCTTTCTGTTGAAATCGATTATGAAGGGAAAGGAGGGGCATCGGTTATAAGGGGAGGATATATTTTTTATTTATTTATTTAATTTAAAAAGTTGACTTTTACAAACGAACTCGAAACGAGGCCCACCGCCTGTCGTCCATAGCGTTTCACCCCCATTCCGAACACAATGGGATATGTATCGTAGGTTGATTCGATCGTTTGAATCAGTTTCCGTTAAAATCAACATATAACTCTATATATTGAATATTAACGCGCATTTCAATTTACCGGGGTCACATACTAACTCGAAAAATTCCATAAAAATATTTTCTAGCTTCGTATTGACGATACGGTCCTAACAAAACTAGTTTCGTTGAATTCTGAGACCGTTGGAAAAATGGCCATTTTCCAGTCGATTAAAATCAACTGAAACTGGTCAAACGCGTTTTCCTTTGCCACGCTCACATATTGATTCGAAAAATTATGAAATTTGTAATCTAACAATAAATTGACATTGCGGATCCAACAAAAGTGGTTTCGTCGAAATCCGAGGTCATTTGCAAAATTCCCATTTTTAAGGCCCTGAATTCCATAGCGACTATTCAGAATTTTCAACTGGACATATCTTTTGATTTCCGCTATGAAATTTCGATTTTTCGGATTCGTTGGAAAGATATCATCAATTAGATCCTATCGTTTTTGGTTTCACTAAAATCCAGATTGTTTTGCACCCGGTACATTCAATTGAAGTTTGAAATCGAATTATCGAACTACCGCGCCATTTTCAATTCTATTTATAATTATATATAATTATTTATATTCTAACGAAGGCGTATATATTATATGCGTTCTAAATATATTCAAAATAAATTTCTCGTTGATTTTATTTAAAATAATCTATTTTAAATATTCAAAATTCGCTAAAATTGCCAAAATAAAAATTTTAAACTGGCTCAGAATTTCCGGGTTATTACAATCTCCCCCACTTAAAACTTTTCGTCCCCGAAAAGGAACAAAGTTGAAAGTGGTTTGATTAATCAATTCTACGTTCGATCTGGCTTCCATTCTCCAACTTTTCAGTTTCTGATAATTTTCAAATTTTCAAAAATTTGGCTAACACCCTAAATTTTCGAAAAATTTCGCCATAACCTCCCCGGCACCGGGAGCCACGGGAAAATCCCGAAATTGCCATATAGGCCTTCTGATCTCAAAAAGAAAAAGAAAAAGCCAAGCGGCTTGCCAATAGGCTCGTAAAATCATCATCACCCAAACAAAACAGTAAATTATGTAGTAAACATGTACCTATTTGTCGGGCAAACAAATTTTATTCTTCGGCTCTAGCCTCCTTGCTATGACCTGTTCAATGTAAGTATATGTATATGCAAGCAAATGTGACCAATTTTCAATACAATTCAATATTTGGTTCAATTAGGCTTAATGGTTCAAAATTATCAAACAAATAAACACACAACACAAACATCAATCAATTAGTGAATTAGAGTTTTCAAATTCATAAATTTGATACATATACAAAAAATCATGTTTTTGATGCCAATTCACAACAATGTGTTCTACCTATATAAGTTTTGGTTCTCACACCAGTCTAATGGAAATATATAGATATCACACCTTCGAAACACGAACATAAACCACTGATGCCGTACGTCATCAGTGGAATCATCCCCGGGCTACTAGAGTGCGATTCTATATCTATCCAATATATTAAAACTTCGAATATACGTTCATGATGCGTATATACAAAACCTTTATATATTAGATTGTCCAAATTCAAAATAAATAAATATTCAAATACGTATAAAACGATTTAAATTTTCAAAACAAAATTGTTTTCATTTGAAAAATATACTCTTCACACTCGTTCTAGGATACTACTGATCCTATCTCTAACGAGTCATTCTAATTAGATATTGCTAATCCAATATCTGATGAATTCTTTCGTATGGTTCTAATATGTCTTGTTCTCGAGCTCTGTAAACCAAAGCTCCGATACCAAATGTGACGACACGGAATTTCGCTCGATCCGAATCAGTCGCTAAACCGATCTAGACCGTTCGAAACCCCTGATCGTTGAGAACAGGACAAATCAGAACACAAACAGAAGAACATTTCATTGCTATTACAACAATTCCATCAGATACAAGAATATACAGAGTATAAATGAATAAATTACATTCGATAAATATCAGAGATTACAATAAATTACATAGCAGCGGAAAATAATACAAAGCACAACTGAAGGTGATATACGGATACAGAGCTTTCCGGATATCATTCCAGCTGTAAACCAGGATCCTGTGAATATAAATCTGCAAAACCAAAAACTACTAGCTGCCCGTGCGGAAAATAGGGGCACCCAGAGTTTAGGTTGAAACAATAAACTCCAGGTCAGTCATGTGACTTGTGTGAGAACTAAAACAGTTATTTAATTCAATTTTAAAAGAGAGTAATTCAAGGGACCACGCCGTATAACACGGAACGGGTTTCCTCCCAAGAATACCAGTGCATAGAATAAACAACGCAATGCTTTTTCGAAAATGAAGCTGTTATAAGACCCAGGTCCCATCACACAATGCAACGCAAGCCGGAGGATAGGGTTTTACCTTATAACAGCCAAACATGCTTGGTACATTTAAAACAAATCATTTGATACTATAATAAGTGTATAGTGTCAAAACATTTCAATCATAAATATAAATCATAGACGGCATGAGTGCCCCATCCCACTATGTCGCCATACTAGGCTCTACAAATAAAGCCGAAATACACGTATTCGAAATTGGATTTCCGTCATGAGTCGAGGCAAGGGGCAAGCTCCTCTCCGCGTTCGAGACACTCTAGCAAATGCCTCAGGACTACGCACTCTGGGCAATCCTGGATGCTTCAGGGTCGGTCCTCACTTACGCTAGAGGGTTAGTATTCCTGAACACACGTTTCCCGGTCCTTACAGACCTATAATCGAGGCGCCTCATCCAACAACCACATAGGTGAAAAGTATATCAATGTCAGGGCTGGTAAGTCACTGACACCACCAAAGCTAGAAAGAAACGTCGTGCTCTCCCTGCAGTCCGTATCCCGTTTTTAACTCATACCGAGGTGTGAGGCTCGCGAATTCACGTTAGACACAAAGCTGCCACGCAGGCTGTGCTTTGATCATCAACCACAAGACTTTGCTTTTCAATAGAAGCCTTGATCATTGCATCTTAGCGTGCCACACAGGCAATTCATGCCATGCGACTGATGTCCATCGATATACAACCTCTGAGCTCGTACGTCTCAGAGAAGGGCGTTAAGCAAAAGAATAAATTCTCCGCCGCCAAACAGATGTATATTTAATAGAAATCAATCAACATAGAATAAAATCCAATGTCAGACACACAATCCATTTTCAAGTCCGTTCTAGGTCTGAACGAAACCGGAGGCACTTTCCTCGCATATCCATCCATCTCCAAGTACGTCTGGACGACCACCAACTATTTCCATCCTCTTGGGTGTACAGCCCAATCAGGATCGTCAATAATTATCCAAACGATGTGAAGACTTCCGGTCTTCGACCACCGTCTTCATCTTCGACTTATCGTCGAATCGGTTATTCAGAATGGGTATAAACCCGGCCTTTCCGAACAACCCGCGTATATTTAAAACAAATGTTACACAAACACAACATACGCCTCATTCCAATGCAGAATATCCTTTTTATTCATGAAATCACTTCTTAGGGAAAGGTTCCCATTAATTTTATCAAAGATAAATTCTTTAAAATTTATCCTTTAATCTTCCTTTGGATGTCGTTCAAACCAAATTATGGTTTTCTAAACTAGTCGAGATTAGCGAACCGTAACGAAGTAATTATTTATTTTATTTCCCAATCCCAACCTATTCATCCCATGAAGCAAAACTGGTAGTACTCCATATCTAACACCACAGTGTTATCGGTAAAATTAATTACCATTTCACGTTCAAATCTGATTAAAGATTTATCTATCGCTTTGGAGCAAAACTGGTGATACTCCATTCTCGCTCACTTCTAAATTTGATAATTTAGATTATAGATTCACATTTCAACCTAATTGCAGATTCGTTAAAACTCCTTTTACTGGGTTAAAGAACTAGTGTTATTTAAAACACAGTTCACGACAAACCCATATCACATTCTATTTATTATCGGGTTAAAGAACTAGTGTTATTTAAAACACCGTTCACGATAAACCCATTTCAAATCCAATCAAATATATTAGAAATTCCGATTATTTGAAACCCCTTTTTAAATCTAATTTATTTATTTAAAAATAATTGGGTTTTAAATTTAGTTCAAACTAGTTCATTTCGATAAAATCTACTTTTATCTTTTCAAATATGGAGTTTTTCACCCCAAATTTTCCCAAATCATTTCTTATGATTTTACATAGATTATTGATATTTTTAATAATTTTATCAAGGCCCGTACAGTCGATTTCCATCAACGGCCATCGAACTGCACTTACAGCGACCTTTTTCAAATTTGATTTGGACGTATCTCCAAATCCAACCATTAGATTTCAAATTTCTATTTTTCGTTAGAAAGCTCTTTTCGATACGAACCCAACGGTTCCGGTTTTAGGAGAATCCGACGGTCGGATCTCCAGTAATGTCCGTTTGAAATAAATGGTCGAAATTCACGAACTGCCGCGGCGCGGCGCGTTCTATTTAGGCCATTATATTATATATATAATATATATAATATATATTTCGTCGATTTCTATTTAAAATGAACTTTATAAATCGTTTTAATTTCGTTTCAAAAAAAATTTCAACTCCCATTTCATTTCAAATCAAAATTGAATTCTTCCTTTTGAATTCGTTTTAAAATTTATTTCTATTCAATTCAATTTGAATTCGTTTCGTTTGCTATTCAATTGAAATCAAATTCGTTTTATATTCAATTCATTTCGAAATCGTTTTATATTCAATTCATCTCGAAATCGTTTTATATTCAATTCATCTCGAAATCGCTTTATATTCAATTCATTTCGAAATCGTTTTATATTCAATTCATCTCGAAATCGTTTTATATTCAATTCATCTCGAAATCGTTTTATATTCAATTCATTTCGAAATCGTTTTATATTCAATTCATCTCGAAATCATTTTATATTCAATTCATCTCGAAATCGTTTTATATTTAATTCATTTCGAAATCGTTTTATATTCAATTCATTTCGAAATCGTTTTATATTCAATTCATTTCGAAATCGTTTTATATTCAATTCATTTCGAAATCGTTTTATATTCAATTCATCTCGAAATCGTTTTATATTCAATTCATTTCGAAATCGTTTTATAATCAATTCATTTCGAAATCACCTTTCAATATTCATTTAAAATGAATAAAATCGATATAAATATTGTTCACGTCAAAATGGCGTTAATCCAATCAACACGGCTTCATATATTTCTATTTTCAAATATTCTATTTCAAATATTTATATTTCAAATATTTCATTCCAAATATTTCGTTCCAAATATTTCGTTTTCAAATATTTCTATTTTCAAATGTTCTATTCAACAAATGAATATTTATTTCTGTCAACACACGACTAATCTCAACGAATGAGTACTGTCCCCGTGTGACTATCTTTGTTATTTAAAATATTTTATAAAATTTGGGTATCTATCGTTTGATTTTCAATTAGACTCCACCGTGAAGTAGTTCTAATTTTAAATATGATAAAGATGTATATTTTATTATTAAAATATTTCGTTCAACACATGACTAATCTCAACGAATGAGTACAGTCAACACATGAACCTTTATATTATATTGATAAAGATGTAATTTTATTATTAAAATATTTCGTTCAACACATGACTAATCTCAACGAATGAGTACAGTCAACACATGAACCTTTATATTATATTGATAAAGATGTAATTTTATTATTAAAATATTTCGTTCAACACATGACTAATCTCAACGAATGAGTACCGTCAACACATGAACCTTTATTTTATAGAATTCTTTATTTTCTAAATTGGAATGAGGCCCAATCAATCACCATATAATGTTAATTATATGGATTTTCATACATCACACGTATACAATAGCATTGAAAAATAATCAACCATCAACCAAAGTGCACTACACTGTATAAGCATCAAATATAGATATCTAACGCTTATAACAGCCTGTCAATCAATCGATCGACATATTTAATCAATCAGGATGAGTGAACTTCAAATTTCATCCCAACACCCGTGTGGGGTTTTAAACAATCAAACACAGATTTTAGTTGTGTAGTTGGGCGATGTGTAAAATTTATCGACCCAATCAATGTCCTTCAAATAGGTGTACATAAACAAACCGTCGGGTTTGTAAATGAATATTTTATTTTATTCACTTTCATGTTAGAAATTATATTTTTAACGATGAAAACATTTTATTTCGACATATGAATATCTATTCCGTTCATTCTTTAAATAAAATGATATTTTTATTTTTCTAACTTATTTTAGAAAATTTCGGCGGCATAACGGCACGATACTAGAAACGGGACGAGGCCTAGCCTTATCCCCGGTCTAGTGAAGGCCCACGCCATTCACACATCAATCAAATTCACCAAACAACCAGATTCAAATCAAATCATCTAACTAATTTATGCAACCAAACAAACAAGTCCATGGTCTGTGGACGGTTGTGTCGGGTGCTACTAAACACCGTCTACATCCTAGTATATATATATATATATATATATATATATATATATATATATATATATAACTAGAAAATGAAATTGAAAGGTGAGAAATTCTCACTGAAAGCTATCCAAACATCTTGACTCTTCTTTGATAGAAATCTTCATCGTTATCGCATCCTTGTCACCTTCGTTGACCGTATTCACTACATATATAAAAATCACACATTTTTATATTTTGATGTCTTTAAAATAAAAATCACGTTTTTATTTGTTCACTTTCAATTTGAAAATCATATTTTTATAATCGCTTCATACATTTAAAAATCGAATTTTCACTTTGCTATTCAATATATAAAAATCGAATTTTTACTTCGCTATTCAATATATAAAAATCGAATTTTTACTTCGTTATTCAATATATAAAAATCGAATTTTTATTTCGCTATACAATATATAAAAATCGAATTTCTACTATGCTATACAATATATAAAAATCGAATTTCTACTATGCTATTCAATATATAAAAATCTCGTCTTTTTAAATGAAGGTTTGCCTTTCTATAATATAAAAATTATATTTTTCTCGAAGTAAAAATCATATTTTTACTTCACTACTCATCTCAAAATATCGTCTTTTATTTTCTTATTCACGAAAATCAGATTAAACTAACAAAACATTTAAAATAAATTAACATAAAACAAAATAAATGAATAAAATAAAAAAAGGATGAAAGCTTACAGCAATGGGGGGAGTAGATGGATCGGAGGGGGCCGGAGGCTGCGGTAGGGCGGTGGTCGGCTGGGCTGCGTCGAGGTGGGTGGGTCGGTGCAGGCGGTTGCGGGTTCGGGTCTAGGGGCGCGAGGCTCGACAGAAGAGGAGAAAGAAGCGGAGGGGAAGAAGGGGAGGTAGAGGAAGAGCAGGGACGAGGGGGGTTTCGGTGGTGCGACGCCACCTGGGGCGGCATCGACGATCGTTCGTCGTTCCCCTTTTTTTTTTCTCTTTCTGTTGAAATCGATTATGAAGGGAAAGGGGGGCATCGGTTATAAGGGGAGGATATATTTTTTATTTATTTATTTAATTTAAAAAGTTGACTTTTACAAACGAACTCGAAACGAGGCCCACCGCCTGTCGTCCATAGCGTTTCACCCCCATTGCGAACACAATGGGATATGTATCGTAGGTTGATTCGATCGTTTGAATCAGTTTCCGTTAAAATCAACATATAACTCTATATATTGAATATTAACGCGCATTTCAATTTACCGGGGTCACATACTAACTCGAAAAATTCCATAAAAATATTTTCTAGCTTCGTATTGACGATACGGTCCTAACAAAACTAGTTTCGTTGAATTCTGAGACTGTTGGAAAAATGGCCATTTTTCAGTCGATTAAAATCAACTGAAACTGGTCAAACGCGTTTTCCTTTGCCACGCTCACATATTGATTCGAAAAATTATGAAATTTGGAATCTAACAATAAATTGACATCGCGGATGAATTCCATAGCGACTATTCAGAATTTTCAACTGGACATATCTTTTGATTTCCGCTATGAAATTTCGATTTTTCGGATTCGTTGGAAAGATATCATCAATTAGATCCTATCATTTTTGGTTTCACTAAAATCCGGATTGTTTTGCACCCGGTACATTCAATTGAAGTTTGAAATCGAATTATCGAACTACCGCGCCATTTTCAATTCTATTTATAATTATATATAATTATTTATATTCTAACGACGGCGTATATATTATATACGTTCTAAATATATTCGAAATAAATTTCTCGTCAATTTTATTTAAAATAATCTATTTTAAATATTCAAAATTCGCTAAAATTGCCAAAATAAAAAATTTAAACTAGCTCAGAATTTCCGGGTTATTACAGTTCTTGTTGAACCCAGTGTATTCCCCTCTAGATATACACTATTGGAAGGTGGTTCCATACCTTGTCATGTTGGAAATCCAATATCCAATAAGCACCCTGTGGTTTTCGATTTTGTATTATATATGGAGCGTGAGATGCAAGCGTTCTGGTAGATTCTATTTATTTGATTTAGACACTATTATAATACCACTAGATTTTGATACCAAAATGTTTTGGATTCTCGTAAGGTAAAAACCATCTGTGTTTATGTGTAGATCGGTCTTACGATTATCATTTCTTTCGAAAGGATTTTTTAAAAGTTAAACCAATTGTTGGAGTTTACTCACACCAGTCCCATGACTGACCCAAAGTTTATTTTGTTTTGTTTCGCTAAGCTCTTGGGTGCCAAAATTTGTATGGGTAGTCAAGTAGTCGGGATTTTACAGATTCACTTTGGAGGAGTTTGAAGCAGGAAGCTTCATCAGTTAGCTATAGAATATCATATTTTCCGCTGTGTACTATGTTGTATCTGGAAATAGGTGTCCATAACTGTTCCAGGAATAACCGTTATGCTCTAATGATTGAAAGGACCCGTAACTTCCTCGTGAAGGAAAGAGCGGATACTTTGAGAACAACACACAAATGAACGCAGACGGAAGAACATTTCATTGTTATTACAACAATTCCATTAGATACAAGAATATACAGAGTATAAATGAATATTATACATTCGACAAATATCAGAGATTACAATAAATTACATAGCAGCGGAAAATAATACAAAACACAATTGAAGGTAATACACGGATACAGAGCTTTCCGAGCATCATTCCAGCTGTAAATCAGGATCCTGTGAATATAAATATGCAAAACCAAAACTACTAGCTGCCCAAGCGGAAAATAGGGGCACCCAGAGTTTAGGTTAAAACAATAAACTCCAGGTCAGTCATGTGACTGGTGTGAGAACTAAAACATTTATTTAAAACTTTAATTTTAAAGAGAGTAATTCAAGGGACCATACCGTATAACACGGAACGGGTTTCCTCCCAAGAATACCAGTGCTTAGAATAAACAGCACAATGCTTTTTCGAAAATGAAGCTATTATAAGACCCAGGTCCCATCACACAATGCAACGCAAGCCGGAGGATAGAGTTTTCCCTTATAATAGCCAAACATGCTTATTACGTTTAAAACAAATCACTTGATGCTATAATAAGTGTATAGTGTCAAAACAATTCAATCATAAATATCAATCATAGGCGGCATGGGTACCATCTATCATGTCGCCGTACTAGTTCTACAATTAAAACCGCAATATCACGTATTGGAAATTGGATTTCCGTCATGAGTCGAGGCAAGGGGCAAGCTCCTCTCCGCTTGGAAATTGGATTTCCTTCATCCCCCAAGCAGCAGGTAATACCCACCGTGGCTCCTACATGGTCCCCCAGTTCCTTGTTTTACGGCGACCCTCTCGAGTCTCGCGCCTACTGGTGAACCAACGCTCTAAACTGCGACATGTAGGGGTAAGAGTCTCCCGTTCGCCACCAAACCGCGAAGCGAGAACCCCCTATCATGCGTACCCGGCCTACTTAGGGCGAGCAACAAGAACTGGTGATACTCCATTCTCGCTCAATTTCTAAATTTGGTAATTTAAATTATAAATTCCCCATTTCAATCTAATTGCAGATTCATTAAAACTCCTTTTACTGGGTTAAAGAACTAATGTCATTTAAAACACAGTTCACGATAGACCCAAATCACATTCTATTTATTATCGGGTTAAAGAACTAGTGTTATTTAAAACACCGTTCACGATAAACCCACAAATCAATCCTAATTCAATTCCAATCAAATATATTAGAAATTCCGATTATTTAAACCCCTTTTTAAATCTAATTTATTTATTTAAAAATAATTGGGTTTTAAATTTAGTTCAAAACTAGTTCATTTCGATAAAAATCCATTTTTATCTTTTCGAATATGGAGTTTTACATCCCAATTTTTCCCAAATCATGTCTTATGATTTTACACAAATTATTGATATTTTTAATAATTTTATCAAGGCCCGTACAGTCGATTTCCATCAATGGCCATCGAACTGCACTTACAGCGACCTTTTCCAAATTTGATTTGGACGTATCTCCAAATCCAACCGTTAGATTTCAAATTTCTAATATTCGTTAGAAATCTCTTTTCGATACGAACCCAACGGTTCCGGTTTTAGGAGAATCCGACGGTCGGATCTCCCGTAATGTCCGTTTGAAATAAATGGTCGAAATTCATGAACTGCCGTGGCGCAGCGCGTTCTATTCAGGCCATTATATTATATATATAATTTATATTTCGTCGATTTCCCTTTAAAACGAATTTTATAAATAGTTTTTAAAATTCGTTTCAAAAACAATTTCAACTTCCATTTCAATTCAAATCAAATTCGTCTCGTTTTCTAATTAAATCAAATTCGTTTTCTATTCAAATCAAATTCATTATATATTCAAATCAAATTCATTTTCTATTCAAATCAAATTCATTATATATTCAATTCAATTCAAATTCGTTTTCAATTCAATTCAGTTCGAATTCGTTTTCTTTTCAATTCAATTCGAATTCGTTTTCTATTCGATTCAATTCAAATTGGTTTTCTATTCGATTCAATTCAATTTAATTCAAATTTCATTTCAAAATATTCGATTTCGAAATCACTTTTCAATATTCATTTTAAAATGAATAAAATCGATATAAATATCGTTCATGTCATAATGGCATCAATCTAATCAACACGGCTTCATATATTTCTATTTTCAAATATTCTATTTCAAATGTTTCTTATTATCAAAATATTTCTATTTCAAATATTTCTTATTATCAAAATATTTCATTCAACACATGAGTAATCTCAACGGATGAGTACTGTCAACACATGAACCTTTATTTTATAATATTCTTTATTTTCCCGATTGGAATTAGGCCCAATCAATTACCATATAGCGTTAACTATATGGATTCCATACAACACATGTATATAATAGCAACGATAAATAATCAACCATCATCCAAAGTGCACTACACTGTATAAGCATTAAATATAGATATCTAACGCTTATAACAGCCTGTCAATCAATCGATCGACATACAACTAATTATTGGGATTAGTGTATGTCGTATATTATCCCAATACCCGTGTGGGGTTTCAAATCAACAAACACAGATTTTATTTGTGCAGTTGGGCGATGTGTAAAATTTATCGACCCAATCAATATCAGTCAAATCAGTGTATATAAACAAATCGGCCGATTTGTTTATAAATATTTATTGATTCATATTCACGTTAAAAATTATATTTTTAACGATAAATTTTTTTTATTCAACCTATGAATATTCTATTTAGTTCATTTATTCAATAAAATGATATTTTTATTTTTCTAATTTATTTTAGAAAATTTCGGCGGCATAACGGCACGATACTAGAAACGGGACAAGGCCTAGCCTTATCCCCGGTCTAGTGAAGGCCCACGCCATTCACACATCAATCAAATCCATTCCATTTCACCAAACAATTCAATTCAAACCAAATAATCTAACCAACTACACAACCAAACAAACAAGTCCATGGTCTGTGGACGATTGTGTCGGGTGCTACTAAACACTGTCTGCATCCTAGTATATATATAACTAGAAAAAGAAATTGAAGAGTGAGAAATTCTCATCGAAAGCTATCCCAACTTCACGACACTTCTTATGTAGAAATCTTCGTCGTTCTCGCCTTTTGTCACTTTCGTTGCCCGTAGCCACTACATATGTAAAAATCGAATTTTTACTTCGCTATTAAATATATAAAAATCGAATTTTTACTTCGCTATTCAATATATAAAAATCGAATTTTTACTTCACTATTCAATATATAAAAATCGAATTTTTACTTCGCTATTCAATATATAAAAATCGAATTTTTACTTCGCTATTCAATACATAAAAATCGAATTTTTACTTCGCTATTCAATATATAAAAATCAGATTTTTACTTCGCTATTCAATATATAAAAATCGAAATTTTACTTCGCTATTCAATATATAAAAATCATTTCTTTTATACTTCTATAATATAAAAATCATTTCTTTTATACTGAATAAAAGAAGATCTAAACTAAAAACTGATTTAAATAAGAAAAACTGAATTTAAAAATTGAAAATCACCTTCTTCTCCTTTTCTTTCTACCGCTGCGTCGTTGATGGCAAGAGTGGTGGCGTACGGGTGGGTGGTTGGATGGTCGAAGGCTCGAGGTTTGATGAGGGCGCGCACGAAAAGTGGTGGCGATTTAATTTTGGGCGTGGGGGAGGGGGGGGGGTTAAACCAGCGGGAAAGAGAGAATGACAGAGGGAGAACATAGGAGAGGGTTCGACGAGGTAGGGGGGCATACCGGGAGGTGCTGCGGAGGCCAAGGGGGTGGCGCGCTTCGTCGGAGGGGCTTAGTTCGTCGGGTTTCAGGAGGGCGGAGGGTTTGGGTCGATGGGGGTTCGCTGTCACGAGGAGGAGAGAGCGTCGGGAGGTGTGGGTGCGGCGAGGCCAAGGCGATGGGTGAGCACCTCCCCTGGTGGCTCGACGGCGACGATGAACGGGGGGGGGAGGGGGGTGGCGGCTCGAACGAGATCTGTGGGGTTTTTTTTTTTTTTTTGAAAAGTGATGACGGGGAGAGAGAAGAATGGGGTAGGGGAGTTATATAATTAAATTAACATTATATTTAATGACATCAATAGTTGACTTTCTCATTTGACCTCTAAACGAGGCCCACCGCCAGTCGTCTATAGCTAATTACCCCCATTCCGAACACAATGGGATATGTATCGTAGGCTGATTCGACTGTTTCGATCAGTTTTCGTCAAAATCAACATATAACTCTATATATTGAATTTAAACGCGCATTTCAATTTACCAGGGTCACATACGAACTCTAGAAATTGCAGAAAAATATTTTCTAGCTTCGTATTGACGATACGGTCCTAACAAAACTAGTTTCTTCGAATTCTGAGACCATATGAAAAATGGCTAGTTTCCCAGTCGATTAAAATCAACTAAAACTGGTCAAACACGTTTTCCTATGCCACGCTCACATATTGATTCGAAAAATTTTGAAATTTGGAATCTAACAATAATTTGACATCACGGATCCAACAAAAGTGGTTTCGTCGAAATCCGAGGTCGTTTGCAAAATGTCTATTTTTAAGGGCTTGAATTCCATAATGACTATTCAGAATTTTCAACTGGACATATCTTTTGATTCCCGCTATGAAATTTCAATTTTTCGGATTCGTTGAAAAGATATTATCAAATAGATCCTATTATTTTTGGTTTCGCAGAAATCCGGATTGTTTTGCACCCGGAACATTCAATTGAAGTTTGAAATCGAATTATCGAACTACCGCGCCATTTTCTATTCCCTTTATAATTATATATAATTATTATATTCTAACGACGACGTATATAATATATACGTCGAATTCTATTCAAAAAAAATTTTCCGTCGATACTATTTAAAATAATTCATTTTAAATGTTCAAAATTCGCTAAAATTGCCAAAATAAAAATTTTAAACTGGTTCAGATTTTCGAGTTGTTACAATCTCCCCTACTTAAAACTTTTCATCCCCGAAAAGGAACAAATTCGAAAGTGGTTTGATTAATCAACTCTACGTTTGATCTGGCTTCCATTCTCCAACTTTTCAGTTTCTGAGAATTTTCAAATTCTTCAAAAATTTGGCTAATACCCTAAATTTTCGAAAAATTTCGCCATAACCTCCCCTGCACCGGGAGCCACGGGAAAATCCCGAAATTGCCATACAGGCCTTCTAATCTCAAAAAGAAAAAGAAAAAGCCAATAGGCTCATAAAATCATCATCACCCACAGTAAATTATAGTAAACATGTACCTATTTGTCGGGCAAACAAATTTTATTCTCTGCTCTAGCCTCCTTGCTATGACCTGTTCAATGTAAGTACTTGTATATGCATGCAAATGCTACCAATTTTCAATACAATTCAATATTTGATACAATTAGGCATAATGGTTCAAAATTATCAAACAAACAACACAAACATCAATCAATTAATGAATTTAACGTTTCAAATTTATAATTTTGATACATATACAAAAATCATGTTTTGATGCCAATTCACAACAATGTATTCTAGCTATATTAGTTTTGGTTCTCACACCAGTCTAATGGAAATATATAGATATCACTCCTTCGTCACTCGAAAATAAATACTGGTGATGGTATACTTCATCATCAGGACCATGTCCGGGCGACTAGAGTGTGACTCTACATCTATCTAATATATTAAAACTTCGAATATACGTTCATGACGCGTATATGCAAAATCTTTATATATCGGATTGTCCAAATTCAATATAAATAAGTATTCAAATACGTTCAAAATGATTTAAATTTCAAAAAAAAATTGTTTTCATTTGAAAAATATACTCTTCACACTCGTTCTAGGATACTACTGATCCTACCTCTAATGAGTCATTCTAATTGGATATTACTAACCCAATATCTGATGAATTCATTCGTATGGTTCTAATGTGTCTTGTTCTCGAGCTCTGTAAACCAAAGCTCTGATACCAAATGAAAGATAGCCGACGAAATCCGGTAGGCTTTGCAACCATCCCTTCATCCCCCAAGCAGCAGGTAATACCCACCGTGGCTCCTACATGGTCCCCCGGTCCCTTGTTTTACGGCGACCCTCTCGAGTCTCGCGCCTATTGGCGAACCAATGCTCTAAACTGCGACATGTAGGGGAAAGAGTGTCCCGTTCGCCACCAAACCGCGAAGCGAGAACCCCCTATCATGCGTACCCGGCCTACTCAGGGCCAGCAACAAGAACTGGTGATACTCCATTCTCGCTCAATTTCTAAATTTGGTAATTTAAATTATCAATTCCCCATTTCAATCTAATTGCAGATTCATTAAAACTCCTTTTACTGGGTTAAAGAACTAATGTCATTTAAAACACAGTTCACGATAGACCCAAATCACATTCTATTTATTATCGGGTTAAAGAACTAGTGTTATTTAAAACACCGTTCACGATAAACCCACAAATCAATCCTAATTCAATTCCAATCAAATATATTAGAAATTCCGATTATTTAAACCCCTTTTTAAATCTAATTTATTTATTTAAAAATAATTGGATTTTAAATTTAGTTCAAAACTAGTTCATTTCGATAAAAATCCATTTTTATCTTTTCGAATATGGAGTTTTACATCCCAATTTTTCCCAAATCATGTCTTATGATTTTACACAAATTATTGATATTTTTAATAATTTTATCAAGGCCCGTATAGTCGATTTCCATCAACGGCCATCGAACTGCACTTACAGCGACCTTTTCCAAATTTGATTTGGACGTATCTCCAAATCCAACCGTTAGATTTCAAATTTCTAATATTCATTGCAAAGCTCTTTTCGATATGAACCCAACGGTTCCGGTTTTAGGAGAATCCGACGGTCGGATCTCCCGTAATGTCCGTTTGAAATAAATGGTCGAAATTCACGAACTGTCGCGGCGCGGCGCGTTCTATTCAGGCCGTTATATTATATATATAATATATATTTCGTCGATTTCCCCTTAAAACGAATTTTATAAATAGTTTTTAAAATTCGTTTCAAAAACAATTTCAACTTCCATTTCAATTCAAATCAAATTCGTTTCGTTTTTTAATTAAATCAAATTCGTTTTCTATTCAAATCAAATTCATTATATATTCAAATCAAATTCATTTTCTATTCAAATCAAATTCATTATATATTCAATTCAATTCAAATTCGTTTTCTATTCAATTCGGTTCGAATTCATTTTCTTTTCAATTCAATTCGAATTCGTTTTCTATTCGATTCAATTCGAATTGGTTTTCTATTCGATTCAATTCAATTTAATTCAAATTTCATTTCAAAATATTCGATTTCGAAATCACTTTTCAATATTCATTTTAAAATGAATAAAATCGATATAAATATCGTTCACGTCATAATGGCGTCAATCTAATCAACACGGCTTCATATATTTTTATTTTCAAATATTCTATTTCAAATATTTCTTATTATCAAAATATTTCTATTTCAAATATTTCTATTTCAAATATTTCTTATTATCAAAATATTTCGTTCAACACAAGACTAATCTCAACGGATGAGTACTGTCAACACATGAACCTTTATTTTATAATATTCTTTATTTTCCCGATTGGAATGAGGCCCAATCAATTACCATATAGCTTTAACTGTATGGATTCCATACAACACATGTATATAATAGCAACGATAAATAAACAACCATCATCCAAAGTGCACTACACTGTATAAGCATTAAATATAGATATCTAACACTTATAACAGCCTGTCAATCAATCGATCGACATACAACTAATTATTGGGATTAGTGTATGTCGTATATTATCCCAATACCCGTGTGGGGTTTCAAATCAACAAACACAGATTTTATTTGTGCAGTTGGGCGATGTGTAAAATTTATCGACCCAATCAATATCTGTCAAATCAGTGTATATAAACAAATCGACCGATTTGTTTATAAATATTTATTGATTCATATTCACGTTAAAAATTATATTTTTAATGATAAAATATTTTTATTCAACCTATGAATATTCTATTCGGTTCATTTATTCAATAAAATGATATTTTTATTTTTCTAATTTATTTTAGAAAATTTCGGCGGCATAACGACACGATACTAGAAACGGTACAAGGCCTAGCCTTATCCCCGGTCTAGTGAAGGCCCACGCCATTCACACATCAATCAAATCCATTCCATTTCACCAAACAATTCAATTCAAACCAAATAATCTAACCAACTACACAACCAAACAAACAAGTCCATGGTCTGTGGACGATTGTGTCGGGCGCTACTAAACACCGTCTACATCCTAGTATATATATATAACTAGAAAAAGAAATTGAAGAGTGAGAAATTCTCACCGAAAGCTATCCTAACTTCACGACACTTCTTATGTAGAAATCTTCGTCGTTCTCGCCTTTTGTCACTTTTGTTTTTCCCGTAGCCACTACATATGTAAAAATTGAATTTTTACTTCGATATTCAATATATAAAAATCGAATTTTTACTTCGCTATTCAATATATAAAAGTCGAATTTTTACTTCGCTATTCAATATATAAAAATCGAATTTTTACTTCGCTATTCAATATATAAAAATCGAATTTTTACTTCGCTATTCAATATATAAAAATCAAATTTTTACTTCGCTATTCAATATATAAAAATCGAATTTTTACTTCGCTATTCAATATATAAAAATCATTTCTTTTATACTTCTATAATATAAAAATCATTTCTTTTATACTGAATAAAAGAAGATCTAAACTAAAAACTGATTTAAATAAGAAAAACTGAATTTAAAAATTGAAAATCACCTTCTTCTCCTTTTCTTTCTACCGCTGCGTCGTTGATGGCAGGAGTGGTGGCGTACGGGTGGGTGGTTGGATGGTCGAAGGTTCGAGGTTTGATGAGGGCGCGCACGACAAGTGGTGGCGATTTAATTTTGGGCGTGGGGGGGGGGGGGGGTTTAAACCAGCGGGAAAGAGAGAATGACAGAGGGATAACATAGGAGAGGGTTCGACGAGGTAGGGGGGCTGACCGGGAGGTGCTGCGAAGGCCAAGGGGGTGGCGCGCTTCGTCGGAGGGGCTGAGTTCGTCGGGTTTCAGGAGGGCGGAGGGTTTGGGTCGATGGGGGTTCGCTGTCACGAGGAGGAGAGAGCGTCGGGGGTTATGGGTGCGGCGAGGCCAAGGCGATGGGGGAGCACCTCCCCTGGTGGCTCGACGGCGACGATAAACAGGGGGGGCTGGCGGCTCGAACGAGATCTGTGGTTTTTTTTTTCTTTTGAAAAGTGATGACGGGGAGAGAGAAGAATGGGGTAGGGGAGTTATATAATTAAATTAACATTATATTTAATGACATCAATAGTTGACTTTCTCATTTGACCTCTAAACGAGGCCCACCGCCTATCGTCTACAGCTAATTACCCCCATTCTGAACACAATGGGATATGTATCGTAGGCTGATTCGACTGTTTCGATCAGTTTTCGTCAAAATCAACATATAACTCTATATATTGAATTTAAACGCGCATTTCAATTGACCAGGGTCACATACGAACTCTAAAAATTGCAGAAAAATATTTTCTAGCTTCGTATTGACGATATGGTCCTAACAAAACTAGTTTCGTCGAATTCTGAGACCGTATGAAAAATGGCCAATTTCCCAGTCGATTAAAATCAACTGAAACTGATCAAACACGTTTTCCTATGCCACGCTCACATATTGGTTGGAATAATTATGAAATTTGGAATCTAACAATAATTTGACATCACGGATCCAACAAAAGTGGTTTCATCAAAATCCGAGGTCGTTTGCAAAATGTCTATTTTTAAGGGCTTGAATTCCATAATGACTATTCAGAATTTTCAACTGGACATCTTTTGATTCCCGCTATGAAATTTCAATTTTTCGGATTCGTTGAAAAGATATTATCAAATAGATCCTATTATTTTTGGTTTCACTAAAATCCGGATTGTTTTGCACCCAGAACATTCAATTGAAGTTTGAAATCTAATTATCGAACTACCGCGCCATTTTCAATTCCGTTTATAATTATATATAATTATTATATTCTAACGACGATGTATATAATATATACGTCGAATTCTATTCAAAATAAATTTTCCGTCGATATTATTTAAAATAATTCATTTTAAATGTTCAAAATTCGCTAAAATTGCCAAAATAAAAATTTTAAACTGGTTCAGATTTTCGGGTTGTTACAATGATGGTATGTATGTACACCCACTAATTTGTAATTCAAGAGTTATGTTATTTAATATATTTTATTCGTTCCGCTGTGAGTTTGTGTTCTTCGTTTTCTTCTATTCTAATTTTTCTTTCTATTTCTCATCCTCTAACTTCTTTCTACTAATGATTCGTATTTCTGTGCAATTTGGGTTGGACATGTGGTGTTATTAGTCGACGCAAAGGGAACGAAATTCGGGCCATTACATATGGCTAATACAAGTGATCCCTGGATCTGGCATAAGAGATTTGGTCATACAAATTTCAAACACATCTCTAGGATTTCTAAATTAGATTCAGTTAGAGGATTACCCAAAATGAAATGTAAAGTTAATAATTTATACGACGCTTGTCAATTTGGAAAATTAAAGAAGAGTTCATTTAGATCAAAAGAAGAAATTACTACTACAAAACCACTAGAGTTAATACACATGGATTTATTTGGTCCATCCCAAGTTCAATCAATATATCATAACAGATATTTGTATATAATAGTTGATGATTTTTCTAGATTTACTTGGACTTTTTAAAAAAAAGTGATGCTTTCGATCAGTTTAAAACTTTTTCTAAAAGGATTCAAAATTTATAATCACTAAAAAATTAAATAATACGTAGTGATTATGGAGGAGAATTCGAAAATGAGAATTTTGAAAAATAATGTAATAAAAGGGAATAACCCACAAATTTTCAATTCTCAGAACTCCTCAACTAAATGGAGTAGTTGAACGTAAAAATAGAAAGATACAAGAATGTGCGAGAACTATGTTATCCGACATTAATTTACCAAGGAATTTTTGGGTTGATGCAGTTACAACAGCTTGCTATATTATTAATAGAATTTCAATTAGACCTTTAACTCATAAAACACCATATGAACTTTTGTATAACAAGAAACCAAAAGTATCATATATTTGGAAGTAAAAGTTTTATACTAAATACAAATGATAATTTAGATATATCTTATTCAAAATCCGATAAAGGAATTTTTGTTGGATATTCAGAAAGAAGCAGAGCCTGTAGAGTTTTCAATACTCAAACCAACACTATAGAAGAAACATTAAACGTATCTTTCGACGAAAAATATAAAAGTATAACTCAAAACAACGAAGATGTTTGTGAAAATGAAATTAATGAAATAAATTATGAAGATAATCAATCAAATAAAAGAATTAGATTACTTAGAGACCATCCTATAGAAAATATCTTAGGAGATATTGAATTTGTTGTAAGAACTCGTAATCAATTAAATAATATGAGTAATACTGCATTTATATCAACTATTGAACCCAAAAATCCAAAGGAAGCTTTTTCCGATGATTCATGGATACTTGCTATGCAAGAAGAACTGAAACAGTTTACTAGGAATGAAGTATGGGAACTTGTTCCTAGACCAGAAGATAAAACAATAATAGGAAGAAAATGGGTCTATAAAAATAAAATGAATGAACACGATGAGGTAGTAAGAAATAAGGCACGATTAATAGCACAAGGTTATACTCAAGAAGAAGGAACAGATTACGATGAAACTTTTTCCCCCGTAGAAAGAGTAGAGGTTATTAGAATTTTACTAGCTTTTGCAAACTATAATAAATTCAAATAATATCAAATGGATGTCAAAAGTGCTTTTTTAAATGGATTTGTCAAAAAAGATGTATATGTAGAGCAACCATCTCTATTTGAAGATGAAAAAATGACAAATCATGTATATAAGCTGAAGAAAACGTTATATGGATTAAAACAGGCTCCTAAGGCTTGGTATGATAGATTACGAAATTATTTATTACAATCAAATTTTAAATAGGAAAATTAGATAATACTTTGTTTATCAAGAAGAATAACAAAGATATAAAACTAGTACAAATATATTATGATGATATAATTTTTGGGTCAACAAATGATAAATGAACAAAGAATTTTCCGATATTATGACCAAAGAATTTGAAATGAGCCATATGGGAGAATTATCATTCTTTTTAGGGTTAAAATTCGACAATTAACGAATGGAATATTTATTAATCAAGAAAAGTATGCAATAAATTTAATTAATAAATATAATCTAACAACAACAAATGGAAGACCAACACCTATGGTAACTAATACTGCTTTAAGTCAAGATGATACATCAAAAGACGTTGATAAGAAACTATATAGAGGAATGATAGGATCTTTATTATATATCACCGCTAATAGACTAGATATAATGCATAGTGTATGTCTCTGTGCAAGATACCAATAACAACCTAAGGAAACACATTTAAAAGCCTTAAAACGTTTTTTGAGGTATGTAAAGCATACATCATATTTTGGATTATTTTATCCTAAGAATAATTCATTTGATTTAGTTTCGTACTACGACACTGATTTGCGGGGTGTAAATTTGATCGTACAAGTACTAGTGGAACATGTCACTTCCTAGGACATTCCTTTGGATCGTGGTTCAATAAAAAGCAAAATGCTGCATCTTTGTCAACAACTGAAGCAGAATATATCTCTGATGCTTTGGCTTGCTCACAAGTAATATATATGCAACAAACTTTAAACGATTTTGGTTCAAATATAAATAAATCTCCTATATACTGTGATAATACAAGCGCTATAAATATTTCTAAAAATCCAACTCATCATTCAAGAACTAAACATACCGATGTGAGACATCATTTTTGAAGAGATAATGTAAGCAAAGAAAAGACTTCACTTGAATTTATAGAAACTGATAAACAAATAGCAGATATACAACTAAACCATTAAATGAAGCAACATTCACTAAATTTAGGAGAGAATTAGGCATATGTTCATTAAGTGAGTTAGAATAAATAAATAAATTAAATATATAAACATAACATAAGAGATTAAAATAATAAAATTCAAAACAATAGTATGTCGACATAGAGTTTTTGGTATGTTGACATATAACTGCCAAAATTTCAAATTAAATTTCCACCAAAATTTAGTTACTTCAGTTATTTAAAACTTCTATTTCGATTTTTCTTCTTCATTCTCATTCTTCTTCTCTGTCAGAACTCAAAATTAAAAAATGCATTGGCCTCCACTAATCTAAATACTCAAATCAACTCCGATTCACATGCTGGACCATCCAATAAATCATATTTGTATAAATTCGTATATTTGTACAAAT
Source organism: Allium sativum (assembly GCA_030737875.1). Classification (NCBI taxonomy): domain Eukaryota; kingdom Viridiplantae; phylum Streptophyta; class Magnoliopsida; order Asparagales; family Amaryllidaceae; genus Allium; species Allium sativum. Next base: position 694,583,084 of record CM060923.1, read on the forward strand.
TCATGTTTAATAAAATGGTCATTTATGATTATGGTTTAATTAATTATAACCCTCTAAAATATGGATATAAGATTAAGGGGGAGTATCTTTATAGTTTAGTTACTTAAGATTTATTCAGAAAGTTATACAATTTAGGGGGAGTTCTCTTAGAATTTCTTTTTGATAATGCCAAAGGGGGAGAAATTATAAAATATAGGAATAGTTTATAGGATTCTTATATACAAGGGGAGTATTAGAAGGACCATCATCAACATGTATGATATTTTATAAACTAGGGTTGTCATCATCAAAAAGGGGGAGATTGTTGGAGAATAGAGTTTTGATGACAACAACCTTACTTCAATTATCATTGATTATAAAATATATACCAACACTTTTGTATATAATATATATATATGAAGGAATTATATATAGGAAATATTACTGAAGGCTGTACAGTTTTAAAGATGATAGAGATTCGAAGATTAGAGAAATTTCAAAACTCGTGAGTATTCAAGATTTCAAGAATTCAAGAGTTCAAGATTAATATAGTCAAAGAGTCTAGATTATGTAAGACTCTAAATTGCACTCCAGGTTCAAATTCAAATTATGATTTTCAATTCTATCCTCAATCCTCTCTATTTTGTTTTCTATCTTTTCTATTTTTTCTTTTCTTCTTTGTTTTTCAAACTTAAATTTTATATACCTATATTCTTATACTTCATATTTATATAGTTTATAACCTTATAATTTTATAAATATATTTATATAGTTTAATTTTATGTTTTCATATGATTTTCTACTTTATAATATTAATTTACAATATTATATTTTGACTCAAGAATTCCTAGAATTATTTTTATATCAAAACAATTGAAAAACGTTTTAAATTTCAAAAATACACTAGGGTATGTCGACATACCAAAAACACCATGTCGACATATAACTGTCACTTTTTCAATTTTGAAAGGAAGTGTCTTTTCACTATTTGAAACGTTTCAGATACATTACAACCTTTCATGCACTATAAAAAGGGGTTAAAACCGAATTTTTATACATATCTTCTTCTCCACTTTCATCCTCTTTCATTATATAATCATTCTTAATCTTTTTTATGATTTCTACACTTATACTCTGCCGAATTCAATTCTGTTTTGTTCAAACTTCTTCTCTCTACATTCTCCTCTCATCTCTCTCTGAATCAAGTGCTATTGAAGAGTTATAGGTTTATTTGTAAAAGTTTGGATTGTGTTAAGGAATTGGCGGTATCCCTTGTTGTAACACCCCACCTCCGCTAGGGTCACTCATAAAGGGAATACACTAGCTTTGGTGGAGTATTATCTAGGTAAACATGCACAGAAATATTACAAGATAGAACATATTAAAACAGCGGAAGAAAACATGATTTCATTACTTTACAAAAGTACTAAGGTCTAAAACCTTTTTCATCAAAGTGCCATTAAATTACTTACATCGAAACCTGTCTTGCAATACTAAAGAAGCATAAAACCATAGTCATAAATTATTCCCCAAGTAAAACAGTAAAGCAGCCATAGCCAAGAAAAAATCCAAGCCATACATGATGACCTTGAAGCAGAAGAAGAGCGAGCTAAATAACAGTATTTTCTCCCTGAAAACCTTGGGGGGGGGAACGGAAGACAAAGAGGCGAAAGAAATGGGGTCAGTCATAAAGAATGGTAAGTTCTATCTACTTCCAGTATAAAAACAGGTAAAGGTAACATGACATGAATAAACTGAAAGTAAACATAAGGATGATGACAAGATAAACAAGGTAAACTAAGGTAACAAGATGAACTACTGTATAGAGATAAACTCCGGTCACTACGCATCAAGTATAACATCCCAAGGTTCTATCGAGTATAACAATCCCAAGGTTCTATCGAGTATAACAATCCCAAGGTTCCATCGAGTAATACACCCCAAGGTTCTATCAAGTATATTTGCCCTGCACCTTCCGTACTAGTATCCCAAGCCGTGTCATGTGTTAGCTACAAAATGTCCCTTGCCCAATGTCATGAAATGGTCCATGTCAACCTAATGTAGGTTTTCCCAACTTGTATGTTTCTTTCCATGTATATGTTTAGTCCTTTGCCGTAAATCCTACGGGCTTCCTCACGTAGTTCTATACTACTTCAACGTAGTTCCATTATCCTTGAAATCGTTTTGGACTGTCACCCTTGATCTAGCTGTATTTGCTTACCATGAATACTCGAATGTTCGGCTAGGATTTATGCCACCTAGGACAACTAGGGATTACGCTACCTACTAAACGTTTTCGTAACTCGGATTGGGTTTTAGCCACCTAGGACCGCTAGGGATTACGCTACCCGTCAATCACGTCCTTTTTTCCCACGTATGTATCGTGAATCGTTTTTCCATGTCTAGATGCACATGTATCTCAATGTGCCATCCGAGTCATGTGCCAGGGCTAATCAAGAAATACAGGACTCGGTCGGGAGCTTAAGGTTATCTGCCGATGCAGATATCAAGGTCTGTTTTTTTACCGGTGGTTATGGTCCCACGTGACCCCTCCCTCAACTACTGAAAGGCAATCCAAGAAAATCATGCACGAGAACTATACTCCGGCCATCCATGCCCCACTTTCCTATTGGCCAACCTCACCCATAACTAAATAGCAAGTATATGGTCTGTTGGGAATTCTCTTCCTTTCCGCATACGTACACGATTGACTAAATATGGTAGGTAGTCGACGATGTGCTATCACAGGGCTAAACTAGATATCGCCGACTCCACGCTAATCTACCCCAGTCTTTAGGTTGTCGCACAACAACCAAGGCATACCCTTGGTTCTTCTACCGCAGACCTTAACCTCTGTGAGCCCAAGAGGATCATCTGCAACCTCACAGAGGGATACCAAGAGTACCCTCACGTCCCCTGAAGCTACCGCTTCGTCACCCAGTTCGCTGGAGCCTTTATCTAAGCCAGATAAACATTCGCTCCTCCTCGTGAGTTCGTTTTAAACGATGACCTACCGTATCAGGTTACTCATCTATCTGTGAACTGGTCCAATTGTCTTGACTAAGAATTATTACTTAGTTATCCTTAACTAAGGTTTATCACTTAGTTTCCCTTCCCGTTATCTTTATTAACTACGATTTTCCACTTAGTCCCCTGAACTAGGGTTTTGTCTAATGGGTTAAGTGTTGTCATTCGAGTTCATGACTTACCCCGCCTACGAATCATGTCAAAATTGGCTAAGTATTCAAGTTCAAGACTTAGACCTACAAACCATGTATCAAGTTGGTTAAGTATATCAAGAAGTTCATGACTTAACCCTAAATTATCGTGTCAGATTGGTTAAGTATAAGTTAACTTAACCCTATCAAATTATCGTGTCAGATTGGTTAAGTATAAGTTATCTTAACCTCATCAAATCATCGAGTAAAATTGGTTAAGTGTAGGTTAACTTAACCCCATTAAATTATCGAGTCGGGTTGGTTAAGTATATTTAAGAGGTTCGTGACTTAACCCTATCAAATCATCAAGTCAGATTGGTTAAGTGTAAGTTAACTTAACCCCATCAAATTATCGAGTCGGATTGGTTAAGTGTAGGTTAACTTAACCCCATCCACTAGTCGTATTTATAATGGTTAAGTATCATTCTTGTGGGTTTACTTAACCCTACCACGCATCGCGTTATCCCAGTCGGTTGTTATCAACCCATTTAGGTTAAACTAACCCATCCGCTAATCGTGTTATATGGTTAAGTGTCTTTAAGAAATCAAGTCCGGTCTTACTTAACCTACCCATTCATGTCATATCGGTTAAGTGCCATTAGTCAAACTAACTTAACCTTATCATGTGGCATTAAGTAAATTAATGCACCCCAACCTCTCACATTAGACTTTGTTGTGGTTACTGGTTACGCCGGGCGGGTCCGGGCAGCTTTACACCACAACTTAGTCTAACCTCGGGTTTTGAGCGCGATATAACCAACTTCTCACATTGGGTCTTATTGTCTGTAGCTACTGGATTTGCAGGGCGGTTCCGGGCAGATTTATGCTACAAACTCAACCCAACCTCGAGTTGGCCACTTTCATGTTTTCCTACTTATCATGTTCATGTCAAATTTAGGCTACGACAAAGTCCACGTTTTACACTTGTGCCCGTTGTCCCATTACTTAATTCATGTTAAATTTCATAGCCCGTCTCACGTTTGCCTAAACTACCCAAGGCGTATTCCCAACGCAAGTGAAAGCGAGTCAACATAGTAGGAATAATATGACAACATATTGGCCTCAAATCATGTATGATAGCATAAAGGGATTGGCCTCAAACATGTATGATAGCATAAAAGGATTGGCCTCAAGCATGTATGATAGCATGAAAGGATTGGCCTCAAGCATGTATGATAGCATAAAAGGATTGGCCTCAAGCATGTATGATAGCATAACACTAGGTTCATCATCATAGGCATGTAAATGGTCATGAGGGGTTTAGGTTCTTTTACATGCATAAGCCCCAAGTCAAGTTCATATGAATATTCCACAAGCCAAATTGTTTTAAGGATTCATGCCAACATTTCCACAAGTCAAGATTAAATCTTGCATGATAAACTAAGTCAAACACAACATGAGTTGCATGTTTAAATCACTAAGAAATAGCCCAAAGTCATAGGTTCAAGAGCGAGGCAAGACTAGATTCACATAGACTAGCATACTTAGGTTTCATCTCATTTTATTCCATGTCAACATTAGAACTACCATTTAGATCTAAAAGTAGCTAGAACTTACAAAGCGTGGCTAGTGAATTACGAGCAAGAATCGTCATAGAATCGTTGTAGAAGATCTAGGAATGATGTAGCAACACTAGAAGCCTTGAGAATGTAAGTAGCTCCTTGATTTGATGGAGAAAGATTGCTCCTTTGCCTTAGATTTAGTTTAGAACTCTCAAGCTCTCAATGATGAAGATGGAGGCCATGATTTAGGAGCATTTTGGCAGCACTTAGTTGCTAGAATGATTTTTAGTGAATTAGGCTAGGTCTTAGGGCGTTTTTATAGGAGTTAGGACTAGTTTAGGCCCTTAGATTAACTCAAGTTTAGATCTGAACCCTTAAATCTCGTCACAGGCTAGCTGAGCAGACCCAAAGGAGCAAACAGGTGCACCAAGCCAAGATGGCCGACCAGGGAGGTCAACCCCCAGGTCGACACCCAAGTCGACTGGGAAGTCGACCTGGGCTGGGGCAGGTCGACTCCCCAGTCGACCTGGGGCTGGGCGGGAAATTTTCCCGACCAATCTGTTTGGAGCTGAATTTGAATTTTGGGCTAAATTTTGAATTTTTTGAAATCTTCTACGGGCCATAACTTGGTCATACGGACTCCGATTCACGAAATTTCGGACTCGTTTTCAAGCAGAATTTCAAGACGAACGCAATGGCGTAACCCGTTCCCATTGATTCTTAATTTATAATTTAATTCTGCCCTGATTTCTTGTTTTAGCATATTATAAAATTCGGGTTGTTACATTCTCCCCACCTTAAAGGATTTCGTCCCCGAAATCTCTAAGTTAGGAAGAACGTATCCTACCATCCATCATCCATCTACTCAAAACATCATCCACAAGAAACCATTGTCCTTAAAAGATTTCTAATGCTGTATGAACATATGCAGGAAGTGTGTGTATATGTGTTCCTTATCTAATGCAAATGATCAGGCCTGATTGATCTTCTAAATGCAGAATATGTTTAGTGCCATGAATCCACATGTATGCAAATAGTCCTAGTCACATAAACACTGTATGTGTGCACAACCATTCATCCATATGCAATATTCACATGATAACACATTCAATTTCATCCATAAACAAGTATAAACACTCATGCATATGCAACATGAAAATGTGTCTTAGCCGATCTAGTGCCTAATGTGTATTCATGCATCCACGAGCAACCACATGCGACCACTTGCAACCATTTCGCAAACATCAATCATAACATGTTTCAAATACATGTTTGCATCCATAGGGTTCTACCTAAGGTTCTCAAGATAGGATCGAGAAGATAAGCAAGATAAACTCCTTTTTGGATTACAAGAAATCCCTTTCTAAACCCAACCCATATCCTATAAAGCCCAGAAGGTTTAGTCAACCTAATGGACACCCTCCAACTCTGACATGTATTATTAACCGATGAATCATACCCCCTATGGAGTTTGCAACAGAAATAAGAACGAGAATAGGAGCGAGAGGATATGCATAAAGGATAGCATGCGGGTAAGCTCTACAGGAAAACAGGGATCAAGAATATACTCTTAAAAAGAGATATGAGGCGCGTATCTTGTCTTCAGTCTTCTAAGTCACATTTCCTTGAGCTTAACTCCATTGTGCTTTGGCTGTCTCTAACTTCATGATTCCGTAACTTCTTAATTCCTATTTCCAAATACAAGCTGGAACTCATTTCATTGTCGTCTCTCATTCCACTTTTACTTATTCTCCATCTAGTATACTTGGCTCAACCATATCTGTGTACTCACGGTTTTCATGCAAGCTCTCCAAAATTCACTAGTGAACTCTGGATCTTGTTTACTCACTATATGGCATTTCATGCAGAAGAACTATCTCTTGAAAACAAACAGATGCCAACCATGTTACCAAGTGTACTTACTAGAGTGATTTCCATAACGCATTCATAAGCGAAATGAACCATCCGCCTTAGTGGCGAACACTACTAGAATGGATTACCAACAAATGCATCAAGAGATTCTAGGTAACCAATCATGACAGAACCCTAAAGGTTACACGAGACTTCGAGGGTATTACCGAGGCAAGTCAAGAGTCTAACTACCCTCCTTTCAGAACCGAGAATGACACCCTTACTGGATAACCACTCCATTCCTAGAATCAACCCATAGCTCAAAAACATAAGCATTTTTCCCAAAAGTCATAGATGTTCTCAAATCCAAACAAGTCATGAATAAATGGGACGATCCCCCAACAGGATTTGAGACAAAAACGGGACCCTCTATTGTGCTAGTACTAAGGTGCAGGGACCCAACTATCGAAACGGGATTTAAAAAGGATGCGATGTACAAAACAAAGTCCTAACGGGATGATAGAAAGGAAAAGCTAAACTTTTACCAGAAACGTTACCACCCCTCTTAGGCACGCTAGTAGTGAGAGCATACAATTGCCCTCTCGACGATCTTGTTCTTTGCCCATATCCTTGTCGTATAGTACTTAACTACCTTCTTGTTCTGAGCCTCATTCGCCTTAACCACTCCTATCCTTTCTTGTATAACGCGGTAACAGGTCTCTTGAGAACTTCCTCCATCGCACGGAAAATATTTACGTAGCTAGAAAAGGATTAGTCACAATTAAAACTACTGTGACTACAGGTGGAGGAAAGAAAGGAAAAGAGATTCGATAACAGGATAGTGTTAATGGCTTTTTGGGGAATAGCCTTTTTCTTTAAAACATTTCTTGAAAAATGCTTCTTTGTAAAATGGCTTGAAAATAGTTTCAGAAGGTTTTAAAAACTTTTGCCTAGTCTGGTAACCTTCTGCTCTGATACCAAATGTAAAACCCCACCTCCGCTAGGGTCACTCACAAAGGGAATGCACTAGCTTTGGTGGAGTATTATCTAGGTAAACATGCACAGAAATATTACAAGACAGAACATATAAAAACAGCGGAAGAAAACATGATTTCATTACTTTACAAAAGTACTAAGGTCTAAAACCTTTTTCATCAAAGTGCCATTAAATTACTTACATCGAAACCTGTCTGCAATAATAAAGAAGCATAAAACCATAGTCATAAATTATTCCCCAAGTAAAATAGTAAAGCAGCCATAGCCAAGAAAAAATCCAAGCCATACATGATGACCTTGAAGCAGAAGAAGTCCGAGCTAAATAACAGTATTTCCTCCCTGAAAACCTGAGGGGGGGAAACGAAAGACAAAGAGGCGAAAGAAACGGGGTCAGTCATAAAGACTGGTAAGTTCTATCTACTTCCAGCATAAAAACAGGTAAAGGTAACATGACATACATAAACTGAAAGTAAACATAAGTATGATGACAAGATAAAAAAGGTAAACTAAGGTAGCAGGATGAACTACTGTATAGAGATAAACTACGGTCACTACGCATAAAGTATAACATCCCAAGGTTCTATCGAGTATAACAATCCCAAGGTTCTATCGAGTATAACAATCCCAAGGTTCCATCGAGTAATACACCCCAAGGTTCTATCAAGTATATTTGCCCTGCACCTTCCGTACTAGTATCCCAACCCGTGTCATGTGTTAGCTACAAAATGTCCCTTGCCCAATGTCATGAAATGGTCCATGTCAACCTAATGTAGGTTTTCCCAACTCGTATGTTTCTTTCCATGTATATGTTTAGTCCTTTGCCGTAAATCCTACGGGCTTCCTCACGTAGTTCTATACTACTTCAACGTAGTTCCATTATCCTTGAAATCGTTTTGGACTGTCACCCTTGATCTAGCTGTATTTTCTTACCATGAATTCTCGAATGTTCGGCTAGGATTTATGCCACCTAGGACCACTAGGGATTACGCTACCTACTAAACGTTTTCGTAACTCAGTTTTGGTTTTAGCCACCTAGGACCGCTATGGATTATGCTACCTGTCAACCACGCCCTTTTTTCCCACGTATGTATCGTGAATCGTTTTTCCATGTCTAGATGCACATGTATCTCAATGTGCCATCCGAGTCCTGTGCCAGGGCTAATCAAGAAATACAGGACTCGGTCGGGAGCTTTTGGTTATCTGCCGATGCAGATATCAAGGTCTGTTTTTCTACCGGTGGGTATGGTCCCACGTGACCCCTCCCTCAACTACTGAAAGGCAATCCAAGAAAATCATGCACGAGAACTATACTCCGGCCATCCAAGCCCCACTTTCCTATTGGCCAACCTCACCCATAACTAGATAGCAAGTATATGGTCTGTTGGGAGTTCTTTGCCTTTCCGCATATGTACACGATTGACTAAAGATGGTAGGTAGTCGACGACGTGCTATCACAGGGCTAAACTAGATATCGCCGACTCCACGCTAATCCACCCCAGTCTTTAGGTTGCTCACATAGTAACCAAGGCATACCCTTGGTTCTTCTACCGCAGACCTTAACCTCTGTGAGCCCAGGAGGATCATCTGCAACCTCACAGAGGGATACCAAGAGTACCCTCACGTCCCCTGAAGCTACCGTTTCGTCACCCAGTTCGTTGGAGCCTTTATCTAAGTCAGATAAACATTCGCTCCTCCTCGTGAGTTCGTTTTAAACGATGACCTACCGTATTAGGTTACTCATCTATCTGTGAACTGGTCCAATTGTCTTGACTAAGAATTATTACTTAGTTATCCTTAACTAAGGTTTATCACTTAGTTTCCCTTCCTGTTATCTTTATTAACTACGATTTTCAACTTAGTCCCCTGAACTAGGGTTTTGTCTAATGGGTTAAGTGTTGTCATTCGAGTTCATGACTTACCCCGCCTACAAATCATGTCAAAATTGGCTAAGTATTCAAGTTCAAGACTTAGCCCTACAAACCATGTATCAAGTTGGTTAAGTATATCAAGAAGTTCATGACTTAACCCTAAATTATCGTGTCAGATTGGTTAAGTATAAGTTAACTTAACCCTATCAAATTATCGTGTCAGATTGGTTAAGTATAAGTTATCTTAACCTCATCAAATCATCGAGTAAAATTGGTTAAGTGTAGGTTAACTTAACCCCATTAAATTATCGAGTCGGGTTGGTTATGTATATTTAAGAGGTTCGTGACTTAACCCTATCAAATCTTCAAGTCAGATTGGTTAAGTGTAAGTTAACTTAACCCCATCAAATTATCGAGTCGGATTGGTTAAGTGTAGGTTAACTTAACCCCATCCACTAGTCATATTTATAATGGTTAAGTATTATTCTTGTGGGTTTACTTAACCCTACCACGCATCGCGTTATCCCAGTCGGTTGTTATCAACCCATTTAGGTTAAACTAACCCATCCGCTAATCGTGTTATATGGTTAAGTGTCTTTAAGAAATCAAGTCCGGTCTTACTTAACCTACCCATTCATGTCATATCGGTTAAGTGCCATTAGTCAAACTAACTTAACCTTATCATGTGGCATTAAGTAAATTAATGCACCCCAACCTCTCACATTAGACTTTGTTGTGGTTACTGGTTACGCCGGGCGGGTCCGGGCAGCTTTACACCACAACTTAGTCTAACCTCGGGTTTTGAGCGCGATATAACCAACTTCTCACATTGGGTCTTATTGTCTGTAGCTACTGGATTTGCAGGGCGGTTCCGGGCAGATTTATGCTACAAACTCAACCCAACCTCGAGTTGGCCACTTTCATGTTTTCCTACTTATCATGTTCATGTCAAATTTAGGCTACGATAAAGTCCACATTTTACACTTGTACCCATTGTCCCATTACTTAATTCATGTTAAATTTCATAGCCCGTCTCACGTTTTCCTAAACTACCCAAGGCGTATTCCCAACGCAAGTGAAAGCGAGTCAACATAGTAGGAATAATATGACAACATATTGGCCTCAAATCATGTATGATAGCATAAAGGGATTGGCCTCAAACATGTATGATAGCATAAACGGATTGGCCTCAAGCATGTATGATAGCATAAAAGGATTGGCCTCAAGCATGTATGATAGCATAAAAGGATTGGCCTCAAGCATGTATGATAGCATAACACTAGGTTCATCATCATAGGCATGTAAATGGTCATGAGGGGTTTAGGTTCTTTTACATGCATAAGCCCCAAGTCAAGTTCATATGAATATTCCACAAGCCAAATTGTTTTAAGGATTCATGCCAACATTTCCACAAATCAAGATTAAATCTTGCATGATAAACTAAGTCAAACACAACATGAGTGGCATGATTTAATCACTAAGAAATAGCCTAAAGTCATAAGTTCAAGCGAGAGGCAAGACTAGATTCACATAGACTAGCATACTTAGGTTTCATCTCATTTTATTCCATGTCAACATTAGAACTACCATTTAGATCTAAAAGTAGCTAGAACTTACAAAGCATGGCTAGTGAATTAGGAGCAAGAATCGTCATAGAATCGTTGTAGAAGCTCTAGGAATGATGTAGCAACACTAGAAGCCTTGAGAATGTAAGTAGCTCCTTGATTTGATGGAGAAAGATTGCTCCTTTGCCTTAGATTTAGTTTAGAACTCTCAAGCTCTCAATGATGAAGATAAAGGTCATGATTTAGGAGCATTTTGGCAGCACTTAGTTGCCAGAATGATTTTTCGTGAATTAGGCTAGGTCTTAGGGTGTTTTTACAGGAGTTAGGACTAGTTTAGGCCCTTAGATTAACCCTAGTTTAGATCTGAACCCTTAAATCTCGTCACAGGCTAGCTGAGCAGACCCAAAGGAGCAAACAGATGCACCAAGCCAAGATGGCCGACCAGGGAGGTCGACCCCTAGGTCGACACCCAAGTCGACTAGGCAGTCGACCTGGGCTGGGGTAGGTCGACTCCCCAGTCGACCTGGGGTTGGGCGGGAAATTTTCCCGCCCAATCTGTTTGGAGCAGAATTTGAATTTCAGGCTGAATTTTGAATTTTCTGAAATCTTCTACGGGCCATAACTTGGTCATACGGACTCCGATTTACGAAATTCCGGACTCGTTTTCAAGCAGAATTTTGAGACAAACGCAATGGCATAACCCGTTCTTGTTGATTCTTAATTTATAATTTAATTCTGCCCTGATTTCTTGTTTTAACATGTTATAAAATTCGGGTTGTTACACTTGTAGCCGTGAAATCAAGGACGGGTAATTGGCGGTATCACTTTTAGCCGTGAAATAAAAGAGGTTAGAATCGGTGGTATCCCTTATATCCGTGAAATCAAGGAGGTTGTAATTGCATTTTGATATAGTAATAAAATTCTGCGTAATCCAGCATTGCGTGGGACTGGACGTAGGAGCAATCCGAACCAGTATAAAATCCAGTGTGTTCTTTCCTTTTCTGCATTTTTATTTTTGTTTATTTTGCATTTGCATTTGAATATGTGTTTATAATTATGTTTGTGGTGTTTGATTCATCTCATTGTTCACATAAGTTTTATATTTTGTTTAAATTCTCACAAACACTATTCACCCCCCCCCCTTTCTAGTGTCTGTTTTGCCTTAACGATCCATTACGCATTCCCTAACAATCTCAATAAACAGCGGAAATAACAAAACAGCTATATAGCAGGTAGTAGTAATACGCTAGCCTCCTGTTTGTCATTGCACAACTTCATGGCACCAAAACCTACTCCTTGTTCTCTCAATCTGTTGACCATCGATGTTGATGAGAAGCCCAAGGTAGTAAGAGGGAAACATAAAAACTTGAATCAAGCAACAGTCTTAGTAAGCAATAAAACAAGTAACAACAATTACACATGATAACTTAAGTATAGGCAGTTCAATCATCCGAATTGTCTAGCACTCATTGAGTTAACATGTGAAAATCGTTTATCACGTGCAATTACTAAATAGGAAAGGACAGCCCTAATCCCGTATCTCTTCGACAACCTACGACGATAGCCCATCTAGAGAAGAACGAAGAAAAAAGAACGTAATCAACCATAGTATCCATAACATCTAACACTCAAGCTATCACATACTGTAGCCTTGAATACATCGATTGTCGAACTTTCTTTCAACGATCAAAATGGCTAATGGAAAATCTGGGTCGTAGCCAAGCTGCCATACACCATCCTGACTATGTATGTTTGTCTCCATCAAGAAAACTAGGTCCATCATGACTACCCACGGTATTCGATCCATTATGATCTTAATGTGTGTCCCCATGATACACTTGCTTTGAGCCTGCTAGACCCTTCTATTACAAAAGATTCCTTGGCATTTCAAAACTGTCGAGCCTTTCATCTCGGCGATCACATCTTTAGTCCAAGTGACTTCTCAAATCAATTCCATTATCATTCTCAATCAACTCCCACCGGAGCTAATCTATCATCTTAAATGATCGTACATCATTATATGTGGAGTATCACATTAATCTAGATTCGATCACTCAACTTGAGGTCACAATCAAAGCACCATCAATTATTTAGTTGCACATAAATCATCTAAAGTCCATTTATCATCGAACTTCGTCAGCAACCCTTAGAAGCTATCACAAACAAGCTCCCCAAAAATCAAGTCCATCGGACCTATTACGATGGATCTATACCGGTCCATCAGCCATATACCGGTATTGGTCCATACACTTAGCTAGAAATGGCTAAGATTTTACACTTTGGTGTCCCTCGTCCCATGTATTTTCTACTGGTCTAATTTCGCAGTCAAATTCCAATTATGCTGAAATTCCTGTCAGTCCATCAACGCACTCAAGCGATCAACCTTTGACCCATATCAAACCTCTTTCAAATGACATAAAAATTTGCATGCAACCTCGATTTATCACCATGAAGCCATGCTACAAAAATTATCGACATCCGGTCATCACACACAGATCGGTACCTGTAACACCCTACACTTTTCTGCGCCCAAATTTCGAAAAAAATTGAAACTCAAACACATCCAAGCATGGAGCGTGTATATCTGGTACCTACAAATAAATGAGCATGAGAATAATTAGAGTATGATAAGATAACTCATAGAAAAAACAAAATAGGATAAACTAGTATTAACTCAAGTAATTACCTTTTTAAAGTAAGTCACTTTGCCAATACCGAGCATGAGAGAACGAGAACCAAAAGATAAACTAAAGCACCTACGAGAACCCAACGTTCTCTAGAAAACCTGGGTAGTTGTAATGAGGAGGGGAGTCAGAACAACAAAATTATGGTGAACATGAAATGTATAACACATATTATTATACACAGATTTATCCCATTTGGTTCAACCAGAGATGTATGCCTACTAAGGTTAGTGATTCTAGCATAACCTTGTAAATGTTTATGCATGACCCTACCACTCTTCATGCAGTAGTGTTCCATGTTATGATATCAAGATAGAACATTTACGCATATACTTAGGAAGCCTTTAAACCATGATTTAGCTGATTATTAGATCAATAAGTGAACCCCTAACTGTGGAGTTTATATATATATATACACCTTTCCATCCACTTACCTTTTATTATTTAATGCCTCACTATCAATGATAGATAGGGTGGATTCTCTCGATCACTTAAGACCCTAGGCGGACTTATTGGTCGGCGGATTTATTGGTCGCTTAATACCTCTCTATAATATGTTCAACATTCTTATAAACTAAGGGGCACTAGCTACGGGCTCTACTAATTAAAGCTTCGGTCATTCACGCATATACCCATGCCCCGTATAAGATGAGAGATGGTATTTGATCGCTTGCTATACTTTCTAGCTAACCTAATTGGATAACATCCTTAGTCGCTTACTACTTCCCGTATAGTAGGTAGCCATATTTGACATTTTTAGTTTCAAAGTTTAGGTAGGCCCTACACACTTATGCCATTTAAAATTCCTAAACTGAAAGACCTACTACCACGTGGACACTTCAACCCCAACCGCTTAGGAACCAGGAAGTGGACTATATGCGAACGTTATTAGGTTCGTACCCCATTAGCCCTTAGTATGTTTCCCTATTGGAATAAATTGGGCTGTGCCACTGCGTCTTTTCCGTTTAGTTACCTCCCACGTAAATGTTATATGCATAAGATTTATAATCGTCACGGATTCCTATGGTTAATAATATTTTTGGATCATTAATGTACTAAGTCGAACTCTACTTTTAATTATATGTTCTATTTTCATTAATATAAATAATGAAGGTTATATCCTCTTTTACCTTAGGATATTTATTTGATTACTTTCCTAATTGGACTTAGTATTTAAATAATAATCAATATCCATTAATCCCCTTATTACACCCATTTACTTCTTATTACATTGTTTATTGCCCTTTATGACCGTAACAGTCATATTTTCCCAAGGCAACCATTTATTTCCAGGTACCAGATATACACGCTCTATACTTGGATGTGTTTGAGTTTCGATTTTAGTCGAAATTTGGGCGCATAAAAGTGTGGGGTGTTACAGTACCAGTCCATCAAGCATGGACTGGTGTCGGTCTGTGTACTTAGCGAATTTTGACATGAAAATTTTCTATCACCTCGCCTCGTCATGTAGAGCTTCTCCACCAAGTTTTGTCTGAATTCGATCATTTGAACCTCTGATTTGCTCTTTTCTTCACGCCTAAGATCTACGGCAACCAATCCTAACAAACAATGCAATCAATTAAATCAACACAAACATCGATTCATACAATATTGATCATACAAACATGAATATCACAATCATGGCATAAATTATCATACACATGAGATCTAATATAGTTTGGATATAAACATATGAACAAACACGATTAATTTAAAATTTATCCGATTAACATGAGCAAATTAGGTTTTCCTAAGACGTATAAATCTGAAATTAACTTATATGATTAGAGCTAATGTGATTTTAGCATATAACATATGAATATGATCCTAATTTACTCATCTAATCCATAGTTTCCGTGTGAGAGATATCTGTTACTCACCAAATTCTTGATTAATGCAGTACCAACGAGATCAAATATGGACAGTAATATAAAACCCCAAAAATTGATAAAATTGACATGATATAATCTTTCTTTATGATGATCTAGTCTCTAGATAAAATCTATTATGAATTAGAATGAAAAGGGTGGAGAATTAGAATTTAGGTTGAATCTGAGAATCACATGCGCCCAACCTATTGTTTGAGTGAAGAGAAAACTCTGATTCTCTCCCAAAATCCCCTTATTTGTAGTTGTAGTTCATTAGCCGAATGAACTTGGCTAATCAACCCATTTGCAGCTAATTAATCTGCCTACATAAACTGAAACTTAAAGCAGTTATTCCTCCCAAATCGCTGAACCAAATTCTTCATGTGACCACTCGAGGGAATAGTAAACCACCATTCCGATCCAATGAGACCAATTCCAATAAGTAATTCGATCTCTATCAAAAGTTATCACCTAAACAATAAACTAAAGGGCAAATTTGTCATATTTAAATTCGGTAAAAAAGCATGGACATATCTCACATTCCCATGAACAACATATTAAAATTTGAGAATGATCTGACCACAAAAAATAAAATATAATTATTTTACGACCCTCCGATACGTAAAATACAGGTCGTTACATAATGAGATTGGGATTGGCGATAGTCCAAAATTCCATCAAAACCTACTGATTTTAATGGAGTTTATGGTGCGTAATTTCGTGGTATGAAAAGGAATGGAGTTGGTATAGTGTGCGGTTGTGAGTTCTTGTGGCTTCATGGAGCTCTTATTCTTCTTCTTACTTTATTTGTGCGTTATTTTGAAAACCAGATCGGACCAATGGTTCAACCGTAAGAAACGCAAACCATGAACCAATCTAACTCGGAATTCATTTGGACCTCTTTTCTATCAAGCCGTCAAAACCGCGGTTCAACCCAAAAAAAACACGTTATCTATGATTTGATCCAGAAGTCAAACTGAAAGCCCAATGTTTAATTACAAATACATCAATTCAATGCAAGCTGGTGGCACGTGAAAACAATAACAACCACCTACTTGTTCTTTGGACCAAGCTCACATATATTTTTTCATAAAAATTAATGAGCTTCCTTATTTTTATGGAATGCTGGGCTTTTAAGTTTTAAGTAAACTGAATTTTGCTGAGAGTTTTTCATGTTTGCTGCAAATTATTGCAGGTACAGCTTTTATGGTTCGACCGGTCCGACCTTCAAAACGTCCGATTTTGGACTCTTATATTTTTATTTACGAATTCAAAACCATAGTTTTTTCCCTTTGTTTTTCTAAATGTGTTTATTTATTAACTACTAAATAAATACATATGTGTTAATCCCTAAAAAATCCATACGCACATTGAGTAAAGGATACGGAACGAACACCTTCAGGGTCGGTCGAGCGCAATGTTATCGGAGGCACTTAAACGACTCATGATGGATATGATGCAACTACACATAACAAGACCCAAGTATCAAACCCAAGACAAATCAAATCGACCAACACGACCGAAGAAGATGGCACAACATGCTATGAGAAATGCGGCTCAATAAAGACAAAGATCGTACATTATGTAAAGTCGCTCACAACAACGGAGCACGCTTGATCTAATATCAAAGTTCGATCGCACGCATCAAGACAGGAGTCAAGGTCGCACGTATATTTAGCAACTGCTCATGAATCGCAGCTCCTATCGCTCGACACTCGAATCAGAAACCTATTGGTAGGTCATATACCAACTCTTAGAAAGAGCACATTCACATCTCAAAGTCGCAAGTCTCAGTCGGTCGTCTCTAGACAAACGAAGATCGTCGCTCACTCGCTCAAATCAGACACAACCACATTAAGGAACTATGATCGATCATTCCTTCATCTCGCCATCAAGAAAATTAGATATCTACTCATCGAATGCTAGAAATAGACGCGACCGAAGAGCACCGATCGAAGTCACTCACTTAACTACTCAAGACACTCGCTCTATTGAGTCGCTCGCACATGATAACTGAATACGGCTGCAGGCAGCTGGCTACAGCTAGCCGATGGCATGAATGTAATTAATAGAATGAACAATCCGTAGCCTGCATAGACGGATTTCAGGTCATTTCCTGAAGGGGGATCATCTATAAATACACAATGGCTGCTTACATAAAGGGGATCCAATCTTTGAAACCATGAAGTGCTATTAAATTCTATCCTCAACTACTGATTCGGCCATGGCGTCAAATACAATCTTGTGATCAAGGAAAACGAAGGCATCCTCCTCCTCCTCAATCATTCATCCATCCTTCTTCTCTTCAAATTTTACCATTCTCTTATGTAATCCCAAGATTGAAATATATAAATTAGTGTACGTTGAGTGAATACAGAGATGTATGAAAAGAGAGAATTGATGTATTTTGTAATCCTCATTGTAAGATTGGAAATCACCTTCACAGTGGACGTAGGCCTAATTAACAGCTGAACCACTCTAAATCTTGTATCTACTCTACTTTTTCGCATTTTTCATTTTCAATTGTTGATTAAACACGGTTCCATTTATTTCTTACCGTATTGGTGAAGTACAGTTTTAGTACCTTGGGTGTTTAGACCAATTTTGGTGTAAACATTTTGGCGCCCACCGTGGGGCCGTGTTTGCCTCTTTCCCCATTTCAGATCCGGTAAGATTTTCTGAGAGGCACTATGCTTGAAATCATGAGCACGCCGAAGGAAATCACTGACGAAATCGACAGCGTCTTCGGCATTGCCACTTTGCCTACCATCCATCCCGGAGAAAAGGAACCGTCAAAAGTTGAGGCGTCCGTAACCAAGAGGGAATTGGAAGAGCCGATGACCGGATTAACGAGTTAAATAACTATTGCGAACAATGCAATGATGAAGAAGCTCGAGTCGATACTCGCCATTCAAGCCGCCACCGCAAAAGCCACATTAATTGCCACATGTTCCTCGCTAGCCCGAACAAATCGCGAGCCAGAAGCAAAATTCTCCGCTTCAAGCTCAAGACAGCAGGATTCCATTGGCTGCGCATCACACTAATCTGAATTATGAAGGGAACAAAGCATCTGTGCGCAGTCGTTTTGACGATGCAATCACGAAACGGAAAGACAGTCCCACTACTATAAAGACGTCCCTTCCAAAAGAATGCCCAAATTCCTTGACCCCAGTTCACGAGGGCACATCTAGATCAAAATTTGATAATGAAGAAGGCGGTCAACCCATGGATCCGAGCAAGGAACGAAAATACATCTTAGGAATGAAGCGAGCAATTGTGAAGGAAAACTTAAAGAAGAAGGATGATCGAAGAGAATGGGAGTCCTTCCCAACTAAAACCCCGCTCACTGAAAGGGTTAAGAAGACTGTATACCAACAAAGATTCGAACCTCCATCATTACAGTCCTACGATGGGACAAGCGACCCTAATATATTTCTATGTAAGTACGACCGGTATATGAATGGGGCATGCACTCCTGATGAAATCAAATGCTTATATTTACAAACTTATCTAGAAGGGGTAGCTTATCTATGGTTCACAAAGCTGTCGCCGCAGTCCGTGGACAGTTTCGTGATCCTGGCTAAACTATTCAATAAGCAGTTCAAATTCCAGACACTCAAAACTCAGGATGTTACGGAGTTGAGTGGACTACAACAAAGACCAGGAGAGTCCATCAAAGCTTCTCTCACTCGCTTTGATATGGCAGTGGCTAAAGTCAAGAATTTCGAACCCTGCCTAATCTTAATGGCTCTAAGGGGGGCATATGTAAAGAAACTGAGTTGGGGCGGTGGATTAAGAAAAAGAAACCAAGAACACTTGAACAATTGCTAAACAAAGCTGAAAAATATGCGAGCATTGAAGGGAAAAATGCACAGATAGAGAAGAATGGAAATGCGCAAAGCAGCCTTGATAATCAAAAAAGGAGCGATGAAGGAGAAGACAGTCGAGCAAAAAAGAAGCTGCGCTTTTTCAAGAACTCCGAGTTCACTCCCCTTAACGATACTGTGGGAAATATATTCATGGCAACTAAAAACACCGAAAGGTATCCGATCTTGAAGCAAAGACAGGTCAAAGATGTCGATATGAAGTCAGGAAGATTCTGTCAGTTCCATAAACAGCCAGGGCACGATACCGACGAATGTAGGCACTTGAAGTCAGTGATCGAGGGGTTAATCAGGAAAAATCATTTGCAATAGTATGTACAAGATCATAAAAGTTATCCCGACTCCCCGCAAATAAGGGGAAATACGCCTTTAAAGGAAAAATTCTTAAACCAATTCAAAGAGGACGCTCATCAAGAGGACCAGTCACTAATGTCTCAATAATGGAGCATTAAACTAGAGCTCTCATTACTTTGCTTCACTCCCCTGGTTTAATCTTGTTATTAAGATTGTTTTACCTTTCTTTACTATTCACTATGTTCATATTAAGTAACGATTTACTCGCAAAACTTTGTGCATCAAAAATTAATTATGTGTCTACCTAAGTAACGTACTTATTTGTCCATGCTAAAAGAAAAGCGATCTCTTGGAATGTAGGCGTGGTAAAAGGAAATCTGCCATACACAGCTGGACTGCGACGAAAATCCTAGGGCACACATTAAACAAAGAAGCTTGGGAATCGCGAACATGGAGCAAGATCAAATGGGATGAATAGACACATCACCTCAAAAAGGACAAGCTATTCTAAGACAGACAACGAGTCGAAAGGCCGCACCTCTCATTATGGAATATGCTGAATGTTTAGCAAACACCCATGCAAAGGACTGGCGCCAGGCTTCGTTGAAAGTACGGGAATATTACCAAATCTGCCCCTCGAATAAAATTGCTAATCCTAAAGAGATGACTTCTCAAATGCACGACATGAATTCCTTAAAACCAGAGTTAAATTCGGTAGCAAGGATTGATGTCCACCTCCTAAAAGTCAATGCCGCAGTGAAAGCAACCCAAAAAGTCCCACGGTTAAAGTCTCATGGATAAAATCGCTGAGCCCACCAAAGAAACACCTTCTTAGGTGCTGGACACAGGTTCCCCAACTTGAAAAAAAAAACTCAATGAGGCGACCAGTGTCTGTTTCCTTGGGCAAGGCACAAAGTCGGAAAAACCGACATGTCCCGAAACGGAAAAATTGCCAATCACGAGGGGCACCTTGTTAGGTGAAGGACACGAATTTTATCCCTTCTGAGTCAAAGCTTGATGAGATGAATTAGTGTCCGCTCCTCGGGATGAAGCATAAAATGGGGAAGGATTAAACATGCTGGAAGGACCAACGCAAAACAGAAATCCTAGTTGAAAGGTAGTGTTAGAAATCCTAGCCGAAAGGGGGTGTTAGAAATCCTAGCCGAAAGGGGGTATCCATTCTAGAACCTTTTTTAATAACTAAAACAATCAAACAGGGCTTAGAACGGATCGAAAATCTATAACTCAAGACCTCACCAGGCGGCACGTATTCAAAACCAGTCTCTGAAGGGCTTGGATTACCAAGTCAGTAAGGCGCGGGGTTGAATACTACTAAATAAAAGATACCAAACGCGCTTATAATAATACAAATGCGTAATAACCTTCAATAAGCGAGAAACTTCAAAAGATAACTAAATCCCAATAATAATAATAATAATAATAATAACAACAATGATAATGATAATAATAATAATAAATCGTGCGCAACTGAACGATTAATAAAGCACTCGACCGAATGTGTAAATCAAAAAATAAAGGTGCGGCGTGCGACGCACCCGCGCGAAAGTAAACGAGTTACATAATAAGAACTGCAGTGCATTGAGGTCTGAAACAAACAATAAAAGTCACAAACCTAAGCGTACGAGAATAAGCGAGGCTGGCTCCCGCATACACAAGGCAGACTAAAAGTACCTTTCTAAATCAAAACCAAAATAACAAAACAGGTGAAACATTAGCAAGCTACAGTGTTCAGATGAGGTAAGATATGATCCTCTCCCTAGACTCAAGGGCCTCAACAAGTTTGAGCCTGTCTTTTTCCAAGGCATGAAGTCGTTCACAATTTTCTTCATTTAACCGCTGAAGATCTTTGACAAGAGAATGCCAGGCACCCATTTTCTCCACAATATAATCTCTAACAGTTGCGATAAGGCCTTCAGCTAGATGCGGACGTGCTTCCAACTGATTGAACTTGGCCAATATGCAATCCTTCATGGAGTCCATCTTACCTGCAGTAATCCATTTGTCAGATGGGCCTATATACACACCGAAACGCGAGCTAGCTGGGCACTGAGCCACAAAGTCCTCATCAAGTTCAGGAAGGCAATGGTTGGGAATAGAAAGAGGCTCCGGGACAGTTGTAGGATCCAAAGTGATAGACGAAGAAGCCATACGACCAAGAGCAGTCTGGATATCAGGATCAGGAAGTTCATTCAACAAACAATGATATTGAGCGTCAATCGCAACCAGGATCTCATTGCCTTAGGGCATTTTTTTGCTACCAGCCCTCCTTGTCGAATTTTTCCTAAGCTTCCTAGACATGAAGAATTCCATCCTCAGACGACCTATTTCAAAGAGATCGGTGTGAACTCAAACAACAACCATAAAAAGGGGAACAGGCTAGCCAGACTCAGGCATAAACAGAAACATTTCAACTGGAGACCCTGGGGCATTTCCTCAAACAATTTATAAACAAATACCAAGCATCGAGATTTCAAAAAAAAACCACCAGATGATTCATATTCTTCAAAGATGATTACAGAAACGGTATCTATGCTACACAAAAACCTGGCTATTGCCCAAATCCCAAATTCATACACAGCCCGGTCAGGTCATGTTTGGAACATCCTAACTTGGGAACGCATGAGTATTCCAGCAAAACAAAACAAAGAAAAATAAACTTACCTAGAAAGATCATGGTACCTTGGAGCCAAAAGGAAATCGCTCAAGATAAACAGGTGTTGCTGCAAATACTAGGCGAAATGATGGAATGAGAAAGCCAAAACCTTTTGAAGAAAAATCAAGGCAGAAATGTCAAACATAGGCTACGTGGTAAAACTCTCGAGGAAGCACAGCTATGAACGAAGGATTTCTCGAAAAAGATAAAAGTGGAATGAAGCAGGTTAAAAGTAAATAAGGAAGATTAAAAGGCATACATCCAGAGAATTCTTGCCACGTCAGCTTAAGTGCCCGATTACACAAAAAGTGTCCCATCAAGCTCCAGCTGGCATCCCGAAATTCAACTGTTCGCACAATGACCAAGAAGATACATCAAGACTCTCGCTCACAGAGAGAGACAATCCCAGTCCACTACAATGAAACAATCCCAAATTTTTGTACGACCGACCCCTCGAAAAATCTACCAAACAATGTGCGATTAAATATGTTGAAACCAGTAATTCCTTACTAAAAGAAATCACGAACTTCGAGGGCAAGTGTTAATCCCTAAAAAACCATACGCACATTGAGTAAAGGATACAGAACGAACATCATCAGGGTCGATCGTGCGCAATGTTATCCGAGGCACTTAAACGGCTCACGATGGATAGGATGCAACTACACAGAACAAGACCCAAGTATCAAACACAAAACAAATCAAATCGACCAGCACGACCGAAGAAGATGGCACGATATACTATGAGAAATGCGGCTCAATAAAGACAAGGATCGTACATTATGTAAAGCCGCTCACAACAACGGAGCACGCTTGGTCTAATATCAAAGTTCGGTCGCACGCATCAAGACAGGAGCCAAGGTCGCATGTATATTTAACAACTGCTCATGAATCGCAACTCCTATCACTCGACACTTGAATCAGAAACCTATTGGTAGGTCGTATACCAACTCTTAGAAAGAGCACATTCACATCTCAAAGTCGCAAGTCTCAGTCGGTCGCCTCTAGAAAACGAGATCGTTGCTCGCTCGCTCAAATCAGACCCAACCACGTTAAGGAACTATGATCGGTCGTTCCTTCATCTAGCCATCAAGCAAATCAGATATCTACTCATCGAATGCTAGAAATAGACGCGACCGAAGAGCACCGACCGAAGTCACTCGCTTAACAACTCAAGACACTCACTCCATTGAGTCGCTCGCACATGATAACTGAATACGGCTGCAGACAGCTGGCTACAGCTAGCCGATGGCATGAATGTAACTAACAGAATGAGCGATCCGTAGCCTGCATAAACGGATTTCAGGTCATTTTCCGAAGGGGGCTCACCTTTAAATACACCATGGCTGCTAACATAAAGGGATCCAATCTTTGAAATCACGAAGTGCTGCTAAATTCTATCATCAACTACTGATTCGGCCATGGCGTCAAATACAATCTTGTGATCAAGGAAAATGAAGGCATCCTCCTACTCAATCATTCATCCATCCTTCTTCTCCTCAAATTCTACCATTCTCTTATGTAATTCCAAGATTGAAATATATAAATGAGGGTATGTTGAGTGAATACAGAGATGTATGAAAAGAGAGAACTGATGTATTTTGTAATCCTCGTTATAAGATTGGAAATCACCTTCACAATGGACGAAGACCTAATTAACAGCTGAACCACTCTAAATCTCGTCTCTACTTTACTTTTTTGCATTTTTCATTTTCAAATGCTGATTAAAAACGGTTCCATTTATTTCTTACCGTATTGGTGAAATACAGTTTTACTACCTTGGGTGTTTAGACCAATTTTGGTGTAAACAATATGCATTAGTACAAAGTACACTACACTTACATACAAACTAGGGGTGGACATAAACCGCACCGTAATGCGGAAATCTCCCAGACCGGACCGTAAAAACGGTGCGGAAAACCGTACCAGATTTTCTCTCTAAAACAAACAACTCAAACCAAACCGACCCGCAACGATACGGTTCGGTTGCGGTTTGGACTATTACCAAACCATATTAAACCGAACCGAACCGCATAGCTACTCCGATAATGTTATGATAAAAATTTAACAAATTACTATCTAACTTTTTATTTTAACGATATATATTCTATTTTCAGCGTATGTTGTAGTTATATCAATTCTAGATAACACCATGTGTTTTAACCTTCAGTTGACACAAAGTCATACAATCATAAATTGATTGTTGATGGAAGTAATTCTCTTGTTTCATATTTAACACGGGTTCAAACCGGACCGTATTACATTAAAACCAAACCAAAACGAACCGTTTGAACGGTTAGTATAATGGTTTGTATTTTTAAAAAACCGTTTGATGCGGTGCGGTAGCGGTTTGAACTCCAAACAGCACCGAACTGAACCGTTTGAACGGTTAGTATAATTGTTTGTATTTTTGAAAACCTTTTGATGCGGTGCGGTAGCGGTTTGAGCTCCAAACCCCACCGAACTGAACCATGTCCACCCCTAATACAAACCCCCTACATAAACTGTTCTACCTATTCCAACCCTACACACTGCATTATACATAAATAGTTAGTCTGCCATTTACAGACTTGGCCCCCAAGTATAAAACGCATGCTTAGCATTCTCACGCGCCCCACGCCACAATTAAGTGTCCACTGGTTAGCAAATCTGATCCCAAGTACTTCGAAAAACACTGATGTTTTCACATCAACTTGAACTCAGGAAAATAAAAGCTTTTCAATGTAACCTTCCATTTCCTTGTTTTGGAGTTCCTCTGCGACGATTGGGTTCCTGTGTAATGAGAGAGGAGGGATTTCCTCTCTAATGAGATGCTAACATGACAATAATTAATTATAAGTCAAAGCAAAACTAGTTACATACATATATATATATATATATATATATATATATATATATATATATATATATATATATATATATATATATATATATATATGTATTTTGCACTTGTGCAACATAGTTTCGGTTAGTTTATTTAGTATATCCCACTGAGTCAACTTAGCAAAAGATCAACGTTAACATGCCATAATAGATGTAATCAATGTTAATAACATAATAGAGGACAACTCCCTTTGGCTACCACATTTTTCTTGCATTTATTAGAGCAACGTCTGTGTACACTCCAAATATAGAATAATTTTAAGAAATAAACAAAAGGATTACGTCTCCATTTATTAATTTTAAAGTAATGACAGTGCTTTGAGCACTTGTACAAAATAATCCGTTGTTATCAAGTTTCGTTATTATTCTGTCATTATTGTCCTATCACAGACTTCGTCTGCCAAAGGAAATTCTGAAGTAGAAAATGCCCAACTAATCTTGTTAGAATATATCCATATGTATTACCTGATTATACTTATATATTAATGGCAATCTTCATTATGTCATTAGTTAGTAAACATCAATTAAGTGCACTAATTTAACAACCGTACACAGGGATTCATATAAGAGTTCCAGTCAGAAAAAAAAAAAAAAAAAAGGATTACGTTTTGTTTAATTAATGCAAAAAGTTTTTACGTTTACGTTTACATTTGGTTTAATTTGTATATTTTTTATATTGCAGCTCTGAACGCGTGAACCTGTAATCAAAGTCAACTAACAAACTTGTCATAATTACAACTCATTTGATGTGATACATCATACATTGATCATATAAACGTTGGTACTCTTTTGATGTTTTTTTAACACTTTTACAACATGGTTTCCGTTAGTTTTTTTTTTTTAAGTACATCCCACAGAGTCAACTTAGCAAAAGATCAATGTTAACATGACATGATAGATGTAGATGTAATCAATGTTAATAACATATAAGAATTGGGTAGGGATTACCTGAACTCAATTCTCTCTAGTTCGATGGTCTTAACCAATTAAATCACTCCATTTGGGAATGATTTACATTTTGTCTTCCTCAATTACACATTTGAAATGTAAAATGCAAAATCCTCCAAATGGGGTGATGTCGTTGGTGCGGACCACTGAATCAGGGAGATTTGGGTCCAGATCATCCACGTATGCTTAGGACCACCGAATCGACTATCACGGTCATTCCATGGGGAAGGGGAAAAGACTACTCCAAATATGCTTAGGGCAACGTCTGTGTACACTCCAAATATAGAATATGTTAAGAAATAAACAAAAGGATTGCATCTCCATTTGATAATTTTAAAGAAACATATCGTATAATGACAGTGCTTTGAGCACTTGTACATAATAATCCGTTGTTACCAAGTTTGGTTATATTATCGTCTGTCATTATGTCTACAGACTTCATCTGCGAAAGGGAGTTATTAAGTAGAATGCCCAACTAATCTTGTTTGAATATCCATATATTATATGGCAAATTCTATTTCAACCTTTGTTTTTAGTTAGTGGCCCCCCTTAAAAAATTAAAATTTTAATGACAAAAGTGCCCTTAAGAGTTATCTTCTCATCTAAACTCAGAACAACGTAATTTTACTGTCAGTAAAAACACCTAAACTCCAAAAAAACCCTAGATTTCAAATCATTTAGGGAAAATTTGATTTGCAAACAAGAATACAATGAATTTTGAAGGAGAAGATGATTCCTCATCACAATCGCAGCAGGTAATTGAAGAAAAATTTATAATTTAAGTTTTTTTTTTTTCGCTTTTCAAGTACAGCCGATACAATACGATTTGAGTGAATTTGTATTAAACCACGCAGGAAACCACCTAGGAGAGTATATGAACCTAGTATGTACATAGAACCACGTAGTATGACTACGTGGAAATAGGTTATACCACGTATAAGCAATACGTGGTTATCAGATATTCCACGTATTTATTAAACGTGGTTTTATTATATACCACACTGATTTGCAGAATTGGGTAAGTTATATTTTTCTGGTTTGAGCTTAAAGTTTGTTGTATTTGTTTTGTGCAGATTGTAGCATTCTCTAGTGATGAAGAAAAGGATGATGAGATAGTATTGGATTATTCAAATGAGTTCACGACTTATGATGTACGTTTTCTTTGATTAATGCTGAAATAAATCGTGAATACTTACATTTTATATAACAATTTAAATGCAGATATATCCTTCACGGAAAAAATTAGTTGATTGGGTTCGTGATACTGGAAAGCGTCTTGGTTTTGTTATTATAATCTTGAAATCGGATACCGGTGCTTCAGTCAAGAAACCAAGAATCACGTGTGCTTGTGAACGAAGTGACGTTTACAAGAAGCGAAAAATTTTAAATCGAAAAATCTCCGACTTACGGGTACCAAAAAATGCAATTGCCCATTTAGACTGAAAGGCGAGAAACTTGGAACTTTAGATGATTGGCGATTGCATGTTGTCAATGGTGTTCACAATCATTCCGAATTGAAAAATACAGAAGGTCACTCGTATATTGGTCGACTAACCGAAGCTGAAATCAGGTTAGTTATAGAGATGCGTAAGAATTTGGTAAAGCGAAAAGAAATTTTAGCCACCATTAAACGAAATGATACTTCAAATTTTACCACAATCAAAACAATCTATAATGTGATAAAAGCACAGAATGCTATTGAACGAGTAGGGCGATCACAAGTTCAGTACTTGCTTAGTAAGTTGAAAGAGTTTGATTACTTTGAATGACATCATAAGACATTAGATGGTACTGATATTATTAAAGATATCTTTTGGGCACATCCTGCTAGTTTGGATTTTTTACGTACATTTCCCCGGGTTACCATATTAGATTGTACGTATAAAACCAATAGATACAAAATGCCGTTACTTGAGATTGTTGGAGTTATTTGCACGGATCTTACATTTTGTATAGCCATTGCTTATTTAGTTGCCGAAAAAGAGGAAAATTATATGTCGGCATTAGAGATGTTGAAATCAGTGTTGGTTGATTGTGAAGTAGAAATGCCATCGGTCTTTATTTCTGATAGAGAAACGGCACTAGTTAATGCTATTGAATTTGTGTTTCCTGAGTCTGCTCATATGTTATGCACGTGGCATATTAAAATTAATGTTCTCACATATATGCAAAAAAAAAAAAAAAAAAAAAAAAAAAAAAAAGTAAAAGGTATGGAGCTTGAAGAGAAGAAGCCTTTCTTATTTGATTGGAATGAATTAGTGTGTTCAAAAAATATTGTTGCATATAATGAGAATTTACAAGTGTTGCACGAAAAGTATGCAAGCCATACTTCACTTTTGAAGTATATTCACAAGATATGGTTGGATACTTATAAAGACATATTTGTGCAAGCATAGACTGACGTCTACAAGCATTTTGGAAATTACACGTCTAATTGGTAATTTTGTTTACCAATTGTTGTAACAATTACTCAAAGAATAATTGTTGTGATTAGTTCTAACTTATGTACATGTGTCAATGCAGGGCTGAGTCTGCTCATTTAAAATTGAAGAAACATTTAGCTAGTAGCTTATGCAATTTCGAACAAGCCTAGACGAAGATGCATTCATTATTGGAACCCTCATTCACCGAACTTAAAGCATCATTTGAGCAAAGTCTAACCAAAGTAAAGCACATATTCCATATATGAGAGTTCAGAAATTTACGAGACTTTGTTTCTATTAAGGCACTTGATTTGTTGCATTCCGAACTTGAGAGAGTAAAAGATGTTGGTGATGAAGAAAGGTTATGTGGATGTGTTCTTCGTAAAACACATGGATTGTCTTGTGCGCATGAGTTAGCTCAACTTGGACCTGGTACGGCAATATCGCTTGATATGATTGATGTTCATTGGACGAGACTTCATCTTGTTGAAATAAGTGGAAAGAAAGATGCGGGGATAGCGGAGAAAATGGAAAAATTAATAAATGATGTGAAAAAGATGGATGCTCCGTATCAAATGCAAATTTATAAAAAAATGTTGGAAGTTGTAGAACCGCGAACGACGTCTCTTGCATCTCCGAAAAGCAAAATAAAGACACGTGGAAGAAAAAGCAAAAAAAGTTTTAATACTTCGACTAAACGGATGGCTTCGTCGTTTGAGATTGTTGAAAGTGTTTATTCCCAAAGTTCTTATACTTCAAAAAAAGCTCGTACGGATAAGCTTCCTATTCGTAAACCAAAAAAAGTAATAATTATTTTATTTGAATACACATGAGTTGTATAAAAACCTGCTTTATTAAATTTGCAGCTAGACGAACAAATTGAAGGCATGAGAATGTATCTGCATCAAATTCCATTAGAGATGAGGGATTTTGTCACAGATATTGTAGACGTTCGATCGGACGATAATTGTGGTTATCGATGCGTGGCTGCTTTACTTGGATTGGGAGAATCTTGATGGAGGGAAATTAGAACAGAATTGCACAACGAGCTATATGAACACCAGAGTCTGTACGATAAAGTTTTTGTAGAACATGGTAGAAGTTCAGCTATTCTCAAAAGCCTTTTACACGAAGATGAAGACTTTGCACCAATGGAAAAGTGGATGTCAATGCCTGATGTTGGATATATTATTGCAACTAGATACAATGTTGTGCTATTCAGCATTAGTGAAAGGCTTACGATGACAATACCATCATTGAGAGGAAAGATACCTCCACCAATACTACGCAAAGAAATTGCGATAGCTTTTGTCAACCAAGATCATTTTTTTCAGGTATGTAACGTTTATATTCATAGATTATAAAATATGAAGAATATTTTCAAGCCTCACGGTTCATGGCTTACAGGTTAAACTCGAGGACAAACATCCCGTACCATCTATTTACAGAAAATGGTTCAGGGCTCGAGACCGGGATGCTAGTGATTGGGAGCATGTTTACAACGATAGGAGACAAGCTTGGGAGGAAAGAAATTCGTATGCAGAGTGGAAATTTTTTGGTTGGCATATGTTTGAGTGGTTTTACTTTTGTTTGTCTAAGGAAATGAGAATGTATTGGGAAATTGTTTGTTCTTTGGATATTGTATTAAACTATTTGGCAATTGGAAAGTGTGTTGTTAATCATTATTGTGTTTTTATTTTTTGTTCTGTGTGTAAGTAAGTGTTATTTATTGATACAGTTCGGTCGACATATTTTTTTTAAATTCTGGGCACACACAGACTATAAAGACGTGGTACTACAATAATCCACGTTGAGAACATACGTGGTATGTACGTCAACCACGTAAAATCCCTACGGGGTTAAATAGTGAACCACGTATATATATATATATATATATATATATATATATATATATTCGTGGTTAGTGCAGACACCACGATTTTACAAAGCGAGACCACTTCCCGAAACTCATAAAAAAGTTGTATTCTTCCTTTTGGCGCGGTTGGTCAACAAACCGCGTATTGTACCTACGTGGTTTTCAATCCTACCACGTTGAGCTTACACGTGGTTTTTCTGCTTACCACGTATGTTTTATACGTGGTTCACTGAATAACCACGTTTATACAGAGTGTGGTTTTAACAGAAGCTCAAAAAAATATAAACTGTCAAATATGAAAAAGTACATAACAGTGTACTGAACTTACAGGAAATCATAAATACGAAAATCGACCACAATTTAACCATTACATCAAATTAAACAATCCAAAAGCCATTACATTAGCGTTCTACTTCCAAAATACATCACATGATCAAACATGTCCATCCAAATTAAACAATAAAATAGTTACATTACATATCACATCCAAAATAAACGTTCATCAAACTTAAACTAAACAACAATTAAACTTGAGGCCTATAGTAGCGTCCAACGGCAATCCGAGCATTATCAATTTGAGGGTTTGGTTCATTCTACATCCCATGCACGTCTTGAATGGTCTGTAGAAATAAATCAAACTAAAATTAAAACATTGTGTTGAGCTAGAAAAAAAAAAGTAAACAAGAATATTATCCTGGAAAAACAAATCTAAAGTAAATAAATAATTGAAACATACCGAGTATAACTGATTGTAGGTCGGCTGAAAATGTGGAGCTCCAAGCACAACATTATCCGGTAGGTATAGCGGATTGTGAACACGCAAGACACTGTGTTCTCTATACCACTCCATATAATCATCTGTGTAACTCAAGGAGGATTGATATAGTAGTATTGATCTACGCCCTTCTGCTGTCACATGATTGTACCAATTCTTCCATATACTTTCCAAGAATTGATATTGTAACACCCCACCTCCGTTAAGGTCACTCACAAAGGGAATGCCTTAACTTTGGTGGAGCATTTTAGTAAACAGAACAGAAACTTACAAGACAGATAAAACAGTACTTGAAAATTTTTAACTTTATTACAGCGGAAACAGAAATTAGTATGGTTACATCCTTTCAATTTCAGAATTCAAGTACAAAATATCAGTCTTGTACAAAAGCCTTCAAAATGCATAGTTTAAAATCATAATCCCCATGGAACGGAAGCTATACAGAGCCAAGCCATACTTTAAGCACTTCAAGCAAAGAGAAATCCGGATCAAGCTAAAGTATTTCCCTCCTTGGATAACCTGGGGGGGAAACGGAAGAAAGAAGGCGAAACAACAAGGGTCAGACAAAAAGTCTGGCAAGTCCAGTGATTTTCAGCATATGAACAGATAATAATAATATGATATGAACATAAAACTGGATGTGAGATAACTATAACAGGTGTAGCAGATATAACAGAAAAACAGAATGATATAAACTATTGTTTTACACTTCCCTGCACTAATACTAGTATAACAGAATTAGGTGTCACCCCTAATGTCTAAATTGAAGCAGGAACGGGTACAGAATACTTTAACAGAAACAGAATGCTAATAATGGGCCTTTACTACCCGATCAGAAACAGACAGAAGAAGAAACAGATTTATCCCTATGGAAACAGAATGTGGAATTAGGTGTACACTAGTAATGGGCCTTTACCACCCGAACAGACGGTACCACACAGAAACAGACAGGTGTTACCACCCAACAGAAACAGACGGTACCAACAGAAACAGACAGAACTAAGCGTACCCTAAAACCCTACCCCAAGCGATCGGCTCCCTAATACATAAATATCCTGTGTCGGCCCCACAGTAGGGTGTATCACTCCCTAAAGTGACAACCAATTGGCACAGACCTATTTACAGATGTCACGGCGTCTTACATCCTCAGAGGCAGACCGAGATCCATGCACGCACATGACCCGGTTGGAACGCACCATCAACACCCCTCGCCATTATCAGAATGAACCACTTATAATTAGTTCAGTAAGCGTGCCCGGACCCTACCTACTGTTGGGTCAAAGTTTTGATACCAGAAAGGGTTACTGACTAATATGGGTCCCAAACAACAGATGACACAAGTAATTCCCCTCCTAACCTTGTGTCCCCAGACTAACAGATTTCAGATTAACTTGTTTACAAGTTCAGACATACAGAATTCAGATTTACTAATTCACAAATTTAGTTAACAAGTTTTCAGACTAACGGGTCAGATGTACAGACTTTTCAGATTTGTCTAACTTTGTATTGGGCCTACAGATTCATGGACGGGTTTTACTACATCTATTAACCCCATTGGTTTAACCCTATTTTCCCCAATACGTTTTAGACGTCATTCTTATCTTAGATTTGCATTAATTAATTATTAATGCACAGACCTCTCACATTAGGTCGGTAGCTTGTGGCCGCTGGATATACCGGGCGGTTCCGGGCAGACTTCTGCCACAAGCCAGACCTAACCTCGTGTCTTACGCATGTTATGACTAACTTCTCACATTAGAACCTATTGTTTGCGGCCACTGGATGTGCCGGGCGGTTCCGGGCAGATTTACGCCGCAAACTCATTCTAACCTCGAGTTAGCCATGTTCATCTTTAGGGCCAATTAATTAATTATTTACCGTTTATGCGCACGTCCAATATATATGCCAATTCAGATTATATCAATAACAGAATGATTATATCAACATAGCAGATAACAGATTTTATATGAATTAACGGATTTTACAGATTTAGCAACTTAGCAGAATTTTGCATATAACAGGTTAGGCATTTCAACCGACAAATTTAACAGATTAGGCATTTCAATCTAATTAGCAGTCTAGGCAATATAACAAAACTAGCAGTTTAGGCAACTTGGCAAATTAGCAGATTTAGCAAATTTAATATTTCCAAAGGTTCTATTTACATGCCTTGCCTAGTCATAAATTAGCCTAAATTCATATGCCTACATAATTGTCATGATTCACAACATATACTCGCAGAATATGGACCTAATTTGCCATATAACATATGTTCCAATTTTTGTTAAACTAGCATTTTACAGCAGATTCACATATAAATTATACCAAATATAACCATTAATTTCAATGCATGTCATATATCCAAAAATCCTTATTTATGTGTAATTACAATAATAGATATCCTAATTAAAGTAAATCTTAAGTTTCCATATCTTCCTTCTTTTCATGTCATGAATCATTATGCAAACTATCCCCAATAATATAAATCTTTAAACCATATCCTCTAAAAATCAGATCTTGCCTTTTTATATGCATTTTGTCCAAAGCCTCAAATCATATGTAATCTTTACAGTGGTTCCTCTTCTTCTTTTATCACAAAATATGCATAGGTCTAAAACTAGTTTATAGCATATGCTTATTTTTTTCTAATTAATTACAGGTCTAAATTACAACATAACTATGCATACAACATGCATAAATTTTATGTTCATAGTCAAATTTATGCATCCAATCCCAAGTCATATGTCCAATATATTTTATGCCTCAGTCCTAAAGTCATACATTCAATTTGGTTTTGTCAAATTTCTCATCATTCATCCCAAAACTTGCATTCATACGTTCATCTCTTATGAGATTAGGCACAGGCTCGTGGTAGCCTGGCTATAGAAACAGAAAAGAAGAAAGGAATATAGAACAGTCACAGAAAACAGATCTAACAGAAGAGAATACAACCTCAAACTCAGATTTAAATGCATATCAAAATTATAATTAACGTTTATAGCGGAGAATAACTGTACTTGCCTTGATTGGATTAAAGAAAGAATTTTAACTTGTTGTAGAATCTTTGCAGAAACTTTAATCTCTAGTTTGAATTGAGTTGCTTAGGTTGATGTTGATTATCTTCTAGTTTTAATTCCAGCAGAGCAGCGACGCCATTTTTATTTTTATTTTTATTAGAAGAAGAGAGCAATGGAGGCTAGAGAATTGTGTAAGAAACCTAGGTAGAGTCTAGGGTCATTTTTATAGAGTTGCAAGTTAATTTGAGCCGTCCGATGATGCTAGGGTAAATCAAGGCCATCAATTTCAAAAGAGGCCAATTACATGCAATTCCATGTTTTAGCATATATATATATTTCCTACAATGTACACATTTCTCATTTAGGACAAATTCTATATATAAATAATTCCTAACACACTTATGCCATAATTACTCCCTTAATGTACATTATCAACATTCATTATTTATTGCCAATCCATCAAACATAAATACGTATTTAATAGATACATCTTTCCTTTTACCGTATACATTAATTATTCATATATACATGTCAATTAACAAGAATGACAATATTAATGTATCCTTTTCATTGTAAATTAGCATATTTATATATTTCTCAACATATTTATATATTTCTCAAATTAACATGTACAGATAAATGTTAATAGCATGTTTTCAAATCAATGCCCTATTGACATATCTTTAAATTAAATGCCAGATAAATATTCGTCATATTAATATGCTTGCATGTTATGTTCACAAAATAATATCACATACCATATTTTTCTTATTCAGTGCCACATTGATGTCAATTGCAGGTTTATAAATGACATTCCTATTAATAGAAAATTAAGTCTAACCTATTCATATTCTTTCTCTTTGAAAATCCCCTTTTACTGCATACAAATATTATGCATAAACCTTTCTTTTCACTGCTTGCATCCACACATCTTTATTTAATTTGTATGTTTATGACATAAATGCACATATGTACGAATATGTTAAATATTTCTTTCCTTTAATTTGTCATGAATCCAATTAGAGAAGGCCACTTATAAAAAAAACAATTCTTGGCAGGCAAAAATGCGCAACATACGCCTCATGATACGTACATGTCATATATATATATGTATGTATACGTATATGTATATATATATATATATATATATATATTTCTTTTTTTTTCTTTTTATCTATCTTCCCAATTACTCATTTTCACACTAAACCACTTTTTGAACTGCATTCACACTAGGCTATTTTAAGCCATTCCCCTAAAACAAAAATAAGGCGCTGGCGGGGATCGAACTCTGTACCTCTTGTATGCAAGTCATGTGTTCCAACCAAATGAGCTACTAAGTCTTTTGCTTACAAAAGTTAGAACAATGCTAAACATTATTCTTTTCTCATTCCTCTTTTTCCATGTTTTGCTGCAATTTTTAATTTAAGGATATCTTTTTCATACGGAGTCCAATTTACGCAAACTCAGACTCTATCTCAAGCAGAATTTCAAGAAGAACGCAATGGCGTAACCTGTTTCCCTTAGTTCTTTGATTTCGAATTAATTATACTTTAATTTGTTAATTTCACAGCTATAGAATACACGGGGTGTTACATTCTCCCCCACTTAAAAGGATTTCGTCCCCGAAATCTTCAAGTTAAGAAGAATGTGTCCTACCATCCAATCACCCATCTACTCAACCATCATCCACAAGCATCCATTGTCCTTATAGACTTCTAATGCTTTCATGTTTAAATGCACAGTGTGTGTTCATGTCCGTATCTAATGCAAAATCAGGCGGCCCACTGATTCAGTCGACCTCCTTAATGCAAATCATGTTAGTGCCATGAGTCCAATATGTATGCAAATTTTCCTACTTGAGACATATCATTTCTATATGAGTGCACAACTGCTCATTCATATGCAACATCCATATGCTGATTCAACCATTTTGCATCCATAAAAATTTAAAAATGCTCACACATCCATATGCAGTATGAAAGTGCTTTCGAGCTGATCTAGTGCCTAGTGTGTGTATATGCATCCACGAGCAACCACTAGCAACCACTTGCATCCACTTGCAACCATCAAACATAACATGTCTCAAACACATGTTTACACCCATTAGTTTCTACCTAAAGTTCAAATATTCGATCGATAGGATACAGTCGAATGATGGAAGCGAGTACAGATAGAACGAAAATTTGGTTCCCGTTAGACATGGGTCCTAAGTATCGGCCCCAAAGACCGAAACCAACATCAAATTGACACCCAGAGGAGTACCTTCTTTAGACAATGTCGAAACTGGAAATCCTATAAAAAGTATTTAGATATTTACAGACTACTGGCACAGATCGGGTTCCCTAATGATTCTTAGAAAGCTAAGCATGATAAAATCATACCCCACGAAAACTCAGAATGTATGCGTCATACTT
Source organism: Allium sativum (assembly GCA_030737875.1). Taxonomy (NCBI): domain Eukaryota; kingdom Viridiplantae; phylum Streptophyta; class Magnoliopsida; order Asparagales; family Amaryllidaceae; genus Allium; species Allium sativum. Next base: position 694,619,800 of record CM060923.1, read on the forward strand.
GACGCCTAACACAGATATCCCTCAAACCCTAGTCCCAAACAGATGATCCATAACCCTTATGGGTCTGAGTCTACAGCGGAATTCAGAAATAATACTAGTATTAAAGTGCAGAGTATCGATTACAAAATCAAAATACCAGAATCAGAAAAAGTCTTAACTCCATAATCAGATAAAGAAATTAAACCTACTATAGAAATTTTCCTATTTCTATCCTAGCCACTAGCCTCAAGAGTGTTCGCCTGCCCTCCTTGTCCTCGTCTCTTCGGGCAGTCCCTAGTGAAGTGTCCCATCTCCCCAAAGTTGAAGCAAGCGCCCTCCCCTTCCTCTTTCGGTAATCCTTATTCAGATGAGTCGAGCTTCCATAAGTAAAACACTTTCCTCCTCCTTATCTTCAAACTTTCCTTCCTTCTTTTGTGTTTCCCTTTTGCCTCCATTGTGAACTAAGTCTATATGAGTTTCTCACCTTTGGGTTGTGCTCCTTAGCCAAACCTCATCATTCTCATCTTTACTATCCTTGTGTAACATGCTGACCAATCCCTCGAAAGCTGCCTCCATCGCCCGGAAAAATCCTTCAAAGCTCTAAAGAAAACTAGCCGCAGGTGAAACTACTACAGCTATTGATGGAAGTCGGGCACTACTTTGCCCTTCGATGAGGTTACCTCCCAGAAAAACGGGAGCCCCAGAGACTCAAGAAAGAAGGAAACAAGGATTCAAGCAGAGGATCAAAAGATAGATATATGGCTTAGGGGACTATGTTTTTCAAAATAAGCTTTACTTTTGAAAATACTTCCTTTTCAAAACCTTTTTGAAAATAGTTTTCAAAAATTCTTTATCAAATCCGGTAACCTTTTGCTCTGATACCAAGTGTAACACCCCACCTCCGTTAAGGTCACTCACAAAGGGAATGCCTTAACTTTGGTGGAGCATTTTAGTAAACAGAACAGAAACTTACAAGACAGATAAAACAGTACTTGAAAATTTTTAACTTTATTACAGCGGAAACAGAAATTAGTATGGTTACATCCTTTCAATTTCAGAATTCAAGTACAAAATATCAGTCTTGTACAAAAGCCTTCAAAATGCATAGTTTAAAATCATAATCCCCATGGAACGGAAGCTATACAGAGCCAAGCCATACTTTAAGCACTTCAAGCAAAGAGAAATCCGGATCAAGCTAAAGTATTTCCCTCCTTGGATAACCTGGGGGGGGGAAACGGAAGAAAGAAGGCGAAACAACAAGGGTCAGACAAAAAGTCTGGCAAGTCCAGTGATTTTCAGCATATGAACAGATAATAATAATATGATATGAACATAAAACTGGATGTGAGATAACTATAACAGGTGTAGCAGATATAACAGAAAAACAGAATGATATAAACTATTGTTTTACACTTCCCTGCACTAATACTAGTATAACAGAATTAGGTGTCACCCCTAATGTCTAAATTGAAGCAGGAACGGGTACAGAATACTTTAACAGAAACAGAATGCTAATAATGGGCCTTTACTACCCGATCAGAAACAGACAGAAGAAGAAACAGATTTATCCCTATGGAAACAGAATGTGGAATTAGGTGTACACTAGTAATGGGCCTTTACCACCCGAACAGACGGTACCACACAGAAACAGACAGGTGTTACCACCCAACAGAAACAGACGGTACCAACAGAAACAGACAGAACTAAGCGTACCCTAAAACCCTACCCCAAGCGATCGGCTCCCTAATACATAAATATCCTGTGTCGGCCCCACAGTAGGGTGTATCACTCCCTAAAGTGACAACCAATTGGCACAGACCTATTTACAGATGTCACGGCGTCTTACATCCTCAGAGGCAGACCGGGATCCATGCACGCACATGACCCGGTTGGAACGCACCATCAACACCCCTCGCCATTATCAGAATGAACCACTTATAATTAGTTCAGTAAGCGTGCCCGGACCCTACCTACTGTTGGGTCAAAGTTTTGATACCAGAAAGGGTTACTGACTAATATGGGTCCCAAACAACAGATGACACAAGTAATTCCCCTCCTAACCTTGTGTCCCCAGACTAACAGATTTCAGATTAACTTGTTTACAAGTTCAGACATACAGAATTCAGATTTACTAATTCACAAATTTAGTTAACAAGTTTTCAGACTAACGGGTCAGATGTACAGACTTTTCAGATTTGTCTAACTTTGTATTGGGCCTACAGATTCATGGACGGGTTTTACTACATCTATTAACCCCATTGGTTTAACCCTATTTTCCCCAATACGTTTTAGACGTCATTCTTATCTTAGATTTGCATTAATTAATTATTAATGCACAGACCTCTCACATTAGGTCGGTAGCTTGTGGCCGCTGGATATGCCGGGCGGTTCCGGGCAGACTTCTGCCACAAGCCAGACCTAACCTCGTGTCTTACGCATGTTATGACTAACTTCTCACATTAGAACCTATTGTTTGCGGCCACTGGATGTGCCGGGCGGTTCCGGGCAGATTTACGCCGCAAACTCATTCTAACCTCGAGTTAGCCATGTTCATCTTTGCGGCCAATTAATTAATTATTTACCGTTTATGCGCACGTCCAATATATATGCCAATTCAGATTATATCAATAACAGAATGATTATATCAACATAGCAGATAACAGATTTTATATGAATTAACGGATTTTACAGATTTAGCAACTTAGCTGAATTTTGCATATAACAGGTTAGGCATTTCAACCGACAAATTTAACAGATTAGGCATTTCAATCTAATTAGCAGTCTAGGCAATATAACAAAACTAGCAGTTTAGGCAACTTGGCAAATTAGCAGATTTAGCAAATTTAATATTTCCAAAGGTTCTATTTACATGCCTTGCCTAGTCATAAATTAGCCTAAATTCATATGCCTACATAATTGTCATGATTCACAACATATACTCGCAGAATATGGACATAATTTGCCATATAACATATGTTCCAATTTTTGTTAAACTAGCATTTTACAGCAGATTCACATATAAATTATACCAAATATAACCATTAATTTCAATGCATGTCATATATCCAAAAATCCCTATTTATGTGTAATTACAATAATAGATATCCTAATTAAAGTAAATCTTAAGTTTCCATATCTTCCTTCTTTTCATGTCATGAATCATTATGCAAACTATCCCCAATAATATAAATCTTTAAACCATATCCTCTAAAAATCAGATCTTGCCTTTTTATATGCATTTTGTCCAAAGCCTCAAATCATATGTAATCTTTACAGTGGTTCCTCTTCTTCTTTTATCACAAAATATGCATAGGTCTAAAACTAGTTTATAGCATATGCTTATTTTTTTCTAATTAATTACAGGTCTAAATTACAACATAACTATGCATACAACATGCATAAATTTTATGTTCATAGTCAAATTTATGCATCCAATCCCAAGTCATATGTCCAATATATTTTATGCCTCAGTCCTAAAGTCATACATTCAACTTGGTTTTGTCAAATTTCTCATCATTCATCCCAAAACTTGCGTTCATACGTTCATCTCTTATGAGATTAGGCACAGGCTCGTGGTAGCCTGGCTATAGAAACAGAAAAGAAGAAAGGAATATAGAACAGTCACAGAAAACAGATCTAACAGAAGAGAATACAACCTCAAACTCAGATTTAAATGCATATCAAAATTATAATTAACGTTTATAGCGGAGAATAACTGTACTTGCCTTGATTGGATTAAAGAAAGAACTTTAACTTGTTGTAGAATCTTTGCAGAAACTTTAATCTCTAGTTTGAATTGAGTTGCTTAGGTTGATGTTGATTATCTTCTAGTTTTAATTCCAGCAGAGCAGCGACGCCATTTTTATTTTTATTTTTATTAGAAGAAGAGAGCAATGGAGGCTAGAGAATTGTGTAAGAAACCTAGGTAGAGTCTAGGGTCATTTTTATAGAGTTGCAAGTTAATTTGAGCCGTCCGATGATGCTAGGGTAAATCAAGGCCATCAATTTCAAAAGAGGCCAATTACATGCAATTCCATGTTTTAGCATATATATATATTTCCTACAATGTACACATTTCTCATTTAGGACAAATTCTATATATAAATAATTCCTAACACACTTATGCCATAATTACTCCCTTAATGTACATTATCAACATTCATTATTTATTGCCAATCCATCAAACATAAATACGTATTTAATAGATACATCTTTCCTTTTACCGTATACATTAATTATTCATATATACATGTCAATTAACAAGAATGACAATATTAATGTATCCTTTTCATTGTAAATTAGCATATTTATATATTTCTCAACATATTTATATATTTCTCAAATTAACATGTACAGATAAATGTTAATAGCATGTTTTCAAATCAATGCCCTATTGTCATATCTTTAAATTAAATGCCAGATAAATATTCGTCATATTAATATGCTTGCATGTTATGTTCACAAAATAATATCACATACCATATTTTTCTTATTCAGTGCCACATTGATGTCAATTGCAGGTTTATAAATGACATTCCTATTAATAGAAAATTAAGTCTAACCTATTCATATTCTTCCTCTTTGAAAATCCCCATTTACTGCATACAAATATTATGCATAAACCTTTCTTTTCACTGCTTGCATCCACACATCTTTATTTAATTTGTATGTTTATGACATAAATGCACATATGTACGAATATGTTAAATATTTCTTTCCTTTAATTTGTCATGAATCCAATTAGAGAAGGCCACTTATAAAAAAAAACAATTCTTGGCAGGCAAAAATGCGCAACATACGCCTCATGATACGTACATGTCATATATATATATGTATGTATACGTATATGTGTATATATATATATTTCTTTTTTTTTTCTTTTTATCTATCTTCCCAATTACTCATTTTCACACTAAACCACTTTTTGAACTGCATTCACACTAGGCTATTTTAAGCCATTCCCCTAAAACAAAAATAAGGCGCTGGCGGGGATCGAACTCTGTACCTCTTGTATGCAAGTCATGTGTTCCAACCAAATGAGCTACTAAGTCTTTTGCTTACAAAAGTTAGAACAATGCTAAACATTATTCTTTTCTCATTCCTCTTTTTCCATGTTTTGCTGCAATTTTTAATTTAAGGATATCTTTTTCATACGGAGTCCAATTTACGCAAACTCGGACTCTATCTCAAGCAGAATTTCAAGAAGAACGCAATGGCGTAACCTGTTTCCCTTAGTTCTTTGATTTCGAATTAATTATACTTTAATTTGTTAATTTTACAGCTATAGAATACACGGGGTGTTACAGATATCGTACTCGGATGTATGTTGTAGAAGTAGTACCACGGCGTGCATTTGTTGCTACAGGAGGAATAGGTGCCGCGGGAATGTTCTGAGCTCTGCCAAACTGCCTGAGTACTCTGTTGGGATGATACGGTTCTACAACATTCATACAGAGAATGCAACCACTATACCAAGATATGGGATGGAACGGATGATAGTGTCGTGCATAAATATAAGGATCAAATATAACCTATTCAAAGATGTAGAAAATTATTACCACTACATGTAATAAATAATTATTAGTTATTTGTGAAATGAAGTAATTTACCTGATCTTCTTGAATGTTATGAAGGAATATACGAAGTTCAACTAGTGAAGCGCCACAATCTATAGACGGATTCCACCGAGCAGCACGTGGAAAATTCTCATAGAAAAGATTTGTTGACGGATGAAAGCACGGAAAATGCTCAAATATCCACGACTCAAGTAAACAAAGAAATCCGGCAATTTGTTTCACTACAGAAAAGCAAGTGATGTCGAACCCCAAGAGTATGTGCTAACAGAATCCAAGTGTTTAAGTGGTTCTAGAAGGCAGACGTGCACATGAGTCTTGCTTTTATCAGCAAACAACGTGTTGCCAAGCAAAAACAACAAATACGCCTGAGCGGCATGTCTAATAGCTCGATCGTTCCACTCATCGCTTACATCTTCAAATACACCATGTAACGCAGATAAACTTAGCTTATAACCAACACAGTCATTCATTTCAATCCTAGCTACTTGTTTTGAAATTCCAAGATACTTGCGAACAAGGCTAATCGCATGTTCCTTGTCATATGTCATGCTCTGTATTGGTTTGCCTTCAATTGGAATGTGTAATAGAGACGCAACATCATCAAAAGTAATTGTCATCTCACCGAATAGCAGATGGAAAGTGTTAGTCTCTGGATACCATCGCTCTAGGAAAGCCGATATCAAGTTCTTGTTGACGCTCTTGTAGCAAGTGCTAACAATGGGATATAAACCTGACATCTTAAAGACGACTTTAAATCTAGTAGCATCATCCAGTATCTTCCACTCCGATACCTTTTGAGCATGATTTACACATGTTAGCGGTCCTCGGTCCTACACAAATTTATAGGAAAGTTATAAAACTGAAATAATTATAATTCAGTTTAATATAAATAATAGCCACGTACCTGATCGAGCCATATCATAGAAGCTACATGAGTATCAAACTCTCTAATCACATCATTGATTCTTGGTCCTCCTTTCTCATTTAAAGCTTCTTCATCACCTTCTTCTTCATCACCCTCTTCTTCATCTTGTTGTTCTTCATCCGCTTCTTCATCGTGTTGTTCTTCTAATTCTGTCCAACCTTCACTTCCCCTTACTACAACTCTGAACTGATCCTCAGCTTCATCGTGTCGCTCTTCATCCGTCCCCACATTCATGTCTCCACTTGTGCCTTTGGCTGCCTTCTCCGCTCTTCTTTTTCTTTCTGAAGCAGTCATTGCTTTATGAGGAGGCATCTATAAATTAAAAAAACAGATTGAGTTAGTTAAAGTCATCGTCGCATAATTTTTTTTAAAACATTACGGGCTACTACGGAGAATGGATACGTGGTAGAAACCAAAACCTCGTATAAAATCTCCGGGGTAAAACAAAATTCCACGTATATTTTATACGTGGTTCTCTTCATTACCCCGTTGTAACTATGCGTGGTTTTTTTCTTAACCTCATATGTATCCTCCGTGGAAACCTGGAAAAATCAAAAATAATAATATAGAAAACCCTAAATTCTTTAACGTAGCTACTTCGTGAAACCCACAACTGTGGTAAACCTAATCGCTATTGCATGCGATTGAAACCCCCAAACATCATGTAATCAATCATACAAATTACCCCAAACATCAATTCGTGAAACCCTAATGTTAATTACCTTTCTTCTCTTCCTTTGGTTGATGATTGATGAGCGTGGTTGGTTGGTTGCTTTCGTGATTAAGGTTGAAGAAATCGCGATGAGATGAAATGGAAGTAGTGTGGCTGAGATAGAACAGATCGCGTGTGAGATGGAAAAAAAAATCGCGTGCAGATGGAGAGAAGTCAACGTGAAGTGAAAAGTAAGGGTAAGATTGGAAATAATGGGGGGCTACTAATTAATTGTATGGGTACACTGGTTTTTTTATTTTTTGGGGGGCTACTACCTATAAAGAAAGGTTGAAATAGAATTTGCCTCCATATATATTACCTGATCATACTTAGGTAATTTTTATATTTATCCATACTTTTGATCAGTTAACCCACGTCTAAGTTAATCCACAGAATAATGATTGGTTGATCCACATGTAGATTAAGTGATCAATCAGCTAAATGCCATTTTTTATTTTCTATTTCATTGACAAACACAACTTTGTTGGATCAAAAAGAATATTATTAATACTTAATGCATTAGTGAGAGAAACAAATCAGAAGACCAAATGATCCATTGGATACTATTATTTACTTATATTGATTATCATGTCCCCAAAAGAACTGTTTTTTGCGAAAATATCTCATACAAAACCTTAAATCATAATTATTTACTCTTGTTATTTCTTTTGATTGATACTTTCTTCCCAATGCATTGAAACTACTTCCACACTCTCTCGTCTCTGCATATACAATTGTTGAATGCTTATTTATTTCATGGATTACTAGATTAGTATTTTTGCAAGAAAAAAGAAAAACATGTGATGCCCAATTCTACGATGCAGCTTCATAATCCAGAAAAAATCAAGATGATTCTCAAAAGTTAAAACCAACTCTTCATATCAAATACCTAAATAATTCCCTAATTATTTGTAATACAATTGAGCAATATGATACTCAATCATATCGAAAGAACAACATTAAACATAAATTGATGTTGTTGATAGTTTGATATAATTAGAGATTCGATGAGTGCATAACATAAATTGTGAATTTATTGTGAAAAGGTGGTTGTGTTAAGTATGGTCATTAGTATTTCCTAGTTAATAAGTAGCTTATATAAATGATTAACAAAACAAAAACAATACCGTGGATAAACTGAATAATTTTATAGTTAATGCAAAAGGAAAATCATGCTTAAAAGTAGGGTGGATGAAGTGACTAATACTATAGATGCAAATAAAATTTACTTTATACTTATATTAAAGGCGAAAAGATTACGTTTACGTTTACGTTTGGTTTAATTTGTATATTTTTTATATTGCAGCTCTGAACGCGTGAACCTATAATCAATCAACCGCTATGTACATTGCTTTATTATCAATAATAGAACGTTATATTTCTCTTTGCATTCCTATTTACTACAAATTTTATATTTTCTAAGTTGGTATATAAGAGCCATTTCAAAGCTTAATAGTAACAAGATGTATCTGGACTTCAAGATGGCACAACAGCTGCGGATAAATTGATAAAAACAGTTGTAAGTCCTATTAGAATTTCACAAATTGATGAACATCGATTTTATTGATTGATGAAGGATTTTTACAGAGTATTGTAACTTGAGATTGATAAGAAATGTTATAGCAGAATAATAATAATGCAAACCGTTGCAATACACGATATTTATATATGTTACAATATACATGGGCCATGCCCATTTGTAAACACATCAGTAATATAGCATATATTGATATAAACAAATATGTATGTTTCTTTTACAACCCCCCTCAAATCCTACTAGGGTTAGGGTTTGTGAAAAGAAACAATAGTGGTCACCAATTATGGCGATTCGGGAGCGAATCCCAAATCGATGCAAAAATCTGAAAGAATAACAACACCATGATGAAAAGAGGACCTAATCAGCTTGGATTTGTGACTTGAATCAACACAATCACATATTGATTTCAAAGTTGAGCTTTAATCTGGTATGCAAATTATTCGAGTTGATCTGCAGCTTGGATCTGCCTCATCTACATTCAGCTCTTCTTTTAGCTTGGTAAAGTATGACTTTGACAAAAGTTTTGTAAGTGTATCTGCCTTTTGATTTGTGGATGGTATGTAGCCAACTCTTAACTTATTCTTCATAACTTGCTCTCGGATGAAATAGAGGTCTAAGTCTATATGTTTTGTCTTTGAATGTAGCACTGGATTTGATGTCGATGAAATAACACTAATTTATCACACCAAATTGCTGAATTTTTCTCTGTTTTAATTCAGAGTTCACTTAATAATGATTCTATCCACATAACTTCAACAACAACACTTGCAACACTTCTGAATTCTACCTTAGTGCAAGATCTAAAAATAGTATTTTGTTTCTTTACACACCATGACACATGATTTTTGCCTAAGTAAATGTAAGAGGATTTTCTTTTAAAGGACAAACTTTGGAAAAAATTTGGTGAAAAATATGGGAAGTTTCAAAATTAGGGAGAAGGACACATTTACACTAAAGGTGGAATTCAGGGGGGCCCACTAACCTTTTTCCATTCACACTAACATTTGGCCTTCTCACTAAATTCTAAATTTTCCATACTTTTCACCGGTTTTTTTTATTAAGTTTGTGCTTCTTCCTATTTTCCACTAAATGTAATATCCAGAGCTTGATTTTCTGTCATTACCTCAATCAACATCTGCATAAGAATTTATGCTTGGGGTATTGTTAGATTTCAAGATGAGACCATGATTGATGATTCCTTTAAGATATCTAAATATATTCTTGACTGCCTTCTAATGGCTGTTAAGAGGACTCTGCATGTACTGACTGACATTGTTGATACTATGAGTTATGTTTGGCCTTGTTATTGTAGCATACGATAAGACACCAACAATGCTTCTGTAAGTTTTTCATTCTAAATGGCTTCTCCTTTGCGTTTAGATAGTTGATTATTTGTGATCATTGGGGTTGGTAGAGGATTAGCCATGTCCATTTTTACTTTGCATAGTATTTTTGAAATGTATATCTTTTGAGTGAGTTGCATTTCCGAAGGTGATGCTTTCTTTACTTCTGTACCCAGGAAGTAGTTTAGATCACTCAAGTATTTAATTGAGAACTCTTAGTGTAGTATGTTGGTCATATTTTTAATCTCAGAATCACTACTGCCCGTAATTATAAAATCATTAACGTATATAAGAATAGGTAGTAGCAGTTTTAGTGAATTTAGTAAATATAGAGTTGTTAGATTTGGTGGATTTGTAGCCATATTTGATGAGTGTTGACTTCAGCTTGTCAAACCACACCCTTGGTGTCTGCTTTAGACTATAGATTGCTTTGTTGAGTTTGCACACAAGATTTTTGTTGTCATGTTGAGTAAAGCCTTGTGGTTGCTCCATGAACACTTCATGTAAAACACCATTAAGAAAAACATTATTCACATCTAATTGATGATCCATTTTCTATGCAAGGCAATGGTTAGAATTATTCTGATTAAAGTTGGTTTTCACAACATGTGTGAATGTTTCTGAAAAATCAAACTCATACTGTTGTGAGTACCCCTTTGCAACTAATCTAGCATTATATTTAGAAATTGAACCATTTGCATTTTTATTAAGTTTATATTCCACCTACATCCAACAATACTTTTATTTTTTGGTTTTTCAACCAGTGTCCAAGTTCCCTTTTTAATAAGGGCACTCTATTCCTCTTGCAGCGCTGCTCTCCATTTATCATTTATGCTTCATTGTAAGATGATGGTTCCTCTTGTATCACTGTAGTGTTAATAACTTTGGGTTTGTAAATCCCATATTTAGCTCTTGTTAACATTGGAGGTCTATTTATAGCATCTCTCCCAGCAATGTTCTGATTATCATTGTTTGTGTTAGTTGTGGTGTATGAATCAGATCTCTGATCATCACCATCACTTCTAGTTCCATATCTGTTTTGACTCTGACTGTCATTGTTGCTGGAGGTTTATTGTTGTTGACCTAACCCATCCATATGCATGGTGAGTTGAGAGCTGGTGTTGGTGTCATTCATCTTATGGTGAGTTGAGGCACCAAAACTTCAATTTCATCAGGTATATTTGGAACAAATACCCTTGAGTTTACTACTTTTTATGAAGCTTTAATATCTGTTTTGCTGAAGGGATATACCTACTCGTTGAACCTGACATGCCTAGATATTTATTTTTTTCCATTGCTATCTAAACATATGTACCTTTTTTGATTGTTACAGGAACCCACAACGTACATGGAATTGATTTAAAGTCTAATTTATGTGTGTTATAGGGTCTAAGGCAAGGAAAAAATTGACATCTGTTGTGAATAGTGTATATATGTTTGTAATCCATTGGCTAATGTTACTGCATGTGTTGACTCATTAAATTGAATTTCGTAAAACGGATGATAATTACCTGTCATATGATCAATAGCTCTTGAATCTATGATCGATTTAGGTGTTTGCTTCTCTACATTGGAAGTGTTGGCAACTGTAGTGGCCGAGGAAGAATTCTGGTTTGATGCAATGTTCTTTAATGCCTCCTGATACTTCATGTACTTATCATACTCTTCGATAGTTATTAGAATGGTCTTGTTCGAATTTGCAGCTTCATTTGCCACTGAATTCTTGTATTGCAATATTTTGTCCCATCCGCTGTGTGAGTTCTGATTTTCATTTTAGATTGTTGTATATATGTTTAAGTTTGTCCTTATAGGAACCAACGATCCGTTAAGGGTGGCTTTAAGTTCGGATGAGCCTTTTCTGGGTTGGAATTTAGACCTATTTTGGGCGGGTTGTTATAGTGATGTTGGCTCTAGATATTGAATTTTCGATGTGTTTATTGTTTAAGTTGTTTGACTTTTTGTAAAAGATATTCAAAATGGGATTTCATTTATTTTGATATTTACTAGTACATTGTCTATAAATATAGTTAACTTATTTTAGAACCTTAATTTATTATTAATTTAAAATTCTATTTAAAGATTTTAAAAGTAAGCAATATTGAATTATAAAACCTTTAGAAAATTATTATTTTAGGTATATAAATTTTGAAAATGTATTAGAGTAAAATAATAGAATATAGTATTAATTTATAAATGCTATTATGAAAACAATAATTTCAATTTCAGGCGACTTCTTAAGAAGTTTGAATGATTTTGAAAGTGTACAATCCTTTGTAAATAAAAAACATTTCCTTGAAATAAATTTAAGGATCAAGAAGTGGTTTTTGAGGAAATTATATCCTTTCATATGTAATTAATTATAAAAAATCTTCAATTTTATTTACCTGTGTTTGAAATTTTACGAAGAATTGTGTTTTACTGTGAAATGATTTTTGAGTTCAGTTTCTATTGGGTATTGTGTTTTTCTATGAAACAAAGAATTTCAATAAACGATTGAATCGTCGGATTGGTATGGGACTTTCTTTACAATCTATTCCTTTATTTTAGTAACTTGTTAAATAGAGTTTGAGTGGAAATTATTAGCTTTTAGTAAATACTGGAATTTCACTTTCTAGTATACGATGGCTAGTTAAATTTTAGTGATTAGTTAAATGAAAATAATTAAAACTTTAGAGTTGTATTATCTTAAGGTGTTTGGATTTTAAGCTGATAGATCCGTGAGAGACAATGACTTAATTTTCATTGACTTGAGAGTCGATACGTTTTTGTATTTGAGTAGTGCATACTTGTAAACAATGTCTATCCTCATGTGGCCACCATTGGTACCGCAACACCCTAGTTTTATGACCAACTTCTCGATTGTCGCACATAACAGCTAATCCAAACAGGACGTGTAGGGGTAAAAGTCAATGCTTCACCACTGATCACTATTAGGATTGTCTTGCATGTTGTTAAAGTAGGAATGATGATTTGGATATAATAGTCCCACATCACAGAATATATTGAAGGAATTGTGTACAAATATGAGTTGATAGACACGTAACATGAGGGATTCTTTTTGTTATATGTGAGTTGTGTGCCAGCTCATATGCGTGCAAGGAAGGGAGGCTTTGTTCCGACCATCGTTACATAACAGTGGTATCGGAGCCGAAGGTTCGGACTGGGCCATGCAGGCAAGACAGTGCTCTCAAAAGATACTCGTAGGATGCGAGTCAAGGGGGAGACTATTAGGATTGTCTCGCATGTCGTTAAGGTAGGAATGATGGTTTGGATACAATAGTCTCACATCACGGAATATATTGAAGGAATTGTGTACAAATATGAGCTGGTAGGCACGTAACATCAGGGATTTCTTTTGTTATATGGGAGTTGGGTGCCGGCTCATACACGTGTAAGTAAGGGGGGCTTTGTTTCGACCGTCGTTACATAACAATCACAAGGCGAGAACACCCTATCACGCAGATCACACATCAAACTAGGGCTGGTTAGGGTACCGGCGGTGGCCACGTGAGGATAAACACCATTTACAAAATGGTACCATCGCTTACCATTAAGGATGAAACTGCTCCACTAGATGTTAGCGACCTTATCGTCTAGGAAGAAACCGCTTAACGAGGTGTTAGGGACTTTGCCATAGCCAACGAAATTGCATTGCTAGTTATTAGCGACCTAATCATTTAGGATGAAACTGCTTTTGGAGTTGTTAATGACCTTGCTGGGGATGATGAAACTGTTTGGTAAAGTGTCAACGATCTAATCATGGCTATTGTAATCTTCTTGGATTTGATATTATGATTATTTAATAGAGATGATTGTTTCTCTAGTTAACTATAATGGTGATGAATATGCAATTAGACATAGTGAAGTGGGTATGCACATACATTAGCTATAGATAGTGATCTATCTGTACCCAATGTGAATTTTGTTACTACATCAAAATACTGCAATTGAGAAAATAAAATAAAATAATAGACAATCAATTTTGTAATCGGTTTCGTAGTAGTTCTCATTTTTATTATTTATAAAAAGGAAAAGAAAAGGACAGGAAAAACTTGTATATTATTTACGTACTTTTGTTGTGTTTTAGAAAAGGAAATTTCTAATAAACTTATTTACTACCTTTTATGTTGATTTAAAATTTTTATTTTTCAAAAATGCATAAGAAATGCACTATTTTGTTTCAAAGAACTACAAAACTTAAAAGGAATGGACTATATATATTTTAAATTTTATTTTTTATTTTTTGAATAATGCTTGCTAGTTGTACAATACTTTTAACATAGAAATTTGAAGTAAACTAAATTCTATTTCTCAATTTCAAATCGTTCTTTATAAACATCAATTTTTCGAATTCTAATTTTGAATTCGAAATTTCAGCTCTTAGTTTTGTAATTTTGAAATTCGTAACTCTAAATCAAGTATTTCAAAATCAAATCTTCAATTTTGAATAATTTATTTAATAATTCAAATCAATATTGAAAACTAGAATTCACGTTAGCATCACTAGGGTGGGCGATGTTCGGTCTGGTGCGACTAGGATCTCAAACCGCTTTGGCACAGCATCAAACAGTTCATCAAAAATACAAAACCATTATACTAACTACTCAAACAGTTCGGTTTCAATTCCGTTTTATTGTAATACGATCAGACTTTGGTTTGGCCCGGCTTGAACCCGTATTAAATATGAAATAAGAGAATTATTTTATCAACAATCAATTTATAATTGTGTGACGTTTTCACTTAAAAGTTAAAACACACAGTGTAGTCTTAAATTAAAAGATTAGTTTTAACTGTATAATACTTCAATTTTACGTTTAATGAAAAGTAAAATTATTTTACTATATTAATCAAGCATCAGCGTAAATTCATGCATTAACATTATGTAAAATAACTCAAAGTGTCGTTGCAAGATGTTGTTGAAATGTTTGGCAGTTATTGTTTATGTACAATATTAGTTTGTTGTCAATTGTATTTCTTACCAAGTTTTTTTTTTTTGGTTACTTCTCTTCTGTAAATAAAGTACCATGTTTTTATTCTAAAAAAAACGATTATTATTAATATAACAACATACACCGAAAATAGAATATATTTCGTTAAAATAAAAAAACTAGATAAGAATTAGTTATATTTTTATCATAAGATAATTAGTGCATGTATTTCGTTCGGTTCAGTTCAATACAGTTGAGTTCGTTCAATTCAAAACCAAGCCGTATCATTACGTGTCGATTCTACTGTTCGGTTTCGGGTACTTGCTTTAAAAAGATGATTCGAATTAGTTTTTCGCATCGTTTTACCGTCCGGTCAGGACGATTTTTATACTACTGTGCGGTTATGCCCTCCTCTAATTACCACCTCAAGATATGTTGAATTCAAACTAAAATTGTTGACATTTAGAATTACATCAAGGTTAATATTTTTATATTCAAATCAAAAATTCCAGTAACTTTACCCTAATTCAATAACGTTTGATGACCTCAATCTAAACTACTCCATCATTCCTTATATATAAACAGATGTGTCATACATACACAATTTCATAAGTGATACATAAAAAAAAAAATGTTTACTATCAGCACTCTCGTCTATGTATCTTTTACTCTCCTCGTATCATTCTTCTTTCACAAATTATTCCTCAAGAAAACACTCCCACTTCCTCCCGGGCCATGGGGATTTCCGATCATAGGCTCAATCCCCTTCATCGGCCCATCGGCCCATTCCAGTTTAGCCAGCCTAGCCCAGCGTTACGGCCCAATCATGTATCTCAAAATGGGCACCCGCAACGTCGTCGTAGCTTCGACCTCGTCGTCCGCTTACACTTTCTTAAAAACCCTCGACTCGCAGTTCGCCAACAGACCTCCGATCATAGCCGCTCGTGAAATAACCTACGAGTACCAGACCCTTGTGTTTCGTCCACCCGGACCAAAATGGAGCCTCCTCCGACGATTATCCACCGTTCACCTTCTCGGCACGCGTGCGCTCGCAACATGGGAGCAAGCGAGGCGTATGGAGGTCGAGCGGTTGGTGCGGGTTTTGTACGGGTTTGGGAAGGAGAAGAAGGCAGTGAAGCTGTCGGAGTTGGTGATTTGTACGTTGGCGAATATTTTAGGGTTGGCGACTATGAGCCAGAGGGTGTTTGGGGATTTGGAAGGAGAAGAGTCGATTGAGTTTAAGGAGATGATTTATGAGATAATGGCGGCGGCCGGGTTTGATATTGGGGATTTTGTGCCGGCGGTGGCTTGGATGGATTTGCAGGGGGTTGGGAGGAAGATGAAGGGGATACATAAGAGGTACGATCATATGATATCGAGGATGATTGATGAGCATCAGGCTAAGGCCGGGGAGAGGATTGGGAATCCCGATTTTTTGGACTGTGTTATGAGTTGTAAAGAAGACGGGGAGGAGGAGCAGAAGTTGTCTGATGGGACTGTTAAAGGCCTCATCTTTGTAAGTTCATGTTGTTTTCTTCCCAAAAGCTTGTGTCATTTTCGCTACAAATATGACAGTGATGGCTTCATTTTTTAAAATCCAAACTCTACTTGCATATATTTTATAATTACATTTTCTTTAACTTATTGATTTTTTAAATGTATCAAGTTATCTCTTATGCTTCTTTAGCAGTTCAATCCTTCATGGATGACATGGTTGATTCTTCTTTAGGCCCTTCAGATTACTCTATACTTTTACTATCCTTATGTTAAGCATGCATACCTAAAGACAAAAAATGATGATGGGAAGTGATTTTTTTTCTTTTTTCTTTCTTAACAGGATATGTTCACGGCCGGCACAGATACATCAACCATCATCATAGAATGGGCAATGGCCGAACTCATAAACGATCCATCTATCCTAAAACGTGCACAAGCTGAAATGGATCAAGTGATAGGAACAAGCCGAAGACTTCAAGAGTCAGACATAATAAACCTACCATACCTCCAAGCAATCTGCAAAGAAGCACTGCGGCTGCACCCTTCTACTCCTCTAAGCATCCCTCATTTCTCATTAGATGAATGCACCAATGTTGAAGGCTACTACATTCCTAAAAACACAAGGCTTTTGGTCAACATTTGGGCCATTGGAAGGGACCCCCATGTTTGGAATAACCCAACCAAGTTCGATCCAGATAGATTCCTTGATGTAGGGGATCAAAGATCGAGCTTTGACTACATACCGTTCGGTGCAGGTAGAAGGGTTTGTGTAGGAAAACAAGCAGGGATCGTGTTTGTGCAGTACATTGTAGGGACGCTGGTGCAGTTGTTTGATTGGAAGCTTCCGGATGGGAAAATTCATCTGAACATGGACGAGATGCCTGGCCTTGCTTTACCCATGGCTAATCCAGTTGTAGCTTTGGTCCGCCCTCGCCTTGAATCAAGTGTGTATGCTATATAATCCATCAGCATAATTTTTTTTCTTGCCAACGTATGTACATAGGTATGTATATGAGTGTGCATGTTTGTATCGTTTCCATTAAACAAACATAGAATATTACAGTACTCTCATTTTAAAAGATCGTTGCAACATTGCTCCTGGCCCTATTCATTGAATCTCGCATCATAATGGTATATATGAAAAGAAATTATGTGTGAATTTCACATCGAAAATTTGTTGTGAAGATGTCTAATGAATGGCAATCATTGTCGATTATATGGTTTAAAAAAATGTATCATGCTTACGGTATTTCATATTTTTAATGCTCGGTTTTTACTTTGTTAGCCTCTAATGGTTGACTTATACGAGCTGTTGTATATTTGAAATTTTCAGTCTTCAAGAAATATATAGGATTTCCTCAGATCAATCATAGGTTGTTCAATGTTTAAGAAAGCAACATCTCATCATTTATATGTTGATCTACTTATGTGTTTGTTTGCATGTATCCAAAATCAATGTAAATTGGACAATATTTTGTTTAACTTAACAGAAATCTAGAAAACCGTAAGCTTTCACTCACCGTGGAATAATCAGTTTAATTATATTGTTAGGATGCTACAAAAAGTTCAGATATATTTATGAAAGGTTAACATAAAGTCCGTTGCTATTATAGGATGGCATTTGGAATAACAAATCATATGACCAAGTACTATGCACATTTTCAGCAACATGATAAAGGTTGATAAGATGATTTTTGAGCTAGCTTCTGACAAAGGCAAGATATCATTCAATGTAGGGTTGTCCATGGGCATTTAAAATATCGGCAAAATTATAGATATTCGAAAATCAAATATGAAATCGAACATCCTAAGGTTTTTGGGATACATATATGGTTATGGTGCCTCCAAAATATATAGATATTCGAAAATCAAATATGAAATCGAACATCCTAAGGTTTTTGGGATACAGATATGGTTATAATGCCCTCAAAATATTCGTCCAGTGCAAAAAAGCGTGCACGAGTGCAGTTAGAATCTAATTTTATGTGAAAATAGCCAGCTCAACAGACAGCTAATGCGTTCCACTTATTGAACAAAGTCTATGGTCGGTCCATGACTCCTGGATGCCGAAGGCGTCCTTGGGGCGATCTCGAAGTTCCTACGGGGTGGAGACGATGGGGTTGGTCCATGGATTTTCCTTTTGCCACATTTCGCTCAAAGCAAAAGGTTGAAGGGAGATAGTGCGTCAAGCTATTCGCAAGGGCCAACACCTCTTCCCCAGGGATCTCAATATATATATATATATATATATATATATATATATATATATATATATATATATATATATATATATACACACACACACGTGTATTACTCCTGTATCCAAACCGTTGAAATGGTGAGATCAAAGGCAAAGACATATGGTGACATGGCGCTGTTGTACTGGGATGAACAGATAATGTAAGGAGAGAGAATGCTACATGCATGGAGAGAATGTTGCATGACATATGGTTCTGACAAATACATTTTGAATTATTACTTTTAACACTATTCTCTCCTTTCTTTCTATATTTTATTGTTTGTTAACAATTTTTTTTTAATGTGTTTCTTCCTATGCAGGTTGTTTTTCCTTGTGAACTCATCAAAATAACCAATATTGTGTTCATTACTATACTGTGTTCCTCCTTTTCATTACTATACCGTGTTGCTCCTTTTCAATGTATGCATGTATGCAATAAGATATTTCATTACCATACATGTTAAAAATGGTAAAATATTATTTGGAGTTATTATATCCATGTATGCAGTAAGATACTTCTATAGATTAAATGTTAGGATTTCAGTATACTTTAACAATATCCAATTGTGAAACCCTAGATCCAAATATGTAATCCATATTGATTTAGTTGAAAACAAATAAGAAATAAATTAGTGGAAGCGTACATGAATCCGTAGTTAATCATGGCAATACCTGAATCCATATTTGGTTGCTAAGAAGAAGTTATAATTTGGTTTGGTCTTCCAAATTGACACAAACCCTAGATCTGAAATCAGCTTTCCATATAAGAGGTTAGAGAGTTGCTAAGGCTTTCGGGGACCATAACCCTTTATTTATAGAGTTAGCATTTTGTAATTCGGTCCTTCAACAAATTATAAAATGCCCCGATATCTACACTTTAGGCCCATGATAACTTAAACTTTAAGCCTATTAATTCTAATCTAAAATTAGATCACTTTAATTAGGCTTTACACCAAAATAGCACAACAAATTTTATTTTACATATGTGACCCAATTGTCGAAATATTCCAACAATCCCCCCGGGTCACATATGAAATAACCTTAAAATGTGTTATGAGCTCCAAAATTTGCTATTTATAACATATGGTGTATCTGAAACAATCTCGTCCATTAATTGGGTTGACAAAGGATGAAAGCGGCTTTCGTTACATTTGTCGTAACTAAACCCATCAATGGTCACATATATCAATACAATCAAACGACATAGATCAATCATGGATGCGTAGCATGGAAATTACATGAAATGTGATCTATACATGTCTATTTCCAATTGGTCTTTCTTTAGGGAGATCAAATGTTTAATATTTAAACAACCTGAGTGCAAAGAAAAATTCATTACTTTATTTCTGATCAAAAAAAGAACTTGATATGCATATATCTGTAACTGAAGTATAGAGCAATGAGTCATACGACAATACCGAATACAAACTCCCCCTGAACCAAAATATCCTTACATAAAAGTTACACCAACTGAGCTACATGCTCATGAAAGACCTTAGGTGATAACCTTTTGGTAAGCGGATCCGCCATAATGGAGTTTGTCTAAGTGTGCTCTATGAATTACAATATATTTTGCACTCTTCCCTTAATGGAAAATAATATATTCTTTACTGTCACAATATTACTTGGTCTTTCAATTTTTTATCTATAACTGGAGTCTTGTGACAAATTTTCATTATTATTTTCCATATTTGGATGTCTTATAATTAACCAAAGACGATATTTTCAAAATAGCGAAAACTATAAGTGCCTACACTTTTCCCTTATATAGTTTCACCCATAAAATATATTATCATTGCTAGAAGTGGATCTTTTACAGTAATGACATCCAAAATATCCGGATCGTAATTCTTTATGATCTCCACCCGATCCGATCTTTTATCTATGAGGATATAATCTTTTATTTTGTCTTTTAAAGATATATCATATATATCATAACCATTTTGGTTACTAAATCGTTGATCCACTTTTAGTATCAGTAAGGTATCTGCCAAATAATACACGCATATCCATATGTGTATACATTAGTATGCATTAGAATTCACACTGCAAATGCATGAGAAATCTTTTGCATTTCTTTAATTTCAAGGATGGTAGAATTTATCTGTTTGGTAAAAGAAAAACAACTGAATCGCAGTTTACATACCAAATCTTTTAAGCATTTGTCTTCCTAATTCTTTTGTAGTAATCCAAATATCACCCCATGAACAGTAATGATGTATTTGAATCCCAAACACAAAAGACTAATCCATAAATGAGTTTCTTAAGTAGTTTCACCAATGTCTCCATTGAGAAACATAACTTTAATCTCCATCAGATAATGCTCAAAAGTACAAAATGTAGTAAGCTCCAAAGCGATCAATTCTAAAGAATCGTTTACTAAGTCCAAAATGAAACATTCTTTAAAGAAAATAAAATTTCCTTTTAATAATAGTGATTTCAATAAAAGTGCCTTATAAAATTCAATATTACCCACTTGATCCCTTTTGGCTTTGAATAGTTATTCATAACCAATGATCTTATTACTTAAGTTAGAGGGAGATTTCAAACTTTATTCTCCAAACAGATTTATGCTATATGTTCATTTCTTAAATCCACATTTTAAATTAGTACCTTACATGGATTGATGTAAGTCCATAGTGCATCATCTTTATCAATCCATTATTTATCTTTATGAAGAAATACTACATAATAATCTGAAATAGCATTTCTTCCCATTTAGGTTGATTTCCTTAGCGATCTTGCATTTTGAGGTTGTTGAGTTTTTTTTTTCTTGAAGCAGTATCCTTAGCTTAAAGAAAAATTATCTTCAACATCGTCTTATTATGGTTCTTAATTTACTTCTTAATAAAAGAAAACTAATCTTAAACTTTAAGCGAAGAAGCAACCGCAGTTGAATCAAAGATAATGATTCTCTTTAAAGACAATGATATTACTTTATTTCTCCCCCCAAACTCAACATCTTCAAAAAACTAGTGCATTTCCAGCTTTTAAACTTTTCCTTAGTGTGGGTTCATAAAGATTATAAACTTTAAATCCCTTAGAATATTAATAAAGTATTTTCTATCTTTATGATATCTCAATCTATAATTCCTTAGTAAACTGAAACAAATAATTATATTAGTCACCAAAAAACAAAATTTGAGATATCATTATACAAGCTATTTAGCATAAGTAGTCATAACTTATATATCAGACATCGATAGCTTCATTTACTTAAAATTTTGAATTTATTCATAAATTAACATTACTATTTCTTGATGAACAATAATAACTTAATATGTTCACGTTAGAAATATAAAACCGAAATTTGTCTAAATGACAACATAAAAAAAAATATCAAATAAATCCAAATTTTTTGACTTAAATCTCAATAATAACTATAAAATATCAAGTATATTTTACTTTATATGTCTGTATATCTCATTAAAGAAACAACTATAAAAAAAATATCCGTATGTTATTTCTTTTCTTTGAGATCCTTAGCGACTTCTTAATCCTTATTCATACATTTATTTACAATGTATATCAAACGAGTACTTTTCAATCATAAAAACTTCAATCTCTATTTTTATTACCAAAGTGCTAAATTAGAGCAATAAGATAACATATTATTCTTAAAATAATTTTAATCTTTAAATGAATATACTAAAGATAACACCAAAAATAACAATAACTTGAGCGTCTTTAGCTTTTGAAGCAGTATCTTTTTCTGTATAGTACTCATTTATATTTTTTTTACTTCGACTTTATGTAATCAAGCACCACAAAGAGTGCTTGATTTCCTTTATTGTTTTCACAAAAACCGTTTCCATTCTCAATAGTTAACTTATACAAAATTAGTTATCGTTACCTATAACACATCCTTGAAAACTTCTGAAGTATTTACTTGATGATCATTTAGCAGAGCCTTTGAATTATATCACCTTTCAATATTCTTCATAACATTATAAGAATATTTAACCGTAGTAGGGTTGGCTGTAACCCTCTTAGTTACAAGAGTTAAATCTGTAAAGTCAAGAACAAATAACATGCTCTCAAACAAATCCTTATATTTATCCTAAAACAAGATGGAAATATTCTTTAAATTGACAGATAATTCAGTTAAATTAGCTGAAAATGAACAAAAAATAAAATGAAGAATGACCATATATGCTCACAGCCAAATATCAACCATTGTAAATTCAAATAATTGGTAAGTCTCTTCTCAAGAAACCTTGTACATATTAATATCAAGTCTTTGGACAGTAATATTAACTGTAAGTGGTACTGTTGTTGTAATGATCAAACACTGATAATAAATTCAAGTCAAATAATAACCTTCCTTTGGGTCGATTAATTATTCACTCGAAAAACCTTATAATTGTCACGTATTTATCATCACACATGTGTAAGCGCTTCAGCCAAATATTAGTCTTCCTTTAGGCCGACTAATACTCGCATGAACAACTACACACAAATATCAAACATTTTCATGAACCACCAAAATATAGAGGTCACTTTGATGGCATATTATTTCAGTCAATTCACTGTGTATGAAAGATATTTACGGTTATAAAGAGACGCCAAAATTATATTTGAATTTATCCTAAATATATATACAATATATTTTGAGTGTTATAAAACACCCTCAATGCTTTAGATCTATATGACATCTGAAAAACTCAAAATTATAATAATGACATAACGAGTTTTAGTCATAGTTGTCATAATCTGTTGCTTTAGGTATGTAGTTACATTCATGACATTTCCTTAATAAATATGATACATGACATCATAAATAAATCACGATATCATAGATGAATGCCATGATCAATTACCACATAAAATTATGTGTAAACGACATAATAAATATCATACTGAATAACCTGAATGACTGAAGTAACCATGATGTATATCCGAAGCATAATATAACATGTGCTTTTTTATACTGTCAACCGAACCAAACAAATTTAAAAAAAAAAAAACCCGTAGAAGTTACTGAAGTTTGACCATAATAAAGTAACCTACTGATCATCATCCTAAAATGTAGGTGAAATGGTCAAAGGTTCAAACATGATAGCTAATTAGATTAAGCAACACAAATGCAAAATATTATATACTAAACCCAAAAGGCATAAAATAAAAGCATCATGACAGGTTACCGAAACATCATACACATGCCATGAAACAATATTTGCATATGACAAATAATTTAATGTGGCATGCCCTACATCCATACAATAAGCAAAGATTGTTCTAAACAGTACACATGGTATATATAAAAAAAAAAACTTTTTTTAAAGCCCGTAAGGATAGCATAAGATTCGCTCAGTAGAGCTTCCAAAACTTTATGCATAAAACGGGTTCAAGACTTGGTCAAAACAAATAATATAGTATAATATATGACATCAGAAGTAACAATAGACCGGTGGCTGTAGAATGCAACTTACAACTAAACATAATAAACATATATTTTTGATATATTTTTAAACAAAAAACCAGAACTCGTTGAATTAACATATTGACAAACTATATTACATTAACATTATTCATGCTGGATCCATAGAACCAATGAAAGAACGTGAAGGAGATAATAGATCTTAATCCATATAGATCTGAGACTTAACCCAAATAAAAAAAACTTTTTTGTTTAAATTATTAGCCGTAGTTAATAAACTCAACCTGTTGTGAAAAGAAAACATAACATATAAATCGTATTAATTGAAAACACAATTCAACATTTGTTCTGAAATGGCAAAACAACTTGTATAAAAAAAAAATTCCCAATTGAATCAATAATGGTTGGCTCTGATACCACTTGTTAGGATTTCAGTATACTTTAACAATATCCAATTGTGAAACCCTAAATCCAAATATGTAATCCATATTGATTTAATTGAGAACAAATCAGAAATAGATTAGTGGAAGCGTACCTGAATCCGTAGTTAATCATGACAATACTTGAATCCATATTTGGTTACTAAGAAGAAGATATAATTTGGTTTGGTCTTCCAAATTGACACAAACCCTAGATCTGAAATCAGCTCTCCGTATAAAAGGTTAGAGAGTTGCTAAGACTTGTGTAATTCGGGGACCATAACCCTTTATTTATAGAGTTGGCATTTTGTAATTTGGCCCTTCAACAAATTATAAAATGCCCCGGTATCTACACATTAGTCCCATGATAACTTAAACTTCAAGCCTATTAATTCTAATCTAAAATTAGATCACTTTAATTAGGCTTTACACCAAAATAGCACAACACATTTTATTTTACATACGTGACTCAATTATCGAAATATTCCAACGTTAAATTGTACCCACTCCTCTAATCTAGCTTTGACATTCCTATTACTATAACAGGAGAATACAGTTTGCAAAAAAATAAATCAATAAATGTTGTTTCCATTTTAATAATGGAGCACTATTATATCAACGCACTAAAGGTTAGCATATATGAAAAAAATTAAAAGAATCTTACTACATTTATAAACGCACTGAAATAATAATATAACAGCACTATTATGTCAACGCACTAAAGTTTAGCATGCATAGATTAAATTGTGCCCACTCCTCTAATCTAGCTTTGACATTCCAATTACTGTAACAGAAGAGTACAGTTTGCCAAAAAATATATATGTAGTTTTCCTTTTTAATAATGGAGCAAAAATATGTTCATTGTTCATTAGTTGCCTTTTGTGAAATTCTGCAAATTGGTAAGCTATAATTTAAACATTGAAGCAATAAATGTAACATATATTTTGCTGTAGACAGAGAACAAACAAACGCAATAAATGTAATAAAACATATGAAGTAAATTTCTACAATAGCAAGAAAAACCACTACCATGCATAACCATTTAAGCTACATACACCACAGTAAAACATGCTAGTTACATGAAATTCTATTTTACTTCCAAAATCTTGCGCTAATTACAAACAAAAATTAGTTAATAATACAAAGTTCCAATACTAGATTTATTTGTTGGACTGTAATACAACGCCTTTCACCATTGAAGATTTTCTGCAAAACAGGCTGAAAACTAGAGCCATGTAGCGAAGCACAAAATAGAAATCTGTACACATAAGGATAGCAAATTAAAATCTCAACAAAAGTGTGGAATAATCATAAATGTTACCTGCATTAACTAGTATTCAGCATCCACATCAGTTGAGGAATCTTCAACCTCATCACACAAACCTATAAATTCATATTAATAGTTATAACATACAAAAAGATGGGTTAAGCTACCAATAAAAAATATAATCGCTAAGCATACTTGTACGTGGATTTTTCGGACAATTGCGACTGTCATGACCAACGTTGATACCTAAACACATCCTGCAAACTCTTACTCTTTTCTTTTTGGTTGCCTTCTCAAGCCCACTTTTCATTCTCTTTTTGTTGGTCATCATTTCCACTTGTAATTTGTCATTAGTTTTTCTCGATCTACCTTTGGTTTTTGAAATATGCGGATCGAGAAGTAAATCTACAACTCTGTTGTTATTAGGCTCATGCAAGAAAGGCATATGTTCATTCTCCTTTTGAAGCATGCAATCATCAAACTCCTTTAATTTTTTGTACATATCATGCAATGCATTTTTGACAAAAATAAAACTTTCCTCTGACTTGCATGCCATATATGCACATTGCATTGATTGTTGTATAATAATATTTGCTCTAGCTGCTTCTTTACCAACACGAGAATCACACATAACCATTTTCTCTTGGGATACGATTTCTAATCTATTGGCGTCCTTGGTCCGCCTCTTCATAATATAAGTCGACGGAATTTCATTTAAATAGAATTTATCAAAAACTCGTATTAAGTGTTTGCAAGGTATCCCTTCAAACTCAGATAATTTGCACTCACAGGTGCCTTCCTTTGTATTGAAATTCATTTTTACAATTCGCCCCTCGCTGGCTCCGTCTCTATTACGGACATGGTATGTTTGAGAGTGACCATCACTATCTTTTTCATCGACTCTCAATCGACAAGAAAGTTGAAATTGCTTATCAAACTCATCAAATATGTTTCTAGTGTAAATTTTTGCTGCATGAACTAATAAATTATCTTCAATTTTTTAAACCTGATTCTTGTAAGTAGAAACAAAATCTTCCTTCCTTTCTCTCACATATATCGAGTCCAATGCATCTTCATATTTAACCACAAACTCTTTTAAGCATGTAGTTGGTTTGACAAACCCATCAAAGAAAGAATTCATGCTCTCGCTCCGTTGTGTTGTATTCATACCTGCGAAAAAAGTACTTCTACAAAAGATTGGTATCCAACTTTCACGGATACGATAAAGCTCATTCATATATTCATTATTTTCAAGACTAAATTTTTTAATTAACATAGCCCACTGATATTCAAAGTCCTTGATTGTACGTGCAAAACATGTAAACTTTTGTATCGCAAGTTTAAATTCCGACTCCCCAAAAAAGATCCATCCTAACTTTTCTGCAAATTTTTTTTTGATGTGCCAAAGATAAAACCTATGACGAGTATTAGGAAATATTTTTGCCACAACATTAGTTATAGCCTTATCTTGATCTATGATAATAGATATTGGATGTCGTCCTTCCATCACTCGAAGCCAATGTCGAAAAAGCCAAATAAATGTCTCTTCGACTTCTTTTCCTACTAATGCACAACCAAAAAGAATGGACTGGCGATGATGATTTACACCCGTGAAAGGTGAAAAATTGCATGGAATATTTATTAGTAGTATAGGTAGTGTCAAATGTAATTGCATCTCCAAAGTGTCTATAAGCCAATAGAGAATGCCCATTGATCCAAAAGAAGTTGACAGCTCTTCCCGTTTCATCAATATCAATAGCATAATAAAAATCTTTATTGATTTGCACCATTTGATCAAAATATTTCCTGACAGTGTTGGCATCTCTGTTTTCATGTATAGTTGCCCTCGCATTCCTTAGATGGTTGTAAAGATCTCTATCATCAAATTCGGTATTCAAACGGCCTCCTAGAAGTGTAGGAATTTTATTAATTTGAAGATTTTCCCTATGAAAAACTTCAGTTAATGATTTTACTATGTCTGGTACTCAATTTTTGGGATTCATTAAAATTCGTTTACTTAGAGAAACTAACTTATGACTATGATAGTCATAGAAAATTGTTACTTTCCACATGCTTGTATTTTTATCGTTAAGAATACGCATTCTTGCCAAACAACCTGCTCTAATTGTTAAGTGTTTCTCCTTGATTTTCCTTCTTCATCATCCCGTGACTTTTCCTTGTACACGCCTTCACGATTACAGCAAAATGTTACACCTGTTGGCTCATTACTACCACATTTCGCTTTGTCCATTTTTTTGTTTTCTAACAACAAACCCATTTTTTGTTCCATATGATCTATAACAAAACTCTGCGTCTTCTATGGTATTGAATAACTTACCAACGAATAAATCTTCATCTTTGTCATCATGAGCTGGAGGGGGCATGTTTTCCAGATTTTCCATTTCATTATTTGAAGCATTTGTAATGTCTTCACTCATTGTCACAAATTCTATTTTGGATCGTATATAAAATGTTAGCCTAGCGACATAAAAGATGTTTCTTAGAGACTAAAAAATAATAGAAACATAGAATTATAAGAAGAACAATAGCTAAAACAGATAGCATACCAATAGATAATAGTGTACTTTCTCTTGAATCCGGTTGCTGTTTGAATACCGACCTTTAAAAGCGAACACTTAAAGTGAAATGATATGAAGTACGAAGATATAAAATAAACATTACTGACTTGTTAATTTACATTGCAGATTATAGAGAAAATCATTATTACTTACTTGGAAGAAGAAACGTTGGAAAGAGATAGAAAAACATACACATTTCTATTTTGGGCGTCATTATTACTATGATACATGACAACAATCTCTTGTGAAATCCAGTAGGCTATATGGTACATGACATCAGTCCTTTGTGAAAAACATTATGAAGTTCTAAGCTTCAAATATTTGTAGCTGCTATTAGTAGGAAACACAAATGACATATTTTTCTTTGTCCATTTTATGTGAAGTGAATTAATTTTATGTATTTATTTGCGTATATGGTATTACCTAGGGGATATACCACCGCATAATATTAATGAACACGGTATGCTATTGAACACAGTATAGTAAGGAAATATCTTACCACCACATAATATTTTTTCCATTTTTAACTTACACAAATTATGCCCAATTACTTTTAAAAAAAAATCTAAGAAGAAAATATAACAGCACTATTATATCAACGTTCTACATGCATATCTCACAGGAAGAAGAAAATATGAGTAGCTGGCATATTTGTTAACAAACAATAAAATATAGAAAGAAAGGAGAGAATAGTGGCAAAAGTAATAATTCAAAATGTATTTGTCAGAACCATATGTCATGCGTCATTCTCTCCATGCATGTAGCATTCTCTCTCCTTACATTATTT
The DNA here is from genome assembly GCA_030737875.1 of Allium sativum. Taxonomy (NCBI): domain Eukaryota; kingdom Viridiplantae; phylum Streptophyta; class Magnoliopsida; order Asparagales; family Amaryllidaceae; genus Allium; species Allium sativum. The sequence continues at coordinate 694,648,968 of CM060923.1, forward strand.
GTTTATCCCAGTAAAACAGCGCAACATCATCATATGTCTTTTCCTTTGATCTCACCATTTCAACGGTTTGGATACAAGAGTAATACACGTGCATTTTAAGAGGTGGAGAGGAACCTTGCTCATATATATATATATATATATATATATATATATATATATATATATATAGACACACACACATAAACATATATACATATAGAATGTGCAGTTAGAGAACTTAGAGCAGCGAAGTGAGTTTTGTGGGGACGAGCAAGAAAAAAGCGTGAAGAATCCCCACTTATCTGGCAGTGAGTAGGGAGTTTTTTTTAAAACTAAACATGAATCAGTTTCCCGTTTAGTGTGTGTGTATATATATAGCTATTGAGACAAAAAATTACACACAAATTTATGTACACAAAACCTGGACTACTAGATTTGTTTGTCTTTATGTGTGTGGTGTAATTAATGGATAGATCTAATGGTTCAGATTTTGTGTTCGTTTAGACTTTCCCATATACATACATACATACATACATACATATATATATATATATATATATATATATATATATATATATATAAGGCACGTTCCATGGCACCCCAAATTCCTAGCATCCCATTTACTCCCGATTTTTAGCCTCAAGTTTATAATTAATTAGGTTAGTGGGAAAAGAGAGAGTTAGTGGGAGGAGAGAGACAAGAGAATGTATGGTGGAAATCACGAGGCTAAAGGGGTGCTACACGATTTGGGGTGCTCTTGATCCTATTCTATTTTTTATTTTATTTTTTGAAAATTGGTATTCTTTATTTCTATATCAAACATTTACTTTGTTTATTTGTCATACCAACTCATATAAACGCCGTATATTGACAATACAAACATATAACAATCTCAAACAACACTCAAACTACAACAAACCACTGCAAAAACAACATCATCCAGAATCATGTAAATCAATACCCCACTTCTTCATCGTTTGTGAGCTACTAAATGAATTGCCATTATTGTTAACCAACCAGAAAATGTCTCTCTCAATCAGCTTCAAACGAACCTCCTTAGAAAGCTTTTTGTCACTGAATATCCTTAGATTTCTTCTTACCAAACATGATAAACAGCAGTCGTGAAAACAGCACATGCCAGATCCAAAGTTTGATCATGATCTTTGAATATATGCAAGATCTTTTCAGCTTCAAATTCCAAATCACCAATAAAACTTGTAGATAATCCCAATTTTTAAAGTAACAACAACCACTACTACAAAACAGGTCAATTGCTTCGCCTCATTTGCTTCGGTTATGCCTATAACTGAAGCATATAGTGACATTTGCTTTGGTTGTGAGTACAACTGTAGCAAATGCACTGAAGCAAATAAGATTATTTGCTTTGGTTCTCCTTACAACCGAAGCAAATAGTATCATTTACTTCGGTTGTGTTAACAACAGAAGCAAATGCAGTAGTTATTTGCTTCAATCCCTTAAGAACTGAAGCAAATGCACTAGGAATATGGTGCAATTGGCTTCGGTTGTTTTTACAACCGAAGCAAATAATGTTTTTGCATCAGTTCCTAAGGAACCGAAGCAACTGCAAATTAGTCTTATTGGAGAAAATGCACATGTTAATAATTATAAACAATAGTATACATATGTCATTATTTATAGTTTATTATAACTAATGGCTAACAATATATAATCTGTAATTACTACTTATTATAAACGAGCAATAACTATTTTTTATGATTAATAATTTATCTTAGTTAATTATTATAATTAAATATTTATTATTTATATTTAACAATTAATAAATAAACTAATAATCAAAATTAAATAACTAATAAGAAGATTTGATGCTGATGAAGTGATATTTAGTATTTACTAATTAATTTAAAATAATTAATAAATAATCAATAATTACGGAAAATATTTAATAATCCGTAGTTAATAAGAAATATTAAGAATTAATGTTTTCAATATTTTGTAATTATAAAAACATTCAATATTTTGTAATTATAATTAATAATAAAATTTAATATGTCATATTTTCAAAAAATTAAAAATTTGTACTTCTCTAATATAAGTCAAAATAATTTGTGTATGAATCTTACGAAAAATTAAGGAAACATAAAAAGAAAAAATATATGTTAATAATAATGACATTTAATAAATATTTTTTTTGGTTATAGTTAATAACTTGTCATTTATTATAATTAATTACTAATAAATAAATTTTATTTAATAATTTATTATGATAATTATATATACATAATAATATATACTAAATATTTGACAATTTCAATGTCAATTTTTTTTTGTCAATTACTTTTATTTCAAACTATGCTGATGATAAAAATAATATTTAGTTGGTTACGACTATTTACTTAAGTGTTCTTTAAAATATTTAGTTGTTTCAAACATGTGTAGTACTTTCAAATGGTTCTATATTTCTCAAAGGAGAGGGGATTACGGCTATTTACATCATTACAGGCCCAACAGAAGGCTCACGCAAGCGAAACGGGTAGGAAGAAAACTGAACCCGAAGTAGTAAGGATGGAAAAAAAATCCGTACCCGCGGTTATCCGCGGATAAAATCCGTCATGGATATGAAATGGATAGTTAAATGAGTATTCATGGGTAAAATAAATGAGTATTTTTAATATCTGTTAATTAATTGAGTGGGTATGGATAGTAAGATATCCATGTCCGCGGGTACCCGTGCTCGTATTGAATGTGATTTATTATCAATAGTCAATACAAAAAAGATTATTATTGGTTTTTTTGGTATTTGTGTGCATGCTTTTACTCAACATTTTATAGCTGGCTGTTGACATTTTGATGGATACTTCTGTTGTTGTCTCTTCTTTTTTGAATGTTGGTTTAAATATGTATTGGTATTTTGAGGTGAGCATTTAAGAATTGGTCTAATTTGTTTTTTTTTACCAAATGTACCTTTGAATAATTTCAATAAGCGGCTAAAAGATAAATTGAACAAATATAATGGATATCCACGAACACCCGCCATTACCTGCAACTTGCTTAAAACCCGTTTAATGGATACCCGTGCGGGTATGTGGCGGGCATGGGGCAAAAAATCACCCAACGGAGCGGGTGATGGGGTGATACTACCCGCGCCCGCCCCATTGCCATCCTTACGAAGTAGCCAATCTCAAAATGCTTAAAGTAGAAGGTCGAAACTGCAATTCCATTCTTAACCTTAAAAATCCATTCGTGGCGGCGCTCAAAACCATTTGATGAAATAGCGATTTAAAGATCTGTTTTAGCTAGAATGACGCTTGAACTCGTAGATCTGAACCGGTTAACAGTCGTCGTTCCTATAATCTCGCCAGTCCATTACCCAAACTCCTCATCTTATCGCTTGATTTGCTCCGTCGTTAACAATACAAGAATTCAAATACTCGATAGAGCTGCAGCAAGGTTATTGGTTCTGGTATGGGAGTTAGCGGAGGATCAGTTCTAAAGTATTCTGACAAGGCTTTCGAGTCCTCTGTTGTTGATGACTTGACTTTCTCAATTTGAAGCGAGGGGGGTCATGAAGCATTATGATTCTATAGGTTCATTTTTCTCAGTTTTACATTTTTACCTTGACATTTTTCCAAGGACTTGTGCAGCTCTTTGCTTTAATGGTTCTTCTGTAGGTTCTTCCTATTCAAATCACAAACGGTAAAATCTATTCTTAGAAGTTAGAACTGAATACTGTTATTTTTATATTCCTAGATAAAGATAACAAAGGATAGAAGACAGTAAAAAAACAAAAATATATCAGCTTACGGAGCTCTTAAGGAATAACGGAGGTACTGGCAACCTTTCACTTGTTCAAATTTACGTATCTGATTTAGGGAAGTTGTTCAAAATAATGTATGTTTAAAAAACAAACCGTGTCTTATTAACGATTTTCAAATCTGTAAATTCCCAATGCTAGTTGATTGGTACGTCGTCTTTAGAATTAAAGTACACACTACGAGCAGTTATGTTACAAACAAAGTTTTTTCAGAACATGTTTATAAGAATCATACAATACCATAATTAAACGGGTTCGTTCGCATATATTACATGATGAAAATAATGCATGAGAAGTGGGATAGCCTTCTTCAAAAATTATCTTCTGATACTTAATATTTCTGCATGTCAATTAATAATTCTTTTGTTGAAATTGGATCCTTTATGTACAATTTTAGGTAGAATATAACATATGATGGATAGGTTGTCTATCAAATTACAATTAAAAACATAATTTATTGTGGTCAAAAACTTCCATTTGTACTGCTTTCCTATGCTACTACAAATTCACCTTTGCGTGTGAAGTTTGATATTGATATGCATATACATACAGTATGCTTGTATAGTCACATAACGCTGTGATGTTCAAAAAATATTTTCCTCTTCTAAGGGTTGCAAGAACTTTGGTTTTTCTTTGTTCAATAAAACCAGGCAACGGTGGTTACAGTGTGGCAACCTCTAATGCGAAATAAAACCAAATTTTTTGTTTCATATGAATCTTGTAATATAAGATGAAGAACCTCCCAGTCATTGTTTAGCCAATAATAAGATAGTGCGACATTAATACACTTATTTTTACAACCATTTGTATATGAAAGTGAAGGTAACTAAACCATAATTTTAATATAAAAAAAATTCAAGGAACTAAAAATAGCATTGGAAGAATGCATTTATAGCCTTGCTTAAATCGTACCATTCACACTAGAATTTGCTAATGCATAGAAATTACTTGTATGAATGGAGAAAAATAGTCATTGTTTTTCCAAATTGTATTATTTAAAAAAAGTATAGAAGAATTCTCAACCAGCTTTGTTGTATGTATACTCCGTTTATGTTGAATGATTGTGTTTTTTAATTAATTTATGCAAATGAGTTTTTTAAAAGATTGCAGGCTATTTTCATGATTTGTGCAGTTTTTGCTCTGGAACCATCTCATAGGTATAGTACTAGCATAATTTATGTTCATATTTGTATACTCTGATTTTATTACTTGTTTGTCCTGTATAACTTACATCATTTACCTATATTTAGGGAGATGGTATATGCATTACTAGACAATATAACAAAAGAACTCCACTATTCTTCTCGGACCAAAGTTTGAATATACATGTTGTTTTAAGAAGTCTATTTGGATATGAAATCCTTACCCTTTATACTGAGTTACGATTTTGGTATGATGTGATTGTTCCTTTATAAATTTAACCTATGCTATGTGAACCTTTTTTAATTTAAAATTTGGCTTCTCCCACATGTATTTAAGTGAAGGTAGTACAGTATGTGAATAAAGTTGTTGATTTCACATGGTAGCAAAATATCTTAGTGATGTTTATGTAAATTTTATACTCCATAATGTTTTGTGCAATATTGTGTAGTATCTGGATGAGATTATTGGATCTATCCTATCCCATTGGGTTGCTTATGAGGTGAGCTTATTGGCACTTATAGAGGTAAGTTCAATCAACTTGGTATATTTCTATATTGCTGATTTGACCGATATTTTATTTAAGGTGTCAAACATGTTGTTTTTATATTATTATTTGTCTGATATTTCATTAAGGTGTTAAATATGTTGTTTTTAATTTATTATTTTGATCTAGAGTATGTGTAAAAGTGGTATTACAGAAGCTTTTATTCTATGCAGCATATATATATTATATATATATATATGTGTGTGTGTGTGTGTGTGTGTGTGTGTATATATATGTATATAAAGCAAATACTTGCCTCTCTTTGAAGCCTTTTTCGAAGTTTTGAAAATATCCTCATTGAATTCATTTTTTCTGGATATAACATAGGTTGTATATAACACTGCATTATTCTATGCTTCATAGAAAACTAATGTTTGCTTATGTTTTTAATTTTATTATTTTTCTTTCTATATGGAAATTGCATTTCTATATGGTAATTTGTGCGAATGAATCGCATAGTGATCTAAAATTTGGCATAATCGCGTTTAAAATGCACCAGAATCATTGAAACCATTAGAATTCAAAGCTACTGAAGTACCATTGATTTGATTTTGAGTTCATAGTTTCATATTCCCTCCAATTCTTCCTAAATATATAGCTGGCTGGATTAAAGTACTGACCAATGAGATGTGCACATTCTATTGCCGAATTTTCTATTAATTGTATGATGTGTGTAACGACCCGGAAAATCTGAACCAATTTAAAATTTTTAAATTGGCTAAAATAATGGATTTTAAATATTTAAAATAAATATTTTAAATAATGGCGATGAAAACTAAGTTTGAATCGACAATTGAAAACGAATATAATTAATTATAATTATAAACAAGGCCTGAAATGGCGTGGCAGTTTCAAAAATTGAATTCAAACTTTGTCGTACTGTACCGGGTGCAAAACAATCCGGATTTTAGTGAAACTAAAAATATTTAAATCTGTTAGTGAATATCTTTCTAACGAATCCGACCAATCGAAATTTGATAGCGGGAATCAAAAGATATGTCCAGTTGAAAATTCTGAATAGTCGCTATGGAATTCAGGCCCTTAAAAATGGACATTTTGCAAACGACCTCGGATTTCGACGAAACCACTTTTGTTGGATCCGTGATGTCAAGTTATTGCTAGGTTTCAAATTTCATAATTTTTCGAATCAATATGTGAGCGTGGCAAAGGAAAACGCGTTTGACCAGTTTCTGTTGATTTTAATCGACTGGAAATTGGCCATTTTTCAAACGGTCTCAGAATTCGACGAAACTAGTTTTGTTAGGACCGTATCGTCGATACGAAGCTAGAAAATATTTTTCTGAAATTTTTCTAGTTAGTATGTGACCCCGGTAATTTGAAATGTACGTTTAAAATTCAATATAGTGATTTAAATGTAAATTCAACGGGAACTGATTGTAACGATCAAATCAGCTTACGATACATATCCCATTGTGTTCGGAATGGGGGTAAAACGCTATGGGCGACAGGCGGTAGGCCTCGTTTCGAGGTCGTATGTAAAAGTCAACCTTTTTGCAAAATATAAATAATTAAATAATTAAATAATAAAAATAATTTTAATTTCACTCCTTTATCTCCCGTTCTGGCCCCCCCCGATTCATTAAACAGAAATAAAAAAAAACCCTAAAACTATCGATCGACGCCACCGCCTGCGACCGCCTGTTCCTCCTCCAAGCCCCTTGCTTCACTCTCCCTCCTCCGCTTCGCAGGACCTACGAGCCCCCCCTCGAAGCCATCGCGAGCGAATCGAGCATCCCTCCCTCCCAGTCTGACGACCTCCTGCCACCACCGGCGAACCCCGAGCCGCCGCCTCGAAGCCAGACTCCGCCTCCCCTCCGACGAACTGCGGAAACCCCCCCCCCTCTCTATAAGTATTTCTTTTTATTTTATTATTTTATTTTTATTTTATATAAACAGAATTTAAAACTGATTTTTAAGAAGTTTAAAAACTGATTTTATAAAGGATAAAAACTGATTTTTCAATTATAGTAAAACTGTTTTTTTAAAAGGTTAAAACTGAATTTTAAAAAGAGTTTAAAACTGATTTGATTTTAAAACTTTAAATAGAAAAAGGTTTAATCTTTTTAAAGAAAAAGATTTGGACTTTCTAAAGAAAAAGATTTGGACTTTCTAAAGAAAAGATTTGAGCTTTGAATAGAAAAAAATTGAACTTTGAATAGAAAAGATTTGAACTTGAAAAAAAATAAAATAAAGATCATATTTTTAAAAGAGAAAAGACGGAAATTTTATTAAGTAGAAGGAGTAAGATATGATTTTTATATTTTTAAAGTAATAAAAATATAATCTTTACATCATAGGAATATTAAAAATATAATCTTTATTTTTGAAAAGGCGGAATATATATTTTTGAAATGCAGTTTTTATATATTGAATAACATAGTAAAAATTCGATTTTTGCCTATGTAGAGAATACGGGCAACAAAGCGACAAAAAGAGAGATTGGCGAAGATTTTATGCAAAGAAGAGTCGTGGGATTGAATTAGCTATTCGGTGAGATTTCTGATTTAAATATATATATATATATATATGTGTGTGTGTGTGTGAAATAAAAGTGAATTGCTATATATAAATATGTATATATATGTATACGCCCCTCGTCCACAAACCATGGACGATATTTATTGGTTGAAATTGTGAAAATTGATTGATAGCGAATGATTGTTTGGGATTGTTTGTGATTGATATTGGTTGATTGTGGTTGAAAAATACCCATTTGTGGTTGTGAAATATTTGGTTGAAACCACATAGGATTAGTTTGTGGAAATGAAATAAATATATACATGCCGCCTGCCTGCGAACTAGATGCATGATCCCCATTGTCAAAAACCGCGAGGTTTTAAGGTAGAGCGAGGAGCCGTACTAGGGACGGTCCCGGTTTAACTACCCTGCCGTTATGCTGCCGAAATTTTGAATAATATTCGTGTGGTTGAATTATTTTCATATGCTTAAACTATATTTATCCATTGAATAGAAAACATTCATGTGTTGAATTGATATTCATTCGTTGATTAGAAATTCATGTGTTGAATGGTATTCATATTTTGAAATAAATTGTTTGATAATAAAAATCACCTTTTATCGACTATATGAACTGTGTAAAATAATCTCGTTTTAAAAGAAATTGTTTTATGATAAAAATCCCATTTTTATCACCAACATGAACTATATAGAAAAATAGTGTTTTGAAATGAATTGTTTTACAATAAAAAATCACATTTTTATTGTATGCATAAATCGTTGAAATGTGAAGTGTTAAAAATAGCCACTTGTTCAAAATAAACATATATGAGTTGAAATATTCATTAATTAGCTAATGAAATGATTTGCACCTATTTATGTAACATTAGAATGAATGGTGTTTTTAAACCAAACAGAAATCAAATATGAAGTTGAATAGAAAATGATAAATGATAAGAACTGTATATATATGTACATGCATATTTGTTGAACAGGTTATAGCAAAGGGGCTAGAGAAGAGGAATAAAATTTTGAGCCCGACAAATAGGTACACATTTACTGTTTTGTTTGGGTGATGATTTTATGAGCCTGTTGGCTAGCCGCTTGGATTTTTCTTTTTCTTTTTGAGATTAGAAGGACCGGGAACGCTATTTGCGATTTCCCGATGCTCCCGGTGCAGGGGAGGTTATGGCGAAATTTTCCAAAATTTTAAGGTGTTAGAAAAATATTTGAAGTGAAAACGATATGGAAATCATTGAATGAACTATATTTATATAAATATATAAATATAAATAAAATTAAAACGAAACGAAGCCGTGCAGTTCGTATTTTGAAACCGTGATTTCAAATGACTAGTACGGGAAATCCGACCATTGGATTTGCCCGAAACCTCAACCGTCGGGTTCGCCTTGGAATTATCTTTCCAACGGCACCAACCTTGTAAAAATCCAACGGTTGGATTGTCTGGAATGTTTAATTCAAATCTAAAGAAAAACAGCGCCAGAAACGATTATATTTATATATAAATATAAATATAATTTTAATTAATCGAATAACGACGCTGCAGTTCGTAATTTGAAATCGAAGATTCAAACGATTGTACCGGGAGATCCGACCGTCGGATTTTCCCGAAACTGGAACCGTTGGATTCGTTTTGAAAAGACCTTTCTAATGATGAAAATTTTGTGAAGATCCAACGGTTAGATTTTCAGATATGCGTAAATCAAATCTGAAGAAAAACAGCGCCACGGCCGCTTTAGGGCCCGAAGCGTCGTTTTGAATAAAATAGCTATTTTAAAATAAATAAAAATAGCGATAAATAGTTATATAATATCATAAGCGATATGGAATGGAAATAAACTGAATTTGTTCGATTTATGTGGCTTTTGATGGTTGAATGTGTTTGGTGTGAAAATTACATTAAAAGAACACAATTGGTGTTGTCGAATAATTTAACCATTGAAATAAATTGATTTGAAATTCTAAATATACGTGAATTATTTGAGAAGGCCGAGTTAATTCTCATTTCAAATAATTGACCGACGATTGAAAGTCGATGATGAAGATGATGGTCGAAGACCGGAGATCTTCACCTCGTTTGGATGGTAACCGAGGTCCTGATTGGGAGGCATCCCGAAATATGGATAATGAGTGGTGATCGTCCAGACGTACGTGGTGATCGATGGGTTTGCGAGGTATTTAGTGCCTCCGGTTTCGTTCAGACCCAGAACGGACTTGTAAATGGACTGTGTGTCCGACATTGGATTTTATTCTGTGTTGATTGATCTCTGTTAAATATACATCTGTTTGGCGGCGGAGAATTTATTCTTTTGCTTAACGCCCTTCTCTGAGACGTACGAGCTCAGAGGTTGTATATCGATGGACATCAATCGCATGGCGTGAATTGCCTGTGTGGCATGCTAAGATGCAGTGATCAGGGCTTCTGTTGAAAAGCAAAGTCTTGTGGTGATGATCAAAGCACCGCCTGTGTGGCGTAGCTTTGTGTATAACGTGAAATCGCGAGCCTCACACCCCGGTATGAACCAGAAACGGGAGGAAGGACCTCAGGGAGGACATGCGTTTCCTTCTAGCTAGGGTGGTGTCAGTGACCTACCAGCCCTGACATTTATATACTTTTCACCTATGTGGTTGTTGCTGTTGCGAGGCGCCTCGGTTTGATCGGACGATCCGGGTCCGATGGAGTCATTCGTTGGCTCGTTTACGCCCCAAAGGGCGGGGAAACGTATTGTTCAGGAATTTTAATCCACATCGGTGGACCGGCCCTGTCGCTCCTAGGGTCACTCGAGCTCTGATCCTGAGACATGGGCTAGATTTTCTCGAATTCGGTAAGGACTATCTTTTGCCTTGGTTCATGACGGAAATCCAATTTCCAAATACGTGACTGTGCGGTTTTGATTGTATACCTATATATATGGCGACATAGTGGTATGGGGCATTAATGCCGTCTATGATTGATAGTTATGATTTGAAATTGTTTTCAAAACATGTAAACACTAGCAATAATATCAAATGCCTTTGTTTTATTCGTATCAATCATATTTTGGCTGTTATAAGGTAAAAACTCTATCCTCCGGTTTGCGTTGCATTGTGTGATGGGAACTGAGTCTTATAACGGCTTCATTTTTATAAAAAGCATAGCGATGTTTAAAAGAAAGATTTGTTTTAAAAGCACTGGCAATCCAATGGAGTAAACCCGTTCCACGAAAGTGGCGTGGTCCTGTGATTAGCCAATTATATATGTGTTGAGTGGATTTCTCATACCAGTCCCATGACTGACTCGTAGTTTGTTTCACTTTCAAACTCGGGTGCCCCTTTTTCTACACGGGCAGCCTTGCATTCAGGTTTAGCTGGTTCTTTCTGGATAGCTGGAGCTGAAGATGGATTCTATCATTTTTTCTTTTTATGCTGTTCAGCTCCTATCGTACATATTTTGTTTATTTCCGCTGTAGACATTTATGTATAGCTGAACTGTATTTGTACTAAGTAAGATCCTGTATACTGTGTAACTCTGATGATTACTTTTATCCAGTATATTCTATTGTTCATATCTGGTGTAATTATTTAATTCTGTTCTGCTATTATATGTTTCTGTGTTATATTCCAAAGATAACCCTGTTTCCGTCTGAACGGGATTTCGGGTCGTCTCATCGTGGTATCAGAGCTTTGGTTAAGCTTAGTTCTGGAATATAACATTCGAACGAACTCGTCAGAAATAGAACCAGTAGTGTTCTAGGACGGGCAACTCTATACAGATAGGATCAGTAATATCCTAGTATGAGTAAAGCAAAATGAAATTACACCTTGATAGACACATTTACATTTGAAGTATGTGTTTCTATATTTTAAAATACCTTTTCTGTGACCTGACACTTGATCTGCCATTTGCAGAAGTACTAGAAAAATGAGTGTCAGAAGCAGAAGGAATGCAGAACCGGATATTGAGGCCCTATTAATCAAATATCGAAATATGGGCGGAATACCGTTTTCTGGTGAAGAATCTATTATGAAGACATAAGCTTGGATTCGTTCGGCTGAGAAAATCTTCGAAGCATTTAAGCTTAGGGATGACCAGAAAAGATTACTGGCCTCCTGGGCACTTAAAGATGAAGCTTGGTTCTGGTGGGATTCGGTTATACAGAATAATCCAGAAGGTGATATCACCTGGGATAGATTCAAAGTGATTTTCTTAGAAAAATTTACTCCTCCCGAAGCGACCGAGCGACTATGTGATGAATTTTCTTATCTAATACAAGGTGATATGACCATCCCAGAATATCATAAGAAATTCAACGAACTTGCTCACTTTGCTCCTCATCTGATTCAAGATCCAAAGAGGAAAAATCTGAGATTTATTCATGGGCTTCAAAGGAAATACCAGAATAAAGTGTTGGGGCATGTGAAGCTTCCTTTTTCAGAAATGATTTATATGGCTTATCAATATGAAGATCTAGATAAGAAAGGTATGCTACAGTACGAAGAGGAAGTCAGCTCTAGTAATAAAATTGAGTCTGAAACTGATTACCCTGAGGCAAGTACAATGTCTGAGGTCAGTAAGAAGCCCAGTGCCAAGAGAAAAAGGGATAAATCTGAAAAAGAACCAGCAACAACTGCCATATGCAATAACTGCCATAAGCCGGGGCATTTTCAGGGAAATTGCAAACCCTCGAAAAAGCGAGCAAAGAGTGGATCTAAATCCGGCAAGAAGTTCCAAGAGAATAGAAAGTGCAGTCAATGCCATCAGTCCGGTCACCTTTCAAAGGCCTGCCCGCTATTCAGAAAGCCTAAAGCAGTACATGTAAATGAAGTGGTAGAAGTACCCGCCTCCTCGTCGGCTCAGGAAAGGTCTGATGTTTTAGAAGGCACGCTCAATGTCAAAAACATTCCAGTTAAATTACTGTTTGACACAGGCGCGTCACGAAGCTTTATTGCAAAGAGTGCAGTCAAGAAACTGGATTTGAATTTGAAGAAGCTCAAAGAGCCAATGACTGTCCAAAATCCAGTGGGAGGTTCCATCAATCTCAGTTGGATTTGTGCAGTACCTGTCTCTTTTTCTTGCTATAAATTCCCTATTATCTCTATCATCATGAATTTTAATGAATTCGATCTTATTCTCGGATTGGATTGGCTGACCAAATATGAAGCTGAGGTTAAATGCGCCGAGAGAGTGGTTAAAGCAAAGGCCCAATCGGGGAATTATATAACCATACCATGCGAAGGCCCGACTTCAAATAGAAAAGATTTCTGGTCAGCTCTCGATGTTTCCCCAGCCCAAATAGAAAATATCCCTGAGGTTGCAGAGAATATTCCCGACCTCATCAAAGATATTCCTGTCGTCAAGAACTATGCGGATGTGTTCGAAGAAGTTGTTCGCTTACCTCCGCAGAGAGAAATAGATTTCAAGATTGCTTTGATTCCCAATGCAAGGCCAGTAGTTCACGCTATTCGAAGAATGTCCTTGAAAGAAAAAGAGGAATTAGACAATCAAACACGACAGCTCGTATGGAAAGGTCTGATCAGGCCTAGTTTCTCTGATTGGGGTGCAGCAGTGGTATTTGTCCCAAAATCTGACGGTACTCTACGTCTATGTATGGATTATCGTGATCTGAACAAACAGACAATAAAGAACAAATATCCATTGCCGCGAATAGATGATTTGTTGGATCGATTAAATGGAGCACAAGTATTCTCACGAATGGACCTAGCTACAGGCTTCCATCAACTTCGAATTGCCGAAGAGTGTGTTCCAATGACAGCGTTCAGAGGCCCCGACTTATTCTACGAGTGGTTAGTAATGCCGTTCGGCTTATGTAACGCTCCAGCTTACTTCGTCGATCTAATGAACAGTATTTAGGGGAGTACTGAATAAATTTGTTCTGGTTTTTATTGATGATATTCTAATCTTCTCTAAATCAAAGGCCGAACGCGAAAAGCATCTGGAACAGGTTCTAGAAATTCTGAGAAGGAATGTATTGAAAGCAAAGTTTTCCAAGTGTATCTTCTGGCAAGATGAAGTGAAATTTCTGGGCCATGTTGTATCGAAAGAAGGAATTGCTGTGGATCCAAGCAAAATCACAGCCATTCAGAATTGGAAACAGCCCAGCACCCCCACTGAAGTCCGTAGTTTTCTCGGATTGGCTAGCTATTACCGGAAGTTCGTTAAAGACTTTTCGAAGATATCTGGTCACTTAACGAAGCTTACAAAGAAGCATTCTAAATTCAAATGGACTCAAGAGAGTGAGGAAGCTTTCGAAGAGCTAAAGTTGAGATTAACAACAGCTCCAGTGCTAACCATCATCGATGGCAACCAGGATTTAAAAGTCTGGACTGATGCTTCAAGAGAAGGCCTTGGCGCAGTGTTAATGCAAAGAGGTCAAGTGATTGCTTATGCTATCCGTCAACTTAAGCCGCACGAGAAGAACTACGTAACTCATTATCTTGAGTTATTGGCTATAGTATTCGCTTTGAAAATCTGGAGACACTATCTTCTGGGCGAGAGATTTGAACTGTTTACAGATCACCAGTCGTTAAAGTATCTGTTCACTCAGAAGGACTTGAACTTGAGGCAGCAACGTTGGCTGGAGTTTCTTGCAGCATATGACTTTGAAGTTATATACACTCCCGGGAAAGCCAATGTCGTGGCCGATGCGCTGAGCCGAAATAATGTAATGATCGCCAGCTTTATTATCACGACATCCTTGATTGATAAAATATCTATTCTTTAGAAGGAGGATAACTTTATAAAAGATATGATCAAAAGGATTCAGAAAGGCGAACCCTCGTGTTTTCAGATAGATAACGACGAGACCCTGAGATTGAAAGGAAGGATTTGTGTTCCTGACATCCCCGAACTCAAAAGGGAAGTGTTAGACGAGCGTCACAAGTCCAAGCTGAGTATCCATCCTGGCGTGGCCAAAATGTATAACGATCTCAAAAGAACGTTCTGGTGGAAGGCTATGAAGAGAGACGTTTCAATATACGTTAGCCGATGCCCTACTTGCCAGCTAGTTAAAAGCGACCAACAGAAATTGGCTGGATTATTACAACCACTAGAGGTTCCTGGTTGGAAGTGGGAACATATTTCGATGGATTTCATCGATGGTCTGCCCAGAACCAGAAAAGGAAATGACAGTATTTGGGTGATCGTAGATCGCTTCACGAAGACCGCCCATTTCATACCTGTCAGATCAAACAGAACCGCTCAGAGTCTGGCACAGATTTACGTCAGGGAAATAGTTAGACTACATGGAGTGCCGCTCAGTATAGTCAGTGATAGAGATACAATATTCACTAGTAAATTCTGGGAAGCATTTCAAGTCGAGCTAGGAACGAAGTTGAACTTGAGCACCGCTTATCATCCGCAGACAGACGGTCAGACTGAGAGGGTGAATCGCATTTTAGAAGATCTATTGCGGGCTTGTGTTCTAGATTTCGGTGGATCATGGGAAGACCATCTGCATTTGGCTGAATTCTCTTATAACAACAGCTACCAGGCGAGTCTGACAATGTCGCCATTCGAAGCATTGTATGGTAGACCGTGCCGATCTCCTGCTTGTTGGGTCGAGCCTGGAAATAGACTTGTGTTGGGTCCTGATATGATTCGAGAAGCTGCCGACAAAGTCGATTTTATTAAGAAACGATTACTCGCCGCTCAAAGCCGACAAAAGAGCTATGCCGATAGAAGAAGAAGAGATATATCCTTTGAAGTTGGCGACTATGTATATTTGAAAGTATCGCCGATGAGAGGAGTTATCCGGTTCGGTAAAACTGGAAAGTTAGCACCCAAATTCATAGGTCCGTTTCCTATTCTGGAACGGATCGGAACTCTCGCTTATAGGGTCAAACTGCCTGACTGGTTGCCTGGAGTGCATGATGTATTTCATATATCTCAACTTCGAAAGAACGTTCATGATCCAGACTTGATCGTGGAAGAAGCAGCTCAGCAGGATATTGAAATTACTCCAGAATTAGCTGTGAGGCGAGAGCCGCTAAAGATCATCGGCAAAGAAACCAAAGAGCTGAGAAACAAGAAGGTTCACTTAGTCAAAGTGCAATGGAGTGGAGATCCGCGAGATTGTACTTGGGAAACTGAGGAGAGCATTCAGAAAGCTTATCCTAGATGCCGAGTAGATATCTCTGATTGACTCTGGTGCAAGGTACATTTAACCTACTTTGCATTACCATTTAATTCTCTATTCTATTGCAATTTTCTTCCTATGGATGTGCAATATTTATTCTATACTCTGAATGATTTTTGAAGGAATATAGGATTTGATCAGAATATTTTAGAAAGGTTAAAAACAATTGGATTGGTTGTTGTGTTGTGTGACTGTAAATTTATCAAACCACTTTCGACTTTATCCCTTTTCGGGGACGAAAAGTTTTAAGTGGGGGAGATTGTAACGACCCGGAAAATCTGAACCAATTTAAAATTTTTAAATTGGCTAAAATAATGGATTTTAAATATTTAAAATAAATATTTTAAATAATGGCGATGAAAACTAAGTTTGAATCGACAATTGAAAACGAATATAATTAATTATAATTATAAACAATGTCTGAAATGGCGTGGCAGTTTCAAAAATTGAATTCAAACTTTGTCGGACTGTACCGGGTGCAAAACAATCCGGATTTTAGTGAAACCAAAAATATTTAAATCTGTTAGTGAATATCTTTCTAACGAATCCGACCAATCGAAATTTGATAGCGGGAATCAAAAGATATGTCCAGTTGAAAATTCTGAATAGTCGCTATGGAATTCAGGCCCTTAAAAATGGACATTTTGCAAACGACCTCGGATTTCGACGAAACCACTTTTGTTGGATCCGTGATGTCAAGTTATTGCTAGGTTTCAAATTTCATAATTTTTCGAATCAATATGTGAGCGTGGCAAAGGAAAACGCGTTTGACCAGTTTCTGTTGATTTTAATCGACTGGAAATTGGCCATTTTTCAAACGGTCTCATAATTCGACGAAACTAGTTTTGTTAGGACTGTATCGTCGATACGAAGCTAGAAAATATTTTTCTGGAATTTTTCTAGTTAGTATGTGACCCCGGTAATTTGAAATGTACGTTTAAAATTCAATATAGTGATTTAAATGTAAATTCAACGGGAACTGATTGTAACGATCAAATCAGCTTACGATACATATCCCATTGTGTTCGGAAAGGGGGTAAAACGCTATGGGCGACAGGCGGTAGGCCTCGTTTCGAGGTCGTATGTAAAAGTCAACCTTTTTGCAAAATATAAATAATTAAATAATAAAAATAATTTTAATTTCCCTCCTTTATCTCCCGTTCTGGCCCCCCCCCGATTCATTAAACAGAAAAAAAAAAGAAAAAACCCTAAAACTACCGATCGACGCCACCGCCCGCGACCGCCTGTTCCTCCTCTAAGCCCACCGCTTCACTCTCCCTCCTCCGCTTCGCAGGACCTACGAGCCCCCCCTCCCTCGAAGCCATCGCGAGCGAATCGAGCAGCCCTCCCTCCCAGTCTGACGACCTCCTGCCACCACCGGCGAACCCCGAGCCGCCGCCTCGAAGCCAGACTCCGCCTCCCCTCCGACGAACTGCGGAAACCCCCCCCTCTCTGTAAGTATTTCTTTTTATTTTATTATTTTATATAAACAGAATTTAAAACTGATTTTTAAGAAGTTTAAAAACTGATTTTATAAAGGATAAAAACTGATTTTTCAATTATAGTAAAACTGTTTTTTTAAAAGGTTAAAACTGAATTTTAAAAAGAGTTTAAAACTGATTTGATTTTAAAACTTTAAATAGAAAAAGGTTTAATCTTTTTAAAGAAAAAGATTTGGACTTTCTAAAGAAAAAGATTTGGACTTTCTAAAGAAAAGATTTGAACTTTGAATAGAAAAAAATTGAACTTTGAATAGAAAAGATTTGAACTTGGAAAAAAAAAATAAAGATCATATTTTTAAAAGATAAAAGACGGAAATTTTATTAAGTAGAAGGAGTAAGATATGATTTTTATATTTTTAAAGTAATAAAAATATAATCTTTACATCATAGGAATATTAAAAATATAATCTTTATTTTTGAAAAGGCGGAATATATATTTTTGAAATGCAGTTTTTATATATTGAATAACATAGTAAAAATTCGATTTTTGCCTATGTAGAGAATACGGGCAACAAAGCGACAAAAAGAGAGATTGGCGAAGATTTTATGCAAAGAAGAGTCGTGGGATTGAATTAGCTGTTCGGTGAGATTTCTGATTTAAATATATATATATATATGTGTGTGTGAAATAAAAGTGAATTGCTATATATAAATATGTATATATATATATATATATATATATATATATATATATATATATATATATATATATACGCCCCTCGTCCACAAACCATGGACGATATTTATTGGTTGAAATTGTGAAAATTGATTGATAGCGAATGATTGTTTGGGATTGTTTGTGATTGATATTGGTTGATTGTGGTTGAAAAATACCCATTTGTGGTTGTGAAATATTTGGTTGAAACCACATAGGATTAGTTTGTGGAAATGAAATAAATATATACATGCCGCCTGCGTGCGAACTAGATGCATGATCCCCATTGTCAAAAACCGCGAGGTTTTAAGGTAGAGCGAGGAGCCGTACTAGGGACGGTCCCGGTTTAACTACCCTGCCGTTATGCTGCCGAAATTTTGAATAATATTCGTGTGGTTGAATTATTTTCATATGCTTAAACTATATTTATCCATTGAATAGAAAACATTCATGTGTTGAATTGATATTCATTCGTTGATTAGAAATTCATGTGTTGAATGGTATTCATATTTTGAAATAAATTGTTTGATAATAAAAATCACCTTTTATCGACTATATGAACTGTGTAAAATAATCTCGTTTTAAAAGAAATTGTTTTATGATAAAAATCCCATTTTTATCACCAACATGAACTATATAGAAAAATAGTGTTTTGAAATGAATTGTTTTACAATAAAAAATCACATTTTTATTGTATGCATAAATCGTTGAAATGTGAAGTGTTAAAAATAGCCACTTGTTCAAAATAAACATATATGAGTTGAAATATTCATTAATTAGCTAATGAAATGATTTGCACCTATTTATGTAACATTAGAATGAATGGTGTTTTTAAACCAAACAGAAATCAAATATGAAGTTGAATAGAAAATGATAAATGATAAGAACTGTATATATATGTACATGCATATTTGTTGAACAGGTTATAGCAAAGGGGCTAGAGAAGAGGAATAAAATTTTGTGCCCGACAAATAGGTACACATTTACTGTTTTGTTTGGGTGATGATTTTATGAGCCTATTGGCTAGCCGCTTGGCTTTTTCTTTTTCTTTTTGAGATTAGAAGGACCGGGAACGCTATTTGCGATTTCCCGATGCTCCCGGTGCAGGGGAGGTTATGGCGAAATTTTCCAAAATTTTAAGGTGTTAGAAAAATATTTGAAGTGAAAACGATATGGAAATCATTGAATGAACTATATTTATATAAATATATAAATATAAATAAAATTAAAACGAAACGAAGCCGTGTAGTTCGTATTTTGAAACCGTGATTTCAAACGACTAGTACGGGAAATCCGACCATTGGATTTGCCCGAAACCTCAACCGTCGGGTTCGCCTTGGAATTATCTTTCCAACGGCACCAACCTTGTAAAAATCCAACGGTTGGATTGTATGGAATGTTTAATTCAAATCTGAAGAAAAACAGCGCCAGAAACGATTATATTTATATATAAATATAAATATAATTTTAATTAATCGAATAACGACGTTGCAGTTCGTAATTTGAAATCGAAGATTCAAACGATTGTACCGGGAGATCCGACCGTCGGATTTTCCCGAAACTGGAACCGTTGGATTCGTTTTGAAAAGACCTTTCTAATGATGAAAATTTTGTGAAGATCCAACGGTTAGATTTTCAGATATGTGTAAATCAAATCTGAAGAAAAACAGCGCCACGGCCGCTTTAGGGCCCGAAGCGTCGTTTTGAATAAAATAGCTATTTTAAAATAAATAAAAATAGCGATAAATAGTTATAAAATATCATAAGCGATATGGAATGGAAATAAACTGAATTTGTTCGATTTATGTGGCTTTTGATGGTTGAATGTGTTTGGTGTGAAAATTACATTAAAAGAACACAATTGGTGTTGTCGAATAATTTAACCATTGAAATAAATTGATTTGAAATTCTAAATATACGTGAATTATTTGAGAAGGCCGAGTTAATTCTCATTTCAAATAATTGACCGACGATTGAAAGTCGAAGATGAAGACGATGGTCGAAGACCGGAGATCTTCACCTCGTTTGGATGGTAACCGAGGTCCTGATTGGGAGGCATCCAGAAATATGGATAATGAGTGGTGATCGTCCAGACGTACATGGTGATCGATGGGTTTGCGAGGTATTTAGTGCCTCCGGTTTCGTTCAGACCCAGAACGGACTTGTAAATGGACTGTGTGTCCGACATTAGATTTTATTCTGTGTTGATTGATCTCTGTTAAATATACATCTGTTTGGCGGCGGAGAATTTATTCTTTTGCTTAACGCCCTTCTCTGAGACGTACGAGCTCAGAGGTTGTATATCGATGGACATCAATCGCATGGCGTGAATTGCCTGTGTGGCATGCTAAGATGCAGTGATCAGGGCTTCTGTTGAAAAGCAAAGTCTTGTGGTGATGATCAAAGCACCGCCTGTGTGGCGTAGCTTTGTGTATAACGTGAAATCGCGAGCCTCACACCCCGGTATGAACCAGAAACGGGAGGAAGGACCTCAGGGAGGACATGCGTTTCCTTCTAGCTAGGGTGGTGTCAGTGACCTACCAGCCCTGACATTTATATACTTTTCACCTATGTGGTTGTTGCTGTTGCAAGGCGCCTCGGTTTGATCGGACGATCCGGGTCCGATGGAGTCATTCGTTGGCTCGTTTACGCCCCAAAGGGCGGGGAAACGTATTGTTCAGGAATTTTAATCCACATCGGTGGACCGGCCCTGTCGCTCCTAGGGTCACTCGAGCTATGATCCTGAGACATGGGCTAGATTGTCTCGAATTCGGTAAGGACTATCTTTTGCCTTGGTTCATGACGGAAATCCAATTTCCAAATATGTGACTGTGCGGTTTTGATTGTATACCTATATATATGGCGACATAGTGGTATGGGGCATTAATGCCGTCTATGATTGATAGTTATGATTTGAAATTGTTTTCAAAACATGTAAACACTAGCAATAATATCAAATGCCTTTGTTTTATTCGTATCAATCATATTTTGGCTGTTATAAGGTAAAAACTCTATCCTCCGGTTTGCGTTGCATTGTGTGATGGGAACTGAGTCTTATAACGGCTTCATTTTTATAAAAAGCATAGCGATGTTTAAAAGAAAGATTTTTTTTAAAAGCACTGGCAATCCAATGGAGTAAACCCGTTCCACGGAAGTGGCGTGGTCCTGTGATTAGCCAATTATATATGTGTTGAGTGGATTTCTCATACCAGTCCCATGACTGACTCGTAGTTTGTTTCACTTTCAAACTCGGGTGCCCCTTTTTATACACGGGCAGCCTTGCATTCAGGTTTAGCTGGTTCTTTCTGGATAGCTGGAGCTGAAGATGGATTCTATCATTTATTTCTTTTTATGCTGTTCAGCTCCTATTGTACATATTTTGTTTATTTCCGCTGTAGACATTTATGTATAGCTGAACTGTATTTGTACTAAGTAAGATCCTGTATACTGTGTAACTCTGATGATTACTTTTATCCAGTATATTCTATTGTTCATATCTGGTGTAATTATTTAATTCTGTTCTGCTATTATATGTTTCTGTGTTATATTCCAAAGATAACCCTGTTTCCGTCTGAACGGGATTTCGGGTCGTCTCAATGTGCGAGTGCTTCATGGTACATTGAAAATGTTAGACTTACCATGTTCATAGTTATCACTGTTACTCTTGATTTGTTTATTAAATTTGCTATTTCATTCTTAATGTTTTGTCTGCTTTTTGGTGTAGTGTGATATCGCTAGCTCATAAAATAGTTTTGTACTGGGCATTTTTAGGGTAGAATAATGTATATGCGTTTTAATGTGGCAAGATGATCTGAATTTTCCATTACAAGGATGCACGGGCATGATGGAGAATTCAGGACTTTGTTCTAGATGGTATAGTGTGATATCCAATCTCAAGTCAGTATAGCAAAAGAAAGTTAGGACAATGATTGCTTTGGGTTTTCTTTCATAAACATCAGGTATGATTTGTAAGCAACTCATTTGTTAATAAGCATTATGTATAATTACTAGATAATTGCTATCACTGCTCCCACCTAGTTAGTGAAAGTTCTTTAAAAATGTCAAATTGAACCGTGACCTGTAAAAACTAAACAAATATCAGGCTACGTCCTAGAAAATAAACATTTTTTCACATTTAAACATTGCAAATGAATGAATGTAATCATTTAAGAATCTATTGGACAATCTGTTATGCAGTATAAAGTTGATTCAAAACACACATATCATATTTTTATGGTTGACCAAGATGGAATTGTTAATAGGCTTTTTGCATGCATTTGTTTGAATATAGAAAAATAGTTTTTCATACATTCATGTTAGCAGATGTATAAAAATGTGTTGTTCATTTCTACAATCATAATTTAATTGTTTTAACTCCAGTAGGTAAGAATGTGTTATAAAAAGGGCAAAGATAAGGAGACTAATTTATATGGGAAAAAATGATCATCCCTAGCACATTAAAGCTACATCAGGTCACTAGTGCACTAAATCTGCAGCAGGATGATGACAATATGAGTAGAAACTGAACATGATGTTCCATTTGAATTTCCAGAAAAAGGTATGCAGTAAGCATAGATGTGCACAGCATGCACTTGCTCCATTATGTGAATATCAGAAATCATTTGAGCCGGTAGGCATAAAGAGGAGCTGATATAATAAGTTACTACCTTGCTTGTATCAATAACTTTGTTAATGTATTTAGGGTGCAGACCAAGGAGCTGCACAATTAATTAACATGTGGATTGAATCTCCTAGAATGGTGTATTTTGTTGTGAATATCAGTTTGTATTTGATATATATATACATACATATGTTTATGTGTATTTTTATTGATTTCATTGTAAATGTGAATTTCTTAAATTATTACCATTTTGGGTTTTAAAAAACCAAAATGGTATCAATTTTTTTTAAATAGTAATATTGACATTTGCTTCCGTTGTTGAACTGAAGCAATATAAGATGAATGACTGAAACAAAAGACATATGTTGCTTCTGTTCAATAACCGAAGCAACAAGTTTTGATCTGTTGCGTTGTCTTCATTTGCTTCGGTTGTGGAACCGAAGCAACAGGGGGTAAACAACCGAAGCAACAGACCTGTTTTGT
Organism: Allium sativum; assembly: GCA_030737875.1. Classification (NCBI taxonomy): domain Eukaryota; kingdom Viridiplantae; phylum Streptophyta; class Magnoliopsida; order Asparagales; family Amaryllidaceae; genus Allium; species Allium sativum. The sequence goes on from CM060923.1 coordinate 694,672,322, forward strand.
AGTAGTGAACCGAATGTAATTTGAATAGTCACACGCAAAGAATAAATGATTCACTGATTCGTCATAATTATGACATAGAGCACATACCTTTTCATCCATTAATCCGAACCTCATCAACCTATCCTTAGTTGAGAGTTTATTCAAAATTGCCAAGAACGAAATGAGAGACATCCTCCTTGCATCTTTAGAATGCCAGCTAACCTTAAAACAAGCTCTACCCTGCTGTTTTTTTCTAATATGATTCCAAGCTTTGTGAAATGTAAACGAGCCACCATCCTTCCATTCATAATAATCATGGTTAGCCTCAGTATTAACAAAAATAGACTCAATTTCACTCTGAATTTCTCTTGTTGCTACATGGAGTCTTCCATGAACTCGACCATCAAGAATTAAAGATGATACTCTCTTATTGTTATTTCAATATTATAAAATCTGGAAAAATCCAATATGTCCACCAAACATTTTGAATTTATCCACGGTTCAAACCACAAATTAGTATCATTTCCAGTAGAAATCACTTTACGGAATAATTGTTCACCACGAGTCCTTAGCCTTAAAATAGACTTCCATGTGCAAGACGAGTTATTATCATGATGCACGCTCTAAAAGAATTTACCATTGCAATATTTGTCTTCATCCACTTTCTCCATAGTGATGAACCATCCAGGAATTTCCACATTAACTTTATGCAAGAAGCTTTCTTTAAATCATGAAGAGATTTCATACCAATGCCACCCTCAAATTTTGGCAGACATAACCTCTCCTAACTAACTTTGTGTGATGAACCACCCCAGAAAAAATCAAAACACATAGCATGGAGCTTGGAAATGGTATGCTTTGTGATTTGGTAAACAGAAAGCCAATATAAGATGGTAGGAATTACAACAGATTGTATAAGTTTAGGTCGACCTGCATAGCTGAGAAAGTTGGCATCCCATGACTGAATTTTCACTTGAATTTTCTGAAGTAAAGCTTGGCATTCACTGTAGTGTAAGTGGTTTGAGGATAATGGGACACCCAAATATTTAACTGGAAAATAATCAACTTGAAAACCCAATATAGAAGATATTTCCCTTGTAAATCTCGCAGACAGACTAAAATAGATTTTTGATTTAAGCGTACTAACAGATAATCCACAAAATCTTCTTAATCTGTCAAAGCATTCATTCAAAGAAATAGCACATTGTGATGAACATTTACCAAATATCATGAGATCATCGGCATACATCAAATGAGAGACCACTGGTTCAAAATTATGCACAAGATTGAAATTCTTCAGAGCAACCATTTCATTCATACAAAAACTAAAATACTCCATGGCTATAGCAAAGAGATAAGGGGAGAGTGGATCACCTTGCTTAACCCACGATTAGAAGAGATGAAGCCATTAGGAATTCCTTGAATGATGATTGAGAAAGTAGGTGATGAAATACATTCATATATGACATTTTTGAGATGTGCAGGAAAACCCATCTTGATAATAAGAAAACAGATTAATCTTCTATTAATTCTGTCATATGCTTTATGCAAATCGACTTTCACACAAAATTTGCTAACTCCTCTTTTCTTAAAATCTCTGAAGAGATCATGAGCTAACATAATATTGTCACCTATATAATGATTAGGAATATATGCACATTGATTTTCTGATATGAGATAAGACAAATACCATTTAATCCTGTTGCAAAGTATTTTACTAATTTTTTTATAAAACATATTGCAACAAGATATAGGTCCATATTGTGAAATCTCAGTTGGTCTTTCTACTTTATGAATCAAAGTAATGAACGTGTGATTGATACCATTTGGAAGTCTGCCAGATTCAAATATGTCTTGCATTGCAGCTAAAAGATCAAACTTAATTGCCTCCCAATGCAACATGAAGAATTTGGAGTTGAGTCTATGTGAACAGAATTAGTGGCTTTTTTTTACTTCATCAAGAGTGATAGGTTGAAGTAATCTCTATTGACCATGTGAATTGATTATAGCTATTGGCTGAAATGAAGGAAACTCTAAAATATCTTCACCGTTAAACAGATTTTCAAAGTAATTGATAGCTTCAGCAGCAACTTCCTCCTGCTTATACAATAGAGAACCATCAGCTTTGAATAAGGCCTTCAAATTATTAACATGCCTATGAACATACATCTTTAAATGAAAAAACTTTGAATTGGTGTCCCCATCTTGTAACCATGAAACCTTGGCTTTTTGTTTGTAGCTCCATGATTTAATCTATTTTTGAACATATAAAGCTTGCCTAGCTTCCAGCATGCTCTCGTAAAGAATAATGTTCTCTGGATCTAAGTCACAAGCTTGCTCTCTTTCTTTGAATAAAGCTTTAGCATTAGCTAATAACTCATTGTCTTTAGGTCTTGTCTTACTCCATTTCTTCAATTCTGCCTTGCAGGCATATAGGTTTTGCAAGAAATTGAAACTAGCAAAACCATTAACATTGACCTGTAGACCTCTTTGAATACAATCTTCATATCCATCATTGAGACGCCATTCATTTGAATATCTAAAAGGAGAGCCTTTGACAGAATCATTAACAGTAAGGTCTAGCAAAAGTGGATTGTGATCACTTGATTGATGAGAAAGAGCAAGAGCATTCATACAAGTAAACTTTTGGAGGCATTGATGATTGATAAAATTTTTATCAATATTATTTGCCAATCCTCTCCGTCTCCATGTGAAATTGAATCCAGTTGCTTTAATTTCTATCAAACCAGCTTGAGTAAGACAATTATTCAAAGCTCTGATCTATTGAAATGGGATAGGTAATCCTTCTTGTTTATCTAGATGAGAAGTAGCATTACTAAAATCACCTATCAAAATCCATTCCTCGTTGATAGAACCTGATTCTTGAATGATATGTTGCCACAGAGTTTGTCTCGCATTGAAGCTGTTACTAGCATAGATAATGGAAAGAACAAAAGACAATCCCCCAACATTAGTCACTTGAACAGTTAAATGTTGTTGAGATCCAGAAATTTCATTAATAGACCAAACATTCGAATCCCAGATCAATAAAATTCTACCATAATATGAATAACATTACGAGGCATAAGGTCCAAACCTCTAGGCAATTTTCTACTAAAAACTTGCAATCTATTTGAGTTGATCTTATTTTCAACCAAACCAACAATTGTTGGTTTGTACTTTGTCAGTAACGATAATAGATCAGACATCCGATCTGATGTATTCATCCCTCTGACATTCCACATTAAGATCGTCATTTAACAGGAGCATTGTTCCTCAATGCCCTTTTAGGAGGAGTAATGAAAGAAACCTTCTTCTTACCCTTGAGATTAGCTAGATACTCTGCATTTTTTGTAATACCTTTTGAAACATCACATTGTTCATTTGAAGCTGAACTATTGTTAAGATTATCTGCAACTTGATTTAATAAATCTGGCATAACATCTTTAGGAAACTCCTAGTTAATAAAATTCAAGTCATCTGCATTAGTATTTAGCTCAACATCAATATCTTCATTTTGCATCTGATCATCAAAATTCTCAAAGTTAGAATAGGAACTTGCAGCATTACAAGTCGAGCTAGCATGAGAGTCAGATTCAGTTTGATCTGAAGACCATGAAGATTTATTAGATAGCTCATGAACAAGAGTTCTATGACCAAATTTCTTGCACCTGAGACACTTATGAGGTATGTATTCATATTCAACTGAAATTGTCTTCACCAAACCATTAACCAACTTAATTGGGATACTCTCTTCAAGTTTGGAATCTAAATCAATCTCCACAAGGATTCTGGCATATCTTCTGATTCTTTTCGAAACTGTATTTGAATCAGATCTAATAGGAATGCCAATAAAACTAGCAATTCTAGAGAAGCTCGAGTTCGTCCACATTTCCATATCTAAATTCAAAAGTCTTATCCAGATCTGAACCTTACTAACATTGAAATCCTCAAAAATATAACCAGGAAACCATCTGTAAACCATTAGAAGTCTTCCAAAGAAAGAATAAGTGGAAGTTTTCAAGACCGACAAAACATCAAGCACTTCATCGAATTGAACTGTATAATAGAAACCAGGAGCAATATGGATTCTAAAAGTACCTTTAGGCTTCCATACTTTAACAATGTATTCCCTAAGCTTAACAACGGTAAGCTTAAAATCAACAGGATAAAGAATAATCGTATTCCGCCATGAATCTGCTGAAGCTTTAAATGATTCTTCAGGAATAAGTACACCTTTTTCTGATGGTTGAACAAAATAGAGAGATTCCAAAACATCTTCGGATAAGAGATCAACAAGATCTAAATCAGATGTGGCATTCTCGGTTTGATTTGAATGTGATTTTGAATTTGTGGGATTAATTGATGTATCGTCCGGCGGGAGAGGTTCCACCATTTTTAAAGAGCAAACAAAGTTATTTGATCCTATCCTATATATGTATATGTGTGTGTATATATATACACACACACACACACACATATACATATATAATATAGGAGGGTTCCGCTACACCTCGTATATTGCACGTGAACTCTCCCTCTTAATCTCGACCACCCATTTCTCCACTCATTCTCTCTCTTCTCATTTCAATATTATTTCTTAGTGGGAAGAGAAATAATGAGTGGAGAAATGAGTGGTGAAGATTAAGGAGGAGAGTTCACGTTCAATATAAGAGGTGTAGCATAACCATATATATATATATATATATATATATATATATATATATATATATATATATATACACACTACGGCAAACTGGAATAGTATGTAGTCCCTAAACGGTTTTCAGTTTACCGTTTTAGGATCCACGTTGAAAAAAAGAAAGGTGGGGCGCTCCCACTTCTTTTTTTCCCCATGATCAAACTTACGCTGTTGGAGCACGAGGGGAGGAAAGAAAATGAGAATTCTTCCACTTTTTGCCCAAATCTACACTGCTGTAAGTGCTTTTACTCTCCACAAGTTGGAAGAAATAAGATTCAAATTGCATTTGGCACGACATTGCGAAGATGGCATGAAATATTTATTTAAATATTATATATAATGTAATGAACACTTGGGTTCGAATGCTGTATATACATGCCTAGCCAAGGAGAAGGCTAGTGAGACCGTCACCTAGGATAACAGCGTCGGAAGCGGTGGAAGGGGCGACAAAATCTTGTAACTGTTTATATAAAATTTGATTTACTAGGATAGTAGAGCAACATGTTACAGAAGTTATGTATGGTGTGGTGATTTGATCTTTTGTTATATATATCACCTTTGTTGCAGGTTCAATACCTGGCGTGAGCCATTAATTTTCTTCTCCTTACGCGCTTTGATTTTCTTGAAAATTTCTGTTTAGGACAACCCATATGCTAGGGCCAACAATGTGTATGTGTAAACATCATGCATGATTAATATAATGAACCTCATGGTTCATGCATGATTAATATAATGAACTCTATTAGAACAAGTCAATTGGAGCATACTCCAATGTTGTTTGCACACAAGTACAAGGAAGAGATAAGAGGATAGCACAAATAAAACGTAGGTTGGCGATCAGCATGTCACTATTGCTACTGGTTTGGTGCATGTTGGGGAGCCCCAACTATGAATGTGACACATTACATATTTTCCAGAAAAAAAATCCAAGAAAGTTGTTGCAGAAAGTCCCCTCATTTACTCAATGGACCTAATTATACATATTTATTGAAAGAATATCTCGCAATAGGTTTTAAACAATTTAAATGTTGACATATGTTTCGGAAAATGGACTTTGCAGGATTGACCTATGCATGCACAAAGATTACATCATGCAAGCAGCAAGGCTATATGCATTGCCCTCTAGTTCTGCAGCAAACACCTGATTCATTGTCCTAGAAACTATCAGTGAATCAAATGAAGTCCATAAAATGCTATAAAATTGTGAAAGAAAGGAGTCCCATGCAATATCTGGTTAGTCTTTTACCTCTGCTGTAATAGAAATTGAATGTAAAAATATGTATTATTATTATTATTATTATGAACGGAATGTGTATTTTATTACAATGTAACATCACTATATATAGACATATAGCAATATGGATCAACGGAAAAGCAATGGGCCGCAAGCCCAAGCCCATTGAGAGATAACATATACCCTCTCTTATACGATACAACCAGTTTTATTACCCACCCTCAATTTTATCTAGGGTTTTCTCTCTTCCTTTTGCGCCGCCACTCTGATCAATCTTCATTTCTCCCCTGAATTTAACAATTTTTTTGCTGAAAGCGGCTTTGTAAGAGCATCGGCCTTCTGAAATTGAGCTGGAACATGGTTCACGTTCAGTTTTCCTGATGTTGTTTGCTCACGAACGAAATATAGGTCAATCTCGATGTGCTTTGTGCGAGCGTGCTGGATTAGGTTGGCTGAGAGGGAAACCGTGCTCAGATTATCACACCAAATTACTGGTTTTCTGTTGGGAAGAAACCCTAGCTCCTTGAGAAGGGAAGTTATCCACATGACCTCTGCGGTGGTGCTAGCTAATGAACGATACTCAGATTCAGTGCTAGAGCGCGAGATAGTTGGCTGCTTCTTTGAGCACCAGGAGATTGGATTTGAACCCATGAACACGCAGTACCCAGATGTTGATCTTCGATCATCTGGGTCTGACGCCCAGTCTGAATCACTGTAAGCTTGTATGTTTAATTCTTTGTTGCTTGTCAGTTTGATGCCGTAGTTGATAGTGCCACTAAGGTAACGTAGAATTCTTTTAACTGCTGTCCAGTGTTCATTGAGTGGTGCTTGCATGAACTGACAAACCTTATTCACACTATAGCAGATATCTGGTCTAGTTATAGTTAAATATTGTAGTGCACCCACTATGCTTCGGTATTCTCTGATGTTCTGTATAGCTTCTCCTTTCCTTTTAGATAATTTTAGGTTACTGACCATGGGTGTTGGCATGGGTTTGGCCTTGTCCATCTTGGCTTTAATGAGTAATTCTGCTATGTACTTGCTTTGAGGTAACATAACTTCATTTTCAGAATCCTGAATAACTTGAATCCCTAGGAAATAGTTTGACCTTCCCAGGTCTTTGATAGAGAAAGTCTGATTCAAATAACTCACTGTCTTGTTGATTTCAGTTTGATTGTTGCCTGTAATTAGGATGTCATCCACATAGACCAATATGAATGGTAACATCAGAGCCATTCCTTTTGATGTGAAGTGAGTTGTCTGATTTGGCAGTAGTGAATCCCAATTTCATGAATGTGTCCTTTAGTTTATCATACCAGACTCTTGATGCCTGTCTCAAGCCATAAATAGCCTTGTTTAGCTTACAGACTAGGTTCCTGCCTTGAGCAACTTTATAACCATCTGGTTGTTCCATGTATACATCCTCTTGCAAGTCTCCATTCAGAAATGCATTGCAAACATCAAGCTGTCTTATGCACCAATGTTTGTGTAATGCAATGCATATAATTATTCTTATAGTGGTGTGTTTGACTACTGGGGAAAATGTCTCTTTGAAGTCAAAACCATATTCCTGTGTATACCCCTTTGCAACTAATCTAGCCTTGTGTTTCTGTATACTCCCATCTGCTGCCTTCTTTAATTTGTAGGTCCACTTGCACCCTATCACATTCTTATGATCTGGTGTCGTGACAAGACTCCATGTTTTATTTTTGATTAGTGCTGCATACTCTTCATCCATTGCATTTTTCCACTCTTGACACTTGATGGCCTCAATGTAGTTTGTAGGTTCTCTGTCACTCATGGTTGCAGTAAGTATTTTTGGTTTGAAGATCCCATGTTTGGCTCTTGTCATCATGTGATGCCTGTTTTGATTATGTTGATCTTCATCACTGCTTGAACTTGTGGTGGTGTTGCTGTTTTCATTCACAACCTCTGTGTCAGTATTGTCATCAGTATTAAAGTTGCCATCACTTTCCCTAATCATTGAGTTGTCTGGACTGTAGTCAGATTTCGTGCTGGGTATGCCATCAGTGTCCCTTTCTTTATGAATTTCATTTGGCTTCTCATTGAACACTCTTTCTTCAACCAGCTCTGGTGGTGATACCATACACCTGTCACTATGAATAATACTTTTAGTAGTTTTAGTATCTTTTTCCGTAAAAGGAAATCTGTGTTCATCAAATACCACATGTCTGGAGATGTATAACCTGCCATCACTGCTCAAGCACTTGTAGCCTTTCTAGTTTTCAGCATAACCATGAAAAGTGCAAGCACTTGACCTTGAATTCAATTTGTGTTTATTGTATGGCCTCAAACAAGGAAAACATAGGCAGCCAAAGCTTTTTAAGCTATTGTAGTCTGGTTTCTCCCCATACATGATTTCATATGGACTTTTGTACATCAAAACTTTGGTAGGCATTCTATTTATTAGGTAAACTGATGTCACAAAAGCTTCTGACCAGAATTTCAAAGGTACAGAAGATTGTGACATTAGTGTGAGTCCAGTTTCTACAATATGCCTGTGTTTTCTCTCGACGAGTCCATTTTGTTCTGATGTGTATGGACAAGTCATTCTGTGTAAAATTCCTTTGCTTTTAAAAAAATTCTTTAGTGGCATAAACTCACCTCCACCATCAGTTTGCATGATTTTAACTGTGCAATTTGTTTGTTTCTCAACAAGTGTTATGAACTGCACTGTTGTTTCATATGCATCTGATTTATTTTTAAGTAGATATATCCATGTATACCTAGTAAAAGCATCAAAAAAGGAAAGATATTACCTATATCCATGATCTGTCTTGACTGGAGATGGGCCCCATAGATCAGCAGCAATGAGTTCAAGTGGCTTGTTGTATTTTGTGTCAGACTCAATGAAAGGCAGTTTATGACTTTTGCCAATTTGGCAATGTTTGCATATATAATTGTCAGGTACACACTTGCAATAAATTTTATTATCATTCAAAATATGTTTCATAGTTTTAGTGTTTGGGTGTCCCAATTTACAATGCCATTTATCAAAAGTTTTATACATGTCATTATTAGTAGTAACAGACTCGACATTATAACATTGGGTTCCAATGTCTGTGGCATGTCTTGATCTCATGTTCCTGAATTTGTATAGCCCCTTTTCCAAACTACCCTGTAGTAATATGTTTTTATTTAGTAAATCTCTAACAAGACAGTAATTTGGGTGAAACTCAAAGTATACCTAGTTATCATTAGAAAATTGTGAAACACTGATCAAGTTTTTCTTAATCTTAGGCACTCTAAGTAAGTTGTTTAAGTAGAGTTCCCTTTTTCCTTTGATGTAACCACATCCCACATGTGATATACTGACAGTTTCACCATTACCCATTAAAACTGAACATTTACCTGAGTAGCTTTTGTTGCTCAGATTTAGATTTTGTAGGCTGTTGGTGACATGGTTGGTGGCTCCAGAATCTGGGTACCAATCATCTAGGTTTATGTCATCTGTTTTGTTGCCATCATCACTGATTGGACATTGTGACTGCATTCTTGACCCCTCTGCATTGTTTATTTGTTGACCCATTTGAGTCATATTAACATTGGGTGCCTTCTGATTTTGTTGATTCACATTGAACTCTGTGTTGAACCTGAAATAACATCTGCTTGCAACATGGCCAATTTTTCCACAAATTTGACATTTAACCTTAGTGTTACTGTTGAATCTGCCTCCTCTGCCTCTGCCTCTTTGTCCTGTATTGCCTCTGAATCCCTGATTTTCTTGTCTGTTATTTTGACCAGAATTTCCTTTCTGCTGACATTTGTTTCTTGCAGTGGAGGCATAGTTGACAGAAAGCTCTGACTGTGATGATCTTTTCTGTTCAACTCTTCCTTCATGTGCAAGAAGTGATGAATGCACATATTGCAAATCAGGTACTGTCTTTTGTGAGGCTATAAATGTTACAATAGATTCATAATCCTCGTCGAGTCCTCCGGTAATGTACAGAACTTGCTCACTTTCACTGATCATGTGTTCAGTCGAATTTAACTTGTCACATAGTGTCTTGACCTTAGACAGGTATTCATTCATTCGCATGTCATCTTTTCTGATGCACCGTAATTGTCTTCTATACAGCATTACCCTTGCCGCTGATTGAGAACTGAAAACTTGTTCAATTGTGTTCCACACAGCAAAAGATGTGTTGCATCCTATCACTCTTGATAGCATATTTGCACTTATAGATGAAATTAACCATGATACAAGGAGACTGTCTTGTTTTTGAAATATCAAGTAATCTTCATTACTAACCAGATTTCCATCTTTGTCATGGATCATCACAGGTGGGATCACAACTGTCCCTTTGATGAAATCAAGAAGACCATACCCTTTTAACGCAGCCTCAACTTGAAACTTCCAAAGCATGTAGTTATCCTCATCTAATGGGATGGTGATTATGTGACTTTTGGGTTTGATCAGTTGAAGGCTTGGCGTTGGGGGTAGGTTTGGTGGTGGACTGGTGCCAGAATTGGCTGAACTGAGTGCTGGTTCATTAGTTCCAGCCATTTTGATGGTCAAGAAAAGCTAATTCCGTTGATAGGATGAATCTTGGATGGCTAATGCACTGTTAAGTGTCACTGCAACCGGATTTGCTGTCAGGAATGCTTTGTGGCGAACAGGAAATGGATTCTTGGATGGCAAAATCACCCGAGATGGTGATTTATGCAACCAGATCTCGCGCCAAATGATGACTTGAAAGTCAGATGGCTGGAATTGCAGCCAAGAATGTAGAGAAATGATGATAATACTCTGATCCTACCTCTTGACGAGGCAATATTTGATCAGATACAACTGAAATGAACAGATTTTGATCGGAGAGGGGTGTAATCTCCGATGATGAAGCTTTTCTGAGGAGATCAAATGCAATTGCTCCTTCTCTTACTTTCTGATCTGAAATTTAATGCCGTTAGGCTTATTGCTTTGATACCATAATAGAAATTGAATATAAAAATATGTATTATTATTATTATTATGAACGGACTGTGTATTTTATTACAATGTAACATCGCTATATATAGACATATAGCAATATGGATCAACGGAAAAGCAACAGGCCGCAAGCCCAAGCCCATTGAGAGATAACATATACCCTCTCTTATACGATACAACCAGTTTTATTATGCTGCACAACCAAATAACACAAAATGCCAACCGTACATAAAATTTCAGAAAAATATGTGAAAACATAGCTAAACAAGAGTGAAGTTTAGAATACTTGGAGTTCCAATGTTTTATCTTCAACCAACTCTTCTGAGGCATGGTAGTCAACTCATATCAGGAACAAGATTATTCTTTAAAAGAAAAATATCAGGAATACCTGATTTCTTTAAATGAAAAATATCAGGATTAGAAGTAGTACCAATTTGCTGTACTGATGAAGCAATCCACATTTCTAATCTTTTATAATATTGATTTCATGTGCGGTTAATACATGACGAGACGTCCTTAGAAATATTGCGGTTAAAAATCAGTACATTAGACTTTATGTGGTGATATTACACTGACGTTGTTAAAAATAGAGTTCTTCCCACCTTTGGAACAGTATTGCCAGCTTAAAAGGATACTGATGTTGAGACGAGATACCCCATCCAAACTCCAACCAAATTTGACCTAAAGAAGATGCAGCTATTCAAAGATTTCATGCATGCTAAAAGGGCATAATTCCATATTTCGGTTCATTTTCTTTGCATGTGCAGCTCTATTATAAAATCCGTCTAGTTTCGCCTTCGACGACGTTAGATTAGCTTTATTATTTAGGATTTTCTCCTGTTTATTTAAAGTATAATGCTAAGAGCACCGAGCTGGTTGCTAAGAGTCATCAAACTGGTGTTTGATCAGCAAGCAGCCGTCGATTAAGCATGGAGCTGTGAGTGGAACGACACCAGGCACTGCATGAGGCCAGTTTCCATGTAGCTGCCGAACCTTAGCAAGGTAAGCTTTTTAAATGTTCTATTTTAGAAGTTAGCGTATAGGATTCTTCAGGGCAACAAAGGGGATCATGCATTCATACCTGTAATGTTGATGATTATGTAATTAGATACAGTGAAGTGAGTATGCACATACATCAGCTGTAGATATTGATCTGTCACCATCCGATGTGAATTTTGTTACTGTATCTAAATACTACAATTGAGAAAAGAAAAAAAATAGGCAATCAATTTTACAACCGATTCCGTAGTAGTTCGCATTTTCATTATTTGTAAAAAGGAAATTTCTGAATGTTATTTTCATATTCTTGTTATGTTTCAAAAAATGAAAATCCTAGTAAAATTTTCAACAATGCATAAGAAATGTACAGTTTTGTTTCAAAGAAGTATAGAACAAATATCTAGATTCAATTTATCAATTCCGATTTGTTCTTTATAAACTTCAATTTTTCGAATTCTAATTTTGAATTTGAAGTTGACAGACAAGTCACTCTATAGAACCGTACATGAGATTTTCCCCTCATACAGCTCCTCGTTCAATTCTTTCGAAGTAATTGGATCATTTTCTTTGTTCGAGAATCTTTCCCTTCTTCCACTCTGCTCCGAAGAGTAACTAAGACCAATTCATTTACGTTAAACCTTGAATATTCCTTACATTGTTGTCTTTCGGGTTTACAATCCTAACGCATCGAACTAGGGCATCGTCTTTCGCAATAGATGGAATCGAGGACAAGTATCCACATGATCATTCTGTTATCTATTGGCTTGACCAGATTGGTACAGAAAGAAGAATTATGCCAAAAATTAGGATACATTCTGAGAAAATGTAACTTCCATTGAAGAGAAGAAAATGAAATGCTTTCACAAAAATTATGAGCTTGAATGAATAATGCATATAACCCCTTGCCGCTCTGTTGTGACCGTCTTACCCGTTGAACTTTGAAGTGAAGCGGAACCTGGAGCAAGTTAGGTAGCATTTCAATTCTTAGTTTTGTAATTTTGAAATTTGTAACTCTAAATCTTGTATTTCAAGGTAAAATCTTCGATTTTGAATATTTAATTAATAATTCAAATCAATATTGAAAGCTAAAATTCATATTTTTAACTTTTATTGTTTAGTTTTTCAACCTAACACTATGCCATAAACGACCTGTTGCAACAGATTTGCAAGGTGTTGCTAGTTAAAATATCACGATAGCTATAATATTTTGGTCCTACTGCAACATTCTATTTATGATGTTACCTTAGCCATAAAAATGTGATGCTCTAGCTAAACAAGTGTAACACAATGCAACATTTTATATAATGTTGCTATAACAGACATTTTCATATCCTACGTGGCGATTCACACCATTAGTTAAAACAGAATCTCAACCGTCCATCCATATCTGCACTATTGAATTGCTCTTTGAATTTCACCTTGCACATAAAGACAAAAAGATCCAATGATCTAGATTCCATGTCTTGTAATTTATGTTTATTTTTTGTTCAGATTGCCAGCCCATATATATATATATATATATATATATATATATATATATATATATATATATATAAGAGGATCAAGAGCACCCCAAATAGTGTAGCACCCCTTTAGCCCCCCTAATTTCCAGGGATGAATTGCTCTGTATCCAAATTGGGTGTTCCCATGTGCCAAATCGATCTTAGCCATTAATTTGCACAAAATCTAATGGCTTTGAGGAGATTGTGAGACCTGTTTATTTGATTATTAATAAGATCTATAGTTGATGTGTGGATGTGATTTACGGGCACATGAGAACACCCAAGTTGGGTACAAAAGAATTGCACTCCACACAATCCCCTTTCTCCCTCCTTCCACTAACTCTCTCTCACCCCACTATCTTATTTAATATTAGATGAGTGGCTCTCCTTAAGGGGCTTTAGGGGTGCTACAAACTTGGGATGCCATGGAACCCTCCTCTCATATATATATATATATATATATATATATATATATATACATACATACATATATATATATATATATATATATATTACAAGCATTCGGTTGCACTCCAAAAATGGAGCATCAAACTCTATTTAGACACAAAATAAGGATACAAAATTTGACATAATAAATCTCAACAACTGGATTCTCTCATGAATTGCACTCTCCACATAAAAACCAAAAAATCCAACGGTGGAGGCTTTGTGTTTAATTGGGTGATCGGGGGCACCCCTGTTGCACCCCTTACCGTTCGTGAGTTGCGACGATTCAAATCGAATGAGAATTTGTAAATGTTCAATCCACACATTTATAACGATCTATCCAAAATTTGAGCTTATTCTGACATTCTTAACATTTTCAAAATCATAGCTCAATTATTCATCGTTCATACATTTATTCAAACCGTTAAATCTAAAGTCAAATTATATTATTATACGAATATCTTAACGAGCTCAAATTTTGGATAGATCATTATATATGTGTGGAGTGAACATCTACAAACACTACAAGGATTGAACAGTATAGCAACGGTGGGTTCCAACGGCCTCCAACGGTCATTGACCAACGGCTTCCAACGAAAGCCAAAAATGTGTATTTTATTACGGAAGAAAAATATTGGCCGTTGAAAACCGTTGGTGGCCGTCGGTTATAAAACCGATGGAGGCCGTTGGTAGCCGTTACACGGGCCTGCAGCTAAACAGCCCGAAGCTTCTCTTTCTTCCCCATTTTGCTTTCACCACAAATTTCAACCCAAAAACCCCAAATCCCACCCCTTTAATTCTGAAATCACCATATTCCGTGCCTCCATCCACCAAGGACGTCTCCAAGTCGGTCAAGGCACTCTCTTCTCCTCTCTAATCTCGGATTCTCTCCAATTTGAAGGTATGTTTGTGTGTATTAACCCTAATTTTGTTAATTAGTGTATGTTTGTTTATGTTAGTATGTATGATGCTGTTAATTAGTCGCTAATGTAGGGTTTAATCATTTAAGTTGCTAATTTAGGGTTTTTATTTGTAAATTACTTAGTTATTAATTAATTTAGGGTTTTAGTTAGTGTAATTGGTTGTTGTTAGTATGTTTGTATTTATATATTTATTTGATTATGTTGCTAATCTAGGGTTTAATTAGTTCAAGTTGAATATGTATACATGTATACATGTATAGTGATGTATGCATTGAAAAATATATTTAATTTGTTGAAAACATGTGGTGGAAACGCGCACAATTCAATGTTGAAAATATACATGTATAGTGATGTATAGTTCGATTCTATGTTGAAAATATACGTATATATGATAAAATTCATATACGTACAATTCAAAGTAGTTAATTAAGGCGCTAAGGCGTAGAAACGCGCACGGCTTGAGCTTTGGCCTTTTTTTAAGTTCTGCAACTGATCGTAAACCTACAACTATGATTTTGAAATTTTTTTAGGTTGAAATTTCGAAATCAAAGTTGAAAAAAATACACTTCAATCACGAAAAAAAACCAAATCGTAATATGTTACATTCAGAAAGCCTTAGAGAGTTTTTTTGGCCCCGTCTGATAAGTATTGTATATAATCGTTATGTGAATGTTCGTTTTATTAACAAAACGGACTTTTATATTCATCATATACAATATTTGTTGGATTTGTCCTTTGTATCGGACAAATTACGAATACAATAACGAAATTAAATCTCGTAAAATATTTCATTTTAAACGGTTCTCAAAATTTTGAAAGTACTTCCTTTATGTTCCCTGTGTACACGCAATTGTGTACTTTTCAGGGAACTAAAGGGAAGTGCTGCCGAAATTTTGTTAAATCGTTTAAATTGAAAAGATTTACGCGATTTAATTACGTTATTGTATTTGTAATGGGAGGTAGGATAACCCACCATTAAATGATCAATTGACATAACATGCATTAATCACTAAAATTGTTTTAACACATTGTCAATGCAAATTTTATCATCATAATTAATATGTAAAAGAAATGTTGTCATTAAAATACAATCTTAGCGTTTGAGCGATCAGACACAAAAATTATGAATCTAATTTTATATAATTCTTTCTAATTTTATATGTACTTAGAAAAAATGGACGATTATTTTAATGATCGAAGCTGGATGTATAAACGAAGAGAAACCGATGGCACAATAAACAAACATTTTATTAATGGTGTCAGTGTGTTTATTGATTTCGCTTTAAGTAACAATGGAAACGACGTTGAAATCCGTTGTCCATGTAGTAGATGCAAGTTATTGAAGCATTTGATACCGCAAATGGTCAGAGTTCATTTGCGTCAGTACGGTTTTGTGCTGAACTATTTAGTTTGGGATCGTCATGGAGAACCGTTGGCATCTACTTCTATACAAGTTGAGGAGGTAGCGAATAATGAAATTGCCACGACGAATCTCGTAGAACAAATGGTTGAAGATGCTGCACGTTCTATGTTCCCGGTTCAACAATTTAATGAAAACGTTGGTAATGATGACGATGGTAATGATGAAGAAGAACCAAATATTGAAGCCAAAAAATTATATGACTTATTAGATGCCGCAAAAAAACCCTTTGGGAAGGCTGTGAAAGCGGAACTCAATTATCAGTAACTGCTGAATACATTGCGATGAAATCTAAATACAACCTCACAGAAGCTGGATTTACAGCTGTTGTACAAGCTGCGAAGCGGCATATGCCTCCCAATAATTTAATGTGCGAAAACCATTATGAAGTAAAAAAAATGATGTCGGCCTTTGGTTTACCGTATCAAAAAATAGATACATGTCTAAAGGGTTGCATGCTATTTTGGAAGGAAGATATCAAGCTTAAGAATTGTAGAATATGTAATCAAGAAAGATACAAACCAAGAAAGAAAAAGGGAAAGGAAGTCCCGTATAAACGTATGCATTATTTACCGATTATTCCTAGACTTCAAAGGTTATATGCATCTTCTGTAACCGCGCAACATATGAGATGGCACAAGGTGAGAACACAGGAAGAAGGTACGTTAACACACCCATCTGATGGAGAAGCGTGGAAGCATTTTGATCAAAAGTATCCCAATTTTGCATCTGAGAGTCGCAATGTTAGACTAGGTTTATGTACGGATGGGTTTTCACCATTTTCTCAATTTGGTTCTAAATATTCATCCTGGCCTGTAATTGTAACACCTTATAATTTACCTCCGTGGATGTGTATGAAAACTCCTTATATGTTTCTTACAATTGTCGTACCTGGTCCTGATGATCCGACACAAGGAATCAATGTTTATTTACAACCGTTGATTGAAGAATTAAAAAAATTGTGGTATGAAGGGGTAGAAACATATGATATTTCCCAAAAGAAAAACTTTCGTATGCATGCTTCTCTATTGTGGACAATTAACGATTTTCCTGCTTATGCGGTGCTTTCAGGTTGGAGTACGGCTGGTCGTCTAGCTTGTCCGTACTGTATGGAAGAAACAAGAGCATTTTCTTTACCTATTGGAAAGAAAATTTCATGGTTTGACTGTCATAGATGTTTTCTTCATATTAATCATCCTTTTAGAAGGGATAAGATTTTTTTTACAGCTAATAGACTTGAAACTTTACGACCACCTAAAGTATGGACAAGTGAGGAAATTTATGAACTTGTACAAGATTTTCCCAAGATTCATGAAATCGGAGTACAGACAGAAATTCAAGGTAAATCATCAATTCATAATTGGTGAAAACAAAGCATATTTTGGGAGTTGCCTTATTGGAAAGATCTTCTGATTCGTCATAATATTGACGTGATGCATAATGAGAAAAACGTGTTTGATAACGTAATCAACACAATTTTGAATGTCAAAGGGAAGACGAAAGATGATTTGAAATCCATTGAAGTAATATGTAATCGTCCGTAGCTTCATATAAAGCCAAATGACACTAGAAAACCGAAAGCGTGCTATTAACCGGATACTAATCAAATAAAAATATTTTTAAAATGGATGGAAGGGTTAAGATTCCCGGATGGTATATCTTCCAATCTTCGTAGATGTGTTGACTATAAAAACAGTAAACTTAGCGGGATGAAAAGCCACGACTGTCATGTTATGATGGAAAATTTATTGCCCGTCGCTTTCAAAGAACTATTGCCCGTGAAAGTTTGGACTGTTGTAACAGAGCTTAGTTTGTTCTATAAAGAGCTTTGTTCATCTACATTAAAAATTGACCATCTACGTAAACTAGAGGAAGAAATCCCCATATTACTCTGCAAATTGGAAAAAATATTTCCTCCAGGGTTTTTCAATGTTATGGAGCATTTACCTATTCATCTTCCATCAGAAGCACGTCTTCGAGGGCCTGTGCAATACGGATGGATGTATCCATTTGAAAGGTATATTAATATTCAGTTAATTAAATTTTGGTTAAGTGTATGAAAAAATAATTTACAATAATTCTAAACAGGTATTTAAATCATCTAAGGAAAAAAGTGAGGCAGAAAGCTAGAGTTGAAGGTTCTATTTGCAAATCATACATTGAAGAAGAAGCTTCATTTTTTCTCTCTCATTATTTTAGTGATCACGTGAACATCTCATTTGCAAGTACTGCACGTAATGATGAAGGCATTGATCAAGATGACTGCCAAGCGACTTTATCTATTTTTAAAAAACATGGTCGGCCTTCTTGTAGATGTGTGGAGGAATGGTTGAACAATAAAGATTACAATGCAGCACACACATATATTCTTCTCAATTGCACCGAAGTTGCACCGTTCGTTAGGTACTCTACTTATGCATCTATGTATACATGTGTTGTATCTTTAATCATATATGTAACGTATGTCCTATGATTGCAGCATTTATGAATCACAGTATCCAAACGGCGATATCAGCAAAGAATTCGCTAGTTGGTTTACTAATTATGTTTTTGATCCAACAAATTGTATTGTGGATGAAGGATTGAAACATTTGGCATTGGGACCTAAAAGAAATGTGAAGACATATCCAATATTCTTTGTCAATGGATATAAATTTAACACTAAAGAATATGGTGCTCAAAAACTAACTGACAATAGCGGTGTATTTGTTAAAGGTAGTGATGATCCAAACGACCATGTACACGATTTTTATGGCGTGCTAAACCAGATTCTGCAATTGACATATTTCACAAGACCCGCGGAAGAAGTATTTTTGTTTAAATGCAACTGGTTCAACAATGTTCCGGGTTCTGGAATCAACGTGCACCCAAAATATAATCTTATAGAAGTAAGACATACGTCCCATTATTATAAGTACGACCCTTTCGTACTTGCCAAACAGGATCTTCAAGTATATTATGCTCCTTATCCTTCTATGAGAAGAGACAAAATAGATTGGTGGGCTGTTTTCAAAACAAAAGCAAGGTTTACATTTGACGGGCGTAATATTCCCGATGACCAAGCTTATCAAGCAGACGTCGAGGAAAATGCAGAAATAGTAATAACCGACGATCAAACAGATTTTGGACCTCTAAACGATGAATCGAATGCATTAATTGATGTATTTGAGACTACAGATGAACCATATATGGAGGAGGAAATAGAGTCAGAATCTGAAAGTGATGAGGACGACTAACTAATACTCCTCATTTTCAAAAGGTAATTTTATGTTATGACATTTCTATTATCAAGTAACCATATATTTATTTTCATGACATTTCTATGAATCAAACTCATATGTTAACTAGACATATCTATGAATCAAACTTATATTTAACAATTCTATGAATCAAACTCGATCATATGTTAACTAGACAAATCTATGAATCAAACTTATATTTAACACTTTTATGAAACAAACTTGTACTCATGTTATGACATTTCTATTATCAAGTACTCATGTTATCTAATACCATGTTTTTACATATAGTTATGTTATGTTATGTTTTGTTATGTTTTTGTTTGTAACAGGTATGGCGTCAGGTGGCGAGGAGGGTGGTCCATCGTCGGAGTTATCTCGTCCTGTGGTCTGGCTTAAGCCAAAAGCATCAAAAGGGTAAAAACTAAGTTTTTAGTATAAATTTAATTTAAGTACAATAAATTATTTAAATTGTTGTTCTAGCAACCGTGTATTTTTTTCCCGTTTAACACAGGGGGTTTGAATTGGAGCCGTCCAATACCGTTTTGAGGATATCAAAACGTGCTTATCAGGCCCGCATGACTGCATGTTGGCCCACTTGGAGATCGATACCCGACTAAGTTAAGGAGACCATATGGCAGGATTTTTTGGTACGTATGTATGATATAACATTTCTTATATTAAGTACATGCTCATATTTGATAACTTTATATGTATGCTATTTATAAAAAACGCAGGGTGCGGTGGATCTCCAGGAGACGGATTTGGATCTCGTTAAGCGCCACTGGAACAGTAAAGTGGCAGCAAATTACAGACAAACAATGAACACTTTAAAATCAAGTGGGAAAAGGCAGTCTTGGGTGAGCGAGTCAGTGTGGAATGATCTACTTACTTATTGGAATAGTAATGAGGACTTTCTGGTAAATTTTACTGCATATTTTTAATTTCAATTATTCTATTCAATTAGTACGTGATTTAGGCTAAGACATTTTTTTTAAAATTTAAATGTATAGGCCTCGTCTGAGAGAAATGCAGCTAATAGGAGCAAGAATCCGGTTACGCATCGAGGTGGGTCCAAGTCATTTCAGCATCATCATGAGGATCTGGTATATTTTGTAATTGCACAGTTTAAAATTTTAATTCATAATTAGTTAAAATTAATAGTTGATTTAAGTTTAAGTTTTAATTTACATGTGTGCATGCTTATTTCAGGAGAGAGCGCGTATGGCTCCTGTGTCGTACTTGGATGTTATCGAGCATACACATGCATTGAGTCAGACTGACGACACAGGCTCAATTTCGTACACTTGGGACCATGATGATAAGGCGCGTGAGAGATATGTAAGTATAAAATAGTTAAGTAGACTTATAATTTAATTAAAATAGTGTTATCTAAATTTATTTTATTTTTGTTTAACAGGAGAAATTTCAGGAGCAAAGGGCGCAGGTACTGGAAGCTACAGGGAGGACTGAGCTGACCAAGGAAGATGAGGACAAGATATTTGATGTTGTCATGGATCCTACTACCCGAAACAGACGATATGGTTATGGAAATCTAGAGGTAACACTAAAATTTATAATAAAAACTCAAATGTATTCGAACTACTATTATGAAATACTGAAAATCTGAAATTATATACAGATTACATCATCTCAGCAGATGTATCAGAAGGCTCAGGAAAAGGAAGAAATCGCACAGTTGAAAGCACAGATTGCAGAGCTTCATGAACGTGATCGTCGCCGTGAAGAGCAGATGGAGTTGCTTAACCAGCGATTGGCGGAGTACATTGCCCAGCACGGTACGACACCTTCATCTTCAGGGGGAGAGAGTTGATCAGGTTAGCTTGTTTTGATGTGTTTTGAGAGTTGGTGAGGCTTGCTACATGCATGGTAGTTGTATATATTTTGTTATGATGGTTTGGACATGATGTTATGATGGTTTGGTGATGGTACGGTTTAGACATGGTGTTGGTTATGTTGTTTGGAGATGGTTATGTTATTTTGGACATGGTGATGGTTTGGTGTTGTTTTGGCGAAATTTGGTGGTAATGTTATGTAAATATTGGTTAATTTATGTGTTTTGTGTTTGTTTTTTATTTCGTATTGTGTTTGGATGTATATATGGTTGAGATTGTGAGTTATATGCTCGAAATGGAGCAGTTCAGAACGTTTTATATTTGTTTTGTGGCTTGTAGTGGTAAATCTAAAATCTACCAAAAAAAAAACACCCAGATTTCCAACGGTGAACAACGGCCAGCGACGGCTTACAGGTCATTCTATACAATCGGCTTCCAACGGCCTATTTGCTCAAAACATCATACACGTGTCCTTATTTATTAGTTGGAAGCCATTGGAAATTACGCGTCGTTTGCGTTGGAAGTCGTTGGAAGCCGTTGATCCGTATACCAACGGATTGACCAACGGCTTCCAACGGGGTTTCCAACGGCCGCCAACGGCCCCTGGCTGTTGGAAACCCATGTTCCTCTTGTAGTGAAATTCTCGTTCGATTTGGATCGCCGTAGCTCACGAACGGTAGGGGGTGCAATAAGGGTGCTCACAAACAGAGGTGTCCCCGATCGCTCCTCGTACACACACACACGTATAGAATAGGCAGTTACTCTCCAAAAGTTGGAAAAAATAAGATTCAAATTGCATTTAGCATGAAATTGTGAAGATGACATGAAATATTTATTCAAATATTATATACAATGTAATGAACACTTGGGGTCAAATGCTGTATACACAGGCCCGGCCAAGGACAAGGCAAGTGAGACCGTTACCTAGGATATCATCGTTGGAGGTGGTGGAAGGGGGGAACAAAATGTTGTAAGTGTTTTATAAAATTTCATTTACTAGGATAGCAGAGGAACATGTTACAAAGTTATGTATGGCATGGTGATTTGATCTTTTGTTATATCACTTTTTTTGGTTCAATACCTGGCATGAGCCATTATTTTTTCTCTCCTTACACGCTTTGATTTTATTGAAAATTTCTGTTTAGGACAACCCATATGCCAGGGACGACAATGTGTATGTCGGTATGTGTATGCATTTATTCATGGTTCATGCATGCTTAATATAATGAGCTCTATTAGAACAAGTCAATTGGAGTATACTCCAATGTCGTTTGCACACAAGCAGGGACGAATCTAGAGGGGGGGCAAGTGGGGGCGGTGGCCCCCCCTAGATTTTAAAAAACAGATTTTTTTTTACCGATTTAAGCAAAAATGACCACTTTTAAGGCATTTTTATTGATAATATAAGACATTATAGGTTGAAATTAAGGGTAAACTAGTGTAAAAAAAAAATTTGGCCCCCCCTTCGAATCCGACCCCCCCTTGGCCGATTTCCTGGCTTCGTCCCTGCACACAAGTAAAAGGAAGAGATAAGATGATAATAAAGATAAAACGAAGGTTGGGGATCAACATGTCACTATTGCTAGTGGTTTGGTGCAGGTTGGGGAGCCCCATAACTATGAATGTGACACATTTTTCCAGAAAAAAAAAATCTAGAAAGTTGTTGCAGAAAGTCCCCTAATTTACTCAACATATGAATGATTACAGTCAATACTCAATTAATAGACCGTGTACTTTTGATGATGCCAATCAGTTTGATCCAGTAACGTAAATACTGCATGTTTAGGAAAGATTGCTTCATAGTAGTTTACATGCTCGGACTTAATTATGCATGTTTATTGAAAGAATACTGCGCAATAGGTTTTAAAGAATTTTAATGTTCACATATATATTTGAAAAATGGACTTGGTAGGATTGACCTTTGCATGTACAAAGATTACATCATGCAAGGCTAGTTATGTGCATTTCCCTCTGGCTCTGCAGCAGACACATGGTTCATGGCGAGAGTCTTTTTTTTTTTTGGGAAGGGGGTGGGGGGGGGGGGGGGTTTCATTAGCAATTTTTTTATGACAAATTAGAATATTTAAATT
This sequence comes from Allium sativum, assembly GCA_030737875.1. Taxonomy (NCBI): domain Eukaryota; kingdom Viridiplantae; phylum Streptophyta; class Magnoliopsida; order Asparagales; family Amaryllidaceae; genus Allium; species Allium sativum. The sequence goes on from CM060923.1 coordinate 694,695,664, forward strand.
GACTTTTTTAAGAAACAAAATTGTATGTACTCGATGTCAAGCTATAAAAACAGCATCTTCCATTAATCTTTCATATGTTTTTCGAGCCAAGAACCTAATGGGTGTTGTCTAGGGTTGAGCGTTTGGTTGGTTTATTTATGATGATGAAATATGTCAAATCAAATTAAAACCAATACAAATGAAAATTACCAAACCAAACCAACCAAATTAAGTTTGATTGGTTATCCGTAAACCGAACTAAAAATGTTTTACAATTTCTATTTGGAATATTAACTATAATTTAAAATAAATTATAAGTATACGATTAGAGTATTATTATTTATTATTTTTATGCTTTATAATATTAATATTGACACATAGCTGATAATTGAAATTTACTTAAATAACTAAACTAACATATAAAGTATTTATTTTAATATCGATAATTCTGAAAATATAGTAAATGTTCGGTTAATTTGGTTAAACCGATAATCAAAATAAATATTTTTTAGGTCGATTATAAACCGATTTAATTTCAATACCAAACCGAACCAACCGAAATAAATTAGTTTAGTTGGTTTATTTGGTTTAATGCTCACCCCTAGTGTTGTCCCCTTTCAATTTTATTAACAGGTAAATATTTTGTGCCATGCGCTTATAGGTGGTCTTCTTTGAATTTCACTAATTGACTTATTTCAGTTGCATCGAAAGCTAGAACACTAGAGCATTAGCTGTGGATTACACGAGCATGAGGAAGGATCAATTACCATGGTCTGATCTTTATTTTTTTGACCTCCACGACACTGTTGGGACCTACGTTTAGGGGCATGTCTTTCTTTGTCAGTGTTAGAGCATATCTCCAACAAGGTTACGATCCGAAATATTCAGGGCGATTTGGTGGAGTTGGCCCAACAGTCACGCGCCCCTTTATTAAGCCAGCGCGCGCCGATTTTATCGGCTCGCAAGGTCACGACCGATAAAATTGGCGCGCACGGCTACCGCGTCTATATCACTGTTTCAAATCTCGCAAATATTGCCCGAGATCTCATTTTGGGCTCATTTCGAAACGAAACAGCAAATATCACTCTAAATCTCCTTTCGAATATATCGCTCGAGATATTGCAATATCGAACGATATATCGACCGAGATGAAATATTGGAATATCGTCCGAGATCTTAGTTTATTTTGTTAAAATTTAAATTTGTGCCTGAACTAGAACTATAATTAAAAAACTCAAATCTAGCCGTATCAATCTTTTATTATTTTACATTTTGCATGTTAAATGACCATATTGTATGTTCGTATATGTTTTACAACGCTTATGATTTTCATATTCGTCTTTTTACATACATGTTACTTATGAAATTATGTATTTCATGATCTATTTATGCTGAATCTTTTAATGTTTTAGATCCTTTTAATGTTTCATGCCTAACAATATTCCTGTTTTAAGCATATTACGATTCAGAGTATGAATGATCTTTCGCAAAATAAAGAATAATAAAGTTATTTTGTATTTTAAGTTTAAGTTACTATATTTTTTATAGCATTCATAAAAATCATTTTGTTAAAATATCAATTTTAACATATCATGTACCCCTAGATTGTTCCGATATGAACATTCAAACCCGAGATGAACTCCCGAGTTAGACTCATCTCGTCCGAGATCTCCCCCGATACGAGACCGAGTCTCTAAAATCCCCGAGACGAAATGCGACTGATATCCGAGATTTAAAACCTTGGTCTATATATACGGCGCGGTAGGCCTTAACCATCCATACTCCCCCATTTTCCACTTTTTAATTTTTTTTGATTGGTCGAGACGCCGGGATGCCGCCGCGCGTGACGAAGATGAGGAGACGTACAGTTCGACCGTAGTTGGACGACGCAACTAGTCCAGTGCACACTCCTCCACCCGTAGAGACGACGATTCAGGACTTACGGATCTCTCATGAGTTGCTAGAGGGATACACTCACTATTCGTTTACCGCGCTCGACACCATTCCAGTATAAATTTTAATTTTAACATATATATTTATTGAACTGTTAAAATAGTTTACCAAATTACGTAAGTAGTATGAATTGTTGGTTTTATAGTTATAGTTTAGTACATGTATGTTATGATTTTTAATAGTATGAACTGTTGTCCAATATAGCTATTGGACTGTTATAATATTTAATAGACACAGTTCATCTACGTTCGAGGAAATGGAAGAAGTTTAGTACACAGACCCTTGACATATTACCATTAGCTATTCGAGAGAGGCTACTGGCTAGTCCGTTCGGACTATTCTTACAGATTATACCTCCCCAATCCTTCGATCAACCATTGCTTGAGGCCTTGTTAGAGAGATGGTGGTCTGTGACACACACTTTCCACTTCCCCGATTTTGAGCTAGGTATCACCCCAGCTGATTTTTACATGTCTACGGGGATTGAGATTAGCAACCCTGATAGTCTCCTTCCCATTTGATCTCTCCTATGAGTCACCCGAGTCTTACCTGTAGTATTTGCCAGATTTTTCCGCAGATCATATATCCAATGGTGTCGTTTTCGTCGCATATTTACTTGAGTACATTACAGCGCATCTCGATGTAGTGGGTTTGCAGGACAGTATATCGGGGTACCCTTTTATATCTCCTTGGTTCGACATTCTTTTCGAACCAATGGTGTACGATTCGATTGGGCTACCCAGCAGCACTAGCCGATTTAGAGCAGCTACATATGATTAATTGGGGCTCTTCTATATTGGGTTATCTATAAATCGCTCTTGACTCTTATGCTTTTGGAGTGATTCAGCAGATGTTTGGATTTTGGTACATGTTGTCGTGCTAGTACTACGAGTACACGACCAACATGCATCCACGCATAGAGCCCACCGCCATTCATGCCGTCGAGTCCTTTTTCCCACGCATGCGTAGATGGGAGACTAGTCACGTAGTCTGGCGCGTTCCTACTGGTGTGAGACACGACTTGATGGAGGCCCGTTCTCAGTTAGATTTGAGGGATAAGGGAAACATGTTACGAGCACCTTGGACTTCTTATTGGTTGTTACTATCAGTAGGTGACCCGCTACTTGATGCCCACCCTCTCGTCATTGCATGTCGTTTATCTGTGCGTTGTGTCCTCTTTCTCCCACTGGCCCACCTTCCTATTTGATTCTTGGGAGATCGTTGTTATTATCATGGGCCCGGTGGGTTGGGCGTACCCGGGGATCCACTTCTTCCCGATGATATGTTCAGGTCGCGTCATTCTATAGGGAGACTGTACATACAAGGTTTGAGGAAGGCAATATTTTGACACTTATTGGCATCAAGTAGCTCCTAGGTGGTACATGTTGCCAGATTATATGTGGGGTGTGAACTCCGATCACATTGGTCCCCGATTGGTTACCAGTAGAGTTCATCCTACGTTGTTTACTTTTAACTCGACCCCTTCACAGTACTCCGACCAGCCTATGGATTTTGCTTTGGTCAACACATTTTAGACATATGATCTTAGCAGAACATTGTTATCCCTGCCTATTATCTACCCACCTGATCACACGGTAGTCGGTATCCCTACTACTGGTTTATATCCGACACATAGGTAATATTCATACTTGTGGATTTATTACCTTGTACGTTCTAAGTTATAGAAATTGATTTTATATGTTTTATATTTGCAGTTTGCACCCCGGTTAGACCAGCATAGGCGTCATATTACCGTTATTCAGGAGATGACCCGACTACATTCTCAGTCGTTATATCATGAGCACCAGACTATAGTTCAGGGTTTGTAGGCCCAGATCAACGACTTACAGTCCCGACTAGCGACAACAGGGGCGGTGGTGATACATGAGCATCAGGTACCGTTGGAGGATCTTGTACTGCTGGAGGTTCAGGTGGTGCTGGAGGACCGGGAGGGGATGGAGGATTATGTGGTGTTGGAGGATTAGGTGGTGACGATGACGACGTTATTCCGTATTATAGCGGGGATGACATGGAGGAGGATGGTGAGGAGTCTGAGCACGATGACGACGATGCTGCTGCGGATTTAGGATGACTTTCATGAGGATCTTGATGATGATATTTTGTTTTTAGTTACCATGATGTATATATGTGTATGGCTTGATGTACTGGACTTGCATTGATATGTATATATGTGTACTGGATCTTATGTTATTATTTCATGTTTGCTCGTTTTCATATGTCACGTTGATGCATGTTGTACTGTACTTTATTATCTACATGTTTTGTTTATTCATGTCGACAACTATATTTTATGATGTTCTGTGTAATGGACCCTTTATTATCTATATTTTATGATGTTCTGTGCAATGTTAACGTGAACATGCAATTTAGAAGGATTTAATGTTGTTTGGTTTTGAATTATATTAACGATTTTGTAATATAACGTCTAATTTATAATTCAATTATAAAACGAACTACGATGGCACGATAGTTCGTAATATAACGTTTTGAACTTTAAATGGTTGTATAGGATTTAATATAAGTTGGAATTTCTCGAAACAAGAAACGTTTAGATCTACTTAATATTTTCCTATAAGAAGAGAAAAATACAAGAAATACGGGACTTATACCATGAAGCCTAAGGTTCATCATTCACAACTCGAGGGAGATCGATTTCTGGAAGAAAGTTTATACATAGAAATCAAGCTAAATACCATAAGTCTCTTATGCAAGATTACTTCAACGACAACTGCACTTACGGTCCTGATATGTTTCGTAGAAGATACAGGATTCAGCGAAATCTATTTCTTTGGATATTGGCGGGTATTTAAGGTAACAATGATTACTTTAAATACAAACAAAATGCTTCAAAGACACAAGGGTTGTCCGATGAACAGAAAATGGCGGTCGCTATGAGAATGTTAGCTTATGGCATTCCTGCTGATGCATTGGACGATGCATACCGAATAGCAAAGACCACGTCACTTAAAACAATTAAAAAATTCTATCAAGTTGTGGTGGACGTCTACGGAGAAGAATACTTAAGATCTCCGAACGAAGCAGATGTAGTGCGAATCAGAGAGAAGCATGTAAGCAGAGGATGTCCGGGAATGTTAGGAAGTCTAGACTGTATGCATTGGGAATGGAAGAACTATCCTAAGGGATTGCAAGGTGCGTACAATAGCAAGGAAAGGCGACCAACCATCATTTTGGAAGATGTAGCATCGTACGATCTGTGGATATGGCACACTTTCTTCGGATTCCCCGGTTCTAATAATGAGTTAAATGTTATAGAAAGATCTCATTTGTTCAATGATCTTGCTCAAGGCCAGGTACCTCCTTTAATATTTACTCTAGACGAAAATACTTACAACCATGGCTATCACCTAGGTGATGGCATTTAGCCAAAATGGAGCACCATTGTTAAAACATGTCCAAATCCATTAACTCCTAAACAAGTCAAATTCGCGGCGATGTAAGAGGGACAAAGAAAAGATGTAGAACGAACATTCGGTTTTCTATAATATAGATTTGAAATGATAAGTAATCCATGTCGGTTGTGGTCTAGGAAAAAGATGTCTACAATCATGTTTGACTACATTCACTACACCATAACGGCCATTTGGTGAATCTTGTTTTTTTTCAATTGCCAACACTTATTTGTGTTGTAGACTAGTGAGAATAATATGTGTTGGTATATTAAAAATGTGTTAGTAAAAATAAAAATTTGTAAAAAGTTATTGGTAACTCTTGTTTATGTTGGTAAGTTGGGTTTCCGGGGGCAAAAGGTAAACATCCACCTCTTTTCGACCATAACCCTTACTCCCCTTATCTTAACGCTTTTTCACTACTTCGACCGCGTTAAAATGAATTAAAATGCAGGAATAAGGTGATTTAGGGAAGGATTTTGATTTCGATTACAAAGGGGCAACAAGGATTTCGATTCGATTTCGATTACAAAGCGGGAACAAGGGTTTCAATTTGGAGGTAAGTAGTTCAACGTAGATTCGAGTTCGAGGTCACGAAACTCATATTCGAGGCAAGGAGTTCAAAGTCAGATTCGAGTTCGAGATAAGGAGTTCAACGTCAATTTGGTTTGCCTTTATAACTTTAGTGAGTAAAAAACATATTCTTGGGGAAAAAAATATAATTTTGATTTTGTTTTAAGATGTACAGTTGCTTTTTATCTTTTCGCATAATCAATTTCTCTTCCAACATGTTGAATTGGTGATGCTAGGTAGTTCCATTTGCGTTTATTTGAAATCTGTTGTGTTAATGTCAGAATATATTACTAAATCTCTTTATTTTCATACTTATTTAAAATCTGCTATGTTAGTGTCAATAGGTATAAGTGGATGATCTAAAATCTGCTATGTTAATGTCCATGATTAAAATTTGTGCACTTTAGTGTGATTTTGGTGTTGTTTTATTGTTGGAACTCACACTATCTAATTTACATCATTTCTTTATTATTTGTGGGTTTTATTGGAATTTAAGCCTCTGAAAACTGAAGTGTAGCTTCAAATATAAGACAGTGCAGAGAGTTTCTTTGTGCCGACATGTAGGATCTAGATCCTCCTCTGATTTTTGATCACTTCGGTTGTAGGCTCTTCTAATCTTTTGTCTTTGTTGTTTCAATTTTTGGATTGCTAAGCATAACATCTTGCAATTATTGTTTGGGTCCACTCCTCTCTTTCAATCAATGTTTCGTTGATTTTCCTCCCTGTAGCGCTGTTGCATGACACCATTTCTCTCGTGTCTTCAAATGTGCACTGTATTCGCATTGCACTGCCGTGTGCTTGTTAGTTTTACACTAATTTTTGTCATGGTGCTATGCGAGGCTTATTGTCATGCTGAGTTTGTGTTTGTTTTGTATTCAAGGCATGAGTACTGTGCTTTCTTTCTACCTTTATTTGCTGGTCTCGCATGTTTGCCATTTAAATTTTGGTGCGTCTTGTCATTTTAACGTTGCTAGCATAGGTTTATTTGTGACCCTGATTTGGTTGTATGGTTTTGTTTATCTTTTTGCCATATGCATCATCAATAATCAACAAAATTCCTTGGGCTTCTTGTGTTAGCATTTGTGAATCACTGCCTTGTTGATATACTACTGTTTTGTTTACATTTTATGTCACTGGAGCTTTGATTCCATGGTCCTAAGTAGCTGACGATTATCACATTGTACACTGATTTGCAAAGTACCTATAATCAGCTATTTCAGATTTACACCTGCAACAAGAAGAGAATAAATGATTAAATAGAGGTAAATATTGACAAAACATAAAATATAATGTTACAGACAATACAAGAAAACCTATATTGTTAGTAAAAAACATCATAAAAATGTATATTTTGTTTAGTGCATAGAATTTTATTTTTCACTAGTGAATTTTCTTATCTCTTCTACAAAACTACTCTACCCTTTTTCAACTTAGAGAAGAAAGAGTTGAACATGGCTACCTAAAGGAATAAAATCCTTAAGCTAACATACTTCAGCAATGGTTTTAATTTGCTATAATGGGCTATACAGTTGTTGGACTATCATGCAAATAAGGACTGAAAAACAAAAAATTTATGTGTTAATATTTCACTATATGGTGTAGTGTTATGTTCAATAGAGTGACAATGTAACCTTTTCATTCATATGTTATGCAACCAACATTTTTATTTTGAATTTTCCAAAGTTTATTGATATGCATAAAAGGGAAATCTTTTTCCTCTTAAAAAGGAATAAACCTTGCAAATAATTTCCGTTTCTAACTTAGCTTCATTGCTGGTGGAAATATAATTTTAGGCATGTTGGATAAGGGATATATAACAATATGGAATACTAAGAAAATATGCTTTTAGGTGTACTGGACAGGGTACATATTACTGTTAGAATTTATGATACAATATTTCCATTTGCTGAAGATTGGAAGATATTATTGATTATGGTGATAGAATATTTCCAATTAGAGAAGATTTGGGAATATAATATTTCCAATTTGCAGAAGATTTGGAAGATATCAGACATTTATTGCTCTTTTATTTGTAAAAGGGATAGGAAATAAATTACCTACATAAGTGGAAGGATTTGAAGAAGGTTTCTTTTTGGGATAGTGAAGTAAGGAATTAATTCCCTAATTGGTGGGTTAAATAAGGAAGCCTATTAGGAGAATTAGAGAATTAATTAGGCATTGATTTATATCATAAATCAATTACTTCAACGCCAAGCATTAATCCTTATATAAGAATAGGGATTAGGTGAATGTATCATCATCTCAAAAATGTGAGGTGTATCATCTCTGAAAGTTCTTCTTCTTTCCTACTATCAGTCTTGTAATTTTTCTTTTGTAGAAAAGGAATAAAATCTCCTCTCCCCAAGTGGACGTACACTAACAAGATGTTAGAGGAACCACTATAAACCTCTTGTGTTATTTTTTTATTGTTAGATCTGCGATTGCTTTGCTGGTGTTATCTGTTGTTTGTTTTGCCTCACCATCAATCCGTTCCTATCCGGTTTTTTTCCCGCAACAATTGGTATCAGAGCTACGAGGTTGATTGAGAAAGGGTGTTAGGCATTGTGGCAGGAGATAAGGAGAATTCAGCAATTGTATCAAGGCCATATGTCAAAGGGACATATATGGAAGCAGGATCTCAGTTAGCAATAGAAAGATGGAATGGGGATAAAGACTTCGAGAAGAGGCAATGGAGGATGAAAGCTGTTCTGGTGAGGAATAATGTTCATCCTGTGGTATTTTCTTCTGAGGAGTTGACGGATGATATTTCAGCCGTGGAAAGAAAGGAGATGGAACGATGGGCGTTTACTACTTTACAATTGGCAATGGGAGAAAATGTCATTTCAGAGGTTAGCGGTGAGACCACTGCTAAGGACATTTGGACCAAGCTGGAAAAATTCTATCCAAAGAAGTCACTAACCAACCGTTTGATTTTGCTGAAGACGTTTTTCACCATGCGGATGAGAGAGGGTACTTCAGTGAAGGCACATCTTGATGTGAAGGCAGGTCTTCTATCTGAAGTCTTGAAGGATCAGATGAAGGGGTTGAGTGAAGGTAGAGGAGGAAGTAGTACGGAAGCCTTATTAGCTGGTATGGAGAGACGGGAGAAGAAGAAGAAAATAAAGTCAAGAGATGGGAAGCACTGTACTTGAAGAGTCAAGGGTTGGAGCGTATAGTTCTCGTGAAAAGATGTCAAAGCTAGGCATACCAGAAGGGACTTTGAGTTTCTGCATAGGCAGAATATGATCAAAGGTGAAGCTTCAACAAGGTGGGATTTTGCCAAGAGGATGTGCTTGATAAGCAGAAGAAGGGATCGTCTGAAGTTGGTCAGAGATCAAATGAGAAAGCAGTGGATATGCATAAGTCTTTGCAGACTACTAAGTTCGGGCATTGCTCGAACTGGAATTGCTTATCGAAACGCTAGGTGCCATGTGGTGGCACGGTGTGGGGAGATGGTTGAGATGGTTCATGGAGACGTTTGTTTTCATGGTGAAGATTGATAGGTCTTACTTGAGGGGTTACTTTGTACACTTTGTTGGCAGGCGGTGGCGTTGCCGGAGTTTGTTGACAAAGTGCAATGGGTGATGGCCATGCCGAAGCTCATTGGGGGAAGTAACCATGTTGTCTTGTCCGAGAAGATGCTTAGAGTAAGAGGATGTAGGTGAAGTTGGTATGCTTTCAAGGAAATATAGTATCAAGGTGGAGATTGTTTGAATTTGTGATACAATATTTCCATTTGCTGAAGATTGGAAGATATTATTGATTATGGTGATAGAATATTTCCAATTAGAGAAGATTTGAGAATATAATATTTCCAATTTGCAGAAGATTTGAAAGATATCAGACATTTATTGCTCTTTTATTTGTAAAAGCGATAGACAATAAATTACCTACATAAGTGGAAGGATTTGAAGAAGGTTTCTTTTTGGGATAGTGAAGTAAGGAATTAATTCCCTAATTGGTGGGTTAAATAAGGAAGCCTATCAGGAGAATTGGAGAATTAATTAGGTATTGATTTATATCATAAATCAATTACTTCAACCCCAAGCATTAATCCTTATATATGAATAGAGATTAGGTGAATGTATCATCATCTCAAAAATGTGAGGTGTATCATCTCTGAAAGTTCTTCATCTTCCCTACTATCAGTCTTGTAATTTTTCTTTTGTAGAAAAGGAATAAAATCTCCTCTCCCCAAGTGGACGTACACTAACAAAACGTTAGAGGAACCACTATAAACCTCTTGTGTTATTTCTTTTATTGTTAGATCTGCGATTGCTTTGCTGGTGTTATCTGTTGTTTGTTTTGCCTTACCATCAATCCGTTCCTATTCGTTTTTTTTCCGCAACAATTACAATATGGGAGTTGATTAAATACCATTTCCAATAAATTAAGAGACGGAAATAAAGACATTAGTGGAGCTGTAAAAATGAGTTGGAAAAAAACGTACATTATTACCAGGAAAAGCTATAAAGAAAATAATTACTTCTATATTTGAAATTATAATCCACAACATCAAGTTCAATGAACTGAGCATAACTTAAATGTTAAGTAATGAGCAAGTAAATTTAAATTTGGGAATATGATATTAAAAAAGTAACGAACAGGTAAATCTTAGATAACAGAATATGATATCAAAGTATGACAAGTGCTAATTTTCATATTCTGTAATTTAAATATGCAGAAAACTATTGTGAATCTTGCCTTTTTCCCACTCCCTCACTATGCAAATGTGACTGAAATGAGAACGCTATCAGGAGAAAGACAATTGACATTGAGAGGACGAGGTATCTTCGTCATGTGCCTCACAAGTTTAAGGGTGATTTCAGAGAAGGAACCCAAGCTGCTCCCTAGACAATGGCTGCAACTGCTGTTGTTTCTTAATTTTGAGTATCCATGAGCCATTTACAAGTATGCAGGCATCTAACTTATCAATTTCATCTAGCATAGCTAGTTTGTGATAGCGGCAACGTTTTTAAAGGACAACTTTGTTATTACGAATTTGACATTATTTCTTGATGATATGAACTAATTTTTTTTAAGTCTTTAACAAATATTATAACATTTTGTTTCACCTTATGTAAATTACTTTAGTACAAAATATATGAAAGTTATGTGTGATATGCAAACCTGTTGCAATGAACTAATTTTATTGTTTGAACGTCCAGATAGTGTAAAGCAGAAGTGAATTTGACTAAACTTATTAATCTCAGATTGCATATTTGGACGAAGTTATCCAATCAATTTTTGTGCCTGCTACATGGTTTCAGTTTCCCAAATATTTTTCTTATCATCTTGTTGTTTGCAGGAATGGTAATCATCATCATTTTTTACTGGTCACAACTTGCATTTCACATTTAAAGTTAACCAGGGTACAAAAACTTCGCTGCTGCTATAGGTATGTTAACTTATCAGTGCTCCTTTTCTGAGTTGTGCTTCATAAATTAATAAGTATGACTTTTTCAGTTAAACCATTTTTGACTGATAAATAGATTAATAGGTAATTGTTGATATTCAAATGAATTACACTATTTTTTCAGGTGAACAGAAGAGTTTGTGCAAAACTGAGTTTGCAACTCAGTTTTGCACAAAACTATGCAAACTCAGTTTGCACAAAACGGTGCAACTCAGTTTTGCGCAAAAATGAGTTGCAAATTGAGCTTGCAACTCAGTTTCATGCAAAAACTGAGCCGGCTCAGTTTGATTTTATGACTTTTTGATCTCCGCCTCGACTCTAGTCTCTCTAGAGAACTGAATGCCTTAATTTGATGTGGCTTTGATAGTTCATCTTGTTCATATCTTGTCTGGTGTACAAGATCCTGTTCTTGGTGCATTTATTGGTTGTACTTGCTTTGAGTTGATTGTTATAACTTAATTTCCTTGAGCATTCGAACTGACTGTCGCTCTTGTTTACACCTATGCACTTGGGTGAGTTTCTCCCTGATACGTGATTTTCATACATGGATGCCTAGAGCATTTTGGTTGCTTGTTTATGTTTGTCTTCCCTGCTGTTGTGCGTATGCAAGTCTGAGAGCACTGTGTCCATTGCTGTTTACAGCCTTGGCTCAGTTTGCACCAAAACTGAGCCGGCTCGGTTTTTCGCGCAAATTGAGCCGAGGCACGGTAAAATTGAGCGGCTCAGTTTGCACGGAAACTGAGCCTTTGTTTCCCAATTTGAATCCACAACAGTTTCTGTAACTAATAGTTAATGATAATGTCACTTAGTAATTTACCGCTTAAAAGAATCACTGTGAAATGTAATAGTACCTGCAATTATAATCACCATATAAATTTACTTAAGAGGTTGCATGTCTATTCTAATTCACCATTAATTACGTCTTAATATGCATAATTAATCATGTAAATTGGTACTTACGTGGCCTCCACCTATTATGACATAGAATTGAACTTGGTTGCCTGACATAACAACATATATAACGATGGTTACACAAGCAACAAAGGACAAAGGTAATATATCCTAAGATGAAAAGGATGGATGATAAAACTAGTTTTAGTTTAAAGTCTATTCTCAGTCATCATTTATTTATGTTGTTAGCTGGATTACAGATGTAGCATTTGCGTTTGAAGTGGACAACAAAAGGCAATTAATTATGTTTTTAAGGCTAACAACAAAAACCATTTTAGATAATCTATTTTTAAGGCTAACGATAGAGAGCGTTTTAGATTTATTTCTTGTATTTTTCTGTATTAGGTGATTTTAAATCAACATTATTCAATCTACATTTATTATATATCAAGCAAACGTTGATATTCGGTTAATACGATTTCCATTGAGGGTCCATTGTGAATGATTGGTCCTTATGGTTGGATTAATTTTTTAAGTACTTCACCTCCTGCTTAGATTAAGTTTTTAACGTGCATGATTGTTCCTTATGGTCCATGCATGTTTTAATGACATGCGATATATTGGAATTTGGTGAGACAATATTTCCAAATATCAATTAGATTTTTTGGAGATATTCGTGGTAATTTCGTTACCCGTTTTATGCAAGAAATGATTGAAAAGGAATGGAAGGAATACTAATGAATAGGGGATATTGGAAATATTCGTCATTTAATTAGTTGCCATGTTTCATGAAGAATAGAAACGGCAAGAGATTAAAATTGGAAAAAGGATTGATTGATGGAGAAAAGGGAAAATTATTAATCAATCATATGGCAATTAATTAATGGAATATTAGTTTTTTCCATAAATTGATTTATATTACATAAATCAATTGTCTCATCCCCAAGTAATCTTTTCCCTATTTAAAGAAAGACATAAGGATGTTATTCCTATGAAATGTATGAGAACATTTGTATTCTTCATTTTTTTTGCTCTACTTTAAAAAAAAACTCTATAATCTCTGGAATATTAATAAAATCTCTTCCCCATTAAAGTGGACATACACTATCCCGTAATAGTGGAACCACTATAAATTTGTGTGTTCTCTGTTGCCTTTATTTTTTCTATGATCTGAGATTTATATTCATTTCAAGATGTTTGTTCTATCACATCATTGTAAGATCCTATTGAGGTTTTTCTGCTGAAAAGGATTGATCACCCCTTACAGTGGTATCAGAGCTAGATTCGCAAAGAAGGTGTTTGGTAGAATGACAGAAGGAGATGAAAACAATACAAATAATACGTCAGTGCCAGTAGTTGCTCCATACGTCAAAGGCTCCTATGTGGCGTCAGGATCACAATTGACGATAGAGAAGTGGAACGGTGAAGCAGAATTTGAAAAGTGACAGTGGATGATGAAAGCAGTTTTGAGAAGAAATCGTGTTCATCGAGTAATATTTGATACAGAGACAATGCCTACTGTTATTTCATCAGTGGAATTAGAAGAGATAGAAGAATGGGCTTTTACTACTCTTCAGCTTGCTATGAGAAAGAATGTAATTTCTGAAATCAGTTAGGAGACAACAGCTAGAGGCATTTGGAAGAAGTTCGAGGACCTATACATGAAGAAATCCCTAACCAACCGTCTGATCCTATTGAAGACTTTCTTCACTTATAAGATGAAGGAAGGTTCTTCAATTAAAACACACCTAAGTGTGTTTGATGACCTGTTGATGAAGATGAAGTCTGTTGAGTTGAAAATTGATAAAGAACAAAAAGCAATGGTTCTGTTGTGTTCGCTTCTAGAGCGATACACTTGTTTCGCTAACATCCTTATCTACGGTAGAGACACATTGAAATTAGATGATGTGAAGGCAGGTTGGCTCAGTGAAGAGTTGAGAGATCAGATGAAAGAGTTTGGTGTTGGTGACAGTAGTGGAGGAAGTAGTAGTTCAGGCTTATTTGTTGAGAGAGGAAGAGCAGAGAAGAAAGTGAAGAATAATAAGGGGCGTTCCAATTGTAGGAAGCCTAATTCGTGGAGTAAGTCTAAAGATGGAAAGTGCTATAATTGTAAGAAACCAGGCCATTGGAGAAGAGACTGTCCAGATTTGGAGAAGAAGACTGATGGTTCTTTATCTATTGCGATGGAGAAAGGCAGTAGCGATTTATTGACAGCGGTTGTATCAGATGTTGTAGACCACTGGATTCTAGATTCTGCCACATCATTTCATATGACTCCTAATAAGGATTATTTTTCTTCCTTCGATGCCAAAAAAGGAAGTTCTATCCTTATGGGGAACGATGCTACATGCAAGTCTATGGGAGTTGGTTCACTTCGCATTCGCATGTATGATGGGATTGTTCACACACTTTCAAATGTTCTCTATGTCCGAGGTCTTCGGAAGTCATTGATATCATTAGGCCAATTGGCATCATTGGGATGCAAGATAAGCATTGTTAAAGATGGTTTGAGAGTTTCTAGAGAGACACTTGTATTGATGAAGGGTGTTATGGTGCGAAATTTGTATTTGCTAATGGGTACCACTGTCCATGGAGAATCATGTGTTGGAGTCGATAGTTCTAAAAGTTGGGATGCTACCAAACTTTGGCATATGAGATTAGGTCATACTTCGGAGAAGAACTTAGGGTTTCTTCAAAGGAAGAAAAAGATCAAGGGAGAAATCTTCAACAAGTTGGATTTTTGCAAGGAATGTGTATTGGCAAAGCAAACTAGAGTTTCTTTTGGTGATGGCGTGCAAACTTTTAAGAGGGTACTTGATTATGTGCATTCAGATGTTTGGGGGCCATACTCTACAGCTTCTATTGGTGGAGCAAATTATTTTGTTTCCTTCGTTGATGACTACTCGCGCAAGGTTTGGGTGTATGTAATGAAAGCTAAGTCGAAAGTATTTGAGAAATTTAAGGTTTGGTTAGCTCTTGATGAAAACCAAACAGGAAAGAAACTGAAGATTCTTAGATCCGACAATGTTGCGAATATGTCTCCAAAAAGTTCCTCGACTACTGCAGACAGCGTGGTATTAGAAGACATTTTACTACACCTGGTGATCCGCAATCCAATGGGGTTGCTGAGAGAACATTTTACTACACCTGGAATATTAATGAATAGGGGATATTGGAAATATTCGTCATTTAATTAGTTGCCATGTTTCATGAAGAAAATAAATGGAAAGAGATTAAAATTGGAAAAGGGATTGATTGATGGAGAAAAGGGAAAATTATCAATCAATCATATGACAATTAATTAATGGAATATTAGTTTTTTCCATAAATTGATTTATTTTACATAAATCAATTGTCTCATCCCCAAGTAATCTTTTCTCTATTTAAAGAGAGGCATAGAGGATGTCATTCCTATGAAATGTATGAGAACATTTGTATTCTTCATTTCTTTTGCTCTACTTTAAAAAAAACTCTATAATCTCTTGAACATTAATAATATCTCTTCCCCATTGAAGTAGACGTACACTATCTCGCGATTGTTGAACCACTATAAATTTGTGTATTCTCTGTTGCCTTTATTATTTTTTTGATCTGAGATTTATATTCATTTCAAGCTGTTTGTTCTATCACATCATTGCAAGATCCTATTGAGGTTTTTCCGCTGAAAGGGATTGATCATCCCTTACACGATATATTAATATAGTTACTGTTACAAACTTGTGCTGAGATTTTATGATCATTTTTTTTCTAATATCTAGTGTATATATCAATAAATAACTTAATATATTGTAGATAATAATTATTATAATGATTTTTTTAGTATATTGAAATTGTAAATAAAGAAATCTGAATAACTGAGAATTAGTGCGTTCTCTTTGATTGTTTGTTTGTTCTAGTTAGTAAACTTGTTAAAGCCATAGGCAATATATATATATATATATATATATATATATATATATTGTAGCAAACTATTTCTAGTACACGAGGCTGCAAACTGTTTTCAAGCTTGGTTATTGGAACTTCACGAAGTGACAATGAATATGCATTATACCCCACTGTATCTATTACCATGAAGGGTGCACTACATATAGATACTAAATTTGAATTAAATAGAATATAAAATAACATGAATAAAATTCACACTAGGACAGGAATGAGCCTTCCCTTTAATCATTTTATTTCAGTGCTTGCAGTTTATATTTTATTTTATTTTGCCAAGGTTTTAAATTCGTATTTTCCATGAAGCATTCATTGTTCAAAAACATAAGCTTATTCTCGTCAATTCAAATAATATTGTTAAACTTGTATCGCAATATAGATTAAGATGGATATGCTACATTTCTTGTGTATTTGTTGGTCAAGTTATAGGACGAGAAACTGTGACTAAGATGGATATGCTACATTTACTTAGTTATAGGAGGAAAACTGTGATTAAGATGGATATGCCACATTTCTTGTGTATTTGTTGGTCAAGTTAACTTGGCAAGTTTATCAGTTGCACTTGCATGTAGTGTGACTTATGTTTACACCTTACGTCTTTGTAAGTTTATTTATAATTAATCAGTAGATGGAAAATAATAAAATAGAAACATGAATTTGATTAAACTTATTAATCTCAAATTGAATATTTGGACAAAATTATCCAATCAATTTTTGTTCCTGCTACATGGTTTTCATGCAAGAACTGAGGCTCAGTTTTGTGAAAACTGAGTAGAGGCTTAGTTTTCGCGCAAACTGAGTAGAGGCTCAGTTTTTTCGTGCAAACTGAGTCGCTCAGTTTGCTTGAAAACTGGGCCGGCTCACTTTTTGCCAAAACTAAGCCGCTCAGTCTTCACAAAAACCGAGCCTTGGCTCAGTTTGTGCAAACTGAGGCATGCTAAAACTGAGCTGAGGCTCAAATATTATATTGAATTTATCAGTTTTGCAATTCACTTGTTATTTGTCAGTTTTGGAATAATAACTTGTTATTTATCGGTTTTGCAAGTACACTTGTTATTTATCAGTTTTGCAATTTGTTATTTCTGCAAAAATGAATGCTTTTGTATTTTGGAGGCACTTGTGGAGGAGGAAAAAAACAGAATTTGGAATGTAATGGCAAGGGGAAAGCAAATATGTGTGATCTTGATAATGTTCCTATCTCCAAAGTTTCTGGTCTGATAAAAGGAAAAATTATTATCGTCCAATTAGCTCCACTTCTTCCATAAAGCAAGAAAAGACGATGCAAGCTTCAAAAGCAATTGCCAACAGGAAGTTGTTTGGATAACGGATGTTTTAGATCCGGAAGCACCAATTTACAATGGTCCTCAAAACAGACATTACAAGCTTTGTGAATTTTTGGATGGGGGCTTTGTGATATGGTCTACGTTTCGCCTTTGCAGTATCTAAATTTCTATGTATCTTTAGTAAAACTTTGTATTGCTTTTTGTAATTTGAACTTGATATTGTGGTATTTTGAAACTGCAAGCATGTGACAAATATTTGAGCATTATGCAAATGTGACATTGTTGAATTTGAAATATGGAAGTGTACCGATTCCTATATTGAATTGATATGTTGAATTATATATGTGACTGGAAATCATAAAGACATGTTATATATACTCATTTATAAATGTTAGCAATTTATGTATGTCAACATTTATAAGTGTTAGCAATGAATATGTTTGTAACTCTTATAAGTGTTACCATATCTTATGGTTCCAACATTTATAAGTGTTAACAATGAATATGTTTGTAACATGTACAAATGTTACTATATCTTCTGGTTCCAACATTTATAAGTGTTAGCAATGAATATGTTTGTAACAGTTATAAGTGTTACCATATCTTCTGGTTCCAACATTTATAAATGTTAGCAATTACTCTGTTTGTAACACTTATAAGTGTGACAAATATGGCTGGATGATTCCTCACAGGCCGTTGGTAACACTTAAAAGTTACAGAAATTATTTGTAACACCTATATTTGTTGGGAATCCCCTATTTTGGTGTAGTGATTGTTCTACACAACATGATTATCGAAGATGAAAGATATATGGATGAAGGTAAACGCCACTACGAATACGAAGGTGATTCGCAAGCACCCGAAGTATTCTGACAAAACACACCAATAACAGAAGAGAATTTCAACATTCATTTGAACCGTCAAATTATGTTTAGAGATCCACAACTCCATAACCGACTGCAAAAAGATTTTATGAATCATTTATGGATCCACTATGGCGATACCTGATTATGAAGTTTGCTTGTCCGAACTCGTGATTTATTTTACGATTGTACGAATTTATGCAGTAATGATGTTGTAGTTTTTTATTTTACCAATCGCGTTCTATTGTATTTGTATGGGTTATTAACCAGTTATTATTATGTTCTAAAGCTAAATTAGTTTATTTCGGTCTTCCTAAACATAACTATTTTCTACCAAAATAATAATGATTTTATTTCATCATATTAAAATATAAGCTACGATAGTTAGACAAAAATTTAAAATGTAAATGAAACATGCACCGAATTTATCGGCTCGTCATGTAATGAGCCGATTTTATCGGCACACGTCGAAAAAATCGGATCGCTACATGATGAGTCGTTGAATTAGGCGCGCGAGACCAATTCAAAACTCTAAATTGGTCCCGTAACATTTTCCTTAATATTACATGAAGTAATATCTGTTGGGGACCAAAATTGCAAAAAAATCACAATTCAGTGCATGAATTGCTTGCTGCTGGAGTTGCTCTTAAGTCAATGGTGCCTAGGGTAGGATAATATCCTTTTTGGAATAATAGTGCTGTTTTATATATATATCAAAAGGAGATCAATAAAATGTATATGTGCATGTAACATATAATCGGAGCAAAATCAAAGTTCTGGCAGCAAAAGAAAAACGATTCCTTTAACTTACGGGTGCTATCAGTTCACCCATTTTAGTTTTTCGTTATCGCAATAGCCGACATATATAAATCATTTTTAGTTATCCATAAACCGAACTAAAAATGTTTTACAATTTCTGTTTGGAATGTTCACCGTAATTTGAAATAAATTATAGGTATATGATTAGAGTATTATTATTTATGATTTTTATGCTTTCTAATATTAATATTGACACAAAGATGATGATTGAAATTTTCTTAAATAACTACACTAACATAAAGTATTTTCTGCAAAATTCAAAATTCATAGAACCTATCATCTGGCAGCATGGGTGTTTATGAATATGTATATTTGAATGTCACAAATATTGCCACTAAATTTTAATAAGGTAATACTAGTAAGATGTCTGTATGTTTATATTGATAAATATATAGATATATACTACAAGTTTATATTAACATACTGATGTGATATTATGTAGTATATAAATATACATTTCATGATAAATCAAATGTCTAATTTATGAAATTAGTCAATGATGCTCATATATTGAATTTTTCTACAAAAGAAAAAACTTTGAAAAACTTAAGCAAGTATGACCTGCTTTAGTTTCATGATGTTTGTACCTAGATTATAGAAGTTGGGATATTGAATAAAATTTACAACTGCGATTAATATATGTTGATATTTGTATTTTGTAGCTGGCTGTATATGTTTGCAAGTAGAATAGAAACTACTTGAAACTAAATTATTATAAGAACAAATAAATTGATATCGATTTTGTGCTTGCGCAATGTGTATGTCTCAACTTATGTCTCGGCCTTACCTATTATGAAACATATGTTTTGATATAGGAGTATAAAAGGACTTGATATATGCACATGGACAAAAGTTAATTTTGAAACACTAAATGTGCATCTTATATCTTACTAATTGTATACCAATGACATAAATGGATGTTTACACAATTCATGATATGTGGCTATTATTATAAAGTAGCTGCAATGCTCTGTAGTGTAAGACATTGTGATAAAAATATTGATATGTTAATTTTAATAGTATCTGAGTTATATATATGGAAGAATTACATATATGTTTACATGAAAAACACCTAGCTTACTTGTTGCAAAAACTGTCATATTGGAATTTTTTTTTTATTTGTATGTGATGAATGAATGCATGTTTTTTCCATTTTACATGTATATATATAATCACCAGCATACTATATGCTTATACCTGTAGTATATGTGCATTTAGATATTCCGCTGGAATTATATGTATATTGATACATACTCCAGCCATGTTTTGAGAAAATAACGTAGAATATATGATATTAACTTCATGATATTTGTACACAAATATGTCCAAATTAGACACTGAATTGTTTTATAGGTAGAGTTAAATATTTATATCTAATTGCATATCTGTGCCTAACATGGATAAGAAATATTGGATGCACATACTTGACTTCTACATATTTTTTTCTTTTTCTTTTACATGTCAGTATGAGATACTGAAATAGTTTTAAAAGGATTAGGAATGGTCAGTGAGACTGAACAGAAATATGCATATTGATGCACAATTTTGATGCAAAGTGTTTGCAGATTCCAACAAAAAGTATGGTTGCATAAGTTTACACTATATTGGTCTGAAATTTATGTATAATTGTATACGAATCTTTTTTGTATCATAGTGTATAAAAGATTGTTCATATATTTGCTTGTGTCTATCAAAATAATTTGAATCTGGTATTGTTCTAAGTCTTGATTTCTAGAGAGGGGCTGGGATTAT
Organism: Allium sativum; assembly: GCA_030737875.1. NCBI lineage: Eukaryota > Viridiplantae > Streptophyta > Magnoliopsida > Asparagales > Amaryllidaceae > Allium > Allium sativum. Next base: position 694,716,560 of record CM060923.1, read on the forward strand.
ATGTACTTCTGGGTATTGTGTCCTATGTATAAAATTATATGTGCTACCTGAATGATTGCCATGAATGTTTAGTTCATTGCATTTTGTATTTGAATCTCATATAGATAAAGGAATGGGCTTTGAAATCTGATTTTATTGGCCTACGTATATGTAATTGTGTATTTGTAATATGCAATTTATATGTTTGTGTATATGCATAAATATATAATCATAAGTAGGTCAGTATGTTTAAAGTTAAATGTATATGTCTGGGAAAGTGATAAGCTTTATCTAGGGAATGACCTAAATTCTAAAAGTTAAATGGGCTTTATATATAAGTCTTTATTATATACATATAAATTCGCCTTGAAATATTTAGGGATGTTAGGGACAAATGGTTAACATGAATATCACATTGGTTTTATGAAAATAACTTCTAATGCCCTACATGTGAAAGTTATATTTAACCAAATTTCTTTTGAAATGTTCAAAGGATAAATAGGCATACTTCTTACATAACATCCACGTACACAAATATTATATATTATTGCGTTTATATGCAATATATATATATATATATATATATATATATATATATATTTAGAATAGAATACATATTTTGAGGTATGTAAATGACACTAATATTGTTTGCCACTACGAATTATAAAATCCCTTAAAGAAAATTTTGTTATATTAAGTCATGGTGACGTCCTCTAATATATACACTCATCAATGCTAGAATCACTGGATGTAGGTAACGCCAAAGTGTTTTGCATCTTTTATTTTGGTTATATGCAATGGAGTAAATGTGGTAGTCTAACGTATAATTGGGTCTTTCTTAACCAGGCTACATAATATGATTATGGCCTTAGAGACAAAAAGCATGAAATATTGAATATTTGAAGGGAATGTCTATTTAGACACAATTGATTTACACCATTGGATCATCCCATGAATTCCACCCCTTCATATAAAGACAAAAAATCCAACGGTCGAGGTTTTGTGTCACTCTTTTTGTGTTCAAATAGCAGTTCCCATATTTAAATGAACAAAATTGTTCATCATGTTATCCAAGAATTATATAAGAGATATAATAGATGTAAGATGTCTACCAAAAGATTGTGTTTTGGGCGATCAGCCAAAGATGACTCAAGGCATGATTAGATATGGATCTTGGACCACCAATATATATATATATATATATATATATATATATATATATATATATATATATGTATGTATATGTATATGTATACTGATATATATATATATATATGGATGTTAATTTGAGTGGGAGCATATTTTAGTTTAAATTAAATATTCATATTAATGTAAATTTTGGTTGTCAAAATCTGTGTTTATATTAAATATATATTACAAAATCGGTTATTATTAATTATCTATTGTAGGTATTAAATAGCAAACAACTCTAATAATTTAAAATTAATCATTGAGAAGGATAAATTAAATTAAATAAAATTTCTTGACTAACATCGAAATTTTGAGGATTGTCCTCAAACAAATTAAAACGTAATTGTTTTACATGAAAATTGAAGTATGAATTCAACCGAATGAGATATAAATGTTATAACAATCTACTTATACATCTCTAGTATTAGATACTAGATATGAATCACATAAATGTATGTGAATTTGCGGGAAGTGCAAAATAGTAGAAACCCGACAAAATGAGAAGTGAACTTACAAGTGGAAGTAAAACAAATGTTATTACATTATCCATAGAAAATTGCTTCCTTTTCTAAGTACTGGCTTAATTGAAGAATTAAAGTATTACTGTTATAAAATTCCATTTATTCTGTATCTTGTTTAGAAAATTTTGAATTTCATTTGTAATAAAAAATCAATTGTCATTCATTTTATTTAAATGAAATATCTTATGGAATTTCACAAGTAGTTAATGATCTTTATAAATCCTTAACTATGATGTACTTGATTATAACATAAATACTGAGCAAATTAAATGATTTAAATCCAACATTGTAATAACCCGGAAATCCAATTTAATTTTTTTATTTTGGCAATTCTGGTGAATTTTGAATATTTAAAATTAATTATTTTAAATAATAACGACGAGAATTTTATTTTGAATAGAATTAGAACGTATATATTTATATAGATCGTTGTTAGAATATAAATATTTTATTTTAAATATAAAAGGAATAGAAAATGGCGCGTTAGTTTGAAAATTCGATTTCAAAGTTCAAATGAATGTACAGGATTCAAAATAAATCGGATTTTAGCGAAACCAAAAATATTTGAATTTATTTGAGAATATCTTTCCAAGAATCTGAAAAATCAAATTTTCATAGCGGGAATCAAAAGTTATGCCCAACTGAAAATTCAGAATAGTCGCTATGGAATTTTGGGCCCTTAGAAATGGAATTTTTTTCAAACGGTCTCAGACTTCGACGAAATTAGTTTTGTTAGGACCGTATCGTCCATACGAAGATTGAAATAATATTTTTAGAATTTTTAGAGACTGTATGTGGCCCCGAAATTGAAATGAGCGTTTAAATTGGATATATAAAGATTTATATTTTAATTTGAATGGAAACAGATCAAAACAGTCGAATTAGCTTGCGATATCTATCCCATTGTGTTCGGAATGGGATTAATTAGCTAGGGGCGACAGTCGGTGGGTTCGATTTGGGGTTTGGATAAAATGTCAACTCTTGGAGATATTAAATTAATTAAATAATTATTTATAAAGTACCCCCTTTTTACTTTCTCCTATCCCCGATTAAATAAAAGGAAAAAAAAAGAAACCCTAGCTAACAGAGCCACCGCTCCTGGAGACCATCGCACCGGGGGCCTACCTCTGGCATCGCCTGGCGCGCACACCCCCTCGCTGACCTGCGAGCCCCTCTCTCCTTCACTCCCCAGCTCGCGTGAAGGAATCGTGGAACGCCCCCTTAACCTAGATCGACATCGGAGCATCGCACCCTCCCATTCCGTGCCTCCTTCACCTCGACCCCCTCCGCCTGCTCCGCCCTATGAGTATACACCACCCTCGTTCGCTGACCCGCGCCCCCTCATCACCCCTTCCACCTCCAACGCAGCGTAGAAAACCCCCTCTTTTTCCTCCAATAACAAAGTAAGTTTTATTTATTAATTTGTGTATAGAAAATCTGATTTTTCACATATGTGATTTAGCTTAGAAAAAAACCGATTTTTCGTATGTGATTTAGCTTAGAAAAAAACCCGATTTTTCATATATGTTTTAGCTATTAAAAATATGATTTTTATACTATAGAAAGAATAAAAATATGATTTTTATATTATAGAAAGAATAAAAATATGATTTTTATATTATAGAAAGAATAAAAATATGATTTTTAATATATAGGACATCATATTAAAAATGTGATTTTTCCTATGAACAGCGGAAAAAGATCGCATTGAAACTTTAAACAAATTCGAACCGTTCAGAAATAAGAGAATGACGGAGTGGAACCCAAGGTGAGAAATCCTCACCTTTAATTTATTTCTAGTTTGAAATATATACTGGGATGCAGACGGTGCTTAGCAGCACCCGACACCCGTCGTCCATAGACCATGGATGACTTGTTTGTTTGATTGTTGTGTTGTGAAATTTGACTGTTGATTGTGATGAATAAAATATATATTCATGTGTTGAAATAAAATATATATTCACGTGTTGAAATATAATATAAATTCATGTGTTGAAATCAAATATATATTCATGTGTTGAAATCAAATATATATTCATGTTTTGAAATCAAATATATATTCATGTGTTGAAATAAAATACATATTCATGTGTTGAAGTAAAATATATATTCATGTGTTGAAATCAAATATATATATTCATGTGTTGAAATAAAAAATATATTCATGTGTTGAAATAAAATATATATTCATGTGTTGAAATCAAATATATATTCATGTGTTGAAATCAAATATATATTCATGTGTTGGAATAAAATATATATATTCATGTGTTGAAATAAAATAAATATTCATTAACAAATCGAATGATTTGTTTATGTACACCTATTTGTCTTATATTGATTGGGACGATAAATTTTACACATCGCCCAACTGCACAAATAAAATATGTGTTTGATTGATTGAAACCCCACACGGGTGTTGGGATGATATTAACGTACGCTAATCCCAATTGTTTAGTAGTATGTCGACCGATGGGTTGACAGACTGTGTAAGCGTTACTTATCTATATTTAATACTTATGCAGTGGTGTGGTGCACTCTGGATGATGGCTGATGATTTATCGTTGCTATTATATACATGCGTTGTTGAGAATCCATATAATTAACATTATATGGTAATTGATTGGGCCTCATTCTAATTTGGAAAATAAAGAATAGAAAATAAATTCATGTGTTGAATAGAAAACGTATTCATGTGTTGAATAGAAATAAATTCATGTGTTGAATAGAAACAAAAATTCATGTGTTGAATAGAATAAATATTCATGTGTTGAATAGAACAAACATTCATGTGTTGAATAAAAGCCGTGTTGACTAGATTGACGCCATTTTGACGTGAACGACATTTATATCGATTTTATTCATTTTTATAATGAATATAGAAAAGAAAGTGATTTCAAAATATAACGTTTTGAAAATATTATCATTTGTATATCGATGATGTGGAATATTCAATTTTGACTCGAAATTGAATGTGAAATTGAAATCGTTTTGAAAACGGATTTAAAACGATTTATAAAATACTTTTTGAAAGGAAATCGACGAAATATATATAATATATATATATATATTATATATATGATGGCCTGAGTAGAACGCGCCACGCCGCGGCAGTTCGCAAATTTCGACCATTGACTTCGAATGGATATTACGGGAGATCCGACCGTCAGATTCTCCTAAAACCGGAACCGTTGGGTTCGTATCGAATAGAGCTTTCTAACGGATATTAGAGATTTGAAATCTAACGGTAGGATTTGGAATTATGACCAAATCAAATTTGGAAAAGGTCGCTGTACGTGCAGTTCGATGGCCGTTGATGGAAATCGACTGTACGGGCCTTGATAAAATTATTAAAACATAGTAATAATTTGTGTAAAATCATAAGAAATGATTTGTGAAGAATTGGGACGAAAAATTCCATATTTGAAAAGATAAAAATAGATTTTTATCAAAATGAACTAGTTTTGAACTAGAAAAATAATTTATTTATTTTTAAATAAATAAATTGAATTTGAAAGGGTTTTAAAAGTAACCAGAAGTTTCAATAATTGAATTGATATTGAATGTGATTTTGGGACAGGATATGATTTTCCAAGTTAAATAATCATTGATAGTGATTTTTGGGAAGATTAAAACCAAGTGAAGTTTTAATGAATCTTTAATTAGATGGAAATAATCGAGAATGGAGTATCACCAGTTCTTGTTGCAGTCATGATGAGGGGTTCTCGCTTCGCAGTTTGGTGGCGAACGGGAGACTCTTACCCCCACATGTCCCTTGCGGGGGTTGGTTAGGCAGTGGCCGGGAGGCTCGAGAGGGTCACCATAAAACAAGCGTACTTGGGGACCATGTGGGAGCCACGGTGGGTTTTACCTTCTACGTTGGGGGATTAAGGGATGGTTGCAAAGCCTACCGGATTTATTATATACGCTAGTTATTCAGAAAGACCGGGTTTATCCCATTCTGAATAACTGATTCGACGTGGTGTCGAGGATGAAGACGGTGGTCGAAGACCGGAGGTCTTCACATCGTTTGGGTGATTACTGATGATCTTGATTGGGCTGTACACCCAAGAGGAGGGAATCAGTTGATGATCGTCCAGACGTATTTGGAGATCGACGGATATGCAAGGTACAAGGTGCCTCCGGTTTCGTTCAGACCCAGAACGAACTTGTATGGACTATGTGTCTGACATTGGATTTTGCTCTGTGTTGATTGATCTCCATTAAATATACATCTGCCTGGTGAAGGGGAATGCATTCCATTACTTCACCCTTCTCTGAGACGTATGGGATCAGAGGTTGTATATCGATAGACATCAGTCGCATGGTGTGAATTTCCTGTGTGGCTTGCCTAAATGGAAATTGATCAAGGTTTCTGTTGAAAAGAAAAGTCTTGAGGCTAATGATCAAAGCACCGCCTGTGTGGCATAGCTTTGTGTAACGTTGATTCGCGAGCCTCACACCCCAGTTGTGAACCAGAAACGGGAAGGACCTCAGGGAGGGCATGCGTTTCCTTCTAGCTAGGGTGGTGTCAGTAACCTACCATCCCTGACATTTATATGATTTTCACCTGTGTGGTTGTTGCAGTTGCGAGGTGCCTCAGATATATCCGTGACTATGTGGAGCCGATGGAGTCATTTGGATCATTTTCGCCACATAGGGCGGGGGAACACAGTGTCCAGGGTTTAAGTTTAATCCACATCAGTGGACCGGCCCTGACAATCCAAGGGTCATTCGAGCTCTGATCCTAAGACATGGTAGGATAGATTGTCTCAAAATCGGTAGAGGACTATCTTTTGCCTTGGTTCACAGATGGAAATCCAACTTCCAATACGTGACTTTGCGGTTTTGATTGTAGTGCCTAGTATGGCGACATAGTGGTATGGGGCGCTTATGCCGTCTATGATTGATACTTATGATTTGAAGTTGTTTTATACACTATGCACTTATAATAGTATCAAATGATTTGTTTTAAACGTATCAAGCATTCTTGGCTATTATAAGGTAAAAACCCTATCCTCCGGCTTGCGTTACATTGTGTGATGGGACCTGGGTCTTATAATAGCTTCATTGTTCTTTATTTAGCATTGCGCTGTTGTTTTATGCACTGGTGTTCTTGGGAGGAAACCCGTTCCGTGTTATACGGTGTGGTCCCTTGATTTACCTAGCTTTAAAATAAATATTAATAACTGTTTTAGTTCTCACACCAGTCACATGACTGATCTGGAGATTATTGTTTTTACCTAAACTCTGGGTGCTCTTATTTTGACATAGGCAGCTAGTAGTTTTGGTTTTGCAGATTTATATTCACAGGAACCTGGTTTACAGCTGGATGATACTCGGAAAGCTCTGTATCCGTGTATTACTTCTAGTTGTGTTTTGTATTATTTTTCCGCTGCAGTAATGTATTTTAATCTCTGATATTTGTCGAATGTATTTTATTCATTTATACTCTGTATATTCTTGTATTCTGATGAATTGTTGTAATAAGCAATGAAATGTTCTTCTGTTTCTGTCCCGATGTGGCTTGTTCTCAATTCAATCCGAGCTTTCCTTACCGGGGAAGTTCGGGTCGTCTCAGTGTGGTATCAGAGCTTTGGTTTACAGAGCTCGGAGAACAAGACACATTGGAACCATACGAAAGAATTGATCAGAGATTGGATTAGTAATATCCAGTGAGAATGACTCGTTAGAGATGGGATCAGTAGTATCCTAGAACGAGTTAACATAAAATTTAAAACAAATTTTGTTTTGAAAATTTAATTCAATTATTCGTATTTGAATATTTATTTATATTGATTTGGACAATCCGGTATATAAAGATTTTGCGTATACATCTGATCCGCGTGTGTTTGAAGTTTTAATATACTGGATAGATATAGAATCACGCTCTAGTCGTCCGGAGATGGTTCTGATGATCGCTATAGTACGTACATCATCAGAATTTATATTAGAGTTTCGAAAGTGGGATTTCTATATGACTCCAATTGATTGGTGTGAGAACCAAAATTAGATAGGGCCTATTGTTGTAATTTGGCACCAAAAATGTGATTTTTTGACTATGTATCAAAATTATGAATTTGAAACGTTAATTAATTAATTGATTGTTGATTGTGTTGTTTGATTATTGGTTGATTAATTAAATTTGGACCATTTAGCCAAATTGTACCAAATAGTGAATTGTACTGAAAATTTATCGCATTTGCATGCATGTACATGTACTTACATTGAACAGGTCATAGCAAGGAGGCTAGAGAAGAGGAATAAAATTGTTTGCCCGACAAATAGGTACATGTTTATTGTATATCTTGGGTTTTCGATGATTTTATGAGCCGGTTGGCTGTTTCTTTTTATTTTTGGATTGGTGAGGGCCATGGGAGGCTATTTGAAATATCCCGAAGTTCCCGGTACAGGGGAGGTTATGGCGAAATTTTTCGAAATTTTAGGGTGTTAGCCAAATTTTTGAAAAATTTGAAAAGTTCTTAGAAACTGAAAAGTTGAAGAACTTAAGCCATAATGAAAGTAATGGAAATTGAGTTGATTAGTTGAACAACTTTCGGCTTTGTTCCTTTTCGGGGACGAAAAATTTTAAGTGGGGGAGATTGTAATAACCCGGAAATCCGAGCCAATTTAAAAATTTTATTTTGGCAATTCTGGTGAATTTTGAATATTTAAAATGAATTATTTTAAATAATAACGATGAGAAATTTATTTTGAATAGAATTAGAACGTATATATTTATATAGATCATCGTTAGAATATAAATATTTTATTTTAAATATAAAAGGAATATAAAATGGCACGGTAGTTCGAAAATTCAATTTCAAAGTTCAAATGAATGTACAGGATTCAAAATAAATCGGATTTTAGTGAAACAAAAAATATTTGAATCTATTTGAGAATATCTTTCTAACGAATCCGAAAAATCGAAATTTCATAGCGGGAATCAAAAGTTATGCCCAGTTGAAAATTCAGAATAGTCGCTATGGAATTTTGGGCCCTTAGAAATGGAAAATTTTCAAACGGTCTCAGAATTCGACGAAATTAGTTTTGTTAGGACCGTATCGTCGATACGAAGATAGAAATAATTTTTCTAGAATTTTTAGAGACTTTATGTGGCCCCGGTAAATTGAAATAAGTGTTTAAATTGGATATATAAATATTTATATTTTAATTTGAATGGAAACAGATCAAAACAGTCGAATTAGCTTGCGATACCTATCCCATTGTGTTCGGAATGGGGGTAATTAGCTAGGGGCGACAGACAGTGGGTTCGATTTGGGGTTTGGATAAAAAGTCAACTCTTGGAGATATTAAATTAATTAAATAATTATAAAGTACCCCCTTTTTACTTTCTCATATCCCCGATCAGATAAAAGGAAATAAAAAAAGAAACCCTAGCTAACGGAGCCGCCCCTCCTGGAGACCATCGCACTGGGGGACCACCTCCGACATCGCCTGACGCGCACACCCCCTCGCCGACTTGCGACGCCCTCTCTCCTCCACTCCCCCTGCTCGCGTGAAGGAATCGTGGAACCCCCCTCTCAACCTAGATCGACACCGGAGCATCGCACCCTCCCATTCCGTGCCTCCTTCACCTCGACCCCCTCCGCCTGCTCCGCCCTGCGAGCATACACCATCCCCGTTCGCTGACCCGCGCCCCCTCAGCACCCCTTCCACCTCCAACACAGCGTAGAAAACCCCCTCTTTTTCCTCCGATAACAAAGTAAGTTTTATTTATTAATTTGTGTATAGAAAATCTGATTTCTCACATATGTGATTTAGCTTAGAAAAAAAACAATTTTTCGTATGTGATTTAGTTTAGAAAAAAACCCGATTTTTCATATATGTTTTAGCTATTAAAAATATGATATTTATATTATAGAAAGAATAAAAATATGATTTTTATATTATAGAAAGAATAAAAATATGATTTTTATATTATAGAAAGAATAAAAATATGATTTTTAATATATAAAACATCATATTAAAAATGTGATTTTTCTTATGAACAGCGGAAAAAGATCGCATTGAAATATTAGACAAATTCGAACCGTTTAGAAATAAGAGAATGGCGGAGTGGAACCCCAAGGTGATAACTCCTCACATTTAATTTATTTCTAGTTTGAAATATATACTAGGATGCAGACGGTGCTTAGCAGCACCCGACACCTGTCGTCCACAGACCATGGATGACTTGTTTGTTTGATTGCGGTGTTGTGAAATTTGACTGTTGATTATGATGAATAAAATATATATTCATGTGTTGAAATAAAATATATATTCATGTGTTGAAATATAATATAAATTCATGTGTTGAAATCAAATATATATTCATGTGTTGAAATCAAATATATATTCATGTGTTGAAATCAAATATATATTCATGTGTTGAAATAAAATATTTATTCATGTGTTGAAATCAAATATATATTCATGTGTTGAAATGAAATATATATTCATGTGTTGAAATAAAATATGTATTCATGTGTTGAAGTAAAATATATATTCATGTGTTGAAATCAAATATATATTCATGTGTTGAAATAAAATATATATTCATGTGTTGAAATCAAATATATATTCATGTGTTGAAATCAAATATATATTCATGTGTTGAAATCAAATATATATTCATGTGTTGAAATAAAATATATATATTCATGTGTTGAAATAAAATAAATATTCATTAACGAATCGAACGATTTGTTTATGTACACCGATTTGACTGATATTGACTGGGAAGATAAATTTTACACCTCGCCCAACTGCACAAATAAAATATGTGTTTGATTGATTGAAACCCCACACGGGTGTTGGGATGATATTGACGTACACTAATCCCAACTGTTTAGTAGTATGTCGACCAATGGGATGACAGACTGTGTAAGCGTTACTTATCTATATTTAATGCTTATGCAGTGGTGTGGTGCACTCTGGATGATGGTTGATGATTTATCGTTGCTATTATATACATGTGTTGTAGAGAATCTATATAATTAACATTATTTGGTAATTGATTGGGCCTCATTCTAATTTGGAAAATAAAGAATAGAAAATAAATTCATGTGTTGAATAGAAAATGTATTCATGTGTTGAATAGAAAATGTATTCATGTGTTGAATAGAAATAAATTCATGTGTTGAATAGAAATAAAAATTCATGTGTTGAATAGAATAAATATTCATGTGTTGAATAGAATAAACATTCATGTGTTGAATAAAAGCCGTGTTGACTAGATTGACGCCATTTTGACATGAACGATATTTATATCGATTTTATTCATTTTTATAATGAATATAGAAAAGAAAGTGATTTCAAAATATAACGTTTTGAAAATATTATCATTTGTATATCGAAGATGTGGAATATTCAATTTTGATACGAAATTGAATGTGAAGTTGAAATCGTTTCGAAAATGGATCGACGAAATATATATATTATATATATAATGGCCTGAATAGAACACACTGCGCTGCGGCAGTTCGCAAATTTCGACCATTGACTTCGATTGAATATTATGGGAGATGCGACCGTCGGATTCTCCTAAAACCGGAACCATTGGGTTCGCATCGAAAAGAGCTTTCTAAGGATATTATAGATTTGAAATCTAACGGTAGGATTTGGAATTATGTCCAAATCAAATTTGGAAAAGGTCGCTGTAAGTGCAACTCGATGGCCGTTGATGGAAATCGACTGTACGGGCCTTGATAAAATTATTAAAAATAGTAATAATTTGTGTAAAATCATAAGAAATGATTTGTGAAGAATTGGGACGAAAAATTCCATGTTTGAAAAGATAAAAATAGATTTTTATCAAAATGAACTAGTTTTGAACTAGAAAATTTATTTATTTATTTTTAAATAAATAAATTGGATTTGAAAGGGTTTTAAAAGTAACAAGAAGTTTCAATAATTGAATTGGAATGGAATGTGATTTTGGGTTTATAGTGAACCGTGTTTTAAATGACATTGGTTCTTTAACTCAGTTAAAGACAGGATATGATTTCCCAAGTTAAATAATCATTGATAGTGATTTTTGGGAAGATTAAAACCAAGTGGAGTTTTAATGAATCTTTAATTAGATGGAAATAATCGAGAATGGAGTATCACCAGTTTTGCTCCAGGCGATATTTAAATCTTTAGTTAGATTTGAACGTGAAATGGTAATTGAATTTACCAATAACACCGTGGTGTTAGATATGAAGTATGACCAGTTTTACTTCATGGGATGAATAGGTTGGGATTGGGAAATAAAATAAATGATTATCGGTGTGGTTCGCTAATCCCAACTTGTTTGAATTGATATTCAAAAGAAGATTAAAGAATAAATTTAAAGAATTTATCTTTGATAAAATTAATGAGAACTTTTCCCAAAGTATAAGAATATTTGAATAAAAGAATATTCTGAATTGGAATGAGGCGTATGTTGTGTTTGTGTAACACTTGTTTATTATATACGCGAGTTATTCAGAAAGACCAGGTTTATCCCATTCTGAATAACTGATTCGACGTGGTGTCGAGGATGAAGACGGTGGTCGAAGATCGGAGGTCTTCACATCGTTTGGGTGATTACTTATGATCTTGATTGGGCTGTACACCCAAGAGGAGGGAATTAGTTGGTGATCGTCCAGACGTACTTGGAGATCGATGGATATGCGAGGTACAAGGTGCCTCCGGTTTCATTCAGACCCAGAACGAACTTGTATGGACTGTGTGCCTGACATTGGATTTTGCTCTGTGTTGATTGATCTCTATTAAATATACATCTGCCTAGTGTAGGGGAATTCATTCCCTTACTTCACCCTTCTGTTTAAAAGAAAAGTCTTGTGGTTGATGATCAAAGCACCGCCTGTGTGGCATAGCTTTGTGTAACGTTGATTCGCGAGCCTCACACCCTGGTTGTGAACCGGAAACGGGAGAGGACCTCAGGGAGGGCATGTGTTTCCTTCTAGCTAGGGTGGTGTCAGTGACCTACCCGCCCTGACATTTATATTATTTTCACATGTGTGGTTGTTGCTATTGCGAGGCGCCTCGGATATATCCGTGACTATGTGGAGCCGATGGAGTCATTTGGCTCATTTTCGGCCCATAGAGCGGGGGGACACAATGTCCAGGGTTTAAGTTTAATCCACATCGGTGGACCGGCCCTGATGATCCACGGGTCAATCGAGCTCTGATCCTGAGACATGGTAGGCTAGATTGTCTCGAAATCGGTAGAGAATTATCTTTTGCCTCGGTTCACAGATGGAAATCCAACTTCCAATACGTGACTTTGCGGTTTTGATTGTAGAGCCCAGTATGGCGACATAGTGGTATGAGGCGCTTATGCCGTCTATGATTGATACTTATGATTTGAAGTTGTTTTATACACTATGTACTTATAATAGTATCAAATGATTTTTTTAAACGTATCAAGCATTCTTGGCTATTATAAGGTAAAAACCCTATCCTCCAGCTTGCGTTGCATTGTGTGATGGGACATGGGTCTTATAATAGCTTCATTATTCTTTATTTAGCATTGCGCTGTTGTTTTATGCACTGGTGTTCTTGGGAGGAAACCCGTTCCGTGTTATACGGCGTGGTCCCTTGATTTACCTAGCTTTAAAATAAAGATTAATAACTATTTTAGTTCTCACACCAGTCACATGACTGACCTGGAGTTTATTGTTTTAACCTAAACTCTGGGTGCCCTTATTTTGACATGGGCAGCTAGTAGTTTTGGTTTTGCATATTTATATTCACAGGAACCTGGTTTACAGCTGGAATGATACTCGGAAAGCTCTGTAACCGTGTATTACTTCTAGTTGTGTTTTGTATTATTTTTCCGCTGCAGTAATGTATTGTAATCTCTAATATTTATCGAATGTATTTTATTCACTTATACTCTGTATATTCTTGTATTCTGATGAATTGTTGTAATAAGCAATGAAATGTTCTTCTGTTTGTGTCCTAATGTGGATTGTTCTCAATTCAATCTGGTCTTTCCTTACCGGGGAAGTTCGGGTCGTCTCAAACATAGCTTTGGCATTGTCAGTTAGGTCATATAAACAAGAAAAGCATATTAAAAATCCATAATGATGGATTTTTTATGGAATCATTTAATTTCGAATCATATGAAGAATGCAAATCTTGTTTATTAGGCCAAATAACTAAATCACCTTTCACTTAACACAGTGAATGGGCTAGTAAGTATTGGATCTCATACATAATGATGTATATGGAGCAATGAATACATATGTTAGAGGTAGGTTTTATTACTTCACTACATTTACTAATGATGTTAGTAGATATAGATGTATGTATCTTGCGAAACACAAATCAGAATCCTTTGAAAAGTTAAAAGAATTCAAAAATGAAGTTCAAAGCCAATTTTGAAAGAATATAAAGATTCTTCAAATTGATCGTTAGAATAATTAAGACAATAATCAATGGCTATCTAATAAAGTGTGAATTTTTCTCATAACTCACTCCACCAAGAACATCATAATGGTGTGTTTGAAAGGAAAAGTCGCACCTTATAAGATTTATTACTATCAATGATGAGTCATACAGATCTTCCAATAAATTTTGGGATTATTCCCTTAAAACAATTGTGTTCATATTTAATTGTAATCCTAATAAAACGATTCTAAAGATGCCATATAAGAATGGACTAGGAACATCCTAGTGCATCTATTATAATGATTTGGGATGTAAGGCGTTTGTTAAACGCCTTGCTTCTGATAAGATCGGACCCAATATGATAATTATTTTTTGGAATATCCAAAAGAAGCGAGAGGTATTATATAAATACTATGAGAATAAAATATTTATTGCTTGAATTGGTATCATTTTAAAGGAGCGTCAATTTCTAAGATACCGATGGAAATAAAGTAGAACTCGAAATGTCTCGGGAACCACAAAATACCATTGAACCTTGTATAAAGAAACTGAGTGGGAGTAACACAATAATTCTAATATTATATATTGATAACATATTAATTATTGTGAACAATGTTAGTTTAAAATAAGAAATAAATATTAATTCCTAGAAAGAAAATGTTTGGGTTAAGAAGTTAATTATTGAACTTAATACAGTATTGATCCAATGATTTACATTGTGATAACAATGGAGCCATTGATCAAGCCCAAAACCTTAATCTCATTATCGATCCAAACATATATTTAAGAAATATAATTTCTGATGTGAAATTGTTCACACATGAGACAACCATATCTACAAAGACACAAAAGATTGTAACGTTGTAGACCTACTGACTTAAACTTTGTCGTAGCATAAATATAATAGTCACATTAGTTTCATGGGTAAACGATACATGAATGATTATATTGACTCTAGCGCAAGTGAGAGATTATTAGAGGTTATGCCCTAGAGGCAATCTATTTGATGTGATTAATAAATTTTGAATAAAAGATTCAATTATGTTATATTTAATGTGTAACATAAATATTAACGTAATAGAAGTCCTTAGAATAATAATATAGAATTATATAGTTACAAGTAAGTGACTTGAACATGAGATTATATAATTTATTAAGTATTATAATTCATAAGTGCCCCTAATCAAGACTTATTATTTATATAGGACAACAATAAAACATTGAGACTAGTATGTTGACTGACTGATGATCATATCTCATTGATTATTAATATACGTAATATTAATGTCAATACATAAATACGTATTAGAGAATAGCGTATTGGGCTGACCTACCATAAGAAAACTACATGGAATATAATTAACAGTATCATTAGTTATTCTCATAGTGACAGTGATGTAATGGTCCTCAGACCTGAAAATCATTATAATTTTATTCAAGGATATTTGTGTTTTGACACCATCAAAAGTTACTTTTAACCGAGTAGGCGATAAAGGTGATTATTGTATACATCTCGAATTGATTGAAAATCATGAATGATCTAGTTGAAATTTAACTCTACGATATAAGTAGAGATATCTATGGGCCTCTTGATTGAGTGAGACTACGAAATGCATGGCCATGCTCAAATATTGATTTGTTTTAAATAGTCTACTCATCAATCAAGATAAAAGTATTAAATAATAAAGAGGATGTTACGTTCCATGCCTCGAGTTTGTTCTTAGCTATATTGGTTAAAAGGATTATATTACATTGATACACTAGTCATGGAAAGGTTTTATCGAATCATTGGTCCTATTATAACTCGGGTAAAATCGATGTGTTGCTAGATACTGCTCACTGTTTATAATTTAATTACGATTTAAATTATTTCCAATGTTATAGTAACCTATAGGGGCACACACTTAGAACTTTATAAAGGAAAAAACATGTATTGGATAAATAAAATATCAAATCTGTTGATATTTTATTTAACGTTGAAATGGTATGTCGGTGGTCACGTGAAACATCATTGAAGATATCATATCAAAAATAAAAACTGACCGTATACCTTATACCCTAAGTATGGCGGCTAGCACCAAATCCCCTTTTCTCTTCAATTTGATCTAAGGGAAAACGTTCGTGTGGATACCGATAGAGGCCAGTGTTTTTTTGTGCTGGTGATTCAATCCCTCCTCCATCCAATTCGAATTCATGAAAGTATCGAAAGGTATGAATGCTCGATTTATAATTTTATCACTTGAACCCTGTTCGATTTGGTTCGAATTTCATTAATATGATGTGAATTTGATCCAAATCACTTTCAATGACGAGATGTTGTACACCTATCATGTAGGTGATAAGTGACTTCTTACTATCTTATGTCTTATGTGGGGCATGGTTATATGCGTGAATGACGAAAGCCTTGAATTAGTAGGACTTAGTAGCTAGTATCCTCTAATTGATATTAGCGTAAAATAAATCATCGTAAAAGGTATTAAGTGACCAAAAGATCCACCTTGGGTATTAAGTGATCGAAAGTATCTGCCCTTAGCTTACGTTGATAGCGAGGTCTTAAGTGGCTATATATAAATAAGTACCCTCCTTATGTGATATTTAGATGTTAGTTGCCCACATCTTAATTAGTTAATGGTTGTTTAAAGGCTTCATACTTATGCATAAACGTTCTATCTTAGTATTGCGATATTGTTAGGTGTGGGTTTTGCCTTGGGTTTAGTGGTTAGTCATTGTGCATAAATTCTAAATGGGCTGTGTTAGAATTACCAGTCCTTTTAGACACATGTTTTGGTTTTTACCAAATGGATTACATTTGTGTATTATAGACAGTGTTATACATTTTCTACTCATCAGGACTTTTTGTTTTGACCTCCCTCCTAATAACAAATCTCAGGTTTATCTCGAGGAAGACAGGTCTTAGCAAGTGTTCAAGTTTGGTTTCGGTTCTCTTTCTCACATGCTCGCTGTCGGTGTGGTAATACGCCTTAAGGTAGTCGCTTTAGTCGATATTTGTTATCTTATTTCATTTCTACTATGAGTTAACATTATTTTACTCTGATTATGTTCAAGCTTATTGATTGTAGGTACCAGATTTATACTCTCTGTGCTTGGATGGATTTGAGTTTTGATTTTTGTCGAAATTCTGACTGGGAAAAATGTGTAGTGTTATAATGAATGTGAGGATAGATGCTATGTTTGGATGTTTGCTATCACCTCATCGTGCATACTTTCATTTGCACTTGGTATTGTGATGACCTTATAGTATAGCATATTAACTCTTTGGACGCAAGGACAGGTCAGGTATGACTATTCATACCTATACTTATATTAGTAGCTGAGATTACTATCGCTCACAATAGACCTTGTTCGACTTGGAATTTTATGCAGTGCTTTTTTACTACTCCAGGTGCTCTTAAATTAGCTGACTAGAGACGGGTAGGGTATGCTCGAGTGGCTACCGAAGATAAGAAAGAGGATTTCCACCTATAGGCATATATACTCTTATACTATATTTTACTTCTGTTGTTCACTACTTTTGGCATAGTAGTGTTTTGTGTAGATACAATATTTTGGATATGTATCTGCATATGACTTATTAGATATTATGTTGTGATGTGGATCTACTACTCTTATGCTTATGATTCATTTTTAGCTTATATTGTCTCATCTATTTTATATCATTTTATGTTATTATTATATTTTGTTCCATACGATGTGAGACACACGACAGGTTAGGGGTTGCTTTCTTCTATTTCCCTCATTTCAATCTTGATGACTGCTCTTCATTGATCGAGCACCACCACAACGCATATCGTTGGGTGTTGACAGTTTAGGGTGGTCGTCACAACGAGGTTTTGAGGCTATTGATTAAGCCTCCTTTATAGTCTATAGGTGGAAAATTTTGGAATATTTTAGGGCTATTGAGGTAAAATTCCACTGTAGGACTGGAATTGGAACATTCGTAAGCAGATAGAATGTAGAATTTCTCCGCTCTGATCTCCTTATTCCATCTTAGGAGAAATTAATTGGAAACGATTTAGATGTGTTTATATGTTTGATGGTAGGGTTTGGATACAAAATTGGTTTCTTTACACTTCTATTCGTACTCACGTGAGGGTTATGGATAAAATTATTTTTTAAATTTTGCATTTGTATAGAACTGCCTATATATTTTAGGATGTTTGCATCATGTTTTCAAAAATAAAATGCATACATATAGGAAGATCTGATTAAAATCATTATGCATGAATATTTTGTGGTTGCAATTCATTATGCACACAGTGCATGTGCGCATATTGGTTGCAAAATTAGATGTACACTAATTGGTTATGTAGTTTAGTACAATTAGGCGCCAGCGCCATGACTTGGTCATTGGTAAAATTGTAGGATGACATTTCTTTTAAGGAAGGGAGAATGTAACAGTCTAGAATTTTAGAAATTATTAATTTAGTTATTTAATCAGATTCCAAAAATGGAATTTTTGGAAGTGATGGAATTTGATTATGAAACTTGCACCATTGCATTCATGATGGAATTTTGGTCAATTTCATGTTTGGAACTTTACGAACGGAGTCCATATGAAAAATTTATGGATGAAATACGCAAATAGGCGAAAAATAAATAATGTAGGATATTTATTTAATTTAATAAATTTTATTAAAACTCACGTACCCCACCACTTCCAGGTCGACTGTTGGCTCGACCTACCGGTCAAACCAGGCTATGGAGGCTAGGGTTTTGTTTATATATTTTATTATATCGACGAACAAATCTTTATAAAATTAAATCTAAGAGTCTAGGGACATTTCTGCACATATAAATAAAGGGATAGACCCCACTCTCGTATTCATATTTTTTTTGGAAATAACAGCGAAGCTCTGCCATTTCCAGTCCTCCAATTTCTTCTAAAACATAAATTATGAATATATACAAATCAAGTTAACAATACTGGCGAGATAAGATTCAAATTTATGAAAAAGAGATGGTTCTTCGCTTAGGTAATTTAAATTATTGAATTTCATTCTTCTTTTCCTATTATTCTTTCAGATCTACAAATCTAAATCTAATTTTGTGAATCACCTTTGAAAATAAATTGTAGATATGTAAAATTTGGGAATTTTAAGCCTAAAAATTGTGATAGATTTGTAATTGAATAGCTTTCCGGTGAGTGGGAAATTATATATATCGTTTATAATAACTTGTATGATTCATTTGAGTTGAATCTGAATTATATGCTGAAAAGTTGTCAGATTTGTTTATTTTGTCGAATATAAAATATTATGATTATTGGTTAAGTACGAATTGTAGGCCTTTTAATAATATTTTCATTATATTACCTACAACTATTCTTATATCTATTTGTGGTTATTGTAAACACCTTGGATTTGGAAATCAGTCCCAAAACCATTATTAGATTTTTAGTTCTATTATAGGTTCATAGGATTGGGTGTTGATTTGTAGTTTATGTAGTTCTGTTTAAAATAATAATAATCTTATTTGTGTTTGATATTGTGTGTGGTTTTACTTAGTTATCGTAATTTTGTTCTTTTGTATAAAACGGCATTATTTGAAATTTACATGAAACACGAATAAATCAAAGAAGAAGATGCGTGAAAATTCATGTATTTTTATATGTATTCTAAATAAAATATTAACTTGTTTCCTTGGGATTTGAAATAATGTCAATTTTCCTCTTTTAAATAGTTTGGGCAAAATTTACAATAATTACATAAATAACATTTTATGAGATTTTGAATTTTAAAACATGACCAAACACAAAAACGATTATTTAGGTCACTAGTTCAGACCAGAACATAATTAATAAATAATAATAAAGTATAAATTAGTAACTATTTTAACTCTACGTTTAATTTATAAATATATATTAATCTTATCCGCCCTAATCTACGTAAATAACGTTATTATATTAAATAAAGGCTTGTTTGCTATTGTGTGTTTGAATTTGAAGTATTTTCATTTTATGAGAATGAATGTATGGTAATAACTCCCATAATAAATGAAAACTAAACGTTTGTAACCGCTGTAGCAATCAAAATGGAATTGGTTGCTATAGTAAAAGGTTATAAATAAGGTAATAAGTATTGTAACCATATTTATTTTGGTGAAAATATATTGAATAGGATAAATATGCCTAAATGGTTACAATTAAATTAGTGTATAGGAAAAAAGGATTGTAATTAGGGAAATAAATCAATAATAAACTTATATATATGTATTCAAACAAGAATTAGATGGAATTAAATTTATAGTAGTATATAGGACTTAAAATAATTAGATTAGAATTTAAATAGAACTGATATAAATGGCAATAAATAGGTTAATTGATGCCTTAGGCAATATGTTTGTTAGGGTCATTGATGGCAGGTAATCTAAATAATAGTAATAAATAGAATTAAATGGGGGTTAATGGGGATTGGTTGGCGTAGTAAATACTAAGTCCAAAAGGAAGTAAATAATTAAAAATCATAGGATAGGAAGTTATGGGTTTTCCTTGTTTTATTCTAGTTAACCTAGAATTAATATAATTAGATATGAGAGTTAGACTTAGCAGGTTAATGATCCCCAATTGGTAGAAAAAAACCCACAACTCCTTGGGGTTATCCTGCGCTTGGAAGAAGAAGTCGGAAAAGGAAAAAATATAGTGATAGTTTTATTCTTCGTCGCCGTAAATAGGAATATTGAAAATAGAATTTTTTGAATTTGAAATAATGTGATGGGCGAACGACGGGAATTGAACCCGCGCGTGGTGGATTCACAATCCATTGCCTTGACACTTTCCAATAGTCGGATATATGTGCAACTGATGTGAGATATCATTAACTATAGGAACCCATGACAATAGTTAATTGCGTAGCGAGGGTTATTTCCTACAATAGGTTTTCTAAAGAAGAAACCACAAGGGGAATAATTTGTGAGCGTAGCCTGCTTCGGGATTAGAGGTATTAAGTAGTTAGATCCACCCGTAAAAGGGTATTAAGTGATCGTGTAGCTCGCCTCCCCATAAATAGAAAGTATTAAATTACTATAATGTACGAGTTGGTAATCCCCGCGTAGGTTCGCTTCCTCTAGGTAGAAAGAGACTGGAGTGAGAGTCCACCTTAGGATTGGATATTAAATGACAGTTAAGGAGGTAACAATATCCTGAGAGAACTATTAAGTGGCTTGGGTATTATTTAATAAGGTCAGCTAGACAGTAACGCTGGGGTTCGCCAAGGGAAGTTCATAAATAACGAGATGTCGTCTACCTATCCTGTAGGTAATAAGTGGCTGTTTACTATCTCTCGCCTTATGCGGCGATTGGGTATATGTGTGAATGACAGAAGCCTTAAATTAGTAGGATTTAGTAGCTAATGTCCTCTGATTTATATTTGTGTAGGGTAAACCACTGAGTAAGGTATTAACAGTACACCAAAAAAGGCTTTTCATAGCCTTGAAAAAACACTGCTAAAGCTTTTTGTAGCGTTTCGATAAACGCTGCTACATGACATGCAACTAAAAGTTTGAGAGTTTTAGTTTCATTACAGTAAATGCTACAAAAAATAAACATGCTGTAGCCTTTCTGAAATCCTACAAAATATTTTTTTGGCAGCGTCTCAAAAACGCAACCAAAGTGGTATTTACACTCCTTTTTTATTTTCTGTAGCATTTTATCTTTCCTACTATATACCTTTTGTTGCGTTTTGCTTTTGCTATGATAGATTTTGTAAATTGTAATTTTTTTCAAGTAGCACTTTTGAAACGCTACTAAAACTTATTGATTGTATACAACATGTTTTAATATCCATTTTTTGCTATTAATGGCTTGTATCATTTCCAATAATCTTTTTTTTCTATCATTCCCAACAATCATTTATATATAATAATCATATTAATATTGATAATCAACCACATAATTATCATTTTCAAACCAGCATAGATAATCACCATATTCAAATAATTAAATAAGCACATTAACCCCATAATAGTATAATATCAATAATCATTTCAATGATAGTATTTCGATAAAATAAGCGAATCCACATACCACAACCATTTGCAGACAAGTCTGCACAACTAGTATGACCAAAATATTATAATACATAATAGTTAAAAGTCTTGTTCATAACTTAATTACCAATTGTTCTTCAATGAGGATGTTCTTCACTTCGGAAATGTTAATAACCTGTACATAAGTATAACCGTCAACAGTTAGAATTACATATAAGTCCTGTTAATTTGCATACAAGTATAATTTGCTATATATCAATTTCAAACAGGCCAAGTTTCAAAGTATGTGTTAATTTTCATATAACCAGTTTTATATATACAGATCAATTTTGTATTCACATCAAACTTTGAATACATGTTGGAACCAATTTCGAAAGTTTTAAATGCATATATTATGATCTATGAGTAAATACTAAAGATAAGCACGGCTCACATCACGCATGAGTAAGAAATTGCCACATGATAATTTTTGTTCAAGCATCTGACTTTATAGAGAGTTGGTTTTGTTTGGAAAAGGAAAGAATGATACACTTAAAAACTGTCTAATAGAAGATGAACAACTAAATGACTATTTGCAACTGAATATGCTATATTTAATACACTCAAACACTGTGTGATACATAAAAGGAAATTGGATGAATATTAAATTTAAAATTTAAACAACCTCCCAGTTAGCTTGAGGAGCTGCAAGAGGAGGAACTGGTGCTTCGAAAGGATGATGAAAATCTACATATGCAACCTGAGAAATTGAAGGCTGAAATAGCACATAATTAAGGCAAATGTCAGAAAATAAATATGAAGGCTGATTTGAATGGATAACATAAGCTTATATATGAAAATAATTGTAGCTTCTTTGTGCTCTTAGATACTATGATCGTAGAAAACTGTTTCATGTTCACCGGTAAGCTATACTTGTTTATCTTTTAATTTCAAGATATACCATAATCAAAACGTTTTATTGGTCACTGAGCAATGCAAACCAAAAATGAGTTGTTCGCTGTCAAAATGTCAATAAAACAGGATATGCCAATAAATGGATAAATAATTCAAAACCTAGGATAAACGACGAACATACATATCCTTGTATGAAACAACATATTGTTGTTTTTTATTGCATGTGTAAATGCAATTCCTGAGGGAATAAATCAAATTAAACGTACCTTTGTAGGCTTCATTTATCCCATAAATTTTCATAGTAACATCACTGTATCCATGTGCTTATCATGGTACCATCTCTAGCAATTAACAAGCAAAAGTGAGTGAATGAAAGTATTATACAACTATATATAACATATTTATAATGCATGCATGTCAGCTATAAATATTAGTGGTTCCACTAAGAAAATTCAAGAATACCTGCCCTAGGTAGCCTTCAATAGTTATATTTTTAACCTTAGATGTTGCATCATATTCAAATTCTAACACTTTGTAGCAATCCTAAAATTTGTTGGAATATTTATGGAATATGATTTTCATCATACAAAAATGTATATAAAGATGGAACAAGTATAATTTGAACTGGTGGCGTAGAATCCACCATAAAAATGTTAGAAAAAAACTTTATAAATTCATATGTTTGTTTCTTGCTTTTCTAAAAGGTGTCTTAGATACATGTTAACTGTGAGTAAGGTAGTTGAAATGATGTGGTGTAAGAATAGATGAAGGCTTAAAAAATATAGTAACTATGTGGCAAGAACAAAGACTAATACAACAGAGCCAAAATAGGAAAAAGATAGGAGAAAGCAATAAAGCATTGAGCAGATGCAATATGATAAGAGAAAAAATTATTTCTCCATATAAAGATCGACAAAATTATTTGCTCCATATAAAGCTCATTCATAGTTACATGTCAGTGAAATGCACATATAGAACAAATAATGGGATAGTGATACATTATCATATGCATCATTTTAGGACAAGGTTGAAAGCTTCATGTAACGACCAGATTTTTAGGTGATTAATTTTAAATATTTAATATGGATCTAAATATTCAATTGATAGTATAAATGAATTTTTATATTGTGTTATCAATTTAATAATCTAATATAATTTAATTTATAATATATCGAATTATCGTAATTCGAATATAATTGAAATCAAAGATTTAAACTGTATCGAAATTTGATTCATATAATCAAAATAAATTCTATTTCAACATAGAAACGATAATAGTTATTATTTATTATCAAGGAATTTATGTTTCGAGTTTAATTTATATCGATTTAAATTAATCTCTTTACCATACGATCGAATGGAGCTTCAAATCCTATTCAAGTGTATTTAGAATAGTGGTACAACCCTAAGAACGTCGGTTGTTGTGCTCGAATTGGAGTTCAAAACCCCGAATATTATATTATAAAATTTAATGGATAAGATCAAAATCAAATCAGAATCTGTTTAAATAAAATCAAAATCTCTTTATATCAAATCAAAATTAAATTTAAATCAAATCGAATTTAATGTGCTTGTACTTAGGGCTGTCAATTTCCAACACGACCCAAAATCCGACCCGAAACCCACACGGGAAATTAGTGGGTTGACCCGACCCATTTAATAACGGGTCATTTTAGGGTCAACCCGACTTTGACCCGTTTATAAACGAGTCGGTTTGGGTTAACCCGCGGAACTCGAATTTGACCCGACTTACCCGTTTATGTGCTCTATAATATTGTAAAACTGTCATCTTAGCTTGAAAATGAAGGATGTTGTCATTATTCGACAATTCATACACGCTAACACTTAACAATTTTCACGTTTTCATGTTTATTCCCACATTAACAACTTTTACATTTTTATTCTCAACTTAGCTTACAACAAGTGAATGATGACAATACCCTTCTTTCATGCTTTCATGTTCATTCACATCTTTTTATACAAATATTCTTCTTAATGGGCCAACCCTCCTGGTGAAAATGAAGGAGTCAACCCTCATGGTGATGGGATGCTCCAGATATGAGCGTGATCCACATGTCAAAGAAGAAGCCATGTTTTCACTTGGAGAAAGTATAGTATTCGCTGTACAATAGCAGGTGAAACAAACTTGGATATCACCAATTTTATAAATATAGTAATTTGATTTATTTAATGAATAATTAGGGCAAATAAATGTTTAGTTAAAGAATTTATTTTTCTGATTTAAAATTGTAATTTATTTAATAGATTATGTATATATATACCATATATCTATATTCATGTTAATTCAGAAACGCAAAATTTAAAACATGATTAAATGAGAATAGGGTATGTAATAAAAGTTAATTTAATTTAGTTAATTGAGTTTTAGTAACTAATCGAGTTAATCAATTCCTTAGAAATATTGTGTTTAATTTATACACGGTTGGAAGATCGGGAAGTAAGATATTTCGATTCGTAATTTTAGATTCTTACAACCAGGAATTAAAATGGGAAATAGAACAGATCAGAAAAATCATGGTGAGTAAATCTCTCTAACAATTTATTATTTAGAAGTATTTTTAATCTTTAAAAATAATTGTTGGTTGTTTGGTTGCATTAAAATATTATTGTGGCTATTATATATATATATATATATATTAGTTATTTAGGCTTGGTGATTGTGGTTATTATATATATATATATATATATATATATATATATATATTGGTGGTTGGATATTTCCCGCAGTACCATTAGCGGATGCCCACAGTATCATTTGCGGATGACCCTATGCGCTCCACGCTATGATAGTGGATGACCTTCTATACCGCGATATCCTGCCTCGAAGCAGGATGGGTATTATTTATGTTGGCTAACGTTTGTGGATGTAGGAAAATAGGTTGGAAGGATCCAATTGGACTCCTAAAAATTTATTATTGTTTGTTTCCATATATATATTATCATATATGATGTGTTGATTGAAATTGGGTGGTTTGATTGTTTATATATCACTAGGCCTAAAAATGTTTATTTATAAAAATATCGTGAAAAGGATATTTCGAGATTTAAAATGGAAAAAAATCTATTTTTTATCAAAAATAGAATTTGAATTTCAAATGGGCTAGAAAGATATTTACCTATTTTGAATAAATAAAACAAGTATTGTATATATAAATGAGGTTTATAAATTGAATAATACAGGAAATTGAAGTAAATTAATAGACGGTGTTTATAAATAAAATGGAATGATTTTTATTGGTTAATCAGGGAATTGAAATGGAATTATAAACAATGTTTGTAAATAAAGTAGAAAAATTATCAGTGGATAATTTGAATATTTAAATTCAAATGTGAATTTAAAAACAGAAATGGGGATTCGTTTTAAAGAAGTAAACAATGAAGTTTATTCTGCTGGTCAGAATATAAATTGAACTAAAATAAATCCGTAAGGATTTAGGATGTGAATTCGACTAGTTCGAATTTAATTAAATAAAATATGTTTAGAAAAAGTATTAGGATTTTATTAAATAAAAGTTAAATTTAAATATGAAAATAGATACTATGTTATATATGGATAAGTTAAAATAAATAGAATATTGAAAATTAAGATTTTAGTTTTTAAATGGAACTTGTTTGAATTTATAAAACATGCAAATTTATAAAATAATATTTATAAATATAGCGAATTAATTATCTAGAGATATTCTATAATTTTAAATTCAAGTATGAATTTAAAATATAATTTGAAATCATTTTGAAAAGGAGAACGAGGGGTTTTATTTCGAAATTTGGAATATAAAAAGGAATTGGGTTTCAAACAGATGATTGAAAGAGAAGCATGTTTTATTTTATAAAACAATAAAATATATTTATAAACGATGTTTATAAATATAGAGAAATAAATTATCATTAGATAATTTAGAAGTTTAAATTCAAATATGAAATTAAAAGTGAATTGGAAATCATTTCGAAAAGAGAACGATAAATTTTATTCGTGAATTGGAAATATAACCGAAATCGAGATAAATTTAAGGATTTAAAATTAGAATTTGATTATATCAAATTTTATAAATAATTTATTTATAATTGGAATTCAGTATAGAATATTTAATTACAAATAAATTATAACTGAATTATAAAATAATCGACGGTTAGGGAAAATCAGAAATATTAAGTTGAATTTAGAAAATTGGATTAATATATATTGAAATATATTAGAATGGAGTCTAAATTTATTATAAACGAAGTTTAAATATTTATAGACAAAAATATAATTAAAACGAACTCGCTGCAGCGTGGTAGTTCGTAAATTGACATTTCGAACTTCAGTTGAATGTATAGAACTCAATTTAAGTCAGAATTCTTTAAAAGAAGAACCGTCAGGACTGACTGAATAATAGTCTTCTAATGGAAGAGAAAAATCTGGATTTCGTCGTATAGATTTTGAGTTATGCCAAAATCAATTTTCTAGAGAAACAACGCCATAGCTATTATAAAACCACAACAGTTTATTTAAATTAATAAAAGGATTTTAAACAAATAAAATCCGAATTTCCATTAGAAAATCAAGATTTGAGTTATAAAACAAATATAAACTCAAGTGAATTAAATTGATTGACTTTTGAGATAAAAATCATATTTTTAATTATCTAATAGAACAACTAATTTGAAGAATAGTTAATTAATCGAGATTTGATACGATATTGGGCTTTGGAGAAGTGAATGTGATTTGAGAATTTATATTCGAAATAAAAAGGGAATCTTGAATTGAAAATGGAATTCAATTAGTTGTAAGAAAATTAAAATGGTATATGAACGCGATATATTCAAATAAAATTATGAAATAAGCAAAAGAACTAATTAAAGATAAATTAGCAAACTTAACTAAAATGACCACATTGATTTACAATAAATTAGAAATAGACATATATGTGTTAAATAGTTATGGAATGAAGAGAATGAAGTTTATAAATTAAGTGCCTAACAAAAAGGTACATGTTTTAATTCCATATGAGGTTTTATGCACCAAATCGGCAAGTCACTTGACTTTTTAATTTTCTTTTTCAATGGAAAGGGCCCCGAGAGGCATTTTGTAGTTGTAACGAGTGACCCATACAAAGGAGGTTATGGCGAAATATTCCGAAATTTAAGGAGCTAGAATATTTTTAAGAAAATTTGATAACTATAAATCAGTATATATATATATGTATGTATATATATATATGTATATATATATATATGTATGTATGTATATATATATATATATATATATAGAGAATTCGATAAGGAAATGAACTTAAAAATAGAATATTACAAACAAAAAGGAAATCAATAAATTTAATCTGGTAAAAATAAAAAGAGAAACGTATATGCATTTTAAAAATGAATAATTGGTTTTATGGTGTTGATTATTCGGGAATAATTGTCTTGTCTGTTTTGAAGTTAAGGATGTTTTCAGTCAAGGTCTGAGAGGTAATTTTACCCCAACTCGATTGTTTTCATCACTAACCGATAAATTGCCAGATTTAATCTCAAAGATCAATATTTGAATAATATTTAGTTGAATACAGTATTTGGGTTGTGGTAACGATGTTTTATACATCATTCGTTTTAATCCAAATAAGTGGAATTTTGGAAATATAATAATAAATATTTCCTGGCTAAAATTAAATGAGTTGGGGAAGAGATAAGTAATTGGAATGTTTTTCAATTGCAAACAGGATATATTTTCTAAGTATAGAAAATAAAAGAAGGCGATATATGGAAATGTTTTCCAAATAGCGTAAGAAGCCAATTGTAATAACCCGGAAATCTGGGCCAGTTTAAAATTTTTATTTTTGGCAATTTTAGCGAATTTTGATTATTTAAAATGAATTATTTTAAATAATATCGACGAGAAATTTATTTTGAATAGAATTCGAACGTATATATTATATAGATTGTCGTTAGAATATAAATATTTATTTTAAATTATAAAAGGAATTGAAAATGGCGCAATAGCTCGATAATTCGATTTCAAAATTCAAATGAATGTACCGGGTGCAAATTAAACCGGATTTTAGTGAAACCAAAAACGGTAGGATCTATTTGAGAATATCTTTCCAACGAATCCGAGAAATCGAAATTTCATAGCGGGAATCAAAAGATATGTCCCGTTGAAAATTCTGAATAGTCGCTATGGAATTCAGGCCCTTAAAATGGAAATTTTGCAAACGACCTCGGATTTCGACAAAACCACTTTTGTTGGGTCCGTGATGTAAAGTTATTGCTAGGATTCCAAATTTCATAATTTTTCGAATTGATATGTGAGCGTGGCAAACGAAAACGCGTTTGACCAGTTTCAGTTGATTTTAATCGACTGGAAAATTTCCATTTTTCAAACGGTCTCAGAATTCGACGAAATTAGTTTTGTTAGGACCGTATCGTCAATACGAAGCTAGAAAATATTTTTCGGCAATTTTTCTAGTTAGTATGTGGCCCCGGTAAATTGAAATGCGCGTTCAAATTCAATAGATAGAGTTATATGTTGATTTTGACGAAAACTGATCGAAACAGTCGAATCAGCTTGCGATACATATCCCATTGTGTTCGGAATGAGGGTAAAACGCTAGAGACGACAGTCGGTGGGTCTCGTTTTGAGTTCGAAATAGAAAGTTGCTTTAATGAATAAATTAAAATATTAAATTATTAAAAGAAACCCTTTTTCAATAACCCCCCCTTTCCATTTTTCACTGTCAAAATTCATTTCCCTCTTTCTAAAAAAAAAAACCGACGCCTCCTTCACCTCGATGAGCCGCTGCTCTCCCCACCGACGCGCCCCACCGCCCACGCCTCCCCTACGCCATCGTGCCCCCCCTCAAGCCTCCTCCTTCACCTTCGACTACCCCATCTCGCGGATTGAAACACCACGACCCCCAGTCCCTGAAATCGCGACGCACCATCCTCCTAGGGCCACCGCCGCTACTCAGTTGAACCGCCGCACCCTGGCCGAGTTCCCACCTCCTACAAACCACCTGCAGCGAGCCAAGCCCCTCCTCCTCCATCATGGAAACTGTGAGTTTTTAGTTTATTTTTATTTTAGTTTTAGTATAAATCCGAATTTTGTTTTTGTTTTTAGTTTTAATTGTGTATTGATTTTAATTTCAGATATTTATATATAGAAAAGTTAATATTTTTATATAGGAAAAAGATATGATTTTTACTTGTATAGAGTATTAAAAATATAATTTTTATAATATAGGAATGTTAAAAATATAATTTTTATATTATAATAGAAGATTAAAAATATAATTTTTATAAAGTAGAAGTATTAAAAATATGATTTTTATATAATAGAGAATATAAAAATTTGATCTTTATATATGCAGCGTAATAAAAATCTGATTTTTATTATATATATATAGTAAAGTAAAAATGAGATTTTTATAGCGATGAAATAAAAATTCGATCTTTATATAAGAAGTAATAATATATAAATATAATATTTATATAGAATGAAGCGTTATAAATATATATATGAATTCGAAATAAAAATAGAATTTTTATTTATTGAAATGAAGAAATAAAAATATAATTTTTATATTTGAACAGCGTGAAAAGAATTACAAATGGATTCAGGCGATTCAGCAGTTCAACAGCAAAGCACGGCGGAGTGGAACCCTCTGTGAGAATTTCTCACTCTTTAATTTAATTTTCTAGTTATATAAATATATACTAGGATGCAGACGGTGTTTAGTAGCACCCGACACCCGTCGTCCACAGACCATGGACGGCTTGTATGCTTGGTTGTTTAATTTTGATGTGTAGTTGATTGTGTGATGTGATGAGAAATAAAATAAAATATTTTATAGTGGAAAATATTTTATAGTTAAAAATAGGATTTTTAACGTGTATATGAAATGAAATAAAAATAAACAAATCAGACGACTTGTTTATATATACACATTTGACTGATATTGATTGGGACGATAAATTTTACACATCGCCCAACTGCACAAATAAAATCTGTGTTTGGTTGTTTGAAACCCCACACGGGTATTGGGATGATATTTGACGTACACTAATCCCGATTGTTTAGTTGTATATCGATCGATTGATTGACAGACTGTTATAAGCGTTGAATATTTATATTTGATGCTTATACAGTGTAGAATGCACTTTGGATGATGGTTGATTATTCATCGTTGTTATTGTATACATGTATTGTAGAAAACCAATATAATTAACATTATATGGTAATTGATTGGGCCTCATTCCATATTTGAAATAAAAATATTTGAAAAGGTAATATTTGAAATAGAAATATTTGAAAATAGAAATATATGAAGCCGTGTTGATTAGATTGACGCCATTTTGACGTGAACGATATTTATATCGATTTTATTCATTTTATAATGAATATCGAAAGTGATTTCAAAATCTGATATTTTGAAAAGAATTGAAATTCGAATTAAATTGAATTGATTAGAAATTCGAAATAAGCGGAAATGATTTGAATTTCGAATAGAATTGAAATTCGAATTAAATTGAAATAGAATTGAAATCGTTTTGAAATGAATTCGAATTAAATTGAAATAGAACTAAAATCATTTTGAAATGAATTCGAATTGAAATTGAATAGAAATGAATTCGAATTGAAATTGAATAGAATTGAATATGAATCGAAATTGAATTGAAAACGAATTGAAATTGAATTAAAAATCGATTTGAATTGGAATCAATTTGAAAACGAATGTAAAACGAATTTGAAAGGGAAAATTCAATTTTGATTTGAATTCGAAAGGGGAGTTGAAATCGTTTGAAAACGAATTTAAAATGATTTATAAAATAAGTTTTAAAAGGAAATCGATGAAGTATATATTATATATATTATATATATAATATAATGGCCTGAATAGAACGCGCCGCGCCGCGGCAGTTCGCGAATTTCGACCATTGACTTCGAATGGATATTGCGGGAGATCCGACCGTCGGATTCTCCTAAACTAGATCCGTTAGGTTCGTATCAAAAAGAGATTTCTAATGAATATTAGAAATTTGAAATCTAACGGTTGGATTTGGATTTATGTCCAAATCCAATTTGGAAAAGGTCGCTATAAGTGCAGTTCGATGGCCGTTGATGGAAATCGACTGTACGGGCCTTGATAAAATTATTAAAAATCGTAATAATTTGTGTAAAATCATAAGAAGTGATTTGTGAAGAATTGGGATGAAAAACTCCATAGTTGAAAAGATAAAAATAGATTTTTATCGAAATGAACTAGTTTTGAACTAGAATAATAATTTATTTATTTTTAAATAAATAAATTGGTTTTGAAATGGTTTTAAAAGAAACCAAAATTTCCAATAATTGAATTGGAATGGATTTGAATCGAAATTGTCTTTGGAATATTTCGATGTGGGATTTTGTGATGATACAGATATTGTTATGGGAATTTGAAAGATATATATATATCGTTATTTCCAATACGATATTTGTTGGTCGTAGAATTTGATATTCAATATAAGCCGGTATATTTTCTATTCAGAGCCTTGTATTTAATATCAAATGTGATTTGGGTTTGTCGTGAATGGTGTCTTCATTAACACTGTTCTTAAGCCCAGTTGAGAAAAGATTAAATCTTTTTATTTAGATTTAATGAAGTGCACCAATTAAATAATATTTAATTGAATTGATATTGATTTTTGGGTTTATCGTGAACAGTGTTTAAAATAACACTTGTTCTTTAACCCGATAATTAATGGAATGTGATTTTAGGTTTATCGTGAACCGTGTTTTAAATGACACTGATTCTTTAACCCAGTTAAAGATTAAAACTAAGTGGAGTTTTAATGAATCTTTAATTAGATTGAAAAGGTGTTAGAATGGAGTATCACCAGTTTTGCTCCAGGCGATAGTTAAATCTTTAATTAGATTTAAACGTGAAATGGTAATTGAATTTACCGATAACACCGTGGTGTTAGATATGAAGTACTACCAGTTTTACTTCATGGGATAAATAGGTTGGGATTGGGAAATAAATTAAATGATTACTTCGGTGTGGTTCGCTAATCCCGACTAGTTTGAATTGATATTCAAAGAATATTAAAGAATAAATTTGAAGAATTTATCTTTGATAAAATTAATGGGAACCTTTCCCAAAATATAAGAATATTTGAATAAAAAGAATATTCTGAAGTGGAATGAGGCGTATGTTGTGTTTGTGTAACACTTTTATTATATATGTGCGAGTTGTTCAGAAAGACCGGATTTATCCCATTCTGAATAACAAATTCGACGTGGTGTCGAAGACGAAGACGGTGGTCGAAGACCGGAAGTCTTCACGTCGTTTGGGTAATTACTGATGATCTTGATTGGGCTGTACATCCAAGAAGATGGAAACAGTTGGTGATCGTCCAGACGTACTTGGAGATCGATGGATATGCGGGGTACTAGGTGCCTCCGGTTTCGTTCAGACCCAGAACGAACTTGTAAATGGACTGTGTGTCTGACATTGGATTTTAGTCTATGTGATTGATTTCTATTAAATATACATCTGTTTGGCGGCGGAGAATTTATTCTCTTGCTTAACGCCCTTCTCTGAGACGTACGAGCTCAGGGGTTATATATTGATGGATATCAATCACATGGAGTGAATTGCCTGTGTGGCATGCTTAAGTGGCAGATGATCAAGGCTTTTGTTGAAAAGCAGGGTCTTGTGGTTGATGATCAAAGCACCGCCTGTGTGGCATAGCTTTGTGTAACGTGAATTCGCGAGCCTCACACCCCGGTTGTGAACCAAAAACGGGAGAGGACCTCAGGGAGGACATGCGTTTCTTTCTAGCTAGGGTGGTGTCAGTGACCTACCAGCCCTGACATTTATATACTTTTCACATGTGTGGTTGTTGCTGTTGCGAGGCGCCTCGGTTAGATCGGACGATCCGGGTCCGATGGAGCCATTCGTTGGCTCATTTACGCCCCAAAAGGCGGGGAAACGCAGTGTTCAGGCATTTTAATCCACATCAGTGGACCGGCCCTGTCGCTCCAAGGGCCCACCTGAGTCTGGGTCCTGAGGCTCGGGCTAGAGAGTCTCGAATCGGTTGAGGACTATCTTTTGCCTCGGTTCATAGATGGAAATCCAATTCCCAAATACGTGACATTTGCGGTTTTATTTGTAGAGCCTAGTATGGTGACATGATATATGGTACCCATGTCGTCTATGATTGATACTTATGATTTGAAGTTGTTTTATACACTACGCACTTATAATAGTATCAAATGATTTGTTTAAAACGTACTAAGCATGTTTGGCTATTATAAGGGAAAACCCTATCCCCCGGCTTGCGTTGCATTGTGTGATAGGACCTGGGTCTTATAATAGCTTCATTTTTCCAAAAAGCACTGCGCTGTTTTGTTATATGCACTGCTATTCTTGGGAGGAAACCCGTTCCGTGTTATACGGCGTGGTCCCTTGATATATCTGATTTAAAGTAAAGTTTTAAATAACTGTTTTAGTTCTCACACCAGTCCCATGACTGACCTAGAGTTTATTGTTTTAACCTAAACTCAGGGTGCCCCTATGTTGACACGGGCAGCTAGTAGTTTTGGTTTTGCAGATTTATATTCACAGGATCCTGGTTTACAGCTGGAACGATATCCGGAAAGCTCTGTATCCATATATCTCCTTCAGTTGTGTATTGTATTATTTTCCGCTGCTATGTATTTAAGTGTAATGTAATTTAAATCTCTGATATTTCTGTGTAATATTCATTTATACTATGTATATTATTGTAATCTGATGCATTGTTGTAATTAACAATGAAAGGTTCCTCCGTCTGCGTTCTGATTTGTTGTGTTCTCAAAACAATTCGTTCTTTCTCTTTCTCTTCGGAGACCGGGGAAGTTCGGGTCGTTTCAGCGTGGTATCAGAGCTTTGGTTTACAAAGCTTAGAGAACAAGGCACCTTAGAACCATACGAAAGAATTCATCAGATATTGGATTAGTAATATCCAACGAGAATGACTCGTTAGAGATAGGATCAGTAGTATCCTAGAACGAGTGTGAAGAGTATATTTTTAAAATGAAAACAATTTTTGTTTTGAAAATTTAAATCGTTGTATACGTATTTGAATATTTATTTTATATTGATTAGGACAGTCCAGTATATAAAGATTTTGCACATACGCCTTGCAAACGTGTATTTGAAGTTTTAATATACTGGATAGATATAGAATTACACTCTAGTCGCCCGGGGGTGATTCTG
This sequence comes from Allium sativum, assembly GCA_030737875.1. Taxonomy (NCBI): domain Eukaryota; kingdom Viridiplantae; phylum Streptophyta; class Magnoliopsida; order Asparagales; family Amaryllidaceae; genus Allium; species Allium sativum. The sequence continues at coordinate 694,751,775 of CM060923.1, forward strand.
ATGATTGATATATCATCATCAGAATTTATATTCAAGTGACGAACGTGTAATATCTATATATTTCCTATTGACTGGTGTGAGAACCAAAAACTAGATAGGGCTTATTGTTGTGATTTGGCATCAAAAATCTGATTTTTGACTATATATCAAAGTTATGCATTTGAAATGATAACCAACTAATTGATTGATTGTTGTGTTGTTTGGTTATTTGTTTGAAATTTGAACCATATAGCCAGTTGAACCAAATAATGAAATGTATTGAAAATTTATCGCATTTGCTTGCATATACATGTACTTACATTGAACAGGTCATAGCAAGGAGGCTAGAGCAGAAGAATAAAATTGTTTGCCCGACAAATAGGTACATGTTTACCATAATTTACTGTTTTGTTTGGGTGATGATGATTTTATGAGCCGATTGGCTAGCCGCTTGGCTTTTTCTTTTTCTTTTTGAGATCAGAGGACCTGTATGGCAATTTCGGGATTTTCCCAGTGCTCTCGGTGCAGGGGAGGTTATGGCGAAATTTTTCGAAAATTTAGAGTGTTAGCCAAATTTTTGAAAAATTTGAAATGTTCTTAGAAACTGAAAAGTTGAAGAATTTAAGCCGTAATGAAAATTATGAAAGTTGAGTTGGTATTTAAAACAACTTTCGGCTTTGTTCCTTTTCGGGGACGAAAAGTTTTAAGTGGGGGAGATTGTAATAACTCGGAAATCTGGGCCAGTTTAAAATTTTTATTTTTGGCAATTTTAGCGAATTTTGATTATTTAAAATGAATTATTTTAAATAATATCGACGAGAAATTTATTTTGAATAGAATTCGAACGTATATACCATATAGATCGTCATTAGAATATAAATATTTATTTTAAATTATAAAAGGAATTGAAAATGGCGCGGTAGCTCGATAATTCGATTTCAAAATTCAAATGAATGTACCGGGTGCAAAATAAACCGGATTTTAGTGAAATAAAAAACAATAGGATCTATTTGAGAATATCTTTCCAACGAATCCGAGAAATCGAAATTTCATAGCGAGAATCAAAAGATATGTCCCGTTGAAAATTCTGAATAGTCGCTATGGAATTCAGGCCCTTAAAAATGGAAATTTTGCAAATGACCTCGGATTTCGACGAAACCACTTTTGTTGGGTCCGTGATGTAAAGTTATTGCTAGATTCCAAATTTCATAATTTTTCGAATCGATATGTGAGCGTGGCAAACGAAAACGCGTTTGACCAGTTTCAGTTGATTTTAATCGACTGGAAAATGGCCATTTTTCAAACGGTCTCAGAATTCGACGAAATTAGTTTTGTTAGGACCGTATCGTCAATACGAAGCTAGAAAATATTTTTCGGGAATTTTTCTAGTTAGTATGTGGCCCCGGTAAATTGAAATGCGCGTTCAAATTCAATAGATAGAGTTATATGTTGATTTTGACGAAAACTGATCAAAACAGTCGAATCAGCTTGCGATACATATCCCATTGTGTTCGGAATGAGGGTAAAACGCTAGGGACGACAGTCGGTGGGTCTCATTTTGAGTTCGAAATAGAAAGTTGCTTTAATGAATAAATTAAAATATTAAATTATTAAAAGAAACCCTTTTTCAATAACACCCCCTTTCCATTTTTCACTGTCAAAATTCATTTCCCTCTTTTTTTTTAAAAAAAAACCGACGCCTCCTTCACCTCGATGAGCCGCTGCTCTCCCCACCGACGCGCCCCACCGCCCACGCCTCCCCTACGCCATCGCGCCCCCCCTCAAGCCTCCTCCTTCACCGTCGACTACCCCATCTCGCGGATTGAAACACCACGACCCCCACTCCATGAAATCGCGACGCACCATCCTCTTAGGGCCACCGCCGCACCCTGGCCGAGTTCCCACCTCCGACGAACCACCTGCAGCGAGCCAAGCCCATCCTCCTCCATCATGGAAACTATGAGTTTTTAGTTTATTTTAGTTTTAGTATTAATCCGAATTTAGTTTTTGTTTTTAGTTTTAATTGTGTATTGATTTTAATTTCAGATATTTATATATAGAAAAGTTAATATTTTTATATAGGAAAAAGATATGATTTTTACTTATACAGAGTATTAAAAATATAATTTTTATAATATAGGAATGTTAAAAATATAATTTTTATATTATAATAGAAGATTAAAAATATAATTTTTATAAAGTAGAAGTATTAAAAATATGATTTTTATATAATAGAGAATATAAAAATTTGATCTTTATATATGCAGCGAAATAAAAATCTGATTTTTATTATATATATATAGTAAAGTAAAAATGAGATTTTTATAGCGATGAAATAAAAATTCGATCTTTATATAAGAAGTAATAATATATAAATATTATATTTATATAGAATGAAGCGTTATAAATATATATATGAATTCGAAATAAAAATATAATTTTTATTTATTGAAATGAATAAATAAAAAAATAATTTTTATATTTGAACAGCTTGAAAAGAATTACAAATGGATTCAGGCGATTCAACAGTTCAACAGCAAAGCACGGCGGAGTGGAACCCTCTGTGAGAATTTCTCACTCTTTAATTTAATTTTCTAGTTATATAAATATATACTAGGATGTAGACGGTGTTTAGTAGCACCCGACACCCGTCGTCCACAGACCATGGACGGCTTGTATGCTTGGTTGTTTAATTTTGATGTGTAGTTGATTGTGTGATGTGATGAGAAATGAAATAAAATATTTTATAGTGGAAAATATTTTATAGTTAAAAATAGGATTTTTAACGTGTATATGAAATGAAATAAAAATAAACAAATCAGACGATTTGTTTATATACACACATTTGACTGATATTGATTGGAACGATAAATTTTACACATCGCCCAACTGCACAAATAAAATCTGTGTTTGGTTGTTTGAAACCCCACACGGGTATTGGGATGATATTTGACGTACACTAATTGTAATAACCCGGAAATTCTAAACCAGTTTAAAATTTTTGTTTTGGCAATTTTAGCGAATTTTGAACATTTAGAATGAATTATTTTAAATAATATCGACGAGAAAATTTATTTTGAATATAATTCAAACATATATATTTATATACGTCATCGTTAGAATATAAATAATTATATATAATTATAAATAGAATTGAAAATGGCGCGGTAGTTTGATAATTCGATTTCAAACTTCAATTGAATGTACCGGGTGCAAAACAATCCGGATTTTAGTGAAACCAAAAACATTAGGATCTAATTGAAGATATCTTTCCAACGAATCCGAAAAATCAAAATTTCATAGCGGGGATAAAAAGATATGTCCAGTTGAAAATTCTGAATAGTCGCTATGGAATTCAGGCCCTTAAAAATAGACATTTTGCAAACGACCTCGGATTTCGATGAAACCACTTTTGTTGGATCCGTGATGTCAAGTTATTTCTAGATTCCAAATTTCATAATTTTTCGAATCAATATGTGAATGTGGCAAAGGAAAACGCGTTTGACCAGTTTAAGTTGATTTTAATCGACTGGAAAATGGCCATTTTTCAAACGGTCTCAGAGTTCGATGAAACTAGTTTTGTTAGGACCGTATCGTCAATACGAAGCTAGAAAATATTTTTCTGCAATTTATAGAGTTAGTATGTGACCCCGGTAAATTGAAATGCGCGTTCAAATTCAATATATAAAGTTATATGTTGATTTTAACGGAAACTGATCGAAACGATCGAATCAACCTACGATACATATCCCATTGTGTTCGGAATGGGGGTAATTAGCTATGGACGACAGACGGTGGGCCTCGTTTTGAGGTCGAAAAAGTTGCTTTTTGGTGGAAAATAAAATAATTAAATAATAAAATAAAATAAACCCTCTTCTCCCCCCTTTTATTCGTCCTGCCCCCCCCCAGTTTCTTCAAATCAGAAGATGAAATAAAAAAAAGGAGAGAGAAGGGGGGATCGCGATCCGCCGCCGCCCCTAGTCGGACGTCGCCGCCCCAGGTGGGGCGCCATCACCTCCCGCTCCACCCTCTCTTCCTCCTCCCCGCGCCTGCTCTACCTCCCTCTCCTTCTTCCCCCAATCCCCTTCCGACCGCGACAGCACTCCAACCCGCACCGCCCCCTCCTCTTCTTCTTCTCCTCCCTCCTGAAACCGACCGCACTCCCTCAGCCCCAAACCCCGAACCCTAATTCAACTGCACCGACCGCCTCAGACTTCGGGACGATATCCACACCCCCGTTTCAGTCCGGTGAGTGTTTAATTTCAACATTACACAAGTATGCAATATAGGAATATTATTTTTATAGTTAAAACTTTGATTTTTAATTGCATGAAGATCGTATTGATAAGGTTTGATTATTTATAAACCAACAAGATTGGATTTTTATTTAGAAAAAAAGGTCGGATTTTTATAGTGGTATGGGTTTTAACATTAAAAAGTTTGATTTTTAGAAAGAGAAAAATTGGTTTTTATATATAGAAAGATTCGATTTTTAAAATGAAAAAGATTCGATTTTTAAAATGAAAAAGATTCGATTTTTAAAATGAAAAAGATTCGATTTTTAAAATGAAATAGATTAGATTTTTTTAAAATGAAAAAGATTAGATTTTTAAAATGAAATAGATTAGATTTTTAAAAAAAAAATAGAAAAGGCGAAACCTTTTAAATAGAAAAGACGGAATTTTTATTAAGTGGAAGATGTAAAAATATGATTTTTGTTTACGTAGAGAATTAAAAAATATAATTTTTACATGATAGGAATATTAGAAATATCATCTTTATATGTATAGCAAAATAAAAATGTGATTTTTATAATGTTAAGTTTAAAAAGGCGAGATCTTTATATGTAAAAAGGCAAAACCTTTATTTTTGAAAAGGCGGAAATCTTTATATAGAGAATAGCGAGTTAAAAATAGAATTTTTATCTATATGACAACGTAGTAAAAATTCGATTTTTATATATTGAATAGCACAGTAAAAATTAGATTTTTATATATTGAATAGCATAGTAAAAATTCGATTTTTATATATTGAATAGCGGAGTAAAAATTCGATTTTTACATATGTAGTGGCTACAGCAACGAAGATGACAAAAATGCGATAACGATGAATATTTCTATCAAAGAAGAAGAGTCAAGATGATTGGATAGCTATCGGTGAGAATTTCTCACCTTTCAATTTCTTTTTCTAGTTATATATATATACTAGGATGCAGACGGTGTTTAGTAGCACCCGACACAATCGTCCACAGACCATGGACTTGTTTGTTTGATTGCAAAAATTAGTTAGATTATTTGATTGAAATTGACTTGATTGATATGTGAATGGCGTGGGCCTTCACTAGACCGGGGATAAGGCTAGGCCTCGTCCCGTTTCTAGTATTGTGCCGTTATGCCGCCGAAATTTTCTAAAATATGTTAGAAAAATAAAAATATCATTTTTATTGTGTAAATGAAATGAATAGAAATTCATGTGTTAAAATAAAATATATTATTGTTAAAAATATAATTTTTAACGTGAAAGTGGATAAATAAATATTTATAAACAAATCAGCCGATTTGTCTATATACACTGATTTGACTGATATTGATTGGGTCGATAAATTTTACACATCGCCCAACTGCACAAAAATAAAAATCTGTGTTTGATTGTTTGAAACCCCACACGGGTGTTGGGATGAAATTTCAAGTTCACTCATCCTGATTGATTAAGTATGTCGATCGATTGATTGACAGGCTGTCATAAGCGTTAGATATTTATATTTGATGCTTATACAGTGTAGTGCACTTTGGTTGATGGTTGATTATGTTTCAATGTTATTATATACATGTGTTGTATGGAATCCATATAATTAACATTATATGGTGATTGATTGGGCCTCATTCCAATCGGGAAAATAATAAATATTTTAAAAGAAAATTCATGTGTTGAAAATAAAAATAATCATGTGTTGACGATGTTCATGTGTTGAAAATATCCGTGTGTTGAGTAAAATATTTTAAATAATAAAAATTACATCTTTATCATATTTAAAATTAGAACTACTTTACGGTGGAGTCTAATTAAAATCAAACGATAGATACCATAGTTTTATAAAATATTTTACATAACAAAAATAGTCGTGTGTTAAAAGAAATATAGATTCATGTGTTGAATAGAATAAATATTCATTTGTTGAATAGAATAAAGAAGTTTTTGAAAAATATAAAGCCGTGTGGATTAGAGATGCGCTATTTTGACGTGAACGATATTATATCGATTTTATTCGTTTTACAATGAATATTGAAAAGTGATTTCAAAATCTAATATTTTGAAATGAAATTCAAATTGAATTAGATAAAAATTGAAATTGAAATTTTATTGAATCAATGTGAAATGAATTCGAATTGAATAGAAAACGAATTAGAATTTGAACTGAATAGAAAGTGAATTTGAATTCGAATAAAATAGAAAAGAATTCAAATTGAATTTAATTGAAATTGAATTAAAAACGAATTGAAATCGTTTTGAATGAAATTTAAAACGAACTGAAATTAAATTGAAAGGAATTCGAGTTGAATTGAAATCAAATCGATTTGAAATTGAATATAGTGTTGAAATGGTTTTGAAAAAGAATTTAAAACGATTTATAAAATACGTTTTAAAAGGAAATCGACAAAATATATATATAATACATATATATTACATATATATAATGGCCTGAATAAAACGTACCGCGCCGCGGCAGTTCGTGAATTTCGACCATTAACTTCGAATTGACGTTGCGGGAGATCCGACCATCGGATTCTCCTAAAACCAGAACCGTTGGGTTCGTATCAAAAAGAGCTTTCCAATGAATATTAGAAATTTTAAATCTAACGGTTGGATTTGGAATTATGTCCAAATCAAATTTAGAAAAGGTCGCTGTAAGTGCAGTTCGATGGCCATTGTTGGAAATCGACTGTACGGGCCTTGATAAAATTATTAAAAATATCTATAATTTGTGTAAAATCATAAGAAATGATTTGGGAAAATTGGGCTGAAAAATTCCGTATTTGAAAAGATAAAAATAGATTTTTATCGAAATGAACTAGTTTTGAACTAGAATTAAAATCAATTTATTTTTGAAATAAATAAATTGAATTTGAAAGTGATTTTAAAAATAATCAATATTCCCAATACGTGGATTGGACTGGAGTTGAATCGAAATTATCTTCGTAATATTTCTATGTTGGATTTCGTGACTATACAGATATGGTTATGGGAATTTGAAAGATATATTTTATATCGTTATTTCCAATACGATATTTGTTGGTTTTAGGATTTGATATTGAATATAAGCTGGTATATTTTCTATTCAGAGCCTAGTATTTAATATCAAATGTGATTTGGGTTTGTCGTGGATGGTGTCTTCATTAACATTGTTCTTAAGCCCAATAGAGAAAAAGATTAAATTTTTCTATTTAGATTTGATGAAGTGTATCAATTAAATAATATTTAATTGGAATTGAATTTGAATTGGTTTTTGGGTTTATCGTGAGCGGTGTTTTGAACAACACCTGTTCTTTAACCCGATTAATAATAGAGTGTGATTTTGGGTTTATCGTGAATCGTGTTTTAGGTGACATTGGTTCTTTAACCCAGTTAAAGACAAAATATTGATTTTTGGGAAGATTAAAACTAAATGGAGTTTTAATGAATATTTAATTAGATTAAAATGTGAATTGATAATTTAAATTATCAAATCTGAAAAGTGATCGAGAGTGGAGTATCAACAGTTTTGCTCCAAAGCGATAGTTAAATCTTTAATTAGATTTGAACGTGAAATGGTAATCAATTTTACCGATAACACCGTGGTGTTAGGAATGGAGTATAACCAGTTTTGCTCCATGGGATATATAGGTTGGGGGTGGGAAATAAAATAAATAATTACTTCGGTGTGGTTCGCTAATCCCGACTAGTTTGGAAAACCATAAAATGGTTTGAAATGATATCCAAAGGAAGATTATAGGATAAACTTAGAAGAATTTATCTTGGATAAAATTAATGGGAACATTTCCCTAAGAATGTGTTTTTGTGAATAAAAGAATATTCTGAATTGGAATGAGGCGTTTGTTGTGTTTGTGTAACATTCGTTTATTATATACGTGGGTTGTTCAGAAAGGCCGGGTTTATACCCATTCTGAATAACCGATTCGACGAGATGTCGAAGATGAAGACGGTGGTTGAAGACCGGAAGTCTTCACATCGTTTGGGTGATTACTGATGATCTTGATTGGGCTGTACACCCAAGATGAGGGAAACAGTTGGTGATCGTCTAGACGTACTTGGAGATGGATGGATATGCGAGGAAAGTGCCTCCGGTTTCGTTCAGACCCAGAACGAACTTGTAAATGGATTGTGTGTCTGACATTGGATTTTATTCTGTGTTGATTGATCTCTATTAAATATACATCTGTTTGGCGGTTGAGAATTTATTCTCTTGCTTAACGCCCTTCTCTGAGACATACGAGCTCAGAGGTTGTATATCGATGGACATCAGTCGCATGGAGTGAATTGCCAGTGTGGCACGCGTAAGTGGCAATTGATCAAGGCTTCTGTTGAAAAGCAAAGTCTTGTGGTTGATGATCAAAGCACGGCCTGTGTGGCGTAGCTTTGTGTATAACGTGAATTCGCGAGCCTCACACCTCGGTATGAGTCAAAAACGGGATACGGACCCAAGGAGTGCACGACGTTTCTTTCTAGCTAGGGTGGTGTCAGTGACCTACCAGCCCTGACATTTATATGCTTTTCACCTGTGTGGTTGTTGGATACGAGGCGCCTCGGATATAGGTCTGTAAGGACCGGGAAACGTGTGTTCAGGAATAATTAATCCTCAAAAGTAAGAGAGGACCGGCCTTGGAGGTTCCAAAGGATCAGAGTGGGGTCCTGAGGCATTGCTAGAGTGTCTCGAACGCGGAGAGGAGCTTGCCCCTTGCCTCGACTCATGACGGAATCCAATTTCCAATACGTGATATTGCGGTTTTAATTGTAGAACTAGTATGGCGACATGATAGATGGTACCCTGCCGCCTATGTTTGATATTTATGATTGAAATTTTTTTGACACTATACACCTATGATAGTATCAAATGATTTGTTTTAAACGTATCAAGCATTATTTGGCTATTATAAGGGAAAACCCTATCCTCCGGCTTGCGTTGCATTGTGTGATGGGACCTGGGTCTTATAATAGCTTCATTTTTTCAAAGAGCATTGCGCTGTTTTGTATATGCACTGGTATTCTTGGGAGGAAACCCGTTCCGTGCTATACGGCGTGGTCCCTTGATTTACCGAACTTTAAAATAAAGAATAATAACTGTTTTAGTTCTCACACCAGTCCCATGACTGACCTAGAGTTTATTGTTTTAACCTAAACTCTGGGTGCCCCTATTTTCCGCACGGGCAGCTAGTAGTTTTGGTTTTGCAGATTTATATTCACAGGGTCCTGATTTACAGCTGGAACGATGCTCGGAAAGCTCTGTATCCATGTATCACTTTCAGTTGTGTTTTATATATTTTCCCGCTGCTATGTAATCTATTGTAATCTCTGATATTTATTGAATGCAATTTATTCATTTATACTCTGTATATTCTTGTATCTGATGGAATTGTTGTAATAACAATGAAATGTTCTCCCGTCTGCGTTCATTTGTGTGTTGTTCTCAAAGTATCCGCTCTTTCCTTCATGGGGAAGTTACGGGTGCTTACAGTGGTATCAGAGCTTTGGTTTACAGAGCTCGAGAACAAGACACATTAGAACCATACGAAAGAATTCATCAGATATTGGGTTAGTAATATCCAATTAGAATTACTCGTTAGAGATCGGATCATTAGTATCCTAGAATGAGTGTGAAGAGTATATTTTTCAAATGAAAACAATATTGTTTTGAAAATTTAAACAATTTTATACGTATTTGATTATTTATTTATTTTGAATATGGAAAATCGAGTATATAAAGATTTTGCATATACGCGTCATGAACGTATATTCGAAGTTTTAATATACTGGATAGATATAGAATTACACTCTAGTCGCCCGGAAATGATGTTGATAATGACCATGGCATCATCAATATTTATGTTCGTGTTTCGAAGGTGTGATTTCTATATATTTCCATTAGACTGGTGTGAAAACCAAAACTAATATAGCTAGAACACTTTGTTGTGAATTGGCATCAAAAACATGATATTTTTATATATATCAAAATTATGAATTTGAAACGTTAATCCACTAATTGATTGATGTTTGTGTTGTTTGTTTATTTGTTTGCTAATTTTGAACCATTTAGCCTAATTAAACCGAATATTGAATTGTATTGAAAATTGGTCGCATTTGCTTGCATATACAAGTACTTGCATTGAACAGGTCATAGCAAGGAGGCTAGAGCAAAGAATAAAGTTTGTTTGCCCGACAAATAGGTACATGTTTACTATAATTTACTGTTTTGTTTGGGTGATGATGATTTTATGAGCCTATTGGCTAGCCGCTTGGCTTTTTCTTTTTGAGATCAGAAGGCCTATATGGCAATTTCGGGATTTTCCCGTGGCTCCCGGTGCAGGGGAGGTTATGGCGAAATTTTTCGAAAATTTAGGGTGTTAGCCAAATTTTTGAAAATTTGAAAATTCTCAGAAACTGAAAAGTTAGAGAATGCAAGCCAGATCGAACGTGGAGTTGATTAATCAAACCACTTTCAACTTTGTTCCTTTTCGGGGACGAAAAGTTTTAAGTGGGGGAGATTGTAATAACCCGGAAATTCTGAACCAGTTTATAATTTTTGTTTTGGCAATTTTAGCGAATTTTGAACATTTAGAATGAATTATTTTAAATAATATCAACGAGAAAATTTATTTTGAATATAATTCAAACATATATATTTATATACGTCATCGTTAGAATATAAATAATTATATATAATTATAAATAGAATTGAAAATGGCGAGGTAGTTCGATAATTCGATTTCAAACTTCAATTGAATGTACCGGGTGCAAAACAATCCGGATTTTAGTGAAACCAAAAACATTAGGATCTAATTGAAGATATCTTTCCAACGAATCCGAAAAATCAAAATTTCATAGCGGGGATAAAAAGATATGTCCAGTTGAAAATTCTGAATAGTCGCTATGGAATTCAGGCCCTTAAAAATAGACATTTTGCAAACGACCTTGGATTTCGATGAAACCACTTTTGTTGGATCCGTGATGTCAAGTTATTTCTAGATTCCAAATTTCATAATTTTTCGAATCAATATGTGAGCGTGGAAAAGGAAAACGCGTTTGACCAGTTTCAGTTGATTTTAATCGACTGGAAAATGGCCATTTTTCAAACGGTCTCAGAATTCGATGAAACTAGTTTTGTTAGGACCGTATCGTCAATACGAAGCTAGAAAATATTTTTCTGCAATTTATAGAGTTAGTATGTGACCCCGGTAAATTGAAATGCGCGTTCAAATTCAATATATAAAGTTATATGTTGATTTTAACGGAAACTGGTCGAAACGATCGAATCAACCTACGATACATATCCCATTGTGTTCAGAATGGGGGTAATTAGCTATGGACGACAGACTGTGGGCCTCGTTTTGAGGTCGAAAATAAAAGTTGCTTTTTGGTGGAAAATAAAATAATAAAATAAAATAAACCCTCTTCTCCCCGCTTTTATTCGTTCTGCCCCCCCCGTTTCTTCAAATCAGAAGACGAAATAAAAAAAAAGGAGAGAGAAGGGGGGATCGCGATCCGCCGCCCCCCCTAGTCGGACGTCGCCGCCCCAGGTGGGGCGCCACCACCTCCCACTCCACCCTCTCTTCCTCCTCCCCGCGCCTGCTCTACCTCCCTCTCCTTCTTCCCCCATCCCCTTCCGAACGCGACAACACTCCAACCCGCACCGCCCCCTCCTCTTCTTCTTCTCCTCCCTCCTGAAACCGACCGCACCCCCTCAGCCCCAAACCCCGAACCCTAATTCAACTGCACCGACCGCCTCAGACTTCGGGACGATATCCACACCCCCGTTTCAGTCCGGTGAGTGTTTAATTTCAACATTACACAAGTATGCAATATAGGAATATGATTTTTATAGTTAAAACTTTGATTTTTAATTGCATGAAGATCGTATTGATAAGGTTTGATTATTTATAAACCAACAAGATTGGATTTTTATTTAGAAAACAAGGTCGGATTTTTATAGTGGTATGGGTTTTAACATTAAAAAGTTTGATTTTTAGAAAGAGAAAAATTGGTTTTTATATATAGAAAGATTCGATTTTTAAAATGAAAAAGATTCGATTTTTAAAATGAAAAAGATTCGATTTTTATAATGAAAAAGATTCGATTTTTATAATGAAAAAGATTCGATTTTTAAAATGAAAAAGATTCGATTTTTAAAATGAAAAAGATTCGATTTTTAAAATGAAAAAGATTCGATTTTTTAAAATGAAAAAGATTCGATTTTTAAAATGAAAAAGATTCGATTTTTTTAAAATGAAAAAGATTAGATTTTTAAAATGAAATAGATTAGATTTTTTTAAAAAAATAGAAAAGGCGAAACCTTTTAAATAGAAAAGACGGAATTTTTATTAAGTGGAAGATGTAAAAATATGATTTTTGTTTAGGTAGAGAATTAAAAATATAATTTTTACATGATAGGAATATTAGAAATATCATCTTTATATGTATAGCAAAATAAAAATGTGATTTTTATAATTTTAAGTTTAAAAAGGCGAGATCTTTATATGTAAAAAGGCAAAACCTTTATTTTTGAAAAGGCGGAAATCTTTATATAGAGAATAGCGAGTTAAAAATAGAATTTTTATCTATATGGCAACGTAGTAAAAATTCGATTTTTATATATTGAATAGCATAGTAAAAATTCGATTTTTATATATTGAATAGCATAGTAAAAATTCGATTTTTATATATTGAATAGCATAGTAAAAATTAGATTTTTATATATTGAATAGCATAGTAAAAATTCGATTTTTATATATTGAATAGCGGAGTAAAAATTCGATTTTTACATATGTAGTGGCTACAGCAACGAAGATGACAAAAATGTGATAACGATGAAGATTTCTATCAAAGAAGAAGAGTCAAGATGATTGGATAGCTATCGGTGAGAATTTCTCACCTTTCAATTTCTTTTTCTAGTTATATATATATATACTAGGATGCAGACGGTGTTTAGTAGCACCCGACACAATCGTCCACAGACCATGGACTTGTTTGTTTGATTGCAAAAATTAGTTAGATTATTTGATTGAAATTGACTTGATTGATATGTGAATGGCGTGGGCCTTCACTAGACCGGGGATAAGGCTAGGCCTCGTCCCGTTTCTAGTATTGTGTCGTTATGCCGCCGAAATTTTCTAAAATATGTTAGAAAAATAAAAATATCATTTTTATTGTGTAAATGAAATGAATAGAAATTCATGTGTTAAAATAAAATATATTATCGTTAAAAATATAATTTTTAACGTGAAAGTGGATAAATAAATATTTATAAACAAATCAGCCGATTTGTCTATATACACTGATTTGACTGATATTGATTGGGTCGATAAATTTTACACATCGCCCAACTGCACAAAAATAAAAATCTGTGTTTGATTGTTTGAAACCCCACACGGGTGTTGGGATGAAATTTGAAGTTCACTCATCCTGATTGATTAAATATGTCGATCGATTGATTGACAGGCTGTCATAAGCGTTAGATATCTATATTTGATGCTTATACAGTGTAGTGCACTTTGGTTGATGGTTGATTATGTTTCAATGTTATTATATACATGTGTTGTATGGAATCCATATAATTAACATTATATGGTGATTGATTGGGCCTCATTCCAATCGGGAAAATAATAAATATTTTAAAAGAAAATTCATGTGTTGAATATAAAAATAATCATGTGTTGACGATGTTCATGTGTTGAAAATATCCGTGTGTTGAGTAAAAAATTTTAAATAATAAAAATTACATCTTTATCATATTTAAAATTAGAACTACTTTACGGTGGAGTCTAATTAAAATCAAATGATAGATACCATAGTTTTATAAAATATTTTACATAACAAAAATAGTCGTGTGCTGAAAGAAATATAGATTCATGTGTTGAATAGAATAAATATTCATTTGTTGAATAGAATAAAGAAGTTTTTGAAAAATATAAAGCCGTGTGGATTAGAGATGCGCTATTTTGACGTGAACGATATTTATATCGATTTTATTCGTTTTACAATGAATATTGAAAAGTGATTTCAAAATCTAATATTTTGAAATGAAATTCAAATTGAATTAGATAAAAATTGAAATTGAAATTTTATTGAATCAATGTGAAATGAATTCGAATTGAATAGAAAACGAATTAGAATTTGAACTGAATAGAAAGTGAATTTGAATTCGAATAAAATAGAAAAGAATTCAAATTGAATTAAATTGAATTAAAAACGAATTGAAATCGTTTTGAATGAAATTTAAAATGAACTGAAATTAAATTGAAATGAATTCGAGTTGAATTGAAATCAAATCGATTTGAAATTGAATATAGTGTTGAAATGGTTTTGAAAAAGAATTTAAAACGATTTATAAAATACGTTTTAAAAGGAAATCAACGAAATATATATATATAATACATATATATTATATATATATAATGGCCTGAATAAAACGCGCCGCGCCGCGGCAGTTCGTGAATTTCGACCATTAACTTCGAATTGACGTTGCGGGAGATCCGACCATCGGATTCTCCTAAAACCAGAACCGTTGGGTTCGTATCAAAAAGAGCTTTCCAATGAATATTAGAAATTTGAAATCTAATGGTTGGATTTGGAATTATGTCCAAATCAAATTTAGAAAAGGTCGCTGTAAGTGCAGTTCGATGGCCATTGTTGGAAATCGACTGTACGGGCCTTGATAAAATTATTAAAAATATCTATAATTTGTGTAAAATCATAAGAAATGATTTGTGAAAATTGGGCTGAAAAATTCCGTATTTGAAAAGATAAAAATAGATTTTTATCGAAATGAACTAGTTTTGAACTAGAATTAAAATTAATTTATTTTTGAAATAAATAAATTGAATTTGAAAGTGATTTTAAAAATAATCAATATTCCCAATACGTGGATTGGACTGGAGTTGAATCGAAATTATCTTTGGAATATTTCGATGTTGGATTTCGTGACTATACAGATATGGTTATGGGAATTTGAAAGATATATTTTATATCGTTATTTCCAATACGATATTTGTTGGTTTCAGGATTTGATATTGAATATAAGCCGGTATATTTTCTATTCAGAGCCTAGTATTTAATATCAAATGTGATTTGGTTTGTCGTGGATGGTGTCTTCATTAACACTGTTCTTAAGCCCAATAGAGAAAAAGATTAAATCTTTCTATTTAAATTTGATGAAGTGTATCAATTAAATAATATTTAATTGGAATTGAATTTGAATTGGTTTTTGGGTTTATCGTGAGCGGTGTTTTGAACAACACCTGTTCTTTAACCCGATTAATAATAGAGTGTGATTTTGGGTTTATCGTGAATCGTGTTTTAGGTGACATTGGTTCTTTAACCCAGTTAAAGACAAAATATTGATTTTTGGGAAGATTAAAACTAAGTGGAGTTTTAATGAATCTTTAATTAGATTAAAATGTGAATTGATAATTTAAGTTATCAAATCTGAAAAGTGATCGAGAGTGGAGTATCAACAGTTTTGCTCCAAAGCGATAGTTAAATCTTTAATTAGATTTGAACGTGAAATGGTAATCAATTTTACCGATAACACCGTGGTGTTAGGAATGGAGTATCACCAGTTTTGCTCCATGGGATATATAGGTTGGGGTGGGAATAAAATAAATAATTACTTCGGTGTGGTTCGCTAATCCCGACTAGTTTGGAAAATAAATAATTCCATCAGATACAAGAATATACAGAGTATAAATGAATAAATTGCATTCAATAAATATCAGAGATTACAATAAATTACATAGCAGCGGGAAAATATATAAAACACAACTGAAAGTGATACACGGATACAGAGCTTTCCGAGCATCGTTCCAGCTGTAAATCAGGACCATGTGGATATAAATCTGCAAAACCAAAACTACTAGCTGCCCGTGCGGAAAATAGGGGCACCCAGAGTTTAGGTTAAAACAATAAACTCCAGGTCAGTCATGGGACTGGTGTGAGAACTAAAACAGTTATAAATCTTTATTTTAAAGTTCGGTAAATCAAGGGACCACGCCGTATAACACGGAACGGGTTTCCTCCCAAGAATACCAGTGCACAAAACAAACAGCGCAATGCTAAATAAAGAAAAATGAAGCTGTTATAAGACCCAGGTCCCATCACACAATGCAACGCAAGCCGGAGGATAGGGTTTTTACCTTATAACAGCCAAAGCATGCTTGATACGTTTAAAACACATTATTTGATACTATTATATGTGTATAGTGTCAAAATAATTTCAATCATAAATATCAATCATAGGCGGCATGAATGACCCATACCACTATGTCGCCATACTAGGTTCTACAAATAAAACCGCCATATCACGTATTGGAAATTGGATTCCATCATGAGTCGAGGCCAGGGGCAAGCTCCTCTCCGCGTTTGAGACACTCTAGCAAATGCCTCAGGACCCCACTATGATCCTTAGATCTTCAGGGCCGGTCCTCTCTTACTTTTGAGGATTAGTTATTCCTGAACACACGTTTCCCGGTCCTTACAGACCTATATCCGAGGCGCCTCGCATTCCAACAACCACACAGGTGAAAAGTATATAAATGTCAGGGCTGGTAGGTCACTGACACCACCCTAGCTAGAAAGAAACGTCGTGCTCTCCCTGCAGTCACTATCCCGTTTTTGACTCATACCGAGGTGTGAGGCTCGCGAATTCACGTTATACACAAAGCTACGCCACACAGGCCGTGCTTTGATCATCAACCACAAGACTTTGCTTTTCAACAGAAGCCCTGATCAATTGCCACTTACGCATGCCACATTGGCAATTCACTCCATGCGACTGATGTCCATCGATATACAACCTCTGAGCTCGTACGTCTCAGAGAAGGGCGTTAAGCAAGAGAATAAATTCTCCGCCGCCAAACAAATGTATATTTAATAGAGATCAATCAACACAGAATAAAATCCAATGTCAGACACACAATCCATTTACAAGTTCGTTCTGGGTCTGAACGAAACCGGAGGCACTTTCCTCGCATATCCATCCATCTCCAAGTACGTCTGGACGATCACTGACTGTTTCCCTCATCTTGGGTGTACAGCCCAATCAAGATCATCAGTAATCACCCAAACGATGTGAAGACTTCCGGTCTTCAACCACCGTCTTCATCTTCGACATCTCGTCGAATCGGTTATTCAGAATGGGTATAACCCGGCCTTTCTGAATAACCCACGTATATAATTAACAAATGTTACACAAACACAATGAACGCCTCATTCCAATTCAGAATATTCTTTTATTCGCAAAATCACGTTCTTAGGGAAAGGTCCCCATTAATTTTATCAAAGATAAATTCTTCTAAATTTATTCTTTAATCTTCCTTTGGATATCTTTTCAAACTAGTCGGGATTAACGAACCACACCGAAGTAATTATTTAGTTTATTTCCCAATCCCAACCTATATATCCCATGGAGCAAAACTGGTGATACTCCATATCTAACACCACGGTGTTATCGGTAAAATTAATTACCATTTCACGTTCAAATCTAATTAAAGATTTAACTATCGCTTTGGAGCAAAACTGGTGGTACTCCATTCTCGATCACCTTTCATATTTGATAATTTAAATTATCAATTCACATTTTTAATCTAATTAAAGATTCATTAAAACTTCACTTAGTTTTAATCTTCTCAAAAATCAATATCTTGCCTTTAACTGGGTTAAAGCACCAATGTCATCTAAAACACGATCCACGATAAACCCAAATCACATTTGATATTAAATACAAGGCTCTGAATAGAGAATATACCGGCTTATATTCAATATCAAATTCTGAAACCAACAAATATCGTATTGGAAATAACGATATAAAATATATCTTTCAAATTCCCATAACAATATCTGTATGGTCACGAAATCCAACATCGAAATATTCCGAAGATAATTTCGATTCAACTCCAGTCCAATTCACGTATTGGAAATATTGAATATTTTCAAAATCACTTTCAAATTCAATTTATTTATTTCAAAAATAAATTGATTTTAATTCTAGTTCAAAACTAGTTCATTTCGATAGAAATCTATTTTTACCTATTCAAATGTGGAATTTTCCAGCCCAATTCTTTCCAATTCACATATTATAATTTTACACAAATTATAAACATTTTTGATAATTTTATCAAGGCCCGTACAGTCGATTTCCAACAACGGCCATCGAACTGCACTTACAGCGACCTTTTTCGAATTTGATTTGGACATAATTCCAAATCCAACCGTTAGATTTCAAATTTCTAACATTTATTGGAAAGCTCTTTTCGATACGAACCCAACGGTTCCGGTTTTAGGAGAATCCGACGGTCGGATCTCCCACAACGTCCGTTTGAAATAAATGGTCGAAATTCACGAACTGCCGCGGCGCGGCGCGTTCTATTCAGGCCATTATATTATATATATAATATATATAATATATATTTCGTCGATTTCTATTTAAAACGAATTATATGAATAGTTTTAAATTCGTTTCAAAATCTATTTCAACTTCCATTTCAATTCAAGGCAAAATTGAATTCTTTTTTATAAATTCGTTTTAAAATTCATTTCTATTCAATTCAAATTTCAATTCAATTTGAATTCGTTTTCAATTCAATTCATTTCGAAATCGTTTTTAATTCAATTCATTTCGAAATCGTTTTCAATTCAATTCATTTCGAAATCGTTTTCAATTCAATTCATTTCGAAATCGTTTTCAATTCAATTCATTTCGAAATCGTTTTCAATTCAATTCATTTTTATTTTATTCGAATTCAACTTCACTTTCTATTCAATTCGAATCGAATTCATTTTCTATTCGATTCGAATTCATTTCAAATTGATTCAATAAAATTTCCATTTGAATTTTAATCTAATTCAATTTGAATTTCCTTTCAAAATATTAAATTTTGAAATCACTTTTCAATATTCATTATAAAACGAATAAAATCGATATAAACATCGTTCGCGTCAAAATAACGCATCTCTAATCAACACGGCTTTATATTTCAATAATTCGTTATTCTATTCATCAAATGAATATTTATTTCATTCAACACATGAATCTATATTTCTTTCAACACGCGACTAATCTCAACACATGAGTACTGTCAACACATCACTATTTTTGTTATGTAAAATATTTTATAAAACTATGGTATCTATCGTTTGATTTTCAATTAGACTCCTACTGAGAAGTAGTTCTAATTTTAAATATGATAAAGATGTAATTTATTTTATTTAAAATATTTTACTCAACACATGAATAGTTTCAACACATGACTATTTTTATATTCAACACATGAATTTTCTTTTCTAATATTCATTATTTTCCCGATTGGAATGAGGCCCAATCAATCACCATATAACGCTAATTATATGGATTCCATACAACACATGTATATAATAGCATTAATAAACAATCAACCATCAACCAAAGTGCACTACACTGTATGAGCATCAAATATAGATATCTGACGCTTATAACAGTCTGTCAATCGACCGATCGACATATTTAATCAATCAGGATGAGTGAACATCAAATTTCATCCCAACACCCGTGTGGGGTTTCAAACAATCAAACACAGATTTTATTTGTGCAGTTGGGCGACGTGTAAAATTTATCGACCCAATCGATATCAGTCAAATCAGTGTATATAAACAAATCGGCCGATTTGTTTATAAATATTCATTTATCCATTTTTACGTTAAAAATTATATTTTTAACGATCAAACTATTTTATTTTAACACTTGAATTTCTATTCAGTTCATTTATTCAATAAATGATTATTTTTATTTTTCTAACATATTTTAGAAAATTTCGGCGGCATAACGGCACGATACTAGAAACGGGACGAGGCCTAGCCTTATCCCCGGTCTAGTGAAGGCCCACGCCATTCACACATCAATCAAATCACTTTCGTTATGCAAACCACAAAATTTGGAGTAAGAGTCTAACCTAGCCTTACTCCTTCGCCTTATAACGGCGCACGTCTAATCCTAACCCATTTATCGATTCGATTTTCCACACCACAAACCACATTCAAACCAATATCGCAATCAATCACCAAACAGCCAAACAAACAAGTCCATGGTCTGTGGACGATTGTGTCGGGTGCTACTAAACACCGTCTGCATCCTAGTATATATATATAACTAGAAAAAGAATTTTTAGAGTGAGAAGTTCTCACCGAAAGCTATCCAATACCACGACACTCCTATTGTAGAGATCTTCGTCGTTCTCGCCTTTTCTTCTCCTTTGTTGCCCGTAGCCACTACATATAGAAATCACACATTTTTATATTTCGATGTCTTTAAAATAAAAATCACATTTTTATTTATTCACTTTCAATTTAAAAATCATATTTTTATAATCACTTCATATATTTAAAAATCGAATTTTTACTTCGTTATTCAATATATAAAAATCATATTTTGACTTCGCTATTAAATATATAAAGATTATATTTTTATCACCTTATTATTCATATAAAGATTTCGCCCTTTCAAAAATAAAGTTTTCGCCTTTATAAAAATAAAGTTTTCGCCTTTATAAAAATAAAGTTTTCGCCTTTATAAAAATAAAGTTTTCGCCTTTATAAAAATAAAGTTTTCGCCTTTATAAAAATAAACACTTCATTTCAACGTATATAAAATAAAAATCAGATTTTTATTTTGCTACATACACAAAGATGATATTTTTATGTTCTCTATCCTCTAAAGATTATATTTTTAATACTTTAAAAATATAAAAATCATATTTTTAATATTTCTATATAGTAAAGATTATATTTTTAATACTTTAAAAATATAAAAATCATATTTTTATCACTTTAAAAATATAAAGATCATACCTTTTACCAAATAAAAATCCTATCTTTTCATCTTTCAAAATACGATCTTTTCACATTTCAAAATACGACCTTTTCACCTTTTAAAGTTCTAATCTTTTTCCATTTAAAATTCAAACCTTTTCTATTTTAAATTCTTTTTAAAATCAGTTTTAAATTACTCTTTAAAATTAGTTTTAAATTACTTAAAAATAAAATAACAAAACAACACAAAAAAAAACTTACAGAGGGGGGGGGGGACTGTGCTGGTGGCGGCAGCAGGGTAGTGGGGGTCGGCGGCAGACTTCTGCGTCGGAGGGCGATGGTTTAAGGTGGAGAAGAAGAAGAGGAGGGCGTCGTGCGGTTGGAGGTTGGAGGAGGTGGAGAGGAGAAGGGGAAGGAGGGGAGGCGGCTGTCGATTCGAGGGGGGGGGGGAAGTCCTCGCGATGGTCGGCGTCGACTGGGGGGTGCTGCGCGCGAGGGTTCAAAGAGAGGACGGGAGAGCGAGAGCAGAGGGAGAAGGTGAGGGGGCGTGCGCCTGTGGAGGCGTTGCGATTGGGGGCCCCGCGACGGTGGAAGCGGCGGCTTCCTCCCCCCCGCCGATCCCCTTTTCTTCTTCTTCTTTTTTTTTTATTCTTCTGAAATATGAAATTGTGGGGGGGGGGGGGGCAGAACGGGTAAAAAGGGGAAGTTTAATTTTTTTATTAATTTAATTATTTTATTTTTCAAAAAGTTGACTTTCACATACGACCTCTAAACGAGGCCCACCGCCTGTCGTCCATAGCGTTTCACCCCCATTCCGAACACAATGGGATATGTATCGTAGGCTGGTTCGGCTGTTACAATCAGTTTCCGTTGAATTTACATTTAAATCACTATATTGAATTTTAAACGTACATTTCAAATTACCGGGGTCACATACTAACTCTATAAATTGCAGAAAAATATTTTCTAGCTTCGAATTGACGATACGGTCCTAACAAAACTAGTTTCGCCGAATTCTGAGACCGTTAGAAAAATGGCCATTTTCCAGTCGATTAAAATCAACTGAAACTGGTCAAACGCGTTTTCCTTTGCCACGCTCACATATTGATTCGAAAAATTATGAAATTTGGAATCTAGCAATAATTTGACATCACGGACCCAACAAAACTGGTTTCGTCGAAATCCGAGGTCATTTGCAAAATGTCCATTTTTAAGGGCCTGAATTCCATAGCGACTATTCAGAATTTTCAACTGGACATATCTTTTGATTCCTGATATGAAATCTTGATTATTCGGATTCGTTAGAAAGATATTATCATTTAGATCCTATTATTTTTGGTTTCACTAAAATCCGGATTGTTTTGCACCCGGTACATTCAATTGAAGTTTGAAATCGAATTATCGAACTACCGCGCCATTTTCAATTCTATTTATAATTATATATAAATATTTATATTCTAACGACGACGCGTATAATATATACGTCGAATTCTATTCAAAATAAATTTCTCGTCGATATTATTTTTAAAATAATCTATTTTAAATATTCAAAATTCGCTAAAATTGCCAAAATAAAAATTTCAAACTGGCTCGCATTTTACGGGTTGTTACAATCTCCCCCACTTAAAACTTTTCGTCCCCGAAAAGGAACAAAGTTGAAAGTGATTTGATTAATCAACTCTATGTTCGATCTGGCTTCCATTCTCCAACTTTTTAGTTTCTGAGAATTTTCAAAATTTCAAAAATTTGGCTAACACCCTAAATTTTTGAAAAATTTCGCCATAACCTCCCCTGCACCGGGAGCATCGGGGAATTTCAAATAGCTTCCCCGGTCCTTCAGATCTCAAAAAGAAAAAGAAAAAGCCAAGCGGCTAGCCAATAGGCTCACAAAATCATCATCACCCAAACAAAACAGGAAATTATGTAGTAAACATGTACCTATTTGTCGGGCAAACAAATTTTATTCTCTGCTCTAGCCTCCTTGCTATGACCTGTTCAATGATATACATGTATATGCAAATAAATGCAACCAATTTTTAATATAGTTCAATATTTGATTATATTAGGCATAAATGGTTAAAAATTAGCAAACAATTAAACAAACAACACAAACATCAATCAATTAGTGAATTAGAGTTTCAAATTCATAATTTTGATATATATACAAAAAATCATGTTTTGATGCCAATCACAACAATGTATTCTAGCTATATAGGTTTTGGTTCTCACACCAGTCTAATGGAAATATATAGAAGTCACACCTTCGAAATTCGAATATGAATACTGATGATGATGCACAATTATCAGAATCATCCCCGGATATCTAGAATGTGATTCTATATCTACCCAGTATATTAAAACTTCGAATATACGTTCATGACGCGTATACGCGAAATCTATATATACTCGATTGTCCATATTCAAAATAAATAAATATTCAAATACGTGTAAGACGATTTAAATTTTCAAAACAAAATTGTTTTCATTTGAAAAATATACTCTTCACACTCGTTCTAGGATACTACTGATCCTATCTCTAACGAGCCATTCTAATTGGATATTACTAATCCAATATCTGATGAATTCTTTCTTATGATTCTAATGTGTCTTGTTCTCGAGCTCTGTAAACCAAAGCTCTGATACCAACTGAAAGAACCCGTAACTTCCCCATGAAGGAAAGCACGGATACTTTGAGAACAACACAAAAAAGGACGCAGACGAAAGAACATTTCATTGTTATTACAACAATTCCATCAGATACAAGAATATACAGAGTATAAATAAATAAATTACATTCGACAAATATCAGAGATTACAATAAGTTACATAGCAGCGGAAAAATATACAAAACACAACTGAAAGTGATACACGGATACAGAGCTTTCCGAGCATCGTTCCAGCTGTAAATCAGGACCCTGTGGATATAAATCTGCAAAACCAAAACTACTAGCTGCCCGTGCGGAAAATAGGGGCACCCAGAGTTTAGGTTAAAACAATAAACTCCAGGTCAGTCATGGGACTGGTGTGAGAACTAAAACAGTTATAATTCTTTATTTTAAAGTTCGGTAAATCAAGGGACCACGCCGTATAACACGGAACGGGTTTCCTCCCAAGAATACCAGTGCATAAAACAAACAGCGCAATGCTAAATAAAGAAAAATGAAGCTGTTATAAGACCCAGGTCCCATCACACAATGCAAAGCAAGCCGAAGGATAGGGTTTTTACCTTATAACAGCCAAAGCATGCTTGATACGTTTAAAACACATTATTTGATACTATTATAGGTGTATAGTGTCAAAATAATTTCAATCATAAATATCAATCATAGGCGGCATGAATGACCCATACCACTATGTCGCCATACTAGGTTCTACAAATAAAACCGCCATATCACGTATTGGAAATTGGATTCCATCATGAGTCGAGGCAAGGGGCAAGCTCCTCTCCGCGTTCGAGGCACTCTAGCAAATGCCTCAGGACCCCACTATGATCCTTGGATCTTCAGGGCCGGCCCTCTCTTACTTTTGAGGATTAGTTATTCCTGAACACACGTTTCCCGGTCCTTACAGACCTATATCCGAGGCGCCTCGCATTCCAACAACCACATAGGTGAAAAGTATATAAATGTCAGGGCTGGTAGGTCACTGACACCACCCTAGCTAGAAAGAAACGTCGTGCTCTCCCTGCAGTCACTATCCCGTTTTTGACTCATACCGAGGTGTGAGGCTCGCGAATTCACGTTATACACAAAGCTACGCCACACAGGCCGTGCTTTGATCATCAACCACAAGACTTTGCTTTTCAACAGAAGCCGTGATCAATTGCCACTTACGCATGCCACATTGGCAATTCACTCCATGCGACTGATGTCCATCGATATACAACCTCTGAGCTCGTACGTCTCAGAGAAGGGCGTTAAGCAAGAGAATAAATTTTCCGCCGCCAAACAGATGTATATTTAATAGAGATGAATCAACACAGAATAAAATCCAATGTCAGACACACAATCCATTTACAAGTTCGTTCTGGGTCTGAACGAAACCGGAGGCACTTTCATTGCATATCCATCCATCTCCAAGTACGTCTGGACGATCACCGACTGTTTCCCTCATCTTGGGTGTACAGCCCAATCAAGATCATCAGTAATCACCCAAACGATGTGAAGACTTCCGGTCTTCAACCACCGTCTTCATCTTCGACATCTCGTCGAATCGGTTATTCAGAATGGGTATAACCCGGCCTTTCTGAATAACCCACGTATATAATTAACAAATGTTACACAAACACAATGAACGCCTCATTCCAATTCAGAATATTCTTTTATTCGCAAAATCACGTTCTTAGGGAAAGGTCCCCATTAATTTTATCAAAGATAAATTCTTCTAAATTTATTCTTTAATCTTCCTTTGGATATCTTTTCAAACTAGTCGGGATTAACGAACCACACCGAAGTAATTATTTAGTTTATTTCCCAATCCCAACCTATATATCCCATGGAGCAAAACTGGTGATACTCCATATCTAACACCATGGTGTTATCGGTAAAATTAATTACCATTTCACGTTCAAATCTAATTAAAGATTTAACTATCTCTTTGGAGCAAAACTGGTGGTACTCCATTCTCGATCACCTTTCAGATTTGATAATTTAAATTATCAATTCACATTTTTAATCTAATTAAAGATTCATTAAAACTTCACTTAGTTTTAATCTTCTCAAAAATCAATATCTTGCCTTTAACTGGGTTAAAGCACCAATGTCATCTAAAACACGATCCATGATAAACCCAAATCACATTTGATATTAAATACAAGGCTCTGAATAGAAAATATACCGGCTTATATTCAATATCAAATTCTGAAACCAACAAATATCGTATTGGAAATAACGATATAAAATATATCTTTCAAATTCCCATAACAATATCTGTATGGTCACGAAATCCAACATCGAAATATTCCGAAGATAATTTCGATTCAACTCCAGTCCAATTCACGTATTGGAAATATTGAATATTTTCAAAATCACTTTCAAATTCAATTTATTTATTTCAAAAATAAATTGATTTTAATTCTAGTTCAAAACTAGTTCATTTCGATAGAAATCTATTTTTACCTATTCAAATGTGGAATTTTCCAGCCCAATTCTTTCCAATTCACATATTATAATTTTACACAAATTATAGACATTTTTGATAATTTTATCAAGGCCCTTACAGTCGATTTCCAACAACGGCCATCGAACTGCACTTACAGCGACCTTTTTCGAATTTGATTTGGACATAATTCCAAATCCAACCGTTAGATTTCAAATTTCAAACATTTATTGGAAAGCTCTTTTCGATACGAACCCAACGGTTCCGGTTTTAGGAGAATCCGACGGTCGGATCTCCCGCAACGTCCGTTTGAAATAAATGGTCGAAATTCATGAACTGCCGCGGCGCGTTCTATTCAGACCATTATATTATATATATAATATATATAATATATATTTCGTCGATTTCTATTTAAAACGAATTATATGAATAGTTTTAAATTCGTTTCAAAATCTATTTCAACTTCCATTTCAATTCAAAGCAAAATTGAATTCTTCTTTATAAATTCGTTTTAAAATTCATTTCTATTCAATTCAAATTTCAATTCAATTTGAATTCGTTTTCAATTCAATTCATTTCGAAATCGTTTTCAATTCAATTCATTTCGAAATCGTTTTCAATTCAATTCATTTCGAAATCGTTTTCAATTCAATTCATTTCGAAATCGTTTTCAATTCAACTCATTTCGAAATCGTTTTCAATTCAATTCATTTCTATTTTATTCGAATTCAACTTCACTTTCTATTCAATTCGAATCGAATTCATTTTCTATTCGATTCGAATTCATTTCAAATTGATTCAATAAAATTTCCATTTGAATTTTAATCTAATTCAATTTGAATTTCCTTTCAAAATATTAAATTTTGAAATCACTTTTCAATATTCATTATAAAACGAATAAAATCGATATAAACATCGTTCGCGTCAAAATAACGCATCTCTAATCAACACGGCTTTATATTTCAATAATTCGTTATTCTATTCATCAAATGAATATTTATTTCATTCAACACATGAATCTATATTTCTTTCAACACGCGACTAATCTCAACACATGAGTACTGTCAACACATCACTATTTTTGTTATGTAAAATATTTTATAAAACTATGGTATCTATCGTTTGATTTTCAATTAGACTCCTACTGAGAAGTAGTTCTAATTT
This sequence comes from Allium sativum, assembly GCA_030737875.1. NCBI lineage: Eukaryota > Viridiplantae > Streptophyta > Magnoliopsida > Asparagales > Amaryllidaceae > Allium > Allium sativum. The sequence continues at coordinate 694,779,060 of CM060923.1, forward strand.
TGAATATGATAAAGATGTAATTTATTTTATTTAAAATATTTTACTCAACACATGAATAGTTTCAACACATGACTATTTTTATATTCAACACATGAATTTTCTTTTCTAATATTCATTATTTTCCCGATTGGAATGAGGCCCAATCAATCACCATATAACGCTAATTATATGGATTCCATACAACACATGTATATAATAGCATTAATAAACAATCAACCATCAACCAAAGTGCACTACACTGTATGAGCATCAAATATAGATATCTGACGCTTATAACAGTCTGTCAATCGACCGATCGACATATTTAATCAATCAGGATGAGTGAACATCAAATTTCATCCCAACACCCGTGTGGGGTTTCAAACAATCAAACACAGATTTTATTTGTGCAGTTGGGCGAGGTGTAAAATTTATCGACCCAATCGATATCAGTCAAATCAGTGTATATAAACAAATCGGCCGATTTGTTTATAAATATTCATTTATCCATTTTTACGTTAAAAATTATATTTTTAACGATCAAACTATTTTATTTTAACACTTGAATTTCTATTCAGTTCATTTATTCAATAAATGATTATTTTTATTTTTCTAACATATTTTAGAAAATTTCGGCGGCATAACGGCACGATACTAGAAACGGGACGAGGCCTAGCCTTATCCCCGGTCTAGTGAAGGCCCACGCCATTCACACATCAATCAAATCACTTTCGTTATGCAAACCACAAAATTTGGAGTAAGAGTCTAACCTAGCCTTACTCCTTCGCCTTATAACGGCGCACGTCTAATCCTAACCCATTTATCGATTCGATTTTCCACACCACATTCAAACCAATATCGCAATCAATCACCAAACAGCCAAACAAACAAGTACATGGTCTGTGGACGATTGTGTCGGGTGCTACTAAACACCGTCTGCATCCTAGTATATATATATAACTAGAAAAAGAATTTTTAGAGTGAGAAGTTCTCACCGAAAGCTATCCAATACCACGACACTCCTATTGTAGAGATCTTCGTCGTTCTCGCCTTTTCTTCTCCTTTGTTGCCCGTAGCCACTACATATAGAAATCACACATTTTTATATTTCGATGTCTTTAAAATAAAAATCACATTTTTATTTATTCACTTTCAATTTAAAAATCATATTTTTATAATCACTTCATATATTTAAAAATCGAATTTTTACTTCGTTATTCAATATATAAAAATCATATTTTGACTTCGCTATTAAATATATAAAGATTATATTTTTATCACCTTATTCTTCATATAAAGATTTCGCCCTTTCAAAAATAAAGTTTTCGCCTTTATAAAAATAAAGTTTTCGCCTTTATAAAAATAAAGTTTTCGCCTTTATAAAAATAAAGTTTTCGCCTTTATAAAAATAAACACTTCATTTCAACGTATATAAAATAAAAATCAGATTTTTATTTTGCTACATACACAAAGATGATATTTTTATGTTCTTTATCCTCTAAAGATTATATTTTTAATACTTTAAAAATATAAAAATCATATTTTTAATATTTCTATATAGTAAAGATTATATTTTTAATACTTTAAAAATATAAAAATCATATTTTTATCACTTTAAAAATATAAAGATCATACCTTTTACCAAATAAAAATCCTATCTTTTCATCTTTCAAAATACGATCTTTTCACATTTCAAAATACGACCTTTTCACCTTTTAAAGTTCTAATCTTTTTCCATTTAAAATTCAAACCTTTTCTATTTTAAATTATTTTTAAAATCAGTTTTAAATTACTCTTTAAAATCAGTTTTAAATTACTTAAAAATAAAATAACAAAACAACACAAAAAAAAACTTACAGAGGGGGGGGGGACTGTGCTGGTGGCGGCAGCAGGGTAGTGGGGGTCGGCGGCAGACTTCTGCGTCGGAGGGCGATAGTTTAAGGTGGAGAAGAAGAAGAGGAGGGCGTCGTGCGGTTGGAGGTTGGAGGAGGTGGAGAGGAGAAGGGGAAGGAGGGGAGGCGGCTGTCGATTCGAGGGGGGGGGGGAAGTCCTCGCGATGGTCGGCGTCGACTGGGGGGTGCTGCGCGCGAGGGTTCGAAGAGAGGACGGGAGAGCGAGAGCAGAGGGAGAAGGTGAGGGGGCGTGCGCCTGTGGAGGCGTTGCGATTGGGGGCCCCGCGACGGTGGAAGCGGCGGCTTCCTCCCCCCCGCCGATCCCCTTTTCTTCTTCTTCTTTTTTTTTTTTTATTCTTCTGAAATATGAAATTGGGGGAGGGGGGCCAGAACGGGTAAAAAGGGGAAGTTTAATTTTTTTTATTAATTTAATTATTTTATTTTTCCAAAAGTTGGCTTTCACATACGACCTCTAAACGAGGCCCACCGCCTGTCGTCCATAGCGTTTCACCCCCATTCCGAACACAATGGGATATGTATCGTAGGCTGGTTCGGCTGTTACAATCAGTTTCCGTTGAATTTACATTTAAATCACTATATTGAATTTTAAATGTACATTTCAAATTACCGGGGTCACATACTAACTCTATAAATTGCAGAAAAATATTTTCTAGCTTCGAATTGACGATACGGTCCTAACAAAACTAGTTTCGCCGAATTCTGAGACCGTTAGAAAAATGGTCATTTTCCAGTCGATTAAAATCAACAGAAACTGGTCAAACGCGTTTTCCTTTGCCACGCTCACATATTGATTCGAAAAATTATGAAATTTGGAATCTAGCAATAATTTGACATCACGGACCCAACAAAACTGGTTTCGTCGAAATCCGAGGTCATTTGCAAAATGTCCATTTTTAAGGGCCTGAATTCCATAGCGACTATTCAGAATTTTCAACTGGACATATCTTTTGATTCCCGATATGAAATCTTGATTATTCGGATTCGTTAGAAAGATATTATCATTTAGATCCTATTATTTTTGGTTTCACTAAAATCCGGATTGTTTTGCACCCGGTACATTCAATTGAAGTTTGAAATCGAATTATCGAACTACCGCGCCATTTTCAATTCTATTTATAATTATATATAAATATTTATATTCTAACGACGACGTGTATAATATATACGTCGAATTCTATTCAAAATAAATTTCTCGTCGATATTATTTTTAAAATAATCTATTTTAAATATTCAAAATTCGCTAAAATTGCCAAAATAAAAATTTCAAACTGGCTCGCATTTTACGGGTTGTTACAGGCGACATGATAGATGGTACCCATGCCGCCTATGATTGATATTTATGATTGAATTTTTTTTGACACTATACACCTATGATAGTATCAAATGATTTGTTTTAAACGTATCAAGCATTATTTGGCTATTATAAGGGAAAACCCTATCCTCCGGCTTGCGTTGCATTGTGTGATGGGACCTGGGTCTTATAATAGCTTCATTTTTCCAAAGAGCATTGCGTTGTTTTGTATATGCACTGGTATTCTTGGGAGGAAACCCGTTCCGTGCTATACGGCGCGGTCCCTTGATTTGCCGAACTTTAAAATAAAGAATAATAACTGTTTTAGTTCTCACACCAGTCCCATGACTGACCTGGAGTTTATTGTTTTAACCTAAACTCTGGGTGCCCCTATTTTCCACACGGGCAGCTAGTAGTTTTGGTTTTGCAGATTTATATTCACAAGGTCCTGATTTACAGCTGGAACGATGCTCGGAAAGCTCTGTATCCGTGTATCACTTTCAGTTATGTTTTGTATATTTTCCCGCTGCTATGTAATCTATTGTAATCTCTGATATTTATTGAATGTAATTTATTCATTTATACTCTGTATATTCTTGTATCTGATGGAATTGTTGTAATAACAATGAAATGTTCTCCCGTCTGCGTTCATTTGTGTGTTGTTCTCAAAGTATCCGCTCTTTCCTTCACGGGGAAGTTACGGGTGCTTACACTAATCCCGATTGTTTAGTTGTATGTCGATCGATCGATTGACAGACTGTTATAAGCGTTGAATATTTATATTTGATGCTTATATAGTGTAGAATGCACTTTGGATGATGGTTGATTATTCATCGTTGTTATTGTATACATGTGTTGTAGAAAATCCATATAATTAACATTATATGGTAATTGATTGGGCCTTATTCCATATTTGAAATAGAAATATTTGAAAAGGTAATATTTGAAATAGAAATATTTGAAAATAAAAATATATGAAGCCGTGTTGATTAGATTGACGCCATTTTGACGTGAACGATATTTATATCGATTTTATTCATTTTATAATGAATATCGAAAGTGATTTCCAAATCTGATATTTTGAAAAGAATTGAAATTCGAATTAAATTGAATTGATTAGAAATTCGAAATAAACGGAAATGATTTGAATTTCGAATATAATTGAAATTCGAATTAAATTGAAATAGAATTGAAATCATTTTGAAATGAATTCGAATTAAATTGAAACAGAACTGAAATCGTTTTGAAATGAATTCGAATTGAAATTGAATAGAAATGAATTCGAATTGAAATTGAATAGAAATGAATTCGAATTGAAATTGAATAGAATTGAATATGAATCGAAATTGAATTGAAAACGAATTGAAATTGAATTAAAAATCGATTTGAATTGGAATCAATTTGAAAACGAATGTAAAATGAATTTGAAAGGGAAAATCCAATTTTGATTTGAATTCGAAAGGGGAGTTGAAATCGTTTGAAAACGAATTTAAAACGATTTATAAAATACGTTTTAAAAGGAAATCGACGAAGTATATATTATATATATTATATATATAATATAATGGCCTAAATAGAACGCGCCGCGCTGCGGTAGTTCGCGAATTTCGACCATTGACTTCGAATGGATATTGCGGGAGATCCGACCGTCGGATTCTCCTAAAACCGGAACCGTTGGGTTCGTATCGAAAAGAGATTTATAATGAATATTAGAAATTTGAAATCTGAAATCTAACGGTTGGATTTGGATTTATGTCCAAATCAAATTTGGAAAAGGTCGCTATAAGTGCAGTTCGATGGCCGTTGATGGAAATCGACTGTATGGGCCCTGATAAAATTATTAAAAATAGTAATAATTTGTGTAAAATCATAAGAAGTGATTTGTGAAGAATTGGGATGAAAAACTCCATAGTTGAAAAGATAAAAATAGATTTTTATCGAAATGAACTAGTTTTGAACTAGAATAATAATTTATTTATTTTTAAATAAATAAATTGGTTTTGAAATGGTTTTAAAAGAAATCAGAATTTCCAATAATTGAATTGGAATGGATTTGAATCGAAATTGTCTTTGGAATATTTCGATGTGGGATTTTGTGATGATACAGATATTGTTATGGGAATTTGAAAGATATATATATCGTTATTTCCAATACGATATTTGTTGGTCGTAGAATTTGATATTGAATATAAGCCGGTATATTTTCTATTCAGAGCCTTGTATTTAATATCAAATGTGATTTGGGTTTGTCGTGAGTAGTGTCTTCATTAACACTGTTCTTAAGCCTAGTTGAGAAAAGATTAAATCTTTTTATTTAGATTTAATGAAGTGTACCAATTAAATAATATTTAATTGAATTGATATTTATTTTTGGGTTTATCGTGAACAGTGTTTTAAATAACACTTGTTCTTTAACCCGATAATTAATGGAATGTGATTTTGGGTTTATCGTGAACCGTGTTTTAAATGACACCGATTCTTTAACCCAGTTAAAGATTAAAACTAAGTGGAGTTTTAATGAATCTTTAATTAGATTGAAATGGTGTTAGAATGGAGTATCACCAGTTTTGCTCCAGGCGATAGTTAAATCTTTAATTAGATTTAAACGTGAAATGGTAATTGAATTTACCGATAACACCGTGGTGTTAGATATGAAGTATTACCAGTTTTACTTCATGGGATAAATAGGTTGGGATTGGGAAATAAAATAAATGAATACTTCGGTGTGGTTCGCTAATCCTGACTAGTTTGAATTGATATTCAAAGGAGATTAAAGAATAAATTTAAAGAATTTATCTTTGATAAAATTAATGGGAACCTTTCCCAAAATATAAGAATATTTGAATAAAAAGAATATTCTGAAGTGGAATGAGGCGTATGTTGTGTTTGTGTAACACTTTTATTATATATGTGCGAGTTGTTCAGAAAGACCGGGTTTATCCCATTCTGAATAACAAATTCGACGTGGTGTCGAAGATGAAGACGGTGGTCGAAGACCGGAAGTCTTCACGTCGTTTGGGTAATTACTGATGATCTTGATTGGGCTGTACACCCAAGAAGATGGAAACAGTTGGTGATCGTCCAGACGTATTTGGAGATCGATGGATATGCGGTGTACTAGGTGCCTCCGGTTTCGTTCAGACCCAGAACGAACTTGTAAATGGACTGTGTGTCTGACATTGGATTTTAGTCTGTGTGATTGATTTCTATTAAATATACACCTGTTTGGCGGCGGAGAATTTATTCTCTTGTTTAACGCCCTTCTCTGAGACGTACGAGCTCAGGGGTTATATATTGATGGATATCAATCGCATGGAGTGAATTGCCTGTGTGGCATGCCTAAGTGGCAGATGATCAAGGCTTTTATTGAAAAGCAGGGTCTTGTGGTTGATGATCAAAGCACCGCCTGTGTGGCATAGCTTTGTGTAACGTGAATTCGCGAGCCTCACACCCCGGTTGTGAACCAGAAACGGGAGAGGACCTCAGGGAGGACATGCGTTTCTTTCTAGCTAGGGTGGTGTCAGTGACCTACCAGCCCTGACATTTATATACTTTTCACCTGTGTGGTTGTTGTTGTTGCGAGGCACCTCGGTTAGATCGGACGATCCGGGTCCGATGGAGCCATTTGTTGGCTCATTTACGCCCCAAAGGGCGGGGAAACGCAGTGTTCAGGCATTTTAATCCACATCGGTGGACCGGCCCTGTCGCTCCAAGGGCCCACCTGAGTCTGGGTCCTGAGGCTCGGGCTAGAGAGTCTCGAATCAGTTGAGGACTATCTTTTGCCTCGGTTCATAGATGGAAATCCAATTCCCAAATACGTGACATTTGCGGTTTTATTTGTAGAGCCTAGTATGGCGACATGATATATGGTACCCATGTCGTCTATGATTGATACTTATGGTTTGAAGTTGTTTTATACACTACACACTTATAATAGTATCAAATGATTTGTTTAAAACGTACTAAGCATGTTTGGCTATTAAAGGGAAAACCCTATCCCCCGGCTTGCGTTGCATTGTGTGATAGGACCTGGGTCTTATAATAGCTTCATTTTTCCAAAAAGCATTGCGCTGTTTTATTATATGCACTGGTATTCTTGGGAGGAAACCCGTTCCGTGTTATACGGCGTGGTCCCTTGATATATCTGATTTAAAGTAAAGTTTTAAATAACTTTTTTAGTTCTCACACCAGTCCCATGACTGACCTGGAGTTTATTGTTTTAACCTAAACTCTGGGTGCCCCTATGTTGACACGGGCAGCTAGTAGTTTTGGTTTTGCAGATTTATATTCACAGGATCCTGGTTTACAGCTGGAACGATATCCGGAAAGCTTTGTATCCATATATCTCCTTCAGTTGTGTATTGTATTATTTTCCGCTGCTATGTATTTAAGTGTAATGTAATTTAAATCTCTGATATTTCTGTGTAATATTCATTTATACTCTGTATATTCTTGTAATCTGATGCATTGTTGTAATTAACAATGAAATGTTCTTCCGTCTGCTTTCTGTTGTGGCTTGTTCTCGAACTATCCGCGCTTTCCTTCACGGGGAAGTTACGGGTTTTCACACCAAGATGATTATTGAAAATATTTAGGATAACAAATATTGATAAAGAAATGAAGAAGTAATTTAATTAATGAAATATTAATTAACGGGCCCAGTGATTGTTTGATGCTGCGGATGAATGTTTGTTTGCTGTTCTTTGATAGGTAAATAATCGACTATCGAAGTATTTGCCAATATCATTGTTAATATGGAGAGACTGGTTGGATTATTATCTGAGAACCACTCCGTATTGGTAGTAGCGTTGCGAATCCGATTATATGAAGATAATCGAAGATGGAGTAAAGTGTAAGGGATTTTTCTGTTAATCCTAGGTAGAAATTGCCTAAGATGGATTAATGGAAATTGTGCCTTTGGTTTCGTTCAGTCCCAGAACGAAGTGTACGGACTAGTGTCTGACAGAGTATTCCCAACGATCACATATGTTCGTCTGTATAAATAGATATGGTGGCGGAGAATTTATTCTCTTAGCGTAATATTCAAAAATATATTTGTGCAAATCAATTAGTGGTTAATGGAACTGACAATATGACATTCAAAGTGATTGCGTTATCAATGAGAAGAAAGTTATCATAGCCTCTGGCCTGAACAACCAGGAAATGACAAAAATTAGACAGGCATCATGGCTAAGTGGGTAGCTCCCAATTAGGGTGTATCGTCACCTATTTAGAGAAATTCATTTCATTCTTTATTCTATTCGATGTTGTCCCATTCGGGAAAACGGTTGCTGATCCTAACCGTTGGTGAGATACATTCGATACACTCAAGCGAAATGAGTGGTCGGTCATGTGTGGCCGGATTACGAGATGTTCTTGTTGAACCTAGTGTATTCTCCTCTAGAGATATACTATCGGAAGGTGGTTCCATACCTTGTCACAGTTGGAAATTCATTACCCAATAAGTGCTCATGGCTTTGATTGTATATTAAATATATGTGGAACGTGAGATGCAAACGTTCCACTAGATTGTTACTTATTTGATTTAGACACTATTATAATTTCAAGAGAGTTTTGATATAAAGTTTATCGTTTTATTTCAAAAGGATTTGAAAGTTAAATCAATTGTTTACCCATTCCATGTTATACGGCGTGGTCTTATGAGATATCGTTTATTTTCTCAAACTATTTTAAACTGTTTACTCATACCAGTCCCATGACTGACCAGGAGTTTTATTTTGTTTTGTTTTCCCTAACTCTTGGGTGCTCAAATTTGTACGAATAGTCAATTAGTTCGGGATTTTACAGATTTATCTAAAGGAGCTTGGAGCAGGAGGCTTCAGCATTATTTATTTATTTTTTTTCCATTGTGTTGTAAGCATTGTACTCTGATGATGATATGTATATACAGAAAAAAATTGTACTCCAAAAGCTGATATATATTATATTTTGTTCCGCTGCGAGGTGAGATTATGTATTGTTATTTTTATTCTTCTTCTACCTTATTCTTCTTTTTTATTAATGATTCTTATTTCTGTGCAATTTGGGTTGGATGTGTGGTGTATTTAGTCAACTCAGGTAGTATGGATTTGCGACCCATTACAGTTGGTATCAGAGCTTAGGTTAAGAGAATACCTTGGCTTTGGTGGGGTGTACTCATTAGAGATAGGGTCAGTAGTACCCTAAAATGAGTTGAGTGTATATATACGAGAGGGCATATTTGTTGATTGATATAAAATTTGATTTATATTGTGTTGACTTGTCTGTTGAGTTGTTCATAGATTCTGATCGAATCGTGGGACACCATGACATCGATAAGAGTTTGTAAATACTTGAACAGAAGATTGGACACGATATTGTTTCAAAGTTGGTAGATGAAATAATTTTACCCAAACTATATTTTGATATAGAAGGAATAATTTTCTAAAATTATTATTATATACGGATGCGTTGATTGCTATTATTATAATCAGATAATATTATAAAATTGGATTGGTTATATGTAACCAAATATAATTTGTATATGAACAAAATATACAAATGAGATGAATTAAAATTGGATTCAAAATTAGAATTAAGAATTTAAATCCTGGGAAGTTGGAAAATATTTTCCAAAGTATATTAAAATAATATAGCTTTGTTTTGGAAGGATTTTTGATTTAAAACCATTTAAATGGATTTTTAAAGTGATAAGCACTGAACTTACTTCAATGGCTGGAAAATAATTCTAATGATGACTGCAGCATCATCAGTGTTCATTTTCGAGTTTCTAAGTGATGGATTACTACCTTAGAAAAGTTCTGATGGAAATTTTCTTGAAATAAAATAAGTTGTTTTGAAAAAAATTCAAATGTTTTGAATTTGAGATGGAAATAAATATATGTATATATTTATGTAATTTCTAAAGGATTTGAAGTGAAAAACCTGGGATGTGAATGTTGGAATTTAAATTTAACTCAAGCAAGTTAAATTGATCGAAGTGAATAAATTGATTAAAATCAATTTGAATGAATTTGAATTCATATGAATGAGATACGAATTGAATGTGAACATATTGATTGTAACTCATTCAAATTAAATGAATGGAAACCTAAAGTTTTGGTCGAACTAAATTTTATTGAGATATGAAATATTGAGTTTCAACAAAAATGTATTTTGAAAAGTTAATGGGTTTATGGCATTTTTTCTACCTTAGTAATTTCGGGGACGAAATTCTTTTAAGGGGGGAAGAATGTAACGACCCAGATTTCTAGGCGATTAATTTTTAATACTTAATATGAATTTAAATACTGAACTGATAATATAAATGAATTTTTATATTGTGTTATCAATTTAATAATCGAATATAATTTAATTCTGAATATATCGAATTATCGTAATTCGAATATAATTGAAATCAAAGATTTAAACTGTATCAATATTTGATTTAGATAATCAAAATAAATTCTATTTCAATATAGAAACGATAATAATTATTAATTATTATCAAGGAATTTGTTGTTTCGAATTTAATTTATATTGATTTAAATTAATGTCTTTACCATATGATCGAATGCAGCTTCAAATCCTGTTCTGGTATGCTCAGAATAGGGGTACAACCCTAAGAACGTAAGTTGTTGCGCTAAAATTGGAGTTCGGAATCCCGAATATATTATTATAAAATTTAACAGATAAGATCAAAATCAAATCAGTTTAAATAAAATCAAAATCTCTTTATATCAAATCAAAATTTAATTTAAATCAAATTGAATTAAATGTGCTTGTACTTTAGGAGACCATCCTTAATTACAATGTATGTGTGTTCCCGGTTCTCTTTTATATAAATGACGCGTACCCTTTTCCTTCTTTTTAATCTTTCTACAAACTAAGAAAAATCGGATTCCTCTTTTCACTACTCTTTCAAAAATCAATCTCCTCTATATCAAAATACCCGCATCTCTCGTTTAAATTGAAAAGTCGAATGGGGTTTCGAAGCATAAATAAAAATAGAAACCTGCGCAGATACATATTGGAATCGCGAATCCTAATCACGATAGGAAGACTTGAACCTTGTGATGCGCTTGTAGCTGAACGTCGAGGTCTGAAGTGCCTCGAGCTAATGAAAGTAGTGGTAGTAGCATAAGGATTGGTCTATGGTTTTAGCAAGTGTGGAGAAGTTTTGGGAGTGTTGATGTTCGTACCAGTGAGTTAGGGTTGAGGCGTGGAGGAGGGAGACAAGGTCGAAGGGCTCGGCAGTCATTGCGATTTAGGCAAGGGCCGAAAATTGATTCTTTCTGGCTGGGCGCAAATGTGAACGTGGTATGGTGAAGTATAATGGTCTCCATAGGATTGCGTCGTCACTTTATCTACTTGTAATGGATCCAGATCGTGTGAGAACGAAGGCGACATAGTGATTCAAGCTAGGTTTGTTCGGTTAGTTTCCTCGGAGAGAATCTGTTAACGATGTTAATTTTGGATTGTGATTAAGTGGTGAAGGAAGGATGGGGTTAAGGAGTCAACACTCATGGTGATGGGATACTCCAAATTTGAGCATGATCCACATATCAAAGAAGAAGCCTTGCTTCACTTGAAGGAAGAATAGTATTCGTTGTACAATAACAGGTGAAACAAACTTGGATATCACCAGTTTTATAAATATAGTAATTTGATTTATTTAGTGAATAATTAGTGCAAATAAATGTTTAGTTAAAAAATTTATTTTTTCAATTTAAAATTGTAATTTCTTTAATTTATTATGTGTATATATATATATCATATATATATATATTCATGTTAATTCATAAATACAAATTTTAAAACATGATTAAATGAGAGTAGGGAATGTGATAAAAGTTAATTTAATTTAGTTAATTAAGTTTTAGTTACTAATTGAATTAATCAATTCCTTAGAAATATTATGTTTAATTTATACAAGGCTGGAAGATCGAAAGGTAGGATATGTGGATTCGTAATTTCAGATTCTTGCAATCAGGAATTAAAATGGGAATCAGAATAGATCTCAAAAATCACAATGAGTAAATTGCTCCCACAATTTATTATCTAGACTTATTTTTAATTGTTAAAAATAATTGTTGGTTGTTTGGTTGCATTAAAATATTATTGTGGCTATTATATATATATATATATATATATATATGTAGACATATATATATTAGTTATTTAGGCTTGGTGATTGTGGTTATTATATTTATATTGGTGGTTGGATATTTCCCGCAGTACCATTAGCAGATGCCCGTAGTATCATTAGCGGATGACCCTATGTGCCCCACGCTATGATAGTGGATGAACTTCTATACCGCGATATCCTGCCTCGAAGCAGGATGGGTATTATGTATGTTTCCTAACATTTGTGGATGTAGGAAAACAGGTTGGAGGGATCCAGCTGGATTTCTCAAAATTTATTATTGTTTGTTTCCATATATATATTATCATATATGATGTGTTGATTGACAATTGGGTGGTTTGATTATTTAAATATCACTAGGCCCAAAAATGTTTATTTATAAAAATACCATGAAAAGGATATTTCGAGATTTAAAATGGAAAAAATGTATTTTTTTTTCAAAAATAGAATTTGAATTTCAAATAGGCTAGAAAGATATTTGTTTTGAATAAATATAACAAGTATTAAATTTATAAATGAGGTTTATAAATTGAATAACATAGGAAATTGAAGTAAATTTATAAATAGGGTTTATAAATACAATTGAATGATTTTTATTGGATAATCAGGGAATTGAAATGGAATTATAAACAATGTTTATAAATAAAGTGGAGAAATAATCATTGGATAATTTGAATATTTAAATTAAAATGTGAATTTAAAAATAGAAATGGGGAATCATTTTAAAGAAGTAAACAATGGAGTTTATTATGATGGTCAAAATATAAATTGAACTAAAATAAATCCATAAGGATTTATGATGTGAATTCGACTAGTTCGAATTTAATTAAATAAAACATGTCTAGAAAAAATATTAGGATTTTATTAAATAGAAGTTAAATTTAAATATGAAAATAGATTCTATGTTATGTATGGATAAGTTAAAACAAATAGAATATTCCAAAATAAGATTTTGGTTTTTAAATAGATTCTGAAATGGAACTTGTTTGAATTTATAAAACAAGTAAATTTATAAAATAATATTCATAAATATAGTGAATTAATTATCTGGAGATATTCTATTATTTTAAATTCAAATATGAATTTAAAATATAATTTGAAATCATTTCGAAAAGAAGAACGATGGGTTTTATTCCAAAATTCGGAATATAAAAAGGAATTAGGTTTCAAATAGATAATTGAAAGGGAAGCTAGTTTTATTTATAAAGCAAGAAAATTTATTTATAAACAATGTTTATAAATATAGTGAAATAAATTATCATTTGACAATTAAGAAGTTTAAATTCAAATATGAATTTAAAAGTGAATTGGAAATCATTTCGAAAAGAGAACGATAAATTTTATCCGGAAATTGGAAATATAACCGAAACTGAGATAAATCTAAGGATTTAAAATAAGAATTTGATTATACCGGATTTTATAAATAATTTATTTATAATTGGAATTCAGTATGGATTTTTTATTTTTTTCGTGTGGAACCTAAGACTTCACTCAAGACATTGCTTGTCAGTCTTAGTAAACCCCACGGGTGGTGTATACCTTGATTTTGCAACGTCTACGCATCACCAAGATAGTCACCCTAGAAGTTGGCAGAGGTGGCCCTCGAACCTGAGACCTCCTTTGTCTCATCCCAATTCGCTCGCCTCTAACCAACTGAGCTAAGAGTGTCGGGTCTGTATAAAATATTTAATTATAAATAAATTAGAATTGAATTATAAAATAATCGACGGTTTGGAAAAATAAAAAATATTAAGTTGAATTTGGAAAATTGGTTTAATATATATTAAAATATATTAGAATGGAGTTGAAATTTATTATAAATGAAGTTTAAACGTTTATATATAAAAATATAATTAAAACGAACTCGCCGCAGCGCGACAGTTCGTAAATTGGCGTTTCGAACTTCAGTTGAGTGTATAGAACTCAATTTAAGTCGGAAGTCTTTGAAATAAGAATTGTCGGGACCGATTGAATAATAGTTTTCTAATGGAAGAGAAAATTCTGGATTTCGTCGTGTAGATTTTGAGTTGTGTCAAAATAATTTTTCTAGAAAAAAAGCGCCATAAACATTACAAAACCACAATGGTTTATTTAAATTAATAAAAGGGTTTTAAACAAATAAAATCCGAATTTCCATTAGAAAAATCCAGATTTGAGTTATAACATAAATATGAACTCAACTGAAGTAAATTGATTGAGTTTTGAGATTAAAATTAGATTTTTAATTATCTAATAGAACTAACTAATTTGAAGAATAATTAGTTAATCGAGATTTAATACGAAATTGGGCTTTGGAGAAGTGAATGTGATTTAAGAATTTATATTCAAAATAAAAAGGGAATCTTGAATTGAAAATGGAATTCAATTATTTGTAGGAAAATTAAAATGGTATATGAACTTGATATGTTCAAATAAAATTATGAAATAGGAAAAAGAGCAAATTAAAAATAAATACGCAAATTTAGTTAAAATGACCAGATTGAGTTGGAATAAACTATAAATAGACACATATGTATTAAATAGGTATGGTATGAAGAGAATGAAGTTTATAAATTAAGTGCCTAACAAAAAGGTACATGTTTAAATTCCATATGAGGTTTTATACGCCGAATCGGCAAGCCGCTTGGCTTTTTAATTTTCTTGTTGAATGGAAAGGGCCTAGAGAGGAATTTTATAGTTGTACCGAGTGACCCGTACAAAGGAGGTTATGGCGAAATTTTCCAAAAATTTAAGGAGTTAGAATATTTTTAAGAAAATTTGATAACAATAAATCAATATGTTGATATATATATATATATAATTCGATAAGGAAACGAACTTAAAAATAGAATATTACCAACAAAATGGAAATCAATAAATTTAATCTAGTAAAAATAAAAAGAGAAACTTATATACGTTTTAAAAATGAATAAATGGTTTTATGGTATTGGTTATTCGAGAATAATTGTCTTGTCTGTTTTGAAGTTAAGGATGATTTCAGTCAAGGTTTGAGAGGTAATTTTACCCCAACTCGATTGTTTTCATTACTAACCGATAAATTGCAAGATTAAATCTCAAAGATCAATATTTGAATAAGATTTAGTTGAATATAGTATTTGGTTGTTGTAACGATGTTTTATACAACATTCGTTTTAATCCAAATAAGTGGAATTTTGGAAATATAATAATAAATATTTCCTAATAGAATTAAATGAGTCGGGAAAGAGATAAGTAACTGGAATGTTTTTCAATTGAAAATAGGATATATTTTCTAAGTATAGAAAATAAGAGAAGGCGAGATATGGAAATTTTTTCCAAATAGCGTAAGAGGCCAAGATGATTATTGAAAATATTTAGGATAACAAATATTGATAAAGAAATGAAGAAGTAATTTAATTAATGAAATATTAATTAACAGTCCTAATGATTGTTTGATGTTATGGATAAATGTTTGTTTGTTGTTCATCGATAGTTAAATAATCGACTGTTGAAGTATTTGCCAATATCGTTGTCAATATAGAGAGACCGGTTGCATTATTTTTCGAGAACCACTCCGTATTGGTAGTAGCATTACGAATCAGATTATATGATGATAATCGAAGACAAAGTAAGGTGTAAGGGATTTTTCTGTTAATCCTAGTTAGAAATTGCCTAAGATGGATTAATGGAAATTGTGCCTTCGGTTTCGTTCAGTCCCAGAACGAAGTGTATGGACGAGTGTCTGACAGAGTATTTCCAATGATCACATATGTTGGTCTGTATAAATATATATGATGGCGGAGAATTTATTCTCTTAGCCTAATATCCAGAATATGTTTGTGTAAATTAATTATTGGTTAACGGAACTGATAATGTGACATTCAAAGTGATTGTGCTATCAATGAGAAGAAAGTTATCGTAGCCTCTGGCCTCAACAATCGGGAAATGACAAAATTCGGGCAGGTTGCTTGGCTAAGTGGGTAGCTCCCAATTAGGGTGTATCATCACCTATCTAGAGAAATTCATTTCATTCTTTATTCTATTCGATGATGTCCCATTCGGGAAAACGGTTGTTGATCCCAACCGTTGGTGATACACATTTACTACACTCAAGCGAAATGAGTGGTCGGTCATGTGTGTCCAGTTACAAGATGTTCTTGTTGAACCCAGTGTATTATCTTCTAGAGATACACTATCGGATGGTGGTTCCATACCTTGTCTTAGTTGGAAATTCATTACTCAATAAGTGGTCATGGTTTTGATTGTATATTAAATATATGTGGAACGTGAGATGCAAACGTTCCACTAGATTGTTATTAATTTGATTTAGACACTATTATAATATCAAGAGAGTTTTGATATAAAGTTTATCGTTTTATCTCAGAAGGATTTGAAAGTTAAAACAATTGTTTCGGATTCCCATAAGGGAAAAACCCATTTCGTGTTATACGGCGTGGTCTTATGGGATATCATTTATTTTCTCGAACTTTTTAAAATTGTTTAGTCATACAGTCCCATGAATGACCCAGAGTTTTATTTTGTTTTGTTTTCCCTAACTCTTGGGTGCTCAAATTTGTGCCAGTAGTCAAGTAGTTCAAGATTTTACAGATTTATCTAAAGGAGCTTGGAGCAGGATGCTTCATTGTTATTTAGTTATTGTTTTTCCGCTCTGTTGTAAGTATTGTACTTTGATGATGATATGTATATATAGAAAAAAGTTGTACTCCAAAAGCTGATATAAATATATTATATTTTTTTCCACTGCGAGTTGAGATTCTGTATTGTTATTTTTATTCTTCTTCTACCTTTTTCTTCTTTTTGTTAATGATTCGTATTTCTGTGCAATTTGGGTTGGACGTGTGGTGTATTTAGTCAACTCAGATAGTACGGATTTGCAGGCCATTACCCTTCAGTAAACATTCCAAAAATCTAGACATTTTTAAATGGACTTGTCTTAAAATTTGATATATACAATTTGCATTCCTTGTAGCCTTTGTTTTGAACATTTGATAGCTATAGCCTCATGGAAATAGAAAGGAAGGACTTGAAAACGTACCTAATGGGCGTATATTTATAATTTACAACTATGAAAGGAACATGCTTCTATATGTTCTAATAATTACAACTTTCATTGGATTCTTAAAATACTATGCACATCATTACAACTTTGATCCCAAAACCAATGTATTACTATTACAGTTTTGAACAGTCATCATTAAGCATCACAACAAAATTGACCATAAAACAACATGCTAATAACAACAACACAGTGCTTTATACTCTTTTAAATATAGGAAGAAGGAAATGTTGTGCCCTTGACAATCCATTAAATTAGAGACAAATCAATAGATCAAATGAAAAAGAAATGACCAATAATCTCTAAGATCCCGATATTACAAAATTAAATGCATCCTGCACTCCCATCATACAAATTCATAAACTAATAATGGATCCCAAAACTACCAGATCAAAAATCAAATCAAAATAATTAGGGGGAAAATAGCAGATAAACAGTCACTAGGAGAATCCTGACAAATTGGTCTGAATCAATTGCATTCACACCCAAAAAATTCAGCAGAAGCATATCTAATTAGAAAATACTTAAAATAAATTACTGCTATCATCGACCAAAAGAAGCTTGATTAGATACTTTTAATCAGTGCAAGCTCTGGTGATTGGAGCAACCATTAAATTAAAAGGAAGAGGAAAATTTGCAATAATTTAGAGCGACAATATCATTTTAGGATAATGAATAAGATACTCTTTTTCTTTTCTTTTTTTAAATATAATGCTCTGTTTTCACAATGTGATTTTAGTCAACGAAACGTCAATCATTATAGGGAAACCTGCCATTTTTCTGATAAAGTATATAACATACTATGTGTTTAACAAAGGCATCATTCAAATTTTACAACCTTATCATGGTATGATTCCTAGTTTCAATATTTTCAATACCAACCCGTCCAATCAATTTGTTAGTGCTCAACATTTTAATTATCGATGATTACAAGACTGCAGGCTAAGCATAAGGAAACCAAAGTAATACCCGGAAGTATGCACTAAACAAGAGACTTTGTTATAATAATTTTGAACTTACGTATGCCCCAACCCTTTATAAGTAAGAAATCTGACCATAGCATACCACGGAAAAACTTCTCCAACTATGAGTTCTTACAACCATTTTCATTTCCTACTTATTTAATATAAGAGATTTCTCAAAATGTCGGACAATAGTCTTCCTCTTTCGAAATATTCAAGGAACTGATAATTTATCATAAACACTTTGCACCTAATGCCTCTACATTCACTACACGGAAACTACCATAATTTAGCCCAGAAGAAAACTACAGTGCAATATTGTAGCAGTAATTGAGTTCATAGTTGTAACACAGAACACAAATAGTGTAACAACCCGCATTTTACGTATCAAAGGATCGTAAAATATTTTTTTACTTAATTCTACAAGGGTTGGATCATTTCTTCTATTTTGAGATATTGTTCATGGGGATGCGGGACATGGTCACGATTTTTATGAATTTTATTTGTGACCACTTTGCTCCAGTTATTTTTGTTTAGGGAATAACTTTTTGCAAGGAACAAATCAGGTTCTAATATTGATTTCATTGGATCGGAAATGGTGTTTCCAATTCCACAGAGTGGTCACAATAAAGATTTGGCTGAGCGGTTTGGGAGGAATCGCTGTTTTAATGTTGCTAGTTTTCTGGACATGCTAATTAGTCATTAGTAGGCTGATTAGTGAGGCCCATTAAGGCTAAGAGCTGTTGGATATAAATAGGAGGGCAGGGGTGGAGAGAGTAATTTAGTTTCTTCATTCTCTCATTTAGTTGGGTGCTTTGATTCTCCGGCTCAACCAAATAAACCTCCACTTCATTTCTATTCATAGATTTGAGATCTAGGATTGAGGATCAACATCGAGGAAGGGTAGATCGCATCAGTTGAGTTGATTTGAAGTCCATTCTTCGCTGTCCGGATTAGATATTCATTTATTTCAAGCTATTTTGTGGGTTTGGTGAGTGGTAAGCATCTCTTACAGGATTCAATCGAGTATACGTGTTTGTTTGATTTTGATCTTAAATCCATCATTTTAATTCATTTTCAGCTAGATCTAATCAAGGTAAGTATATTTTCAATTCAGATCACACCATATGATATAATCTAGAAAGTTATGATAGTAAATACATTGAAATCATATGTTTATGCAAGTTCAGATCCATGTATTGATTCGTTTATCGTTTTATCATGATTTGGTGAATTTCGTCTGATTTCATGATTATTAATTATTGCGCTAATGGTTGATGATGATTGATTTGTTGTGCTATTGATTTTTCGGATGAGATTGGTCGATATGGATGAGATAGATGCATAGGTGTTCGTCGTTAAAGCATAGATTGTATGGATCTAGTCGCTTGTGTTTGGATCGGATCGATGCTTGCATACATGGAATGTATGGATTGATGAGATTGGTGATGGGTCATTTGATCGTGTGCACGGGATGGGTCATGACGAGGCAAAGCCAAAAGTATGAGTCGACTAAGGTGGCACATGGTGATTTGGTGGATCGGGTCTAGTGCGATCCGATGGATCGGCCAAGATGGATGGATCAGGCAAAACCCGATGGATCGGTGAGTGGCCATGGAGCACATGGCAAAATAGTGGACCGGGCTGATGCACGTACAAGGATCATATGAGGATCGGATTGTGGCAACTAGATGGATAGGTCGAAGGGCATGGATCGGTCGAAGTTGATGGATCGACGGTAATGAAATGGATCAGTCGAATTCACCAGTGAGGGATCTGGGTCGTTCGTTGGTGATGGATCAGTCTAGCATGGATCTGTCTGGGGAAAGCAGTAGATCAGTGTGATCCAGTGGCATGTGTGTGGAAGTGGGGATATGTCTGGGGAAAGCAATGGATCAGTTCGATCCAGTGGCATGTGTGTGGAAGCATGGATTGGTGGTCCGATCCAGGAGTGTATGAAGTTAAGATGGGTTGGTCTGAACGGATGGATCGGGCATGTGATCCATATGGATTGGTTGCGACCCTGGAAGGGTGCGGTCCATATAATAGTGACCCAATGAAGTTTATTTTTGGTTCAGCGATGAGCGTAGCTTCGAGGCGAATTCAGATGGAATGTTCGAAGCAAAGTGAAGTGTTCATTGATCGTGATGTGATGCAACGAAGTTATGAAGATGACTCAAGATGATTTGAGCTCGTGGATAATCGCTTGCTCGAGAAGACACTTGAGCTTATGGACAGTCATCAAGGTGGATGATTGGAATTGAAGAGCCAAGGGATCATTGTTAGTCGGAGGTTCTAGTTGTGTCAAAGCATGGGTATAATAGGGGTACTCAAAGACTATAGGGTTAGTCGAGTAACCTGGGCAGTCACGATTGGCTTAGATACGAGTCATGATGGTGTATGGATTTTTTCTAGAACTAGGGTTACCATTAGCCCTTGACCAGTGGAAAGATGGGTCAGTCATACGATTAACGATGGATTCAAGGCAAGGTAGACAGTGATATCCAAATTCATGGATGTTGACTGTTTTGCTTGTATCGTCTTATGTGGATTGTCCGATATTGAGGGAAATGTCTCTTAGTGCTTATATGATGTCGGTTTCGACCGTCGGGGTTTGCGCTTAGGAGGTATTGAGTTCAGTTAGGATGGTCTACATATGATAATTGGTTGTTAAGGATGATTTTTTTTTCTTCTCTAATTCTATTGGAATGCCTGTCATTGTAGGTTCTAGAGGAGATGGGCTTGGGTTTCTTCTCTGTTGATGTTGGCAGATCAAATGAATGAATTGGCTATTTCTCATATACTTTATTGATGATGTTGTTAGCTGTTTTATCACTCATTAAGACTATTGTCTGACTTAAGGTTTTATGTTTCCCTCTTATTACCTTGTTTTGTTCATCCATGTTGTGGATGGGTAGACTGATTAGCAGGTAGCAGGTAGCAGGTAGCAGGTAGTAGATCTTGATGAGGACGATGCTACTGAGTGACGACGAGATGGAGGCTTACATACTATATCCTACTGTACCTATATGTTGTTTTCACTGATATTGCTAATGTATGATACTCTGAGTGAACTTGTAGTGAGATTGATTGTAAAGATTCTGATGTGATACAGATGTTTGTATAAATATTTTCAAGATGATATGGAAAGTTTCAGATTCTGTTCAGTTGTGCTTCACTATTATCTCCTGTTGTATATGTTCTACTACATGTCATCCATGCACTGTGAGCTATATGACAGGTTTCTACATGTGTTATTCTACCCTGGTGATCGCCCCCGTATCGGCCCTGCACGTCATACAATGCATCTTCTCTTTGGTTTATGTAGGAGGTAGGCGCGGTCGTCACATTTGGTATTAGAGCTTTGGTTAATCGGTTTTATCCAAAGTTCATGGGCGTAATGACGTATGAGAGATGTATTTGTACTTTCCTAATGGATGATTACTATATTATAGCAACGCTTAAACTCCCTTGCAGTTTTCTCATGTATGGACTAGTTATTCTATTTTCAGACTTAGAATGAGTCGTCGATCTTCGAGACATACTGCTAGAGAAGATCCTATTCCTTGATGGGGAGATGGTGGTTTACTTGATTGCCCAGCTATGTTCGAGGCCATGGTGCTAGCGATCATGAGGAGGGTACCCACGCCAGAAGCAGTCGCGGTAGATGTTGGGATTCAGATGCAAGTACCTAGGGGGTTGATTTCTCTAAGTTATGTAAGGATTTCACTACTCTTGGTGGGAAGTCGTTCAAACGGACAGAGCCGACTGTTGAGATTCAAGGGTGGCTTGATACTTGTATTCGGATATTCAAAGACTTGGGTATTGATGATGCAACTAAGAGGAAGCTTGCATTGAGACAGCTACAGGCTAGCGCTATGAATTAACGGAACTCAGTCACTTTAGATACGCTTGAGGATGAGATCGTGTGGGATCAGTTCCGAGTCTAGTTTGAGATGAAATTCATTTCTACCGCCTAGAGGTTGGTTCTGATCAAAAAAATTGTTGAGCTAAAGTAGAATGGTCGACCAGTGTTGGAGTACGTTTCTAAGTTTGAAGCTTTATCCAAGTATGCTCGTTCATATATTGAGACTCTTTATCAGAGGAACCAGAAGTTCGTCATGGGTTTGGATACGTATCTTGGGAAGTAATTGGTTGGTCATCTTGATGACCCTTGTGAGAAGATCATTGAGAAATCTTTGAGGCACGAGAGTTTGTTTCCCAAGGAAGAAGTTGTTATTGCAACCAAAGAGGAACCGAAACCATAACAAGGGGGCAATAAGAAAAAATGGAACGGGAAGGGGAAGCAACAGCAGTAAGGGAACAATGGTCAGAAGAAGTAGAAAAGCGAGGTGACTTGGTATAACTATTAGCAGAAAGGCCATTATTGCAAGGATTATAAGAATTCGAAAGCCGAGAGTAAGTGCTATAATTATGGT
Organism: Allium sativum; assembly: GCA_030737875.1. Lineage (NCBI taxonomy): Eukaryota > Viridiplantae > Streptophyta > Magnoliopsida > Asparagales > Amaryllidaceae > Allium > Allium sativum. The sequence goes on from CM060923.1 coordinate 694,801,803, forward strand.
AGTCCAGGGCATAACAAGAAGGATTGTCCAAAACCGCCAAAGGGTAAACAGTAGTGAAGGCGTATGCTTTGTAAGCTGTGTCATCTTCTTCGAGGGCACCTATTGAAAAGGAGAAAGGGAAGAGTGTTGTTGTTTAATGTACGCTTTCTATCGGAGATGTTTCAGTTCGAGTGTTGTTTGATACTGGAGCGTCATATTCTTTCATTTGCAATGAGCTTGTGTTCCGATTGGGTTTGGAACCCGAGATTTATGATAGACCATTGGTCGTGAATAATCCAAGATGGGGTTCGTCTAGTCTTTGTATGCTTTGTCATGGTCTAGTGTTATCGAGTCATGGTTTCTCCTTTGTTTGTGATTGCTTTGTTTTGAACTTCGCTGGGTTTGGGATCATTTTGGGTATGGACTGGCTCAATAGGTATGCAGCTAAAGTGGACTGCGAGAAGCTTGAGGCGACAATCAGGAATGTGGAAGGGTGAACGGTTGTGATTCAATGTGAGCTAGAAGATTGTGTCTTCATTAGCTTTTTATATTTGGTTTTGATTCAACAGGAAGACTTGTCATTTGTGTTGATTGCTAGTGAGTTTGTTGATGTTTTTAAAGAGGTCAAAGGTTTTCCGTTGCATTGCAAGATTGAGTTCAGAATCGATTTGGTCGAAGGTGCTAGACCTATCATTATGCCCCTTAGGTGGATGGCACATAGAGAACAACAAGAGTTAGAGGTGCAAGTGTGTGACCTTTTGGGAAAGGGATTCATTTGGCGGAGCATGTCCGAATGGGGTGCACCAGTTGTGTTTTCAACCAAGGCTGACGGATCTTTGAGATTGTGTTTGGATTATCGTTAGCTGAAAAAGGTGACCAAGAAGAACAAGTATCCGTTGCCAAAAATAAATGACTTATTTGATCAACTTCATAAAGCCAAGGTGTTTGACCAAATGGATTTGGCGACAGGATTTCACCAGTTAAGAGTGGCCAGGGATAGTGCGCCGAAGACAGCTTCTAGGACACAATCCAGTATCTTTGAGTGGCTGGTGATGACATTTAGATTGACCTATGTGTTAGTGTATTTAGTGGATCTTATGACTAGGGTATTCAGAGATCAGTTAAACAAGTTCGTGCTTGTGTTCGTGGATGATATTCTGGTTTAGTCCCAGAATTAGGAAGAGCATAAGACGTAATTGCGAGTTGTTTTGGAATTCTTGCGAAAGCATCAGCTAAGAGCGAAGTTTTCAAAGTGTCACTTCTGGAAGAATGAAATGAGGTTCTTAGGCCAAGTTGTTTCTGGAAACAGAATAGCGGTTGATCCCGCAAAAAGAAATCCATGACTGGGATAGACCTAAGAATGTGACAGATGTGAGGAGTTTTCTTGGGTTGGCGAGATATTATCGTCAATTTATCAAGGATTTAACCAAGATAGTTGTACTATCAATAGGATTTACGAAGAAGAATCAAGTGTTCACATGGGATTTGAAGTGTAAGAAAGCTTTTGGAATCCTGAAAGAGAGACCGAGGAGTGCTCCATTATTGACTAGGAATAGTGGGAATGATGAAATGTTGGTGTATACCGATGCATGTTGTACTGGACTTGGGGAAATGCTGATGCAAAAGGATAGAGTTGTGGCCTATGCAAGTCAACAGTTGAAGCCGCACAAGAGGAATTATCCGACCCATAATTTGGAGTTGCCAGTGATCGTGTTTGCTTTGAAGATGTGGAAACATTACCTGTTGGGAATTCGATTCGAGCTATTTACGGATCATAAGTTGTTGAAGTATTTTTCTCCCAAAAGGATTTGAATCTTCGGCAGCAACGATGGTTAGAGTTTTTGGTATCTTATGATTTTGGTATTGCTTATACTCCAAGTAAAGGTTACGTAGTGGCAGATATGTTAATTCGAAGACATGCAAGTTTAGGAGTAATGTTTTCGGAATGGAAGCATCTCGAGTACTTGGCAGGATTTGATCTCAGGCCCTGGTGTGAATTAGAGTGTAACAACCTGCATTTTATGTATCGAAGGATTGTAAAATATTTTTATTTTATTTACTGAGGGTTGGATCATTATTATATTTTAATATGTTGTTTACGAGGATGTGAGGCATGTTCATAATTTTTACCTATTTTGTTTATGACCATTTTTTCCCCTATCAGTCTTGTACAAGGCATAACTTTTGACTCGGGTCGAATTAGGTGTTGAGGTGCCATTGGAACGGAAATGATGTTTCACTTTCCGTAGAGTGGTTACATTAAGGATTTGGCTCAGCGGTTTGGGAGGAATCGCTATTTTAGGGTTTTATAGTTGGTTGTTAAGGTTTTTAGGCATAATGGGCTAATTTGGGAAGGCCCGTTAGTGGGCTGGTGGAGGCTATAAATAGGGGGTAGGAGGCATGGGGAATAGTTTACTTTCTTTATTCTCTAATTTTGGAAAGAGCTTGTGTTCCTCCATTCCTCCATTCTCTTCACCTTTCCAGAATTAGAGCTTAGAGAATCGAAGATCTACATCGTTTGAAGCTAGATCTACGCAAACCAAAGAGAGAGCTTGTCGAATCGAAGAGTTTGAATCAAATTCTTCGCTGTCCAGAATCATATTTCAATCATTTTAAATTGTTTTAGAGAATTGGTGAGTGATATGCATCTCTCACACAGATTCAACCAAGTATATGAGTGTTTGATCTTGTTTTTCATCAAATTCAGGTGTTTTCTCCCAGATCTATACCATGATAAGTCTATTTTCATATGAATTTCCATAGGATCTAATTTACCAACTTAAAATCGGTAATTCTTATATATTTTTATATGTTCATGCAAGTTAGATCCATAATTTAGTTCGTATGTTCATTTATCACGATTTTGGTGAAGTTTGCATAATTTTGGTGAAAATCATCATTTTCGTGTTGTTAGTGATTCATAACATGCTTATAATTATATTGGATGTATTGGATGAGTCGGTTTCGTCGAGTTTGTCGTTTGGCGAAGTTTAGATCGAATTTCGGGTTGGAAGCAAGATGGATCAAATCTGTAGTTTTTGGGTCGGTCGGTCGGGAGTGGGTCGGTCGGTAGAGTTGGGTCGGTCGTGGTGGAAAAGCCTGGTCGGTCGGTCTTGAGGTTAGAAGTATTGAAGGTGTTTGGGTCGGTCAGTCAGCATAGTGACGGATTAGGTCGGTCAAGAGGGAGGTGATCGGGTCGTTCGGTCATGAAACCAGAAGAGGGTGGTCGGTTGGTAGGGGTTGGTCAGTCGAATATGTGGTGGAGACGGGCAGGTCGCTCGGTCACACAGGGTCGGGTCGGTAAAGGTGTAGAAGCTTGGTCGGTCGGTTGGGCAATGTTACGCACGTTTGGGGTCAGTCGGTTGTGCCATGGTCGTGCAGGGTCGGTTGTGCGGAGCTTGGTGGTCGGTCATGTATGGTATGTATGAAGGGTTTTGGCAGCGCTTGTAATGCTATGATTGATGGCACAAACGCTGTGATTGGTTTCTGTAGTGAATTGTTGAGCACTAAGGATTGTGTTGAACCTTATGTTGGTGTTTCCTTTTGTTCAAGAATGATGATGACTTATAAATGAATTCAATGGGGAATGCCGAAGTGATGTGGTGTGTTCGTTGTTAGTTGTAATACAACGAGTGTAGCTACAACTCAAAGATGATCTGAGTTGGGTGATAATGGTTTGGTGGTCGTCGATGACGACTAAAGATACCGAAGGCCTAGCAATTATCGTTATCGTAGGTTCTAGCAGGCTTAAAGCAGGGGTTGCAGGATTGCGTCGTATGGTCGAGTACCCTGGGCGTCATGTATGGCCTAAACACATTTCATCGTACAGTTTGTGGAGTTTTAGATAGAACCAAGATTTACCATTGGCCCTTGATGGACGACAAGGTGTTTGGCCGATCATACGATCAACAATGGTTCTGAAGCAGGATTGGCAGTGATAGCCAGAGTCTGTCATGCATATTGGGTGTTCTGTTTATACCGTCTCGCTTAGATTATCCAACGCCGAAGGAGATGTTTCTTAGGTGCTTGCCTTATATTGGTTTAGGCCTCTAGGGCTTGTTCTTGAGGGATGTTGAATTCGATTAGGATGGTTTACGTAAGATCAATAATCTAGATGTTATGAGTGCTATTAATGGTTGTTTCTAATTGCCGTGAGTGAATAGTTGTTCTGATTTCCATGGATGCATGGTTGAAATGCTTAATGTAAAGGCTATCGCTGTCCGATGTGGGGAAGACGGGAGTTGAGTTCTTCTCTAGTGTTGTGGGTAGATTAGTTCGTTTATTTACCCATTCTCATATACTTTATTGATGAAGTTTTTTAGATGTTTTATCTCTCACTAAGACTGTTGTTTGACTCAAGGTTTTATGTTTTCCTCTTATTACCTTGGGCTATTCATCCGATTGCTGGATGGGCAGACTAGGTAGCAGGTGACAAGTGATAGCTTAGTGAGGACGATGTTTCAATTCGGAGGCTAGTAGGAGGCTAGCATACTATCTATCTACTGTATTGTATTTGGATTTCCACTGTTTTCTATTCTTCTCTGAGTATTGTAGTGAGGCAAAATTGTATAAACACTATTGTTGTAATCTAAGACTTTGGATATTAATTTCTAATTGTTATGAAAGTTTAGTGTTTTCCGCTTCACTAATAATATCTGTTTTATGTGTTCTATTCTATTTTATCCTTGCGCTGTGAGCTTTACGACAGGTTCCGATGTGTTGTCATACCTTGATGATCGTCCACAACTTCCTGGCATATCTTTCAATGCATTAATCCTCTTGTTTAGTGCAAGGGTTGTGGGCGGTCGTCGCATAGGGCCCAAAATGTTGGCAAGCTTATCGATAGGACCTAACCTCATCGAAAGGATTGGAAAAGGCCAAAATCATGATGAAAAGCTTGTCGAGATTATCTAGAAGCTGGAAGCGAGAGCGGAACCAGAAAACGATAAGGAATTCGAGGTCGATCGAGATGGTTGGCTTCAGAAGAAAGGACGACTGGTTGCTTTTGGTATTAATGGATTGAGAGATGAGGTTCTGAGAGAATGTCATCAATCTAAGTTGACAATTCATCCTGGTAGTAGTAAGACGTATCGGGACATGAAGCTAGCTTATTACTGGAAAGGTATGAAGAGGGATGTTGGAAATTTTGTTTCCAAATGCTTGAGTTGTTAGTTGGTGAAAGCTGAACAGAAGGAGCCGAGTGGACTGCTTCAACCATAAGAAGTTTCTACGTGGAAGTTGGAGCAAGTGTTGATGGATTTTATCGATGGAGAAATGAAGGAATTTAGGTCATAGTGGATTGCTTAACCAAAAGCATAAGGTTTATTCCTGTCAGATCAACTAGCCCATCATCAAATTTGGCTGAGTTATATATAAAACGAATAGCTCGATTCCATGGTATCCCGAAGAGTATAGTGTGTGATCGAGACCCATTGTTCACTAGAAGATGTTGGAAGAGTTTGCAAGAGAATTTATGAACCAGGCTATGTTTGAGAACGACTTATCATCCCTAGACTGATGGTCAAACTGAGAGAAAGCTAACCGGGTACTGGAAGATCTCCTTAGAGCTTGTGGACTAGACTTCGGAGGATCATGGGAAGACCATCTACATTTGATTGAGTTTGCATATAACAACCGTTACCTGTCGAGCATTGGGATGGCACCATACGAGGCATTATATGGAAGACCGTGTAATTTGACAACATGTCGGTTAGACTGGAGATAAGTTGATACTTGGGCCTGAGATGATAAGAGAAACATCAGATCGTATAAGATTATTCGACAACGAATGAAAGTAGCCTAAGATCATTAGAAGAATTATGACGATAAGCGTCAGAAGGATTTGGAGTTCGACATTGGTGATATGGTTTTTGTGAAGATTTCATCGTTGAAGAATATTGTTCGGTTCAGAAATAAAGGAAAGTTAGCCTCAAAGTTCGTTGGACAATTTTCAATAGTTGATCAGATTGGAAAGCTCGCGCATAGATTGGATTTTACTAAGAAGATGTCGAGTGTGCATAATTTTCCATGTTCCTTTTCTACGGAAGTGTGTGCACGATGTGAATATAGTGCTATCTCCGGATCAGTTGAAGGCTTAGAAGTCGAGTCCGTTGTTTCAAGACCTCATAAGCTGCTTCGCATTATGGGGAATGACATGAAACAACTTAGGAGGAATGTGGTCAGGCTAGTCAAGGTGCAATTGGGCGAGGATGGTGACGATTGTACGGAGGAAACGTAAAAGACTATGAAGACGGTCCATCCAGAACTCTTCTGTAACACCCTGTAATTCCGTAACATTAAGTTTCGTAAATTAAAGTATAAATAAAATTTAAAATAATAATCAAGGGAAACGGGTTGTGCCATTGCGTTCGTCTCGAAATTCTACTTGGAAACGAGTCCGAGTTTTCGAGAAACGGAGTCTGTATGAGGGAGATATAACCCTCCGAAGTTTCAAGGATTTTCAGAACAGAAAAATAGCTCAACATTCGAATTCAAATTCGAATTCAAAACCCGAAACGGGTTGGGCGGGAAATTTCCCGCCCAGGACCAGGTCGACCTGGGGGTCGACCTCCCAGGGACCAGGTCGACCATAGTGTCGACCTGGGGGTCGACCTGGTGCCGAATTCCAGTTTTTGAACCTGATGCATTGCGATGTATTTAGACGTGTTTTCAGTCTAGATTCATCCGCCTAATCCTATATAAACAACCCCCTAGCCCCATCCTCTTTACACCATTTTATTCTCTCCTTATGCTGCCTCTGGAATAATTGAAATAAATAAATTAAAATAAAACACGAAGACTATTCTTGAAGACTAGAGCTAGGAATAGCATACTGGAGATTCAAATGAAGTTAAAGTTTCAAGAAGGGAAGCAAAGGCTAATTCAACGGCTTCGAGCAACATCGCGCGAATCATAGCAAATCACCTTAACGTTATCTTATTATCCTTTTCTAAAACCGATCAATGTAAGTCAGTTACTTTTTATATTTGAACGCCTAGATCTATTTGTGACATGTAATTAAATGGATATGAGTATATGCCTAATCCTTTCGTTTGAATCGGTGCTTGTATATGCCTCTAGATCTCATTCTCGATTATCGCCTAGAACTTGTTGTGGCAGTTTGTCAATAACTATGATTATGGGACTTTTTGCCTAAGACTATTACTATGAAAACGTGGCCCATGAAACTATTGCCTATGACTACGAACATCGGACTATGCCTATGACTATGAACATAAGACTATTGCCTATGACTAAGATTCATGACTATGACTATTGTGGTTAATTGCTTAGGACTATTGTGGTTAATTGCCTATGACTATTATGGTTAGTTGCTCATGCCCATAACATTATAGTTACAAATCATGATTGTATACCGAACTGGCATTATGTTGGATCAAATCACCTATGTCTCCCTTGATTTTGTTGGATCTCATACTTAGGGTGTAATTTGCTTAGTTTATTCCGGTTCTCTATTATGTACACCAAACCCACTGGATCCATTATCTTTGTATTTGTGTATTTTGGTTCACTTTTTCATGCATATTCTCTTATGTCAATTCTCGTGCTTATCCCATGTTCTTTTGTTAGTTTCATTTCATGAGTACCTAGAAACTTGTGAAATCATGTTATACGTATGACTATGGCGGGGAAATCTGGGCGTAGCTTAATTAAGATGATTTGGCATAACAAATATGTTAGCATAATCTGAATTGGCTATAATAGTAAATATTGCATGCATATTAGACTTGGGCGTAAAATGGTAAATTGTTAATTGACTGAAAAGTATGTAATTGGCATGTAAGCCAAGTTTGGATATAAACTATAAACTAGGATATTAAATCTAGTTTTGACATGAACTGATCTAATTGGGCATAAACTGCAAGTTGGGTTAAATGATAGGTAAATCAAGATTTGGGCCTAGAATATAGGTATGTTAGTGGGCATGAAAAATGAATATGACATAGGCCAAACTTGTTTAAAGGAGTCGTTTGCAATTTACATATAGACAAAAAGGATAAATATGTAAAATTTAGGAAAGACGAATATGCCTAACCTGAGGTTAGATTGATATACGGTATAAGACTGCCCGGAACCGCCCGGCAAATCCAGCAACCATAACAATACCTATCTAATGAGGGTGGTTAGAGCATTGAGCCCAAAAAGGACCCCAAGGTTAAAACTGAGTTGCGGTGTAAATCTGCCCGGAACCGACAGACACATCTAGTGACCGCAATAATATCTGTCTAATGTGAGTGGTTGGTGCTTTAAATGAATAATTTAAAGCTAAGAAACAGTTAAGCTAGAATGGGAGGGTTAAGTCCATAGGAACACTTAACCAACTTAACATGTTAACAAGACAAGACTTGTAAGGGTTAAATAACCATTATAACATGTTGACTTGACAAGTAGGTTAGGTTAAGAAAAGGTTTAACCATTATAACATGTTAACTAGACTAGAAGGTGGGGTTAAGTAAAATACACTTAGCCAATTTAACATGTTAACTAGACTAGAAGGTGGAGTTAAGTAAACTTAGAACACTTAGCCAGCATAGGGTGACAAATGAACAAGGTTAAGTTAAAACATGAAGGGACAATATTTAACCATTAGAACATGTGAATTAAATAGTTGTTAGGGTTAAGTTAACTAAGGGAACACTTAACCAATACAAGATGAAGGGGTGGGGTTAAGTAATAAGAAATACTTAACCAATATAACTGGATTTGCGGTAGGGTTAAGTCAACATGAACTATTGATAACACTTAACCAGTTTAACATGACAAATGAATGGGTTAAGTTAACTTGAATTGACTAATGACACTTAACCAATCCAACTTGACGAGACAGAGAACTAAGTAGTAAACCTTAGTTAAGGGAACTAAGTAGTAAACCTTAGTAGAACACGAGAAGGAGTGAACGTCCATTTGATCTTAAAGAAAGCTCCAACAAACTGGGTTACGAAGCACGCGGCTTCGAGGGGACGTGAGGGTACTCTTGGTATCCCTCTGTGAGGCTGCAGATGATCCGCCTGGGCTCACAGAGGTTAAGGTCTGCGTTAGAAGAACCAAGGATTTGCCTTGGTTGCAATATAAGGCAACCTAGAGACTAGGATGGACCGGCGTGATTCGGCGAGACCAGTAGCCCTGTGATAGCAACTCGTCGTCTACCTACCTTCTTGAGTCAATCGAGATATGTGAAGCGGAAAGGCGGAGAACTCCAAAAGACCATATACTTGCTATCTAGTTATGGTTGCGGATGGCCATAGGTTAATGGGGGCATAGAGGGCTCGCGTATAGTTCTCATTTTTCAAGGTGTGCCTTTCATTAGTTGAGGTAGGGGTCAAGTGGGACCATAGCCATTGGAAAAACAAACCTTAGCATCCGCATCAGCAAATATCTGAAATCTCCCGACTGAGTTCCGTGTTTCTTGATTTGCCCTGCCACGAGACTCGGGTCGCACATATAGAGGACATGTGCATCTAGACAGCGATAACGATCCACAACACATACGTGGGGGAAGTCTAGGAACATATACCACTCTGGGTAATGTGTCCTTGATTAGGGGCGTCGTTCGATAAGTAGCATAATCCCTAGTTGGACTTAGGTCGCGTAATCCCTAAAATCCAAGAAACGTTCAATAGGTAGCATAAACCCCAGTAGCCCTGGGTAGCGTAAACCTGGTTGGACCTAGAATGCACTCAATAGAAAATCCTAGATTAGATCTAGGTAATAAATAATAGATGTACCTCTGAAACAACCACAATTGCGGGAATTGGGGCCACGTATCTGTTCTTATCAGTTTATATAGATTACTAGTTAGGTGGTGCAGTGATATAGAAATTAGAATAACAAGGTAGCAGCGAAGCAGAGAAAGTATAGAAGTGTATCCAGTTTGTCTTACCTTATCATATCTTATGCTAATCTTATGATTCCCGTCATCATGGTGTTATCTTGTATTTAGTTTAATTCATGTCATGTTGCTTTTACCTGTTCACTTGCTGAAAGTTACTTAACTTACCAGACTTTATGTCTGACTCTGTTTTCTTTCGCTTTCTTGTCTTCTGTCCCCCCCTTCGGTTCGCAGGGAGGGAATATTACTACTTAGTCCAGTTTTCTTTCCAAGCTGAAGACTAGTCGAATTTTTGCTGAGATTCTCTTTTCCATTGCTATGGCTGGCTCACGCTACATTGGGGAATATAAATGTTATTTTATGCTTCTTTATTTTGTAAGACAGATATTCTGGTATTGGAAAACAATTGTTGTACAAACTATTTTATCAATGAAGTAAAGTCCTAATTTCCGCTGTTTTAATTTTGTCTGTCTTGTAATTTATCTGTATCTTTTACCTATAACTCTCCACCGAAGTTAAGGCATTCCCTTTGTGAGTGACCTTGACGGATGTGGGATGTTACACGTGGTATCAGAGCTGAAGGTTACCGGATCAGATAAAAGATTTGAAAAAAAAAATATTTTCAAAATAGTTTTTATAGAAGCATTTTTCAAAAGAAAAGTTTTGTTTTAAAGGCATATTCCACAAAAGCCATACGCACTATTTTCTGATCCTCTGTTTGAATTCTTGTCCCCTTCTTTCTTGAGTCTTCGGGGCTCCTGGCTTTCTGGGAGGTAACCCCATCGCGGCATAGTTCTATAGGCTTGATGAGACTACGACACTTGTCAAAGGGCAAAGTATTGCCCAACTTCCATCTATAGCCGCAGTAGTTTCACCTGCGACTAATTTTCTTTCAAGCTTTGTAGGGTTTTGCGTGTGATGGAGGCGGCTTTCAAGAGACCGGTCAACATTTTACACAAGGATTGTTAAGAGGAAAATGAGGGAGTTTGGCTAAGGAGCACAACCCAAGGATGATAAATTCATGGATATGGACTTGGCTCACGAAGGAGGGAGGAATAGTAAAACACTAAGACAAGAGGAAGTATCTTTACAATGGTATAATAGGGCATATAATTAAGGACAAGGGCAAGAACGAGGGACAAGATTTTTTTTGAGGAGGGCAAGTGCATGCTTTCACCACCAGAATACCTGAGAGGGAGATAATAAAAAAATCTCTGTTGGAAAAGTTTAGTTCTTCCTTTCGATCAACCTGTTAGTACTCTTTTGATTTTAGCACTTCACATCCGTTTATATCTGCTTCCATAGTTGAGTCCCTGCACCTTAGTACTTGTATAGTAGAAGATCCCACTTTAGTCTCAAATCTAATTGGTGGTTCGACCTGTTTACCTTTAGTTTGTAAGGATTTGAGAATAACTATATTAAGTGTTGAGTTTAAGCGTAATGCTTATGTTTTTGGTTCCATGGGCTATGAGTTGATTCTAGGCATGGGTTGGTTGGCTAGTAATTCTGAAAGGAGGGCAGTTAGACTTTTGACATGCCTTGGAAATACCCTCGAGATTCCGTGTAAAGAATCAGTTAGGCTTAGCTAGCTAGAATCACTTAATGCATTTATCGACGATTTGCAATCCGTTAGGGTATTCCATGAGTACGCAGATGTTTTCGATTAGGTTAGGAGTTTACCCCTAAAATGCGGGATAGACTTTCGCATGTATCCAGTTGACAATGAAAAGCTAGCTATCCAATCAACGACAGTTTTGGAAATGGAGGTCAAGAAGCTTCGCAATCGTGTAGATTAATTAGATAAGGTACAGAATAGTGAAGCTCAAGAAGATGCGACTTATAAGACTGAAGACTAGATACACGCATCATACCCTTTTTCTTAAGGGTACATCCTTGATCTCTTTTTCCAGGAATTCTATGCATACTTTCTAGCTTTTAAGGTATATCCTCTAGGGTGTATCATCAATCCTTAGGTAGAAGCCAATGGATGTAAACATGTATTTGAAACATGTTATGATTGATGGTTGCAAATGGTTGCTCATGGATGCATATACACACCATAGGCACTAGAACGACTCAGTCACTTTCATATTTCATTCGCATATATGTATTTGCTTAACGGATTTAACTTGATATGTTATCATATGGATGTTGCATATGGATGAATGGCTATACACACATGTGGTATTTACATAACTAGGGATGCTTTCATACATGATTGGATGCATGGCACTAACATAATTCGCATTAAGGAGGTCAACTGAATCAGCAGACCGCCTGATTTTGCATTAGATAAAGATATATACACACACTATGCATATGAACATGAACGCATTAGAAATCTTTTTAAGGACAATGAATGTCTGTGATTGAATGGTTGAGTAGATGGGTGATTGGATGGTAGGGTACATTCTTCCTAACTTGAAGATTTCGGGGACGAAATCCTTTTAAGAGGGGGAGAATGTAACACCCCGTAATTCTGTAACATTAAGTTTCGCAAATTAAAGTATAAATAAAATTTAAAATAAGAATCAAGGGAAACGGGCGCCATTGCGTTCGTCTCGAAATTTTGCTTGGAAACGAGTCCGAGTTTTCGAGAAACGGAGTCCGTATGAGGGAGATATGACCCTCCGAAGTTTCAAGGATTTTCAGAATACAAAAACAGCTCGAAATTCAAATTCAAATTCAAATTCAAAACCCAGAACAGGCTGGGCGGGAAATTTCCCGCCCAGGACCAGGTCGACCATAGTGTCGACCTCCCAGGGACCAGGTCGACCATAGTGTCGACCTGGGGGTCGACCTGGTGCCGAATTCCAGTTTTTGAACCTGATGCATTGCGATGTATTTAGACGTGTTTTCAGTCTAGATTCATCCGCCTAATCCTATATAAACAGTCCCCTAGCTCCATTCTCTTTACACCATTTTATTCTTTCCTTATGCTACCTCTGGAATAATTGAAATAAATAAATTAAAATAAAACACGAAGACTATTCTTGAAGACTACGGCTAGGAATTGCATATTGGAGATTCAAATGAAGTTAAAGCTTCAAGAAGGGAAGCAAAGGCTAATTCAACGGCTTCGAGCAACGTCGCGCGAATCATAGCAAATCACCTCAATGTTATCTTATTATCCTTTTCTAAAACCGATCAACGTAAGTCAGTTACTTTTTAGATTTGAACGCCTAGATCTATTTGTGACATGTAATTAAATGGATATGAGAATATGCCTAATCCTTTCGTTTGAATCGGTGCTTGTATATGCCTCTGGATCTGATTCTCGATTATAGCCTAGAACTTATTATGGCAATTTGTTAGTGACTATGATTATGGGACTTTTTGCCTAAGACTATGACTATGAAACCGTGGCCCATGAAACTATTGCCTATGACTACGAACATAAAACTATGCCTATGACTATAAACATAAGACTATTGCCTATGACTAAGATTCATGACTATGACTATTGTGGTTAATTGCCTAGGACTATTGTGGTTAATTGCCTATGACTATTATGGTTAGTTGCTTATGCCCATAAAATTATAGTTACAAATCATGATTGTATACCGAACTGGCATTATGTAGGATCAAATCACCTATGTCTCCCTTGATTTTGTTGGATCTCATACTTAGGGTGTAATTTGCTTAGTTTATTCTGGTTCTCTATTATGTACACCAAACCCACCGGATCCATTATCTTTGTATTTGTGTATTTCGGTTCGCTTTTTCATGCCTATTCTCTTTTGTCAATTCTCGTGCTTATCCCCTGTTCCTTTTGTTAGTTTCATTTCATGAGTACCTAGAAACTTGTGTAATCATGTTAAACGTACAACTACGACGGGGAAATTTGGGCGTAGCTTAATTAAGATGATTAGGCATAACAAATATGTTAGCATAATCTGAATTGGCTATAATAGAAAATATTACATGCATATTAGACTTGGGCGTAAAATGGTAAATTGTTAATTAACCGCAAAGTATGTAATTGGCATGTAAGCCAAGTTTGGATATAAACTATAAACTAAAATACTAAATCTAGTTTTGACATGAACTGATCTAATTTGGCATAAACTGCAAGTTGGGTTAAATGATAAGTAAATCAAGATTTGGGCCTAGAATATAGGTATGTTAGTGGGCATGACAAATGAATACGATATAGGCCAAATTTGTTTAAAGGAGTCGTTAGCAATTTACATATAGACAAAAAGGATAAATATGTAAAATCTAGGAAAGACGAACATGCCTAACCCGAGGTTAGATTGAGTTATGGTATAAGACTGCCCGGAACCGCCCGGCAAATCCAGCAACCGTAACAATACCTATCTAATGTGGGTGGTTAGAGCATTGAGCCCAAAAAGGACCCGAGGTTAGACTGAGTTGCGGTGTAAATCTGCCCGGAACCGACCGGCACATCCAGTGACTGCAATGATATCTGTCTAATGTGAGAAGTTGGTGCTTTAAATGAATAATTTAAAGCTAAGAAACAGTTAAGCTAGAATGGGGGGCTAAGTCCATAGGAACACTTAACCAACTTAACATGTTAACAAGACAAGACTTGTAGGGGTTAAATAACCGTTATAACATGTTGACTAGACAAGTGGGCGAGGTTAAGAAAAGGTTTAACGTTATAACATGTTAACTAGACTAGAAGGTGGGGTTAAGTAAAATACACTCAGCCAATTTAACATGTTAACTAGACTAGAAGGTGGAGTTAAGTAAACTTAGAACACTTAGCCACCATAGGGTCACAAATGAACAAGGTTAAGTTAAAACATGAAGGGACAATACTTAACCATTAGAACATGTGAATTAAACAGATGTTGGGGTTAAGTTAACTAAGGGAACACGTAACCAATACAAGATGAAGGGGTGGGGTTAAGTAATAAGAAATACTTAACCAATATAACTTGATTTGTGGTAGGGTTAAGTCAACATGAACTACTGATTAAACTTAACCAGTTTAACATGACAAATGAATGGGTTAAGTTAACTTGAATTGACTAATGACACTTAACCAATCCAACTTGACGAGAAGGAGAACTAAGTAGTAAACCTTAGTTAAGGGAACTAAGTAGTAAACCTTAGTAGAACACGAGAAGGAGCGAACGTCCATCTGATCTTAAAGAAGGCTCCAACAAACTGGGTTACGAAGCACGCAGCTTCGAGGGGATGTGAGGGTACTCTTGGTATCCATTTGTGAGGCTATAGATGATCCGCCTGGGCTCACAGATATTAAGGTCTGCGTTAGAAGAACCAAGGGTATGCCTTGGTTGCAATATAAGGCAACCTAATGACTATGATGGACTAGCATGATTCGGCGAGACCAGTAGCCCTGTGATAGCAACTCGTCGTCTACCTACCATCTTGAGTCAATCGAGATACGTGAAATGGAAAGGCAGAGAATTCCAAAAGACCATATACTTGCTATCTAGTTATGGTTGCGGATGGCCATAGGTTAGTGGGGCTTAGAGGGCCTGCGTATAGTTCTCATTTTTCATGGTGTGCCTTTCATTAGTTGAGGGAGGGGTCAAGTGGGACCATAGCCACTGAAAAACAAACCTTAGCATCTGCATCGGCAGATATCTGAAAGCACCCGACCGAGTTCCGTGTTTCTTGATTTGCCCTGCCACGAGACTCGGGTTGCACATATAGAGGACATGTGCATCTAGACAGCGATAATGATCCACGACACATACGTGGGGAAAGTTTAGGAACATATACCACTCTGGGTAATGTGTCCTAGATTAGGGGCGTCGTTCGATAGGTAGCATAATCCCTAGTTGGACCTTGGTCACATAAACCCTAAAATCCAAGAAACGTTCAATAGGTAGCATAAACCCCAGTAACCCTGGGTAGCGTAAACCCTGGTTGGATCTAGAATGCGCTCGACAGAAAACCCTAGATTAGATCTAGGTAATAAATAATAGATGTACACTTGAAATAACCACAATTGCGGGAATTGGGACCACGTATCTGTTCTTATCAGTTTATATAGATTACTAGTTAGGTGGTGCAGAGATATAGAAATTAGAATAACAAGGTAGAAGCGAAGCATAGAAAGTATAAAAGTGCATCCAGTTTATCTTACCTTATCATATCTTGTGCTAACCTTATGATTCCCGTCATCATGGTGTTGTCTTGTATTCAGTTAAATTCATGTCATGTTGCTTTTACCTGTTCACATGCTGAAAGTTACCGAACTTACCAGACTTTATGTCTGACTCTGTTTTCTTTCGCTTTCTTGTCTTCTGTTCCCCCTCCCCCAGTTCGCAGGGAGGGAATATAACTACTTAGTCCAGTTTTCTTTCCAAGCTGAAGATTAGTCGAATTTTTGCTGAGATTCTCTTTTCCATTGCTATGGTTGGCTCACGCTACATTGGGGAATATAAATGTTATTTTATGCTTATTTATTTTGTAAGACAGATATTCTGGTATTGGAAAACAATTGTTGTACAAACTATTTTATCAATAAAGTAAAGTCCTATTTTCCGCTGTTTTAATTTTGTCTGTCTTGTAATTATCTGTATCTTTTACCTGTAACTCTCCACCGAAGTTAAGGCATTCCCTTTGTGATTGACCTTAACAGATGTGGGGTGTTACATCTTCCTCAGTATGACCCATTGATGTCATGTTACCTTACACCATTTTAACTTGTGCTATTATTTAAATTCCGCATGCTAGGTTAAGGCTATGGATGCATGGCTTGTTGGATGCTAGATTGGACAGTAGACTGACTACTCGTGGATGGTAGGCATGCAGAAGGGTTTTTGGTTGCTCACGTTTTCTTGGGATTTCGGGGGTGAAATTCCTAAAGGTGGTGAGAATGTAATGACCCGCATTTTATGTATCGAGGGATCGTAAAATATTTTTATTTAATTATACAAGGGTCAGATCATTCTGATATTTTGAGATATTGTCCATGGGGATGTGTGACATGTCCATGATTTTTATCAATTTTATTTGTGACCATTTTACACCTGTTATTTTTGTTTGGGAATAACTTTTGACTTGGATTGAATCATATGTTGAGATCAAATTCGTTGGATCAAAAAATGGTATTTCCAATTTCGTGGAGTGGTCACATTAAAGATTTGGCTGAACTATTTGGGAGGAATCGCTGCTTTAGTGCTTCTAGTTTTCTGGACATGCTAATTAGTCATTAGTGAGGCCTGTTAAGGATAAGCGCCATTGTCTATAAATAGGAGGGTAGAGGTAGAGAGCAGTTTAGTTTCTTCATTCTCTCATTTTGTTGGGTGCCTGTGATTCTCCGGCTCAATCAAATAAACTTCCACTTCATTTCCATTCATAGATTTGAGATCTAGGATTGAAGATCAACATCGAGGAAGGGTAGATCGCATCAATTGAGTTGATTTGAAGGCCTTTCGTAACACCCTGTAATTTTAATAACACTAAAAGAGGATAAATTAAATAATAATTAATTTAATATTCAGAATTAAGTGAAATGGACTGCGATATTGCATTCGTCTTGAAATTCTGGTCAAGATAGACATTTGGTTTGCATAAAACGGAAAATGTACGAAGAAGTTATGAAGGTTTGAAGTTTGTATATGCGCAAGATAATTATATACATACATACACACACACACACACACACACACACACACACACATATATATATATATATATATATTTATAGGGCTCAGGAATTCAAAATTTCAGTTCAAAATTCGAAATCAGGGAAATTGAGGGAAGCGGGAAAAATCCCGCCTTGGGAGTCGACTGCATAGGAGGGGTGTCGAACCCGGGGTCAACCCCTCAAGGGGGTGTCGCCCCCACAGGGATGAAGTGGCTGGTCGGATCTTAGAGGCTGGCAGCTATATATAGAGGTCCATTTCTCTTGTTTTCTTTGCTGAAAATCAACGGAGGCTAAATGTTGCCGGTGCCTGAACTGAACCGAATCCTTTTCTTCTGCAATATCAACTAGAGCTAGTCAGTTAGAGATTCGAGTTTAGATCTGAGATTCAACACCAATAATTTCTCTTCTACCTTCTAAAATCCAAACACTGTGACTTTAGTTATTTTTAGATTTAAATGACTAAAAGTAAATGTGATATGACTGTGATTTGGATCTGTTATAAATTATGAATCTATGATATTCTTGTATCTTAAACTTTCTCATGCTAGATCGATTTTTATAAATCTAATTCTCTTGTGGCTAATTTATCATGTCATATATGTGGATCTTAACCTTTATATATGTTTATGCTTAATTTGGATCTGTCATTATTTGGATAGTTCAAATCTTGTTTAGATCTAATTCTCCCTCTAAATCATCTTGTACCTATCATGTGGCGGTTAATTTAGATCTGTCATCAATTGGACATATGAATCCTTATTTAGATCTATTCATGCCTATTAGAACATCCTTATATGTTAGATCTAGTTTATCATCACCTGTTCACTAGATACGCTTTTACGTCCACCTTATTATTGTGCCAATTATATGTCTATGCCAGTATATATATTTATGCCAATTATGATAGAATAATCACTATTGTCATCTTCCCATCACCTTTCCCTTTTTATTGTTTATAGCTAGGCTACTTTCTAGCCTAGGCATGCCGCCAAATATTTGCGAATGCATTAGTTAGGGTACGGGGGAAACTATTAGAATTGGCTTAATTTCTATAATGAACATGAATTTAGACATATAATTCACTAGAATATAATTGGGTAAATGGTCATGAACACCTATAAAGGTAATTAATTGGTTAAAATGCTTAGGATTACAGTAATTAGAAACTGTAACTTCACTTATAACACGAGGTTAGATTGCATTTGTGGTGGAAGTCTGCCCGGACCCGACCGACATATCCAGCAACTGCAAAAGTTGAATCTAATGTGAGGCCGGGTCTAAGTGCACAAATACAAGACGGGATAAGACATGAGGTTAGGGCCAACTTATGGAAGAAGTCTGTCCGGACCCGACCGGCCTCCACAAGCTATAGGACTAATGTGGGAGATCTAGCCCATTATAAGCCATAAATGGACATGGGAGTGTTAGACCAAAATCTAGCATTAACACCCAAATTCAGTGTGAAGTCCTCACAAAATCATTAATCACAGATAAAAACAGTAAATCAAAGGAGACACACAATGTTTTTATAGTGGTTCGGCTCAAACCAAGCCTACGTGTAACACTCCTTAATTTTAAAATATTAAAATTAACAAATTAAAAAATACTTTATTTTTAGAAGAATAACTAAGGGAAATGGGTTACGCCATTGCGTTTGTCTCGGAATTCTTCTTAAGATAGAGTCCGAGTTTGCGTAAAACAGACATCGTATGAAGAAGTTATGAAGCCCAGAAGATTTAAAATTTAAAGCTGAAGATTTAAAGCTGAAGTACAAGTCGACCGCCCATTTTTCACCAATCGACCGTTTTTGGATAGAAGTAAAAACAGTCGACCGATTGAAATTGGTCGGTCGACCGGTTGGATCTGGACAGCTTCCTGGCGACGTGGTTTGGATGATGACGTGTCCTTCTGGAATTGGCTGGATGACGTGTTTTTCTAGTTTGGATGGTTCAGATGGATCTTAATCTAATCTAAGGGTCCTAATTCACCAAAAGTATCTATAAATAAACAACTGAACCTAACCCTAATCTCACTGTTATCACCTATGGCACCTCCATGCTGCTCTAGTCTAAACTATCCTTTCTTCTCCACCAAAACAAATCAAAATAGGAGTATTCCAATTAGAAGATCCGATCTACGAAACAAAGTAGATATTATTCAAGATTAGAATTGAAACTACAACATCTAATTCTCTTTTCTAAGAATCCTATCGTTGTGAGTCTATGTTACTCTCGCATATAATTAAATTAAAAAGTAATTATGATAGGATTGTAAATTAGATTTGATGTATATGCCTGCAAATAAGATGAATCATATCAAGTTTTGTAATTTGTTATCCTTTAGATTCATACCCAATTGCTATTATCATATGCCTATCTGATCTACTTTGTCGTTATTCATTTCATATGCCCATTTAAATGTTTATGCCAGTTTTGCTGTTATGATTCTCTTCCCCTCTTCTTTTCCTTTTTCTTTATGAGATTAGGCTAACTTCGAGCCTAACATATTGCATTGAGATTTACATACGAATGACATTGGAACGATTGAGAAATGTTTGGGAAATACGCAACAAAATGAGATTTGGCATAAATTGTTGATGAATATGGAAAACTGGTTTGGGCATAATTGAATATGACTTGTATACATGAGATTCGGCTTAAATTGTTAACAGCTATGAAAGTGAGTTTGGGCATAATTTGGCACATGAGATTATAAACATAATTTAGATTGGAAATTATGGGTAATTGGAATATATTGTAATCCAAAGATTTGAAATTGGGACTTGAATCAAGAAAGTGATAATAAATGCCTAAGACACGAGGTTAGATTCGGATTGCGGTATAAGCCTGCCCGGAACCGCCCGGCATATCCAACAACCGCAATTTGGTAATCTAATGTGAGAGGCCAAGGGCAGAAATTAGATGCATAATAATGCACAGACACGAGGTTAGATTCGGATTGCGGTATAAGCCTTCCCGAAACTGCCCGACATATCCAGCAATCGCAAAAACAATAATCTAATGTGGGAGCTCTTGCAAGATTACAGTTATAATGAATTAATGAACACTTAACCAAGATAAGACATGTCATTAGACACGGGGGTAATAAAGGGTTAAGTGGGTAGCATGTGAAACATAATTAAAGCACTTAACCAAGCTGAGACATGTAGTAAGACATGCAAATAGTAAAGGGATTGAGTGGGTGACATGGATAGCATGTGAAACGTAATAAAAGCACTTAACCAAAATAAGACATGTGATAAGACATGGGGATAAAAAGGGGTTAAGTGGGAATTCCTAGTGGGGACCAAGCTTAGGAGGGAAGCTTGTGTCAAGTATATGGACCCTTTTCAACCAGTAACCCATTTCAGTATCTATATGAGCTCGAATTTGGTCGAGGACAAGGACACGCTTACTAGGGTTGATTGTAAGAGGTCAATAAAGAGTTAGCGATGACAGTGCAAGTCCAGCGGAGTCACATGCGTGCGTGGTTCCGGGTTAGTAGGTAAGACGATGTCGCGTCATGTAGGTATTAGCTGTGCATTTCAGTAGTATCGGGGTTGCCACCTTAGGGAGTGTTACACCCTATTGTGGGACTAGCACAGGTATCTACGAGGTTAGGGAGCCGATTGAATGGGGAGGGTAGTGGGTACAACTAGTTGTGGTAGGAGCAAGTGGGCCCCCTACGAGAGCAGCTAGGAGTACACGAAGCTACCATTATTATAGGGAGGGTACATCTAGTGGTGATAGGTGCACGTTGGTTACCTATGATATCAGCTAGAGGTACATAATCGAACAGGGAGGATAGGGGATACATCTAGTAGTGATAGGTGCACATTGGTTACCTGTGAGAGCAGCTAGAAGTACACGAAACTATCATCATTCTATTTAGCCAATAGGGATCATCTTTTAGTGTGAACTAGTATTGGTGCGGTGTAGAGAATACCTTATAGGGGTTAGAAGCGCAGACAATGTTACATCCTGTTCATCTTGTTACATCGTCGTATCTGCTTATGTTACAGTCATCTCTTACATCCGGTTTATGTCCTTATCATGTTGCTTTACTATTATAATGTTAAAGTCACTGGACTCGCCAAACTTTATATCTGACCCTTTTTGTTTCGCCTTTTTTCTTCCCGTCCCCTCCCCCCTAGGTTCTCAGGGTGGGCACATTGAAGCGTGATTCGGACTTTCCTGTTTGAAGTGCTGAAAGCAATGCTTAGCTTTGTTTCTCTTTCATATATCATTTTGGATTGGGGATTACGGTTTTAAAAAGTATGTACTCTGGTGGTTTTTGTACAAGACTGGTATTATGTACTTGGTTTTGATGCAATGGGTTCGAAGATGTAACCAAACTTATTTCTGTTTCCACTGCAATAAAGTTATAAATTTTTCAAGTACTATTTTATGTATCTGTCTTGTAATATTATGTTATATTTACTTATAATGCTCCGCGAAACTTAATGCATTCCCTTTGCGAGTGACATTAATGGACGTGGGGTGTTACACATGCTATCAGAGTTGAAGGTTACTAGAACAGATAAAAGATTTTGAAAACCGTTTTCAAAAGCATTTTTGAAAAGGTATTTCAAGAGAAAGGTTTATTATGAAAAATATAATCCCCAAATGCCATATATCTATCTTTCGATTCTCTATTTTGAATCTCTTCCTTTTTCCATTCAGCATGTCTGGGGAACCCGATATACCCGAGGGCGTATCGATACCAGGCTGGTTCAGAAGGTGTCTAGAGGCTAGGGCTACTGCCGTAAGCCCAAACAATGTTCCTCCTCCCCCTGCTGCAGCCGCTCCTCCTCGTCCTCCCCGTGTTGACACTTTTTCTAAAATATGCAAAGACTTCCGTGCGATGGGCGGAAAATCGTTTTATGGAATCGAGACGTTTGTTGAGGCTCGGAATTGGCTCAAGGAAGTGGAGGATTTGTTTGGTATCTTTGAGATAGATAAGGGAAGGAAGGTTCAGCTAGCTGCTTGGTTAATGAAGGATGAAGCTTCCTTTTGGTGGGAAGTAACTAATGGAGGACGTGCAGTGGAGACGTGGATGGATTTTAGACAAAGTCTCGAGCTGAAATTTCTTTTACAAGCAGAGGAGTGTTTATACAAGGAGAGGTTCTTGGCTTTAAAACAAGGGAGTTTGTTGGTGAAGGAGTACATTAACAAGTTTAACCAGTTAGCAAGATTTGTTATGGAATTAGTTATTACACCACATAAGAAGGCCTTTGAGATTTGCTAAGGGTCTGAATGAACCATTACACGGGTTAGCTATGTCCCACATTCCTATGGGGGCTACTTTCGAGAATCCTATTGATATGGCATTGAAACATGAAAAGGAGAAAGGTGCTAATGTAGATAAGGCACAGAAGAAAGGGGATCCAAAGAAGGCATAGCAACAACAAAAGAAGGGCAGTAAGGATAACAAGGGTTCAGAGAAAAGAAAGTGTCACAATTGTGGAATACCCGGCCATTTGAAGAAGGACTGTAGGAAGAAGAAGAGGACAAGTTGCTTCTAATGTGGTGAGGCAGGACATATGATTAAAGACTGCCCAAGGAGGCAAGGACAAGCGCATGGACAGAGGACAAGATCTACTTCTGGGGGGCAGGTTCATGCTCTCATGGAAGCTACACAAGAGAGAGGTAGAAACATTTCTGTTGAAAGTTTGATTTTCCTTTTCGATCATCCTGTGCGTACTTTGTTTGATTCTAGCGCTGCACATTCGTTTATATCCGCTTCTGTTGTTGAGTGTCTGCACCTAGATACTAGTATAGTAGTGGATCCCGTTGTTGTCTCAAATCCTATTGGGGGTACGGCTCATCTGTCTATGTTATGTCGGGATTTGAGAATATCGGTGTATTGCGTTGAGTTCGAATGCAATGCTTATGTGCTTGGTTTCACGGGCTATGGGTTGATTCTAGGAATGGATTGGCTAGCCAGGTATGGTGCCATTCTCGACTATGAAAAGAGGGTAGTTAGACTGTTGACTAGTTTGGGTAATACTCTCGATATCTCATGCGACCCTAAGGGTTCTGTTACGCTTAGCTATCTAGAATCTCTTGATACATCTATTGATGATTTGCATTTTGTTCGAGTAGTCCGTGAGTATGCATATGTCTTTGAGGAGGTTAGGGGCTTACCTCCAAAACGCGAGATAGATTTCTGTACATACTTGGTGGACAACGCAAAGTGTAACCCCCCGTGCTTTCTTTTAATGTTATAATAACGAATTAAACAATACTTAATTTAAAATGTGAGAATTAAGGGAAACGGCTTACGCCATTGTGTTCGTCTCAGAATTCTGGTTGAGATAGAGTCCGAGTTTGCGTAAATTGGACTTCGTATGAAGAAGTTATGGCCTCCAGAAGTTTCAGAAATTCAAATAAATTCAAACAGCTCGAGCCAGATTTCAAAATTCAAACAGAAGTCAGAAGCGGGCTGGACGGGAAAATTCCCGCCCAGGTAGGTCGACCCTAGTGTCGATCTCCCCCCTAGAGGTCGACTTGGGGTCGACCTGGGGGTCGACCTGGCCCCTACCAGATCTGAATTTTGAACGACTGATGACTTGCTGCTGAGTCACTACGGTTTCTGGATGGTCCCGATCTGGTCTAAGTGGGTGTGACTAACCCTAGGTTCATCTGACGGCTATAATTAAACGGAAATTCTATATAAACAATTTAATGCTCAACCTAGAAACACACAGAAAAATAATCCTAGAACTGGAATGCCGTCAGTAGAGAACTTGGAGTAGCCGTCACCGTTTTCAATTCAAAGACGAGTTAAAAGCTTACATCTAAAATCAAATAAAAACAAGTCTAATTCAACGATCTTCATCAAAGGCGCACATCTCCAATTTCAGAATTCAGATTTCAGAAATCAAGAATTCCTTTTAGTTTGTAAGTTGGTTATTACGTAGATTTAAACATTCTTTCGATTGAATCATGACATGTTGTAATTGGAATATAGAATGATGCTTATGTATAAGATTTGATTCTCGTTTATCTTAAAGTATTATTGTATATTTTATCTCTATGTGCTTGTGGCGATGAACATATTGTATATTAATCATGTCTATATGCTTTTAGTGATGAATATATTCTATGTTATTAAATCTATTATGATTTGGGTAATGGATTTATTCTGCCAATTAAATGGAAAAAACATGTCATGCTATAATTTGGTGGTTATTTGCAAGTTTGTGATCTAAAACACATGCTTATATGTTAGATCAACACTCATGTATATTCATGTTAGGTTGAATCTAATTATGTCGTAAAAGTGGAATTGTAGTCCTCTTATGTTTTTGACATCATGCTAAATTGTGATTAAAAATGATTATAATAGCTTTCTTATGTTTTGACATACATAAGATTATATGCTAAGTTGTGGGTTGAAACTGTGATTATATGTTAAACTTCCATGCTAGACCTTTGTCAAGTTTACATGACCATTAGACCCAACTTAGTCACAAGTTCACCTTTACCCATTTAATTAAAGTTAATGATACCTCTATGCCAAGTTACATATGACAAGTTGAAATGTATGTTATTTTATGTCTCTTGTTTATTACCCCTTTTCTTGTTTATTGGTTGGGCTAACTTACTAGCCCAACATTTTATGTGATTCATGCGTACATTCCACGGGGGTAGCGATGGGAAAATATGAAAATTCATGGCATAGATTTGTTCATTAAATGGTATATTTGATATACCATTTATGTTGAGCATAATCAAAGGATAATTACGGCATGATTAAATTAAATTTAATCCACGCAAAGAAATTACAATTATATATAGAAAAATATGAATTTAGAAAAGACGAATATGCCTAACCCGAGGTTAGACTGAGTTGTGGTGTAAATCTGCTTAGAACCGACCGGCATATCCAGTGACCACAACAAAACCTGTCTAATGTGGGTGGTTAGTGCATCAGGCCCAAAAAGAACCCGAGGTTAGACTGAGTTGTGGTGTAAATCTTCCCGGAACCGACCGGCACATCCAGTGACCACAACAAGACCTGTCTAATGTGAGTAGTTGGTGCTTTAATAAATTAAAGCTAAGTCAGGGTTGGTAGGGTTAAGTAAATTAGGAAAACACTTAACCGATTCAACATCTTAACTAAACGAATGGGCGGGGTTAGGTAAACTTGGATACTTAACCAAATAAACATGTTGATTAGAAAACCCTAGTAACAGGGACCCATTTCAGTAGTAACCCACATAGATGTATCATGGTACCCTGAAACTAGGGAGGGTGGGGCACGATTACTGGGCTGAATTATAAGTGGTCAAAACGTCGGCAGTTGGTGGGCCAGTGTAGGTTCCGACGGAGTGTGGGCGTGCACGTACTCCGGAGTGGAAAAATCAGGCACTGGGCATCAGTAGTGTACACTATGCATCTTAAATCGTGTCGGGTCGCTACCAGAGGGACTGATACACCCCATGGTAGGACCAGCACAGGTAGCTACAGTCAAGCGGGGCCGAATGACATAGGTTATGAATGCATGCGAGTAGGAGCCGATCATTAAGGGGATCGTTTGTTATAAACACGTGGGGCTGGTTGAACCAATGGTTAAGTAGGTGCAGAGAATATAGTAATGGGTGCGATCACATGTTCCTCTTATCTTATATTAGGGTATTGTACTATGTTCTGTTATCATTGTCATGATCCCTTTCCTTGTTTAAATACTAGTTGTAACACCCCGAATTTCGGTTAATGCTAAAATTCACTAATTTCAGAATGTATAATCTCAGATGTGAGAATTGGGGGAAACGGGCTGCGTCATTGCGTTCGTCTCGGAAAAATACGCGAAATAGAGTCCGAGTTTTCGAAAATCGGAGTCCGTATGGCCCAGTTATGGCCCGATGAAGTTTGCAGAAAATTTGAAACTAAAAACAGAATTAAGAATTTAAAATTCAGATTTTAAATTGGACAGGCGGGGCCAGGCGGGAAGATTCCCGCCCTACCCATGTCGACAGGGCTGTCGACAGGCCTGTCGACAGGGGTGTCGACTTGCCTGTCGACAGGCCTGTCGACAGGGGTGTCGACTTGCCTGTCGACTTGCCTGTCGACAGGGTGCGACGCCCAGAGAAACTGGGTGCACCAGTTTGTGTTCTTGGGCTGGCTTGGTGGGCTAGTTCTGGAAGCTTCTTGGATCTGACGGATCTAATGGTCCTAAATTAATCTAGGGTTAATCTAAGGGTCTAAAATGCAACCTAATCCTATAAATAACACCCTAACCCTACCCTAATTCATTCATAATTAAACCTAGTAACTAAACTATGGCAAAATGAAACTTGGTCATGGTCTCCACAAATCAATGAAGAGGAAAGCAAGCTCTAATCAATCTCTAATCCATTCTAAGTATCTTAATCTTCTTCATTAGCTTGCTAATTGTGTTTTGGTGAGTTTCTATCACCTTGATGATCTTTTGTTAAACTAAGTAGACGAGATGTGATTTATGGTTTTGTATGTGGATTAATGAGTCTTGAATCATATGATATGATGTTAGCATTAATCTTATGTTTATGCATGTTGAGTATGTAAGTTTATGTAAGTTTAATATGATGTATGTTATGTTTGCATGATGCTAAATATGCAAGTTGTGGGCTATGTGATCATATGCATGTTATGCAAGTTTATGGTGATATGCTATGCAAGTTACATGTATGTTAATATGCACGATATGCTATGCAAGTTACATGTTTGTTAATATGCAAGTTACATGTATGTTAATATGCAAGATATGCTATGCAAGTTACATGTTTGTTAATATGCAAGTTACATGTATGTTAATATGCACGATATGCTATGCAAGTTACATGTTTGTTAATATGCAAGTTACATGTATGTTAATATGCAAGATATGCTATGCAAGTTACATGTTTGTTAATATGCAAGTTACATGTATGTTAATATACAAGATATGCTATGCAAGTTACATGTTGGTTAATATGCAAGTATGTGAATGTTATGCAAGTTGTGAGAATGCTTATATGCAAGTCCAACATGTTATGCAAGTTATGTGTGTTTATGCAAGTTCAACATGTTATGCAAGATATGTGTATGATAATATGCAAGTTCATATGCAATAAGTTATGCAAGTCATGTGCGATAATATGCAAGTTTGGGTTAAATGTAGTTGGGTTAATATATGCTCATATATGCAAGTTGACATCCTCTTAACCCATGACAAAGTTATATGCTAAGATTTGGTTAAAACCCATGATATTTGTGATGGATCTTCCCTTTTTATTATGTCGTGAAATGAGAACGATTTGCGTGGGGAACGATGGGGTTAATAAATATATTAATTAAAGTATAGTTGGGTATGATTAAGCATACCATAAAAATAAATTAACATAAGTGGGAATTTACCTATTGAGTTAGGTCTACCCCATGGGAATTTACCTATTGAGTTAGGTCTACCCATGTTATGAAAAACTTGATATTAATTAAGGATAATTAATATAAATTATGGGGGTGATTAATTAGGTGTAATTAATCGACTAAGACACGAGGTTGGACTCAGTTGTAGCGTAAAACTGCCCGGACCCAACCGGCTTAACCAGTTGCTACAAATGTTAGCCCAATGTGAGAGGTTTTAGGCACAAACTAAATACGTGATTAATGTAAAGACACGAGGTTAGACTCGGTTATGACATAAGGCTGCCCGGACCCAACCGGCTTAACCAGCAGTCATAAAAGATAGTCTAATGTGAGAGGTCTTTATGAGGATCACGGTCTTAATTAATTAAGAAACACTTAACCGTATAAGCATGTAGTGGGGCATGAGGGTTAAGTGGGTGCCTTGGGTGGCATGTGGAAATTTGGTGGTTGCCTTGGGTGGCAATAGAAAACACGATTAGAATACCTAACCAAGTGGAACATGTAATTAAACATGATTAAGGGGTAAGTAAGTGCCTCGGTTGGCATGAGGGAATTAAGTAAAGGACTTGGGTGTCATGTGGAAATCTAGTGGGTGCCTTGAAAGGTAATTAAAATATGATTAATGACTTAACCAAAGTATTTATAACATGTAAGTAGACATTGATAAAGGGGTTAAGTGGGATATACTAGATAAAATTACAAGCTTAGGTGGTAGCTTGTGGGGGGGCCCATCTCAACCAATATCCCAAACGTATCTTTGTGGGCTCGACCCAAGTCGGGTGACGGGACACGCATATTGGGCTTGACTATAAGAGGCCAAAACGGGTTAGCGGTGGCAACGTAGGACCAACGGGTTTCATATGCGTGTGTGGACTCGGGCTGGTTAGTAAATCGTTGTTGCATCGTGTAGGTATAAAGTCGTGCACCGTTGATACTATCAGGTTGCCACTTTGGGAATACGATACACCCCATTGTGGGACCAGCACGGGTATCTACGTTAGGGAGCCGATCGCTTGGGAGTAGTGGGTACACCTAGTAATGATAGGGGCAGACGGCACCTATGTAGGGGTACTAGAAACTACTGGGTAAAAATTACTAAGTACATTTAGTGGGACCAACCTTTAAGTAGGAATTAATCTTAGGTAGGTAAAACTGGTGTGGTGCAGTGTAGGAATTATCTTTGGGTAGGTCTGGGGCGGTGTAATTTAGTAAGTATCCTTGGGTGGGTAAATGCGTCTTTACGGTGATCTTGGTTTATCCTAAGTTTACCAAGCTGCTTAGTGTAGCCATTCATCCCCAGTCGTTACCGTATATCAACTTATGTCTTCTCTGGTTATTTTAATGATTGTATTGTTAGGGTTATAGGACTCACTCAGACTTATGTCTGACCCCGTTGTTTTTATCTTTTTCCCCCAACACCAGGTTATTAGAGTGGGCCTGGTGCTAGTGGGCTTTGATCTGATTGCTGTATCTATCCTGTGGAGCTTGGACCTCTGAAGTGAAGCCGAGCTTATCTTTCCTTTTATGGCTATTAGTTATGTAGTGGGATTATGTACCTCTATTTTATCAAGATGGATATTATGTACTTGACTCTGGTTTATGGTTTTGCGATGTAACCAAACATGTATTACTTTCCGTTGCAATGAAATGATGATTTAAATTTTCAAGTATTACTTATATCTGTCTTGCTGTAATTTTACTGTTCTATATTCACTTAAAAATACTTCACCGAAACTAAGGCATTCCCCTGGTATGAGTGACCTTAGCGGACGTGGGGTGTTACACGTGGTATCAGAGCTTAAGGTTACCAGAACAGATAAAAATTTTAGAAAAACTATTTTCTAAAAAAAAAAAAAAAAAAAAAAATTTTTTTTTTGAAGGAGTATTTTCAAAAACATGTCTTTTAAGAGAAAAGTTTTTGAGAGAAAAGCATAATCCCCGATAGCCATATCTTTATCTTTCGAATTCTCCGTTTGAATCTCTTTCTCTCTCGATTTGAGTTTCCCCTCCGTGTGTAGATGATCTTTCTAAGATAGATAAGAATGGAAAACCGCTTCAAGGGACTTAGACGTAAATCAGATTAGAAGTTGGTTCAAGAAGGAGGAGGACTTGTAGGTACTTATTGGATGGACGATGGGAGGAAGGCTCTAATAGTTGTTTGGTTAATAAAGGACGAAACCTCATTGGTGGGAAGTTACGAGTGGGGAATAGGGAAGAAGAAGGCAAGTGGTTATCCTTTTGAGAGGAATAGGACACCTTATTAGGATTGTCCAAAGAAGCAAGGGCAAGGTATGGAATCTTCTTGAGGGTAGTTGTATTCCCTCACGACTAGGGTGCCAGATGGGAATAAGACCGTCTAGGTTGGAATTTGGATTTCTTTATTATCCGATCCAAACTTTATTTGATTCTGATGTATCAAGTTCGTTTATCTCATCATTGTTAGTTGAGTCACTGCACTTAGACGCCAGTTTGGTAGATGATCCCTTAGTTGTTTCAAACCCAATTGGGCTCCATGATGTGTTTGGGTTTGAAAGTTTCTATACTTAGCATTGAGTTTGGATGTGATGCTTGTTGGGCTTCACGAGCTATGGGTTAGTTTGGGCATGGACTGGTTATCCAGTAGGGGTGCCGTTCTTGATTCTGAAGGGAGAGTTGTTAGGCTTATGACCCGCTTGGGTAACACTCTCGAGATCTCTTGTAATCCCATAGAATCTGTTATGCTAAGATATCTAGAATCGCTTGACACGTCGGTCGAGAGTTTGTGGTCTGTTAGAAGTGGTCCGGGAATACTCGGATGTGTTTGAGAAGGGGAAGGGCTTACCTCCGGAGCAGGAGATTTACTTCCGAAGATATCTGGTAAACAATGCCAAACCAGTGACTTGGCCAGTGTGCCACAAGGCTCCTCGTGAGAGGAGGGAACTCCATAAGTAAGTAGGCGATTGCTTGAGAAGGGGTTCATAAGAAGAAGTATATCGGAGTGGGGCGCTCCAGTAGTTTTTGCCACGAAGGCGGATGGGTCCCTCAGACTTTGTGTAGGCTAAAGAGAACTAAATAAACCCACAAAGAAGAATAGACACCCATTACCAAAGATTGATGATCTCTTTGATCAGTTGGTTGGCGCCTCAGTATTTTTGCAGTTGGACTAAGCCACATGGTTTCGTCAGTTGGGAGTGGCTGAAGATAGTATAGAGAAGATTGCCTTTAGGACTCCGGATGGTTTTATGAGTGGCTGGTGATGCTATTTGGTTTGATGAACGCCCCCGCATACTTTGTTGATTTGAAGAGAAGGGTGTTCAGGGAGTACCTAAATAAGTTTGTGATGGCCTTTGTAAATGACATCTTGGTCTTTTCAAGGAGCGTAATAAGTTTTCGTATGTGCTCAATAGGGTGAGCAAAGCCAGTTATAGGATAAACGGTGGTTTTGGAGCGAGACTGGCGAGGACATCCAAAGTTGGTCAAAGGCTTAATTGTTTAGCCATTATTATTATTATTTTTAGTATCATCTCACGTAGGTTGCCTGAACTCGAAGGAGATATCCCTTGGGTGTTTGTCTGATATTGGTTTCGGCCTTTGGGGCTTGCATTTGGGGGATGTCGAATTCGACTAGGGTGGTCTGCGTGAGAGATGGACAGTTGTGACGATTTTGGACAGGATTCTTAGCATCTTATGAGTTTGAGATAGCATATACCCCTGACAAGGGAAGCATGGTAGCAGACGCCTTAAGAAGAAAAAAAAGGGTTGTCCTTGAGTTCATTGATCGATTAAACGATAGAGTTTAGAATTTATTTCTATGTTTGACTTTAGACCTTCCGTTGACTTTGTACCCAGTTTGCTAGCCTCCTTGGAGGTTAGGCCTACTCTTTTAGGCGGATTGGCGGAGCACAGCGAGACGACCCACAGTTGGATGAGTTAGTAGAGAAGCTCACGAGGAGAGGGTCGACCAGCATTTTGAATAAGATACACCCTAGAGGGTAAGGGGTGGTTGCGTAGAGACGGTAGACTTGGTGTACCGAAGGACGAGAATTTAAGGAAGGCTATACTTGATGATACACATCGGTCGAAGATGACCATTCATCCCGGTAGGGACAAGATGTACCAAGACATGAGGCGAGTTTTCTTTTTGGCCAATATGAAGAAAGACGCGGCCAAGTATGTCGCTAGATGCTTGGTATGCTAACAAGTGAAAGTGGAACAGAAGAAACCCGGAGGGTTGCTTCACCCGTTGGAAGTTCCGAAATAGGAAGTAGGATAGTGCCTCGTTGGATAACCGAAATCAAGGAAGGGTAATACGGGGATTGGGCTTATGGTAGATAGACTTACTAAGTGTGCCCATTTCGTACCCGTGAAGAGCAAGAGGACTATTCCATGTCTAGCTTCAGCTTACCTTCGAAAGATTATTAGATTGCATGGTGTACCTTCCAGCATTGTGAGTGATCAAGATCCTATCTTCACTAGTAAGTTTTGGAAGATTTTGCAAGAGGCGGTAGGGACTCAGTTGTGTTTGAGCACCGCATATCATCCTCAGATGGACGGTTAGACCAAGAGGGTGAACCGTATCTAGAACATCTTTTGAGGTTATGTATTTTGGATTTTGGAGGTACATAGGAAGAGCATCTTCCATTGGAGGAGTTCGCATATAATAGCAGCTTTCAGTCCAGTATTGGTATGGCTCCTTTCAAAGCTCTTTATGGAAGGCCTTGTCGATCTCCTACATGTTGGTGGGAATCTACGGATAAGATCTTGCTTGGGCCAGACATGGTTAGAGAGACTTCAGAGAAGATGGGTTGGATTCGAAGAAGGATGAAAGCGGCGGAATCTTATGCGGACAAGAGGAGGACAGAGCTTGAGTTTGATATTAGGACATGCTTTTTATCAAGGTGTCTCCGTTACGGAATGTGGTTCACTTTGGATCGGTTAGGAAGTGAGTACCAGGGTTTGTAGGGCCATTTCCCATTAAGGAAAGAATTGGACGGATGGCATATAGAGTGGAGTTGCCTGACAGACTTAGTGGTGTACCGGATGTATTTCATGTGTCCCATTTGAGGAAGTGCTTACATGAGACCGCTGAGGTGGTAGAGCCGAGTTTGTTTAAAGAAGCAGAGTTAGAGCGCGATGAGACGATTCGACGAGCTCCTACTCGCATCATTGGGTCAGAGACTAGGAAGTTGAGGAACAAAGAAGTTCAGCTAGCTAGAGTGCAATGGGGAGATGACGAAAGAAATGCTACTTGGGAGACGGAAACGAAGATGCGTTCTTTGTATCCATTTCTTTTTGGAGTGTATGTCTTTTAAATTCTCCTTTATCGCCTGCCTAGTACTTATCTTATCTTTAGTATGTCCTCTCGTTAGTGCTGTTTGACCTTTAGATAGGGTAAACCTATGGTTGAAACATGTGTTTGAGACATGTTATGGTTGATGGATGCAAGTGTTTGCTAGTGGTTGCTCGTGGATGCATATATACACACTCTAGGCACTAGATCGGCTCAATCACTTCATATTGCATATTGCATAAAATTGTGTGTAGTTAGCTATATTTATGGATGTATAATGATTGTGTTATCATATGGATGATGCATTTTGGTGAATGATTGTGCACTCATATAGATACTGTATGTGTCGGTAGGGTTGTCTCGCATACATATTGGATACATGGCACTATCATGGTTTGCATATGTTCGTACATTAGATAGGGAACATATACACACACTTTTCGCATATGCTCATACATCATTAGAAATTGTTGTAAGGACAATGGATGCCCGTGGTTGATGGTTTGAGTAGATGGTTGTTTGGATGGTAGGATATGCATTCTCCTTAGCTTAGAGATTTCGGGGACGAAATCCTTTAAGGAGGGGAGAATGTAACACCCCGAATTTTGGTTAATGCTAAAATTCACTAATTTCAGAATGTATAATCTCAGATGTGAGAATTGGGGGAAACGGGCTGCGTCATTGCGTTCGTCTCGGAAAAATACGCGAAATAGAGTCCGAGTTTTCGAAAATCGGAGTCCGTATGGCCCAGTTATGGCCCGATGAAGTTTGCAGAAAATTTGAAACTAAAAACAGAATTAAGAATTTAAAATTCAGATTTTAAATTGGACAGGCGGGGCCAGGCGGGAAGATTCCCGCCCTACCCATGTCGACAGGGCTGTCGACAGGCCTGTCGACAGGGGTGTTGACTTGCATGTCGACTTGCCTGTCGACAGGGTGCGACGCCCAGAGAAACTGGGTGCACCAGTTTGTGTTCTTGGGCTGGCTTGGTGGGCTAGTTCTGGAAGCTTCTTGGATCTGACGGATCTAATGGTCCTAAATTAATCTAGGGTTAATCTAAGGGTCTAAAATGCAACCTAATCCTATAAATAACACCCTAACCCTACCCTAATTCATTCATAATTAAACCTAGTAACTAAACTATGGCAAAATGAAACTTGGTCATGGCCTCCACAAATCAATGAAGAGGAAAGCAAGCTCTAATCAATCTCTAATCCATTCTAAGTATCTTAATCTTCTTCATTAGCTTGCTAATTGTGTTTTGGTGAGTTTCTATCACCTTGATGATCTTTTGTTAAACTAAGTAGACGAGATGTGATTTATGGTTTTGTATGTGGATTAATGAGTCTTGAATCATATGATATGATGTTAGCATTAATCTTATGTTTATGCATGTTGAGTATGTAAGTTTATGTAAGTTTAATATGATGTATGTTATGTTTGCATGATGCTAAATATGCAAGTTGTGGGCTATGTGATCATATGCATGTTATGCAAGTTTATGGTGATATGCTATGCAAGTTACATGTATGTTAATATGCACGATATGCTATGCAAGTTACATGTTTGTTAATATGCAAGTTACATGTATGTTAATATGCAAGATATGCTATGCAAGTTACATGTTTGTTAATATGCAAGTTACATGTATGTTAATATGCACGATATGCTATGCAAGTTACATGTTTGTTAATATGCAAGTTACATGTATGTTAATATGCAAGATATGCTATGCAAGTTACATGTTTGTTAATATGCAAGTTACATGTATGTTAATATACAAGATATGCTATGCAAGTTACAAGTTGGTTAATATGCAAGTATGTGAATGTTATGCAAGTTGTGAGAATGCTTATATGCAAGTCCAACATGTTATGCAAGTTATGTGTGTTTATGCAAGTTCAACATGTTATGCAAGATATGTGTATGATAATATGCAAGTTCATATGCAATAAGTTATGCAAGTCATGTGCGATAATATGCAAGTTTGGGTTAAATGTAGTTGGGTTAATATATGCTCATATATGCAAGTTGACATCCTCTTAACCCATGACAAAGTTATATGCTAAGATTTGGTTAAAACCCATGATATTTGTGATGGATCTTCCCTTTTTATTATGTCATGAAATGAGAACGATTTGCGTGGGGAACGATGGGGTTAATAAATATATTAATTAAAGTATAGTTGGGTATGATTAAGCATACCATAAAAATAAATTAACATAAGTGGGAATTTACCTATTGAGTTAGGTCTACCCCATGGGAATTTACCTATTGAGTTAGGTCTACCCATGTTATGAAAAACTTGATATTAATTAAGGATAATTAATATAAATTATGGGGGTGATTAATTAGGTGTAATTAATCGACTAAGACACGAGGTTGGACTCAGTTGTAGCGTAAAACTGCCCGGACCCAACCGGCTTAACCAGTTGCTACAAATGTTAGCCCAATGTGAGAGGTCTTAGGCCCAAACTAAATACGTGATTAATGTAAAGACACGAGGTTAGACTCGGTTATGACATAAGGCTGCCCGGACCCAACCGGCTTAACCAGCAGTCATAAAAGATAGTCTAATGTGAGAGGTCTTTATGAGGATCACGGTCTTAATTAATTAAGAAACACTTAACCGTATAAGCATGTAGTGGGGCATGAGGGTTAAGTGGGTGCCTTGGGTGGCATGTGGAAATTTGGTGGTTGCCTTGGGTGGCAATAGAAAACACGATTAGAATACCTAACCAAGTGGAACATGTAATTAAACATGATTAAGGGGTTAAGTAAGTGCCTCGGTTGG
Organism: Allium sativum; assembly: GCA_030737875.1. NCBI lineage: Eukaryota > Viridiplantae > Streptophyta > Magnoliopsida > Asparagales > Amaryllidaceae > Allium > Allium sativum. The sequence continues at coordinate 694,837,683 of CM060923.1, forward strand.
CATGAGGGAATTAAGTAAAGGACTTGGGTGTCATGTGGAAATCTAGTGGGTGCCTTGAAAGGTAATTAAAATATGATTAATGACTTAACCAAAGTATTTATAACATGTAAGTAGACATTGATAAAGGGGTTAAGTGGGATATACTAGATAAAATTACAAGCTTAGGTGGTAGCTTGTGGGGGGCCCCATCTCAACCAATATCCCAAACGTATCTTTGTGGGCTCGACCCAAGTCGGGTGACGGGACACGCATATTGGGCTTGACTATAAGAGGCCAAAACGGGTTAGCGGTGGCAACGTAGGACCAACGGGTTTCATATGCGTGTGTGGACTCGGGCTGGTTAGTAAATCGTTGTTGCATCGTGTAGGTATAAAGTCGTGCACCGTTGATACTATCAGGTTGCCACTTTGGGAAAACGATACACCCCATTGTGGGACCAGCACGGGTATCTACGTTAGGGAGCCGATCGCTTGGGAGTAGTGGGTACACCTAGTAATGATAGGGGCAGACGGCACCTATGTAGGGGTACTAGAAACTACTGGGTAAAAATTACTAAGTACATTTAGTGGGACCAACCTTTAAGTAGGAATTAATCTTAGGTAGGTAAAACTGGTGTGGTGCAGTGTAGGAATTATCTTTGGGTAGGTCTGGGGCGGTGTAATTTAGTAAGTATCCTTGGGTGGGTAAATGCGTCTTTACGGTGATCTTGGTTTATCCTAAGTTTACCAAGCTGCTTAGTGTAGCCATTCATCCCCAGTCGTTACCGTATATCAACTTATGTCTTCTCTGGTTATTTTAATGATTGTATTGTTAGGGTTATAGGACTCACTCAGACTTATGTCTGACCCCGTTGTTTTTATCTTTTCCCCCAACACCAGGTTATTAGAGTGGGCCTGGTGCTAGTGGGCTTTGATCTGATTGCTGTATCTATCCTGTGGAGCTTGGACCTCTGAAGTGAAGCCGAGCTTATCTTTCCTTTTATGGCTATTAGTTATGTAGTGGGATTATGTACCTCTATTTTATCAAGATGGATATTATGTACTTGACTCTGGTTTATGGTTTTGCGATGTAACCAAACATGTATTACTTTCCGTTGCAATGAAATGATGATTTAAATTTTCAAGTATTACTTATATCTGTCTTGCTGTAATTTTACTGTTCTATATTCACTTAAAAATACTTCACCGAAACTAAGGCATTCCCCTGGTATGAGTGACCTTAGCGGACGTGGGGTGTTACACTAGTAATCACTAAGCTTGCCATACTTACTGTCTGACCCATTTTCTCTCGTCCTCTTTTCTTCCGTCCCCCCGGTCCACAGGGAGGGAATACTGCAGCTTAGTCAGACTGTTAGCAAGCTTCAATAAAGTAGATGTATGATTCGGACTCTCTCCTACCTTGGCTATGGCTCTTGGACATTATCCTTGGGGATTCATGCACTTTTACTTTTGGTTTATGCTTCTTTATTGAATAATCAAGACATAAATTATGGTGTAACGTTTTGAAGTTATTTTGAGACAATTTAATGTAATACTTTTGTATTGAACTATGTATGCAATAAATATTTGAATTCTGCTGCTTAAATTTATCTATCTTGTAAATTTTTCTGTGTCTTGTACCTATAACCCTCCACCAAAGTTAAGGCATTCCCTTTGTGAGTGACCTTAATGAAGTTGGGGTTTTTTGCTTGGTATCAAAGCGAGGTTTACCAGACCAGATAAGATTTTTTGAAAAACTATTTTCAAAAGAAATATAAAGAAGCATTTTACAAGGAAGTGTGTTGTTTTAAATTTAAAAAGGCATAATCCCCAAAGTCGTATGCACTATCTTTCTATCCTTCATTTTGAATCTTTTCTTTTTCGTTTCAGCATGTCGGGGAATCTTAACCTTCTAGAGGGTGTACCGATACCTGGCTGGTTCAGGAGGTACTTAGAGGCTAGGGCCAATGACGCAGTCCCAGCAGATATTACTCCTCCTCTAGCTATAGCAGCTCCTCCTCCTCCTCATGAAAATTCTTTCTCAAAGATTTGTAGGGACTTTAGGGCCATGGGTGGAAAGGATTTCAAGGGAACTGAAACATTCGTAGAAGCGAGGGACTGGCTCAAAGAAACTAAGGATCTATTTGTTATCTTCGAGGTGGACGATAGGCAGAAGATACAGTTAGCTGTATGGTTGCTCAAAGACGAAGCTTCTATTGGTGGGAAGTCACTAACACTGAAAAACCAGTTGACACATGGATGGATTTCAGGATAAGGTTTGAGATGAAATTACTCTCACAAGCTGAACGAAGTTTACAACTGGAAAAGTTCTTATCTCTTAAGCAAGGAAGTATGACGGTCAAGGAGTACGTCAATCAATTCAATCAGATGGCCCGATTTGGACTGGACTTAGTGAATACTCCTCATAAGAAGGCTCTCCGTTTTGTCAAGGGATTGAATGAGCCACTTCACAGCTTGGCTATGACCCATATACCTATGGGGGCTACTCACGAGAGGTTAGTGGACGTGGCACTCTTACATGAGGAAGACAAGGGCAAGAATGAGGCAAAAGCGGAAGTGCCTCAAGATAAGAAGGGAGAAGGGTCGCAGAACAAGAAGGCTGATTCAAAGAAAGGCGGGAAGAACAACAAACCCCATGAAAAGAGAAAGCGTAATTTCTGTGGCATTTCCGGGCATCTGATCAAAGACTGCAAGAAGAAGAAAAGGAAGATGGGTGGTTGTTTCCACTGTGGTGAGACAGGACACATGGCTAGGGCCTGCCCAAGGAAGCAAGGGCAGGGAGCCGGACCTTCTTTTGGAGGACAAGTTCACGCTCTCACGGAACCTCCGCAAGAATGAGGTAGAAATATTTCGGTCGAAAGTTTAGTCTACCTTTTTGATCATCCTGTTCGTACACTATTTGATTCTGGCGCATCACACTCTTTTGCATCTACTGCTTTAGTGGAATCTCTGCACCTAGACACCAGTATAGTAGAGGATCCCTTGGTTGTTTCAAATCCAATTGGGGGCTCATCCTATTTGTCAATGGTTTGTTTGGATTTGAAAATATCTATTCTAAGCATTGAGTTTAGATGTAATGCTTTTGTTTTGGGCTTCACGGGCTATGGGTTGATTCTAGGCATGGACTGGCTATCCAGTAATGGTGCAGTCCTCGATTGTGAAAAGAGAGTGGTTAGACTTATGACTCATCTCAGAAACACTCTCGAAATTTCTTGTAATCCCATGAACTCTGTTATGCTTAGTTATCTAGAATCTCTTGATGCGTCTGTTGAGAACTTCCATTCTGTAAGGGCAGTCCGTGAATACTCGGATATGTTTGAAGAGGTAAAGGGCTTACCTTCGAAGCGGGAGATAGACTTCCGCATATACCTCGTTGATAATGCAAAGCCTGTTGCTTTACCCGTTAGGCACATGGCCCCAAGGGAGAGAAAGGAGCTCAGCAAGCAAATCAAAGAGCTGCTTGAGAAGGGGTTTATAAGGCGGAGTATTTCTGAATGGGGTGCTCCAGTAGTGTTCGCCACTAAAGCAGACAGTTCGCTTCAGCTGTGCGTTGATTATAGGGAGCTAAACAAGCTGACCAAAAGGAATAGACACCCACTCCCGAGAATAGATGATTTGTTCGATCAGCTTGTAGGCGCATCGGTTTTCTCCCAATTAGATTTAGCTACCGGGTTTCACCACCTAAGAGTGGCTGAGGACAACATTGATAAGACAGCGTTCAGAACTCCAGATGGTTTCTTCGAGTGGATTGTCATGCCTTTTGGCTTGACAAACGCACCCGCTTGCTTCATTGATTCAATGAGCAGGGTGTTCCGAGAGTTCCTCAATAAGTTTGTGGTGGTCTTCATAGACGATATTTTGATCTTCTCAAAGAATGAGGAAGAGCATGCTTAGCATCTAAAGGAAGTCATGGATACTCTCGGTGCACATCAGTTGAAAGCTAAATTCTCCAAATGCCATTTCTGGAGAGTAGAAGTCAGGTTCCTTCGACATGTGGTGTCCAAAGAGGGGATAGCTATAGTCCCTGCAAAAGTGGTTGTTGTGCAAGATTGGAAGGTTCCTCAAAACGCAACCGAAGTCCGAAGCTTACTCGGGCTAGCAGGCTTTTATAGAAAGTTCATCAAAGATTTTGCAAAAATCTTAGCTCCACTAACAAGATTGACAAAGAAGAACCTAGCTTTCAATTGGGATTTGCTTTGCGATATTGCTTTCAAACGTTTGAAAAGGGCTTTAATAACAGCCCCAGTTCTGACATTACCTGATGGAAGCAAGATGTTTATAGTATACACAGATGCATGCAGATCGGGACTAGGCACTGTTCTGACGCAAGAAGGGAAGATAATGGCTTATGGTGGAAGACATTTAAAAGTGCATGAGAAAAACTACCCAACCCACGACCTAGAGTTGGCAGCTATCGTTTTTGCGCTTAAGTCTTAGCGCCATTATCTCCTAGGTGAGAAATTTGAACTGTATACTGACCATAAATCATTGAAATACTTATTCTCGCAGAAAGATCTCAACTTGAGGCAACAAAGATGGATGGAGTTTCTTGCTTCGTATGATTTTGAGTTTTCCTACACTCCTGGCAAGGGCTATGCAGTAGCAGACGCCTTGAGTAGAAAGAAACTGACCTTAAGCCCTCTCTTTGTGGAAAGGCAAAGCTTGGAGTTCATAACAAGCTTTAACTTCAGACCCTCCACCGACTTTGTACCTGGCTTGCTAGCAACGTTAGAAGTGCGGCCAACTCTATTAGACTCAATCGGAGCCGCGCAAAGAGAAGACCCTCAGCTAGCCGAAGTGATGGACAAGTTAATTAGGGGTGAGACTTCTAGTCACCTCAATAGAAACTCCATTGATGCCAAGGGCTGGTTGGGACGAGATGGAAGACTATGTGTACCACAAGCAAGGGGCTTGGTAAAGGCGGTTCTAGAAGAGGCACACCATTCCAAGCTGACCATACACCCAGGCGGAGACAAAATGTATATAGACATCAAAAGAGTTTTTTTTGGAATGGCATAAAGCAAGACGTAGCTGAATTTGTTTCTAAGTGTTTAAAATGCCAACAGGTCAAGGCAGAGCAGAAGAAGCCTGGTGGTCTGCTCCATCCTCTAGAGATCCCACAGTGGAAATGGGATAGTATCTCGATGGACTTTATAGATGGGTTGCTTAGGTCAAGAAGGGGCAATACCAGCATTTGGGTAATAGTGGACAGGCTCACAAAAAGCGCCCACTTTATACCCTTCAAGAGTAAAAGGACTGCCTCATCTCTAGCAACCATATATCTTAAAGAGATAGTTCGACTCCATGGGATACCCTCCAGCATAGTGAGTGATCGAGACCCTATCTTCATGAGCGAGTTTTGGAAGAGTTTACAAGAGGCTGTAGGCACACAGTTATGCTTAAGCACGGCCTATCACTCTCAAACCGATGGCCAGACAGAAAGGGTCAACAGAGTATTAGAAGACCTCTTGAGACTATGCATTCTTGACTTCGGAGGTACATAGGAGGATCATCTACCTTTGGTGGAATTTGCTTACAATAATAGCTACCAAGCTACCATAGGCATGGCGCCTTTCGAAGCTCTATATGGAAGATCGTGCAAGTCACCAACTTGCTGGTGGGAATCCACAGACAAGCTCATACTTGGACCAGACATGATTAGGGAAACTTCAGAGAAAGTAGACTTGATACGAAGAAGAATGAAGACTGCCCAAGACAGAGAGAAGTCCTACGCAGACAGAAGAAGAACTGACCTTGAGTTCGAAGTTGGAGACAAGGTGTTCCTTAAAGTATCTCCTTTGAGGAATGTCGTTCGCTTTGGATCCGCAGGGAAGTTAGCACCCAAATTTGTAGGGTCGTTCCCTATCATCGAGAAGATTGGGAAGATGGCTTATAGGGTACAACTGCCCGAAAGATTGGTCGGGGTTCATAGTGTCTTTCATGTCTCTCACCTGCGGAAGTGCTTACACGAGTCTACGGAAGTGGTGGAACCAAGCATGCTAGAGGAAGTAGAAGTTAAACGAGAAGCAACTGTAAGGAGAGTTCCAACCCGTATCTTGGGAACAGAAGTCGAAAAGCTACGCAACCGTGAAGTTAAGATCGTCAAAGTTCAATGGAGCGACACCGAGGAAGACGCGACTTGAGAAACTGAGGACATAATACGTGCAGCCTACCCTTTTCTTTTTGAGGGTATATCTTTGATCTCTCTTTCCTTAAGTTTATGCTCGTATCTATCTTTTTAGCTGTATCTCCTATCCTTTATCCTTAGGTAGGAACCTATTTGGATGTAAACATGTAATTGAAACATGTTATGATTGATGGTTCAAGTGGTTGCTATTGGTTGCTAGTGAATGCATATACACACACATTAGGTATTAGATCGACTCGGTCACTTCCATATTGCATATGCATATATGTATTGGTTTATGGATTAAAACATGATGTGTTATCATATGGACGTTGCATTTGTATGAATGATTGTGCACTCATGTAAGAAATTTTGAGTAGGAAAAATTGCATCCATAATGGACTCATGGCACTGACATAATTTGCATTAAGGGGGTCAACTGAATCAGTAGACCGCCTGATTTTGCATTAGATAAGGACATATACACACACAATGCATATGATCATGAAGCATTAGAAATCTTTTAAGGACAATGGACGCATGTGTTTGATGGTTGAGTAGATGGGTTTTTGGATGGTAGGACATAAGTTCTTCTCGACTTGGGGATTTCGGGGACGAAATCCTAAAAGGAGGGGAGAATGTAACACCCCGTGCTTTCTTTTAATGTTATAGTAACGAATTAAACAATACTTAATTTAAAATGTGAGAAGTAAGGGAAACGGGTTACGCCATTGTGTTCATCTCGGAATTCTGGCTAAACTGGACTTTGTATGAAGAAGTTATGGCCTCCAGAAGTTTCAGAAATTCAAATAAATTCAAACAGCTCGAGCCAGATTTCAAAATTCAAACAGAAGTCAGAAGCGGGCTGGGCGGGAAAATTCCCGCCCAGGTAGGTCGACCAGGGGGTCGACCCTAGTGTCGACCTCCTCCCTAGAGGTCGACCTAGCCCCCGGCCAGATCTGAATTTTAAACGACTGATGACTTGCTGCTGAATCGCTAGGGTTTCTGGATGGTCCTGATCTGGTCTGAGTGGCTGTGAGTAACCCTAGGTTCATCTAACGGCTATAATTAAACTGAAATTCTATATAAACAACTCAATACTCAACCTAAAAACACATAGAAAAATATTCCTAGAACTGGAATGTCGTCAGCAGAGAACTTGGAGTAGCCGTCATCGTTTTCAATTCAAAGACGAGTTAAAAGCTTACATCTAAAAACAAATAAAAACTAGCCTAATTCAACGATCTTCATCAAAGGCGCGCATCTCCAATTTCAGAATTCAGATTTCAGAAATCAAGAATTCCTTTTAGTTTGTAAGTAGGTTATTACGTAGATTTAAACATTTTTTCGATTGAATCATGACATGTTGTAATTGGGATATAGAATGATGCTTATGTATTAGATTTGATTCTCATTTATCTTAAAGTATTGTTGTATATTTTATGTCTATGTGCTTGTGGCGATGAACATGTTGTATATTAATCATGTCTATATGCTTGTGGTGATGAACATATTGTATGTTATTAAAATCTATTATGATTTAGGTAATGGATTTATTCTGCCAATTAAATGGAAAAACATGTCATGCTATAATTTGGTGGTTATTTGCAAGTTTGTGATCAAAAACACATGCTTATATGTTAGATCAACACTCATGTATATTCATGTTAGGTTGAATCTATTTATGTTGTAAAAGTGGAATTGTAGTCCTCTTATGTTTTTAACATCATGCTAAATTGTGATTAAAAATGATTATAATAGCTTTCTTATGTTTTGACATACATAAGATTATATGCTAAGTTGTGGGTTGAAACTGTGATTATATGTTAAACTTCCAAGCTAGACCTTTGTCAAGTTTACATGACCATTAGACCCAACTTAGTCACAAGTTCACCTTTACCCATTTAATTAAAGTTAATGATACCTCTATGCTAAGTTACACATGACAAGTAAAAATGTATGTTATTTTATGTCTCATGTTTATTACCCCTTTTCTTGTTTATGGGTTGGTCTAACTTACTAGCCTAACATTTTATGTGATTCATGCGTACGTTCCACGGGGGCAGCGATGGAAAAATATGAAAATTCATGGGATAGATTTGTTCATTAAATGTATATTTGATATACCATTTATGTTGAGCATAATCAAAGGATAATTATGGCGTGGTTAAGTTAAATTTAATCCACATAAAGAAATTATACATATATATAGAAAAATATGAATTTAGAAAAGGCGAATAAGCCTAACCCGAGGTTAGACTGAGTTGTGGTGTAAATCTTCCCGGAACTGACCGGCATATCCAGTGACCACAATAAGACCTATCTAATGTGGGTGGTTAGTGCATCAGGCCCAAAAAGAACCCGAGGTTAGACTGAGTTGTGGTGTAAATCTGCCCGGAACCGACCGGCACATCCAGTGACCACCACAAGACCTGTCTAATGTGAGTGGTTGGTGCTTTAATAAATAAAAGCTAAGTCAGGATCGGTAGGGTTAAGTAAATTAGGAAAACACTTAACCGATTCAACATGTTAACTAAACGAATGGGCGGGATTAGGTAAACTTGGACACTTAACCAAATAAACATGTTGATTAGAAAACCCTAGTAATGGGGACCCATTTCAGCAGTAACCCACATAGATGTATCATGGTGCCCGGAAACTAGGCAGGGTAGAGCACGATTACTGGGCTGAATTATAAGCAGTCAAAACGTCGGCGGTTGGTGGGCCAGTGTAGGTTCCGACGGAGTATGGGCGTGCACGTACTCTGGAGTGGAAAAATAAGGCACTGGGCATCAGTAGTGTACTCTGTGCATCTTGAATCGTGTCGGGTCGCCACGAGAGGGACTGATACACCCCATGGTGGGACCAGCATAGGTAGTTACAGTCAAGCGGGGCCGAATGACATAAGATATGAATGCATGCGAGTAGGAGCCGATCATTAAGGGGATTGTTTTTTATAAACACGTGGGGCTGGTTGAACCAATGGTTAAGTAGGTGCAGAGACTATAGTAATGGGTCCAATCACATGTTCCTCTTATCTTATATTAAGGTATTGTCCTATGTTCTGTTATCACTGTCATGGTCCCTTTCCTTGTTTAAATACTAGTAATCACTAAACTTACCAGACTTATTGTCTGATCCATTTTCTCTCGTCCTCTTTTCTTCCTTTCCCCCATCTCCCCAGGTCCACAGGGAGGGAATACTGCAGCTTAGTCAGACTCTTTGCAAGCTTCAAGAAGGTAGATGTATGATTTGGACTCTCTCCTACCTTGGCTATGGCTCTTGGACATTATCCTTAGGGATTCATGCATTTTTACTTTTGGTTTATGGTTCTTTATTGAATAATCAAGACAAAAATTATGGTGTAACGTTTTGAAGTTATTTTGAGACAATTTGATGTAATGCTTTTGTATTGAACTACGTATGCAATAAATATTTGAATTCCGCTGCTTAAATTTATATGTCTTGTAGATTTTTCCGTGTCTTGTACCTATTACCCTCCACCAAAGTTAAGGCATTCCCTTTGTGAGTGACCTTAACGGAGGTGGGGTGTTTCACTAAGCCAGTTGCATTGCTTGTATGCCACATAGCTCCGCAAGAGAGGAAGGAACTCAGTAAACAAGTGGGGGAGCTGCTTGAGAAAGGATTCATTAGAAGAAGTATTTCAGAATGGGGTGCTGTAGTTGTTTTTGCTATGAAGGCGGACGGTTCGCTTAGATTGTGCGTGGACCATAGGGAGCTGAATAAACTCACGAAGGTAAATAGACTCTCATTGCCGAGGATAGATGACTTGTTCGATCAGTTGGTTGGTGCTTCGGTTTTCTTGCAGTTGGATCTAGCTACACGATTTCATCAGCTAAGGGTGGCTGAGGACAGCATATATAAGTCTGCATTTAGAACTCCAGATGGTTTTTTTTGAATGTCTTGTCATGCCTTTTGGTTTGACGAATGCAACCACATATTTCGTGGACTTGATGAGTGTGTGTTTAGGGAGTTTCTAAACAAATTTGTAGTAGTCTTTGTTGATGATATCCTGATCTTCTCTGGAAGCGAGGAAGAGCAAGCCTTACATCTTAAGGAAGTCTTAGAGACCCTTAGAGCACATCAAGTCAAGGCTAAATTCTCCAAATGTCATTTTTGGAGGAAGGAAGTGAGGTTCTTAGGGCACGTGGTCTCTAAAGAAGGATAGCAGTGGATCCCGCGAAGGTAGTGGCAATCCAAGATTGGAAGATTCCTAAGAATGTAACGGAAGTAAGAAGTTTTCTTGGTTTGGCGGGCTATTACAGGGAGTTCATCAAGGACTTTGCTAAGATATCAACCCCACTTACACGGTTGACTAAAAATAATTTTACCTTTTCTTGGGATGTTGACTGTGATGATGCTTTTCAATGATTGAAAAGGGCATTGACGACAGCTCCAGTTTTAGTTTTTCCAGATGGGGGTAAACCATTCACAGTGTATACCGTTGCTTGTGGGACAAGGCTTGTTGCAGTTTTGATGCAAGAGGGAAGGATGATATGCTATGGGGGAAGACAGTTAAAGGTCCATGAGAAGAATTACCCTACCCACGACATAGAAGTGGCTGCCATAGTTTTTGCGCTTAAGTCTTGGCGCCATTACTTGCTTGGTGAGAGGTTTGAGTTGTATACAGACCATAAGTCATTAAAATACCTATTCTCTCAAAAAGATCTAACCTTAAGGCAACAAAGGTGGATGGAGTTCTTAGCATCCTACGATTTTAAGATTGCATATACCCCTGGCAAGGGTTACGTGGTGGCTGACGCTTTGAGTAGAAAGAAGTTGACTTTGAGTCCTTTGTTTGTGGAGCGACAGAGTTTAGAGTATACCTCTATCTTTGACTTTAGACCCTCTATCGATTGTGTACCCGGTTTGTTGGCATCATTAGAGGTGCAACCTACGCTTTTGGGACAAATAGGGGCGGCACAACGAGAAGACCCACAGCTGATAGAGATAGCAGACAAGTTCATAAGAGGGAAATCTTCGAGCCATCTTAGTAGGTATAGTATAGATGACAAAGGTTGGTTGCGTAGGGATGGAAGAATTTGTGTATCACGAGACAAGAGTTTGAGAAGGACAATCCTTGAAGAAGCACATCGTTTTAAGATGACCATACATTCCGGTGGTGACAAGATGTATAGGGACATGAAGCGGGTTTTCTTCTGGGCCGGAATGAAGAAGGATGTGGCTGAGTTCGTTTCTAGATGCTTAGTGTGCCAGAAAGTCAAGGCTGAGCAAAAGAAGCCTGGTGGTTTGCTTCACCCTTTAGAGATTCCACAGTGGAAATGGGAAAGTGTTTCCATGATTTCGTAGGTGGGTTGCCGAGGTCAAGGAAGGGTAATATGGGGATTTGGGTAGTAGTAGATAGACTTACCAAGAGCGCCTTTTTCATTCCCATTAGGAGTAAAAGAACAGCGACATGGTTAACATCTGTTTATCTACAAGAGATAGTTCGTCTACATGGCATACCTTCTAGAATTGTGAGCGATCGAGATCCGATTTTCACTAGCGAGTTTTGGAAAAGCTTGCAAAAGGTGGTAGGAACGCAGTTGTGTTTGAGCACTGCTTATCACCCTTAGACGGATGGCCAAACAAAAAGAGTGAAACGATTCTAGAAAATCTTTTGAGGTTATGCATCTTGGATTTTAGAGGAACATGGGAGGATCACCTTCCATTAGTAGAATTCGCCTACAACAACAGCTATCAGACTAGCATTGACATGACACCTTTTGAAGCTCTATATGGATGACCTTGCAGATCAACGACTTATTGGTGGGAATCTACGGATAAGATTTTGCTTGGGCCAAAGATGGTTAGGGAAACCTCGTAGAAGATAGACTTGATTCAAAGACGCATGAAGATGGCACAAGACCGGCAAAAGTCATATGCTGATAAGAGACGAATCGATCTTGAGCTTGATATTGGAGACAAGGTTTTTATTAAAGTATCATCATTGAGCAATGTAGTTCGATTTGGATCTGCAGGGAAATTGGCACCAAGGTTCATGGGGCCATTCCCCGTTATGGAAAGAATTAGACAGATGGCCTACAGAGTGAAGTTGCCTGAGAAGCTTAGTAGTGTCCATGACGTATTTCACATGTCGCATTTGAGGAAGTGCTTATACGATATTGCGGAAGTAGTAGAGCCGAGCATGCTTAGAAAAGTGGAAGTAGAGCGAGATGCCACGATCAGACGAGTTCCTACATGCATCCTTGGACCGAAGGTCAAGAAATTACGCAACTGAGAGGTCAAGTTGGTTAAAGTCCAATGGGGAGATGATCAAGGAGACGCGACTTGGGAAACAAAAGACAAAATATGTGCGTCGTACCCTTTCCTTTTTGAGGATATGTTGTTAACTTCTCCTTTTTCTACCGCTTTGTTTATACTTGTTCTATAGTTTAGTGTATCCTCTCGATTATATCTTCGATCTTTAGGTAGAAAATCCTGTGGTTGTAAACATGTGTTTGAGACATGTTATGTTTGGTGGATGCAAGTGTTTGCTAATGGTTGCTCGTGGATGTATTTACACACGCATTAGGCACAAGATCGGCTCAATCACTTTCATATTGCATATGAATGAGTGTGCATATTTAAATTAATGGGTGTATATTGAATGTGTTATCATGTTGATGTTGCATTTAAGTGAATGATTGTGCACTCATATAGAAGTTATAAAGTGCGTTAGGAATAAATGCATACATGTTGGACTCATGACACTAACATAATTCGCATTAAGGAGGTCAACAGAATAGTAGACCGCCTGATCTTTGCATTAGTTAAGGAACATATACACACACTTTTGCATATGTTCATATAGCATTAGAAATCATTTAAGGATAATGGATGCGTGTGGACGATGGATGAGTAGATGGATGATTGGATGGTAGGATACATTCTTCTTAACTTGATGATTTCGGGGATGAAATCCTTTAAGGAGGGGAAAATGTAAGTTATGTAACACCCCATAATTTTAAAATATTAAAATTTAAAAAATTAAAGAATACTTAATTTTTAGAAGAAGAATTAAGGGAAATGGGTTACGCCATTGCGTTAATCTCGGAATTTTACTTGAGATAAAGTCTGAGTTTGCGTAAAATGGATATTGTATGAAGTAGTTATGAAGCTCGGAAGATTTAAAGTTTGAAGTTGAAGATTTAAAGCTGAAGAACAAGTCGACCACCCATTTTTCTCCAATCGATCGTTTTTGGACAGAAGTAAAAACGGCCGACCGGTTGAAATTGGCCGGTCGACCTGTTGGGACTGGATAGCTTCCTGATGACGTGGTTTGGATGATGACGTGTCCTTCTGGGATTGGCTGGATGACGTGTTTTTTTGGTTTGGATGGTTCAAATGGATCCTAATCTAATTTAAAGGTCCTAATTCGCCTAGAGCATCTATAAATAAACACCTAAACCTAACCCTAATCTCATTGTTATCACCCATGGCGCCTCCATGCTGCTCTAATCTAAACTACCCTTTCTTCTCCACCAAAACAAATCAGAATAGGAGTATTCCAATTAGAAGATCAGATCTACAAATCAAAGTAGAGATTATTCAAGATCAGAATTGCTACTGCAACATCTAATTCTCTTTTCTAAGAACCCTTTCGTTGTGAGTCTATAACTTTCATATATAATTAAATTAAAAAGTAACTGTGATAGTATTGTTAATTGGATCTGATATATATGCTTGTAAATAAGATGAATCATATCAAGTTTTGTAATTTATTATCCTTTAGATTCATACCCAATTGTTATTATCATATGCCTATCTGATGTACCTTATCGTTATTCATTTCATATGCCCATTTATATGTTTATTCCAGTTTTGATGTTCTAATTCTTTTCCCTTCTTCTTTTCCTTTTTCTTTATGAGATTAAGCTAACTTCGAGACTAACATATTGCGTTGAGATTTACATACGAATAACGTTGGAACGATTGGGAAAAGTTTGGGAAATATGCAATAAAGTGATATTTGGCATAAATTGTTGACGAATATGGAAAAATGGTTTGGGCATAATTGAATATGATTTGTATACATGAGATTCGGTATAAATTGTTAGTAATTATGAAAGTGGGTTTGGGCATAATTTGGCACATGAGATTATAATCACAATTTAGATTGGAAATTATAGGTAATTGGAATATATTGTAATCCAAAGATTTGAAATTGGGACTTGAATCAAGAAAGTGATAATAAACGCCTAAGACGTGAGGTTAGATTCAGATTACGGTATAAGCCTACCCGGGACCGCCCGGCATATCCAGAAACCGCAATTTGCTAATCTAATGTAAGAGGACAAGGGCAAAAATTAGATGCGTAATAATGCAAAGACACGAGGTTAGATTCGTATTGCGGTATAAGCCTGCCCGGAACAGCCCGGCATATCCAGCAATCGAAAAATGATAATCTAATATGGGAGTTATTGCAAGATTATGGTTATAATGAATTAATGAACACTTAACCAAGATAATACATGTAATTAGACACGGGGGTGATAAAGGGTTAAGTGGGTAACATGGGTAGCATGTGAAACATAATTAAAGCACTTAACCAAGCTGAGACATGTAGTAAGACATGGGAATTCTAAAGGGGTTAAGTGGGTGACATGGACAACATGTGAAACATAATAAAAGCACTTAAAAATGAGACATGTTATAAGACATGGGGATAAAAAGGGGTTAAGTGGGAATTCCTAGTGGGGACCAAGCTTAGGAGGGAAGCTTGTGTCAAGTGTATGGACCCTTTTCAACCAGTAACCCATTTCAGTATCTATATGAGCTCGAACTAGGTCAAGGATAGGGACATGCTTACTGGGGTTGATTGTAAGAGGTCAATAAAGAGTTAGCGATGGCAGTGCAAGTCCAACAGAGTTACGTGTGTGCGTGGGTCCAGGCTGGTAGGTAAGACGTTGTTGTATCGTGTAGGTATAAGCTGTGCATTTCAGTAGTATCGGGGTTGGCACCTTAGGGAGTGATACACCCTATTGTGGGACCAGCACAAGTTTCTACAAGGTTAGGAAGTCGATCGAATGGGGAGGGTAGTGGGTACAAATAGCGGTGGTAGGAGCAAGTGGGGCACCTACGAGAGCAGCTAGGAGTACACGAAGCTACCATCACTATAGGGAGGATACATTTAGTGGTGATAGGTGCACATTGATTACCTATGATAGCAGCTTGAGGTACATAATCGAACAGGGAGGATAGAGGATACATATAGTGGTGATATGTGCACGTTGGTTACCTATGAGAGCACCTAGAAGTACACGAAACTATCATCATTCTATTTAGCCAAGAGGGATCATCTTTTAGTATGAAACTAGTATTGGTGCAGTGCAGAGAATACCTTATAGGGGTTAGAAGCGCAGTCAATGTTACATCATGTTCACCTTATTACCTCGTCGTATCGGTTTATGTTACAGTCATCTCTTACATCCTGTTTATGTTATTATCATGTTGCTTTACTAATTGTATTGTTAAAGTCACTGGACTCTCCAGACTTTATGTCTGACCCTTTTTGTTTCGCCTCTTTTCTTTTCTTCCCCCCTCCACCCCCCTCAGGTTCTCAAGGTGGGCACGTTGAAGCTTGATTCGGACTTTCCTGTTTGAAGTGCTGAAAGAAATGCTTAGCTTTGTTTCTCTTTCATATGGCATTTTGGATTGGGGATTATGGCTTTAAAAATTATGTACTCTGATGGCTTTTGTATAAGACTGATATTATGTACTTGGTTTTGATGCAATGGGTTCGAAGATGTAACCAAAATTATTTATGTTTCCACTGCAATAAAGTTATAAAATTTACAAGTAATATTTTATGTATCTGTCTTGTAATATTCTGTTATGTTTACTTATAACGCTCTACGAAACTTAATGCATTCCCTTTGTGAGTGACATTAATGGACGTCTATGTCCACTTTATAGTTTCTTACATCCTAAGAAATTACAAGTACAATGTCGTTTTACAATCCGTAAGGCTCATTCACATACAACATCCTTGTATTTTATGAAGAAGTAGAGAAGGAAGATTGAATTTATGTAACACCCCGCCTCCGCTAGGGTCACTCGCAAAGGAATGCACTAGCTTTAGAGGGGCATTATTGGTAAACATGCACAGAAATATCACAAGACAGAACATATATATAAATAGCGGAAGTAAAATCAAACTTTCATAACATGAATAAATAAGGTCTAAAGCCTTTTACATCAGAGTACATCAAAACCTGTCTTGCAATAGTAAAGAAGCATAAAGACTTTTTAATAAATTATTCCCCAAGTAAAACAGTAAAGTAGCCATAGCCAAGAGAAGTCCAAGCCATCCATGATGACCTTCAAGCAGCATTGTTTCCTCCCTGAAACCTGGGGGGGGGAACGGAAGAAAAGAGGCGAAACAAAACGGGTCAGTCAAAAAGACTGAGTAAGTCCTATCTACTTCCAGTATAAAAACAGGTAAAGGTAACATGACATGCATAAACTGAAAGTAAACATAAGGATAACTACAAGATAGATAAACCAGAGTAGCCGGTTAAACTACTGCGGCAAGGTAAACTAAGGTATCATGAAAAACTACGGTGTTATGATAAGTCAAGGTATCACATCGTCAGATTTCTATCGAGTACATTATCCCAAGGTATCTACCCCGTCTAACATCCCACGGTATCTCTTATGTATATTCTTCCTAGTTCCAACATGTATATTTGCTCTGCACCTCTCGTACTAGTATCCCTACCCGCGTCATGTGTTAACCATGAATGTCCCTTGCTCAAGGTCGTGTAATGGTCCATGTCAACCTAATATAACGCATATATAGGTTACTCAAATCATATGTTTCTTTCCATGTATATAAGTTCAGTCCTTTGTCGTACCTCGTACGGGCTTCCTCATGTCGTATTATCCTTGAAATCGTTTGGACTGTCACCCTTGTTTTAGCTAGGCTCTTCCATATGAATCATCGTTTGAACTACTAGGACTTACGCCACCTAGCACCACTAGGGATTACGCTTACCTATTGCACGTTTTCGTATTTCGGTTTGGGTTAAACCACCTAGGCCACTAGGGATTACGCTAACCCTCAACCGCGCCCTTTTTCCCACGCATTCATCGTGAATCGTTTTTCTATAACTGTATGCACATGTATCACATCGTGCCATCCGAGTCCTGTCCCGGGGCAAAACAAGAAATACAGGACTCGGTCGGGAGCTTTAGATTTATCTACCGATGTAGATACTAAGGTCTGCTTTTCTACACGTGGCTATGGTCCCACGAGACCCCTCCCTCAACTAATGAAAGGCAACACAAGAGAAAATCTTGCATGAGAACTACACTCCGGCCAGCCCACATCCTACGGCCTACCTCACCCATAATTAGATAGCAAATTATGGTCTGTTGGGTGTTCCCTGCCTTTCCGTACGTACACGCTTGACTCAAGATGGTAGATGATCGACGAACTTGCTATCTCGGGCACCTTATGTATTCGTCGACTCACTGCTATCCACCCCAGTCTTTAGGTCGCTCGCATAGCAACCAAGGCATATTCTTGGTTCTTCTACCGCAGACCTCAACCTCTCGTGAGCCTAGTATAATGACCTGGCAGCTCACAGAGGGATCCCAAGAATATCCTCACGTTCCCCGAAGCCACTGCTTCGTTACCCAGTTCGTTGGAGCCTTTATCTAAATCAGATAGCCTGCTCCTTCATGCATACTTAAACGTTGACCTAACGTATCGGGTTATTAATCTATCTAAGAAATGGTCCAAATTTCCTTGTTAACTATGGTTATTTACCTAATCCTCCGAATTAGGGTTTATCTAATGGGTTAAGTGTCACTTAAGTTCATAACTTAGCCCGTCTACAAATCATGTCAAAATTGGCCAAGTATCCAAGTCCAAGACTTAACCCTACAAACCATGTGTCAAGTTGGCTAAGTATATCAAGCAATCCATAACTTAACCTCGTCTAATTATCATTTTAGATTGGTTAATTATATAAATTAACTTGACCTTGTCAAATTACCGAGTCAAATCGGTCAAGCGTATTCAAGTGATTCGTGACTTAGCCTTATCCTGTTTTCACGTTAGATTGGTTAAGTATAGGTCACTTAACCACATCCAATTAACGAGTTAGATTGGTTAAGTTTAGTTCACTTAACCACATCAAATTAACGGGTTAGATTGGTTAAGTTTAGGTCACTTAACCACATCAAAACTTCATGTATAATTGGTTAAGTATAAGTTGCTTAACCCCATTAAATTATCACGTTAAGTTGGTTAAGTATTGGTTACTTAACCTCATTGAATTACCAAGTTTAAATTGGTTAAGTGTTTAACTTAACCCCATCGAATTACCGTGTTTAGATTAGTTAAGTGTGGATTACTTAACCCCATCTAATTACCGTGGTTAGGTTAGTTAAGTCTTAATTACTTAACCTCATCTAATTACCCAGTCAGATTAGTTAAGTGTAAATTACTTAACCCCATCTCCTAATCATCTTGCATGGTTAAGTGTCATTAAGGAAATCAAGCCCGGTCCCACTTAACCTACCCATTCGTGTCATATCGGTTAAGTGTCATTAGTCAAATTTACTTAACCTTATCATGTGGCATTAATTTAATTAATGCACTCTTAACCTCTTACATTAGACCTTGTTGTGGTTACTAGTTAAGCCGGGCGGGTCCGGGTAGATTTACACCACAACCTAGTCTAACCTCGGGTCTTAAGCGCGACATGACCAACTTCTCACATTGGGTCCTATTGTTTGCAACTACTAGTTAGGTCGGTCGGTTCCGGGTAGTTTTACGTTGCAAACTCAACCCAACCTCGAGTTGGCCACACTTATATTATCTAAGTTCATCATGTTTCCAAAACATGTTACAAGTTTTCAAGCATTTGGGTAGACCTAACTTAATAGGTAAATTCCCAAAGGGTAGACCTAACTTAATAGGTAAATTCCCAAGCTCATGTTTTTATGCATACTTACATGTCAACTTCCATGTCATCTTTCAAGTCATATTTTCAAGTATAAACACATGTCATATTCAAGTTAAGATTTCGCGACATGTTCATGTTTATCTAACTACCCAAAATCGTGTTTTCCCAACGCAAGCAAAGCGAGTCAACATAGTAAGGATACTATGTCACATATTGGTCTCAAAACATGCATGATGCCAAAAAGGGCTTGGCTTCCACATGCATAACATCATAAAGGGATTGGCCATAAACATGCATAGTGTCATAAGGTAATTTGGCCACATACATGCATATTATCAAAAAGGGTTTGGCCATAAACGTGCACAACTTAAAAGAGGGGATTGGCCACGAGCATGCATAGTCTCATAAAGGATTTGGCCACAAACTTGCATGTTACCATAAGGGGTTTGGGTTCATAAACATGCATAAGCCCCAAAATCTTGTCTTAGCCAATGTTTCACAAGTAAAGTGGTTCCTAAAGGTTCATGCTAGCATTTCATGCATAAAGATCCAAACTTGCAAGTTAAACTAGGTTATGCATAGCATGAGAGGCATGATTAAGTCACTCACATGGCCTAAAATCATGAACATGAACACAAGAGGCAAAGTAAGGTTCATATAGGTTCGCATAATCATGTTTAGCCTCATTTTATCCCATGTCATTATCAAAACTACCGTTTCCATCTAAAAGTAGCTAGAACTTACATAGTTAGGCCTAGGGAAAGAAGCATGAATCATCTTGGCTAAGAAAGGTGCCTCCTTTGTTGAAGAGCCTTCATGAAACTCGCATAGCAATGTTGATTTGGCCTTGATTTGGTGTAGCAAGCTTGCACCTTTTGATTTGAACTTGATTTGAATGCATAGGCTCTAGGAAAGGGGGATGGAGGCCATGATCACTTGGCATTTGGGCAGCACTTCGTGGAGAGGGTGAGTTATGAGGGTTTAGGGGGGGCTTAGGGGTGTTTTTATAGAGATTAGGAGTGTTTTAGGCCATAGGATTAGATCTAGGATAGATTAGGACCATCAGATCTCGGAAGTTTCCAGAATCAGCCCAAGAACAAGACCAGGTGAGCCAAAAAGGTGCGCCAGGCAACTTGCCCCGGCCACCCTGTCGACAGGCAAGTCGACAGGGCTGTCGACTTGGTCTTGGCCCAAGTCGACAGGCCGGTCGACAGTCCTGTCGACATGGCCTAGGCGGGGAAACTTCCCGCCTAGCCCCAGATCTGATTTCCAAAACTGTTTTCCGAAATTCAAATTCCCAGAAATCTTCTTTGGGCCTTTAACGGGTCATATGGACTCCGATTCTCGAAAACTCGGACTCTATTTCGCGTATTTTTCCGAGACGAACGCAATGTCATAGCTCGTTTTACTTGATTCAGAATATAAAATTAAATTCTGCCTTGATTCTCGTTTTAACATGTTATTGAAATACGGGTTGTTACATTCTCCCCACCTTTTAGGATTTCGTCCCCGAAATCTCTAAGTTAGGAAGAGCATATCCTACCATCCATCATCCATCTACTCAAAACATCATCCACAAGCAACCATGGTCCTTATATGATTTCTAATGCTGTATGAATATATGCAAAATGTGTGTGTACATGTTCCTTAGCTAATGCTAATGATCAGGCCTGGATAATCTTTCTAATGCAAAAATATGTATAGTGCCATGAATCCAACATGTATGCAAATAGTCCTAGTCATATAGATACTATATGCGTGCACAATCATTCATTCATATGCGACAACCGCATGATAATACATTCGATTTCATCCATAAACAAGTATAAATACTCTTGCATATGCAATATGAAATGTGACCGAGTCGAGCTAATATCTAATGTAAATTCGCGCATCCACGAGCAACCACTTGCAACCATTTGCAACCATATCAACCATAACATGTTTCAAATACATGTTTACATCCATAGGGTTCTTCCTAAGATTCCCTGAAACAGGGTCGAGAAGATAAACAAAACAAACTCCTTACGGGCTTTGTAACAGAAATAGGACCGAGGGGATATCCATAAAAGATAGCCTACAAGCAAGCTCAACAGAAAACAGGGATCGAGGATATACTCTTAAAAAGAGATATCATGCGCGCATCTAGTCTTCAGTCTTCTGAGTCGCATCTCCTTGAGCTTAGTTCCATCGTGCCTTGACTGTCCCATGACTTCATGATTTCCCGTTTCCATAACATGGGTTGGAACTCATTCCCTCGTCGCCTCCTATTCCACTTGCACTTCTTCTAGAACACTTGGCGCAAACAGGACTGCGTACTCATGATTCCATGCGAGCCCTCAAAATTCACTAGTGAATCCTGGACCTTGTACCATAAGGTATTCCACGTAGAAAAACTTTCTCTTGAAAGTAGACAGGTTGCCATGCGCACTTACTAGGGTAATTCCCATAACCCATACATAAGCGAAGTAAACCATCCGTTTTATTAGCGAACACCACTCGATCGGGTTTCTGATTCCCAACAAAGGCATCTAGGGATTCTAAGTAACTAATCATGACAGAACCCAAAAGGTTACACGATACTTCAAGGGTATTACCAAAACAAGCCAAGAGTCTAACTACCCTCCTTCTAAAACCGAGAGAGGCACCCCTTACTGGATAACCACTTCATCCCTAGAATCCATCCACAACTTATAAACATAAGCATTATTTCCAAGCTCAACACTTGATAGACATTCTCAAATCCAAACAAGCCATGAGTAAATGGACCGATCTTCCAATAGGACTTGAGACAAAAACGGGATCCTCTACTACGCTAGTACTAAGGTGCAGAGACTCAACTATCGAAGCAGACTTAAAAGATGCGGTGATCAAAACAAAGTCCCGACAGGATGATAGAGAAGAAAAGCTAAACCTTTAACAAGATCGTTACCCTCCTTCTGAGGTACCCTAGAAATGAGAGCATACTATTACCCTCCCGATGATCTTGTCCTTGTCCCATAATACTTAACTATCCACCCGTTTTACCATGCCAAAGGTACTCTCTCGTCATGGGTTTCATTGTTCATCTTTCTCCCTCCTTTGAGGACTAAGCCATACCAACCAGTTGCTCATCCTTAAGCTCGTATCCTTTATCCTCTTTCTCACTATCCTTTCTTATAACGCGGCCACTGGTCTCTCGAGAAACACCTCCATCGCATGGAAAGCACTTTCGTAGATAGAAAAGAATAGTCGCAGTTAAAACCACTGTGACTACAGATGGAGGAAAGAAAGGGAAAGAGATTCAATTAAGGAAACAAGGATAATGCTAATGGCCTTTGGGGAATAGCCTTTTTCTTTTAAAAGAAAATTTTCTTGAAAAATGCTTCTTTGTAAACGATTTTCAAATAGTTTTCAGAAGATCTTTAAAAACTTTTGCCCAGTCTGGTAACCTTCTGCTCTGATACCAAATGTAACACCCCCTGCCTCCGCGAGGGTCACTCGCAAAGGAATGCACTAGCTTTGGAGGGGCATTATTGGTAAACATGCACAGAAATATCACAAGACAGAACATATATATAAATAGCGGAAGTAAAATCAAACTTTCATAACATGAATAAATAAGGTCTAAAGCCTTTTACATCAGAGTACATCAAAACCTGTCTTGCAATAGTAAAGAAGCATAAAGACTTTTTAATAAATTATTCCCCAAGTAAAACAGTAAAGTAGCCATAGCCAAGAGAAGTCCAAGCCATCCATGATGACCTTCAAGCAGCATTGTTTCCTCCCTGAAACCTGGGGGGGGGGGAACGGAAGAAAAGAGGCGAAACAAAACGGGTTAGTCAAAAAGACTGAGTAAGTCCTATCTACTTCCAGTATAAAAACAGGTAAAGGTAACATGACATGCATAAACTGAAAGTAAACATAAGGATAACTACAAGATAGATAAACCAGAGTAGCCAGTTAAACTACTGGGGCAAGGTAAACTAAGGTATCATCAAAAACTACGGTGTTATGATAAGTCAAGGTATCACATCGTCAGATTTCTATCGAGTACATTATCCCAAGGTATCTACCCCGTCTAACATCCCATGGTATCTCTTATGTATATTCTTCCTAGTTCCAACATGTATATTTGCTCTGCACCTCTCGTACTAGTATCCCTACCCGCGTCATGTGTTAACCATGAATGTCCCTTGCTCAAGGTCGTGTAATGGTCCATGTCAACCTAATATATCGCATATATAGGTTACTCAAATCATATGTTTCTTTCCATGTATATAAGTTCAGTCCTTTGCCGTACCTCGTACGGGCTTCCTCATGTCGTATTATCCTTGAAATCGTTTGGACTGTCACCCTTGTTTTAGCTAGGCTCTTCCATATGAATCATTGTTTGAACTACTAGGACTTACGCCACCTAGCACCACTAGGGATTACGCTTACCTATTGCACGTTTTCGTATTTCGGTTTGGGTTAAACCACCTAGGCCACTAGGGATTACGCTAACCCTCAACCGCGCCCTTTTTCCCACGCATTCATCGCGAATCGTTTTTCTATAACTGTATGCACATGTATCACATCGTGCCATCCGAGTCCTGTCCCGGGGCAAAACAAGAAATACAGGACTCGGTCGGGAGCTTTAGATTTATCTGCCGATGCAGATACTAAGGTCTGCTTTTCTACACGTGGCTATGGTCCCACGAGACACCTCCCTCAACTAATGAAAGGCAACACAAGAGAAAATCTTGCATGAGAACTACACTCCGGCCAGCCCACATCCTACGGCCTACCTCACCCATAATTAGATAGCAAATTATGGTCTGTTGGGTGTTCCCTGCCTTTCCGTACGTACACGCTTGACTCAAGATGGTAGATGATCGACGAACTTGCTATCTCGGGCACCTTATGTATTCGTCGACTCACTGCTATCCACCCCAGTCTTTAGGTCGCTCGCATAGCAACCAAGGCATATTCTTGGTTCTTCTACCGCAGACCTCAACCTCTCGTGAGCCTAGTATAATGACCTGGCAGCTCACAGAGGGATCCCAAGAATATCCTCACGTTCCCCGAAGCCGCTGCTTCGTTACCCAGTTCGTTGGAGCCTTTATCTAAATCAGATAGCCTGCTCCTTCATGCATACTTAAACGTTGACCTAACGTATCGGGTTACTAATCTATCTAAGAAATGGTCCAAATTTCCTTGTTAACTATGGTTATTTACCTAATCCTCCGAATTAGGGTTTATCTAATGGGTTAAGTGTCACTTAAGTTCATAACTTAGCCCGTCTACAAATCATGTCAAAATTGGCTAAGTATCCAAGTCCAAGACTTAACCCTACAAACCATGTGTCAAGTTGGCTAAGTATATCAAGCAATCCATAACTTAACCTCGTCTAATTATCATTTTAGATTGGTTAATTATATAAATTAACTTGACCTTGTCAAATTACCGAGTCAAATCGGTCAAGCGTATTCAAGTGATTCGTGACTTAGCCTTATCCTGTTTTCACGTTAGATTGGTTAAGTATAGGTCACTTAACCACATCCAATTAACGAGTTAGATTGGTTAAGTTTAGTTCACTTAACCAGATCAAATTAACGGGTTAGATTGGTTAAGTTTAGGTTACTTAACCACATCAAAACTTCATGTATAATTGGTTAAGTATAAGTTGCTTAACCCCATTAAATTATCACGTTAAGTTGGTTAAGTATTGGTTACTTAACCTCATTGAATTACCAAGTTTAAATTGGTTAAGTGTTTAACTTAACCCCATCGAATTATCGTGTTTAGATTAGTTAAGTGTGGATTACTTAACCCCATCTAATTACCGTGGTTAGGTTAGTTAAGTCTTAATTACTTAACCTCATCTAATTACCCAGTCAGATTAGTTAAGTGTAAATTACTTAACCCCATCTCCTAATCATCTTGCATGGTTAAGTGTCATTAAGGAAATCAAGCCCGGTCCCACTTAACCTACCCATTCGTGTCATATCGGTTAAGTGTCATTAGTCAAATTTACTTAACCTTATCATGTGGCATTAATTTAATTAATGCACTCTTAACCTCTCACATTAGACCTTGTTGTGGTTACTAGTTAAGCCGGGCGGGTCCGGGTAGATTTACACCACAACCTAGTCTAACCTCGGGTCTTAAGCGCGACATGACCAACTTCTCACATTGGGTCCTATTGTTTGCAACTACTAGTTAGGCCGGTCGGTTCCGGGTAGTTTTACGTTGCAAACTCAACCCAACCTCGAGTTGGCCACACTTATATTATCTAAGTTCATCATGTTTCCAAAACATGTTACAAGTTTTCAAGCATTTGGGTAGACCTAACTTAATAGGTAAATTCCCAAAGGGTAGACCTAACTTAATAGGTAAATTCCCAAGCTCATGTTTTTATGCATACTTACATGTCAACTTCCATGTCATCTTTCAAGTCATATTTTCAAGTATAAACACATGTCATATTCAAGTTAAGATTTCGCGACATGTTCATGTTTATCTAACTACCCAAAATCGTGTTTTCCCAACGCAAGCAAAGCGAGTCAACATAGTAAGGATACTATGTCACATATTGGTCTCAAAACATGCATGATGCCAAAAAGGGCTTGGCTTCCACATGCATAACATCATAAAGGGATTGGCCATAAACATGCATAGTGTCATAAGGTAATTTGGCCACATACATGCATATTATCAAAAAGGGTTTGGCCATAAACGTGCACAACTTAAAAGAGGGGATTGGCCACGAGCATGCATAGTCTCATAAAGGATTTGGCCACAAACTTGCATGTTACCATAAGGGGTTTGGGTTCATAAACATGCATAAGCCCCAAAATCTTGTCTTAGCCAATGTTTCACAAGTAAAGTGGTTCCTAAAGGTTCATGCTAGCATTTCATGCATAAAGATCCAAACTTGCAAGTTAAACTAGGTTATGCATAGCATGAGAGGCATGATTAAGTCACTCACATGGCCTAAAATCATGAACATGAACACAAGAGGCAAAGTAAGGTTCATATAGGTTCGCATAATCATGTTTAGCCTCATTTTATCCCATGTCATTATCAAAACTACCGTTTCCATCTAAAAGTAGCTAGAACTTACATAGTTAGGCCTAGGGAAAGAAGCATGAATCATCTTGGCTAAGAAAGGTGCCTCCTTTGTTGAAGAGCCTTCATGAAACTCGCATAGCAATGTTGATTTGGCCTTGATTTGGTGTAGCAAGCTTGCACCTTTTGATTTGAACTTGATTTGGATGCATAGGCTCTAGGAAAGGGGGATGGAGGCCATGATCACTTGGCATTTGGGCAGCACTTCGTGGAGAGGGTGAGTTATGAGGGTTTAGGGGGGGATTAGGGGTGTTTTTATAGAGATTAGGAGTGTTTTAGGCCATAGGATTAGATCTAGGATAGATTAGGACCATCAGATCTCGGAAGTTTCCAGAATCAGCCCAAGAACAAGACCAGGTGAGCCAAACAGGTGCGCCAGGCAACTTGCCCCGGCCACCCCCTGTCGACAGGCAAGTCGACAGGGCTGTCGACTTGGTCTTGGCCCAAGTCGACAGGCCTGTCGACAGTCCTGTCGACATGGCCTAGGCGGGGAAACTTCCCGCCTAGCCCCAGATCTGATTTCCAAAACTTTTTTCCGAAATTCAAATTCCCAGAAATCTTCTTTGGGCCTTTAACGGGTCATATGGACTCCGATTCTCGAAAACTCGGACTCTATTTCGCGTATTTTTCCGAGACGAACGCAATGGCATAGCCCGTTTTACTTGATTCTGAATTTAAAATTAAATTCTTTCTTGATTCTCGTTTTAACATGTTATTGAAATACGGGTTGTTACAATTTATACATGAATTCCTCGTTTTTATTGGAATTGAGAAGCACTAAGTTCTTGCATTGTCAATGGTGGATGCAGTGAAGAGCTGGTGCCAAAAGTCCTTTGAAAACCCTTCAAATGGTGTATTTATAGCCATAGAGGATCCTCGAGTCAGATGCCACATGCACGACCGGAGGAAATCTCGAAGAGTATGGGGAAGCAACCCAAAATCGTGCTATGCGAGGTTGCATTCATCTTATGCAAGTAGGAGACGGTTATGTCATAAGAATAGGTTAAAGCTGCACATAAGCAGATCTGGGCGGTTCAGATCGAATCCTCCCTCCTCCGATCCAATCCGGAGCTATGTCTTCGATCCGAAAACATCACATTCTTCTGAACATCCGGGAAGCGAGTCGGTTCGGTCTAGCTCGATCCGAACCAATGTGAGCTAAAGTCCATCTTTGAGCCATCGGCGTGGGAATGGGTTCCCCTCCTCTGATCCCAACCTGTGCACCCGATCCGACCCGAAGCCACCGATCCGATCCGGGGTAGTGCCAATGCCAAAGCCAGGATCCAAGATATTTTGGTTCTGCGTGCATTTACGGAAATGGTCGTAACTTCCAAACCGTTAGTCCGTTTTAGCCAAACAAAATCTGTACTTGAAGCTAATTCAGAGAGCTACAATAATTACGGAGCAAAGCTTTGTATTTGATGTATTTGTGCTCAAAAGAGGTCATCCGGTAGGACTTTTGGGCCATTCTATGTTTACGATGTGACTTCAACCAATTCTCTCCCTGTCTTTTGACGATGTTCCCAATACTTGAGTGTATTTTTAACTAGGGATTTCACTTGTGATTGCTTTGACCAAAAAGCATGTCAACCTTTTGTCCCCCCGAACATATCTTGCTGATTGAAGGAAGATGTGTTCTGGATAATCCAAGAAATCCAAGGCCACGCCAGGCCTACCAGCAGCAAGTATAAACCATACTTGCAAAGAAAAGAAAGCAAATAGGTATTTCAAAACTTGACAAAACCGATTACACTTTCAAGCATAAACCATGCCTGGGTGTTCGATTGAGCATAAACCACACTCGAGGGACGATCGAATCATCCAGCCAAAACCTGGTGAGGGACCTAACCTTCGAGGCATAGACCATACTAGGAAGTTCAAACTGAGCATAAGCCATACTCGAGTTTTATTGAGTTCCTTTACGAAATCTCAATAAGACCATTCGCCGTTCCTGAGTATAATCCATACTCAGAAATTCAATGGAGTACAATCCATACTCACACCAAGATAGAGAAATACTTGCCAAAGTGTGACAAGACAGTCTGTTCTTAGGCACAATCTGTACCTAGGGTTTCGAGATAAGTATAAGCCATACTTTGATTGAGACTAAGAATCCTTCCACAACCTGACAAGACACTTAAATTCGCCAAACATAATATGTGCTTGGAAAGTCCTTCCTTATTAAATTCAAAGTACAAAACCCAAGCAAATCCTAGTTAGTTTGTCATTGAGTCCAAAGCACGCTTGGGGCTAAATCCTAACCCCGTACGTGTGTACTCCAATTCAGCCAATCGGAAAACCTAAAGAAAGAAAAGAAAAAACATATCTTAAATCCTAAGAAATGTAGGAAATGCAGAGTGATCCAATCCAGATCATTTGATGATGAGCCCACGAGAGCTCGATCTAGGTTCATTCCCTCTCCGGGAGAAAGTGGTGGCAACGAAGATGCAGGTGTCATTAGTTGTTTCACATACTTAGGTAGCTCTCCATGTCTAACACATTCCTTTATCAAGTCACGAAGATATCTGCAGTCATTCGTGTCATGACCATCCATATCATGGAATATGCAATGTTTTCCAGAGTCACGTTCTCTTTGCGTTGGCTCCCTCCTGGGAGGCTTTGGGTAGGAGATGACACTGTTCGTGTCCATGTAAATGTCAATCAACATCGAATTGAGTTCAATGTGATTTTCATATCTGGGCCCTCTCCGGGGCTAGGCGTTGCGATCATTCTTTGCAGTGGCTTTTCCCTAGCTTTCCCAGAATCATACAGCCCTCCGTCTTTGAGCATGTTGACTTCGAGAATGCTCTTCACAGAAGTATCATCCTCTTCCCGTAGAAATCTGTCTGCTTTAAGGTAGAATTTACTGAGGTTTCGAGGTGGATCTCGGTGTAAAGATTTTGAACTCCGAGTTTTCCAGGATACCGGATATTGCTGCCATTAGTACTATCGATGGTTCAGGTCGATCAACCGATGCTGCTGCAACATTGAATCTTTTCAGAAATGAGCGCAGAGTTTCTCTAGGTCTCTGCTTGATTGTAGGAAGCGACATTATGTTCTTCGGTCGAGCTATGTGAACCCGAAATTGTTCAATAAAGCGAGCGACTAACATGTTCCAGCTGTTGATCGATTCAGACTCCAGCTACCGAATCCACATAGCAGTTATATCAGTTAGAAAGAGAGGAAAGCATTTAGCCATGACATTTTCTGATGCCGATTGAACATCCATGTGTCATTTGTATCGCATCAGGTGCACGGTAGGATCCATCCTACCGTTATATGGTTCCAGAACAGGAAGTTTGGAATCTGGAGGGTTGCGGGAATTCCGGATTTCCCGAGTACATGGATTGTGATTGACATCATCCACGTCATTCTAATAAACATAGCCTCTCGAGAGGCATTCAATGAGATTAGTGAGCTAATCGCCTTCGAAAAGTAGCTGCAAGTTGCCAAGGTCAGAGCTGTTGCCCCCAGAATTAAGTCTAGAAGAGTTCGGAAAATCATGGGGTGCTTCGGACGCCATCAGGTTCGGATCGGTTGCCTGGGGGTTGGAGGGGTCGAACCGAACAGGTTCGCATGCTCCAAGTCGATGCATTTCGTGCTGAAGTTGTGGTGAACTTTGAATAGCACTGCCCATCCGAACCGGGACAGAGATTGGTCGTGCTCGACCTGAGCTACCAACGACGTTTCCATCCAAAACATTGAGTGTTGAACGCTGGTTATCTTCGGAAAGGAGATGAGTGCCCCCAGCTCCACCAAGTTCTGCGGTCCATATCAGATCCGAATCGACCCAGTCGTGGTTGCCCTATATCTCCCATTGAGCTGGGTTCGGACTTGCTGTGGTGTTCCCGGGTCGAGTGAGGACCGAACTGACCTGGATGACTCCAGCTGTTTAAGCTGTTTTCGTGCCCTTTCCATCGAGTTGTGAATTGTTGCTCGTCCTTCCATTTATACGAGCAAAGAATTCGTCCATCATCTCTTATTGTTTGCGGATGAGATCATCTTGTCTTGCATTTGGGTCTCAATTCAACGAGAACGCCATCCATTTCATCTTTGGTAAGGTATGCTGATGGATCTCCATGAGAGGAAACCTCTTGGTTTGCCTCATTTCTCGTTCCTTCATCCACAATGTGGGTAATCTTTCGTTTAACCATCGATCCAATTGCAAAATATTCCGCTTCCTTTCAAG
Organism: Allium sativum; assembly: GCA_030737875.1. Classification (NCBI taxonomy): domain Eukaryota; kingdom Viridiplantae; phylum Streptophyta; class Magnoliopsida; order Asparagales; family Amaryllidaceae; genus Allium; species Allium sativum. The sequence continues at coordinate 694,868,031 of CM060923.1, forward strand.
CTAGAAGAAGTTGTCATGTGCCCCCTTCCCGACGCCCCAAAATGTTAGATCGAAATCTGGTACTAACGCCCAAATATAGTGTGAAGTCCTCACAAAATCAAAGATCACAGATAAAAAGGGTAAATCAGAGGAGAAAAATGATATTTTTATAGTGGTTCGGCTCAAACCAAGCTTACGTCCACTTTATAGTTTCTTAAATCCTAAGAAATTACAAGTACAATTCCGTCTTACAATCCATAAGACTCATTCATATACAACATCCTTGTATTTTATGAACAAGTAGAGAAAGGAGATTGAATTTATATACAAATTCCTCGTGTTGATTGGAATTGAGAAGCACTAAGTTCTTGCGTTGTCATTGGTGGATGCAGTGAGGAGCTTGTGCCAAAAGTCCTTTGAAAATCCTTCAAATGGTATATTTTAGCCATAGAGGAGCCCTAGGTTGGATGCCACATGTCACGTCCGAAGGAAATCTCGAAGAGTAGTGCAGAAACAGCCCAAAATCATGCTATGCAAGATAGCGTTCATCCCATGCAAGTAGGAGGCGGTTATGCCATAAGAATAGGTCAAAGCTACAAAGAAATAGATTTGGGCGGTTCGGATAGGATCCTCCCTCCCCCGATCCGATTTGGAGCTATGTCTTCGATCCGAAAATGTCATGTTCTTCTGAACATCTGGGAGGCGGGTCAGTTCGGTCTAGCTCGATACGAACCAATGTAAGCTAGAGTCCATGTTGAGCCACCAGCATGGGAATGGGTTCCCCTCCTTTGATCCCAAACTGTGCACCCGATCCGACCCGAAGCCACCGATCCGATCCGGGGTTGTGCCAATGCCAAAGCCAAGATCCAAGATATTTTGGCACTGCGTGCATTCATGGAATTGGGCGTAACTTCCAAACCGTAAGTCCGTTTTAGCCAAACGAAAGCTATACTTGAAGCTAATTCAGAGAGCTACAAGAGATATGGAGCAAAGATCCGTAATTGATGTTTTCGAGCCCAAAAGAGGTCATCCCCTAGGACTTTCGGGACATTCTATGATTGTGATGCGACTTCAACCAAATCTCTCCCTGTCTTCTGACGATGTTCCCAATACTTAAGCGTATTGTTATCCAGAGATTTCACTTATGATTGCTTTGACCAAAAAGCGTGTCAACAGGGAGGAAAGCCATTTCATGGAACCGAGACATTCGTGGAGGCAAGGAATTGGCTCAGGGAGACCGGGGACTTGTTTGTAATCTTTGAAGTGGAAGATAGAAGGAAGATTCAGTTAGCTGTCCGGCTACTGAAGGATGAATCTTTGTTTTGGTGGGAGGTAACCCAAGCAGGCCATCCAGTGGAAACTTGGGATTATTTTAGACATAGGTTATGAAATTTCTTTCCCAAGCTAAGAAAAGCATGCAAATGGAGAGGTTCTTGGCGCTCAAACAAGGAAACTTGACTATTAAAGAATTTGTGAACAAATTCAACCAACTAGCGAGGTTTGGAATAGAGTTGGTGGACACTCCACATAAGAAGGCTTTGCGATTTGTCAAAGGACTTAATGAACCCCTTCTTAGGTTAGCTATGTCCCATATTCCAATGGGGGCAACTTTTGAAAGGCTTGTTGATATGGCCTTGATGTATGATGAAGAGAAAGGAGAAAAGAAAGAAGTAAAGGCCGAGGAAACAATGCAAAGCAAGAAGATTTGGCCCAAGAAGGGACAATAACAACAACAGCAACAAAAGAAAGGCGGAAAGAATGACGTGGCTAAGGATAAGAGGAAAAGTCACAATTGTGGGCGAGAAGGTCACTTGGTAAAGGACTGTAAAAGGGGGAAGAATTCTTGCTTCAATTATGGAGAGGTCGGACACTTTGCTTAGGCGTGCCCGAAGAAACAGGGACAAGGTCAGAGGGCAAGAACTTCTGGAGGCAGGTGCATGCTCTCGCGATCAGTACTCCTGATAGAGGTAGAAAAATTTCTATAGAAGGTTTAATTTCTCTTTCAAATCATCCTATTAGAACACTTTTTGATTCTGGCACTTAACATTCATTTATATCTAGTTTCGTGGTTAAATCTCTACACTGAATTACTAGTATGTTAGTGGATCTTGTAGTTGTCTCAAACTACATTGGTGGTTCGGCTCAATTATCTATGATTGGTCGGGGTTTGAGAATATCTGTATTAGGCATCGAGTTTGAATGCGATGCGTATGTGCTCGGTTTTACGGGCTATGGTTTGATTCTACTGATGGATTGGTTAACCATGTATGATTCCATTCTAGATTGTGAGAGGAGGGTCGCTAAACTTTTGACTTGCCATAGGAGGACCCTTGAGATTTCTTGTGACCCACAAGGGTCTGTTATGCTTAGTTTCCTAGAGTTTCTTAATGCATCTATCGATGCTTTGCAACCTGTTCCAGTAGTCTGAGATTATTCTAATGTTTTTGATGAGGTACGGGGTTTACCTATGAGGTGCTAGATCAATTTTCGTATATATCTGGTGGAAAATGCAAAGCCTGTTGCATTACTAGTGCGCCATATGGCTCCAAGGGAAAGGAGGAATCTTAGCAAAAAAAGTAGGGGGGCTACCTGAAAAAGGATTTATTAGGTGAAGCATATCTGAATGGGGTGCTCCAGTAGTATTCGCGACTAAGGCAGATGGTTCGCTTGGTTTGTGTGTTGACTATAGAGAATTGAATAAACTCGCTAAGAAGAACATGCACCCACTTCCAAAGATAGATGACTTGTTTGACTAGCTTTTTGATGCTTCAGTATTCTCTTAGTTAGAATTGGCCATAGGGTTTCATCAGTTGAGGGTGGCAGAGGATAGTATAGACAAGACTGCTTTTAGAACTCCGGATGGTTTCTTTGAATGGCTAGTTATGCCTTTTGGGTTGACGAATACACCCACCTATTTTGTTAATCTAATGAGTAGGGTGTTTCGGGATTTTCTAAACAAATTTGTCATAATCTTTGTTGATGGTATCATGATCTTCTCCAAAAGCGAAGAAGAGAAAGCCCAACATTTAAGAGAAGTTTTGAAAACTCTCCGTGAGCATTAGTTTCAGGCAAAGTTCCCAAATGCCATTTTTGGAGAAAAGATGTGAGATTCTTAGGGCATGTGGCCTCCGAAGAAGGGATAACTGTTGATCCCACAAAGGTGCTTGCATTGCAAGATTGGTAAATTCCAAAAAATGCAATAGAAGTAAGAAACTTTCTTGGATTGGCAAGCTATTATAGGAAGTTCATTAAGGACTTCGCAAAGATACCAGCACCGCTCACCAGGCTGACGAAGAAGAACTTGGCATTTTCATTCAATATAGATTATGATGTGGCTTTCCAACGACTGAAGAGGGCTCTAACAACAGCCCCAGTCTTGACCTTGGCTGATGGGAATAAAGTGTTTACGGTTTACACTGATGCATGCGGTACTAGGCTTGGAACGGTTTTGATGCAAGAAGGAAAGGTAGTGTGTTATAGAGGTAGACAGTTGAGAGTTCATGAAACGAACTACCCCACCCATGATTTAGAGCTAGCTGCCATAGTATTTGCACCCAAGACGTGGCGTCATTATTTACTTGGAGAGAAGTTCGAGTTATACACCGATCATAAATCTCGCAGGTATTTGTTCTTGCAGGAGGACCTTAATTTAAGGCAACAAAGATGGATGGAATTCCTAGCTTCTTAGGATTTTGAAATCGCTTATACCCCTGGCAAGGGTAATGTGGTGGCCGACGCACTAAGTAGGCAGAGGATGGCTTTAAGTCCCCTGATTGTGGAGAGGAAGAGCCTGGAGTTCATATCAACTTTTGACTTTAGACCCTCCATCGAGATTTTGCCTGATTTATTTGCATCACTAGAAATATGAACAACTCTTATGGATTAGGTAGGAGCTTCGCAACAAGGTGACCCACAGATTTTAGATATCATGGATAAGCTCAGAAATGGGGAGACTTCTAGTCACCTCAGTAGACATTCCATAGATGAAAGGGGGTAGTTATGACGAGACAAAAGGCTTTGTGTTCCTCAAACTGGAAGCTTGATAAAGGCAGACCTAGAAGAAGCCCACCATCCTAAGATGGCTATTCATCTAGGCGGTGATAAGATGTACAGAAACATAAAGAGGGTTTTCTTTTGGGCTGGGATGAAGAAAGATGTGGCAGAGTTTGTTTCTTAATGTTTAGTTTGCGAGCAAGTTAAAGCCGAGCAAAAGAACCCCGGTGGTTTAGTTCATCCTTTAAAGGTTCCTCAGTGAAAATGGGAGAGCGTCTCTATGGATTTCATAAATGGTTTTCCTAAATCGAAGAAACGCAACACCACTATCTGGATTGTGGTGGATAGACTTACTAAGAGCGCTCATATTATTCTAGTTAGGAGTAAGAGGACGACATCATGGTTGGCTGCAATTTACATTCATGAGATAGTCCGTCTTCATGGAGTACCTTTCGGCATCGTAAGCGATCATGACCCCATCTTTACTAGTGAATTTTAGAGGAGCTTGTAAGAAGCATTAGGTACACAGTTGTGTTTGAGCACCGCATATCATCCTTAGACCGATGAACAGACGGAGTGGGTGAACAGAGTTCTTGAGGATCTTTTAAGGCTGTGTATCCTAAACTTCGGAGGGACTTGGGAAGAGCATCTTCCTTTAGTAGAGTTTGCCTACAACAACAATTATCAAGCTAGCATTGGTATGGCGCCCTTCGAAGCATTGTACGGACAATCCTGTAGATCACCAACTTGTTGGTGGGAATCTACAAAAAGATTATTATTTGGACCTGATATGGCTAGAGAAACATCCAAGAAAATTGATCTTATTTGATGGTGAATGAAGATAACTCAAGATCGGCAGAAATCCTATGCAGACAAAAGAAGGACTGACATCAAATTTGAGGTGGGAGACTTAGTTTTTGTTAAAGTATCGCCTCTGAGGAATGTGGTTCGCTTCGGATCTGTAGGGAAGTTGGCACCCCGATTTGTGGGACCATTTTCCATAACCGAAAGGATTGACCAAATGACCTATAGAGTAAAGGTACCAGAAAATCTACACGGCGTTCATGATGTTTTCCACGTTTCTCATCTACGGAAGTGCTTGCATGGCACCGTGGAAGTTGTTGAGCCAAGTATATTAGAGGAAGTTGAAGTGGAACGCGAGGCAACAGTTAGACGAGTTCCTACCCGTATTCTTGAATCAAAAGTTAAGAAGCTATGCAATAAAGAAATCAAGCTAATAAAGGTTCAATGGGGAGATAACTCGGAGGATGCGACTTGGGAGATCGAAGACAAGCTAATAAAGGTTCAAAGGGATCATTTTATCATGAACACACGGTGCTAGTTGAAAACGCTTGTTAGTAGGTGCAGAGAAATAGAAATGAGTGCGATAGTATATTCAGTTTATCTTGCCTTATTTATTGTTGTCTTATTTCTAGGGTATTGTCCTAGGTTCAGTTTATTCATGTCATGATCCTTTTACCTGTTTACATGCTAAAAAAATCACTGGACTTACCAGACTTATGACTGACCTGTTTTCTTTCGCCTTCTTTTCTCCGGTTTCCCCGCCAGGTCCGCAGGGAAGGAATACTTCAGCTTAGTGCAGACCTTTTCAAGCTTGAAGAAGTAGATGTATTGCTTGGATCCTCTCTTCTTGGGCTATGGCTGTGGTTACAGTTTTATTGGGGATTTATGCTGCCTTACTTCTGTTTTATGCTTCTTTATGTACTTGGAGAATTGAATCAAGACAGATGTTTTGTTGTAATAATTTAGAAGTTGGTTTTTATGACAGTTGTTGTAATGTTTTAACTGGACCATGTGCTTATGAAATAAAATTTCAGTTTTCCGCTGCTTGTATGTCTGTCTTGAAAATTATCTGTGTCTTTTACCTATAATACTCCACCAAAGTTAATGCATTCCCTTTGTGAGTGACCTTAACGGAGGTGGGGTGTTTACACTTGGTATCAGAGTTGAAGGTCACCAGATTAGATAAAAGTTTTTGAAAACTATTTTCAAAAAGGTTTTAAAAGGAAGTATTTTCAAAAGGAAAGTTTATTTTGAAAAACATAATCCCCAAAAGCCATATATCTTTTTTCCGATTCTTTGTTTCGAGTTCCTTCCTCTTTCCCTTTTGAATCTCTTCCTCTGCATATAGATGTTTTTTCTAAGATGTGTAAGGACTTCCGTGCGGAAAACCGCTTCATGGGACTGAGATGTTTGTCGAGGCTAGAAGTTGGCTCAACGAAGTGGAGGACTTGTTGGTACCTTTGAGATAGACGATAGGAGGAAGGTTCAACCAGCTGCTTGGTTAATGAAGGATGAAGCTTCATTTTGGTGGGAGGTCACGAATGGAGAACATGCAGGGGAGACATGGATAGGACACAGGATAAGAAAGTGGATCCAAAGAAAGGCGGTAAGGATAACAAGGGCCAAGAGAAAAAGGAAGTACTACAATTGTGAAATACCTGGCCACTTAAAGAAAGACGTTAGAAAGAAGAAGAAGACAAGCTGTTATCATTACGGAGAGACATGACATCTTATCAGGATTGTCCAAAGAGGCAAGGGAAAGGGTAAGGACAAAGTACAGGATCTTCGGAAGGGCAGGTTGTGTTCTCATGGTCAGTATATCAGAAAGAGATACGAAGTTTTTGTTGAAGATTTGATTTCTTTTTCCTAGAACTCTTTTTGACTTTTGCGCTTCGCATTCGTTTGTATCTACTTCGATAGTTGAAACACTGCACCTAAATACTAGTCTAGTTATGGATCCCATTGTAGTCTCAAATCCTGTTGGTGGTTCGACTCACTTATCTATGGTTTGTCGGGATTTGAGAGCGTCTATCTTGGGCGTTGGGCTTGAATGCATTGCCTTCGTACTTGGTTTCACGGGCTATAGCTTGATTCTAGGAATGGATTGGCTAGCCAGGCATGGTGCTATCCTAGACTGTGAAAAGAGGGTAGTTAGACTGTTGACTCATTGTGGAAAGACCCTTGATATTTCTTGTGACCCTAGGGTTTCAGTGATGCTTAGCTACCTAGAATCTCTTGACGCATTCATCGATGATTTGAAATTTGTTCGTGTGGTCCGTCAGTTTGATGACATCTGTGATGAAGTTCGGGGTTTACACCCAAGGCGCGAGATAAACTTTGTGTATCACAAGATGAGAGCTTGAGGAAGAAAATCCTTCAAGAAGCGTTTACATGATATCGCAGAAGTAGTGGATCCGAGCATGCTCAGGGAAGTGGAAGTGGAGCAAGATGCCACGATTAGACGAGCTCCTACATGCATCCTTGGATCGGAGGTCAAGAAGTTACACAACCGAGAGGTCAAGTGGTTAAAGTCCAATGTGGAGATGATCAAGGAGACGCGACTTGGGAGACGGAAGACAAGATGCATACGTTGTACCCTTTCCTTTTGGAGGGTATGTTCTTAACTTCTCCTTTTTCTATCGCTTTGTTTATACTTGTTCTATCGTTCAGTATATCCTGTCGATTATATCTTCGATCTTTAGATAGGAAAATCCTATGGATGTAAACATGTTTTTGAGACATGTTATGTTTGGTGGATGCAAGGGGATGCAAGTGGATGCAAGTGTTTGCTAGTGGTTGCTCGTGGATGCATTTACACACACATTAGGCACTAGATCGGCTCAATCACTTTCATATTGCATATGAATAAGTATGCACAATTAATTTGATGGATGTATATTGAATGTGTTATCATATGGATATTGCATTTGAATGAATGATTGTGCACACATGTAAAAATGATATGTACCATTACGATTCTTTTGCATACATAATGGATGCATGGCACTATCATGAATTGCATTAAGTAGGTCGAATGAGTCAGTAGACCGCCTGATTTTGCATTAGAGTAGGAACATATATACACACTTTTGCATATGCTCATTAAAGCATTATAAATCTTTTAAGGACAATGGATGTCTGTGATTGATGGATGAGTAGATGGATGATGGATAGTAGGATGGTAACATTTTTCTTAACTTGGAGATTTCAGGGACGAAATCCTTTAAGGAGGGGAGTATGTAATAACCCAAATTTTTATATAATTAATTTATGGATTAATTAATTAAGGAAAAAAATTCAAAAGTGCGCAAGAAAATGTAGAAAAGCATTAATGTAAAGAAATGCATGTGACAAATTAAAGGTAAGAAGATTGACATATTAGTACGTGCGTTAAATAAGGAGATTTAACGCAATAATTAATATGGTAAAAGCATTAAATAAATAGATGCATATATGTACATACGTGAAATTATGTTATAAAGATAAATAAATAAATGCATATATGTACATAGGTGCAATTATGTTATAAAGATACAAATTTAAAAATGTGTGAGTACAGAAGGAATCAATACATGCAATAAAGAAAACAAGTAATTTGTCATTTATGTTCGATTGATTGTCATTTATGTTTATTTGATGATAATTTAGGAAACCATGTAATTAATCTTAATTTGTATGAATACTTATTCTAATTAGTCACTTATGTCAATTAACATTAAAGAGAATATGATAATTTGTCACTTATGTTAATTGACAATAAAAAAAGGAGCGCATAAAAAAAAAAGATTCGCAAAGTAATGTGTGTATTAAAAAGAAAAAAAGAAAAATAATAATAAATATATATAGAATATATACATATACACACACACACACACACACACACACACATATATATATATATATATATATATATATATGTATGACGTGTAATGATTTGTATTAGGGTAACGCTCGTTAATGGCGACAGCCGACAGGCGATTCCTTCACCTGTTTTCGACATGCATGAGCGATACCCTAATTTTATCTTTTTCTTTCTTACTAATTCTACTTTGTAACCTTCAATGAATTTCTCTCGTTGATAAGCCTTTTGTTTCTTTAATTTTAATTGCATAAAGTAAAGTTAGATTTGATTTCTTCAACATCAAATGCGGGCCAAAATTTTAACAGTGTTTTCTAGGCCTCAAGATCCTCTCAGATCAAGCGCATCACTTAAATCCTACAGATCAGATCTGAATCTTGTTTGAATGCGGAAGATGAAGCCTCTGGGGGAGTTGGGATCTGGCATCACCGGCAAAAGTGTTGAATCATTTCCTAATCCTCATAACCGATCTGCTGTTAATTCATCATCTTCATGCTTTTGGTATGAGATTTAAACTTGCTTACGATTTGGGGTTTTCTAAAATATTATTGGATTTCACTTTATTCTTCCTGTAATATTTTGGATCTGGTTTATGATTGTCTTGATACGAGAATTGGTTTTCATTTCTAAGTACTTGCTGAAAGTTGTGGAAGTAGAACAGTGCTATTTGGTTTATTTGTTCACTTCATGGATTCCGGTACCCAGATGTATTTTTCTACACCTTAAACTATTCCAGTACCTTATTCCCAATGATCCCTTCATTGCTGAGTTATTTAAGAGTTTGGTACTTTGATTTGCTGAAGATTTCGTTCCTCGTTTAATTGATCTACAGATTATAATTGAATCCGGCACTAATGATTGGGCTGACACTATTTATGTTTTTCTACTTCATGTGTATCCTTCTATGATTGTGGGAAACTGTTAATATGATTTAGTCCATTGTTAGTTGTTATTTGGGTTTTTCTGTTTGGAGATATTCTTTATGATTACATCTGTTCAAGTTGAGATCATAGGCTGATTTAAAATAGCTTTGTTAATGATATTTAATGCAATGGACGAGCAGTTGGTTTATCAGAAGAAGTAGATCAAATATTTTGAACCGTTAATGGAATTAGTCTATTAGCACAAGTTTTAAACGGTTTTCACTTGCTATTAGAAGCTACTGGTGGTGTTATGATCTAGTTTTTATGGATGCAAAGGTTTCATTCTATATAAGCTAGTACGTTTCAACTTGATGAAGCTTCCATAACACATTCATGGAAAGTAGGGAACAGTAATACGATGCCATGATCGAGCCTATCATATGAGTTTAGCCAGATGATAATTCAAATCCAATGTCTTGCAAACTCGGACATGTTATTTCATGGCCAATTGGGTGCGTTTAGCAGCAGCTTTACGTTTCAATTTGGTAGTCAAAGAGGGACTGTAATGAGTGGCATGCAAGCAACTACCAAACTTGAAACTCATACTCAAAAATTGTTTCGTAAGAGGACTTGGATATTCAGGAAACAATATAACATCGTGGGCTGAATGCAAGTAATGTTTTGCACCCAATGTTCTGTTCCAGTTCTTTAATCTTTGGAGTATATGGGTTTTTTGAGTTTTGGCATTAGGATTATCCGAAACCGTGCTTAGAGATTTCTGTAGAATGAAGAGGTTGCTGAAATCAGGTGCCATTTTCGTGGCCTGTGATTTACTCATGCACTTAATTAATTTGACAAAGTGGATCTATTCCAGCTCTTCAATCTTTAGAGTATATTGGTTTTTTTAAATTTCCACTAGGATTCTCTGGTATCATTGTTACTCGCACCGTTTTCGTTGAATGATTATACTTTTGGGATTTCTGTAGCAAGATAAGTGCTGAAATCTTGCTACTGAAATTAGGTGCCATATTACTCATGCATGACCATGGACCGGAGATGACTGGAATGTAGTTAAGGCATGAAATGCTGATTATTATTTCTGCATAAACGAATGCCACTACTTTTGAGTCTACTAGAATTCTGAATTCAATACAAAGAATGGAAACCATTTTTCTGGTTGAGGTGAAGTGCCGCACTTGGTGTGGAGTGGTGAGGAGTGGTGCAGTGGGTTGCAGGAAGTGAGATTGGCCTTATCATGGGCCTGATTTATGTTTTAGCATTATATTTAATTGTTTTTCTTGTTCTTTCGCTTTTGTTTTAGTTTGTTACGGTTAGTATGCTAACCTTTCTTTGTATTATTTTTTATTAGATAATAAAAGTGAACCAATTTTCAATATATATATATATATATATATATATATATATATATATGACGTGTATGCATCATGTGGCGCACGTGGCACATTTTTGTTGGTCAATGATTGTTTTTTTTAACGTGGCCTTCTCTGATTGGCCTGGTGACGAAATCTGAGGTATTAGGGCTTACGTGTCGTGCTGTGATTGGCTGAGTGATACATCTCTTTGGTTTGGATGGCTTTGATTACTCCTAGGCTGATCTAAATGCTAGAATTAATCCTACACTCTTATATAATCACATCTAACCTAAACCCTAAATCAAAACAAAAATCATTCTCAAGCCGCCATGCTGCTGCAACATAGACTGAGCAAGCTTCTCTTATTCAACGAATTAAAACTTAGGATGGTGGAAAAAGGATTCTACTCTTAATCTATTCTCTTCTTTAATCCATTCATAGTGATTACAGCTCCTTTAACAAGATAATTGTTGAACGTAATTGCGATGGGTTTACAAGTCGGACTATATGAATATGACAAATTACATATACTTGATTAAGTCCATTTTATGATGTTAATTCATGTGTCTAATTGAGTATGCTCGATTAGATTCATTTTATGATGTTATTGTATGCAAGTTCATATGTTAATTTAGATCTAATTTGTTATGCAAGTCCATATGTTAATTTAGATCTAATTTGTTAAGCAAGTCCATATGTTAATTTAGATCTAATTTGTTATGCAAGTTCATATTTTAATTTAGATCTAATTTGTTGTGCAAGTCCATATGTTAATTTAGATCTATAATTTGTTATGCAAGTCCATATGTTAATTTAGATCTAATTTGTTATGGAAGTTCATATGTTAATTTAGATCTAATTTGTTATGCAAGTTCATATGTTAATTTATATCTAACTTGTTATGCAAGTTCATATGTTAATTTAGATCTATTTTGTTATGAAAGTTCATAAATGGGATCTTTGTTATATGCTAGTTATGTTCATAATTGGATCTATATTATGCCAGTTTGGATGTTATATGTCTCTTTCTTTCCCTTTTTCTTATGAGTCAGGCTAATGGCGAGCCTAACGTATTATATGAATCATTCGAACGATTGACGTTGGGAAACAGTTGGGAAACATTAAATATTGGACATTATGTAATTGGCATAAAATGGGTTGCAATCATATAATTAATTTTGGGCATATCTAGTAAATGTAGCATAACTTGAATTGACCACACTTATGGATAATTTACATATAAATCTAGACTTGGACATAAATGGTAAATATGTAAATTAGTTAAAAGATGAACATGCCTAACCTGAGGTTAGATTGAGTTGCGGTGTAAGACTGTCCGGAACCGCCCGGCACATCCAACGACTGCAACAACACAGATTTAATGTGAGAGGTTAGCGCATTAAGCCCAAAACCCTATGTTAGAATGAGTTTGTGGTAGAAGTCTGCCCGGAACCGCCCGGCACATCTAGCAACCGCAAACAACAGTTCTAATGTGAGAGGTTGGTGCATTTATAAATTAATTAATGCCAATGAATAGACAAGTGGGTGGGGTTAAGTAAATTGAGAAGACTTAACCAATACAACATGTTAATTAGACAAGTGGGTGGGGTTAAGTAAATTGGGAACGCTTAATCAATACAACATGTTAATTAGACAAGTCGGTGGGGTTAAGTAAATTGAGAACACTTAACCAATACAACATGTTAATTAGATAAGTGGGTGGGGTTAAGTAAATTGAGAATACTTAACCAATATGACAAGTTAATTAGACAAGTGGGTGGCGTTAAGTAAATTTAAAACACTTAACCAATATAACATGATGAATGAACATGGTTAAGTTAATAAGAAACACCTAACCAATACAACATGATGTGTGGGTAGGTTAAGTTAATATGAATGCACAACACTTAACTAGTATTACATGAACAAAGGGGAAAGGGTAAAGGCAAGCTTAATCAATAATACATATTGACTTGATAAGTAGGAGGTTAAGTAAACCTTGGGTAGGTAGGTAATATTAGTGTATATAGACCCACAAACTTAACCGTTAAATAAACATGTTTGAATCAGTGGGAGGGTTAAGTACATCTCGTATAGGTGGGTAATATTTGCATATATAGGCCCACAAAACTTAACCAATAGGAAACCCTAGTAACGGGGACCCATTTTAGCAGTTACCCACATAGATGTATCATAGTACCCTGAACTAGGCAGGGTGGGGCACGATTACTGGGCTGATTATAAGCGGTCAAAATAGCGACGGGTGGTCCGGCAGTGTAGGTTCCGGCGGAATATGGGCATGCACGTGCTCCAGAGTGGAAAAAGGCAGGCACTGGGCATCAGTAGTATACACTGTGCATCTTGAATTATGTCGGGTTGTCAGCATATGGATTGATACACCCTATGGTGGGACCAACACATGTATCTGCATACAAGCGGGGCCGAATGACACAAGTAAACAAGCGAGGCCGAATGATACAAGTAAACAAGAGGGGCCGAATGACACAAGTAATAAATACACGCGAGTTAGGGAGCCAATCAATTAAGCGATAAGGGGGTAGTGTGGGGACATCTAGTATTTAGTATGGGCAAGTAAGGATTGCATGGGGTGAATACTTCTTACTAGATGTTACGCCTGAGGACTACCAATTACAAGATGGGAATCAACTTTCAGTATGGAACTAGTAACGGTGCAGTGAAATTAGCATTGGTGCAGTGTAGAAATTATCCTTTGATGCTTAGAAGCGCGATCGACGTTTATCTTATTCATCCTGCTTACCTTGTCATGCATATTTATGTATAGTCATTTCTTACTTTCCAGCTTATGATCTTATCCTGTTACTTTAATGATTATATTGTTAAAGTCATTGGACTCACCAGACTTATGTCTGATCTAGTTTGTTTTCGCCTCTTTTCTTCCATCCCCCCCCCCCCCCCCCCAGGTTCTTAGGGAGGAAATACTCAAGCTTAGTTTGGATATCCCTTCTTCCATCTTGAAGTTGAAAGATGAATTGCTTGGCTTTGATTTAGCTTATCTATGACATTTTCTGTTGGGGATTACAGTTTTAATATTAATTACTCTAAAGGTTTTGTACAAGACTAATATTATGTAATTGGTTCTGGTATTTGGAAATATAACCAAACTTATTTCTATTTTCGCTGCAATAAAGTTATAAAATTTTCAAGTACTACTTTCTTTGTCTTGTAATATTCCGTTCTGTTTACTTATAATACTCCACGAAACTTAATGCATTCCCTTTGTGAGTGACATTAACGGATGTGGGGTGTTACACTATGCAATAAAGAAATCAAGCTAATAAAGATTCAATGGGGAGATAACCCAGAGGATGCGACTTGGGAGACCGAAGACAAGATTCGTGCTTCATACCCTTTCCTTTTTGAGGGTATGTTCTTAACTCCTTTTCCAAAATTTTATCTATGCTTGTTTCTATCATTTGAGTATGTCCTATCAATAGTATTTCTACCTTTAGTTAGGAATCATATGGATGTAAACATGTGTTTGAGACATGTTATGTTTGGTGGATGCAAGTGTTTGCTAGTGGTTGCCTATGGATGCATATTCACGCACATAGGCACTAGATCGGCTCAACCACTCTCATACTATATATGGATGTGTGTGCAATTTTCTTTTCTTTAATGGGTGAAAATGGATGTGTTAGGATATGGATGTGCATTTGGACAAATGAGTGTGCACACATATAGAACTTACATGTTATAATAGGATTTTTTTGCATACATATTGGATTCATGGCACTAACATACATTGCATTGAGGAGGTCAACTGAATCAGTAGACCGCCTAATATTTGCATTAGTATTGGGACATACACACACACACATTTTCATATGCTCATATAAGCATCAGAAATCTTTAAGGACAATGGATTTTTATGATTGTTGAATGAGAAGATGGATGATGGCTGGTAGGATACACATTCTTCTCAACATAGAGATTTCGGGGATGAAATCCTTTGAGCAGGGGAGAATGTAACACCCTGTAATTTTAACAACACTAGAAGAGGATAAACTAAATATTAATTAATTTAATATTCAGAATCAAGGGAAATGGATTGTGCCATTGCGTTCGTCTTGAAATTCTGGTCAAGATAGATATTTGGTTTGCGTAAAACGGACACGTATGAAGAAGTTATGAAGGTTTGAAGTTTGTATACACGCAAGATAATTATATATATAGCCCAGGAATTCAAAATTTCAGTTCAAAATTCGAAATCACGGAAATTGAGGGAAGCAGGTAAAATCCTGCCTAGGGGAGTCGACCCCTCGAGGAGGGTGTCGACCCATGGGTCGACCCCTTAAGTAGGGGTCGGCCTGAAACACCCCACGTCCGTTAATGTCACTTATTAAGGGAATGCATTAAGTTTCAGGAAGCGCTATAGGTAAACAGACACAGATTAATTACAAGACAAATATAAATAAGGCAGCGGCGGAAAATTTAAACTTTTATTTCAAACATAAGTCATAATACCGTGGTCCACAATTTCATAAATCACAAAAACTATTACAATAAAATAACTTCTGTCTTGCACCATCAGGGTACATAAGTAAATAAAAAGCATTATTTCCCCAATAAATAGAGTTAAGCCATAGTAGAGACAAGAACTTGAGCCATACTTCAGAAGTAGCTCCTAGCAAGATGATATCTGATTCCTAATTAAGTCTGAGTGTTTCCTCCCTGAGAACCTTGAGGGGGGATGGAAGAAAGAAGGAGAAACAACAGGGTCAGAAATAAAGTCAGGCGAGTATAGTTACTTTTAGCCAGTAGATAAATAAAAGCAACATGATAAGCATATAAAGTGGATAAGAGAGACCACTACATAAATGGCAGGTGTGACAAGATAAGCAAGTTAAGGTGTACGGGCCTCACTAATGATTATTCTTCACTGCTGCTAGCATAACTGAAATAAGATGATCCCTTCCACTATAAGTTGGTAGGCTTAGGTCATACGTCCAAGTATACCCTAACCACTACCCTAAATAATCGTCTCCCTACCCTATAGATATCCTGTGCTGGCCCCACAGTAGGAGGTATCACTTCGTAAAGTGGCAACTCATGGTGTGCACAACCATATCTACTGGTGTCACGGTCATCTTAGCCCCCTCTGCCTGGCCCATGCATGCACATGTCCCTGGTCAGTTTGCGCCGCCCACCCCATCCGCCTCATTTGGATTTATTACAATCAATCAGTAAGCGTGTCCGTTCTCCGCCTAGTACGGAGTTCTTTACTTGATACCAACTCTGGGTTACTAACTGAAATGGGTCCCACACAATATGAAACAAGCTCTCCCCCCTTGTCTTGTATCCCCCACTAGGTTTTCCACTGACTATGTATACTCTTATGTGTCTTTAATTACATAGCCATATACTAGTTATGCTTAACCTAAAGGGTGTCTTTAATTACATAACTTCATTGCATTATCTATCAGTTATGTATACCACTAAGTGTCTTTAATTACATAACCCTATAACATTATCTACTGGTTATGTATACCACTAGGTGTCTTTAATTACATAACCTTATTGGGTTAAGTTCGTGGGGCTATACATATATATTACCCACCCCCTCTAATTTACTTAACCCACCACTACCCATCCAATTTTACTTAACCCTAACTTAAGTCCATAGTCATATTAAATTAGGTTAAGTAGTCCATTTCATTACCATGTCCAATTATGGTTATAAATGGGCTAGACCTCCCACATTAGGCCTACAACGTGTGGATGCTGGATATGCTGGTTGGGTCTGAGCAGTCTTATTCCACAATTGGGCCTAACTTCGTGTCTTAGCCCGATTCGTATTTGCGTACTTAGACCTCCCACATTAGGTTTAACATCAGTGGCTGCTGGATATGTCGATCGGGTCCAGACAGACTTCCACCACTAAAGTTACCTAACCTTGTGTCATAAGTACAATTTACAATTCCTAATTGTAAATTACTAAACATTCCAAATTAAATCCAAATCTACTTATGTCATTATAGGTAACTATTTCTATGTTTTCCACATTTGAATTACATGTCCCATTTCACATAAACATTACATAATTTATGCCATTTGTAATCCCTTTTTCCCCGTTTCCTCTCTAACATATTCGTACGTATTTTGGAGGCATCTAGGCTATAAAGCAGCCTAGCTATAACAATAAAAAGGGAATATGATGAAGGTGATTGTTTAAACATATCTTGGCATAAACATAAACTGGTATGATAACAAGGTGAATGGTCATGTAATCATCATGGAAAGGTAGGCATAAAAGTGATGAACTTGAAACAACTACGATATCAAAGCAACATGATGAGATATAAATTATCTATAAGGTTTCCAATTATTTAGATCTAGCATAGTAAGGGTGACATAGTGACATGTTTAGATCTAAAGATGGATTCTCATATCAAGTTTACAACATATCTCAATAGATCACAATATGACAGGTGAAAGGTGATTAATATAAAGATCTAGATCCAAGTAATGTCACAGTTTTCCAAATTAATAGATGAACATCCACCATAACATGGTTACAAGTCAAGATCCACATAAGCATCATAATTGAATCACCACAATTTTATTAGATCTAGCAAAATAGATCTGACATGACATAGTATAGAATTTCACATTAACACAGAATCATACTTTACAACATATCCAATTCATAGTCTTTCAAAATATACTTTTATTTATCTAACTCTAAAAGTAATCTAGAAACTCACAGAGTTTGGTTTAGCGAATTAAGGAAGAATGGATCTAGAATTTCTGAATTGGATTTGTAGAATATGTTGTAGAAAACGGTTCAGTTCGCACTCCAGCAGCATACGGCCTCCATGACTTCCAATGAAGAGAATATGAGAAATATGACACGTATATACAGCTGCCAGACCCCCTGAAACCGAGTGCCATCTTATCCCTAGGGGTGCCGACACCCCTATTGGTGGGTCGACCCCTGGGTCGATACCCCTTCAGGGGGGTCGACCCCTAGGTCAACACCCCTCTAGGGGGGTCGACTCCCTAGAGCGGGAATTTTGCCACTCAGAGGATTTTTTCGAATTTGAATCCTATGGATAGGATTTTGACTCATCTCTGACTCATGCGTATACATATTATACTAGTGTGAACCCGTGCTTCGCACACGGACTACCTAAAGTAGTATAGTGTAAAACTTTAAAATAGCGTGAAAGCTCTTTTTGAAACTAATTTAACATTGCCTATGGTAAATGCTAACAATAGTGCAACACTGCAGTTAAGGTTCCGAAGCTTAAAAATATGGTTACATTATTGGCTTGCACATTTTTTCCTCCCTTTGTTCTAATTTTTGTTTTTTTTTCAAAATGGTAAATCACAGTGGGAAGGAAGTAAAGTCCAGAGATATCATTCATACTTTATTGGCAACCTTAGCCAAGATTTGGTTTTTATATAAAATTGCAAATGACAATGGGCAAGATAATAAAACTATAGACTAATTAAGTACTTATTATTTACTTAAAAATTAAATACAATGGAATATAAAAACTGTGACCTCAATCTTACATAAGGAAAAATCTATTTAAATACAAAGATTTGACACTAAATGAGAGACACAAAATATGACCATAGGATTATCCCATGATTTGCACCCCTCACATAAAGACAAATTAATCATGTAATTGAGATTTTGTATTTTCTAATTTATGTCAAACTTCTGTGTTCATATAACCGCTCCCCTTATATAATGTGAGTTGTTCAGAAAATAAAATATAACATGTACATATGCAGTAGCTGTACATATCGCAAGTTGGATTTGAAATAAAACGGGAGAGTGAAACATGACAGGAAATTAACCAAAGGCAATGCGAGTATCATAAACCGCAAACATGCTAAAATCTTAATTTAAAATTTGGAGTTGCATAGTGAAACATGCTACATAAAAACCATAAACAAACTAATATTTAGTTATAAGAATCTGCAAGTCTTTAAAAGATGTCAAGCAACGACAAAGGAAAGAGAAATCTTCAAGTAATAGTTAACATATTATCCTTCCAGAAATTCTTATTACAAAGATTTCTTAATTATTGGTAAAACATGAAAATTTGATAAAATGGAAATCAAGTGACAGGAAGGAAGCCTTGTCAAATGCACTTAGATTGGTTCCATCCAGATAATTTTCTCCCTCAAACATCAAAAGCAACCTTAAAAAAAGGCAGACATGCATATGAATGAGCAATTTTATTATCATGCTTATAAGTATACCATAGTAGTAATAATGTAGAGACTGATATCTTAGAAGAATCAAGAATGTTGTGTACCTTTCTGGGTTTTCCATTTGGTTTTTGATGCAACCATTTGCGCCTACAACATGAAAAGCCGTCTTACTTGTACATGTCACCAAGGTGTTAAACTGCACAACATTGCTTTCCATAGAAAATTTAATTTAATTTTAGTATGTATTATACATATATCTATATTAATTCATATTAATGCCTTTGTAACAGATGTAAACCTTCAAAATCATGGAATATATTTGCTTACAATGTCTCACAACATAATAAAATAGTATCATAACCTAAAAATTGGACAAACAATAAATGCGCGGAATGTTTTTTAAAAGAGTAATTGAGTTAGAATTTTGCAACTCTTGAAAGGGTTATATTTTTGGAGGTAGCTTAATGCAGGCATATATAAGGAAAAATAGCAACAATTAAATCTAAAGTAATGTCTTTCTATTTTACATCATGAAGCATTGGGTATAGAAATGTACAGTTGGCTAACTCCATTTTCATTCCACAGTATAACCTGAAACCATGTGCATGTTAGATGTTATGGATTATTAATAGTTAATACCACTTCAATTCACATGTAGCCTAGTTGATACAGTAATCAACTATAGTAGGAAAAATTTGATTTACTGATGGTATGGATGGAGCATTGTTCTTATATAAAAGAGGGATGACTTGACTTGTGGAAAAGCAGATGCACGTAACAACGCTTGCAACTATGACGCAAACTTAGAAAGAAAGTGTAAAGATAGAAAATTAATTAGTATAGTAGATAGCGTATATTATTATATAACCTTAAATCACAGTTCAAATGAAGAACTTTTAATGAATATAACCAAAGACGCGTAAATTCAATTGATTTAGCAAATATAATGAAGTTTTCAACATGATGTTTCAAATGACATGTTTGACGTGTTCCAACAAATAAGACTAAAGATTTTATACGATCACTGATTATAAATGTTATGAATATGTTTTTTTTTCATTTGCACCCAATGAAATGGATCGTTCTTCGAGTCTTTCTTTAAAAAAACGCACCGTCTTTAGGTTAGCATTTATGTTCATATTCAGTTCAACCTAAAAGTCACTTAAAACTATTAGACAGCAAAAGAACTGGAATAAAATAAACTCGGGTTTACAAAATTAAGTTGTAGTAAGCTTTTGCATTCATGCTTGGTTGTCACCTTGGTCCATTTCTTCATGGTTCTTGATAACAGTTGCGCTAGCAAGAAAACCTTAATAATGTTTATGCAAATTTGTGTTGAATACATCAAATAAGAAAGCAATCAAGTACATATACTTTGACATACTATCTATGAGTAGAAGATCCTCAACAATGTGTTGCTTCCAATGGCAAAGAACATGCCTAAACTATTGATTCACTCTTCTTTGTGCCCTGTATAGAAAACAAAATCTACAAAGGCAACTATGAAAAAAAAATCACAAATAGTCTGAGACGTGTTTCAGTTGTAATGCATATAACTTTGATTTGTTTGTTTACGAAAGTATTAAGCATATGAGATAACACAACCGATAGTCTTATGAAGCTCTTTCATTATCTCACACGGATTGATTACATGGCAGCCCCTCAGCCGTCCATTTGTTTCATCATCAGTCGTGCATCCTTGTTATCCAAACCGTTTCATTGTAACAAGTATTAGTTTAGCTCAAAGCCCACTCAAACCTGTATATATATTTGGGCTTTGTACATTTTGTATTTTATAAACATTAGTTCTGTTCAATACAGTTTCACATTCAAATTCTTCAATAAATCATTCTGTAAAACTTTGATTTGGTATCAGAGCAAATTCTAAGCCTAACGGCATCAAATTCTTGAAAAAATTTCAACAAGTTTTTACCCATTAGATTATTCTTCATCATTTGGGTATAAAATTCTCTCATCAGTTAAAACCTCATCATTTGAGAGAATAAGGTATAATATGTCATCGGTGCCATGCCTAAAATCACAATGAATTTGGCTGCATCTCGATAAACATAATATACCTATTGAAATTCTGCACCAATCATCAAGAATCCAATTCAAGAAAGCAAAAGAAAGTCACCAAAACCCAGTGAAGCCTCGCCAGAGAGTTGTTCATCAGATTTCTATAACTGTGTTATCCATCTCATCATTAAACTCTCGGCTGCTCCTCTCTGAGTATCAGCTATCTTTTGCTCTCGATCAGAAACGACATTTGATTCAGAATTTCTTGAACTTTTTGAAGTTCTCATTATCTTTTCATCATGGTGGACACGCTCACTTCTTCCACTTCAGGCGCAGGAACAGATGCTGGATCAACTCCACTAAACCCACCAAATCTACCAAATCCACCAACTGGACCTGTACATCAATTGGTTAAAACTGGCATTAGTCCTCAAAGTCAGTTAATTACTGTTCAATTGCAAGAAGAAAACTACTAGCTATGGAAACTACAAGTCGAAACCGCCATTCAAGGCTACGGCCTAGAAGGATTTATACTTGGCACCACACCAATTCCTGCCAAATTCATTACTGATCAAGATAACAGAACTATAGCCAATGAAGCCTATGTTCTGTATCATCGACAAGATCGATTAATTAGCTCCTGGCTCTTATCTTCAATTAGCGAAGACCTATTACCAACTGTTATTGGATGCTCATCTGCCAATGATATATGGACCACAATAGAAAAAGAATTCAACAATCAGTCATCAGCAAAGGTTCTACATTTTAAAAGGCAACTTCAAAATAAAAAGATGGACAACCTCAACATGAGAAAGTACATAGCCAAGGTTAAAAAGCTATGTGATTTACTAGGTGCCACTGGTAATAAGGTACCTAATGGAGATCATGTTCTTTACTTACTAAATGGGCTAAATGAAGAATATGAGGCAGTTGTTGCAGTTATTACTACACAAAGAGTTGTGCCTCCTATTGATGAGGTCCATGCAATCCTATTATCTCATGAATCAAGAATAAGCAGTAAAAGGATTCAAGAAATCGATCTTAATGCAAATCTTGCCATAGGAAGCAAGAATAAAAGTCAAAACAATAACAACAGAAATGAATCATCTTACCAAAGAGGTAGTGCTGCCAATAGAGGAAGAGGCAGAGGCAGATGGAACAATAATAACAGACCCAAGTGTCAAATCTGCGAAAAAGTTGGTCACACTGCCCTAAAATGATACTTCAGATATTCCAACAATAATCAGTTTCAGAAAAACAACAACAACCCTAATGCCAACGTTTCACAAATAGATCAAGAATCAAGCAGTCAAAACAAAGGAAATGATACTGCCAGAACTGAGCACTTGCAAGATGACAGCTGGTACCCTGATTCAGGAGCAACCAATCGTCTCACAAGTAGTCTGGACAACTTAAATGTTGGGTGCAAGAAATATCGAGGTAATAAGTCTATTTCTATTGCTAATGGCAAACACATTCAAATCACTCACATTGGAAACACCTATATCAATGGCAATAAACAACTACATCTATGCAATCTCTTAAGAGTGCCAAGAATCACCAAGAATCTAATTAGCGCATCCCAATGTGCTAGAGATAACAATGTTTACTTTGAATTCTTCCCTAAATATTGCCTTGTTAGAGACATTCTAACTAGAAAAATCATTTTACAGGGTGAACTGGTGAATGGCCTATACAAATTTAATTCGGTTAAGTGCAAGAATGATGTTAACCAAGAGAAAAGCAATGTCACATGTAATCTGAATATGAAAACTGATAACAATAGGAATATATTTGATTTTTGGCATTGCAAGCTAGGGCATCCTAGTGTTAAAATTGTTCAGTCAATATTAAATGACAATCATATCAAGTTTGATCCTATCTCCTTACCTTACATTTGTGAATATTGTCAAATGGGGAAAAAAATCACAAATTGCCATTTACTAATTCTAACACTATATACACTGAACCTTTACAATTAATTGCAATAGATTTGTAACACCCCACCTCCGCCAGGGTCACTCACAAAAGGAATGCACTAGCTTTGGTGGAGTATTATCTAGGTAAACATACACAGAAATATTACAAGACAGAACATATAAAAACAGCGGAAAAAACATGATTTCATTACTTAAAACCTTTTACATCAAAGTGCCATTAAATTACCTACATCGAAACCTGTCTTGCAATAATAAAGAAGCCTCAAACCATAGTCATAAATTATTCCCCAAGTAAAGCAGTAAAATAGCCATAGCCAAGGAAAGTCCAAGCCATAGATGATAATCTTGAAGCAGAAAGATCCGCACTAAGTAGCAACATTTCCTACCTGTAAACCTGGAGGGGGGAACGGAACAGAAAGAGGCGAAACAAAACAGGGTCAGTCATAAAGACTGAGTAAGTCCTAGTGACTTTCAGCCTAAAAACAGGTAAAAGTAACATGACATGTATAAACCGAAAGTAAATATAAGCATGATGACAAGGTAAACAGATCAAACTAAGATAACATGATAAACTCAAGTAACAAGATAACAAGGTAACAGGATAACCAAGATAAACTCGGAATAACATCACATGTCTAACGTCCTCTGCACCAACCGTACTAGCATCCTAACCCGTATCATCCCTTCCATGTATATGTATAGACCCTTGCCGTACATCGTACAGGTTCCATCACGTTATTCTATACTACTACAACATAGTGTCACCATCCTTGAAGTCGCTCGGACTGCCATCCTTGTTCTGGCCAGATTCCCTTATCATGAATTATCGCGTGTTCAACTAGGATTTACGCCACCTAGGACCACTAGGGATTATGCTACCTATTGAACCATTTCTAGATTTGATTAGGGTTTATGCCACCTAGGACCACTAGGGATTACGCTACCTATCGAACAACGCCCTACGTCACGCTTTAGTCGATCAACTCCCTACAAGACCTAGCTCGTCGTGTGTCGGTGTCATATGGCCCAATCACGAATGTAGCTACTCTGTGCTAGGTCCACCCTAGGGTGTATCAAGTCCTAGGGTGTCAACCAATGACACCATTCCAAGCACGCACAGTGTAAAACTACTGGTGCCCATGACTGCTTTTTCAACTCCGGACTACGTGCACGACCATAGTCCGCCTGAACCTACAATGGCGCGCCAAACTCAGCCGTCGTTTTGGTCGCTTACAATCAGCCCAGTAATCGTGCCCCACCCTAGCCTAGTCCCTAGGGTATCGTGATACATCCAAGAGGGTTACTGCTGAAAAGGACCGCGTAACTAGGATTTCCGTCCAGCAGGTTAAGTGTTGTCATCTAAATTCACGACTTAACCCTTATCAGTCTAGCATGTCCAGTTGGTTAAGTGTGGTCATTCAAGTTCGTGACTTAACCCGTCTACATGTCATGTCAAGATTGGCTAAGTGTTGTCATTCACGTTTATGGCTTAGCCCTATGAATCACGTGTCAAGTTGGTTAAGCGTATTCCAGCGGTTCATGACTTAACCCTATCCAAATCATCGTGTCAAATTGGTTAAGTATATTTAAGCTTAACCCCACCAAATTACCGTGTTAGATTGGTTAAGTATATTCAAGCTTAACCCCATCAGGTTACCGTGTTGGTTTGGTTAAGTATATTCAAGTGACTCATGACTTAACCTCATCAAATTATCATGTTAGATTGGTTAAGTATATTCAGGTGATTCATGACTTAACCCCATCAAATTATCATGTTAGATTGGTTAAGTATATTCAAGCGATTCATGACTTAACCCCATCAAATTATCATGTTAGATTGGTTAAGTATATTCAAGCGATTCATTACTTAACCCCATCCACTAGTCAAATTATAATGGTTAAGTGTTACCCTCGTGAGTTTACTTAACCTTACCATGCCTCGCGTTATACTAGTCGGGTGTTATCGACCCATTCAGGTTAAACTAACCCATCCTCTAATCGTGTTATATGGTTAAGTGTCATCTAGAAATCAAGCCCGGTCTTACTTAACCCACCCATCCACGTTATATTGGTTAAGTGTCATTAGTCTAGTCAAGTTACTTAACCCACCCGTCCATGTCATATTGGTTAAGTGTCATTAGTCTAGTCAAGTTACTTAACCCACCCGTCCATGTCATATTGTTTAAGTGTTATTAGTCTAATTAAGTTACTTAACCCACCCGTCCATGTCATATTGGTTAAGTGTTATTAGTCTAATTAAGTTACTTAACCCACCCGTCCATGTCATATTGGTTAAGTGTTATTAGTCTAATCAAGTCACTTAACCCACCCGTCCATGTCATATTGGTTAAGTGTTATTAGTCAAATCAAGTTACTTAACACACCCGTCCATGTCATATTCTTTTTATTATTTACTAATGCATCAATCTCTCATATTGGACTTATTTGCGGTCACTGGATATGCCGGGCGGTTCCGGGCAGAATTACACCGCAAATCCATTCCAACCTCGGGTTCATGCATTACCACTATCTAATCTTTGCCTACGACCTCTCACATTAGACTACTATTGTTGTGGTCACTAGATATGTCGGGCGGTTCCGGGCAGAATTACACCACAACTCAAGTCTAACCTCGTGTCGAAGGCATCCGTTAGATTGTTAATTACATATGTGTCATCTAAGTCAAGATCCCCACTTTACATATTACTAAGCATATGCCCAAGTTCCACCTTACATGCCCATGAAAATGTGTACCCAATTCTAGCCACTTTACATATGTTTAATTCTTGCCTATTTGCATGTATGCCAAGTTTATGACATCCCAACCTTACCAAGTTCTGGCCAAAGTTACATGTTGTCAAGTTCATGTCCAAATAAACCCACATCATGGTTCATGTTCCCAATCCCACTTATGCATAATTTACACAAGCCCAATACCTTGATTTAACTTGCATAGTCTCAAAACCCGTGATTTAATTCATATGCCAATTCATGTATGCCCAAACTTGCAAATTACATTGGCAATACCCCAAATTTCCCCGTATACAAATCGCATGTAAATCGTAGTTTAGGCCAAGGTCCGAAATCGACCAAGGTTCATCAAAAGAAAATAAATAGGGGAAGGTAGAGACTTTGCATAAAACAAGATCTGAGAGAAAAACATCATTACATGCATGCTAAGGACATGAAAGAGTGATTTGCAACATGCATAGGTTCAAATTATTGCTATAGAAACATCCCCAAAGGTTAAGATCAAAAATGAACAAGAAAGAACATGGATTGAATATCATGCATAGATCCAATTTCAACTTTATCACATGTCATATTCATGTTATCGTTTCAATCTAAAAGCATCTAGAACTTACAAATCGTGGCTAGAGGATTAAGAGCAAGAATCGTCATAGAATGGTGTTGAGATGGTGCTCTACTTCCTTGATTTGATGTAGAAAGCTTGCTCCTTTGTCATGGATCTAGTTTTAAAGCTCAAGCCTTTGAAGTTGGAGATGGAGGCCATGATCAAGAGAGATTTTGGCAGCACTTAGTTGCTAGAATGATTTTTAGTGATTTAGGTTAGGTCTTAGGGTGTTTTTATAGGAGTTAGGACTAGTTTAGGCCCTTAGATTAACCCTAGTTTAGATCTGAACCACTGAAAATCGTCACAGGCCAACCAACCAGACCACACAAGCAAGCAGGTGCACCAGGCTAACCTGGCCCGACAAGGGAGGTCGACACCTAGGTCGACTCCCCAGTCGACCTTGGGAGGGGAGGGGGGCAGGTCGACTCCCCAATCGACCCCCCAGTCGACCTGGGGTAGGGCGGGAAAATTTCCCGCCCAATCTTTTTGGAGCTGATTTCGAATTTCGGGCTGAATTTTTGAATTTTCTGAAATCTTCTATGGGCCATATCGCGGTCATACGGACTCCGATTTACGAAATTTCGGACTCGTTTCCAACCAGAATTCCGAGACAAACGCAACGGTGCAACCCGTTTCGCTTGATTCTTATTTTAAAATTTAATTCTGCCCTGATTCTTGTCTTAACACGTTATTTAAAAATTCGGGTTGTTACATTCTCCCCATCTTAAGGGATTTCGTCCCCGAAATCTCTAAGTTAGGAAGAACGTATCCTACCATCCAATCATCCATCTACTCAAAGCATCATCCACAGGCATCCATTGTCCTTAAAAGATTTCTAATGCTGTATGAACATATGCAGAAAGTGTGTGTATATGTTCCTTATCTAATGCAAATGATCAGGCCTGATTGATCTTCTCAATGCAAAATATGTTTAGTGTCATGAATCCACATGTATGCAAATAGTCCTAGTCACATAAACACTCTATGTGTGCACAAACATTCATCCATATGCAATATCCACATGCTAACACATTAAATTTCATCCATAAACAAGTATAAACACTCTTGCATATGCAACATGAAAATGTGTCTGAGCCGATCTAGTGCCTAATGTGTATTCATGCATCCTCGAGCAACCAATTGCGACCACTTGCAACCATTTCGCAATCATCAATCATAACATGTTTCAAA
This sequence comes from Allium sativum, assembly GCA_030737875.1. Classification (NCBI taxonomy): domain Eukaryota; kingdom Viridiplantae; phylum Streptophyta; class Magnoliopsida; order Asparagales; family Amaryllidaceae; genus Allium; species Allium sativum. Next base: position 694,895,618 of record CM060923.1, read on the forward strand.
TACATGTTTGCATCCATAGGTTTCTACCTAAGGTCCTCAAGAAAGGATCGAGAAGATAAGCAAGATAAACTCCTTTTTGGATTAAAAGAAATCCCTTTCTAAACCCAACCCATATCCTATAAAGCCCTAAAGGTTTAGTCAACCTAACGGACACCTTCAAATCCTGACATGTATTATTAACCGATGAGTCATACCCCTTATGGAGTTTGTAACATAAATAAAATCGAGAATAGGACCGAGAGGATATGCATAAAAGATAGCATGCGAGTAAGCTCTACAGAAAAACAGGGATCAAGGATATACTCTTAAAAAGAGATATGATGCGCGTCTCTAGTCTTCAGTCTTCTAAGTCGCATTTCCTTGAGCTTAACTCCATTGTGCTTTGACCATCTTTAACTTCATGATTTCGTGGCCTCTTAACTCCTATTTCCAAATATGAGCTGGAACTCACTTCATTGTCGCCTCTCGTTCCACTTTTTTCTTATTCTCCCTCTAGTATACTTGGCTCAACCATATCCGTGTACTCACGGTTTCATGTGAGCTCTCCAAAATTTACTAGTGAATCTTGGATCTCGTTCACTTACTAGAAGGTATTCCACATAGAATAATTGTCTCTTGAAAAATAAATAGATGCCAACCATGTTACCAAGTGTACTTACTAGGGTGATTTCTATAACTCATGCGTAAGCGAAATGAACCATCCACCTTAGTGGCGAACACTACTCGAACGGATTACCAATAAATGTGTCAAGAGATTCTAGGTAACTAATCATGACAGAACCCTAACGGTTACACGAGACTTCGAGGGTATTACCGAGGCAAGTCAAGAGTCTAACTACCCTCCTTTCAAAACCGAGAATGGCACCCTTACTGGATAACCACTCCATCGCTAGAATCAACCCATAGCCCAAAACATAATCATAAGCATTACTTCTAAACTCAACACTTAGCATAGACATTCTCAAATCCAAACAAATCATGAATACATGAGCCGATTCCCCAACAGGATTTGAGACAAAAAAATGGGATCCTCTACTACGCTAGTACTAAGGTGCAGAGACTCAACTATCGAGGCAGAATTAAAAGGATGCGATGTACAAAAACAAAGTTCTAGCGAGATGATAGAAAAGAAAATCTAAACCTTTAACAGAAATGTTACCACATCTCTTAGGTACGACAGTAGTGAGAGCATATAATTGTCCTCTCGATGATCTTGTTCTTGTCCTATAATACTCAACTACAGTCCCCTTTTTCTATACTAAAGTCACTTTATCTTGTCATGGGTTTTATTATTCTTTTACTTTGGCCTCTTCCCTTTCACTTTTTCCTCCTTCGTGGATTAAGCCATCAACAAGTTTCTCATCCTTAGGCTTGTGTTCTTTCTCCTCGTTCTTACTATCCTTGTATAGCTTGTTGACAAGTTTCTCGAAAGCTACCTCCATCGCACGGCAACCCAACAAAGCTTGAAATAAGATTAGTCGCAGATGGAACTACTGCAGCTACAGATGGAGGTTGGGCACTACTTTGCCCTCCGACATGTGTTGTATGCCTTCAAATTATGGTGAAAAAGAAAGAGAGAAGAGACTCAAGGAGAGAATCAAAAGATAGTGCATATGGCTTTGGGGAACATGCCTTTCGTAAAACAAAACTTTTCTTTAGAAAAATGCTTCTTTGTAAACGTTTTGAAAATAGTTTCAGAAGGTTTTTTTTTAAAAGCTTTTGCCCAGTCAGGTAACCTTCTGCTCTGATACCAAATGTAACACCCCACCTCCGCCAGGGTCACTCACAAAAGGAATGCACTAGCTTTGGTGGAGTATTATCTAGGTAAACATACACAAAAATATTACAAGACAAAACATATAAAAACAGCGGAAAAAACATGATTTCATTACTTAAAACCTTTTACACCAAAGTGCCATTAAATTACTTACATCGAAACCTGTCTTGCAATAATAAAGAAGCCTAAAACTATAGTTATAAATTATTCCCCAAGTAAAGCAGTAAAATAGCCATAGCCAAGGAAAGTCCAAGCCATAGATGATAATCTTGAAGCAGAAAGATCCGCACTAAGTAGCAACATTTCCTCCCTGTAAACCTTTGGGGGGGAACGGAAGAGAAAGAGGCGAAACAAAACAGGGCCAGTCATAAAGACTGAGTAAGTCCTAGTGACTTTCAGCCTAAAAACAGGTAAGAGTAACATGACATGTATAAACCGAAAGTAAATATAAGCATGATGACAAGGTAAACAGATCAAATTAAGATAACAGGATAACTCAAGTAACAAGATAACCAAGGTAACAGGATAACCAAGATAAACTCGGAATAGCATCGCATGTCTAACGTCCTCTGCACCAACCGTACTAGCATCCTAACCCGTATCATCCTTTCCATGTATATGTATAGACCCTTGCCATACATCGTACAGGTTCCATCACGTTATTCTTTACTACTACAACGTAGTGTCACCATCCTTGAAGTCACTCGGACTGCCATCCTTGTTCTGGCCAGATTCCCTTATCATGAATTATCGCGTGTTCAACTAGGATTTACGCCACCTAGGACCACTAGGGATTATGCTACCTATTGAACCATTTCTAGATTTGATTAGGGTTTATGCCACCTAGGACCACTAGTGATTACGCTACCTAATGGACGTTTTGGACTAGGGTTTATGCCACCTAGGACCACTAGGGATTACGCTACCTATCGAACAACGCCCTACGTCACGCTCTAGTCGATCGGCTCCCTACAAGACCTAGCTCGTCGTGTGTCGATGTCATACGGCCCAATCACGAATGTAGCTACTCTGTGCTAGGTCCACCCTATGGTGTATCAAGTCCTAGGGTGTCAACCACTGACACCATTCCAAGCACGCACAGTGTAAAACTACTAGTGCCCATGCCTGCTTTTTCAACTCCGGACTACGTGCACGACCATAGTCCGCCTGAACCTACAATGGCGCACCAAACTCAGCTGTCGTTTTGGTCGCTTACAATCAGCCCAGTAATTGTGCCCCACCCTATCCTAGTCCCTAGGGTATCGTGATACATCCAAGAGGGTTACTGCTGAAAAGGACCGCGTAACTAGGGTTTCCGTCCAGCAGGTTAAGTGTTGTCATCTAAATTCAAGACTTAACCCTTATCAGTCTAGCATGTCCAGTTGGTTAAGTGTGGCCATTCAAGTTCGTGACTTAACCCGTCTACATGTCATGCCAAGATTGGCTAAGTGTTGTCATTCACGTTTATGGCTTAGCCCTCCGAATCACGTGTCAAGTTGGTTAAGCGTATTCCAGCGGTTCATGACTTAACCCTATCCAAATCATCGTGTCAAATTGGTTAAGTATATTTAAGCTTAACCCCACCAAATTACCGTGTTAGATTGGTTAAGTATATTCAAGCTTAACCCCATCAGGTTACCGTGTTGGTTTGGTTAAGTATATTCAAGTGACTCATGACTTAACCTCATCAAATTATCATGTTAGATTGGTTAAGTATATTCAAGTGATTCATGACTTAAACCCATCAAATTATCATGTTATATTGGTTAAGTATATTCAAGCGATTCATGACTTAACCCCATCAAATTATCATGTTAGATTGGTTAAGTATATTCAAGCGATTCATGACTTAACCCTATCCACTAGTCAAATTATAATGGTTAAGTGTTACCCTCGTGAGTTTACTTAACCTTACCATGCCTCGCGTTATACTAGTCGGGTGTTATCGACCCATTCAGGTTAAACTAACCAATCCTCTAATCGTGTTATATGGTTAAGTGTCATCTAGAAATCAAGTCCGGTCTTACTTAACCCACCCATCCACGTTATATTGGTTAAGTGTCATTAGTCTAGTCAAGTTACTTAACCCACCCGTCCATGTCATATTGGTTAAGTGTCATTAGTCTAGTCAAGTTACTTAACCCACCCATCCATGTCATATTGGTTAAGTGTTATTAGTCTAATTAAGTTACTTAACCCACCCGTCCATGTCATATTGGTTAAGTGTTATTAGTCTAATTAAGTTACTTAACCCACCCGTCCATGTCATATTGGTTAAGTGTTATTAGTCTAATCAAGTCACTTAACCCACCCGTCCATGTCATATTGGTTAAGTGTTATTAGTCAAATCAAGTTACTTAACCCACCCGTCCATGTCATATTCTTTTTATTATTTACTAATGCATCAACCTCTCACATTGGACTTATTTGCGGTCACTGGATATGTCGGGCGGTTCCGGGCATAATTACACCGCAAATCCATTCCAACCTCGGGTTCATGCATTACCACAATCTAATCTTTGCCTATGACCTCTCACATTAGGCTACTATTGTTGTGGTTACTAGATATGCCGGGCGGTTCCGGGCAGAATTACACCACAACTCAAGTCTAACCTCATGCCGAAGGCATCCGTTAGATTGTTAATTACATATGTGCCATCTAAGTCAAGATCCCCACTTTACATATTACTAAGCATATGCCCAAGATCAACCTTACATGCCCATGAAAATGTGTACCCAATCCTAGCCACTTTACATATGTCTAATTCTCGCCTATTTGCATGTATGCCAAGTTTATGACATCCCAACCCTACCAAGTTCTAGCCAAAGTTACATGTTGTCAAGTTCATGCCCAAATAAACCCACATCATGGTTCATGTTCCCAATCCCACTTATGCATAATTTACACAAGCCCAATCCATTGATTTAACTTGCATAGTCTCAAAACCAATGATTTACTTCATATGCCAATTCATGTATGCCCAAACTTGCAAATTACATTGGAAATACCCCAAATTTCCCCGTATACAAATCGCATGTAAATCGTAGTTTAGGCCAAGGTCCGAAATCGACTAAGGTTCATCAAAAGAAAATAAATAGGGGAAGGTAGAAACTTTGCATAAAACAAGATCCGAGAGAAAAACATCATTACATGCATGCTAAGGACATGAAAGAGTGATTTGCAACATGCATAGGTTCAAACTAATGCTATAGAAACATCCCCAAAGGTCAAGATCAAAAATGAACAAGAAAGAACATGGATTGAATATCATGCATAGATCCAATTTCAACTTTATCACATGTCATATTCATGTTATCGTTTCAATCTAAAAGCATCTAGAACTTATAAATCGTGGCTAGAGGATTAAGAGCAAGAATCGTCATAGAATGGTGTTGAGATGGTGCTCTACTTCCTTGATTTGATGTAGAAAGCTTGCTCCTTTGTCATGGATCTAGTTTGAATGCTCAAGCCTTTGAAGTTGGAGATGGAGGCCATGATCAAGAGAGATTTTGGCAGCACTTAGTTGCTAGAATGATTTTTAGTGATTTAGGTTAGGTCTTAGGGTGTTTTTATAGGAGTTAGGACTAGTTTAGGCCCTTAGATTAACCCTAGTTTAGATCTGAACCACTGAAAATCGTCACAGGCCAACCGACTAGACCACACAAGCAAGCAGGTGCACCAGGCTAACCTGGCACGACAAGGGAGGTCGACCGCCAGGTCGACTCCTCAGTCGACCTTGGGGGGGGGGGGGGGGGGGGCAGGTCGACTCCCCAGTCGACCCCCCAGTCGACCTGGGGTAGGGCGGGAAAATTTCCCGCCCAATCTGTTTGGAGCTGATTTCGAATTTCGGGCTGAATTTTTGAATTTTCTGAAATCTTCTATGGGTTATATCTCGGTCATACTAACTCCGATTTACGAAATTTCGAACTCGTTTCCAACCAGAATTCCGAGACGAACGCAACGGCGTAACCTGTTTCACTTGATTCTTATTTTAAAATCTAATTCTGCCCTGATTCTTGTCTTAACACGTTATTTAAAAATTCGGGTTGTTACAAGATCTGTGGGGTCCATCACCAGTTTGTTCTCACTATGGTTACAAGTATTATGTGTCTCTAGTTGATGCTCACACAAGATATACATGGATATATTTTTTAAAAACCAAAGATGAAACTCATAATGCTATTATAAACTTCATTACCATGGCTGAAAAGCAATATGATCACAAAGTTAAGATCATTCAAACTGATGGTGGGAGTGAGTTTAAAACATTACTTAAATTCTTCCAGAATAAAGGTATCATTCATAGAACTACGTGTCCATATACTTCTCAACAGAATGGACTGGTAGAAAGAAAACATAGACACTTAGTTGAATCAGGTTTGACACTGCTTGCACAAGCAAGTATGCCACTAAAATTTTGGCCAGAAGCCTTTAATACAGCAGTTTATCTAATTAACAGACAACCAACTGCTGTATTAAAGGACATGTCCCCATATGAAAAGCTATACAATGCCAAACCTGATTACAAACAATGTAAAATGTTTGGATGTCTATGTTTTCCATACATAAGGCCCTATAATACAAATAAACTAAACTTCAGATCTAAACAGTGCACTTTCATAGGATATGCCACTAACCAAAAGGGATATAAATGCATTGATAGTACTGGAAGAATTTATGTAAGCAGGCATGTTGTGTTTGATGAAAAAGTATTTCCATATAGTACAAAAGATATAAACACTACAGGCAAAGTTAGAAATCCAAAAGTTTCTATACCTCCTATACCTCATGCCAATGAAAGCTGACAGCAAATAGAGGATCAACAACCTGACGCTCAAAGCTTACCACTCAGCAATGACCATGAAAGCTTTGAACCACCCAGTGTGACCTCTCACTCACCTGCACAAAGTCAAAGTCAAGGAAATGAAGGATCCAACAATCAACAATCTACTCTAGAAGGATCTGAAAACAACAACAACTCACCACCAACTAGACAACCAGTTCTTACTGGCCATCCTATGATTACCAGATCTAAAAGTGGTATTTTTAAACCCAAAGTATTCACTGCTACTTCCAGTACTGATGAACCCAGAACCTTTGATCAAGCAATCAAAAATCAGCACTGGAAAGCAGCAATGGATGAAGAGTATAATGCTCTAATTAAAAACAACACTTGGGACATTGTATGCCCACCTGCTAATAAAAACATAGTAGGCTGCAGGTGGACATACAAGTTAAAAAGAAATCCAGATGGGTCTATAAATAAATACAAGGCCAGACTTGTAGCTAAGGGATTTACACAAGAATATGGGTTTGACTTTAATCAAACTTTTTCTCCAGTAGTAAAGCCCACAACCATAAGACTTGTGTTGACTATTGCCATAAGTAAGAACTGGCATATTAGACACTTAGATGTCAATAATGATTTCTTAAATGGTATTCTTAAGGAAGAAATCTACATGAGTCAGCCACCAGGGTATAGTGTTAATCCAAAATATGTCTGGAAATTAAATAAGGCTATATATGGCCTAAAGCAGTCTCCATGTGTATGGTTTGATAAACTGAAAAGTACCTTATGTAAATTAGGGTTTCAGTCAACCAAATCAGATAATTCTTTGTTCACAAGAATTAATCAGTCGTCTACAACATATATATTCATATATGTAGATGACCTGATAATAACTAGTGACAACAGCAAAGACTTAGATGAATTAACACTATACCTAGACAAGCAATTTTCTGTCAAAAATCTGGGCAACATTAAGTATTTCTTAGGCATAGAAGTAAGCAGATTTAACAACCAAATATTTTTATGCCAAAGAAAATACATCACTGAACTGCTCAATAAAACAATGATGTTGAATGCTAATCCCCAACCAACTCCTATGGTACGCAGTCAACAATATTCTAAGTATAAGGGAGAAGCCATTTTCAACATCACAAAATATAGGATGGTTGTAGGGGCATTAAAATATGCTACTATAACTAGGCCTGACATAGCCTACAGTGTTAATAAAGTATCTCAGTTTATGCAGAAACCATTGGACACACACTGGAAGGCTGTTAAGAGGATTCTAAGGTACCTCAAAGGGACTATCAACTATGGTCTTACACTAAGGAGCAGCCAACATTTGAACATAGTAGGATATGCAGATGCTGACTGGGCCTTAGATCCAGACGACAGAAGATCCACAAGTGAATACTGTGTCTATGTTGGTCAAAAACTAATCTCATGGAGTTCAAAGAAGCAAATAACTATTTCAAGGTCCAGCACAGAATAAGAATACAGAAGCATAGCTAATGCAGCAACAGAAATAAAGTGGATTAAATCTATGCTAAAAGAACTTCAAGTCATAACTACTGCAAAGCTGATCCTGTGTTGTGACAACAAGAGTGTTGTATACATGTCAGAGAACCCAATACAACACGCCAGGACTAAACACATCGAGATAGATCTCCACTTTGTTAGAGAAATGGTTCAAAGAGGGGAAATCGAAGTTAACCACATACCTGGCACTTACCAGAAGGCCGATGTATTAACAAAGGCTACAAGCATGAAGAACTTTACCAGATTTCACTCAGAATTCAACGTTGATGAACTCAGGGACAAAGCTAAACCAAACTCCAACTATAAGAAAGCAACGAGCAAGAACAACAGCGTTGAACTCTCTCCTATATCCAGATCGGAAGACAAAAAGGCTAGAGAACCCTCAGAAAATCAACTTGAAGGCCAGCGCCGCCATGAGCAAGTGAAAATTAGGGCTTAAGAAACCCTAGTTTTCAGAGGGGTGTATTAAGCATATGAGAAAACACAACCAATAGTCTTATGAAGCTCTTTCATTATCTCACACGGATTGATTACATGGCAGCCCCTCAGTCGTCCATTTGTTTCATCATCAGCCGTGCATCCTTGTTATCCAAACCGTTTCATTGTAACCAGTATTAGTTTAGCTCAAAGCCCACTCAAACCTGTATATATATTTGGGCTTCGTACATTTTGTATTTTTATAAACATTAGTTGTGTTCAATACAGTTTTACATTCAAATTCTTCAATAAATCATTCTGTAAATCTTTGATTGAAAGTTTGGTGGCATCAATATATTCTAAATTTTATATTTTAATATAACTGAGCTTGTATAAAAATATATTAACAGATATATGAAAGATTTTTTTTACTGTTTATTAAATCCCTGTACGAACTTAGGAAAATAGCATGAATACATAACCTTAAATGGAAACAAAATTAAATATTAAAGATGTATAAATGTTGAATTCATTTTCATTACCACCCACGCTTTAACATGCAAAAAAATTCATAACTATATAATAAGGAGCAAAGTTTCTCCTTTATAAAGTAGAAAATAATTTGGACAAAATGTAGCTAAATTTTTTATAAAAGGACAAAGTTTGGACACAAAATCCTTATGTGAACAAAAATTGAAACATCATGTACATGACATATTTACAGAAAATTCCTATGGTCAACTACAACATAACTTGTGGGTTGATAATGGTTCGATGGTCCAAAAAAATTAAAAAAAAATACATTTGTTGTTATATGAAATTCATACTTAGTATTATAGCTTGACACCAATAACAATGTATTTTAAAATATAAATGAACTTAGATACTTAGTTTTGTAGCTTGACACCAATAACAATGTATTTTAAATATAAATGAACTGAGATTCTAATTATTAAATCAATAATCACTGTAATGAGTCAAAGGTTAGATATCATATAAACATGCATATATGCAGCAATCACTAAATTAAAACAATTCACCATATAAGCATAGATAATTAAGACATGCTTATGTAGAATAGTGTGTTGTGTTAGTCTTTACCGGTTGTAGCCTGTCGCGTTTGCCTTTGTACCATTTATAGCTGTGTAAGAAATTAGATAAATTATTCGATAATTAGTTAGACACCTCGCAATCAAAAAATTCTTAACCAATTAAAGGAAAAGAAAATAAAACTGAAAAGTTAAAATTCAATTAGAATGACATAGGCATTTTATGAACCGAAGGAGACAAAAAATGCTCTTTTTGGATAAGAAATTGGTCACTTATATCGAAATTTAAAAATAAAAAGTCTCAATATACAAAATGTTCTAAAGAATAATAAAGGTTATGTGCATAGTGGTACAATTTATATAAGAAATTCATTAGACCAAACTAACTGAGAATTATCAAAGTATGCAAGTTTCAAACGTCTTCATATGCAACAGAATGGTTTTTTTTTCCTGAAAGACACACACATACGCTCATTGAGAAATGGAATATTCTTATATGTACATAATAAAAGTGACATAAAACATTATGTTCCTATGTTATACCTTTCTTTAAAAAAAACAATCCATTCGGAGCTTTCCTTATAACTCTGAACCACAACCTTCAAGACCAGCAATGAGAAAACTGGAAAAACGTGGTGCAGACAAATGAATATCTGTATGCCATCAGCATCATACCCATCCTTCCATCTATCTATCTACGATGTGCTTGTGCATGCTCAGGTATGCGAGTTAACTCATAATCAAGATGCACAAAAGTGCTCTCAATTTTAGGCAAGGACTCGAGCTTCCCCTGCAAAGCTTATCCAATGTCGTGGACTTCTCTAAGGGATCTATGAAGGCCGATACCGACTTCTACAAAACATTGAGAATCAAAGGTGCATGCACGAACCGTATCGATGAGCCTTATGGCCTTGTGATGGTTCCAAGTTCCAACATAGGTAGAAGGTACTACGGAGCTACTGATCTGCCCACAAGAGAGTTCACGTTCTCCAAAACCGTTGTCGACCAGGTTCGGATTGTGCCTTATGGCCTTGTGCAAGAGAATGGGTCTAGTCACCTAAATGGGATTGACTGTTATTGCACGAAAATTGAAAACGAAACCTATTATAAAAGAAAACCATCTCATGCCAATTCTGAACTATAGTCACATTCAAAGTTCTTAGCACGTAACCATGAATCAATCACTCAATAAACTAACATAAAGCAAATAGAACATCAGACTTTTTTTTAATGACAAATTATTTAGCAGTTTAGTTTTTTTTTCCTTTCATTTGTAGGCATTCTAATATTAAAAGTACAGTTCATAGGAGTATTTTCTCTGAACAACATTATGTACATAATTCAAAGTTTGGATATAGAAGGCACAGTGTGTGAACATTGATGCATTGCATAAAGTTCAAAACTATACAATACACTTAATAATAAATATATTATAAAGACAAAATACTGATAAGGAATAAGGGTTACATTTTTGTATGGTCATTAGTTATTTTCATTAGATTTAGAAATTTGCATATATAGGGGGCTTTATTTAACATGTGAAGGAACCCAAAATGGTGGAAAAAAATGAAACGGATTATGCCAAAATCGGTTGTTATCTATAGGTAATTTTTATTCTAATCCACAGTTTTAATAAGTTAATCCACCATTTTACCTTAATAAGTTAATCCACGACTATTTTGTAAGTTAATCCACGAGTGGATTAACTTAAAGATTTCACCATATTATATAGCTAACAATAGATTTTGTGCTTCTTCTTTCACAATTCTACATTATTTCACAATTATTTGTGCTGAATTGTCCCTCCCGTTTGATAAAGTAGCAACAAATAAATATGTGTTAAAAATAGAGTTGATAGCACTTGAATTCAGCAAAGAAGCAATCAATTAGATACAATTAGTTCACTAATTATCCTTGAACATTATCAGACATGATATGGTAGTAGATGATTATGAAAATAAAAATTAAGATGAATACTCCAGTAGGGAAGTTCGCTTCAAATGTTTTCAAATAGCTTAATATTTTAAAGATTTTGCAGAAGAAGCATTTGTCAAATAGGTACATGAAGCATTACAAACAATACTATTCATGTTCATTTTTTCAATGTACATGGTGGATGGTGGAACTCTTTTTCTGTTTTTTTTCTTAGGACTTACTCACTCTTTGTATTACACTGCAACGTATTACACATAAGCGCAAAAGTTAATGTTATCAGAGTGTGGATAAAAATTAAAACTACATTTTTTATATCATACATATCATATAATCTACAGTACAAACATACAATTATATCATATAATTTACTTCATGTCTTCACGTTTTCGCTAGTGGTGCCTTGCATTCGTCTGATGCTTCTTCCAAATGGTCAACGCATGTCCCTGTAACTCAGGGAAAAAAAACACTATTTCTGTTATAAAATTATTTATAGAATAATGGAAATGTAAGAAGCAATGATCCGAGATTTCCTGCAATTTCTTTATCACTGTAACTACCGTCTTTCTCGTCAAGATGTAAACGACTTCTCTTCTCAGACATGTTTCTATTCATTTTTCCAAATTTCAGAAAATAGCTAACTACAATTATATGTGATAATGTTGATATTAAAAAAAATTACAATTTTGTATACAATTAATCAACTTCAAAAAAAAAAAAAAAAAACTACTTACTGTTATTATGTTGAATTACTCCGCTTAAGCTTGGATTTAGATGCTAAGTTTCTAGAAACAAGAAGAAGACGGAAAACACACAGAAGAAGACTGAGAAGAAGAGGAAACAAGAACATTTTTTTTTTTTTTTCTTTTTTTTTTGGTACACTGATTATAATTAAAATTTTAGTAAAAGTCAACCATCATATATAATAGGGTGGATTAAGTTACTAATATCGTGGATTAGAATAAAAATTACCTTATCTATAAGGCGATATGGAAGAAGGACAAAAGTAAATCTTAACTTTAGTACGGTTGAGAAATTCATTTTTAAAAACCAAATAGATTATAAAACCCAACTACCAACAACCAATAAAATTTAAAAGTGCATCTGTAATACACAGACGACAATTCTATACCCTTATGCTGGAATTATATAAGTGTAACAGAACTAAAAACTTAGAAAAAATTAATAGAAAATGATAATGCATATATGATAAAACTGTGCCAGTAGGCTAAAAAAAGAGAGAAAAAGAAGAAAAGTGACAAACATCATAAATTCACTCACACGTTGAAAAGGATGGTTGACAACTATGTATAAATGAAATGACTCATAAATTGTTAATTATCAGGAAAATGAGTCAAAAATCCAGAATAAATTTGATTTATGTTTTTTTTTCTTCAAAAAATGAAAAATTAAATTTACTATATTTAATACTTGATTTAGTGAATTCATATGAATATCATTGTCTAGTAATTATTGGCCGAAATAAATTATAGCTAAAACAATAAGTCGGAAGAATTATCTTTGCCATATTACATCAATAACAAAATTTTATTGTAAAACAAAATATGTGTATCATTTTGTTTCACACAAAGTACACAGCAAATAGAAGTTTATGATATGCTTGTGTAAAAATTTGGCATTGTGTAAAAATTTGGCATTGTGTAAAAATTTGGCATGTAGATTTTGAACCTCTAAACGTAGAATATAATTTTTTCCCACTATTTATCCAACATCCCCTTCAATAATGGCACTGAATTCAAATTTAGCAAAGGATACAAAATAACCAACTAACCTTGTATGAATGTATCTTTGTTTTGAACCTGCACAACACCAATGTAGTGAGTTACTCCTTGGTATTTTCATATTACAGTACATATAAAAAAATTAAAAAGCAAATGAAAACCACGTACATCCCGAGTCAATAGCAAGAATTGATACAATTATATCTTGAGGAATAGAAGCTTCTTTATATTCGCTCTCATACTATAAGCACCAGTGCCCTTTAATTTGATCTCGTACATATCTTCCAAGTCTATTCACATTCATATAGCTTATCAGATCTTTCATCTTATCCATACGTCTTTTTGTATTTTTAAACCCATTAACAATCGATGCAGTCATGTTACCTATAAGATAAGCTCCAACAACAGTAGGTGTTGACTGCATGTACGTCTCCCATAGCCTGTAAAAAAAAAGAGATCATTAGTGTTATATAATTAATTAATTATATCAGCCAACCTCCTATAACGATACACTATCAACAGTATGAAAAGCAAAAATATCCTTGAAGCTATAATTTAACTTGAATAGACTTCATGAAGATGCACCTTTTCAGTTTAATACTATTATATCAAAACATAAAAATAATAAGTAAATAATTGTAAACTAATACACTTGATTGGCGATCGGTATTAAGGTAAATATTAAATATTTGAAGCAAAGTTATTAAGAGCTATAGCGAAAAATAAGTACAGTCTAGTAAAGAATGTCTTTACAGAAGAATAACTGCACTGAATGAGGAACTAAAGTCACATTCGAATTTTCATTTTATAGATTTACTTAAACAGTTGGAGACACATATGCAGTAGCGGCATTCTTTCATTATTACTTTTGAATACAGATCTAAATTCAGTAAAGTTTCTTATTCATCAAGAACCGTAAATGAATCAAACGAAGTATTCAAAATCGAAAGGTTAAAAAAAAGGAGTTAACACCTTCACATAACATGTAATACAGTAGTGAAGGAGCCTAATTTCATATTGCATGTAAATACACAACATTTATCTTCCCAGTCATTGGATTGCTCAAAAACCTGTATACTATTTAAGTTTTCACCTACAGAAAATGCAAGTGTGTAAATTCAATAAAATGTAGGAAACACATTAACCACATCCTTTGAGATGTAGCAATATATTGACAGAAAATACATCCGATTAGTGAAGTAAAATTATCATACTCTTTTGTTCTGTTTTTGTTGCAATTCACAGTTGATTTCATCTCATCTTTATTGCAGCCTTCATGAGTTCCCGTATACGTATAGGATGTTATAAAATACTCAGTGTGAATATATACTATCAGCATATGCATTTGTATCAAGAAGCTCATATTGATTTCTTACATGTCTGACATATGATGGGAAACTGTGATGCCAATATATTGGATTGAATAATATATTTGTAAAATGCAT